>OU745245.1:21255357-22510714 GCA_916618015.1 Xestia c-nigrum | reverse complement strand
AAGCAAACAACTACTTCATCTTAGTCACTTTAGAGAATTTGTTAAAAGGATTTTGTATTTGGTTCAACAACTATTACTGCTTAATTGATAAAGTTATCTTAACCGCTACTATTTTACTTTAAAGTTCACGAAATGTTCTATCATCATGAATTTTGGCAGATTTTTTAAGCCAGCAGTTTAGCTTTCAGACCCCGATGGACGCTCCACTGGAACAAATATTTGCACTTTGAAGTTTAATATTTCGGATATTAATTAAAGGGATCATTAAATCAAAAAAATGCGCTAGAAACTCCTAAGTCATTTTAGAAAACCTATTCAACTATACCCCACAATGGAATGGACGACGAAAAAATAATTCATCCCCACTACACATGTAGAGGCTACCCAAAAGAGCATTTTTCAAACATTTTATTTCACCATTTTGTCGGCGTAAATACACACACAAAATTACAGCTTTCTAGTTCTAACAGTCTCTGAGCAAAACCTCGGACGGACGGCCAGACGGACATGACGAATCTATAAGGGATCCTTGTCAGGACAACGGAACCCAAAAAAAATGGACTTGTGCAGTGTTAGAACATTTGAATGAAGTTCTTGATGAATCACCTTGATAATGGTGTGGTGATGGCTTTATCATTCTTCACGAACGACCAATTGTGTTGATGTTATTACTTAATAATAATTTAATATCCATTTAAGGTCAATTTTCCAGTAATATCTGATAATATTGTCGTCGTTAAATTAACTGGTATTAGCTTCTAAACATAGAGTCAATATACCTGATCTAAAACTATAGTAGCATTCATAAGAAATCTCCTTTACTTTTAATATCAGCTGGACTAATTGGGTGACCAGCATCTGTGGTATTCAGAAGGATTTCAAAGGTGCAGATATATGGCCTGGCCTGGATCGGGACAGCACTGCACTTCAATTGTTTGTCGGAAACGTGGAAGAATGTATGTGTTTTCCATCAAATCAATAATTCCCTAAAACAAACAATTTAAACACCTAATTACCACAATACTAATCCAACGTTCAAACTCGCCCGTTAAGAGAAAGCACCAACAATCTATAAAACAAAGGAGTAAAACAATTTTCACTCGCGTCACGCCAAGCATGACAGTTTAAATGGAGAAAAACTATCGATCATCAGTCATTGAGTCGAAACTTCGAAAGTGGCGCAGGCGCATGCACAATGACACCAAACTCTCACTCTATCACCGATTAATTGGAGTCAACGGATCGCACACGATAGCGAAGAAAAAAGTGGACAAGTTAGAATGGTTGGTGAGGTGACAGTGGTCTCGTTTACATTTATTTTTAGATGGAGATTTTAAAATAAATAAATATGATGAGGAGGTGGCTAGCGCAGGACCGTGGATATTGGCACAAGAAGAGAGAGAGAGGCCTATACCCAGCAGAGGGTGAGTTCGGGCTGTGGATGATGATTATGATGAAATAAATATTGGTGGGCATTACACACAGCACCATCTAGTGTCACACTACGCAAGGCTTGTGTCGTGGTCACCAGCCAGTTGATATACTTTTTGTTTGTAATTACATACTCATCTATACTTATAATAAATCTGTAGAGAAGTCAATTCTGTACATGAAATATATTTACAAAATAACTACCGGGGGGTGATTAGTGATCGATACTGATGCCAAAAATGCAATCAGTAAAATTTTTGTCTGTCTGTCTGTCTGTCTGTCTGTCTGTATGTTATTTATAGAAAAAAAAACTACTAGACGGATTTTAACGAAACTTGGTACAATTATTCTACATACTCCTGAGCAGGTAATAGTATACTTTTCATCACGCTACCATTAATAGGAGCAGAGCAGTGAAAGGAAATGTTGGGAAAACGGGAGAAGTTACTTGGTTTTTTTAGCTTCCGTCGCGTGTGCAGCCTTAATGGTTAAAGCTACATAGAAATCATGTACAACGGAAATATTCCACATAAAATTATATAAAAAATATCCCAAGACAGCATATGTCTATCTTTTATAGTTGACTCACAATAACACGTGTAACTCCCGATAGCTTAGCAGTTCGGAGATTTGTTATTATTATATTTGTTTACTCTTACGTTTATAATATTCTCACTCAACCCCAATTAAAAAAAATAACATCAGTTATTCTTCGAACTCCTGGGCAGGTTATAGTATACTTTTCATCACACTACAATGAATAGGAGCAGAGCAGTGTAAGGAAATGTTGGGAAAACGGGAGAAATTACTTGATTTTTTAAGCTTCCGTCGCGTGGATGTATGTTTGTTACTCTTTCACGAAAAAACTACTGAACGGATTTGGATGAAATTTTGCACACAGATGGTTTATAACCTGGATTAACACATAGGATACTTTTTATCCCGGTAGTAAGATCCCATGGGACAATTTTGAAACTTCACGCGGGCGAAGCCGCTGGCAGAAGCTAGTTATATATAAACATCCATGAAACAAATGTACATGCTCATCACACAAACATTTGCTTCTACCAGGATTCGAACACGGGGCCCTAATTAGAACGTAAGGCAGCCTCACTACCGCTGCGCCATTCGGGTCCTCAAAAAAAAAACGTTTAAAAATTGAAACTTTTTTTGATTGAGGAATGGATCTTTATCATCTATGTTACTGTTACTACTTGCCTGTATCATCCCAATGCAGGGCAAAGGCTTCCCCTTCTTTCTATTTTCCATGATTTCCAGTTCTTTCATCTATGGCTTCCGGTTTTATTTTCACCATGGCCATCACGCAGGTCTACCTATGATGCTGGCTTCTACTTATCAGGAATAATCCGGACTATCTTCTAGTTGCTTTTTTGTGTAAAGCCTCCACTCAGTCACAAAAATTATTTTAAAATAAGCGAGTGGCTACCGGACACTTTTATACTAAATAGTGAAGCGATGATCCGGCCTAGGGTGCAAAACGCTTGCCTAGAAGAAACCTGAAGAGATCCAGATTACTGATCAGGGAACAGAGAAGCCGACAGTGAATTTTGACTTACTGATGGTCAAAATTAAATACCATATAGCAATAGTATGATCAGCCTACAATATTAAACACAGCCTCATTTCTATTTGATTTCCTAATTAGGTGAACGCTTTTTAGATTGACTTTATGTGGCATACTTACAGCTATCATTGTTTATTTTCGGTCATTAGGACGATCCTAATTATAATTATCATTCATGATCACAAAGATTAAACAAAAATATACGCTATTTTCAGTACCATCTGACATAAAAATGCCCAAATTACACAATATGCAATAAAGACAATGCTTCTATCGCCTCGCACAATTACGGACTCCTAAAACTGAAAGAAAGTGATGTTACGCCAGAGTATCATTGCACGGTAAAAAACTCAACCATCATTGTTTTCTAACCCCGTCTCTTTCCAACCTATCGAAGGGAGTATCGCTGTCTCGTTTTGAAGAAAGTGCGCGCGCTCATCCAGCTGAACGGATTTACGTCACACATAGTATATGGAAGAATTGAGACAGTTATTCATTTTTTTTTGTTTATAAACGTTAATGGACTGCGTGATAAGAAAATCTGCTATGGATATTATTCTAACTTAGATGTATCAGATGTTTTTATCAACAGTCGTCGTCGTTTAGATTTTGTTTTCAGTCCAATGACTGAAATTAAAAGTAAACTGTACGACAGTCGATTGACACTGTCTGCCTACTACAACGTTAAATTTTTTTAAAATATGAATACACGTTGTTTACAATTATAAATATCATCACCATCTGCCTAGCCTTTTCCAACTATACTGGGGTCGACTACCAGTCTAACCAGGAATAGCTGAAAACTAGTATTTTACATGGAGTAACGGCCTATCTGCCCTCCACAACCCAGTTAGTACGTACTCGGTTATGATACTCCTTTACAATTACGTATACAAACAGAAAATAGACTTCACAAAAATCCACAGCCACTTTTTTAATCCCACTTTTATAACCTTTTAAACGCTTTCATTTAATACAATAATATTTCAGAACTCTGTCATTGTTTCTCTTAAGTAATTAAAGTCGCATCTGACATTTTTAAATATACTGTTATCGATAGTGAGAGTGAAAGATGACGTCGAATCGTGAGTGGATGTTCTGCTAGAGTGAGAAAGCAGTATAAACAGTAGTGTAAATGAAAGAGATAGGAGACAGAATATGAGATGAACTGTGGGAATGCGTGCAGGTAACGATGCAATATGCTTTCAAGTAAGTGTTGGGAATCGCTGTGGTTCAATGTAGTATTGCAGTTTGGAGTATTTTTTTAGTCATACTAAATATGCTTAAGCAGTTGGTCCTGGCGGTCATATGTAGATCCTTGACAGTCGTTGCAGGTGGCCCGAAAACTCTGACAACCAGTATTATCAAGGGGTATCCCTTGATACTACGGCCCGAAAAGTCTGACAACCAGTATTGGTTGTCAGACTTTTCGGGCCGTAGTACCCAGTAATACTTGGTTGTGGAGGTCAGATAGGAAGGCACTCCATTTAAAAATACTGGTACTCAGCTGCATCCGAAGGAAGGGAAGCTGACCCCAAAGTAGTTGGGATAAGGCTAGGCAGATGATAACTAAATGGGACTAATAGCTGGGCCGCAACTCTCCCTGATGTGAAGCGATGATGTATTGAGATATTTGAACGTCAAAGTCTTGAATTCCCTCCCCAATTCGTTTAGAAGAACAACAACCCGATGGTTGGAAGACATTTCAAAGATCGCGGTAAGACCAGGTTGAAACTTACGCAGGCCAGAGAAGAATGGTATAAAACTAAGGCCTATACATACTCGGCAATAAGTGAACGAGTCTGCCAATCAGGATGATGATCTCAATTTATTTGGCGTCGGCGCAGCATATCTTGTTCTTCCATAATTCTCTTTTAGTCATCGTTTTATGAGAATTCGAACAAGTGTGTAATAAAGTTACATAAGTGTGATTTTCAAGATTATTTGATGTTCTGTTAAGCTAATCGTGGTCAAGGTTCTGCGTGTAGAAATAAATCATTGTTTGCTTACTTCATTATTTAAATGCACAGTCTAATTTTAGTAATTTTTAACTTGAAAACTCCAAATAACGTAAAAAAACCTTTAAATGTTCAGAACAATCATGTGTGACTTTCAAACTTTATTTAATCATTTTTTTTGTTTATTAGCCCGTATTGACCTACTCCTGAGCAAAGGCCTCCCCCGTTCCTTCCACTTCTAGCAATAGTGTACTTCTTCTCACCAATTCGCGAGGAAGCCATCCAAGATGTCTCACCATCTTCTTCTCGATTTGCCGCGACCACGTCTAGCTGTCTCAGGGCTCCAGCCTTGATTTATTCATGCTCACAGCTGTGCGGTCTGGCAGACATCTATTACAAACCATTTAATTGAGTATCAGTAGAGTATACACTTGAATCAAAATCTTCAAAAAAATTGAATTGAGCAGCGACGATTCCCGTCTCTGAAGCAACAAAAAATGTTGAAGAAAGTAAAAGCGTTCTCATGTTTAGAATTGTTTTTATAAACGATTGAAAAAGTATGCTTTTGTGTATTAACAACAATGGTTTAGACAATACCTTGCGCAACACGTGTGCCTTAAGATATACAGGTCGAAATATTGAATGATTTTTTAGATTTTTAGCAAAAATTTTATACTTTATATGATTTATACGAATTGTATTGTCCATTTGTTGGAGTTTCAGTTCACGGATTTAGTCATATGGATTCTGAATGGCTTTGGGGATTGAATATGGATTCTGCACATCTCGTTTGGAATGTAGGTCTGTACCTATACACACACATCATACTGGAGAATGTTTTTGGATGTTTTGCTTTCTCATTGAACATATCATGTTGTCGATAGCCAAACTAAGGCTACCTCATCTGCAAACGACTATCATCACCTACATCTTGTTCAAGCAGATAACATTTTAAAATGTTCTGTTATTTGACTTATAATGTAGATAACCAGGTAAACATAGTGAGGAACATCATGTCTGAGAGATATTCCTCGACGGCATGTTAAGCCAAGTCAGAGGCCCATGGCGGGCTTTAGACACCAGGCACCAGGTTATGCAACACACCAGGTTAGGCTACTAACCATATGATAAAGAAGAAAGATCGTGAGGAAACCGACATGTCCTAGAACCAAAAAATTCAAAGATGTGTGACATCTATCTACCACTAGGCTCCCTACTGGGCTCGCGTGGTGGATTATAGCCCATTCCCACTTATTGAGAGGAGGCCGTGTGTCCCAGCTCTGGGAACATTATAGGCTGATGATGATAATGATGATGATGTCGATAGCCAAAGTTAGGCTACCATGTGAAAACTCTTATCATCGTCAAATAACACAACGCAACATTACGCTGGTAACGCTGGTAACGCTGGTGAAGGGTACACTATTAATACACACATATCTCGCCATAGTTATGCTGAAGTCCCATGTAATAGGGGGACAAGTCAAGGAAGGCAATGGGAAACACTCACTTTGGACCATCAGAATACCAGCGCTGTGACGTTTTTTTAAATGTTACAGCATCATGCTGAGATAGGAGCCTTTTGGCCTCGTACAGGACGAGTTTCATTTCTTTTACTTTTAAATATATATTTGTTTTTTTTTACTGTGTAATTTTTATACTCTTAATTTTGATGTGTTTGTCCTGTGTGGTCTAATAAATGGTTTTTCTTTCTTTCTTTCAAACGAAAAAACTAAGTCAAATAATACTCTTTATACCACATAAAGACAATATTACCAAAAAGGATTGGTAGAAGAAAGTCTATAAACACCAGCTGTTGGGGAAAAGTAAACTGATAAGAGATGTGAGGTGGCTGATTAGACGGTCATGGTTCATAATACGAGTCTAATGTCCCAATAACGGAAACACAGACCTAGACGAATAAAACTTAACTTCCTTTAATTAGACGTAAGTAAACAACCATTTTCTTATACCACTTTCCTTTTACGAAAACTAAACGTAAAATTATATTTGGACAAAAATAAAACTATTAAATAAAAAACACTTTTGCACAATTTCACAATGCCAAATAAAGAATATTTTGTTCACACAGCAATCAATTTTAATACATAAATAAGTTTTTGTAGATAGGCATGTAAAGAAAAAGGCTAGTGGCCAAGGTCACGAGAGTGATCTTCGATTGCTCTTTATTGCAATTATGGAGATAGTCCGTTGAACCAACGTCCTTTAAATATTCTACTTTTTATTGTATGCACGGACGGCACATTAAACTAGGGCGTTGTACCTGGAAATCACGTTTATTTTGGTGAAGGAGAATGCTCTTTTTGCGTTTATTTTTTCTTTATGTGCGGAGTTGGTGTATGCTGTTTTATTTCATGGTTTATTAAAAACAATTCATTTAATGTTTTGTCGGGAAATATGTGCACATAATAAGAGAAGTGCCCGATTATAGGTACCTACTTACCTATATGAGTTCTACAAAGCGACGGAATACCGGACACGAATTATTATTAAATATGTAAATATTGAATCAGCTGTGTGGTTTTCAATGCTGTTAGACCGAAGTCCTCGAAACAGTTGATCCCTTTTCAAGTATAGTAGGCCGTTTTCTATAACTTAACTTACGCATAACCCGAATGGCGTAGTGGTGGGTGAGGCTGCCTTACGTTCTTAGGGTCCTAGGTTCGAATCCCGATAAGAGAAAATCTTTGTGTGATGAGCATGGGCACTTGTTTCCGAGCCATGGATGGTTTATATTATTATGTATAAAAAGTATGTATTTACAAAAAAAAATATATATATGTAGTATATCAACCATCTGATGCCCACGACACAAGCCTTGCTTAGTGTGGCAATAGATGGCGCTGTGTGTTAATGTCCAGCGATATTTTTAGGCATCGATGTTTCTATAAACAAAGTTAGTCCTATCCGTGTCACCTACTTGTATTTATAAAAAAATCAAAGAAAGCTTTTCTGTGACGTTTCTATCGGTCGGTAAACAAAATGGCAAACAGACAGAGGTAGCAACCTACCGGTACGTGTTGGTAGGTTATTTAAAATGGCCTTTAGGGTATAAGGGTGACAAGGAGAAGAACAGTGACCATTGGTAAACAGTTTTAAAACGAACATCAACTGACTTCGGATTACACGACGTTGAATTTTCGATTCAGAAACCACGTTCTTTCCAAAATACCAGTTCCAGATGATTAATTACACAGATTGAATAGAAATCCAATTCGATCCTTAATGAGTGCCATTAAACAATTTTAAGTGAAATGTCAACTTTCAATGGAAAATGCTAAAATATGCAAATTGATGGTTTGGAAATCAAAACTTTTTAGATTTCTTTTCTTTTAATATTCAAGCTTCTTATTGGAAATTGATACGATAGACTTTGAAAGGGTGACATTGTAGGTTCTTGTCTTAAAATCAACAGAGAGCAACGGTGGTCCAGTGGTTGTGGCTTTGACTAACGAACACGTCGTGGGTTCGTACCCAGACAGGCGCATTACTTTGTGTAATTTATTTCATCTCTACTGCTCTCAAAATGCTGAAGAATAAACATCTCTGAAACATCGTGAGGAAACCATATCCCAGAACCAAAAATTTGAAAGGACAATGGAATGATATAAAGATGAGGTATGAGGAATTTATTATATTTATCTTAAAAATCTAATTTAAATCAGTGTCCAATTAAAATATCTATTTGGGATCCTAGATACTCTGTACTTAATCCAATCGAAATAAATACCTACACACTACCTTAGGAATATGTTTAATCTACAAATTATTTTGGTATTCCGTTTGTATGAACTACCCATGCTCCGCAGGCCTCTTAACGGAAATATTACTACTGGGAAACAACTTTTTTTTTTGGGTGAAAAATCATGTTTTGTGGTAGAACTCAAAGTAGACGTACAACATACCTTGACTTAACCGTTTCTCTTGAGGGTCAGTTCTGCACACGACCAAGTACGTCACCTTGTACCAAGTGACGGTAAGTGCATGTTAGGGAACGTGCATTCCTGATATTGTTCGAGTGGATGGCTTGAATAGTATGAGGGCCGTGGAGGTGTTGAAATTTACTTATAATATAAAAAAGTATTATAAAAGAACTTGTCAAAAAGTTGAAATTTCGAGGTATTCCTCAGGGCGCACCTATTTCTAAGCGCAACCATCTCAGCGCAACTAAATCGTTCCTCAGAGCGCAACCATGATTACAAATAGAGAATGGGTTTATACATTATATCGAAAGACAGTTTTAAATAATCATTCCCTCTGCTAGCCCATCAAAATGTACTAGGCTAGCAGAAGTTCATGGAGTAGTTTTTTTATATATTTTTTATATTCCGGGTATCTAAGTAGGTAGGTACTTAACTCAGAGCAAACATATGATTGAAATACCATCTGCAATTCCTGATAGCCTAGTACTTCTGTACATTACTGACCAAAAGTTGCTTGAACACTTAGTTCCAGTAATTATCTGTTTGCCTGGAAGTCCGTTTTAATATATAAACAGTTAGGACAGTTGATTAAAACTGTCTATCGATATAATGAATGAATTCATCATACCCCTCTCTATATTTTTATCATGTATGGTTGCGCTCCGAGGAATGATTTAGTTGCGTTGAGATGGTTGCGCTTAGAAATAGGTACGCTCTGAGGAATACCTCGGAACGACCCAATATCTCCGTAACAAAAGGTTCCCAGGTGTGTTGCAAACCAAAAAAATGATCGCAATGACGAGGAAAACAAATGCTTTTAGGCTTCGTTAAGAAGAGGTTTTTTACACCCTTTATGTATAAAACCATCAGTCAATCAATATGTTTCAAAATCATCAGTTTTTGAAGAAAATATTTTTGTATGAGATAGGTTGTAACTGGTTTGTGGTTCTACACACACCATTTGGTCAGTCTAGCTCCATACTACTGAATTCAAATATTTTAGTGCATACAATGTTGCATGCCTTGACAAATGGCATAATATTTTAGTTCTATGTACTATTTAAATGCAAATGGTGGTTATTAGGCCCAACTTTGCGTAGATAGGTGGTCAAAGTTAGGCACCAAACAGGTTTTATTTTACATTCTGAAGAACTTACACAGACAAATCTTGGATTTGCAACCATAATTATTATTGTACTATGTAAGTGCACGAGAACTTATAGTGCATACACGAACATACTTAAATCGGGTCAACTTAATTGAAAAAAGAAGGCGTTTAACATTTCGAAAAACTAAACTTAAAATGACGAAAACAACTGGACTGAACATAAATTCGAAATTACGAAATAAGATTCTTACTAGACTACTTCATAGCTCCTAGTCCTAGGTTCTAACAAGATTGACTCTTGTTTGAAAAAATAAATACCCTGGCTATCATTAACTCATATTTAGAGACCTTATTACAAAGTATTTCTTTAACCAGTTTCTAGCCAAAATAATCATAATTCCTTAAACAATCTATCCACTACCAAAAACTAGCCGCCACTCGCCACATACTGAAAAATAATTAGATACAACTGCACAATACACCGTTTCTACACAAAACGCACATGTGATTCTAAGACGCTCACACACAGACGCACATTGTGTTTGTGTGTGAGCGTCTTCTAACATCACACACAACACATACTCATTTCGATTCACAGCGATGAGTTTGTGTGCGTGCGAATAGTGATGGGACACGTATGTGTGAGTGTGTGTGTGTGTTAGGACAGTGGGTCTTTATGCTCCACAGGATATAGGTCACCATGTCTTCCCCTCATTTGTAAATAGAGCGAAGGGTACTGTTAATAGTCACTGTTAGATTATTATTTGCTCTTGTTATTTTTTTTATCTGTCTGCGCGATCGTTACGGTCTTTCCTTTAAGTTTGTTTTCTTTACTTTGCTTTTCGTGTTTTGGACACGTGCAGATATAAAAAAGGCTGATAAGTTCGCACTAACGGGATGTGAAATGTATGGATAGTGTAGGTCACCATTTATGTAGATTATAGGTACTTACGTTATTTAAAGTTTGAAGAATAATTGTGAGGAAAGGAATTAGCTTGGCTTGAAGAGCTTGTGGCTACATCATAACAGCCGATCTAATCGATCTTTACGTTAAGCCTTACTTGCCTAGGCCCGTGGATGGGTCACCACCCATTACATACTTAACGGGTTCCCTCCGTGCCTCAGGAAGCATGTTAAGCCGTTGGTCTCGGCTGCCATTTTGTCGATCTTTGACCCCAAAGTTTGACAACCGGTCGGGAGCCAAGGGGTATCGTATTACCCAGTACTAATTAGTATTCGTGATATAAGGTCACTTCTCGAAACCTCTTAACGTCTGTGTTTAGTGGGTGTAAGTGTAGATGTGTTACACTACCTCCGTTTCCTGTACACCCTTTAACAACGAAATCACCGCTAACATGAACTGCAATTGTATAGAGTACCTCTAGCTGCACCACAGACTATCATTATCAAAGCAATACAATACATAGGAAGAACATTCCTAGATACAGATTGCACAGTTGTCAGCAGTTACGTTACAAGTGTTGGATTAATTGAAGAAAATGCAATCAAATGATATAGAGCTGCTAAGGGCAGGGTTAGCTGCTTCGCGATCAAGATTTATTACCAGACACCACGTTTAATCTCGCCGGTGGACATTGTCATTGTGACTTGCAGTGTTTAACCTGGTAAATTACAGACGCGAACACATCAAGCTACTACATAACACTTTTAACTTTATCGTTAAATGTTTAAGGTTCAATGTTAATTGGAAAAATTTGACGGTTTCGGGTAGCTTGGAGTGTTGGGGTTTGTATATGTGATCCTTGTGGTATAGAAACTGGTTAGTACATTGTGGTTCACTGATGCACTGTGCGTTACGGTTCAATTAACACTATTTAATGGCAGGTCGTACTGTGAGACCATTTGTTTGACATTTGTTTCTTGTAAAGTGGTACTTATTCTGCTGCATACCGTTGAACTGGAAGTCGACTCCAATAAGGTTGGGATAAAAAGGATACGTAGATGATGAATTTAAAATCAAAATATTTAAATTCACACAAATGCTTACAATTCCCACTTGAGATCTAAGTCATCCAGAAACCCCATTTGTGGAGATTGTTTTAGCTCCAACTTCGGTTGGAAGTGTATTTAGAGATGTCCTAGTTGATCACGCCAATGCGTGACCGGGTGATCATAATGGATCAGAAGATAAGGTTCCTTAAATTCAAGTGCGTTTGCGGTTTCTCTCCACGGATAATGGTACACTATCCATCTTGCTTTGCATGTCTGACTTCATGACCTTATGACTGCGTCAGTGAATGGAGATCTAGTTGCTGAATTTGGAGCTAAAATGTTTGTTTGCGTTCATGCCATCGATATGTCACCGTAAAATTGACAAACACGTTATATTACAATATAACGGGGGTCCGCGAAGCGGGGCTCCGTCGACTACGCTTTTTAGGGGAACATAAAGTGTTTTAAGGTTAGGTTATATTAATCGGTATTTCTCAGGAATGGTACCTTATCTTTTCATGAGAGTGGTACCACTGGGCAAGGGGGACCCCTCCTTCCCTCCACACCGCGTGAGTTGATTACCATCGCATGCATTTCACGAAAAGTAATGCGTTTTATTGTAAGCAGTATGTTCGTTTGACAATTTTTCGAGAGTTTACAATATCGCTAAAGATATTACAATATCACGTGTTTGACAATTTTGCGGTGACAGATACCCCACAAAAAATACTTAACGTGAGACTTCTTGTTTTGGATTTTGGCCAATTTTTTGTACAATCCTTTTCTTTTGCAAAAGGTTTTCAATTTCATGTCAAAACACAGTTGCAACTTTTGCAGAGTCCTGTGAAAAATAATGAATCAAAAAATGTTATAGAAACGAGTAACTCACCTTCCTTCCTTCATCTTCCATTTTCCCCTGTCAGACGACACGGCATCATTCACTCCTTTTATATAATTTTCTTACTCAATTCATCCATCTTTTCCTTGGCCTTGGTCTTTAGCTTTTCTCCATCCACCAATATTTATGTCCATCTTTCTTACACTCTTTTAGTTTAGAAATGAGAAAATAACATCTTCAATCTTCTTGTATCATCTAACACCAAAAATGAGTAAGTAACTACAGAACAGACAACAGTATGTCCGTTTGTCTGTCACAAGTAACCTTGTTCGCCCTATCTCTAATTAACTTAGGTCTTTGGCCGTAACAAACACTCTGACTTTCAAACGTACTTCGTAAGAAATGCTTCTCAATTTACTTTTTATAAACATAAATTGTCGACGTTTTTTTTTCTTTGACTGTTTAAGCAATTTTACCTTTTACGTTTTTGTTTGTAGAGAACATTACTGTCTGTGGTCAAGGTTTATGCATGGAATGTTTGGCAATGTTGTCCGGCTGATTTATTTTCGTCGTTTTGGTTGGTCATAATATTTTTTAGACTTTTCCATAAGCTATAGACAACAAAAGGCATTCTCTGGTAACATAGTCCTTTCAAACCAAACAAATTATGGAGTGATATCAGTTCGTACAAATTGGTACCTATTGCTACCTTACTTTAGGCCTTAGAAACTATCAATACCACAGTAAGCTCGTAGTGTTCATTGTAACACTATAATTGAACGATTATACCTAATTGATAATTATCTGAAACAACTATTATCAATTTAAAAGGAATAAATAAATAAATAATACCATCCTATAACTATCCCACTGATGGACAAAGGCCTCTTCTCAACAGAGAAGACACGAGCATTGATCAACCGCTGGCTCAAGACGAGTTGGCGATTTCAGACTTATAATAATTTTAAGTGCAGGAATAGGACTTCATAAAACCAAAGGAACTACAACCGAGAGAATGTACCTATTTCTTTAACCTTTGATCTCCCCGCGAGTTAAGTCGTTTTATATCAATTGCATATTTTCCAGGACCCAATAAATCCTCACAGCACTATTCTAAATCCTCGTGACCACCTGCTTCAATATCTATTACGATACCAACATTCCGCAATAAACCAAGAATTCTGAACAAATCCCTTTGAATACCTTTAAACACGCAACTCCATTCAAGCGCCTTGTGATTTAACACGTTATACAATTTAAATCGCAATTATAACACCCGAACACATTTCGATAGAGAATCGACGAATGCTCAAAGCTTGACCCCATTCGGCTGCGGCCGACGTTACGTCATATTGGTTAGCGAATTAGGACAACTATGTACTGAGAGGAAACTAGGCCACAGAAGGACCATTCCATACAATGCATGATAGAGAGCTTTGTAAGTGTTTCTATGGAGCAACGGGAATGTGTAGTCTATTTTAGGGTTATGGCTAAAGAAATCTTGACAAAAGCTGATGGACAATAATGAGACGATCTTTAGAAACTGGCTTTCTTAAACTCAGGGGGAGTTAATGAAAGATAGAAGGCCACAAGTATCTAAGAGGGCCTACGTTATTTAAAATCGGTTTCGAAGAGTTTCCTTTGCCTAGGACGGGATTGACATATTAGGCTTTTTGTAGTGCTTACAGGTATGTCATTCAATGAATAAATTTGACTTTTCCATCACGGTTGTTTTCGTTAATCGTATGCCACTTTATCTGGGCCCTCTGGTTAGCAGAGGCTACAAAATGAGACATAAGGCTCTTCCAAAACTTTTCCACGTCCAATAGCAAGGCCAATCTTTCCGTGGATTTTACCACGTTTACAGACATTTCTTTATTATTTCAATTGACTAAATTAGGGATAGAATGCAATTTTGGTGAAGATGTTGTCATGTAAGCTAGTAGCTAGGAAGTGGTTCTACTGTAGCTTCATATTCCGTGGTAGGTACTGTCGCTGCATGACATCAGCTTAAGCAATTTCGCGCTGAGTGATTAGAAATGTTTGGCGAATAATCTTCACAGATGGTTGGTACTTACGTATGAGTATGTGCTAACTTTGTTTGCCCATACATAGCTGAAGAGTTAGTTCATTTCACAGATGTATCTACAGAATATCTGCTGTACTGAATTTTACTACTAAGATGAAAGATTCCATATTTTGGTTCCTGCAACTCAAAGCAAATATACCAGTTACCTAATGGATTGTTGCAACTATCAAACATAGAAATTTAAAACTACAGTCCAGCCACATCGCACAGTAACTGTGAAAAGGAGTGAGTTAAAAAATGGTTGCTGCAACCGTTAGATGTTTTTCGCACTAAGTTAGCCGAATTTATCAACTGTTGTAACGCCCACAATTCAAAGGATAAAGCTAATTATACTATTTTTCATCATATAAAGGTGTGGGATAAATTAAACAGCGAAAGAAACCATTTTTTGCTGATCAAGGTCTTGGGGTTAACTGGAGATATTATCGATGGTGATGACGTCAGTGCGCCGAAATTTCCCAAACATCAAATGAGTAAGGCATATTTCTGGGAAAGCTGCCTTTGATAAATCGTAAGGTCGGCTTTTAAGCGATTGCCTTTCAAATGTATTCCAAGAAGAGAATGTTTTACATTCAATAAATAATCGCGAAGCACTTCGTTGAATGTAGTTTTAGAACGGAATGTTATCATTTGTATTTTCAGGAGGTGTCTGATGAGATGACCAAAAATAAAGAAGTATGGAAAAAGAAGATATGCTGCCCCGACCCCAAGTGAATTGAGATAAGGGGAGATAAGGGCAAGAGAAGGATGAAGATGATGATGATAACAATGCCTAAGGAAATCTAATTAGGATTGAATATGATTTTCTCTTTTAAACTTTCATCACCTGCCAGGCCCTTTCTAAACCTACGATTAGGTCAGCTTGCAGACCAAAACAGATCCAGCTGAATACCATCCTCATCATCATCATCTCAGCCGAAAGACGTCCACTGCTGGACATAGGCCTCCCCCAAGTATCCCACATTGATCGGTCCCTTGCTACTCGCATCCACCGGATTCCCGCAACCTTCACCAGGTCATCGGTCCACCTAGTGGGAGTGACAATGCCCGGTGGCTGAATACCAGTATTTTAGATAAGGCAAGGACGGGATGCCCTTGAAGGATATACACTGACCTTATTGGTGAGGTTTTTCAGGAAGATCAGGTGCGTATTAGGTGGTCGCAACCGGCGTGCGTGTATGACTATAATATGTATGAACGTGGATGAGGCAAAAGGAGAATGGAAGAATCGGAGCTGGTGGCGTTCTGTGGTACCTTCCCCATAGGAGAAAGACGTGAGTTTTTCTATGTAGATAAAGCAACTGCCTAAAGTTTTGAGTATGAATGTGGATGGGTATTTGAGTAGAGGAAGACCAAAGAAACGATGGATGGACTGTGTTAAGAATGATATGGCAAGAAAAGAACTGTCTGATGAGATTACGAAAAATAGAGAAGTATGGTAAAAGAAGACATACATGAGAAGATGAGCGAAGATGACGGCAAGAGAATGATGATGATAGTGCAACTGCCTATCTGACCTCCAGAACTTAGTTACTGGGCTGTTCCTCATTATTAACTGACTATTTTTAACGACAAACCAAACTTCAGGGGCAGTAGGTAGGGCACATTGCTCGCAGAACGGATGGCGGATGGAAAAGTTCTGGAGAGGCGACCGCGAACCGGAAGACGATGCGTTGGAAGACTTCACACTAGGTGGCCCGATGACCTGGTGAAGGTTGCTGGAATCTATTAGATGGAAGTCGCACGGGACCGGTCAATGTGGCAACACTTGGGGAAGGCCTATGTCCAGCAGTGAGCGTGTTTTAGCTGAAATCATGATGATGATTTTTAATGAATACTAAAAATCAAATCTAAATACATAGTAAAATGTCTTTTGTAAATAAGTCGAATTGCGAAGGAGCATTGTCATCTTGCAAGTATGCAATTATGTTGACAATGGTCTACTGTTTATGCACAATTACGAAAATCTCACATTCATACATACAGAGACTTCGTTCGCGAAATATGCGGCCTTTGACTATACTGGACATAATATTCGTGTTAATAGAATTATTATTATAGGTGAAATAGAAAAAGACATTTCAGGAATGGAATTGGACAAAAGTACTATAAATCTCGCTGAGTAGCCCGTGGCTAAATATGAGCATCCTCTCAGGTTGTTCTTCAAGATTCAGCTGGGCTTGCCAAAGTGCCTCCGTGCCTCCAAAAACAAGTAAATCCGTTAGTCCATTTCTTTCCTCGGATGGGAAATCATCAAATGACTTCTCCCACTCGCGGGAGGGAGTGTCAGACTTTTACTGACTAAAACCCATCCATGTTCCTTCCTCGCCCTTTACGTTCCGGGGCCGCGGTATCTCTTTCGAACAGTCCCGCAGCAAATCCATTGGTCCTGGCTGACGTTTGTAGATCTCTGACAGTCATTACAGGTTGTCAGTAGCTCGAAAGTCTGACAACGTTCTTACCAAGAGGTACACATTTCACCAAATTCAGACTACGTGACTGTTTCTGAAATTGTTGATGGAAAAACACGCCCCACCAGGAAATTGATCCCAGGAACTAATGCTAAGTGGTTGCGGTGTCGATCATTTGACTAATGAGGCAGTCCAAAATTAATTAAAAAGAACGGTGTA
The DNA here is from genome assembly GCA_916618015.1 of Xestia c-nigrum. Lineage (NCBI taxonomy): Eukaryota > Metazoa > Arthropoda > Insecta > Lepidoptera > Noctuidae > Xestia > Xestia c-nigrum. The sequence goes on along the minus strand of OU745245.1, from coordinate 22,493,178 downwards.
AAACACCTCTTTACGAAGCCGAAAAGCACTTGTTTTCCCCATTATTGCGATAATTTTTTGTTCTACACCATACCTGGGAACCTTCTAGTTACGGAGATATGGGGGGTCAAAGTTACAACTTTTTGACAAGTTTTTTTTTAATACAAGTTTTTTTGTTAAGATTTTGACTTTTAACACCTCCACGGCCCCCTTACTATTCAATCCATCCATCAGCACAATGTTTTAAGTGCGTTACATTGAGTTCTACCACAAAACATGATTTATAACCTCAAAAAAAAAAGTTGTTTCCCAGCAATATTTTTTGCGTAAAGTTACTTAGTTTTATATACAGAATGCTTGGTTAACGACTTTGTGATGAGGTGGTTTACACCCTGTATGTCACATTCTATAATTTCATTCCTTACCAACAACACTTTTTACAACAGAATCCGTTAAAAGACTTTAAAAGCGACCGATCATCTGATTTAACTCAACAAGTACCTACTTGTGTCTGTCGCATTTAATGCTAATTAGATCGAGAAGATAGGAGAACATTTATAGTCACTGGTAGGTCGTGATTGACACTGCCCTGTAGGTGTTGTACTCGTTGCTTTGTAATTTGTAGAATGGTGACATTAAACCTAGTTTTGGTTAAACAGGGCTGGTCAACGTTAATTACATTGCTTGACAAAATTATTTATTATTTTAAGTTGGAGCTCTGATCTTCAGAATACGCCCCGCGTTTGCCTGGGTCGGTCCGTGTGCGGGTAACCACTTACGAGATACTGAGTTGCCTCTGTGTCTCAGAAAGCACTTTAAGCTGTTGATCCCGGTTTTTGATTGTAGATCTTTGAAAGTCGTTACAGGTAGTCAGTGACCCGAAAGTCTGTCACCTACCAAGGGGTATCGTATAACCCAGGACTAACTGCGTTTTGGAGGTCAGATAATCAGTCGTTTCTTATAAAATACTAGAATTTAGTTGCATCCAGTTAGTCTGGAAGCCGACCCCAAAATACTTCTGAACAAGACTAGGCAGATGATGATGATATTGAAGTTTTCAGTGACAGAATTGAGATTGCCTGCCTCGTTTGTTTAGTCGTCGTAAACGCTATTGCTGAAAATGAGGTCTTGAGTTTGATTCCCGGTTCTGGTGAAGTGTCATTGGGTTTTTCCATTGAAAAAAATCAGTAGCAGCCTGTTGTTTGGTCCATGCCCATAACAAACAGGCTTACCTCGCTCAGCTGTTCAGGACATTAGGCGAACATAGTTGTAGCCAACAGCTGATTTTTTTTTCGCTTTTGCAGTTTTGGTCCCATAGTAAAAGTTGTTTGTTATCATAAGCACAATCATGTGCTTAAGTTTCGTACACTAAGGTCCAGGTTCACCGAAGAGGTGGACTGGTACTTAGGTCCATGTTCACCCAAAAGATGACGCCCTGATTATCTAAAAACAGCTGCACTGTGACATGTTCCCATACAAAAAGTGTTTTAAACAGCTTTTTAGATAATCAGAGCGTTATCTTTTTGGTGAACGTGGACCCTAGGTCCTGTTCACCAAAAAGGTATTATTAGTTTTAAAGAGTCACCAAAATTATTAGTTTTAAGGATTCACCAAAAGATGACAGAATGATTATCTAAAACAGCTGTCACTGTGACATATTCCCACACAAAAATGTGTTTTAAGCAGCTGCTTTTAGATAATCAGATCGTCATCTTTTTGTGAACATGGGCCTAATTACCCGTCACCCTATATAAACGACATAATATGGATATACTACTACATAGGCACCCTTCTCTGCCTAACTCATCGGCGAAATACTGGTGATGCTATGACATTTTTGGTTTTCACTTACAAAATCGGGGTTGGAATGGAGTCAGTTTACGATAACAATGATGGCCTTGCTCTCTGTTACATAATATGATACAGATGACCTCATAATTCTTGCCCTAGATAATCATTGACTGCACTGTCATTAATAAGTTCTCTCATGAAGGTAAATCAGGCATGACAACAGTATCAAAACAATTGCAAATCTATTTAGTCCGTCAGTTATAGTATTGGAAAATAATGGACACATAGTTTTTGTTTTTGTACATCAATGAATTTTGACAAAGATAAAACGCATCAGAACTCGGGAGTGGGGGCTCGTGACGTAGGAACTCGCTAAAAATTATACCAAGGTGTGACGTAATGAGAATTTTAAAAGCGTCGTATCTTCTTCAATTTTTGTTTCCGGTCAAATATTTCTTGATCTCTATTGCCCTTTGGGTGACTTTAAGCCTTTTGATAAGGCCAATTGTTGTCTTTTGGGTACTTATATATTTTTGGGTCCTTTCGATGGTCTAGTGGTTGCAACAGCGACTGTTGAGCATGTCTTGGGTTCGATTCTCGGTTCGAACAAAGTGTCATTGGATTTTTCCATCAGAATTTTTTCAGTAGCAGCCAAGGAGTTTGATTTTGTGCACGGTTGATGGCAATAGGCTAGTCCCTTTTACATGGGACTTAAACATAACTGGCGAAATGTGGGTGTACTTTGTAGGGACACCTCTGACTAACCCTTCGAAGATTACAAGGCGTGATGTTTAAGAAAACCACACCCGTTTATTCATTTGTGTGTGTTCGTGGAAATTCTAAAACATACTAGACTTATTTTTTTGGACAAGCCCGCCACACTATTCTCAAACCACTGCAACTTCTGAAAGCCAGAATCAACAGTGGCGACCACCAGAAAAGCGCCGAGACAATGAAGCTCGACGAAGTCCCAGCGAATGAATTTAACTGTCTTGGATCCCGCAACGTAATTAATCATAAAGTATAGAGGAGAAGTAGGAAAAATCCGTAATTTCCACTTCCATCCATATGAGCAGGAGACAGAACGAAACAACGCCAATAGCCACAAAGGGACGTTTACTGGGATAGGCCCAGTTATCTTTATTAACATTAATGGGTCCTAAGTTGTGAGCTGTTATACTAGATTCCAACAATAGGTATTTTACTCATTGTAATGTAATGTAATTTGTTATTCTGTTGTTATTTTGACATTTTTATATTTGTATTTGTATTTTTTATTGTGTCTGTTGTCTTGCCTGATTTTTTTTTATATAATATATTATACTAGACTGTAAATCGCAGGAAAAAAAAACTAAATAAATATTTCCCTTTTTGACAGCAATTTCAATTCAATCGGCATCATCATCCCTATCTGAGCTTCTGTTCAAAACCACCAAGTCTGACAAAATTACTTAATTGAAATTAATTAACAACTTACTGACACCCCTACAATTAGCGTGCTCTATCTCTAGGCTAGATAGGCTTGGTCCCATTGTTCTAAACGTGACTACAGCGTTACGTATAAGATTGTCTACACATCGCCAGACTTGTAACTAAGATGTATGGATAATACTGAATTATGTGAACCGAACAACAATGAATGCACGGCTTGACGAATTTGATTGTATTTCGTGTTTAATAGGATTGGTGGTTCTTGTTTTGGGCCTCATTTGAGAAAAGACTTGTCCTACTTCCTACTTAATATTATAAATGCGAAAGTTTGTGAGGATGGATGTATGTTTGTTACTCTTTCACGAAAAAACTACTGAACGGATTTGGATAAAATTGTGCAAACAGATGGTTTACAACCTGGATTAACACATAGGATACTTTTTATCCCGGTAGTAAGATCCCATGGGACAATTTCGAAACTTTACGCGGGCGAAGCCGCTGGCAGAAGCTAGTTCTAGAATAATGCAAAACATATAAGTGTAGACGTAAATACAAAGCGGCACTATACATCGTGACTTTAGTCGTCTTACAAAAGCGGTCCACTCAATCTACCCGACATAAAATACCTCTAGGCGCGATTATTTTTTTTTTCATTAAATGATTAAGACAATAGTTACGAAGAAAAACAAATAATACATTAGAAATATGAAACACCCTGTTAAAAATGTTTACGTATCAAACTGTAGAGTATACCTACCTAGCGCACGAGTCAAGCAGATCATTCCATCACCATTTCCAACGAGACAAACCTACGCCTTTTTTTTTTTTTTTTTTTTTAAGGATGGGAAATCATCAAATGAAACACTCCCTCCCGCTCCGCCCAGAGTGGGGGGGGCCCCACTCTGGGCGGAGCGGGAGGGAGTGTCAGACTCTTACTGACTAAAAACCATCCATGTTCCTTCCTCGCCTTTTACGTTCCGGGGCCGCGGTATCTCTTTCGAACAGGCCAGCAACCCCGGCAGGCTTCGGCCCTTGCGGGGCCCTCTCTTTTTGCTGACATCTCTTTGAGGCGCGCGTGGAATACGAACGCGCCGTCGATACGGCCTGTCGTCGTCGTTAGACGGCCGGACGGCTAGCTAGCCCATTGCGTCATAATAATGAGTAAAAATATTATTTTTAAATTATTAAAATCTCATAAATACCTATTTTTTTATTATGAACGTTTACTAATCATTGGATACATGAACTGGACTGCCTTTGTAAGACGACTAAAAAGTCACCGTGTATAATGTACCAGTTCAAAATAGTACAAAAAAGTAATATCCCCATCTATGTAAGTCCCAAATGAACGCTAAAAAATATCCGCGACTAAAGGTATTTGTGTACAAGAAAACCCGACAGCAACACTGTCGGGCAGTAGCTGACAAAACCCCCATCTTGTTGGAGGTTCCTTACTTTTCTATGGGGTATAAAGGTCTTTACACCCTGTCGTTCATACCCTACCCACCAAGTCCCAATTTTGCGGGATCCAAGACAGTTAAATTCATTCTCTGGGACTTCGTCGACCTTCATTGTCTCGGTGCTTGTCTGGTGGTCGCCACTGTTGATTCTGGCTTTCAGGAGTTACAGTGGTTAGGGAATAGAGTGGCGGGTCAGTCCAAAAAAAAAATCCTAACCAGTTCAAATACCCACTTTAGCTTTGGCACTTTGTGCTTTAAATTACTTAATCTATCTTAATCTCGACTTTACCTATGTAACCTACACAGCCCAGTTTCTAAGTCTCCCGATAGACTTTGGTATGACCATCAGAATCTAAGCTATACTGACTACCAGTAATGGCTGCCAAAGATCTAACAATAAGATCCTGGGCTAATAGCTTAGCGTACTTTCCAAGGCAGATCTCTGTAGGTATAAATTGTATAACCACCCATTTCCTGACCGAATTTGTGTGGAAGAAAAAAATTGTGATGCAATAATTATAAAGAAGCCACAGTTGGATATGCTTGCCAATTTTGGGTACATGAAAAAGCAGCTTACCAAAGCCCAAACCCTAGAAAGCTATCGATTCAGCAGTCGCAGTGGCTGAAATCTGCTAGATGCAGGCATCATCATAGAGGAGCCTAAAGTGACAAATACATGAATGAGTCCGAGAACTTATCCTACGGTATGAACCGGTCTTTCTCATGGCCTATCCCAAGTGTTTCTCCAGTGACAAAATTAATGTCCCACACATTTTTCTAACTAAGTCCCATTGCATCCCAAGACTTGTAAATTGATATTCACACCAAGTTTGGCGCAAGAGTTGTTACTCTTCCTCATTACTAGTATTAATATGCAAATAGTTTTATAAATATGGTGCTAGAACATAAATAGAGACAGGTTGTTACTTATAACTTATCACCTTCCAACATCTTAGGCACTAATCATAGAAGATACACATCTATGGTTTTCAATAGGTCCTTATTACTTGCATCGAATGTTAAGTAGTGGAGACAAAGATTTTCTTGTTATGCAAGACGAAAATAGAAGTAGACAAATGTTGAATTAATGTTTGTGATTGTTTAGATTTGATACCCGAAACTTCTACCTACTTCTGTACGTAAAATTAAGACCTTAATTATTTAATTTCTCTTAACAAATTGGTGACCATCTGTGTTTCTCCACAATTTTCCCGTTCGCGCATTATTTTCCGCTGAAGTCCGTTTTTTGGAACGGAAAACTAGTTCAATTATCCCATTTCGTGTCAATATCCTAATTTTGAAACAAATTTATTGCTTTTTTTCAAATTATGTTGGCTACCTACTTTCAAAAAAATTAAGGAAAATGGCATGAAGGAAATTATAAAAACGTAACAACTTTGATTTAGTCCAATAGAATATTTTAGTTTTTGTCTGGAATTATGCAACCAACCAACACTCACATTGTACTTGTGCTTTTTTGCACGTTTTCCGTGACTTATACATTCGTTTGAACTTTTTCTTACATACGAACCTTCTTGTCAGATTTTCACTATATTGTACAACCTTCTCACCATAAAAAGGTCCTCATTTCCGTCAATTTTGTCACAGCACACGTCAATGGCACCGCGTTGCGAACTCACAGGGTTCCAACATGGCGTTGATCGTAGATAGCCATATACAGAGCTCCTCAGAGATTGCGCTGACACGACCAGCATATGGAGAGGTTTAGTTACTTTCTATTTTTTTTGTAGTTGCGGAGTTTTGGAGATTAAGAAAGTGTGGAAGTTCTAAGTACAGAACAAAGAGAGAGCGAAGCAGCCTTTTGATTAAAGTAGCTGAAAGAAACTGAATAGCTCATGGCACAAAACCGCCAAAAGTAGAGTGGTTTGGAAGAGACCTACACACAGCATTGCGTGGCCATAGGTTGAAAAAGAAGAAGGGGCGTGGTTGCTCGTTCAGATGTGTTTTTTAGAAGTAAATTGCTGAATAAGCCTACGAAGTGCACTGTTAACGAAAAGAAAATGTCGAAATATCGGGACCTCATAGAATTGAAACAAAATCACGGATATAATCCCGTAAGTACTTTAAGTGAAGCTTTTGAAGTGTCGGATTGCACGTGGTGGTTGAGGAAGCTAGAAATGAAGGATGTTGTAGCAAAATTAAAAGTACATTATCTGCAGTTAAACACTGTTTTAAGCTTTTACGGTTTAAAACCAAACTTACACTATTACTTATGGGATATCTTTCGTGATCATCAGGAGCCCAGAATAATTGATAATCACGGAAGACATCTAGTTAATGACATCCATAATTTAGACACATAAAGACACTGGTTTGAAAGGTAGCTTATTTTGAAACATAGGGTGTAAAAACACCCTTTACGAAACCGTCAACCAAGAAATCTATACATCAAAATGAGTAACTCTACGGAAAAACTATTGCTGGGAATCAACTTTTTTTTGGGGTGCAAATTCATGTCATGGAGGTGTGCACATTAGAAACCTGTAAGTATTTTAAAAAAAATGTGGAAAAGTTGGAATCTCGACCCAAATATCTCCGTAAGTAGCAAGTATGGTATAGAACAAAAAAATATATCGCTGGACAATGCTCACAGCGCAACCTAGTGCCACACTAGGCAACGAAGCTTGTGGTCACCAGATAGTTGGTAAACTTCATATATACTTTTTTGTTTGTAAATGCTAACTTATTATACATATTTAAACATCCATGCTCATCACACAAACACTTACTCCTACCGGGATTCGAATCCACGACCCTAAGAACGTAAGGCAGCCCCCATACCGTTGCAACATTCGGGTCGTCAAAAAAAATTAACGCTATGACGGGAGAGTGCCTTTCGGCTTTATTAAGGTTTTATTTACACCCTTTTATTTCCATTTACTTAAAGTAAACAATATGAAAAGCTTTCTTGTATTAAATGGCAGCTTATTAAGTGCCTATAAGAAAACATCCCCAGCAAAACTTTATTTGTAAACAACCTCGTTCATATTTCGCAAATTCGCCTACCAACACTAAATTACCTCTCATATCTCGTACCTATTCATAAAATCTTCTAATAACAGTACCTAGGTACCTTCATAGTTGTGATAATGCAAGTACTTCGCTTCTAGGTCATCACCCTCTCGAAGTAATCTTGCAAGTGACATTTAAACACTGATTTGCATACACCAGAGTGCGTGGAAAAGCTAGGCTTATTATGATAGCCTTTATACCTATTTGTGATAAAAATTAAACTTATGTCTGTTTACCTTTTACTAAACGGTTAATAAACTTGTTCTTTATTTTTTACAGATACCGATGGATGTGATAGAACTACAGTACTTTCACAGTTTTTATGTCTTGTGACTGGGACTGTAGCTACATTTAAATGTCATCTTTGTTTCGACAATTCAAAAGTGCCTGTTATTGGCCTACTTGAAATAAATGCTTTGATTTTGATTTTGAATTCTCACTTGCTCCGGTGAAGGAAAACATCGTGAGGAAACCAGCATGCCTGCGAGAGGTATTTCTTGACGGCATGTAAAGTCAAGTCAGCCCATTGGCTGCTTAAAAACTTTGACACCAGGTTAAATATGAACCACATGTCAGAGTAAGAATGGAGACGGATGTGTTACTTAGCAGATTTTAGTCTAAAGTTCGAGAACAAAATCATTTTAGGTGTAATATCAGAAAGGCTTGTTTACTGCGTTATTGTGTTTAATGCTACAAATTGATTGCGAAAAAAAAAACACTGCCTTTCTTGCTTTAAAATCCATGGATTCGGTAAAAAAAAAACAACTAAATATGAAGGTACTTTGGGTCAATAACACAAAGATACACTTTTTCTAGATTTTTGGGATTCGTATACCTTCCAAGGTCGTATCTTTTTTCAATCCACACAAACGGTCTCTGTCGGATCTTAAATTAAGCGATCGTCTTGGTGGTAAGTGCTGCGAAGGAATGAGGGAAATGTCTTGAGGAGAACTTTGAGTATGAGAAAATGTCCTGAGGAGAACTTTGAGTATGAATATGTAGGGGTATAAGAGTGTAGGGGGAGATCAAAGCAATGATGGATGGACTATGTACATGACGATAATATGGCAAAAATGGAGGTGTCTGGTGAAATGACAAATAACAGAAAAGTGTAGAAGAAGACATGTCAGAACATTCAACCCCAAATGAATTGGGATTAGGGCCAGAGATTGATGATAACAAGCGTTCTCTAATGAGGTACACATCAGATCGCCTATTTTATATAATAATATGTATACACTTTCCTTAATATAATAGCTATTTTCGCGAGAAATAACGATTGTAACTAGGAGATTGGATATTTATCATAAAAGTATGGGTTCTAGAATATTATGTACGTAATAACATTAAATTTTAATCAGTACATTAGGAGAAACACAATTTTAAAAAATCTTAAGTGTTTACATATTATTAGACGTGTACAGTACAGCCTACCGATTATAATCTCACTAGATGACCCACGCAACTTCGTCTGCGTCACATAAAAGTGAAAAACGAAAGGGAAAAAAATCCCCGTTTTTGCAACATTTTTCATTCCTGCTCAGCCCTAATGGCCGTAGCGATGATTTTATATAGCCTAAAGCCTTCCTCGATAAATGAACTATCTAACACAAAAATAATTTTTCGATTTGAACTAATAGTTCCTGAGATTAGCGCATTCAACCAAACAAACAAACAAACAAACAAACTCTTCTGCTTTATAATATTAGTATAGATAAACAAACTGCTATTTCCTTTTGTTTGGAACAAAAACTTTGAAAATAACATGTCCTTTTAAAGCCAATGAGAACGTCATTGCCATATTTGTGTGTCCTCTGATTTGTCATGAATCTGGAAAATAAAAAAAAAACAAATGCATTAATAGGTTGTCTGCCTACGCGTTTCTTTATACATAAAGTTTTAAGTGATTTAGAAAACTAAGTTAAAAGTTCTCACCAATATTCTTGAGGATTTATCTAATAGCTGACTTTGCGATAAGAGAAATATATTATGGCTGATTTAAAAAAAAAAAGGTAAGTAAGAAAGCTACTACAATGATAGACAAGTATTGAAAAAGTAAACATGATGTTTAATCAGCCGAAATAACATAACATCACGCCTGAAATCCCCGAAGGGTTAGGCAGAGATGTACCTTATAGTACCTTTCATTTTTATTTTTCCGGATAGTAAATCATCAAATCCGCCCAGAGTGGGAAGTCTCCCACTTTAAGCGGAGTGTTAGACTTTTACTGACTAAAACCGGGCATGTTTAAAGTCTCATGTAATAGGGATTATAAGTCTATTTTCATCAGTATTAAATTTTTTTTGGTATTTGTTTTATTATTACTATATCGAATCCTTATTATTCTTCAGTGATTTGCAAATATCCAAAAATACGTGTCCATTATTTTCCAATACTCCAACTGACGGACTATATGTATAGTTTTTTAATTTTTTGATACTATCGTCATACCTATTGCGACCGCTAGACTGACGAAGTAGTAAGCCGAAATATTGTATTCTATTGCTGAGACATAAGACTCTTATTTGGAAGAGGGGGTGGGTCTTGATCTAGAAAGCGGGCCCAATGTAGATTTAAATCAATTAGGATATGAGTAGGTGAACGATGTGTATGAGTTGTCTCTGTTCATGTCCAAAAGTCGATTGGTAGAAGCTAATTAAAATTCTGATTTAATCTCGACCAATTAATACTCTTAATTTGTGCGTTATAAAAGGATAGATTTATGATCTACATTTTGGTTTACCTTGGCATGTTTAAAAACATTTATTATTCGAAATGTGTTCCGCGTAAATAGTTTTAATGATTCGTAGCTATATTAATGAATCAAGTAGTGTTATCGTGCATAATTAATCAATTTTCCACCATTAGTGCAAACCTTTCGATTGTAACTATTGATTTGTGTACGGATAATTTAAATTAAACATTTTATGCCTATATAATTTAACTATTTCATTAAGGTCCAACTAAGCTACTTTTTTACTAATATTCTTAATGATGTAAAGAGATCAATAATGAAGTCGAAAGGCACTTGTTCTCCCTGGGAATCTTCTAGTTACGGAGGTGTTGGAGGACAAAGTTCCAATAAAAAAAATAGTGCGTGGAGTCCCTCCGCGCGGAAGAAGTGAAACTTCGCAATGAGAAAATTAAAATAGGAAGGAGGGGGGGGGGGTCATGGGGGGTCCATGGTAGCGTTAAACGTTTAACGCAATCTTGTTGGAAGTCGCATTAGAAGTTTCACTTAGCAAAAAACTGATTTTTAAGCTACCTTTACTTTAAATGCTTCCATGACCCGTTTACTATCTAAAACATTCGACAACACAATGTTTTGAGTGTTTCATTGAGTTTTACCGTAAAACGTGATATTCTTCACCAAAAAAGTCGTAATCCTAGATTTATTCACTCTTAGTAAGCTTAGACATGCCTCAAAGAGACGTCAGCAGAAAGAAAGGATCCACAAGGACCGATGCCTGCCGGGGCTGTGGGACTGTTCGAAAGAGATACCGTGGCTCTGGAACACAAAGGGCTAAGAATTATGGATTGGTTATGGATGGAGAATTATGGATGGGTTAGTCAGTAAAAATCTAACACAATCCCGCTCAGCCCAGAGCGTGAGGAGGTCATAATTATGATGATTTTCCATCGGAAAAAAATATTTGTTAGTTTAATATTTAGTTGATATGCAAATATGAAAACGCAATGGTGGCCAAGCAGACGACTACCATATTTTTATTGAACAGGGTTCATCTGGATTGAGCCTTTATTTATTCACTCATGTAGATACTTCAATAAAGAAACAAACTGGGCTGACACCTGAACTCCTGCACGCATTAATTATCCAGTTTGTTAGCTTACGTGAGACAGACGATTTTTGCTCATTTCTTTTGAAATTAGCCACACCTAGTCACCTGGTAAGACTCGATACAGAAACCGAAGTTAAAGTATTGCCATCGACAGTTTTATCGGCTGCAAACCCACCATTTACTTTACCCTATAAATCAATTATTATTTCAACGAAAGAAAATTACAAATCATTATTCATGCCCCGTCCGCACAAAAAATTAAAACATAATTTAAACTCGTTTGACATAACGCACGCGAACTTAGGAAGCTATAAATATGCCCTTAATTACATCAAGAATAATTTTATTCAACGTTTAATTAGAGGCAAAATATGCTGTAAGCAGATTATATATTAGTTAGGTATATTATGTGCATATTTGCTATGTAAATAGGCGTGACCTTTCAAGAGTTAGGTGCATCTTTAGGCGCATCTGCGCATGCGCTGCTATTTTTAGATCTAACTCGCTTAGACGTAATATGTGCACCTGTATGTGGGACACTTAGTTTGGTTTGTGGGTTTGGCTGTGGAAAATGGGTGGAAAACTTTGAAGGGTATTTTTTGGAAAAGTTAGAAGAAAAAATAATAATGCGAGCTTGGAAAGCATTTAAAGGTTTAACTCTATTTTTTGTAAGTGAGAGTGAAACTGGAAATATTGACAGAAAAACAAAATTTGGTTTTTGATGTTCTACGGTTGTGTTTTGCATTCACAGATTCTACTGTTTCTCAAGAAAACTCAGCCACATTCAAATTAGACAAGTGAATAAAATGGCTAAACTTTCACACATTCACAGGCTTTCTTATTTTCATTTTCTCATTTAGTCCATATATCACTTCATTAACACGCACAGAATCCATTCAAATAGCAGAGAAACAGACAAATTGACAGACAGACACGCAAACAAACACACACATACTTACGTCAAACACATTATGTCACTCAAAACGTATTCTATTTGTCTTGTGTCGCTATTCCAATTAAATTTATGTATAATTATTGCTAATTCACTTTACTTGCCAGAACGGTGATAACAATATTTTTGTTTAACAATTCATTATTGCACTCGTGCGCAATTTTGTATAGATAACGTAGTTTGCGATGAGTGGAGAAAAACTTATGTCAGCTGTCTTTTAAAGATAGTAGTGACTATAATTTGACGATTAATCTTTTACCTTGTTGAGTAGCTTTAAAGTAATTAGCTCTATTGGATAGTTTACCTAGCTAATGAAATTTATGTCTTAATCGAAACGTTGCGTTGTCTGTACTCGTAAAAAATGTTAACTAAAGAAATAATGCTTAATAAAACTCGCCTTACGTTTCAAAAGTAAAGCATGAAACATATGTTTTCTATGTTTTTGAGAGAAGTGTCAAGGAAATACAATAGGGTATTTTCCACCATCAAAAATGCGAATCTGTTGAGTCCGTCAGTTAGAGTATTGGAAAATAATAAATATTGACAAAGATAAAACTCATCGAAACTCGGGAGTGGGGGCTCGTGACGTCAGAACTCACTAAGAATGATACCAAACAGTGACGTATTAGAAATTTTAAAAGCGTCGTATCTTCGTCAATTTTGGTTTATGTGACAAAAAAAAAATACGGGTCAAATATTTTTTGAGAATCTAAGTGATGGACTAATTAGATTTTTTCGATTAACAAGCCTACCCAAAAAGCATCTGCCTTCTGTGAACCGAGCCGAGACCAATAATGATATTTTTACTTCAACCAACGTATGTACCTATCTGTGCATACAGGAACACACAGAACTAAAATAAATGAACTAAGTTTAGAATATCGATGCAAATTTTCTTGACAACGAATACCACCACCTTGAACTGCACACTTAAAGTAATTATAAAATTAAAACACACGAAAATCAGCAACTTTATTCTAAGCACGAAATGTCAAGATATCACCCTGCAAAGCTCTAATGAGCTTATAGCATTTCAAAACACTTAAATGATATTATCTATCAGTTGTTCTATTTATTCAAATGCATGCGCATACGCAGGTCTAGTTCACTTATAATTTGACAGGTGTCGCCACCGATCAAAGGCAACTAAGTATGATATTATAAAAATATTTCTCGCTGCCATAAATGGTTAATGGACTAGTTAGATTATAGACTAAACAAAAACAGTAATCATTTCAATATACGTTCATATATTATTATAGGACATTATTGTAGAATTTTAAGTATCTAGGTACAGGTAGTGTCTAGGTAATGAAAATTTTCCTTGGTTAATAAAAACACTAACAGTTATCTTCAAACTGATAGCCAATGATAACGGACGATTTTGAAAGGCGTTATGTTTGAATGAAACAGGGTAAAATTTAAATAACATCAAATCTTCGAACCATTTATCTACGATCGTCTCGCGACAGTAATATTTTGGCACCAGTAAGGACGCGGTAAATTGATATTTGAATTAAAAATTGCATCTGTGTCCGTCAATGTCAATGTCAAAAGGGAGGGAGTTTGTTTGGTAATTGGTCGGGTTGGTTTTCGTTTGTTTGAGGTTGATTGATAGGTTTAAAAAGCGTATAGTCGACGGCTCTTATTTCTGTCTGCAGTGTTTAGGGCATAGATAGTACACTATATAATACAAGATAGATGAGCAACTCTGGTTTTCGTTTTTAAAACTGTGTATCTCAACTGTTAAATTGCACTGTTAGTTTCTGTTCAACCAAATACATACGAAAAGTAATTCATGACTACGGATTCGAACTTGGGACTTTCACAAGGCAACCGCTGTCAACCATAGGCTATCTACTTCACTGAAAATTTGTCTAAAATAGCTGTTCTCTTTATGTCAGTTGTAAAACAGTCAAACAGTTGAAAAGTTTGTGTCCCTAAGCACTATCAATGAAAATGTGGGTTGACGCCAATATAAGGAAGTTTCAACCCCTGGTTTAGGGGAACTTTACTAACCTAACATTGTCTGGGTGCCCCAAGTCTGTCGTGTCACTTAGCATTCGGTAATGTTCGGGATTCTGGGTGCGAAAACGTTACTGTCGCGAGACACTCATTTTTATCTACTTTTACAGTATGAACCTTCAACTTTTGAATGTAGGTATTTTGTACCTTAAGTGAACCCAGTGATCTGCTTTAGAGGTTTTCTTAGTGCAGACTCTCACAAAATCTCCCAAAAAATATACTATGTACCGTATTTTAAGCTCTATACATATACATACTAAGTCTAGTGCATACTCATCACATACAATGAGCGGGCGGTACAAATTGATTAGATTGGAGGCTTAGAGAAATAGGTTACAGCAATAGTGTTCTGTAGCTAGAGCTTTGTACAGACTAGCTATGTTAAGGTTTAAGATTTAGATGATGTACATTCGATACCTATTTGTTAAAAATGTAAACAACCAGAGCGGCATAATCGCACGCGCGACAAAGGCCTTTTTAAACAATGAGCAACTGGTTCACTTCAACATATTATCATCCTTTTCAAATAATTCAATTTAATACTTAATTAATTTTGAAAAGTGAAATGTAATCGTAAAAAATAACTAAGTAGGTACATGTAAGTAATCAATATTTTCATTACCTGCTTCATAATTATAACTTTTCATTACCATTATTATCAATAGATAACTTAAGTCATTATGGAACTTAATTAAGTTAGAATTAGTTGGAAATGGCATAAAATGTTTAAATGACCATGAGATCATGATGATGTATTTATCAGACCATAAAATTAGTTTAATTAGAAGATATGTTTATAGCTTGATAAAGTCCTACTTAAATTGGTTTGACGACCCGATTGGCGTAGTGGTAGTGACGCTGTCTTACGTTCTTAGGGTTCGAATCCCGATAGGAGCAAATGTTTGTGTGATGAGCACGGACATTTGTTTCCAAGACATGGATGTATATGTATAATAAGTATGTATTTACAAATAAAAAAGTATATATGTAGTATATCAACTATCTAGTGTCCACGACACAAGCTTTGCTTAGTGTGGCACTATGTGGCGCTGTGTGTATTAACAAAAAAAAAAATATCGCTGGACATTAGTCCAGCGATATTATTATTATAATTTTTTATTATTACATTTTAATGGTTTTCATTACCACAGATGAAATTGGCTTCAGACTGGCCCTACTTTAGCAGAAACTTTGCATTTGCCAAGATCCTACCTCAAAAACGATGCTGTCTGGCAAAACCATCGAAGATACTTACTCGTTTAGTATCCAGAATCTATAAATAGTACGATGAAGTGCAGGGGCTGATAGCTTGGATCTATACCTAACAAAACAACACAATATATGTTTCAAAATATGTTACGGGTTTACAGTTATACTACCAAAACATTTCAAAAAACCTTGAAACAGATTTGAAAGCATCTCGTAACAATTTTTTTTTCATCCCATCTATTCGAAAAAGACGACTTGGTTCGCCTTTAAGTGCACCCAAAGGTGGTGTTTTCTATAAGAAACTTTTAGCGGGCAGTAATGAGTTTTTAATCCTCTTTATAAGTGCGCCGCAATTATCTTTGCCGCGCACTTTTTGAATTTGGAACATCTTGTGTTCAGCGCCCAAGAAATCGAACGCAAATATTGTTTGAATAAAGACTGGCTGGTGCGACGGCCCATAGTAGCGCCGCGCGCCGGCTGAATACAAAAAAAAAAAGAAATAAAATTAAAAACGCGCGAACTATAGCCCGCGTTTTCGTCAATTTTCACGGATTGATAGAAATTCATGATTTTGTTTTGAAAAATGAGTTCTTCAAGTGACAGTGAAAGTATAGAATTAACTCCTGATAGTATTAGAACTGACGCAAGAAATGTGATGGATAATCTACTACCTGCAAAATCCCGGGAGAAATATATGAAAGCTTATGGTAATTTTATTGAATGGAGAAATTCAAGAGGCGCCAAGAATTTTTCAGAATCTGTGTTTTTGGCCTACTTCCAGTACTTAGCCAAAACTAAACAACCTTCCACACTTTGGAGTACCTACTCAATGCTAAAATCAACAGTCAGTTCTAATAACGACGTAAAACTGGACACATATTCGAAATTAATAGCGTATCTGAAGAGGATGTCTGATGGATTTAAACCTAAAAAATCCAAAGTGTTCTCAGTCAAAAACGTGGAGACTTTCCTTAATGAGGCACCCGACAACATCTTTCTTGCCGTAAAAGTAAGTAACTATGTATGTATATATGGTGGATTAGTAAAGTATAACCAGTGTTTTAAAATGCGCATTTTATTGTAACCTGTACTTCGATAGATAGGTACTTGTCTTATTCACATTCGGTTTTGTTACAGGTGGCTTTAATTTTCGGAGTACATGGAGCTTGTCGTGGCAATGAACTTTTAAAAATAACTGTTGATGATGTCGAAAATCACTCGGATAATTTACTGTTAGTAAAGCTGACAGACACAAAAACAAAAATTGACCGATCCTTCGTAATCCGAGGAGAATACAAAACTATTGTACAGAAATACCTGGACCTGCGTCCTACTGATATAAAGACCAATCGGTTTTTCATCCGTTATCAAAATGGCAAGTGCTTCAAACAAGTTATGGGAAAAAATAAAATTTCTTACATGCCACAAGAAATCGCTACTTATTTGAAGTTACCAGATATCAAGCTATATACAGGACATTGTTTTCGTCGCACTTCTGCTACCCTGTTGGCAGATTCTGGAGCGGACTTAACTGTTCTCAAGCGACATGGAGGATGGAAGTCGAGTGCTGTAGCAGAGGGATATATAGAAGATTCCATTGAGAACAAGGCGAAAACATGTGAACGCATCGTGGAAAACATTAAATTGCAACCTTCAGTTAATCCATCCATGCCACTGTCGCCGCGCCCATCTACATCCAAACAAAGAGATTCACCGTCACATTTTCCTCAAAATGAGCCACATTCTGACATTATTTCAAACACGCAGAATAAAATTAAATCTACAACAATCTCTATTCCTAATAAAACTGTAACAATTAATTTTCAAAATTGTGAAAATGTCTCAAATGTAAATATAAGTTTTTAGTTGTTTTATTATTAGATACTACTTAATTTCAATTTAGTTGTTACTCTGTTTCATTAAATATCAATATTACAATAAAATATGAGGCGCCTTTTATTTTCTCATAGTGGGTGATGAAAAGTAGAGTGTATCACTCGGGCGCAAAATATATTTTTGGCTCGGGCGACGTACTTTGAATCCCTCGCTACGTTCAGGATTCTACTAAAGAATCCCTCGCTACGCTCGGGATTCTACTCTAGAATCCCTCACTTCGCTCTGGATTCAAAAAAGCGCCCTCGCCGTAAAAATATTATTTTGCTCCCTTATGATACTATTTTTCCACGTTTCGTAATTCGTATACTCCAATCATGAATTCGCCTTTTTTCTAACAAAAACAAAACTTTTTTATCGCTTATATAACTTTAACTCCTGAAAAAGAAATGTGATAGGTTAACTTGTGAAAAAAAGTATGTCATTTTGTTTCATTTATTTATTTATTTAAATGTCGTACAAATTTGAGATAGGTTTAACGGCGGGTCCCAAACAAGGCACAGCCTGTATCTTGGTGACCCAAACACAATGCATTACCCGAGTTTGTTATCACACAGTGTTCTGCTAGCGCTACAAATGAACTTTAGATAAACAAACAAATTAATTGGTTTTGGAATAATTAGAAATAAAAACAACATGATAAATATTAGTTATAAGTTACAAACAAAGTGGTAAAAATTGATAAAAGAAAAAGAAAAATTAAAAAGAGAAATACACATGGTTGCAAAAACAATCTTGTGGGAATGTAGTGTGTGCTGTGTGGGGGTGTGTGTTAGTGAGTGATTTGTTGCAATACCCACCTATTGCAACAAAAGAATTGTGTTAACATGAGCCACGAAGTGGCGTAACCTACAAAAAATTTTTATTATATTTACAGGTGATTTTGGAAAGAGATGCAACTCAATGTTGATCAATATTCAAAACAAAGAAAATCAAAAGACAGCCGGGTTTTTTGAAAAATAATTCATTCATCTATCATCCATCTTTATTGAAAGCCTAAGGTGGGTGTTTAATAAAAAAAACTAGGCATAACGTGTCATGGGTGTGTACTGTGTAGGTGTTGACATTGCTACATCTTACTGTTTTATTTTCTTTTTATCTGACTTAAAAAAGGGGATGCCATGCATTCGATGAGTTTTTTTTTCATGGCTAACACACCGATTTTAAATTTACGAATTCGAAAAACTTGTTCTTTTTTTGAATGATAATGTTCTCATTTTCTCGCATCGCAAGAACTGCTCCCCAAACAAATGCGGTATAAAGTTACATCAGTTAACTTCGAATTAATCGCAAATGTTTTTAGGTTAAAGTGGTAACTTTTTAGTATAATGTAAGCATACATTAATAAAAAAACAAATAAGTCAGTCTAAAACTTTCCCACTGTTGGGAACCAGCCCTCCGCTCCGTTACGCACGAGGAGTAACCATAAAGTAATAAGAGGGTACCCATGAGAGTAGCTCGCCCATGAAATGGTAAAATATATGCCTGTCAGCAAGGTGGTACCGTGGCAGACTGCCCCGGATGCGCCGGACGCAGGTTCATTACCTGTGTAGGCTATTTTAATAAGGTACCTAGATCGTACATAATTAATCATGTCGCCTAGTCACGCACGAGCTGTAAATTAAGCATTTCACCATTCCGTATCATTTCTTACTTATACTTACAGGGTTTAAAAGAACCCTTCAAAGTGCCGTCATAATTGAATTCTATAGGTACATCAAAGTAAGTAACTCTACGCAAAATAAAGAAAGCTGGGAAACGATTTTTTTTGGGGTGAAAAATCACGTTTTACGGTAAAACTGAAAGTAAAACTCAATTCAAAACATTGTGCTGATGGATGATTTGAATAGTAAGGGAGTTTGAGGAAACATCTAAATTAAAGTTATAACACTAAAACTAATGAGTTGTTTTAAAAATAAAAAAAAACTTGTGAAAATATTGGGAACTTGGCAATAGTAAACAAAAACACTCAATTAAAGAGCCAGCTTGCAGAACTCCACACCCAGCACATCGATATACTGGACCAGCATCACCATCTCCGTCAACTAGTGTCGGGTTTCCACCAGTGCCATGACACTCATGACCAGGCACTTAAACGAATATCTGAGCTGGAGGCGGAATTGTGCAAAGCAAACAACACCATCGCCTCCATCAGTTCTCTGAAAGCCAGCGTCTTCGGGTCAGGTTGTTGGTGTTGCCAACACCAACAACCTGTTCAGTGAGCTGATTGATAGTGTACCCGGACTGGAGTATGAGCAACCCACCGTCACCATAGATTTAACTGGGGATGATACCTTAACTAGATGTCCAATTGTTCTAAGTAGCCATAAGAAAATTAAGAAATATATTAAAATAAACAAAAGTATCAAAAAGTATAAGAAACTTCTGAAAACTCAAAGTGTGTACAAATACAATATTAACCTCAGAAGAGAACTCAGAAACTTAAATAACCAATTAAATGTATGTAATAGTAAGTTAGAATCTTGTACACAAATGTATGATGTTGATATACAAAACCTTCAAAGGGAATTATTGAGTAGGGAAAATACACTTAAGGATATCTTTTGTAAATATGAGTGTAGTCAACAGATGTTGAGTGAGCGCATGCAGGAGGCTTGTGAGTTGGTGGACCTAGTGAAGTACAACGCAGAGAGGTATGAGTCACTGACCAACAATCTCACCTGTAGTTGTGCTGCCACTCCGCCACCTCCCATGTCTCAGCATGTTCTCCCCGCTGCCTTACCCATCATAAATAATAATAGCCAAGCCACTTTAAACCCCACCCAAAGTAATATTTTAGTGTTCTCTGATAGACTAGGAACAGGTTTTGGATCTTTGTTAAACAACCGTTCTAATCATACAGTACTGAACCATTGCCACCATAACCTGCATTTTAATGAGCTCATTCATAAAATTCAACATACACAATTGAATGAGCAAAGTACTGTAGTTTTACTAGTTGGAAATAGTCTAAGTATATCAAAAAAGGACATAGTTAATGGTATTGACACCCTACTTAAGTTAAGACTAGGCAAATTAATATTGTGTGCGTTTCCATATTCTGACAATTTACTTGCTCAAGAAAATGATTATATTTCTAGCCTAAATACTTTGATGCATATTTTATCATGTCGTCATAGTGACCATATTGTTTTTTGATACTAACAATTTTGTTAGGGATTTTGTTTTGATTCGGGATCATTATATGTTTCTTCCCAAGATTAGTAAACATTTACTAGCTACATTGTTAGCTTTTAATATACACGCAGTTAACGATGATTTAACTGAGACTAGGTTAAGTGATGAATCAGTATTATTTGATAACACTGTTGTAGATTCTTTAAACTATTAGAGCCGACAAAAGAGAAGACGGATAGTAATATTTTACTTTACCACCAGAATATAAATCGCTTCTCCGGCAAAATTTTAGACGTGGAAATGTTAGTAGATAAATACCACATGGATGTTTTATGTTTTAGTGAAACTTGGTTAAAACCGGATAGGATGTTGTTTAATGTTAGTAATTTTTCAGTTGCCAGCGCGTTCAACAGATCCACAGTGGGTGGTGGTACCCTGATACTTTGTAACAGTTCTCTCAGATATAAGGAAAGGAAGGATATCACTGCTTACTCTGTTGATCGCTTATGTGAGGTAGCATGTGCAGAGGTTGAAGGCAATACTTTCTTATGTGTCTATAGACCACCAGCATCTAACTTGTCATTGTTTTTAATCACAATGGAAGAAATATTAAGTAAACTTTTCAGGGATAATAAATTAGTTTTTGTTTGTGGTGACTTAAATATTGATCTGCTAGTCGATTCTCCCGAAAAATGTAAGCTCATCTCATTGTTTAAATCATTCAATTTAAAATATTTATTTAATGAAGCAACTAGGATAACGGCAACTTCAGCTTCCTGCATAGATAATGTATTTACTAATTGTAACGTTAAAAATTCGTTCTTAATTAGTGGCGTTAGGTCAGACCACACTGGTCAACTAGTATCTTTTGATTTGGACAAAAAGTTGCACTTAGCTAAAACTATTCGAATAAGACCTCTTAATAAAAACAAATTAAAATCCTTTAATAATAATGTTCTAAGTAACCTATCAAACGCTAGTTTTGATTCAAAAGACCCCAATTTAAACTATGGCACATTATTCTCTACAGTTTGCCAAGAATTCAATAAAACATGTCCTTTGAAAACAGTTAAAGTCAATTCTAAATCAAAATTTAGTGAATGGGCTACCGCGGGAATAAGAAAAAGCAGAGATAATTTATACAATTTATATCACGAAAAATCTCTAACCTCAGATCAAGCTTTTCATACTTATGTTAGAAATTATTCAAAAATATTCAAAAGTGTCTGCGCTCAAGCAAAATCACAGATAATAATTAACAAAATTGGTATTTCTAATAATAAAATAAAAACAGTGTGGCAGGTCATTAACAAAGAAACTGGAAAGACACAACAACGTGATCAGACCGAATTGTCCTTGAAAATAGATAATCAGACCATTTCTGACAAGCTAGAAGTGGCTGAGACGCTAGAAAGTTTCTTCACTAATATTCCGCTAGAAGTTACAAAATCTCTCCCTTCTTCATCTACATTAGCTGAAGATTTTCTTAAAGAAAATTTTACTGCGGATATACCAAACTTTAAATTTAAACCAATATGTATTGCTACTATTATAAACGCGTTCAAAAGTCTCAACATAAAGAATACTGAAGACTTATGGGGCATATCCGTCAAGGTTCTTGGAGATATTATTGAATCAATCGCTCCTATCCTAACAGGCATATTCAATCAATGTTTGGATAGCGGTAAATTTCCTGATCTAATGAAACATAGTAAAGTAGTACCAATTTTCAAATCTGGTTGTAAGAGTGATCCCTCTAATTATAGACCTATATCTGTGCTTCCAGCGTTGAGTAAAATATATGAAAAAATCATGCTGGACCAGATGTTATCTCACTTTAACTCAAATGGGATTTTGCACAGTCAGCAGTTTGGATTCACGAAGGGCAGGTCGACAACGGACGCGGGAGTTAAACTTATCACTCACATTTTGGAATCCTGGGAGAAGTCCCAAGATGCCATTGGCATTTTCTGTGATCTCTCTAAAGCGTTTGACTGCGTGGACCACAACACATTGATGTGTAAATTACACCACTACGGAATTCGTGGTCAAGCTGCTGATCTGGTTCTTTCTTATCTATCAAACAGGCAGCAAAAAGTAAATGTAAATGGGGCGACGTCCTCCGGGTCTCTAGTCAAGATAGGCGTGCCCCAAGGTTAAATTCTCGGTCCTTTCCTATTTCTTGTGTACATTAATGATCTCCCTTATATGATGGCCAAATTATCAGATATAATTTTATTTGCTGATGACACTTCGCTAATTTTTAAAATAAATAGAAAGGATACGCTTGTCCAACATGTTAACGAAAGTCTAACCGTTCTCTCGAAATGGTTCGCTGCTAATAATCTTTTATTGAATGCAAGCAAAACTAAGTGTTTAAAATTCTCCTTACCAAATGTACCACAACGTGATCTTAATTTAAATCTTGACGGCAATAAACTTGATGTTATAGCGGAAACTGTATTCTTAGGGATTACTATAGATTCAAAATTACAGTGGGGCGCGCACATTAGAACTCTTTCAGGTAGGTTAAGCTCAGCTGCATATGCAGTTAGGAAAATAAGGCAGTTAACGGATGTAGCCACAGCTAGGTTAGTTTACTATGCTTATTTCCACAGTATTATGTCTTACGGCATCCTGCTGTGGGGATCAGCAGCAGACGTTGACTCCATTTTTATACTACAAAAAAGGGCAGTCCGCGCGATTTATAAAATGGGTCCTCGCGAGTCACTCAGGCAAAAATTCAAAGAGATCGATATATTAACTCTGCCTTCACTTTATATCTTTGAATGTATTTTATATGTCCGCAAAAATCGAGGGCTTTTCAAAATTAGAAGCGACTTCCACAATAAAAATACACGCAGTAAACATGAAATTGTAATACCTAAATTCAGATTAACAAAAACTAGCAAGTCTTTTATTATAAACAGTATACGCTTTTATAACAAGTTGCCAAAGTCAGTTATAGAACTGACCGATGGAAAGTTCAAGAACTATATTAAACGTGTCCTTATGAAAAAAGCATATTACAAAATCAAGGACTACGTTGATGACAAAGAAGTTTGGCTATGATTCCTTCTGCGCATGCGGCTTCCCTGGTAGCTCATAAACGGCACAGATTTGTGGATGTCTCTAACTATTCTCAATATTATTCTTTTTCTTTTAATTCAGTTTATTACAATAGTTTTCAAATCATTTTTTCTCATATTTTGCTCAGAATAGTTACAGCACTGATGACAATATTTGTGTCACTTGTTTAATTTAGTTCTTTAATTATTTTTTTTATAATATTCTATTTTTTTTTTATTTACTTACCTTTGTATAGATGCTTTTTTACCTATTATTTGTGAATGAGTGAACATTGAAGGCCTTTTAGATTCCCGGATGCTGTTTAACTTTTGTTAAATATTTCTTTTGTTTTACATTTTTTTGTATAGCAAGCAACGACCTATTGTCGGGCCTACGCTGTCCCCCCATACTTTAGTACAAATGCTGTAATGAAACAATAATATTGTAATACCAAATGATTTGAAAAGAGTAACCATGGAGTTTCTTGCCGGTTCTTCTCCATGGAATCGACCAACGCGAACCGTGCACCTTTTTCGACGTTTTATAAGTGCCCATCCAGGCCTATGTGAAATAAAATATTTTGATTTTGATTTTGATTTAACTTTGACTCCCAATATCTCTTTTTATTTTACGTAAAATTACAGTACGTATTCAGTTATTACGATATCTGAGTATATACAATATTTAAGTAAAATTATAGTACCCTGCATGTACTTAACATGGGTACTATAATTTTACTCAGATATTGATTGAAGTCAGTATCGATTAATTCATTTTAGTCGATGTTTTTAGACAGGTCACCTCACAATAAACCTCAAACTGACAGATGTCAAATGTGTCCAGAACAAAAAATATCGCAATAACTGTACTGTTAGGTTAATTTTACACCCATTATTATAATATGGCTAATTTTTTTACCATGTTAATAATATGATAATATTCACATTGATTAAAAAAATATCTGTGTGTTCTCTTCCATTAAGCTAATTATAAAGCTACATTATATTCTCTCAAACATAGTTTTTAAGAATTTAAATAACTGCTGCTAACAAATTGAAATAGGCCATTAAGCCAATCAGAATGATAAAATAATGCTTTTAATTTCCTTCTCATAATGTGTAATCGACAAGAAATAAAATGTAACTACAATTTCTCGTAAAAAAGAAACATTATAATTACAAGTAGGCACGTTCATACATTATGTGCGCGAATTTTAATTGAGAGTTCCCAGTCTGTGGATGTACAGTTAGGTGCACCAATATGTGCACACACGTGAAAGTTTGTGGGGACAGATGTATGGATGGATGGATTTTTGTTTTTCTTTCACACAAAACAAAGAAAGGCGACTACAAGAGCTAAACGCGAGTTTTATAATGCCTGAAAGAAGAAAACAAACGAAACTGAAGATTCACTGCAATAAAGAAAACCAGAAAAATATTTATGATATTCTTCATACTAATATGCTAGTATGATAGTGTTTTGGAAACATAATACTTAAATTTATTTTTCCTCGATAACAAAAAATCACAAACTTATCTCTAAAAAATATTTTAACTAGTAAAAACCATACTAAAACACATGCGATCATTCTGATTTTTTGGGCAAATAATTCTACAAGCAACATATTGGTATCATAGTGTTTTAGTTTTTTATTATTATTATTATTAAACGTTTATTTCAGACAAATGTCCATAGCATAAAATATACAAAAAATTAAAAAAATATAAAAATCACTATACAATAACATTGAAATCATAACATATTACACAATTATTAATAACTAGCTTCTGCCAGCGGCTTCGCCCGCGTGAAGTTTCAAAATTGTCCCATGGGATCTTACTACCGGGATAAAAAGTATCCTATGTGTTAATCCAGGTTATAAACCATCTGTGTGCAAAATTTCATCCAAATCCGTTCCGTAGTTTTTTCGTGAAAGAGTAACAAACATACATCCACGCGACGGAAGCTTAAAAAATCAAGTAATTTCTCCCGTTTTCCCAACATTTCCTTACACTGCTCTGCTCCTATTCATTGTAGTGTGATGAAAAGTATACTTTAACCTGCCCAGGAGTTCGAAGAATAACTGATGTTATTTTTTTTAATTGGGGTTGAGTGAGAATATTATAAACGTAAGAGTAAACAAATATAATAATAACAAATCTCCGAACTGCTAAGCTATCGGGAGTTACACGTGTTATTGTGAGTCAACTATAAAAGATAGACATATGCTGTCATGGGATATTTTTTATATAATTTTATGTGGAATATTTCCGTTATACATGATTTCTATGTAGCTTTAACCATTAAGGCTGCACACGCGACGGAAGCTAAAAAAACCAAGTAACTTCTCCCGTTTTCCCAACATTTCCTTTCACTGCTCTGCTCCTATTAATGGTAGCGTGATGAAAAGTATACTATTACCTGCTCAGGAGTATGTAGAATAATTGTACCAAGTTTCGTTAAAATCCGTCGAGTAGTTTTTTTTTCTATAAATAACATACAGACAGACAGACAGACAGACAGACAGAAAGACAGACAGACAGACAAAAATTTTACTGATTGCATTTTTGGCATCAGTATCGATCACTAATCACCCCCCGATAGTTATTTTGTAAATATATTTCATGTACAGAATTGACCTCTCTACAGATTTATTATAAGTATAGATTAAATTATCAAATTAAAAAAAATTATATAAAAATGAAATACAACATAAATACAAGTCAAATAAATACACACAAAAAAAATAAAAAAAAAATAAAAGAAGAATAAAAACAACATTTTTTTAGTCCAATCCATATTTTTTTGTAAATCGATCGAAACCACTCATTTCGCACTATTCGCCCTGCAGTGACTAACTTAACAACCACTTTGTAGAACTTTATACTAACAGCATTTGAACCACCACAAATAGAGATGCTAATTTAGCTCATGTAGTCGCCTTAAGGAAACACTACAGTAATATAGCTTAGGATATGTATCTCAAAATAAAACATAGTCAATGATTATATCAAGATATAGTGAAAAAAGACCACATGTGGAAGCTAGTTGTACAATGAAACCAACCTTTACTGTCTCACTGCAGTTCAATAAGCTCTTCTCAAACAGAGAAAGCACTAGACCTTCTAATGTATTGATTGCTAATGTGCTGCCACATTTGAATCGCTAAAACAACGACACCATTACACCAATAAAATGAAGCTACAGACTATACTCCCAGTCACAAGAGCTACTATGAAAGTTGCCCATTCCAAATAAGAACGGGCATGACACTATTATTTTTGAGCCAATAATGTAACGAAATTGGTCCGATTTTAACCCTTTATAAGGCAGAGGGAACTAGGACAGTTACAAATTTAAACTAAACGGACTTGTAAGCCAATATGTTATGAATGCCCTAAGTATTTTTTTCGAAGGGAAATTTTTGGAAAATTTGGTGGCAATATAGTTGCCGCTGCCTGTAAAAGACTATGAAAATTAAAATAAGCTTTATTTTAACTGCAACTTTTTATTTCTTTTCATGGTAAATTTCAAAACAAGGTACCACACAGAGTGGAACCTTGCATCTGGATCATCTAGTGCATTTTCTATGTCGTCATCAGACAAGATTTTCGGCATTTTCACCTGAAGTAAACATGTAATATTATTACCTGCACGGGCAGTGGCAAATATATTGCCACCAGTTAAATACAAAATTTTATTAAAATAATAAACGTAATTTTACAAAATATTACTCGATTGTGTAAGTAACATACGTATTTATTTAAATAAACGCAAACTCTTGCCAGTTTCCCACAAGATTTTAAAGATTGAGCTAGATTTGTTACACGTTACACAAAATCACCGGTTTTTACCCTTCAAAGTTTGAAAAGTGTCAATTGAATTTGACAATTCTCACAGGACAAAAAATATACGTTGACAGGACATCTCAAGCTTGCCAGTAAGTAAAACATAAATACCAAAAAGATAAAAGGTTGCACGAAAAAAAAAACTAATATTGGTGGCAATATAATGGCCACTGCCTTAAAAAGGGGAGTCAATTTATATTTTCTCAAAAAATCGCTAAGACTTTTGCTAAGTGGCTACATGTTGGCGGTCATGACTGTACGTAAGTAGTGTTTTATTTTCGTGTAGAAAAAGTTGTCCGCACCGAGGTTCGGTGTCCTGCCAAGGCCGCATTTCTCGGCCGAAGGAAATAGCCCAGGATCATTTCTCCGGCTACAAATAAAAAGTTGGGCCCTTCGAGTAAATGTCAAACTGTACCTCTGTTAGTGTTGGGTACACTCGCTGGGACGCGGATTTGTGTTCAGTGCAATTTGGGATGGGATATTTTTCGTCGTTAGGGGTATGGTAAGTTTGATTAATAGTACGTACTGTAAATGGACTGATCACGAAACCGTCAACCAAGCATTATGTACATACAACTAAGTATCTTGACGTAAAATTATTTTACGTAAAGATACTCGTACTTAGTTTGGAGTGAAAAATCATCTCTTGGGGTAGAACTCAATATATCTGAATTAAGAAAGTTGTAACTTTAACCCCCAATATTTCCGTAACCAAAGGGTTCCCAGGTATATTGTAGCCTGCCGGGGCTACGGGACTGTTTGATAGAGATACCGCGGCCACTAATAGGCTTGTTAACTGAAAAAATCGAATTAGTCCGTCACTTAGATTATCAAAAAATATTTGACCCGTATTTTTCTTTTGTCACATAAACCAAAATTGACGAAGATACGACGCTTTTAAAATTCCCAATACGTCACTGTTCGGTATCTTTCTTAGTGAGTTCTGACGTCACGAGCCCCCACTCTCGAGTTTTGATGCGTTTTATCTTTGTCAATATTCGTTAATTTACAAAATCAAAAAATACGTGTCCATTATTTTCCAATACTCTAACCGACGGACTAAATAGATTTGCAATTTATTGATGGTGGAAACAAGCCTATTAGATTTTTCCTCCCGGTTCTACTAAATAGTGCCACAGAATTGAAAAATTAATATTAATCAATCTCTATGATTGATTAAGATATTTATTTTCAATTCATATTAGAACGGTACCCTAACCTAACCCGTGATCACAAATCAAAACCCTAAAACCTAAGACCACTTTTTTGTGGTCGTGTGTGGCCTATTGTTTCGTGCACCCAACACTACTCTCAGGGAAACGGGTTGTCTGATACCTATCTATGTTTCACGTTAACCTCAGCTATCATTAAAACCGATATGAATGCTGTAGAGATTTTTATTCGTATTTTGTTGTTCTCCAATGAAAGAGAGAATTTATTTTCTTACATTTTTACTATTTTTTACATTCACATAGTGTTGAAACTTCGTGTGCGGTGTTTTATGAAAAAAGTTGACGGTGTGAATTTAAATAATATGCCTGGGGAGATTCAGTTGGTTTTTTCTTTCTATGTGGTAAATTAAAGACCCAAGATGTGTTACTTTGAATATGCTACTTATTGATTAATTTCAAGCAAAACAAACAAAAATCACGAAGTTTATCCCGAAGATGTGTACCTAATAGTAAACTAAAATTTTGCCAGTTATGTTTTAGTCCCATGTAATAGGGGGTGAGCCTATTGCCATCAACCGGGCCCAAATCCAAATTCAGTGGCTGCTAATGAGAAATTCCTGATGGAAAAACCCAATAACACTTTTCTCGACATGGGAATCAACGATGTAGTAACTTATTTTATTATTACTAGAAAAAGAGAGAGAGAGAGATAGATTTTTTTTCTTTTTGTTAGCGTGTTCAAGATAATATTTACTGCTCAATTATTTTGCTATCAAAAAACAAAGGCGCAGCAATGAACATCAGTCTTTGCTCCCATAAAAGGCACATCATACATCACTATACTTTTGAAACCAACACATCACGCAAGAACATTTTAGGACACCCCTAAAAAAAATTAAGAAAAAATACTTTCATTAAAACATATTTTGTTTACGGCCAGCTACTGTAGTACGCTATTCAAATGGCTTGATAACCTAATAGAGTTTTAAATAAAGAACAGGTATGTGATAACAGGTACCTAAGGATGTAGTGGACAGGTGTTCCTGACCATATTGGTCGGTTGCAGGACACCTAGGACCTGTAATTAGTGTGGCGAGCTGTTGTTTTAGTCTTGTAATGCTTAGTCGCTTGTTAAAAGGATGTTAGGGTGTGGGTTTTGGAATGGGCGGTAGCGGTTTGTTGACAGCGGATTTTTTTTAATGAGGGATTTTCTTTTTTACATCTTCCCTAGTCACCGGATAGATGGCGTTGGTCTGACTACGTTACTGCAAGGTACAGATCGTCACATAATTTCACTTGGACCTAATGATTACATTCGGAAGCTTATGCAAACGAAAGTGTCAGTCAACGAGCGTATGTGACGTGTGTTTTTTCAAGCGTTTTGGCTGTGGCACATAGTAACGTAGTCGGATCAACGCCATCTATCGAGTTCGTGGAATCTATTTTTTTTTTATTTCTCAAAAAGAAAACCTCTCATTAAAAACGTATGTGACTGAAACCTAACACACTATGGATAGATAGAAGGGTATTTAGGGTTCCATAACCGAAGGGATACCAACTGAACCCTTTTACTGAGCCTCTACCGTCCGTCCGTCCGTCTGTCTGTCCGTCAGCGGGCTGTATCTCATGATATGTAATAGGTACACAATTGAAGTTTTCACAAAATGTGTATTTCCCTTGCCGCTATAACAACAAATAATAAAAAAATAATTAAAAATTAAGGTCTTGCTCTTGTTAAACCATATTGTTCACATAATTTTGACATTTCGTCGTCATAATTAATTAATTTTCAACTAGCAGCGAGCTCACTGCGCACTCGCCTCGCTTTCAACTCGCTCGCAACTTGTTAGTGTGGCCCTTATATCTAGGCAGATACGGTAGTTTAGTTAATAACAACAATACAAGATCGCCAATTACAAGTTTACCGAATAGTTAAATAAGACAAAAATAATAAAACTAAAAGACAATGTAAAGTATATTTATAGGAAAAAATCAATAAATTATAGTAAATTAGTATTGTGAAAGAAATAAAAATAAATTTAAAGTAACTTTAATTTAATGGTAAAGAAGGATTAAAACACACATAAACTCAAAAGAAAAAAGAACACAAATTGACAGTATTCAAAAAACAAAGTTATCAAAGAAGTGGCCGCAGAGTGCCTTTTTCATTCAATTTAGATACTCTCGCGTTAAAGATGTCGATCTCAAGATCGCAAGTCGCACTGTACTCACGGCTCGCCCTAATCTTAGGCCCTACTCCCTAACGCTTCGTCCGTATATTCGAATCTATCCGTCTCTCTCGCGCATGTCCTCAGATGAGTGCGAGCGAGAGAGGTGGATAGATCCGAATATATGGACGAAACGATAGGGAGTAGGCCCTCGTGTACTTGTTTATTTAAATTAAAAAAAAAATGTTATTCTTTACGGAAAATATTGTCAGTCAATTCACTTTCCGCTCAGTCAACCTCACGCATCTTAGCCTTAACCCGTCAATGAAGGTTGTCAATCGTGCTTCGATGTCACCGGATGTGATGCGCTGACCATCTGCAGTTCCGGTCAGCAAGACTCTTAAAATAAAATGGATATGACTACAACACAATATGGTGGAGGGTTCTGTAGTTATAATAATATTTCTTGAAGTTTTAAGTCCAATGTTGGAGACAAAGAAAGAAGGTACAGTTTTTGGGGACTGCTGATAGAAGTTAAAACTCGTAGCCGATCCGTAACTAGTCAGCTACGAATGCTACGAAGTGTTAGGTGACGGTCATGCGAGTACAGTCACGAGGACCAATATGTATACACTTTTCTTAATATTTTTGATATTTTCGGGAGAAATAACAATTGTAACTAGGAGATATGATCAGTACAGTAGGAGAAACACACTTTTAAAAATTCTTAAGTGTTTACATAATATTGGTCGTGACTGTACCTCCATTGTCCACTAGAAACGATGAATAGGTTGACAGACTAACCATCCATCGTTTCCTTGGTCTTCCTTTCCCTCTCTATCCATCAACATCTCTTTTAGACATGCTAGTCATACGAAGACATGAAAGCTAACTCTTATGGAAATTATTCTTTTCAACAACTCTCATCAAGTCTTCAATCTCCTTACTATAAGGAAGATTTTTGGTTGTAAGGCCAAAAATATCATTGTAAATTAAGCTTCTAATGTTTTCACTGCAACACAGAAAACTACTTAGGTAGAGTGCTTTGGGAGTAATCAAAGAGATTTAAAAGACTTATAGAGAGGACATTGAGAATATTTTCATACGAAAATGATCCCAAACATTTGCGATTTGACGAAAAAATGCTAGTTGAGAAGCGGGTGAATGATACTAGTCAGAACGATTTGTTAAAAAGTATTAGATTAGTAGTTTATTCACACATGCAAAGATACAAATTTTACTCTTTATAATATAAGTTTAGACAGAACCTACGTAGAAAAGTAGGTACTTATCAAGATCGGGTAAACCAATGTTCAACATTTTTAAACCTACTCAAAACCAGACCATATAAAAGCAGTGACGCAAAACACAAATTGCTTGAGCCTTTTTAAATTATAAATCCGAGAACACACTTCGCAGTTACTACCAGCATAATTTATGTAGGTACAGACACTTCACCTCTTTTTACTGTTGAATATTCAACTTTATTCATTCAACGTGTCCCAACTATCTGAGTATGTCCTTTCACATTTTGATATCGGGTCTCCCTTTCAGGCTAAACGCGTCCTTATCAGAAGTCTCCTTATGTGGTTTCGCACATTTTATGGCATGTTCACGACTAGGAGACGGTTTTGCTTTTATATCAACTTTCTGATGCATCCATGTCTTTATCTTTTTTTATGGCTACTGCGCGTAGGGTTTTACGTGGAGTTTATTCAAATATCGTCATCTTGTTTTGTGATGGTTTCTTTAAATGGCTACCATTACTTTTCAACGGCGCTGAGGTCTGGCGAAGAATGAAGGCCACTCCTTCCTCACCTGTTGGGGTTGTATAAAGTGATTGAGGAGTTTTTATACTTTTGTCATCTGCTTAACCTTTTCTCAACATTATTGGAGTAACTCTCTAGTCTATCTGTAAATGTTACATGGAATTACCTATGTAAAATAGAAAATCCAGTAATTAGATAACCAACGTCAAAGACTTTGATAAGACTGATGGTCAGACTTTCGGACTTGTTACTATCTGTAGATCCTACAAATTACACACATATCTGAAGACTTATTGCTTTCCGAGCCATGGAATGATCATGGAATGGATGCAGGGCAATTCATTCTTCTGCAAAATACGGAAACTGTAGCATTTGCTCCAATGACAACCCATTGTATAGAATTACAAAGGCCTTGCCAATTTTGATCATAAAATGGTCTGACATGATAATGTATTGTATTTAATAACAGGCCTTGTATTCAACGTCAAAGCGCATATTTTGCGTATGGGCTATACTATAATCCACCACGCGGGCCCAGTACGGGTTGGTAGATGTCGCATATCTTCGAGTTTTTGGATCTAGGACATGCCGGTTATATTCACGATATTTTCCTTTACCGTTTTTGAGAGCATTGGTGATGAAATAAATTACACAAAGTAATGCGCCTGTCTGGATTCGAACCCAAGACTTACTGTTCGTAAATCGGGACCGTCACCACTTGGCTACCGATGCTCTCAATGACATGCTTATAAACTTGATTGTTACCTTGAAATTAGTCAGAAGTCAAACCAGCAGGCGATCAACACTTCCAGTTCAGATGTCCAATAATCCCCAACACCTGTGCCCTCAAGTTTGTGTGCCCACACCATCTACGGATCTCCAACGAACTATAAATTTATAGCGCACATCATCGCATGATCAATGAACTCCGGTCTCTTTAGTGTTTGTTTAGAAACACCTTTATCTGTACCACGTGGTCCTCAGCACCTTTGGACCGGTGTATATTACCTCCACCATATATGGTGTGGACAGGCGTAAGAAAAGAAAAATTATCATCTGAATGAAAAACTTTAGTTTTACTACTTACGGCCTGTTGTTCTTGTTCGTGTATTGATCTATTAGTTGCGTTCCTGCTTTTTGCTTGCTTCTTGGATATTATTTCTGTTTTATGTTTTGGAGCAACAGATGCTTTCTAGCTTTTGTATTTCGACTTGAAGTGAAGTTGTTACTACAGCTTGCTCTGTCATAATTGTAACGATATAGTAAAGTTGCTATTATTTAAACATTATTCTAGCTCCTATAGAAGGTAAGGTTTGATCTTATCTCCCTAAAAAAAATGTTTTACATCCTCTTGAAGTCTAGAAATATGCATACCTACAAAGCCATCACAGAAGGATAAATATTTAATAAAAATTGATACCTATCTCTTTGTACTCGATACTTTTGCCGACAAAACATTTATTTTAAATGTAAAAAATACATTGTATCGACTCATTGACACTATCGATCCATTCCTGATTAATGATGGGTAATATCCTGTATCAATTAAAAAGAGTTAGGATACGAAAACTTATTCAAAACGAGGTAGGTATTGACTACTTGGTTGACTACTGGCTGAATACGAGATTATCTCTTGGATTAACTTCAATGAACCTGTTTGAGACAGGTTGACATATTGATAACGCTTTATCTAGACTTAGTAATTCTACCTTTTTTTCCTAGCCTGCTCTTTCCCACTCCTGGAAAATCCATTCCCATATCATGGGAATGGATTTTCCATTCTCCATTTCTGGCGCGTCCTTCTTCCAGTTCTGACAAACCTGTCCAGTTCATCGCACAATCTTCTTCGTAGCCAGCCGCGACCTCACCTCACCAGTTCCTATCTAAATAATGAAATTGCTTTCATGTACCAATATAATAGGTTCTATATAGATCTTCAAGGTCTAGGTTCGGTCAAGGTGTTATTGTGGTTGATAGCAATAGGCACGACCCCTATAACGTGGGGCGTAAAGGAAAATGGAAAAAGTGGTTGTACTAGTAGGTAATAGCACCGGGTAATACCCTCACCACGTCTGCGGTATTTATTTTCGTTTTTAAACAAAATTTGTAAGTTATTATAAAACTAATTACTATTTAAAACGATGTATTCCTCAGAGCGCACCTATTTCTAAGCGCAACTAAATCGTTCCTCAGAGCGCAACCAATAATCGCGCTCAAATATTTAAATTAAAACTATTAGATGTATATTCCTCAGAGCGCAACTATACATGATAAAAATGAGAGGGGTATGATGAATTAATTCATAATATCGATAGACAGTTTTAAATCATTTGTCCTAACTGTTTACATGTTAAAACGGACTTCCAGGCAAATAGATATGTACTGGAACTAAATGTCTAAGCATTTTTTGGTCAGAAATGTACAGAAGTACTCGGCTATCAGGAATTGAAGATGGTATTTCAATCACAAAACTCCTGAATTTCTAACGTGTGTGAATTTTCACCCCCGCCATGCACCTTACGCGCCGCGGGTATCGCATCGTGATAAATGGCACACAATTGGCGCAGTGGTCGAGCAATGGCTTCTGCGGTACGGGTAGGTTTGTTTCCCTCATGGAACAAACACTTGATGACGAGTGAAAGAAACTGGAGAAGGCCTGCACTTCCCCAGTTTCTTTCACTTTTCTCAATGATGCGCCTCTACCTTCCATCCGTTCCATCGCTTCCTCTTGAAGTAATAATACAAAAATAAAACATATGAAAGTAAAGCAACCTCCATAAATACGGGTTAATACCACATGCGTCAACAAAATGCCGTAAGGAGAAACCTAGAGCTACAATAATTGCAACTCAAAATCAATAAAACTTTATCATACCTAATAACTACCTTAAAAATATTTATCCAATAAATAACATAGTATTAAAACGCCACTGACAATTCAACACTCGCGAATTAACACAGAAATATCATCAAAACTGAAACGCGGTGTGAATTTTAATATTTTTTACTGGCAAACAGGTGTGTCTGTACTTTTCTCATGAAATGGAAAATAAAATAAAACAATCGACAGGTGGGCTTGATACAAGTTGTGGTGTAATTAAGGGCGGATAAAAGTGATCTTGGCAATCTGGTTTTCAGGGATGATAAGGCTGTGAATGTAGATCGATTCGAAGGCGGTATTTTGTGATTTTGTATCTTTCTCGGTGAAGTTTGAGCTGCCTTAAGAGGCCTACGGAGCATGCGAATTTCATACAAACGTAATACCAAAATAATTTGTAAATCAAACTTATTTAAGGTAGTGTGTATTTATTTTGATTGGATAACAGAATATATAGGTTCCCAAACATATATTTTGGATGTTCACTGATTTAAACAAAAGTTATGAGAAAAATAAGTTCCCTATAGAAATTTTATATTCCTCATTTATTATCTCGTCTTTATATAATTGTCCTTTCAAAATATTTATTTGGGAACTTATATATTCTATAATGCAATCGAAATATATACACACTACCTTAAGAATATGTTTGATTTATTTATTTTGGTATTACGTTTGTATGAAAAACGCATGCTCCATCGGCCCCTTAAGTCAATGGCCATAAAACTTTCAGACAGTCGATATGTTATGGACCAGGTAATTAATGCGGGCATTATACATAATGTTCGAACATTATGAATAATGGCTATCTCTAACGGGCTAAGTGATTAATACTATCTTAACTTCATTATTTATCACATTGCACGGTCATTATTATATTGCTACATGATAATTGGGCAATTTGATAATAAAGCTAAATTTGACGCGGTGTGAGGGAGGGGAGGGAGGCACGCATGGCGTGTCACGCTCTGACCAATCAGAGACCGCCATCCAGCGCGCGGCTCGTGCAGCGCCATGGTGCAGCGGACTTCAAGCGCTATTGTTTTTGTTTAGTTTTGCATTGTAAGCGAATATGGACGGACGCGGATGGGTTTCAGTTTCGTACCTCAGTGTCAACCCGAGTGTGTTAACACTGAATTACGAAATTAAGATTTATATAGCCTGAAGATGTTCCAGAGAGAGATTTCGCTGAGAAAGTGTTGCAGAATGTCCTCTAAATGCGGAGGGCAAGGTTATAGTAGATGTGGTTGTAAAAATGGTTGGAAGTCTGATAAATGTAGATGTCGCCAAGCCAAAAAGGCAAAGGCAAAGGCTCGTGGCTAAATAATATCAGCCGCTCGGGTCGAACTTTAGGTTAAGCCGTGCTTGCCTTGGTTGGTCTGTGGATGGGTGACCACCCTTACATACCGAGTTTCCTCCGTGCCTCGAAAAATACGTTAAGCCGTTGGTACCGACTGTCATTTGTCCATCTTTGACAGTCGTTACAGGTAGTCAGTGGCCCCAAAAGTCTGACAGCAGTCTTACCAAGTCGTATCGTTTTCCCAGTACTAACTGGGTTGTGGAGGTCAGATAGGCAGTCGCTCCATGTAATATTCTGGTATACAGCTGCATCCAGTTAGACTGGAAGCCGACCCCAACATAGTTGGGAAAAGGATAAGCTGATGATGACAATGAGTGGGATATAATTATATAGTAGGATAATAATAAGTCATTCTATAAAACAATATTAGACATGTTGTAAAATTTTTGATTTTTTAAAATGTTTTATGTTATATTTTTAATAATATGACTTCTTAATGTAGGTGTCCTTAATGATTAATCCAAATAATGAGTCCAATTTAAATGGTTCAATATTTAGTTTATTTTAAGTTAAATGACAATAACAATAAAAAAACTAGTAATTACATATGTTTGTATTATTCTGCCCAAAAGGTGATGGACAATATGTTTAATGCCCGGTCAATTTGATTATTTGAATAATTCTTATCAAATTGCACTCATATATTGGCCATTTTTCATAATGACCGGGCATTATGTATAATGCCCAATTTATCACTTAGTCCATAACAGATACATTCATTCTGCATCTTCACCAACACTTCTGGGAAGCTATACCTTCGAAATAATGTTGTCTGCTGGTGCCACAGACGAAAAAATTTCGAGAGGACCTTTTCAATGTGTATTAAATAAAATGAGAACATTTGGCTCTGAAAAAGCTGCGGCTCCAAATTTTTCTCTATTCAGTTCCTAAGCTCCAAGTCTTCCCGAAAGTAAAAAAAAATGATATCCGCTGATATACTATTCCAAATATAATCATAGAAATTATTCTTACATCTATGTTCACATAACGGTCCCTACAGGATGCGGTGCAATAGTCACTGTCTATGTGAAAAAAGTTGAGAAAAAAAAGAATTGATGCAAGCTTATTGGATGCTTACCGATAGCCATATATTCAAGTTGCATTTACCGTCTGCGGTTAGTTATTAAAAATATCTAGATAACCAACCAATTTAGTATTTTTGAGCCCTCATAGTGGCACTGCTCGTTAAGGTAAACGTCAAAATGTGTCGAATCAAATTCGATATTTGAAAATTTAGTCCCGATTTTTGCCGCTGTCAAGTTATAGTGATCTATTTTTAAAAGGTTGGCGGTAACTTCTGATGAAAAATAAACGTGGTCTAGCAAATTACATTTTTAATTTTTTGTTTATACATATATAAAAGTATTTTTTTTAATTCCATAACAAGCTAAACGATGATCGATTATGGGTAATTGAAAATAAATTGGTATAATATGCAATGAATATAATAATTATGACGATTAATCAAAATGAAATAATAAGGTTGCTTTAATGACATTAACTTTGCAAAACTATGAATGATAAGTCATGTTAATTTTTATGAATGAAATTAATTATGCTTGTGTGATTAAATCAGTCTTAGAAATTGCAAGGTTTTCGGAAATATTTTACTTCTAATGTTTATTGCGGAATTGACCTTCTAGAATAGTAATGGCCATCATTTTATCCTGTTTTGGCCTCAATTTTCGGATACGAACCACATAATCATGTATAAATGAAATACTCATACTAACCAGTATTTAGATGACTACCCTGATCAATATAACATATGCATCTATGAGAAAGTTAAATAAGCAGTATTCTATTTCTACCTGTATGACTAAAGGATGCTGATTACACTTTTAAAAAAATAAAAATAATATCCTACCTATACATATTTATTTATTTATTTTATTTGGCTCTTCAACAATGAGTACACTATTACATTTTTGCATACAGTACAACCTTAAGTCTAAGTGCCCCATCACTTAAAGAAGAGCACCACATGCACTATATTTTTGCGTACACACCAAAAAAGAAACAATATGAAAAAGTGGGAAAAAAAAATCAAATGAAAAATAACAATTAACCCTATTCTTGGCACGGTGGACAATTTGATACATTGAACTTTGCGAAAATCTCGAGATGTTCCGAGACGTATTTACGAAACATTTGTTATTTAATTTGCTACAAAATATAATCCCAATTCTACTAAAAAATACTATTTTATTTCTTGTAACACAAAATATGCAGTAGAAAACCAGATGGCGAACCGATCGAAGGCGTCTGCGCCTCGCAAGGTAAACGTACTCATTTTTTATTATATTTTGGTCAAATTGCTTTAAAAAGCTGTTTAATTCGAATAGGTTACAATATTTGCTACTCGGAAACACTATATTTGAGTACTAAACTGGAATAAAATCGACTGCAATTTACCGTTTTTTTCGAGTGTATCAGATATGACACACTGCCAGGTAGCCATACTTCTAGACGTCTATTGTTATGTATCAAATACGTGACATTGCGCGATTTGTACGGTTACATATTTTTTATGAATTTTATTATTATTATAATTATTTTATGTTATTATTGTTATTTTATTGATATTATTATTGTTTATTTCTATTTTTCTGTCACCGGTGGTTCATCAGCTTTCATCAGCATTCAACAACAGAGAAGAGCTCGGCAACTTGTGGCTCTTGTTCCAAAGCCAAACGCAAAATCGGATTTGGATGAAAGCGAATCATCTGCTGAGGATGAACTGTATTGCTTCCACCCGGCGCACTCCGACAGCAGTTCACCGTCTCCATCATTGCCTTCTTCGATAGAAAATCTAAATCTTCTATCAGATGACGATACTGAAGTAAATGAAGTGGTTGCTTCAAGATCTTTGGTAATATACCCCCCACAGTCATCGCCGTCAACCAACCCTTATTCGCCATCAATTTTATCAAATCCATATGTAATAAGGCAGCTTCATTGTGCTGAGGCTAGTCCATTGTCTCCGGTACCACCTTTGCTACATCAAGTAAGCTTACCATTTTCTCTAACAACCTCTTCGCAAGTACCTTCACCACTGGCCACCTCCTCGGAACTACCTTTACCACGAGCCAGCAAATTGACGCGTTATAACGAGGTGCTGTCACCATTGTTTGCACCCTCTCCCTCAGCGGCTACTCGTTCAAAAAGACCTAGAGTTGTCGCGATAAAGCGAAAAGTAGTACCTGCTAAAAGATTACAACTGCTGTAAGTTTACCGTTCCGTGGTCATCGCTTGTATTTATCAATCTTTTCGCAAATGCTCGATATTTGCGTTAACAATACCTGACTTTATCGGCGTGACAGAGAAGCCATGAAGATGAAGCCAAAAAACCCAAGTCGCTGAAAACATTCCGAATTGAAAATTTCGAAAGCCTACGCATATATGAGAGAACTAATACAAGCAATGTCAGCAGGACTAGCGTTAGCTCAGCTAATACCATACAGAAACCAGTAGCTGAAAGACCCCCAGATGCTGTTCGGTATGATCAAATTGCTCATTTTCCAACTATAGCATCCATCAGAGGGAGGTGCATGTATTGCACAAAAAGGCAGACCAAATTGTTTTGTCAAAAATGCAAAATGAGGTTGTGCTTATTGCCGGAACGTGATTGTTTCTTAAAGTATCATAAGAAATAATAAAGTAATTGTAAGACTGATAATATAATTAGTAGATATTCGTGATTGATCTCATTCTACCAATAATTAAGATTTTTATAAGGTTCGTATGCTATTTATACCTATTATTGTTGATTTTAACCGACTAATACTAAAAGGAGGTTCTGTTTTTTTATTATATGTACGGAAGTAATAGAAATTGTGTTTAATTTCATGTTTTTTTTTAGTTAGAATTTAATCATTTGGTTTTTTTGTTTTGCAATAGTAATCTTTATAACTTGTTGAAAGCCTGGCAGTGCGGCAAATTTGATACATAGATTTTATAAGGTTAATTGCTAAGAGTCTGGCAATGTGCCTTATGTGATACATTCAATAAATCATAAACTAATAAAATTATATTTTTGTTTTAATTTTTTCTCCCCTCAATGAACACCTAATAATACATTCTAAGTAAAATTTATGAACATTTCAAAAAAAAAAAATCTTGCCAAGTATAGGGTTAAAAAATAACTTACTAACACTTGATTTAAAAGTACAATAAAAATAATTACACACTACAACTCAAAAACATAATATCTACAATTAAATAATACATAGGACGAACTCAATTGGAATTTGGATCAGAATTTATGATTCTCTTCAGGGTAGGCACAGATGTGTGAAATAAGTCAATATCATCATCGTATTTTTTGTAAACAGTATACATTCGAGACAACGAGCAATGCTGTCTTAAATTAAAAGGATACTCTGCTAAGCAACTCGGGACAGTTTAAAGAGCCCAATACTAATTTTTTAAGGAAGATCGAATCGAACATATCTCTACGTTTCTCTAACGAAACAATCTTAAAATACTTTAGCCGTTCCTGATACGATTTGAGTTTTTTGCCCATATTACAGTGATAAGTCAAATGCCATAAAAACCTTTTCTGCAATCGTTCAATACGCTTGATGTGAACATTGTATTTAGGGGACCAAACAACACTACAATATTCTAGGTGACTTCTGACTAGGGAGTTGTACATAATTTTTTTCGTTAAGATATTCTTGAAAGATTTACACTCCCTCATGACAAAACCAAGTATCTTAAATGCTTTTAGTATAACTTGGTCAACATGCTCAAAAAATCTTAGCTTTCTATCAAACTGAACGCCCAAGTCTCGTATAGATGCAACTTCTTCTAGGTGTTGACCGTTAATGTTGTATACTGTGGGAACAACATTATTTTTCTTTGTAAATTTGATATGCTTGCATTTTCCAATATTTAAGGACATCTTATTGTGTACACACCACTCACTTAGTCTGTCCAAATCACACTGAAATTGAACCGAATCAGCAGGCTTTCTTATATGTTTTATAGCTTTAAGAACGTCAGCAAATAGGAATATTTTTGAATTCTGGAAGCACTTGTGTATGTCGTTGATAAAGAGAATAAATAGCGGTGGTCCCAAATGAGATCCTTGGGGAATCCCGGAAGTGGCAATGTATGAATCAGAGCTGCAGTCATTCAACACAACCTTGAACGTCCGTTCCGACAAATAGGACTTGAACCAACTCAGCAAGGGATCCGACACTCCGTACAATTGTAGCTTATCTACAAGTAGCCCATGATCGACGGTGTCGAAAGCCTTGCTGAAGTCGGTGTAGACTGCGTCTACCTGTATACGCGCATCAACGGCATCAATGATAGTTTCAGCATAAGTCACCAAATTTGTAGTCGTCGATTTACCCTTTATAAACCCATATTGGTCATCTATTATTAATTGTGACAAATGTCTGTACAATAAAGGACAAATTAGTGCTTCAAAAACTTTTGCCAGTACAGAAAGAATGGCTATGGGCCTATAGTTGGTCACAACAGAACGATCGCCGCTCTTGAAAATGGGCACGATCCTAGTTTCCTTCCACATCCTTGGGAAAGTACCCTGAAGAAGTGAACTATTGAATATTATACTTAACGGCAACGAGAGACTGTCGGCCAACTTATTCAAGAGCAAGGAGGGAATGTTATCAGGGCCAGCGCCCTTGTTGATATCTATTTTTTTTAATGCTCTTAGGATCTGGTGGAGTCCTTTATATATTTGTAGTCTGCGCCATCCGTTTTTCTCACAAAAATCCTTCCACCACGAACCCATACATATTGATAGCCTAGACTCTTGGCTTTAATTCTAGTTGCAGCATGCAGGGCTTTGTTAGCTGGAGACAGATGTTCCATGATGAAAACATTTTCCTTTTTGCCACCAATTCCTAGCAGAGCAGTGTTGAGCTTGTCTTCTAAGGTTTTATTCTTGTTGAATTTAATAGAAGCAGCTAGAAAACTGTCTCTAACTCGCGGACAGCTGAATTGTACAACAATAGATTTTGGGCGTGTACTAGATGTGGTTTGTTTCGCTATTCTAGTAACATGATGTATGTTGTTCTCCGTTAGGTCACCTGATATAACTCGGTTAATATTCATAACAGTAGATATTAAATCAAAGTAAATATTGTACACCATACAGGTATGTTACAGCGATCCTATATAATAATCATAAGAACTGATGTGACAAAAGACTTTACCTGTGACAAACGATAAATGGATTTGAATTTGAATTTGATTTTGAGATTTTCGCTGCTGTGTTCAGGCAGACATTGGATTTCCAAATTCGAAGAACGAGATTGCTGCTCCATCTGGTTCAGTCTCATGCTCAAGTCCTTGACCGTAGATTTTAGTTGTTCATTTTCCTTCTTAATGTCGGACACAACATTGGTGTTAAGAGAAAACTCCACCTTCATTTCCTCATATTTCTCGTTCATGAAACCCATGGATGCTTTAAATTCTTCTATTTTGTCCGTTATCGCCTTCAGTTCTTTGTTGACAAAGTTCGCAAATGTTTCG
This sequence comes from Xestia c-nigrum, assembly GCA_916618015.1. Classification (NCBI taxonomy): domain Eukaryota; kingdom Metazoa; phylum Arthropoda; class Insecta; order Lepidoptera; family Noctuidae; genus Xestia; species Xestia c-nigrum. Next base: position 22,449,692 of record OU745245.1, on the reverse strand, counting down.
TTAAGGTGCCGCATAAGGTCATCTATCTGTTTCTTCATAATGCGACTGACTTCGGTTGATGTGACAGGCGCTTCAGTGGGAGTTACATCGTTTGATGTATTCACCGATGGTCCCTTTTTCCTTAGCGTTATATTCAAATCATCACCTTGCCTGTTTCGTACTGGGGTGTTATCTGCGTTTCGCGATTTTGGCTTGCACATCGGACACTGCCAGTTAGAATACCCATATACATACATAATATCCTACAGCATGGATTGTAGTGGTCCCATACATCCTAAAAGTTCAGAGGATCAGTACTTGACTAGAGCGAGAATTGGCTATCTGTGGGACGAACTTAGTTCATTTCACTACAGAGATCATGTAACCTATTTATTATTCATCAGTTCTTAGGATTCAGAAGAATAATTGTTGATGGATGGAGAGGAAGATGATGGCCAGAGGAAAGATGGATGGATTGTGTGAGGAGTAATATGAAAGGGAAAAGAGTAAATGATGCCGTGATGTCTGACAGGGGATAATGGAAAAAGAATATGTTTTGCTTTGACTCCAAATAAAATGGGATAAGGGCAAAGATTATGAGTTCTTAGGATTGAGAAGAATCACTAGAAGGTAGAATTCAAAGCAAAAAATGAAGTTTATTCAACGGAACATTAAACTCCAGATAACCACAGTCCATATGTAAATCCAACCACAGTACCATCCCATTTACCGTATACCCATATTATTATATTCGAACGGTCCCAATTTACATTTATAATTTTTTAATACGTTTCAACAAACGCCGTTTAAGACCGTGCAGATAAATTCCCAGATATGCATGTATTGATAAGGTGGCTTACAACAGAAATTGCCGTCGGTGAAGCAAAAGGAGAAATGAAGAAACCCAATTAAAGTCGAGTAACGCCATCATATCCGTTCAAAAGCTTTAATGGCCGCTTGCGTGACAAAATCTAGTTTTTGCGCTAACTTTTGTTGGATGGTATAAGTTTGGAGAGGTTGGGTGGTTCGTTAGTTTAGCTTTTCTTGAAAATTGTTGGCATTCGTTGTCTAAAGATATTTCTATCAGGTATTCTTCATGAATCCTTTCATTATAATTTTTTGCTTAAAAACACATAAAATGGGACATCATCATTCTACAGTAACATTTTGAAAATGTCTCCTTCCATACTCATCTCAGCAGTCACTTTCATTCTATTCATAACATCCTTCATACAGTCATTTATTGTAATAAAAAAATGGGTGGATCCTTTAAAAACTTTTCTGGTTTAGTTTTCTCTAGGTTACAAATTTCATCCCGGAGACGAGCATACATGCATAGAAACTTTAGAATTCACAATCGATAATTTTCAAGATCAAGCATCGTTGTCGGTGTAATGTATGTATTTTCACTGCTTTTTCACTATTAAACTCGTACTGCAATCATTACCTTCATCATAAAAGTTACTACTACAAGATGGGAAGGTTCTTTCGCTTGCACCACACCCCACTACAGTTTCCGCCGCATCCCAGCGAGTACCGTTATAATACCGGCTAGACAGGCCCGGTCTCCGTACTGTTCTTATAATTGCAGTTAATTCTGCACTATTGCCAGCTATCCCATCCTTTATTGGACATACGATGAAGCCAGATGCGTGCTTTGTATTTTTTTCATCGGATTCTCTTCGGCTCTTTGAACAGTTTGGCATTTTTGATTCTTCTGATATGCTACGATAAAAGTTAAGGTTTTCTTTATTGCTTGTCGCTGTAGTTTTTTATTTTCGGTTTACTATGGTTCTGTTATTAGTCCAATTTATATTACAATACGCTTATTTCGATACGAATCTTGCTTTTGACTTAAAAAATTAATGTTGACTGCTGGAACTGTTATAGGTTTACACTAGTTGTAATTGCTACTTTCAACAAGATTAACAAAACCTTCTTTATCGAATATTCTTTGAATACCACTGTTTCTTCGCTCTTCGGGCCTCTTCTTCACCTCAATTCAACCATAATTAAATAACTAAGGGCATTAGATCATAGAAAAAATCATAAAGATCACTCTTTACGTCGTTGTATTCGTGATATGCAAAAACAACATCAAAAACTGCCCACTTCAGAAGTAATACAACATACAAAACAATTACAACGTAGCTTGTCAGAATAACACAAATTATCACACTACCCACACCATTAATCACCACCAAAATTCGAATAAAGAACATAACCAACAACCAATCAACAAAACAATTTGCGCCAACGCCGACCAGATACAAAAATACAGCTACGTTGATAAAGTTGGCACATTATTCATCGGTACATGCATTACTGTAGGCACAGGACACAGGTGTTTCTACCGTGAGAAGCCTTGATCTTGAACCTCGATTGATCGCCGTTCGCCATTTTTTTATTTAAAACTAGTTGGTGGTACTGGCTTCGTACTGTGTTTTAGTTGGCTGGAACAGTTTTGTGCAAAAATTGTGTTTTGGAAGTTCAGATGGAGAAATTGTGAAAGTCAGACATGAGTTGGGAAAGTCGATGACTGGAAGTTGAAAATGGTAATTTTGTTGTTGTTAAATGTCATGTTAATGGGGTTGACTATAATATTGAAACAGATAAAGGGATAGCAGAAACGGTATTTTTATATTTTTAGCATCCTGTTTAGCGATTTTAGACTTCATCAATGATGCGTTGAGTTTAGGTGACTTTTTTGATGTATTAGAATTATCCTGAGTTCTGACTACCGATTCTGAAAGCGTCGTTATAGCTAGCCCATATTGTCCCACAGCTTGGTAAAGATCTCATTCTATAACTTCCAACGGTCATAATAAATTCAGTGCTACTTCCTTCTTATTCTCAACGTAAACATCCAGTTCGTCCCGCCATCTCCTTCCCGCGGGACTGTTTCAGGTCAGGGCACCAATCCTGAGGTTTACGGGCCTGCAGCTCGTTCGGCACGCAGCCATCACAAAGGACAAAATTTTAAATCTATCGTCTTTCTATTCCATGTTCATTCTGCTATGAGATTCGCAACCACAGACAGACAGACAAACCAACTCACTAGTTTACAAATCCACTGTTGTTCTTATAGCTACTTTCATCTGTAGCTTAAGTGACATTATTTATTGTAATTGCTCGCCTATGCCTGGCTTTACTATAAGCACCTTCAGATAGAGTACATTTAAATTGGATTCAAGTAATTATCCGTATGTGTTGGTAATTGCGATACGATAGATCCATTAGGCTTTAACTAGAATTAGGTATTGTGTTTAAATTAGCTTTTTGAATTAAGCATTTGTCTTCGACACCTTTTGGTCTAGTAATTAAAGTGGTACGCCATGTGGTGGCAAGATTATAATTAGATTAGTTTTAATTGTGTGTTTATAATAAGATTCTTAATTAATTTAATAATTAAGCTATGTAGACTGTTAATCTTGATAACATATTATCAAAATATTGGTAATAACATATTTATTTTAAGAGAGGTCTAAAATTCATCTAAGTTGGAATACGTATCGTCTTTTAAAATTGCATATGTATTAGCATTGGTAAGCAATTCTCTTGAGAAAGCCTGGACTGATATGGCTAATTTTTAAATGTTCACAGTAGCCCAAATAAGGTTTTCAGAAAAGAAAAATAGGACAAGTTTCCCAGAAAATAGGAAAAATAGAGAAAGGGTTCAGTAACCTACAATTATGGTTTATCCCTTACCAAATCTGTTAACCGAGTTAGATATCAAGCACAGTGTAATTATCTTTGCCCGACATAATTCTTTACGATCAATCCATTATATTTATCGATCGATTCTTTTCATTCTGTCGATGAAACTCACATTGTAGACCTATAAGTAGACGACGTTCACAGCTCCTTTTTTTTTCATGTTCCTTCCTCGCCTTTTACGTTCCGGGGCTGCGGTATCTCTATCGAACAGTCCCGCAGCCCCGGCAGGCTTTGGCCCTTGCGGTCCCCACGTTCACAGCTCTAACTTGTGCTTCGATGGATGGATTGAGGATACCTATTTGGCAAGATTACAGGGTGTAAACAACCTCATCACGAAGCTGTCAACCAAGCATTCTGTACATCAAGCTAAGTAACTTTACTCAAAAAATTGTTGGTGGGGAACGACTTTCTTTTTGGGGTGAAAAATCGTATTTTGTGGTAGAACTCAATGGCTGATACATGGATTGAATAGTATGGGGGTCGTAATGCAAATTAATATTGCTGGGAAACGACTTTCTTTTTGGGGTGAAAAATCATACTTTGTGGTAGAACGCAATGTAACGAACTTAAAACATTGTGCTCATGCTGTCAATCATGCATCATGGATTGAATGGTGAATGAATTAAAGGTGTTTAAATTAAAAATCTTATAGAACTTGTATTTTGAAAAAAGTTGTCAGAAAATTGGAACTTTGACCCCAAATATCTACGTAACAAGAAGGTTCCAAGATACGGTGTAAAACAAAAAAAAATCAAGGACAACAAGTGCCTTTCGGCTTCGTGAATAAGTGTTTTACACCCTTTATATCATTAGCACTAAAAACGATTTTTTACTTCGGATTGTTTATGAGATTTACTTGATTCTATCTACTATTATCATGACATCATCAACGTCAAAAACACTACACGAGTTTATATTTCCTTTTCATTTATAAATAACATAGAAAAAGCCTTGGCTACAGCTAAAATTAATATGGAAGCTAACTACACATTAATTAATTACTTTACCTCGGTTATTTCTAACAGGAAGAGATTTGCCGTTTATAATTAACGTCTTACTTTTTAACCGACTTGGAAAATGCCAGCCAATGGTACTTGAGCTCTGTCTTCTTAGATGTTTACGCACAAATATTTTAAAGTGTTTATTACTCTTGAAGAATTTATATTTGCTTGTTGGTGACGTAGCCCGAAGAATTGGCAAATTTAAGTGGCAGTGGGCAGGTCACATTGCTCGCTGAACGGATGGCCGATGGGGCCGAAAAGTTCTGGAGTGGCGACCGCGAACCGGAAGACGATGCCTTGGAAGACCTCCCACTAGGTGGACCGATGACCTGGTGAAGGTTGCGGGAATCCGTTGGATGTGAGTCGCAAGGGACCGGTCAGTGTGGCGACACTTGGGGGAGGCCAATGTCCAGCAGTGGACGTCTTTCGGCTGAAACGATGATGATGATGAACAGCTACTTGAATCGATATTTAAGAAAAGCCGCGCTTGCCTAGGTTGGTCTGTGGATGGGTAACCGCCCACTACATACCGATTTCCTCCGTGCCTCGAAAACCACGTTAAGCCGTTGGTCCCGGCTGTCAATTGTAGATCTTTGACAGTCTCAGTTACAGGTTGTCGAATATCTGACTGCCAGTCTTACCAAGTGGTATCGTATTACCCAGTATTACCTGGGTTGTGGAGGTCAGATAGGCAGTCGCTCCATGTAAAATACTGGTACTCAGCTGCGTCCGGTAAGACTGGAAGCCGAGTGCATGAATTACTGACGCTGGTTAACATTATTTACAATCTTACATAGAGAAAGGTGTCTGATGTAGGAAGATCCTGTGGATCACCTCTCCGGCTTAGATTTAACATTTTTATAATGCACAAAATTTAGTCAAGAATCGAATTTAAAAATCAAATCAAAATCAAAAAGATAAAACATTTACACATTGATAAAAGTATAAAATTGACATAAAAACAGAAGATTACTGAAATACTACCTATGTTATTACATTCTAATAGTTCGATCATCCCGAAATAAATGTGTTTGATGCAGTTATCATACAGCAAGCGGATACATATATATATACATAGGCAGAAACCGAACAGACCACTATTTTATAAATCTAAGCCATTATAAAATAGCTGCAGGAATGTAGGTACCTACAGAGGTCAAAACAAAATGGTCGGCGGTATTAGAGAATGATGAATTGCCGGTTTGACCTCCAGTTAATTCGTCGATGCATAATGTATGTATTTCTTGTCTATGTGAGCATTTATTAGCGTTGGTTGAGGTCCTATCATCTTTTCAAAATGGCAATTTAAAGTGGACTCATTTGTCTCTTCAAGTTTTTAGATTTGGTTCATCATAATTTTTTTCGAAGACTGTGGGTGGTTCAACAAAGTGTTTTAAATCGGTTAATTCAACACAAATTAATTTTCTTTACAACAATAAACTGAAAAAGCTGTGTGTAGTCTCACTGAGGGATATCGTATTTGCCCACCGCGGGAGACGCACCGGGCATCGGGGGCCACGTGGTGGCTACCAGCCACCGTAGATGTGGGCCTATGGACGGTTGGCTATGGGCTAGCTAACCGTCCGTCCGTCTAACGACGACAGGTTGTGTCGACGGCGCGTTCGTGTTCCACGCGCGCCTCAAAGAGATGTCTGCATAAGGGGAGGGGCTCGCAAGGGCCGAAGCCTGCCGGGGTTGCGGGCCTGTTCGAAAGAGATACCGCGGCCCCGGAACATAAAGGGCGAGGAAGGAACATGGATGGGTTTTAGTCAGTAAAAGTCTGACACTCCCTTCCGCTCCGCCGAGAGTGGGAGAAGTCATTTGATGATTTCCCATCCAAAAAAAAAGGGCAGAGTCATTAATTAATCTCTACCTAAGCAGGTTTTTCTTGCTGCTACTTGGTCTTACTAACTGGTCCGGAGTCTATTTAAAAACTTCCAGGTCACATAAACGCTGTAAAATAAATAAATAATAATAATAATAATAATTGTTAGGAGGTTCCGCTCTCTGGAGCCCTGACCGCCGCCGCCGGTAGCTTGGACCCTGTTCCCGATACCGGTGGGCTACAATTTTTTATATTTTTAAAAGTTTTTATATTATTTTTATATTAATATTTAAAAATGTAAAAAGTTTGTTAAAATTTGAATAAAGGAATAATAATAATAATTTAAACAAAAAATGCCGTGAATATTGCGTGAAGTCTAAAATAAAGGAAAGGGATCTGCTTTATTTACCTCACCAAGTAAATATATTCTAGGTAAGAACCTAGAATATATTTACTTATGCTATGCTATGTGCATTTCATTTATAAAAATAAGCGTATGCGCATTAGTTTTAAGGTAAGTAATTATGCATTTGATCACGAAAGGACAAAAAATTATGTCACCAGAAAATCCAATTTATCGAAATCCTAAATACAAGCTTCTAAAATCGACAACCACATGCTTCTATTCACCTTAATAAACCAGTGTATGGCTGTAAATTAATTCGCTTTTGCGAAAATTTCTTACAGCCAATTATATTGCAAATTATGCCCAACTGTCAATATGACTAATAACTAGATAAATAGCAACATTAATATATTTAAACATTATTGTAAAATATTTTATGTGTCAATATATTGTGTGCCGAGCATTGAATAATATCAGCGCTCACGAGCCTATTATGATAAACTGGTTTTATTGTTGTAAAAACGTAAACGTTTTTAAATCTTTGATAAATGTCTTAATTTCAACAGTTAATGTTAAGTATTTTATTTAATAATTTGTTTTATAAAGTGATGATAACCAAAAATATTACTTTGTTTAAAAAAATGCTATTTTTACTTACACAGGTTCAATTAGAAACTATCCAACTACATTGCTTGGCTACATACTCACACTCGTAACACGAAATACGACACAAAAGCCTTTCTTCGACCCAACAAGGAAAGTAAAAGTATAAACTCTTTGCATGTACTGTGTTCTGGTTTTTGTGCCCGACCTACCTCACGCCAATTATGATTGACGTACGTGGTAGGGCATTTTCCATTCTGACTCTAGAACCCAAACAAAAACATAGTAAGGCAACGGTCTTACAGTAGACGATTAGCGAATAGCAAATAGAGATTCTATAGAGGAAATGATCCGAAATGATAAGAAAACTGGTATTAACGCAAAGCGACATAAACATTTTCATAAATGCTACCTAATAATCGGGCGTATGTTAAAATAAATAAATATCGCTGGACATTAAACACACAGCGCCATCTAGTGCCACACTAAGCAAGGCTTGTGTCGTGGACACCAGATAGTTGATATACTACATACATACTTTTTTGTTTGTAAATACATACTTATTATACAGGGTTATTTTTTGTTTACACTAAACCCGAAAAGGGGTCATTGTACTCATCATTTTGAACAACTTTTTCTATGGGACGAACCGTGAAATCGCGAAAAAAAAATCAGCTGTTCCCTACATTTATGTTTGCATAACTCGTCAAAATGTAGGGAACAGCTGATTTTTTTTTCGCGATTTCAAGGTTCGTCCAATAGAAAAAGTTGTTCAAAATTATGAGTACAATGACCCCTTTTCGGGTTTAGTATAAACAAAAACTAAGGTTGTATATACAAACATCCATGACTCGGAAACAAATGTCCATGCTCATCACACAAATATTTGTTCCTATCGGGATTCGAACCCAGGACCCTAAGAACGCAAGGCAGCTTCACTACCACTACGCCATTCGAGTCGTCAAACTAGACAGAGAAAGACTTTTCTTCGTCTTGTCACGTGATCACGTCTGTCGCTTGCAAATATTTAAATGTCTTTGGACATAGCTAACGGCAGCTCGGCATAGCAGGCGAGCAAGGTGAAGTGGAAGTGAGCTGGCCCTATCTGTCGAAGGACTGACCGGATGGAGCAAAAAGTGTTTTAAAAAGCGAGTGGCACTGCTTTTGTAGAGGCCTCCGTCTAGCAGTAGTGTAGGATAGGCTGAGTTGAGTTGAGGTTATCCAGCTACGAGAAACGAGATTGGCAAGCAACGAGCAACAAGTTTGTAGCAGCACTATAAAACCACTACAGCAACATAGTACAAAAACTACTGCAGCGCCATCTATGCTACAAATGAAGAGCTAACATTCCTAAATGGCGATGTTAAAGTTGTCGACTCAATACTTACAGAAAAACTCGACAACTATCGGGCGGAGGAGGTAGAAGAATCTTACACTCTGTAACCTTACAACTAAAGTAACTCTACTCAAAAAATTTGCTAAGCAACGGCTTTTTTTTGGGTTGAAAAATCACGATTTACGGTATTTAGGACTCAATGCAAAAAAATGCTCAATGTTGAATAGTAAAGGGGACATGGAAATATTTTAAGTAAAGTAATAACATTAAAACTTGGTTGGAACTTTGAAACTCACCATCTTCGTAACTAGAAGGATCCCCCGTTATGATCTAGATCATAAAATTAGAATCTATACTAATATTATAAAGCAGAAGAGTTTGTTTGTTTGTTTGTTTGGTTGAACGCGCTAATCTCAGGAACTACCTAGAAAAAATATTTTTGTGTTGGATAGTCCATTTATCGAGAAAGGCTTTAGGTTCTATAACATCACGCTACGACTATTAGGAGCGGAGCAGGAATAAAAAATGTTTAAAAAACGGGGATGTTTTTTTCCTTTCGTTTTTTTCTCTTATGTGACCCAGACGAAGTTGCGTGGGTCAGCTAGTCATTTTTAAACACTTAATACGAGGTACAATTAATGTGATTACCTGACCTTGCAACTCGATTTCTATCATAGTAACAAAGAGTTGAATTAATGAGATGCAAATGTGCATACAATTATTTCTTTGGCTTCCGTACATTGAAAGTTATAACACGAGAAAAGGGTAATTGGAGTAATTATGTATAACAATGGGTATTTGCGTATCATCCTCTCATTAACAGAGACTGCGCAATATACAAGGGATGGAACGGTTTGTCCGGTTACTATGATTTGCATATTTGTTATGGTAAAAAATAGATATCATAAAAAGTTGGCTAATCTTCTGACAATAGAAAGGACAGTGACAGAATCTTACGTCAATACAACGTTTATTTTTCCTCTACTTAAGATAATCATCATCATTATCTGCCTAGCCTTTTCCCAACTATGTTGGGGTCGGCTTCCAGTCTAACCGGATGCAGCTGAATACCAGTATTTTATATGGAGCGACTGCCTATCTGACCTCCACAACCCAGTTAATACTGGGAAATACGATACCACCTGCAACGACTGTCAAAAATGGACAAATGACAGCCGGGACCAACGGCTTAACGTGCTTCCGAGGCACGGAGGAAACTCGGTATGTAAGGGTGGTCATCCATCCGCAGACCAACCTAGGCAAGCATGGCTTAACCTAAAGATTGACCCGAGCGGCACTTAACATAATATATGTAGAATTCTATCGATTTTTTTGCCGATGTTTGTATGTTAAGTTCCAATGTTACTAGTTTTCTCTCTAGTTGTTCTCGTTCTTTCTTCCTTTTTTATTAGACATGAAATAGACAGTTAAACGTAGGTTCACAAATAGAACCCAGCATAAGCTAGTCCCTTTTATTATCATATTCCTGCCCATTTGTCCCATGTTAAGGCGAGGGAGACACTTCCAAAGTGGTAAAATGTGTCACCCGCCCTGTAACTTCTAAAATAAGAGAATGATAAATCTAAATAAATACATGATGTACATTACTATGTAAACTACCACCGAAAATTGGTTTGAACGAGATCTAGTAAGTAGTTTTTTAATACGTCATAAATCGTAAACCACAATGTACCTTTCATTTACAACGAACTGCAAGAACTTTTATACTATGTTACTTGCTGTTACGGAACCCTTCATGGGCGAGTCCGACTCGCACTTGGCCGCTTTTTAATTTTGCCTCTACTATACTAATCTAGCTCCTTAAAACTCAGCAGGTGCTAGCTACATTACAATTACCACTGAAATGTGGTCTATCTACTCTGTAAATACAGCATCATTAACATAATTACCTATAATTATAAACAGACTGCATAATTATTATTAGTAAAAGAAAACCGTACCTACCCACCAATCAATAATACAGATTATTGATTGCAAGACTAGTTGCTTTATCAATTAATATAAAACGCGTCATAAATAATTCAAATCGGCTTGTATAAAGCTTACCTAAGACTTGGCTCATAGCACACTTATAAGCACTGCAAGATGCATCCAGAGCCCGAGGTTGCGGGCCTATTCCGGGTTTGCGGGCCTATTCGAAAGACATACCGCAGCCCCCGAAACTTAAAGGGCGAGGAAGGAACATGGATGGGTTTTAGTCAGTAAAAGTCTCTTTTAGTCAGTAAAACACTCCCTCCCGCTCCGCCCAGAGTGGGAGAAGTCATTTGTCATCCCCCATCCTAAAAAAAATTGGTTGCCTGTAAAGTCGGTATACGGGCGAAAGTTTTACGTGACAACGACTTTGAGTGGTAAAATAATTTTAATGTGAATATTCATTCGTATAGTAGGAAGAAGGATGAAATGAACCGGTGTGTATGCCTATCTCTCTCACTCTCTCTCTCGGACGCGTGCCTCTCACTCGCTCTCATTGTGAGCGCATAACGTGAGCGGAGCGTAACGCAGTTTCTTGAAGTGTCACCCGGCAAACCAATTTATAAGACGTTGTCACGTCAAAAAAAAAAAAGATCCATCACAGCAATACCACCTCATTGATACGAGCTGGTGCTGATGAGACTACGAGGTGACCGTTGAATAGAACTTTCCTGTTTGGTTGACGCATAGATTTTTCATTCATTGTTTGACGTCCATCGACTGTGTGCTGTATGGGTAAAAAAGAGTGATGAATATAAATGTTAATGGATGGAGATGGAGAGAGGAAGATCAAGGAAACGATTGTATGGATTGTGTGACGAATGGTACGAAAGAAAAAGGAGAAAATGATCTTGTTGAGATTGTGGACTATGATGCACCTCGCGGGACCTAGTGTGTATTGGCAGATGTCCAATGTTTGCGAAACTTGGTTCTGGAATTCAGTGATGATAAAACAAATAACACAAAGTATAGTATCTTAAGGAGACGCAACAACTTGGAGCTTGGCTCAAGCAAGAAGAGGAGTATCCCTAGCGGTGGGTAATGTTGGGTTGTGGATGATGATGATGATCACATCCTTCCTTTCCTTTCCTTAATATTATAAATTTGACTGTAAGTTTTTTTGTTACGCTTTCACGCGAAAAATACTGACGGATTTCAATGAAATTTTGCACACAGATAGTTTATAACCTGGATTAAAACATAGGATACTTTTTATCCCGGTGGTAAGATCCCATGGGAGAATAACCAAACTTCACGCTGGCGACGCCCCTAGCAGAAACTAGTATTACATACAAATGAAGAATCTTTTGTCTTGTACAAAGAATCACTTGAGGCGATGCTGATCTCGTTCAGTGCTTTTAACTGTGCGTTAGCCTTTAATTGATTATTTCGAAATAATAATAGGATTGACACCTTCGAGTTTTTTTCCATAATCGGATAATCGCTTTCATTTATTACTAGATCGAGAAAAAAGCGATTGTTATGTCACGCGAGTTTTAGATTGAAGTAAGTGACAATGTAATAGTCTCTTAATTTGAATTTGTTCACTGGGAAGGACACAATTTAAAAAAGCTGCGTGTTTTGAATTTATGTATTGTGAAATTCGTTTGAATGTTTTGTTTTTCTTTTCATCCGTCCATAAATAAGTTGTCAGAAAGTACAATCTTTGAGTGTCAACAATAATAAGAATAAATGAATTACAATCAGCAAGGAGGCGATAGTCTTCAAGTTTCAGTTTTTGAGCATCTGAGGAGTTATGTGCATCAAGCGTACCTGCTCTTATCCAAACTTACCTAACTACAGCCTTCAAATGAAAATTTAGCAGACTTGAACCCCAGAAACAGACACCAAGTTAGACACAGCTACCAAAGGGCTCTACTCACCAATGCCGCCAAAGTTCAAACCATAATCTCTAAAAATTTAAATTGAAAATTTTTAGAAAGTTTAAAGAAACGTAAGGTATAATACCTAAGTCTTATTAGACCTAAGGTTGGCCTATATTTCGATCAAAGAAATCAGCATTGCCATTTGACGTGTCACTGTGGCCAGGCTTCTGGGCACTGTTCCTGTTGATTTGACGTCCTTTTATGCTTTTTATCTTTTCTATAATTATGTACATATTTTTATCATTATTTTAAGTCTTATTTCTATCAAAATCTGAAAATAACTTAATCTAATTAGAAAGAAGAATTCTATGCTTCTTGTTGGTCATAAGAAGTCAAGAATTCACAACAAAACACTACACAAATACATACTCATAAAGAAACGCAGATTAGCGGCTCTAATCACAAATGCCTCTCTGAAGGTTAGCAGTTAGCTAGACCTTGGGCCGAGCGGTTTTCTCATCATCCGCACATAACTATAGCTTATGCCGAGCCGTTTATTATTAAGTATACGTGTACTGCTAGTAAATAATCGTGTATGGCATTTTAGTGTTGAACGAATTCATCTTTCTTAGAACTTCTGTCAATAGGCTAGTTTCCACCATTAATTAATAGCAAATCTATTTAGTTCGGCAGTTAGAGTATTGGAAAAGAATGTGCACATATTTTTTGAAAAAGATAAAATGCATAAAACTCGGGAGTCAGAACGCACTAAAAATTAAACCACCACGTGACGTATTGAGAATTTTAAAACATTGTATCTTCGTCAATTTTGGTTTACGTAACAAAAGGAAAATACGTCTCAATATGATTTTTGATGATTTAACTGACCTTTAATCTACCTAATTGTTGATAAGATTAATGTCAAACTTGGGTCTGTTAATTACAGGATATTTTCAATTATTGTGAACTTCGAGATTTCCACGGGATGACTGAAGAATTTAGGTGGATGGATGGTAAATAAAATATTAGTCTTTTGGTACACGCACTACTTACTGGAACTCGATATAAAGTCACGTTAAAACCAGGGACCGTACAACCCCGAATATAAGTTAATTCTTTCGAAAGGGTTACATGTTGTGTGGCTTCAGTCACGGAAAGGGTTACCTCTTGGAAGTGGTAGCCCTTTCATAACACTAACGTTAGGGTAACCCTCTCAATAAGTTAACTAGTACAAGATGTTACCGGCTCCTGTATGGTTTCCAATTGAAGAAGATAACCCCTTGAAAGGGTTTTGTCGGGGTAACCATAGGGTTTTAAATCAAATAATTTTTAAATTACGTTGAAGTTGAGGAAAAGGTATTGTTGACCTTGGAAGTTAGGAATCATATAGAATCGTTCATTAAGTGTTTCTTACTCGGTTTGATAGGACGGTGATTTCTTTTTTGACCGACTTCAAAAAAGAGGAGGTTCTCAATTCGTGGGAACCTTTTAATTTTTTTGTTATGTATGTTCTCCGATTACTCGAAGATATCTGAACCGATTTGGATTATTTTTATTTTGTTTAAAAGGGTATACTTCAAAGGTGGTCCCATAATCATAAAGTCTGGATCTGATGATGGAATCCTGGAGAAATAGTGCGAAATCTTCAAATTGTATAGGCACATATAAAGCGATTTGGGTAGTTTTCGAAAGAGTACATTTTTTAGAGTGGTCCCACTTCAATTTGGTGAAGATCTGATGATGAACTTCGGAGATAGGCAACGGAATTCCTCAATAAATGATAGAAAATGGACTGGGATTGCTGAAATCTCATGGCTATCTATTGTTTACACCAGTTAATAACATAACATCACGCCAGTACGCTGTGAAGGGTGAACCACTAAAAAGAGAAAAATGTTTTTTTTTGCAAAAACTAAACCGACTGCAAAAAACACAAAAAAGGAAAAATAACTTAAGCTTCAGAAGTCAGTGACAAATAAACGAAATCAATTAATCAAACAAAGGTTTTATTAAGTTACTAGCTGACCCGCGCAACTTCGTCTGCGTCTCATAAGAGAGAGAGGGTTAGACAGTGTGAGTCAACCTTCAAAGATAGACATGAAATGCTATCGCGGACTCGTTTTAAGAGGAACAATTCCGTGCTACATGATTGTTGCGTAACTTTAACCGCTTTAGCTCTCAAAAGGATTCACTGTTTTTGTAAAAAAAATCATACTCCGCTGAAAGTCATACTCCAGCTAGGTCTAAAATTCTCATCAAGGACCATGAAATGAGTCTAACCACGACTCTTCAGGACCACTTGTAACTGCTTTCCCTCTTCACCGTCGGACCTTGGATGAAACTTTTACTCTTGCTAGGTTTAAAATTCTCATTAAGGTGCAAAAAATGAGCCGGAACATGAAAAAGCTTCAGTAAACTCTTGCGTAGATACCTCATGCAACTGCCTTCCGTCTCCATTGCTGACCTTCGATGACAGTCATACTTTAGGCAGCTCTTGAGTTCTCATCAAGGTACGTGAAATAAGCCTAATAATAATATAGCTGCTGCAAACTGTTGAGGACATCTTGCATCTGCCTTCTGTCTTCATCGTTAGACCATGGATGACATTCATTCTCCAAGCAGGTCTTAAGTTCGTAAATCTAGTTCGTGGATACCGCACAATCTGCGGCGAGGCGAGGCCATGCCGAATTTCCGCCGAGACGCCCGGGTTCTGGGGCCGCCCCTGTGGAACATCGGTTACGACTGGGTGCAGCGTGCCGCCCTCTGAGACTTAGTTTATAAGTAGAATGAATTGCCCTTTTTTGTTTGAATATCGGTGGCATTGCCCCACAAGAGAATGCCGTACGACATCATGCTATGGAAATAAACTTAACGGGCTGTCTCTAAATCAGTTAAATCACGAATTCTTCTAACGTCGATTGCTACGGATCTAAGTTTTTAAGCTATTGCATAGCTTCTATCGCGGGCCTTGAGCGTGGAGACCAAATCCAGAAATTCCGTAACGAAAATAACCTAACACCCCATGTCAGATAATAACAATGACAAGCTAGTTTTCTTTTTAATATATTGCCGAAACTAGGAGTTGTAGGTTGTATACATTTGATGTAAGACCTTCTTTGTAACCATTTTATCAACTTATGCAATTATAATTATTTATGTATTTTATTTTCCGCTAGGACAAAACGCAGACTGAATGTTCAGGCTCGGCTTCCCATCACAATGAAATTATGAATTTTATAATGAATATTCCACACACACATACACAGACACGTCAAACTTATAACACCCCGTCGTTTTTGCGGCGTCCGAGCGCGGTCCGCGCGCCGCAAGCGAGCGGACCGCGTGCGTGCGAGCAGTCCGCGCGCTGGCTGCGCGCCGACCGCGCGTGGTAATGAATAATTATAATTGCATAAGTTGATAAAAATGCTATGCAATAGTTTACCGCGGCAGTCCCCGAGTGCCACACGTCTTTTTTTAAATATATATGTTCATGTCGCCTCGGTTTTTTAAATCTTACAGTTTGAGTCAGCTCCTATCCCTTCCCTTCGGGCACAAAATAATGAGTGAGACGATCCAATGACATTTTAGTCCGATAGCGCTAGGTTTTGAGGTTTCAAAAATATTAAAGTTGTTTTGTTTTTCGCATATAGTTTCCGGACCATTTGCCTAACCTACTATATTCATTTGTGTCATTTTAGGTACTTTAGTTAGGGAAAAATTTGACTATTTATCTTTTCGATCACTGTTAGAGGAAAAGAAAATGATAGTTGATTTCGTTATAATGACCACTGTAGTAGTACCTAACTGATACGATTAGGGTGAATATCCCAGAATTCCTGAATAGCGGACTGGCCACAGAAAAAAAAAACAAAATAGTTGGAAAAGCGGCAATCAGAACTCGATTTGTTTTTCGATTGACTCATGATTTTATTTTTATGTTTCTTGTATTCGCAATGAAAAGCACAGTGTTTACTTATTTAGTCCCTCGCTGTCGAAAATGTTACAAACGGGGTTTGCAGGCTAAAATCATCGAGATACTGAAAATGCAATAGTCAGATGTGACACAAAACAGCCAGCTTCACAGGTACGACTGTAGCCACAGGCAAGAAATAAGCAACTTTAAAATTTTTGAAACTTTGGCATCAAAACAGCCCAGCGCTATCGGACTATTTATGATTCCGTAAAAAAGACAAGATTGTATTATGTAGGAAACAATCCCGACTTTTCCGGGAAAAAAATAAAATTGAACTTTAAAAACTCTGTTATAATAACTATAATCGCATGTGTAAGGAGTCGCTACTCATCGCTAGGGCCTAGACTGCGTGTTGCGACTTGACGCATTCCTGCCGAATGTATGCAGTTTAGTACTTTAAAGAAAAGACGTGAGAGATAAAATTACAATACTGGTAACCCCTTCAACGGCTTTACAGTCGTTGAAGGGGTAACCCGTTCAAAACGACTTACCATTAAAAAGTATAACCCACCAAGAAAGGGTTTTCGAATATACAGGTAATCATATCGAAAGGGTTTGGAAGAGGTTATCCATTGATGAGGGTTTTCGTAAAAAATTGTAACCATTAAGAAATGGTTTTTAAAACAACACTTTGTCAAAACCCTATCAAAAACCCTTTCAATGGGTAACCAAAATGGTCCCTGGTTAAAACACACTCACAATATTACTAAGTTTTGTGGAGTCCTTATTATTTCGGGAGCTCTTTTTTTGCTCGTCCCAGAATTTTTCTTTCTATTCTTCAAAAACTCTCTTAACTGGCAAATTTTATAGTTCCATCCTTTTCTTGTTCATGATTTACCTTCTCCATCCACTTTATATTTGACCTCCTTTTTACTGCATGACTCCGAAGAGTAAAATCAGAACGTATTTTGTGACTATGGCCATGAATCAGTGGTTTGACGTTTAAGGGAAGTATTTCGTATCTAAGTTTCTCCCCATATTAGGACGAAAATCGCAATCATAACTTTTACTTCGACTAATATTTGTAGTCTTTTGTAAGAAAGAACTTTTACATAATTGCGGTTCGTCATTTTGTCATAAGATTGCAACTAAATTTGGGTTACATAATTAACTGGTACTGTCAACAAAACTTTGGTTCCACACTGAGCTTTCCTAGTGTAAACATCGATGTGGTCCTCTCATCTCTGCTTTGCGAATGCTATTAAAAAAATAATGAATACCAGACTCTTACTATCCCACGGCTGGGCAAAGGCGGCTGGCTTTGACGACCCGAATGGCGTAGTGGTAGTGACGCTGCCTTACGTTTTTAGGGTCCTGGGTTCGAATCCCGGTAGGAGCAAATGTTTGTGTGATGAGCGTGGACATTTGTTTCCGAGTCATGGATGTTTATATGTATAATAAGTATGTATTTACAAACAAAAAAAAAGTATATATGTAGTATATCAACTATCTCGTGTCCACGACACAAGCTTTGCTTAGTGTGGCACTAGGTGGCGCTGTGTGTTAATGTCCAGCGATATTTATTTATTTAAAGGCATCTTCTCAACAGACATTATGCTATTGCTGGGCCTTTATTAACAATATCTTTGACACCATTCTTGTCACAGTTGAGCGTGATAAACCTGCTGACAATTACTCAAAACGTCAACAGTAACAAGACAAGTTTACAAAGTGATAGTTTACATAAATCTTACATGTCAACGGCCAAGGTCAACAAACTACAAGGTGTTAATATTTTAAAATGTTAAGAAAAATACTAGATTCCCTTGAACGAGAAACGAACCATGTTTATGGTAATTAAGATCATCAAAATCATGATAAGTGATGTATTTGGAAATTATAAATTGTTATGGGTTATTTTGTAATAAATTACTATAAGTAATGTAGTGGATATGAAGCAATTATTATTGGTGTGACAGCTGTCAATGATGACTTGAATGTTCAGCTGATGATTGTTTTTGAAGCTCCAGATGTCGTATTCATGGGTTGGTCTCCCTCGATCACGGTATCAGTGGATACAACTCGCCGTGATCCGTGGATAACTCAATTTGATAACGTGCTCGGTGGAGAGAAACCCGTATTTATGAGTATAGCCCACTAATGCAATCCAGACTATTGAATGCTTCGGATTTGCTCCATAGCACGTTGACAAACCTTGAGTTTGGACTTTTAGATGTTAGTCAAGGACCAAGTGCACCGTAGGTCAAGATGGGGAGAATACACAGTTCCCATCAGCTTTCGCTTCAAAGACGTGGGCAGAGTGCCCTTTTTTTTTTTTTTTTTTTTTTTAGGATGGGAAATCATCAAATGACTTCTCCCACTCTGGGCGGAGCGGGAGGGAGTGTCAGACTCTTACTGACTAAAACCCATCCATGTTCCTTCCTCGCCCTTTATGTTCCGGGGCCGCGGTATCTCTTTCGAACAGGCCCGCAACCCCGGCAGGCTTCGGCCCTTGCGGGCCCCTCTCCTTTTGCTGACATCTCTTTGAGGCGCGCGTGGAACACGAACGCGCCGTCGACACGGCCTGTCGTCGTCGTTAGACGGCCGGACGGCCAGCTATTGCCCATAGCCAGCCGTCCACAGGCCCGCATCTACGGTGGCCGGTAGCCACCACGTGGCCCCCGACGCCCGTTGCGTCTCCCGCGGCGGCCGGGAAGAGAGGATCTCTCCCTCTCTCGTTCCGCCACCTCCTTCGCTAGCATCACTGCTTCGCAGAAGGAGGCGACGGCTTCCCATTCCGTCTCGCTCCGGACCATGGATTGAACCAGGGCCGGACGCGAGAGGTCGCCGCCGCCGATCGCCGCCACGAGGACACGGCGGAGCTCCGCCCACGCAGGGCAGACTTCCACCGTGTGCTCCACCGTGTCCTCCGGTCGATCCTCGCAGTGGAGACACCCGGGCGATTCCTCCCGCCCGATTCGGTGCAGGTACCTCCCGAATTATGTTTTCATAGACCAGTGACCCTTCCAGGCATTTTCCGTTTCTCGAGCAATTTCCTTATCTTGCTTATAGATCTAAGATCTTGCTTATTGTGCTTAAAGTTTTAATAAATAAATACTACGATACGTTACCCAGTATATACTGGTGTGCAAGTCAAATAGGCATTCTCTACAAATAAAACACGGGTATTCCGCTACATCCGGATAGAATGGAAGCCGATCCTAATATAGCTGGGAAAAGGCTAGGCAGATGATGATAATCAGCCACTTGCCCTCTGGTGGCTGAAAGATACTGGGCTAGCCAGGACACAGAAGGCGATCTTTGATTTTTTCTCTCTAGTATAATTTCTTCACGATGTTTTTCTTCACCCTAAGAGCAGTGGCCATGAAATGATGAAAACATTTTTTTTGTTGTTATTGTAGGTAAACAATAATAATACACACGCTATATGTTTAATAATTGATAGGTAAGCAACTATGATTAAATTATTACTAGTCAAGTAATAAATCGATTAGCTAGTCTGAGTACCTTTTATTATACCAACATAAAATACAATTGCATCGTTGTCTATAAATAAATATAATATTTGCTTCTAAACGCTTATTTTTATGACATAAATTAATTAGTTCCAGGTATAGTAAAGAGACTTCGAACAATTTTATCTAAACATTTTCCTTTTCTGATATTTTTAATCTAAAGTCATGATCATCCATAAATTATATCTTAACTCAAAGATGACGTCTTTCTAATGATATGTGTTTCCTTATGATAAAGTCATTGAAATTCTAGTCAAAGAATATCCTTGCGATTTATGAGATCAAGCTCGCTAACAGCCATATTTTAAAACCGTACCAAGAATGTGAGCCCATGATAACATAAACACCCTTTTCAAATAACATAATTTGAGCCGTTACAAAAAAAAAGTTATGATAGATTAGAAATGTCCCGATTTATAATTGTTCGGAATCACGAGAAGTGTCTCCATTTTAACCACTCACAAAACAATATACAAAAAAAACTAAAGTCGATCAGAAATTGTAAATGACCTTTTGTTTACATAAGGTAAACACAATGTCTCCGTGAACTAAATCTCACACCAATTTTACCGACCACACAACCTCACCGAGTCACGTTAGGGCGCTGTTATATAGATGAGAATGATCTTTGTAGTCTTGAGAATGGAATAAGAATACTACACAATACAGACCACAGACTACAGATACAATACAGACATCACAATACAGACTACAGATAGCTTGCTATACCACTGTTGGGCAAAGGCCTTCTCCACGTTCTTCCCGGTATGATTGGAAAGGACTGAAAAAAACGGTGAAAATTAATCTTAGACTGAAACTTATCTTTGACATAAATTAAGATAATTAGCAGTATTTGAAAAAATAAGGGACACATGTTATGATTTTTATAAGTGAAGATGGAAAGGCAATTCAAGTCAACCTCTGCAGGACAAAACCTATACTTAAACTCAACTTATGGTAGTCATTTAAAATTGTATCGACCCTGAATTTGGCCACAGGTTTGGTGCCTCCAGAGTGTCTACCAGTTCCTTGAACTGGAGTCTAAATTCTTTAAAACATTCCGGTAAAGATTATCAATATCAACAATAACACAAGCCTCGCATCTTGAAACTGTCTGCCTCCTAACCTCGATGTTTCAAGAGAGCCTACGCGAGCAATTTGTGTCAGCTGAACAATAGATACGAATGACAGAGAACTTTAACTGAATATGTATGATGATGCTTGTTATGAGGTCCCAATTAATTGCCAGTTAGCTGTCTATTAGGTACGGCGGTAATCCACATGTCATTTTCACACCTAGTTGAATTTGCAGGGCTGGCAAGGAACCATGTTATAATACTAAAACATTTGATTAGCTCATTATATTTAGCGATGACCCTCCGACTGAAGATGAGTAATGGAGAAGTGGAGGACATGCTACATCAAACCCATACAGATTTGAATCAGGTTATAATAATGACATCTAATAGCTAAAAGAGTTACTTGGTTTTGGACTAGATTACTTCACTTTAGCTTGGCGAGGAAAAAGATGAACCGATAAATCGATCAAACCTAAAAATTCAAAGCCATCCAAAACCTTTTCGAAGAGAAGACTGTTCCAGTACAAGTCGAAACTAACCTTTTTCAAAATTTGTTATTTGGTGTGATATGAAATGCGAGTGCAGGCAATGTAGCAAAATACTGTTTGGGAAGCCCGATGATTCACAAATTTGTACTCCATTGTGACACAAGCAAATGCTAGCAAAATTTTCGATATTATTGTTTGTATTTTCGATGTTACTGTTACTGTAATCTTCAGCTCATTGCCATTATATAAGGGGCGTTCTCGTGACATTTCTTCTGATTTCATCGAAATTAGAAATTGGATAGTAGGTATGTACCTAAAAACAATTAGCATTAATAGGGTCGTACCGTCATCTTCATCATCATCTGCCTAGCCTTTTCCCAACTGTTTTGGAGTCGGCTGCTAGTCTAACCAGATGCAGATGAATACCAGAATTTTACAAGGCGACTGCCAATCTAAACTACAGTCATCAATATGAGCAAAATTTTGGGAAGTTCAACACTTTGGTCTTCATCAGCATTCTTTATTCATTCATCTTGCCCTAGAGAACGTTGGTTTCATTTCAATTATATCACCCACTACAGGACCCGGAAGTTTAAGAACACGTAATATTTTTCCTGGTAGTAGAGATTTTCTTTGCCAACTCATAGAGTCATCTGATGATAATTAAGTTATGCAAATTGACTTGTCACCTAGGTATTAAAAGGCATTGTGTCAGATTTAATAATAGGAATTGTGACATATTTCTAGTTTATCAATCTAAGTACCACTTACGTTGGTTTTATGTCCTTATTTAAGGTACTGTCTCGTTGGTCGTCTGCAGACTATGAAGTCCTGGTTTCGATTCTCGGGTCGCATAAAATGTTATTGGGTTTTATCATCAGGAATTTCTTAGTAACAGCCACGTAGTCTGGATTTGTGCCTGGTTGATGGCAATAGGCACGCCCCCTAAACCTCTGTCTAACCCATATGCATAGAGGATTATAGGCGTGATGTTTTGTTTTAAGGTACAACTCTGAAATCGACTCTCTCTCTCGCAGTACCATTGCATTGACATTGCCACCTGTTGAAGTTTTCACTGTTACAGAGAAACCCAGTCAGGTCGGGATATCATAATTGCCATCGATTTCCACCATCACCAGCCTACAGCAGTCCATTGGTGGACTGCTATAGGCCTCTTCAATCTTATGCCACATTCTTGGTTACTCTCACCCAGTTGCTACCAACCTGCGAAGATTGTCGTTTCATCGTGCCTGAGCCCCAGCTTACGCTTGGCATTTTGCGGTCTCCACTCAAAAACATGTCCACCCCAACGGCCATCGGTTCTACGGCCAATATGGCTGGTCCAATGCCACTTCAGCTTACTCATTGCACTATATTGACACCTTTGGTTCTCGTCCTACCGCTGCGGTTTAGGATAGCATAGATGGCTGTACCTTTTTAAATTTGCTGAAGTCTCAAATTCAACACGGAAAAAGTCAAAGTCGAATTTACTTTTTACGTATTAGACCAAGTGATTTTCCATCAAGGGGCCGGCGGAGCGTGCGTCGCTCATACAATCGTAATACCAAAATAAGTCGTAAAGCAAACATATTCTTAAGGAAGTGAGTATTTATTTCGATTGGATTACATAATATCTAGGTTCCCAAATATATATTATGAATGGACATTAATTTAAACAAGAGTTATGAGAAAAATTAGTTTTGTATAGAAATTTTGAATTCCTCATATCCCGTCTTTATATCATTGTCCTTTCAAAATATATATTTGGGAACGAAAGGAAAAGAAAAGAAATAAATACATACTACATTAAGAATATATGTATGTATGATTTACAAATTATTTTGGTATTACGTTTGTATGAAATTCGCATGCTCCGCAGGTCTCTTAACTTAGAAAACAAATTGTTTTGTAAAGTAGGTATGATGAAGTTTCGTAATTTACAAAAGCAATTTTCGGAATTGCAGTGTGGTTTTCCCCACTAAAATAAAATCTAAGGAAAACTATCAACAATATTAAGAATGAAAAACAAAACTGCATTTGTAATCTAACAATCTTTTTTTAAATCACCACTAAAGTCACGACTATCATTAATTTGAACAAATAAAGACTTTATTTACCTAACACATTCATCACACAATTCCGTGATATTTAATAAGGAATATCTTAATACCCATTAGCTTTCGCATCATAAAATGCTATGCCCCAAAACCTTCTAAGAAATGATCGGTGATTCGTTCTTTCATTTCAAATGATAACATAAATTAATTTAACGATGAAGAGAATGTCATAAATATCTTATACTTATTTGAAGTTTCTATGAACGTTTCAGAACCTACCTTTAATTTGAATTTTAGGAAAAATTAAAGACAAAAACATTAGAATCCCTAGATTGACGTTCAGGAAGATAGTTGAACTCACTAATGTGTTCAAACCAGCAGCAAAGTCGTACAAAAAGCTGAAGCAGGAAAAAGTGTTTTTAAACAAGTTGGCTATATCAGTTGTTGAGCAAAAAGGTAGTCATTTATTTGACCAGAATGTAGGTAATTACAATAAGATGGTTACATAAATGTTAGGGAATCCTTGTACATTCTACCATTTTGGCATGCAAACATTGATGCAGTTCATCATCAAGCATACACATTACAGCACAAACACAAACAATGCACAAACATTGACACATAACTAAAACTTATCAGCTAGAAAATCCGATACAGAGTAATAACATTTATTATACACAATATTAACATACTACATCTAAATCTACATATAATTACAAAAATAAAACCATAAAACTCTTCTTTATTATATCTATGATAAAACTAGTACCCAATATATATACAACAATGTCAATAGGACACTTAGGCGTCAAAGTACTCCTCCGCATCGTTGTCATCGGGAAACGTGCCCAGAAGACTGTCAGCATTGCCACGTTGAATGGCAATGCTAATTCTTTGGCCGAAGAAGTAGCCAGCCCTCTGGTCAAAAATAAGAATAAGTAAAAGAAAGGAATCCAAAAACTCCTGAGTTCCTGACAATCAAGCCTCATCATCATAATCTGCCTATTAGCCTTTTCCCAGCTATGTTTGGGTCGGCTTCCAGTCTCACCGGGTGCAGCTGAATACAAGTATTTTACGTGGAGCGACAGCCCACCTGACGTCGACAACCCAGTATAGTACTGGGTAATACGATAATCCTTAGTAAGATTGGTTTTGTCAAACTTTTTGAGCCACTGACTATCACTGACTGTAATGGTTGAAGCAGGAAAAAGTGTTTTTAAACAAGTTGGCTATATCAGTTGTTGAGCAAAAATAAGAATAAGTAAAAGAAAGGAATCCGAAAACTCCTGAGTTCCTGACAATCAAGCCTCATCATCATCATAATCTGCCTAGCCTTTTCCCAGCTATGTTTGGGTCGGCTTCCAGTCTCACCGGATGCAGCTGAATACAAGTATTTTACTAAGAGCGACAGCCCACCTGACGTCGACACCCCAGTATAGTACTGGGTAATACGATAATCCTTAGTAAGATTGGTTTTGTCAAACTTTTTGAGCCACTGACTACTTGTAACGACTGTTAAAAATCTACAAGTGACAGCCGGGACCAACTGCTGACAATTTCGACTCGAATGGCGTAGTGGTAGTGAAGCTGCCTTACGTTCTTAGGGTCCCGGGTTCGAATCCTAGTAGGAGCAAATGTTTGTGTGATGAGCACGGACATTTTTTTTCGGGTCATGGATGTTTATCTGTATAATAGGTATGTATTTACAAAACAAAAACTATCTATCTAGTATATCGACTATGTCGTGAACACCAGGTTCACGACACAAGCCTCGTTGCTTGTCACTAGATGGCGCTGTGTGTAAAATGTCCATCGACATTTATTTATATCTTCCAAGCTGATCGTGCTGTTCTAGCGCTGCCGGCGCGACTGCAGAAAGTAATAGTAACCTTTGTGAAAACTATATCTTCAAGGCGTTTGGGGTTAAACTGACCGGACCGCTGGGTCTTAGTGCTCCAGCCATTTAAGTAAACTTCCAAACGCCTAGGTGTCGTTTCTCGGGACACAAGGACCAGCTTTTATCTTGGCCAGAGGCTAAGCGTTATACAATGTGGCAATGCCACCACCGCCACTGTCTCTTCGGCATATGACCAGCTACCTGAGCGTAGAGATGGAGTGTTTTTTTATACTCTTTTATACTTTGTTGCTAAGTTTAGTCATTTTGATCGCAATAATGTATAGTTACCGGATGGCCAATGGGGCTGAAAAGTTCTGGAGTGGCGACCGCGAACCGGAAGACGATGCGTTGGAAGACCTCCCACTAGGTGGACCGATGACCTGGTGAAGGTTGCGGGAATTCGGTGGATGCGAGTAGCAAGGGACCGGTCAATGTGGCGACACATGGGGGAGGCCTATGTCCAGAAGTGGACGTGTTTCGGCTGAGATGATGATGATGAATGTATAGTTAGTTTTAAACGTGTTAAATCCTATCCTACTTTCCTACTAATACTCGTCGTATTATAAATGCGAAAGTTTGTGAGGATGGAGGTATGTTTGTTACTCTTTCACGCAAAAACTACTAAACGGATTTGGATGAAATTTTGCACACAGACAGTTTATAACCTAGATTAACACATAGGATACTTTTTATCCCGGTAGTAAAATCCCATGGGACAATTATCAAACTTCACGCGGGCGAAGCCGCTGGCAAAAGCTAGTTACTCATAAACATATTCAAATTAGCATAATTTAGCCTAGTCAGCCCTACAGCACAATGTAGGAGGCAAGGATAATACCCACCACGTAATGCAGTCACATTAAGTTTACCACTGTCGGATTTATGAGTTAATCAGTCACGACCGCGACACGGCCCTTAAATGTATACGAGAAAAAACACTCATAATGATTGTACCAATGTCTGCTGTAATAATTGATTGCTATAATTGTTGAGCTTTAACATTTTAATGTTGGTTCTTTGAATTAAGTTTATTTATTGGCGCTGTAAGTTATACTTTTGCAGTTAAAGTTGAATTGTGTTGCTATCAGGAAGATGACAGATTTAATTTAGAATCTTTTGATTTAATGATAAAAGGTTTTCTTAGGAAGAATAACTAATAAAATGTGTTAGCATTGAAAGTCCACTTGTGATTGCATGACGAATTAAGGTATTTTTAATAATAGTTCTGTGCGTCTCGTATTCAGCGGGTCTCCAACCTTGACCAGGTCATTGGTTCACCTAGTGGGAGGCCTTCCAACGCAATGTCGGCCTATTCGCGGCCGCCAGTACAGAAGTTTTCGGCCCCAAACATAACTATGTCTCGAGGATACTTGAATGTCCTAGAAACAAAAGTTAGAAGAAATGTGATATTCAACAACCTGCGATAGTTTGATTAAGTACGACATGTTCACTCTCACAGAAAGACCTGTGAGGTGATTGAAGATAGGACGCTTGATGGCTTTATCATCTGTTGTCATAACAATTAGACAATGCAAGAATATTCTCTTGCACTTCTCCCAATTAAGCCGGAAACACACTTACGTGGTGTGGCGTGTTGCGCCATATCCCCACCACCGCTCTGGCCAATCGGTGGTGAGAAAAAAAACCGTGTTAAACCGTGCTTGCCTAGGTTCTTCTGTGGATGGTGACTTACGTATCAAGTTTCCTCCGTGACTCGGAACGCACGTTAAGCTGTTGGTCCCGGCTGTCATTTGTCCATCTTTGACAGTCGTTACAGCCAGCGGCCTAAAACGTCTGACAACCACTCTTACCAAGTGGCATCGTATTACCCCGTATTAAGAGCCCTCTTACAGTCCACTAGCGCCGCCAATCGAAAAAATGTCATAACTCGTAAATAGAATCAAAAATACAAAATGTGGTCTATTATTACTGTAGAAAAGGCAATAACGTAATTGTATAACACCTTATCAACACTTGAAATATAGCTGTTTAGCTAAATCGTGCATACAAAACATAAACGGCCGTTTTTGTTACTAATGCACGATTTAGCTAAACAGCTATATTTCAAGTGGTGACAATGTGTTATAAAATTACGTTATTGCCCTTTCTACAGTAATAATAGACCACATTTTGTATTTTTGATTCTATTTACGAGTTATGACATTTTTTCGATTGGCGGCGCTAGTGGACTGTAAGAGGGCTCTTAACTGGGTTGTGGAGGTCAGATAGGCAGTCGCTCCATGTGAAATACTGGTATTCAACTGCATCTGGTTAGACTGGAAGCCGACCCCAATATAGTTGGGAAAATGCTAGGCAGATGATGATGGTAGGTCCAGTTCACAATATGCCAAGGTAGGCCAAGTCCTTTGCCGTCAATTAAGACACAATGAAGGTCATGATCCCTCACACCAAGCGAAGGAAAGACAAAGGTGAAAGACGGCATAACATCACTGAACCTACTCATGATGCTAATTTAGTCACACTTGCCATTAACAGGTCTAAAGATCAAAACCTGTCAAATAATTAAGAAACAATGACAATAATTATTACTAATAGATACGATTTTGTAGGCTGAACGCAAAACTATGCATGGAAATGAGTTAGGAATACTGTCAAAATATGAGGAATTCATCGTCGTATTTTGCATACATGATACATAATTACGAATAAATCAATTTGCGGTGTTCTCTTGTGTTGTCAGTTTAATTAATGTCATTTTGCCTATAAGCTACCGTCAAGGATAAGGTTAATCAAGACAAAGATGTGTTTGTGGGCAGATGGTAGTTGTATTAAAATCTAGTTTCCAGATGTTTTTTGATTAATGTATTCCATTTCCTCTCCTTCTTTTACACACTATGTCTTCATAATCTCTTTTTAAGTATCTCCTTTCGCAAGTATGCTGGAAGAGTTTTCATTAGAAATAAGCATCGGTTCTCTATCGTATTACCTAACTTTTTAATTCATAATCTAAAATGTTTTTTTTTTCTCATAATCATCATTCGTCCGAATAATAATTTACCCGAACTTTAAGTCACCATGTGTGGCGGGATTGTCCCAAAAAAAATCCCATTGCGATCAACCTAACAAAAATCCAGACTACGTGGCTGCTACTGGGAAATTCCTGATGAAAAACCCCAACAACGCTTTGCCTGATCCGGGAATCGGACGCAGAACCTCATGCTCAGCAATTGTCTTTTTTAAACTTTCACGATCAGAACACATTACAAAACTTAAGAAGACGGGTATTTATCGCGAATTTACCTTTAATTTAATCCCGACGTTTCGACCGGATTGCACCAGCCGTGGTCGCGGGGAGACTGAAGTATTGGAGGTACCGCGACAGCAAAGTGAAGGCGTTTATTCACCTACCCTCACTCATCTTCATAAATGCTAATTAGGGCCGGTTCACACTAGGACAATACACTACACTAACAGTGTCCGTATATTGAGGCGATTTCACTTCACATAAAAAGGGTTCAGAATATTACCACAAAATTACTTTATTAATACACCTATAGAGAGTCATAATATAACCCTGAACACCCGACAGTTAATTTGTTTACTACATAGTTGTACACCAAAACAATATGTCATTACGCTTAAAGAGAGGTCAGACAACAAACAAATTACAGCTAAGGAGAATTACCAAATTGGTCCAAAAATTTATACCATTATCCGTTTTTATCGTGTTACCACTGATCACGATATACGTGGCGACATGAATTAAAAAAACAAAATCGAAAGAGATCACGGTGTATAGAACAAGAAATAAAATAAGAAAAACAAATAAAATGGGCGACGGTCACACTTCTAGGCTATCACTATTATTGCTGCTGTTTTTAATGAATAGAAATACGATTTACACAATAGTGTGAAATCACAATAGAGCTAACCCTAGGGGCAGCAAATTTTTGTCTTTTGGACCAGAGCCCTAACTTATTTGGGCATTATCCTTTATACCTTAAGTAATTTTTATAAAGAGTAAAAAATATATAACTTAGCTATACGATTCTCAATTCAGAAACCAATTTTTATCCGACTCCTATCCTAACTAATAGTACAAATGCGAAAGTAAGTTTTTTTTGTTACCTTTTCACACCTAAACCACTGTTCTGAACCGGATATCCTGAAAGGACATTATCAAAAATGGCCTATGAATCAACACGCATGAAACATTTACTATAATTCATTATTCTTTTAATAATATACATTACAAATATTTCAATAGAACGGACACTTTTTAATTTCGAAAACATTTTAAAAAGTACCTATAAACTTCCGTCATGATCCTCGGACATGTGATGTAATTAACTTATAATTTTTGGTTCAATTTAGGGTTTTTAATAGGCAAAGGTATTATAGCTCATACAGCCTAGTCTTTGTACAGCACTCTTAATAAGAGTTTGACACAGACAAGCGTCAGTATTCTCAACACTTGATATACGATAATGGTTTTAGTTACAAACAGTCAGCTAGGATTTCGCGGAATAATACGGGTTATCAAAAAACTCGATTGAAAGCGCTGTTTGAAACAAGCAATAAGAAATAAAAAGCATTTATTAGCCCGTGCAGGACAAAACACATAAAAAATAACATTATT
Source organism: Xestia c-nigrum (assembly GCA_916618015.1). Taxonomy (NCBI): domain Eukaryota; kingdom Metazoa; phylum Arthropoda; class Insecta; order Lepidoptera; family Noctuidae; genus Xestia; species Xestia c-nigrum. Next base: position 22,419,497 of record OU745245.1, on the reverse strand, counting down.
TACAACTATTGTAACAAAACATAGATAAAAAAAAAAAAAAATAGGCAGGACCTTTCGTTTATTTTAATTTATTTACGAGGCCAAAAGACCCCTATACCAGTTGTAAATTGACAGATGGCAACAGAACCGAATATTTTTATTGACGTAAATATAACCTCGAAACCCGAAACTGTTTTGATTTTTTCTGAATTCTCAAAAGTGTCCGTTGTTTTAATTCAGGTTCAATCGAATATATACATTATCTAAAACCCAAAAAGTAAATACACCTCCCTGTTGGATCTTAGGCGAGCCATGTATGGACGACGAAACACAGAAACGGACATGGAGTACCTTTCATCCCAAAAAATAAAGATAATAGATGGCTCTACGTGTATTTCGAATCATGATCTATTCTAATATTATAAAGCAAAAGAGCTTGTTTGATTGTTTGGTTGAACGCGCTAATCTCAGGAACTACCAGCTCGAATTGAAAAAATCATTTAATTGTGTGGGATAGTCCATTTATCGAGGAAGGCTTTAAGCCACATAACATCACGTTAAGATTATTAGGAGTGGAGCCGGAATGAAAAATGCTGCAAAAATGGGGATTTCTTTTCCTTTCGTTTTTCTCTCTTATGTGACGCAGACGAAGTTGCGTGGGTCAGCTAGTTGATTGCGATTTGCGATCATTTTTTGTTCTACACTATACCTAGGACAAAGTTTCAAATTTTTGGAAAGTTCTTTTTGTTTTCTTTTTAATAGAAGTTTTTATAGTAAGTTTTTTACTATAAAACCCTTCTCGACCCCCGTACTATTCAATCCATTCATCTGCACCTCAGATCATAGAAACAACAGACCTGCACAATGTTTTGAGTGCGATACATTGCTTAGTTTGATGTGCAGAATGCTTGGTTGACGGCCTCGTGTTGAGGTTAACACTGTGTAAAAGCGTAGTTCAACCCGAATTGATTGTCAAATTCTAAATTACAAACGAGCGCAGCCGTTGGCAAAAGGAAGTTCAAAAATAAAATTATCATACGATACAGAGAAACGAATACCAAACCGGGTTTCGAAATTCCTTCCACAAATCCTAAATATTGGTAGAAGGCAAACAGACATCCGTTTCTCTGCCCTAGAAAAGGTCCAATTAATTAAAAGGAATCCGATTGCTGGCCAAACAAACATTCGAATTACGCGAACCGATATTTCGATCCTTATCGCCGAAAATTATGGCATCTAACTTATATATCGACCCTAGTATACGAAACCAGCACTAGCTATATCCGCGACTTCGTTCTCAAAAAGTGTGATAACTCGGTACAAACACGATTTATAACAGTATAGCACTCACGAATAATGTAGCTTTGTAGCAGTAAATTTTGTTTTCGACTTGATTCATTCGTTCCGAAGAATACCCCCTAAAAACAAACTTACAAACAAATTTTATTTTATAATATTAGTATCGAAGAATGCATTTAGGTACCAAAGGCTTAGGTTAGTTCTAAGAAGTGCTAACAAAAAGTTAGGTAAATTCACCGAACAGTTTTTTACCGACTAAAAAGTCGTTCATCACGGGCGAAGGTCATTGGCTAGACGTACACAAAGAATTCTTGTCTGCCTGTGTGTTTTTACTTGAGTTTTTTTAAGGCAATGTCATACATATATGACGCGGAGTCACGCTAAGGTCGTATGAGTATTTGGCTAAAGAATAATTTCATATTAGGAGATGCGAAAAAAAGTAGATTTCAAATTGTGAGTCGGGTCGTGATTTGTCTAATTTTGGTGGACTGAGATTTCGTTGCATATAGTATTATAATAAATTCGTTGGTTAAAGGTTTTTTTGCTTTGTATTGCAGCAATAATGTAGTATGTCATTGATAAGACTACCGACAGAGTTAAAGGTCTTATAAAAAGTTATTTTATTTGAGTTAACAACTTCACTCATTAAATTGATTTAAAAATTACATACAACGATTTCCTGTGTTTTATTGGACAAATTAACGTTGAAATTAATTTTAGATCTCACTTGCTATACAGACTCATAACGCATTTTGTACATCATACTGTGTAACTTTACGCAAAAAATATTACTAGGAAACAAGTTTTCTAAGATGTATTCATTAGTATATCTGTTACTGTAAAAGCCCGAAGTGCAGTAAATCTTAAAATTTCCCAGTAAAACCTAAGTTTTACCAGCTTCAGTGGTAAATGTCCGAAATGTTCTATGATCATCGTTAATTTTGGACATGTACCAACATACACTCGGTAAATCTTAAGATTTACCCCAGAGAAGCGACAAATGTTAAAAAATTTACAAATCGAAACGTGTCAGATCACTGTGGCGTACTCGCGAGCACTCTGCAGCCCCCCACAAAAGCGCGCTCGCCTCCACGCGCTTCATTCGATCGTTTTGCTCGTTTAAATAACGAAATTAAATATAATAAAAGAAAAAAATGGTGAAATCAGGCATTACCTACGTTTGTTACGAAGACTTGTTTAACGTTGTCGAAGAAATACACGGTACTGTTGGACACGGTGGGAGGACAAGGATGATAATGGAATGTAACCGCAAGTATAAAATTTAACAGTTGAGGCTATTAGGATCTATTTGAGACTTTGCTAACGATGCCTAAAGAAACAGAAGTCAAATTATAATGATGCGATTGATTATTAATAATAAATAAATGGTTAAGAAATACTCACATGATAATAAAAGTAATAAAAAATAATAACATTAAAACTGTATCATCATAAATATAATTGTAACTAAGCAAAGCTTTGACTGACCGATAATTAAAATAAACGATTAAGAAATAGTCATTATTTTATTCCCATAACCAACATTAACCGACCATCATGGGTAAATCTTAGCATTTCCCAAACTCTGCTGGTAAAAGCCCGAAATATTGTCTCTTTTTTATAAACTTCTGACATTTACCAACTCATGCTGGTAAATCTTAGAATTTACTGGGAAATCTTAAGATTTACCGTACTTCGGGGTTTTACAGTAACATATCTACTGTTCGCAGGTTATGCTTAATTTCCAACAAAAGACTAGCCTATTTGCCATCAACCCGGCACAATCTAGACTGTGTGGCTGTTCCTGTTTTCTTTAAGAAAGGGCATGATAAATGGCAGAAAGATGACCAAGACACAAATCACGTTAATTGTCCTTACAATCATGTAATGTATCACATTACAAAGTTCAAGGCAATTGCATGTCTTTAATAGTTAATGCTTTTCATTTTGACCTTCCCAGGCGTGTTGTTATTTCACATTACACCGCATTTTTCTTAGCAACATCACTAGTTACTGTTTCAATAATAAATAAAAAGTGTTCATAAAGTCTGTTTAGAATTGCTTCTAAATCGTGCGGCTAGTACCTAACCTGGTGTCAGAGTTTTATGCCGCCCATGGTCCTCTGACTTGGCTTTACATGCCGTTGAGTAATATCTCTCAGGCATTCTGGTTTCCTCATGATTTATTTCCTTCACCGAAGCAAGTGATATTTGTATAATATGCACATGGATCACATAATCAGAGACACGTGTCTTGGGTTCGAACTTGAGACCCATGACCTGATAGTGAAGCTAATTTTGAATGTAGAAATAGTTACTGCTGTAATCAGATAATCAGCAATGAAATCTTGCACAAATAGTGTCAGCTATAACAAGGATTACTTAGTGTCAGCTATAACTAGGATTACTGAGTGTCAGAAACTGATTACGGGTGAGAAACTCTACACATCAGAAACTGATATTGGTATCCGCTAAAGTAATAAAACAAAATTCTTAAATTGTGAAATAACTTCATGCAAGCCTTCCACTTTCAACGGTGCTTACAAAAAGCCACTAAATATTAAACAAACAAAACTTTCAATTAAATAAATAAAACTCCCGCGCAAACAAAGTCACGAGTCAAAGCTAAAGCAAATATTTGCAAAATGTCAACTAAACATAATAGGACCATTCTCTTTTCCTTGCGGAACTCCGTCGCATCTACGTTCAAGAATCAAGTCTCACATTCTGACACACCTAAGCTTTTTATGGTCTCATCATTTATCTCACAATTCACAAGGTTACCCACTATTTATGCCTACAAATAATCCTTACCTACACTTTCGTTTTTTAATCTGCCATTGATATTAATATTAACTGTTTTATGATCTACAGGAGGTAAACTAACAAAAAGGTTTTAATGTTTTCGATGACTTACCTTTTTTTGGTCTTTGTTTTCGTTGAATTTTCTCAGCCTTGGTTGGTTCGCGTCCATTAGGAAGATAACAGAAACGATAGTTTAAAAATGAGTTCTTCAATTAATTTTTAAGTTCAAGAGCTTTACCTAAGTCGTAGAATTTTCAGAAAACTTCGAGAGTAAAAATAATCTTTGGACAGATTTATAATCCAACAACGAAAGTTTTCTGGTTTGCTTGTGATAAAAAGTGATAAGTGGGCAGTTTTCTTGCAGACTTCCTATCCAATGAAAGGAAAAGAAATTATATGTGTATTTCGTTCCCAATGTATTTTGAAATAAAACGTCAAACTAATTTTTTGTCTGCTTGACTCTTCGAATTTGTAAGCCTCATTTCAAGGATCACAAACATACTAAATCAATCGATGTACAGAAGTGTGAATCAGTATGTAAGTTGTCATACGCTGTAAGAGCCCCCTTGTGTGATAATCTGCCGTTATCAGATGGGAAGCCCCTCTAAGCAAATAGCTGTGAACTGCAAATATTTGAAAACATTTTGCATTTTGCAAATATTTTCCTTCTTAATATGAAATTTCCTCTTAAACTAGATGTACCGAATGGACTTGGATTGAGCTTAGATGATGGACTTCTTGAAGAAAAGGAAAGCACATTAGCTTACGACGACTTTTAAAGCTAGGCTAATTCTTAATCTATAGGACTAAACACACTCATGGTGTATGCGATGGTCTGTTTGGAAGTAATTCAAAATGACCATGTACATGAAAACAAGCACAATTCCGTATAAGAAGCTGATAAGAATGATGACCCTCATACTCAAATTCCAACGAAGTCCAAAAACCGCGTACATTACGCAAAATTACGTGAAAATATCAAGTCCAGATAGTTTTTATCTTAATTCTAGTTTCGTAATTCGTCATTGACGAGAAGAAGTTGGTGTTTTTTTTATATATATAATGATCATTATCTTACGCTGACCTTACTTAAATAGCACAATTCTGTATCGTAGCTTTAAGACTTTTCTCACGCGGTCCAAGATTGAATCTGATGTTTGAAGTAATGAGCGCAATAATTTTTGTAATTATTCGTTTATGTCTCGAGGCTATGTTGTTACTAGTTGTTAGCTGTTGTATATTTGTTCCCACCGGTTTGTGAATGGATCTACATTAAGTATCAGGTATATTATGTTACTCTGTTAATCCACTTAGTCTGTAATGAGTAAATTTACACGGTTCAGGGTCGGGGCCTCAATTATACAACATGTAACAGAAAGGGTATAGTCACTATGGAAGGGTGTGCTACAGACCATCAAACTGAATAACTTTCTTCAAGCACCATCTGCCATCGTGATCGCGAAAAAAAATCGAGTAAATTGACCAAATATATGGGACAGCTAATTATTTTTTTGCGGTTGCGATGGTGGTCTCATGTAGAAAGTTGTCCAGTTTGATGGTCTGTAGCACACCCTTTCATATGACTATACCCTTTCTGTTACACGTTGTATAGGGATCTGCCTTTGACCCAAGAGCACTATACATTTTTCATGAACTTATCCACTCTCTGGACAGTTCAGATCCTATGCCTTTACAGTTCTGGAAATCTGGACCTATAACACGAATACTGAGTGCATTCTACCTTGGGTCCATAAATTTACTCGAGTTTCTTCCCGGTTTTTTTCCACAGAAAACGATCAATTCGAATGATTCTAAAGTTTTATCAATGCCCATGTAGATCTATGTGGACTAAAATATTCTGAATGTTTACCAAAACCCTGTACCGTACATAATTATGTCCGAAAACTTGTTATAATGCTAAAAATCCTTTGTAAGAAATTTTAGTCGACGAGGAAAAACTAAATATTCACTTACCATGTGCAAGCATTTTTTAACAAGGAAGCAAGCCTAACATTGCTCACCTTCAAAAAAACCTTTAATTGAAAAGGTTCCCATACGAAATGTTAGCAAATTATGACTTCACACTTCCTACATGTCATTTCGCAAGCGTTCGTACTTGAGTGCATAAAAGCTTGTAATAGAAAACTGACAGTTGGTAGCTAGTATATAAGTACTTGTATACTAGATACATATACGACTCGACACATGAAGGGTGACGACAGATAAACAGACATTCAGATGCTATCTCAAACATACAACGCCGTCAATCACGATTATTGAGCATACTAAAATACGCGTGTGAAAACATATGACCACCATAACTTGGTCTTCTATCACTCAAAACATATAGGTCAGGAGGATTCTTTCACCACTGGTGATGGAAACAGTCTAATGTAATTTGAGCCGTTGCAACGAAGGAGTTTCAAGCTTCTAGGGGTCGTGAGATCTTGGTATTTACATTCAGTTGTTAGCCTTGTGTTTATTTGATGAAAAAAGTAGGTGGGAACATTTCCTTGTTGGTTCTTCTGTGGTGTAGGTAGTTAATTTCGTGGGTTGGGTTATTTAAAGCTGACTAATTAATTTGATGGTGTTTTCAAGAACATAGCCTACTGTTTTTGTGTTTTCTAGTCTACGTGGGAAAATTTTAGAGGTTGCGTCTTTCGTTGGTTGTTGTTCGTAAAAGTTGATCTTGAAACTGCTTGAAATGTGCGCATGACGACAAGGGTAGTTGGAGAATTTGGACCCCTGACTCTTAGTAGCAGGAGGACAGGGGTTCGTTAGAGTCGATATGAGCCAGAATCAAACATATCCAGGGTGGAAACGGTTAACAGAGCAGTAAGGGGAGCCAACTTAACCGTTGTTAACTACACGAAGGTGGTCTTAGGTCTCATCGTGAAATTAGCCCCATTCACAGATTTAAACAAGAAATTACAGTTAACAAAAAAAAAACATTTTCTCACTTAGAGAAAGAACGAACATCTATACTTCTATACTAATTATTATAAAGCAGAAGATTTTGTTTGTTTGTTTGTTTGAACGCGCTAATCTCAGGATCTACTGGTTCGAATTGAAAAAATCTTTTTGTGTTAGATAGTCCGTTTATCGAGGAAGGCTATAGGCTATATAACATCACGCTACGACCATTAGGAGCGGAGCAGGGATGAAAAATGTTGCAAAAACGGGGATTTTTTTTCCTATCGTTTTTCTCTCTTATGTGACGCAGACGAAGTTGCGTGTGTCAGCTAGTGTATAAATAAATGTTATAAAGAGGAAAGATTTTTGTATGTAACGAACTTAAAAAGTACTGGTTTAAAAATTCATTCAGCAATAGATGGCTACTTACATTATCATCTAGTGACATAGGATATACAGATTATACAGGTTGTAAACCACCTCATCACGAAGCCCTTAACCAAGCATTCCAAACTAAGTAACTTTACGTAAAAAATATAAGTAACTGGGATTATTTTTTTTTTGGGGTGAGAAATCATGTTTTGTGGTAGAACTCAATGTAACGCATAAACATTGTGCTGATGGATGGATTGCATAGTGCAACGGTCGTTTAAAAAAAATGTCGAAAAGTTGGAATCGGTATGGTGGGTATGGTGAGGTATGGTGTAGAACAAAAAAATCATCGCAATGACGGGGACAACCAGTGCCTTTCGGCTTCGTTAAGAGGTGTTTTACATCCTTTATATGCCCGTTCTCCTACGGGAACGGGTACTACTCGGGTGAAACCGCTTAACGTCGTAGTTTTAATATTGTACTACATTGACTGCGTCGTTGGTCGAGTGGCAAGTGTGACTGTTGAGCATGAGGCCCGGAGTTCAATTTTCGGTCAGGCAAAAAGTTATTGGGTTTTCTCTTCATCCATCAGAAATATCTCATTAGTAGCACCAGAGTCTGGATTCGTGCCCAGTTGATGTCAATAGGGTGACCCCCTATGACATAAGACTTAAACAAAACTGGCGAAATGTGGTAGCTCAGATCCTCCGGGCCTTTAGGGATTATAGCCGTGATGTCATAATATGTTCTAGAACGAGCAAAACTCTTTTCTTACTTCTTCTCTAAAACATGGCGAGGGCCACCTTTTTACTTCCGAGCTGTGGTTATGAGTTGGTTGCTATCACTAGCGTCCTTAACTTCTTGTAGTGTGCTAGCGATGAGCATGGTAATTATCGTGTGTTCCGTTATTTGTTTTTGTTTTTCAGAAATATTTTAGCTTTTCTAGAATTTCCGAGTACGTTTAATAAACAGGGCTCGTTTAAAGTTTCTTTGATTGACTTCAAAGTGAATTACTATACCTTTAAGCGCCATCTGTCATCTTTTTAGGGAGACAGGATTTCCTTTTCATGTCTTTTTTTTACTTTAATATTTAATCAATTTTTGATGAAAACTCACTTTAAAAGTAACAATTAAAATTAACGCCTCGTTATTAGAGAAAAAGACATTTTATTCACGTTTTCAATACATAATTTACTACTTTGGAAACTTTGTTTTACCGCCATCTCTCCACAAACTGTAGAACTAATAACAGTGCTAGTAAACCATCATTGGTTTACCAGCACTGTTCATGCTCGCGATGTTCTGATTAGAACTGTATACGTTAGATGGCAGTGTTAAGAGTTTTCAGACAAAAAACATCTGTTGTTTCAAGACTAGCCCAATTAAGCAACAACAGTAGTGGATCGCTGAACACATTGATATACCTATTGGAAAATAAATACATTATTATGATGGCCTACATTATTACATGATTTGAGTACTTATACAGGCTGTCTGGTAATGGATGGTTATCAGTGAAATGGCTTATAGTAAAACTTATGGCCATTTAGAAAAAAAACACAAATTAATCTATCATTTAAGTAAGAAATTGGCTTACATATTTTACTATAATGAACACTACGACTAGAAATGAATGAAATTCATCGTTTTTTTGTTTTTTGATACTGAACACTAAATATTCTGATAAATTAAATAGTAAGTGGAAAGACTAATTTTTATAAGTACTTTTTTTTAAATACTTATTCATTTATTTTTTAAAATTAGCATAAAATATTTTTAAACAAAGTTTAAACATCTTTGGTAAAAAAAATGCATGCATAGGTACATGATTGACCAATAACGTCAACGAAAAACTCCTCCTCAACCCTGTCAGCTGTTAATGTGCCGAAGAGACTAGCGGTGTTGCCACGTTGTATGGAAACACTGACCAAGAGGAAACCCAGCCTTTGGGTCAAGAGAAGCGTCAACTAGACGTTTTGAAAGACGCACTCGGACCCCACGGTCCCAGGGTTTAAACCCCAAACGGCTCGAAAATATATTTAGGTACGAGCTAAGAAGATGAAAAGACGCAAGAGTATCGATGCAAGTTACGTCCCACACTAAATGTCTAAATTGGTTAAAAATAACCCTTTCACAAAACAATTTTGGAAATTTTTAAAAAGAAATATAGACACGGATTTAAATATTCTTTTGTAGTGTATTAAGCCAATACCTGCTTCTAGTCAGACTGTTATTTGTGAAGATAAATGTTCAGCTATCTGTGCCTATTTACATCAGTGAAAAGGCTTTGAACGTTTTTGTATGAAACGTGACCGAATTTTATTCCGCCATTTAGTTTTTTTTAAGTAGCGGCCACGCATACCTAAGACCTGTATAAACCGATCATCATCATCGTCATCATCATCAGCCTATACTGTTCCCACAGCTGGGACAGGCCTCCTCTCAATGAGAGAGAATGGGCTATAATCTACCACGCGGCCCTAGTGCGGATTGGTAGATGTCACATGTCTTCGATTTTTGATTCTAGGACAAGCCGGTTTCCTCACGATGTTTTCCTTCACCGTTTTGAGAGTAGTGGTGATGAAATAAATTACACAAAGTAATGCGCCTGTCGGGGTTTGAACCCACGACTTACTGTTCGTAAGTCGGAGCCGCCACCACTGGGCCACCGCTGCTCCTAGTCGGGGCCGCCACCACTGGGCCACCGCTGCTAAATCGATAGCTGGTATTAAAAACAAGTTTTGCAAGAGACAAAATGTTCTAAAGTGTCATGTTTCCGTGTTTGTATTGTTGCCACCTATCGATTGATAGTGTTCGATCAAATTAAAGTTGTACTGATGATTCCATCTGTGAATGGACTTTAACTTTGATAGCTCATATCTCGGAAATATGTCACTTTAGAACATTTTGCCAAAATAAAAATAATAAAGCTATTAAAATGGCGGAAAAAAAATCTGGCTAAAAGTTCAAACCCCTTTCTTTGGCGTGGAAGAGTAATTTAGGGTTCCTAAAGTGGTGTTTAAGAAATATCTGCAATTTTCTCAAATATTTAACTCATCGTAGTGGCTTCAACATATCTGTTTTAATACAAACAAATATTGAGATAAAATTAAAGAAAACCAACTACGTCAAGTATTAATATAAAACATTAGTGTAAAGATTTAATATAAAAGCTTACAAAGTAAATAATCGTAAAATTCACCTCATAGTGTGTTACTCACGTACTTACAAGAACAAAATAAATCCGCGGATCGCTGCATTTGCGATCCAAGTGATGAGCGGGGATCGAATTAATCCAATTGTGTTATAGCATGCACATTAATGGGATTAACACAGGAGATAGGAGCTAAATTTGCAACTTTACTTTTGGTGGTTCAAACTTCGTTTGAAATAAGTACTGTTAGAATGAAGTTCTAATCAGCTTGCACTACAAATTGGTTGTTACGACAGTCACTGCGGGTCAAATAGTGCAAAATGAGTGGTTTCGATCGATTTTCAAAAAATCCATTGATTGGACTAAAAAAATAAAACACTATGATGGTAATAAAATATGTTGCTTGTAGAATTTTTAGCCAAAAACTCAGAATGATCGTATGTATTAGTATGGTTTTTACTCGTTAAAAGATTTTTTTATATATAAGTTCGTGATTTTTTTATGGAGTAAAAGTAATTAAATAAATAAATAAAAATATCGCTGGACATTAACACACGGCGCCACCTAGTGCCACACTAAGCAAAGCTTGTATAGAGTAATGGGTGATATCCTCAGGGTGCTGAGAGGACTAAAACGCGGTATCTTGATGTAATAGTGGACTGTATAATATTAAGAATTTACAAAGGAAAACAAACGGTCATTTAACTTGAAATAGGCGAGAAAAAAGGAGTATTAAGTCGCTCGGAGGACGATAATGCAGTGCCGGGCCGGACGGTGCGCGCTCGCAGATCGAGTGCCCCCTCCGCGGCCTCAGCTCCCCGCCCGCGGTCGCCCAGCGGCGTCCGCGCGGCGTAATATTCTCGACACTTGTGTCGTGGACACTAGATAGTTGATATACTACATATATATTTTTTTGTTTGTAAATACATACTTATTATACATATAAACATTCATGACTCGGAAACAAATGTCCGTGCTCATCACACAAACATTTGCTCCTACCGGGATTCGAACCCAGGACCCTAAGAACGTAAGGCAGCCTCACTACCACTACGCCAATCGGGTCGTCAAATTAATGGTATTATGTTTTAAAAACACTATAATATCCTGAAGAATATCATATTTTTTATTTGGTTTTGTTTATTGCAGTGAATCATATACTTTGAGTCATTATAAAACTTGCATCTAGCTCCTGTAGTCGCCGTAACACAAGTTTAGTAAATAGGTACGTTTTGTGTACACTAATATTCTGCCTTGCTAATTGAAAACACAGTAACTGAATTTCGATAGTAGTGTTTTAATATCCGACTAAGAATAAGCCTCTGCTTTTTAAACTAGGCCTGTAACTTAAAAAAACTTCAGTTGTAGTTTTAAAAGGTAAATTGTTACATTATAAACAATACATATATTGACGTCTGGTAGTTTTTCAAACAGTCCCAGTTACCTTCAGACTACTGACAGTTTATCGGCCCGACAAATGATTTTTTTGCTAGCATAGTGTTACGAGCTGGGTATGAGATAAATTAATTACTACCGATTAAACAACACAATAACTTTATTAATCACAAAACACTTTAAACTCAAACACAAGTACACTACAATACACTACTGTTCACTATTCGCTTAGATATCGCAGTTCAAGTTCAATTCGTTTCGCTGTGTAGCCAAAACAAGACTGACGGTCGCGTTTTTTTTTTTTTTCGGAATGGCATCTCGCAGTTCAACCTAGAGAGGTTGTCGACTGCTTAACCGGACTATCCTGTGGGTGCCTTGAGTGTAAGGCCTCCAGCCAGGGCATAAAACTTACAAACTAAGCGACTACACCATAGGGGCACCCCCTGCGGGGTACGGGCCTCGGCTTAGGGCGTCGCTGGAAAAGGACAGCGAGGGGACAGGCTGGATCTGAGTGGTGTTATTATTTAGGGACTGGATTAGGACTACAGGCTCAGCCACGCGGGCTGGCACGTGCAAGGGACGGGGAAGGTTTGAATCGGGACATCGCGACGGGCCTCGACGGCGAGGACGGAATGACGGCTGTTTGCGTCTGTGCTTCTTGAGCGTGCTAGTTTCCTTCCTGCTCTCTTGGAGGAGGGTAATAGCGTCATCGGGTTCGACTAATGCATGCCTTGGGCGGCGGATCTGACTAATTCGCGAGGGTTCGTATCGGGCGGCCGCTGCGATCAGGGGGTTATGGTGTTTGATTGCGGAATCGAAGAAGCGCTTGGAGAGGCGCTTTATAAACTGGGCGCTGACTGACGGTCGCGGGCCTCAGCGATGTATTTATACTCGCCAACAGACACAGCAGATTAACCACGAATATTCTAGAGGGTCATAAAAAACACTAACAAAAGAATAGTAAGTACCTACCTACAAGGTAGGTATTACCTATAAAAGTAGTAGGTATAAGCTACTTGTACAAAACAAACATATGTGAACCGTATGCCCTAGGCGTACGGTTGAAATTCCAAGGTCTTTTTATAAATAGGTCGCGAGTTTCTACCTACCTAACTTTAAAACTAATAATAATAGAATGCTCTCGAACTTCTAACGTACACACACTGTAATCACTTGCTTTCTCGAATGTTCTAGTAGGTCCGATGTAACAATAGTATTAAAAAATCTTAAAAAAAACAGATCCAACGTCGCCATAATATTTAACTAATACAGTTTCACAGAACTTTTAAAAAAGATAAAAACTTTTACCTACAACGCGTTTGTACTCCGGTTAAGCGAATGACCACATCTCTAGGATGAACGGCGAGACGCCATTTTGAAAAAACAAAAAAACCAACGCCTTCTATAGAAGTCGTTTAAGCGCCAAAAGCCCACTGAAGAACCCCGCCATCTTCTTTACTTCACACCATACCCCTTCTACAGTTTGAGCCCCGGTACGCCAACGGTAGTTTCATAACCTGGGATAATAAACTAAAAGCCTTTGAATTTCAGCTCACAAAGAAAGCTTATTACATTAAAATTTCTTTATGGGAAACGCGGTGGGCAATATCGCGCGTCACTTCGTTTAGTTGCTAATCTTAGAGCGGCCATGTTGGCGTTTTATTTGTGAAAAGCTTTTTGGACATTGTGTTCGGTGTCCGGAAAAGTGAAGTTTTAGAGATTACAATAACTAGTGTGGACTAGTGTTTAATAATGTGGTCAACTACTGGATGTTTTGGTGTAGCTAAAAGGCCTTGGAACATTTTTGTATAAAGCGTGGCCGTATTTTTTTTCCGCCATTTTGATTGTTTTTCAAAGTAGATAAGACCTATATTAATCGATAGCTAGTATCACTATACACAAGTTTTATATGAAGCAAAATGTTATAAAGTGTCACATTTTAGAGATACAAAAACAAACAACGTTAAAGTCCATTCACTTGGAATCTTTAGCACAACTTTTATTTGACCAAACATGCATAAAACGTGTACCTATCAATCGATAGTTGGCATCAGTACAAACAAGTTTTGTCTGAGATAAAATGTTCTAAAGTGTCATGTTTCCGAGATGTATATGAGCGATCGTCATAAATTATCAATCAATCTGATTGGAGCTTTGACAATAGGCTAGTTTCCACCATCATCATCATCATCATCAGCCTATAATATTCCCAGTGCTGGGACTGGGACACGGCCTCCTCTCAATGAGAGAGAATGGGCTATAATCTACCACACGGGCCCAGTGCGGATTGGTAGATGTCACATGTCTTCGAAATTTTGGTTCTAAGACATGTCAGTTTCCTCACGATGATTACCTTCACCGTTTTGAGAGCAGTGGTGATGAAATAAATGATACAAAGTAATGCGCCTGTCTGGGTTTGAACCCACGACTTACCGTTCGTAAGTCGGGACCGTCACCACTGGGCCACCGCTGCTCCTCAACCACCATCGAATCCACCAAATTATTCTATCAGTTAGAGTAATGGAAAATAGCCGACACGTATTTTTTGTTTTTGTAAATCAATAAATACTGACAAAGATAAAACGCATCAAAACTCTCGAAAGGGGCTCCTGAAATCGTGACGTCACAACGCACTAAATATTATACCACGGCGTGACTTATTGCAAAATTTAAAAGCGTCGTATCTTAGACTATTTTGGTTTACGTGACAAAAGAACAGATACTCATCATGTCAAATATTCTTTTTTATAATGTAACTGTCGGACTAATTATATTTTTTCAGGACACAAACCTATTCCAACTAATTAATAACTATTAGTTGCATTGGTTATTGACAATTACAGGAAGTGGCACTGGAATGAATATTGATGGAGGCTTTTGCCCAGTAATGACACTGTCTAGGCTAACATAATAGTAGTTTTTGCGACTGTGCATAATGAAGGGCATTACAACACAAGTGCATCACACGAGTGTTGTAATGCCTAATTATGTATAGTTGCATACACTACTTTGTCTACCCAAATATCATAAGGGCTCTATGATGGGTTCAGGAACCATAGGGAAATGACCAGCATTGTTACTTGGCCCTTGATTTTTGTGGAAACAGGTTATTAGTTGCATTCGTCGCTGCATTTACGATATCTGGCGGAGTATTCGTGTCAATTTCTGAGTCACTATCACTCATTTTCGACAGAAATAAAGAACTTATCAGAAAATTTGTCTACTCGTAACTGGAAATAAAAAGCTAACGAACAATTAATTACAGCTCGAAATGGCGGCGTTTCGGATATCTGTATTTTTTTTTAAATCATAGGCAAACGAACAAAGTCACTATTCTTATGTCACTCGAGATCAAAATGTCGTGCGATTTATAATTAAAATCATTCTGAATTGGGGTTTCGTATCGATATCTGATTAAATGTAGATAGGTATAGAATAGCACACTCACTTGAATTTGACACCTGTTCCAAATTTAAACTCATAACCTACTGTTTTCAGTAGGTTATGAGTTCATAACAGTTCCGTTTATTTCTGCTGGTTGGTAATGCTGGTCATTGCCTATGGTTTTTGAACGCATTAGAGAGGGTTTATGATATTTGGGTAGATAAAAACAGTAACATAATAATATATACTCGTACAAGTACATTGCATTTCATGAACCCTATGCTGTCAGACTTATGCAGCACACCGAAGTATACGAAAACCATTATAAAGATCATCAAATTATTCAATTATACTAGTTTTGTCTGAGAACGAATCTGAGGAGCTCGTGACTAAATAATAACGCTCGGGTCGAACTTTAGGTTAAGCCGCGCTTTTCTTAGGATGGGGAATCATCAAATAACTTCTCTCACTCTGGGCGGAGCGGGAGGGAGTGTCAGACTTTTACTGACTAAAACCCATCCATGTTCCTTCCTTGCCCTTTATGTTCTACATACCGATTTCCCTCCGTGCCTCGGAAAGAACATTAAGCTGTTGGTCCCGGCTGTCATTTGTAGATCGTCGACAGAAAACTTATATTGTCACTTACGGGATATCTTCCGTGATTATTTTTAATGTTGAGCACCCGATATTTCGACGCTGTTGCAAGCGCCATGATCGCGGGTTGACTGGAGTATGCGGGTGGATGGATAATAAATTGTTACGAGCAGACAAATCTGTCTACCCTCTTTCTTTGTCTTTTGCTACGCGCACTAAGATAAGTAAGAGATAAGTTAAGTGATATAAGTTTAGTTTTAAACCGTGAAAGCCTAAAACAGCGTCGACAGGAAGGTCACTGGTCAGTGGCCCAAAAACTCTGACAACCAGTCTTACTAACTGGGTTGTGGAGGTCAGATAGGCAGTCTGTCCATGTAAATACTGGTATTCAGCCTGTATTCGGTTAGACTTTAAGCCGACCACTGACCCCCGAAATCTCGCGCCAATTTTTATTAATTCAATGTAGTATTATGAATAGCACAAGAAAATTCCAAAATAATTACTATTTATAAAACACCTAAACCTTGTATTTTCGTTTCTTATCTAAATGTTATATATGGGTACACTGAGTGGGTAGGTACCTACTTTACGATATGATTTCTTTGCTACATTCGCTTTGAAGACTAAAAAAATAAATTACTTTTTGGTGTGTTGTAAGTAAACATTTTCAAACGATTCGGGTGTGTCTTCGAAGGCAGCGTTTAAAATAACAGATCGATCTATTGGGCGATTCCAGAGTGTGGCAAGCGAATTTTCGAAAATCTGTGAACGCAGATTTGTTTATTTTTAAGGATAAAGGAATGTTTCCTTTAAGTAAAATTTGCTATCTCCAATATTTCGAGTACTTTCCCTTCAAGATGGCATTGAACAATTCCACCCTGTATAAAAACTTCAAAAAAGCTATTTTTGCCGATGCACTCAGGACTAGCATTAAAATAGCGTAGCTTATTAATACTACAATGACGATTAGAAAACAAAGTACCATTGCTTTATAAAAACTTACACAGCTTTTCTTTAAAAAGTATTCATTACCATAGTATCATAGGTAATGACTTGCTCCCTTCCTAACCATTCGTTTATCCCGCCGACTCCCCAGCCCCAAACCTGAGGTATTGAGGTAACATTAAATTTGTCAAAGAATCCGTGAAAACATTTAAGGTGCCTTTTGATGTTAGTCGCAGTATTTGTTTGTTTACATCCATCTATCGAAACGTAAGACCTTGTCAAAAGGACTTAATTTTAATAGGTTTCAAATATTTTTTAATACCTTACAAATTGGAATGATTTTTTATTCAAATCTTTGTTTGTTTTTCCCTTGAAGGGCAAGTAAAAAGGGCGGATGGCGACGTTTTTGTGCGTAAATAAAAAATCTATAAATACAAAATCAGGGTGATTTAGCGAAGTATTTATAACTTTATGTTTTTACGATTCGTTAATGTTTTCTTTTTAAAGATGGCGTTTGTCTATGTCTGGGCTCTTTTTAGAGGGTGCTTAATTTTGTAATTCGCCTGCTATGGTTTTTACGTGGCGTTTTACGAATGTAAGTTGCCTATTTGAAGGCTAATTAGTTTTCTCATTAAGTAAATAAGTATATTTTTTTATGCCGCCCCTGGGCCTCAATTTTGGCAGTTCGTCAAGAAATATCTCTCAGGCATGCTAGATTCACTTCCTTACGATAAAAAAAATTGTTGAGGTTTTCGGGGACTGTCGATAGAAGTAAAAACTAAATAATCTACAGTTTTTTTTTGTGTTATTTGTAAAACACCAAAAACCTCGCAGGAGTAGATTACTTACATCATAAACAACAACAGTTGTTCTACGACTTTTTCGATCAGCTGTTCGAACATAATTTTGTTTGGAGAGTTGAACTTATTATGTGTGTTTTCGGAAAAGTCATAGAACAAATAACATTCTATACTTTTTTACATCAAATGGACAGGGTCACTAACAACTTGGACTGATTTTTGTTTTTTTTTTCTATTTGATTCCAGAGTGTGGCAAGCAAATTTTCTAAAAGATGCAAATGCAGAATTGTTTCTTTAAAAAAAAAATGTTTCTAAAATAAAGAAAAAAAAAAGAACAAAAAACACGTAGCGCGTCGTCCGTGTTTTGTTTTATTCATTTGTTTTTTTTTGTTTCGGAAATAAATAAATGTTTCCTGAAAGAAAAATTTGCAATCTCCAGTATTTCGAGTACTTTCCCTCCAGGTGGCATTGCAAAATTTCACCCTGTATAACCAATACAATGTCAATTAACCGATGGAGTGACGTCACCAAGGTAATGCCGTGTCGGGCCACAAACCGCAGGGCTTTCACAGCGGTCGCCGCCGCACGCGGGACACAATTCAATTTTACATCCAGTGGAAACTTTAAAAGCTTTCGTTTTATCGGAAACAACACAGTTATAATCTATGCGGCAGTGAAGTAGGTTTATAAATCCGTACCTACCTTTTTTTTACATCGAAATCCACTGAATTTTATGTAGCAAAGATGAAGACAATAATAATGTAACTACACCATGATTGTGTCAACGTCACAAAAATCCTAACAATGTCTTTAATACGATCTGGTAAAACTTTTAAAGGTACACATTATGACTATTTTTTTAACAACTCAGTGTTAAAATATAACAAAAAATCAGTTGCATGTTTTAAATGATGGTTCTTTCTTCAAAAGACCATCTCAGACCGCATCCGCACCGTTCTGCATATACCTCATGTGAATTGAGCAAGATTGTCTGGACTTCAACTAGGCCTCTGAGTTTGTTTCGGCTGTTTCTTCTCAGAGTAGTCAGGTACGAAACACCGGACCCCACTAGTTTAAAAAAATGACGTGTAATAGTGTTTTTTTTTAAACTAGACGATACCTAGGTCCCACCTTCTAGTTACGGAGATATTAATGACTAACGGGCTAGCACATTTGTAACATAATTTGATTTTCAGCCAAATAAAATTCTGCATAAACTAGTTACACTGTATGCATACATACGAATGCAATTAAGCTATTTTTGATCATAAAACATGAAATTCAGTGAATTTGCGTGTAACATCAAATAAAGTTCATAATGTTGCAATGTGCAAATATTAGCTACGTTTGCCATAGAGCTTATATTTGCACATTGGAACATTATGCCCCGTTTTTGTATGTTGAAATGGCCACAGATATCTGATATTTTATCGGTTATATATATTTTACTAATGTTTATGCTCCGATAAAAATATTAATATCAACAATTTTAGCATCTGTGCATGTTCATTGGAACATGCACAGATGCTAAAATTAATAGGTAAGGTAACAGTTTAAATATTTTTCAATACACTTTACCTGAGTGTTTTATTTTTAAACACTCAGGTTCAAAATGCAGTGTATATCACACACGTGCGGTTTTCATGTTTTTTCCACACATGTGCAGAAAGCAAAATTGCCACAGATAACTATAGGTACCTATACTTAGTCCAAACTGGTAAATGCATAATTAAAAAAAAATACATTTACTGACTTTATAGTCAGAGGAGAATCTTCTCTTCATCTTTTTTTTTTCATAATGTTACATGTTACATTTTTGAATATTCAAATTGTGTTTTTAAATTCAAAATCATAGATAAACATGATTCTTTAAATTTGGATTGAAGGCACAAACGTATACTCCAAACTGGTACCAACGAGAAATTCC
Source organism: Xestia c-nigrum (assembly GCA_916618015.1). Lineage (NCBI taxonomy): Eukaryota > Metazoa > Arthropoda > Insecta > Lepidoptera > Noctuidae > Xestia > Xestia c-nigrum. The sequence continues at coordinate 22,399,931 of OU745245.1, read as the reverse complement.
TTTTGAGATTGGGAACCCCAACAAGATTCTACCCATCTGGTAATCAAATCCAGGACCTGCAAAGCTGCGTTCTTGTGAGTGCATAAACAGCCAGAGTGAATTAAAAACAAAAACTAAGCGGGTCCAACTGCAGCAGTAACGCGGTGTGTTCCATATTTAAAATGTTAAATATAGAACACACCGCGCACATATTTCCAATATCTTATTAATAATTAGTAATTCTGAAATGCTGACCCCAGATTCTTTTTAGGACGAGGCAAATACAGTTATCGAAAATCTTTTGCCAGAATTTTTGAGATACTTATAGTGACTTTATTATGTGGCGAGCAGATAAGAAAATAAAACTACAATTTTTTACTTTCCTTTATTTTTTTTTTTTTAAGGATGGGAAATCATCAAATGACCCCCCCCCCACTCTGGGCGGAGCGGGAGGGAGTGTCAGACTCTTACTGACTAAAAACCATCCATGTTCCTTCCTCGCCTTTTACGTTCCGGGGCCGCGGTATCTCTTTCGAACAGGCCCGCAACCCCGGCAGGCTTCGGCCCTTGCGGGCCCCTCTCCTTTTGCTGACATCTCTTTGAGGCGCGCGTGGAACACGAACGCGCCGTCGACACGGCCTGTCGTCGTCGTTAGACGGCCGGACAGTCAGCTATTGCCCATAGCCAGCCGTCCACAGGCCCGCATCTACGGTGGCCGGTAGCCACCACGTGGCCCCCGACGCCCGTTGCGTCTCCCGCGGCGGCCGGGAAGAGAGGATCTCTCCCTCTCTCGTTCCGCCACCTCCTTCGCTAGCATGACTGCTTCGCAGAAGGAGGCGACGGCTTCCCATTCCGTCTCGCTCCGGACCATGGATTGAACCAGGGCCGGACGCGAGAGGTCGCCGCCGCCGATCGCCGCCACGAGGACACGGCGGAGCTCCGTCCACGCAGGGCAGACTTCCACCGTGTGCTCCACCGTGTCCTCCGGTCGATCCTCGCAGTGGAGACACCCGGGCGATTCCTCCCGCCCGATTCGGTGCAGGTACCTCCCGAAACATCCGTGTCCGGTGAGGACCTGCGTCAGGCGGAAGGTGAGGACGCCGTGGCGCCTCTCCAGCCACTCCTCAAAGAGGGGACTTACCGCCACTATCGTGGCGTGCCCTGCACGGGGTTGCGACAGTCGCTCTCTCAATGTCGCCATGAGATCGCGCCGGAGGTCAGTCCGCTGAGCGGCAATTTGCCGCGGCAGCGGAGTTTCCCCCCGGCGCGCGGCGTAGTACCTCCGCGCGCCACTCATGCAGGCGCGCGAGGACTATCGCCTCCAGATCCCACGGCGGCAATCCGGCAAGCAGGCCCGCCGCCTCGCGAGAGATCGTGCGGTACCCACGGACCATCTTTACGGCCACCACTTTTTGGGGCGCGTTCAAATGGTGAGCGGCTCGCCGCTTCAACGAACGCGCCCACACTGGGGCCCCGTAGAGGGCCATGGACCGCACGACTCCCGCGTAGAGCCTGCGGCATTTTTTACTTTCCTTACATTCGAAATGAAAAGTAGAATGCTTAACTCGGGTGAAAGACATCAATTCCTACTCGGACTATAGCCGCCGTCGCTGCACTCTGGCGGCTAAATACCTCTTTTGAGAATTGATTCCTTTCGACCCTCGTGTAACAATCTACTATGCATGACTGGTTGTCTAAAAGTTACATTAAATTAAAAAAAATAAAAACCCCTGACACATAGGGTAGGTAGGTTTCAAGGTATTTTTTTTTTAACGAAGTATAGAGATTTAATAGAAATCGTCATGTAACGAAATGCCGTATGCTGTGAGTGTGTGAAGTATAATAATATAATATTCCTCATTCTCTTTCAATAGTGAAAGATGTATATGTCACCGTAAAATTGACAAATACGTTATATTGTAATATCTCTAGAGATATTGTAAAGTCTCGAATTATTGTCAAACGAACATACTGCTTACAACAAAACGCATTATTTTTCGTGAAATGCATGCGATGGTAGTCAACTTACGCGGTGTGGAGGGATCCCCCTTGCCCAGTGGCACAACTCTCATGAAAAGATAATGCACCATTCCTGAGAAATACCGATTAATAAAACATAACCATAAAACACTTTACTGGGCAAGGGGCCAGGGGGACCCCTCCTTCCCTCCACACCGCGTGAGTTGACTACCATTGCATGCATTTCACGAAAAATAATGTGTTTTGTTGTGAGCAGTATTTCGAGATTTTACAATATCGCTAGAGATATTACAATATAACGTATTTGACAATTTTACGGTGACATATACATAGTGTACATTATTCTAGTGGTCAAGCAACACCCATTTGATACCCAGATTGAGGGAGTTGTGAAAACATATATAAAATTTGACCTATTTATGATGGCAACCATCTTGGATTTGAAATTTATTACAGTGTTTAGTATTCTACTAGTCAAGCCTTTTATTTGATACCCATATTGAGGGAGTTGTTAAATAAATATGTAATCCGCCATTTTGTGGCAGCTGAAAACACTACCGACTAATTCACCTTTCAAACAAAAAAAAACCAAATTCAAAATTGGTTCATCCGTTCTGGAGCTACGATGCCACAGACAGACACACATACACAGACACATCAAACTTATAACACCCCGTCGTTTTTGCGTCGGGGGTTAAAATATTTCATGAGAATAAAGGAGAGAATTGTATTTATGAAGTCACAGCGTATCCTCTATGGAAATCAAGAAACTGCAATTGTTTTTCTACTAGTACTAGTAGATATTTGTCATTTTGCGTTGGCTACTCTACGGAAATATTTTAACGCTACGCAGTGGCGTGACTGTTGAGCGTGAGGTCCTTGGTTCGATTCCCAGGTAGGTTTTTCCTTAGCTATCGATTGATACACATTCTATGCATGTTTGATCAAATCAAAGTTGTGCTTAAGATTCTATCAGTGAACGGACTTTAACTTTAATAGCTCATTTCTAGGAAACGTGACACTTTAGAACATTTTGTCTCTTAAAAAACTTGTTTGTGTTGATACCAGCTATCGATTTATATAGGTCATAGGTATGTGTGGCCGCTACTTTGCAAAAAAAATCAAAACGGCGGAAAAAAATCCGGCCACGTTTCAAACAAAAATGTTCCAAGCCCTTTGTTAATCAACAACACATGTTCTAAATATTCACACTTAATATGTACGAACACGTAAAATTGAATCTGACTAGTGTTGCGCCACACGATACGCGTAACGTTAGCCCGTGTTGCTGCTACACGTGTATAATTTGCATCTGCCGCGGCTGTTGTTCCGAACATTGTCTGCTATGCGTTTAGTTACATTGTGCTATTTTTGTTACATTGGTGGATTTTTTAGATTTTTAAGCTCAAATTGTAAGTTATTTGATTAACTTTGTTGCAAAAAGACCTTAAGACCTTAAGATTCATTTACTTAGTTTTTTGTCATCGACTTCTGAAACTAAAGTTATTTTTGTAGTTTGAAGTTGGTTTTACTTTTTACAAAAAAGGTTTTATTTTTCACTTTTTTGTGGTTCACTTGTGCTTACCCCTTCATTGCGTACCGGCGTGATGTTATTTTATGCGCTGGTGTAAACAATAGACAGATATGAGATTTCAGCAATCCCAGTCCACTTACTATCATTTATTGAGGATTCGAGTTCCGTTGCCTATCTCCGCAGATCTTCAGCAAATTGAAACTTTGAGAAAGTACTCTTTCAAAAACTACCTAAATCGATTCAAGTGTGCCTATAAAATTTGAAGAGTTCGCTCTATTTCTCCAGGATCCCATCATCAGATCCTGACTTGATGTTTAAGTAAATGGAACACATAATAAAAGAGTATCCAAAAAAAAAAAATATCCAAATCGGTCCAGCCCGCTTTATTACTATAAGATGGAATTTTCATCAAAATCTTAGAAAATCACAATAGTTAAAGTCAAATGATTTAAATTTTTGTCATTGAACATACCTACTATAAAATCGTCTTTCAAGTAAAAATAAGTGTTCTCACTTTGACTTTTATGTTTATTTTTACTGATTTCAGCTCCGCGATACGTACAGTTACGATCTCCATTTCGGTATGGCTAGCACGGCGCGGCGTGAAGTTTTCGGATAGTTTGGTGTCATGCACAGGCACGCATGACTTGTGTGCCCTGTCAGCCCGCAGAGAATACGTGTAGCTAGCAGTTGCAGAGGTCAGAGAAAACCTTGTTATAGTATGATCTTGTTATAAAACTTAAGAAGACGGGTATTTATCGCGAATTTACCTTTAATTTAATCCCGACGTTTCGACCGGATTGCACCAGCCGTGGTCACAAAAACGACGACTGACGGGAGACTGACGTATTGGAGGTACCGCGACAGCAAAGTGAAGGCGTCTTGTTATGATGTCAATGTTATAGTATGATCTTGTTATCAACTATAACCTGGATTAATATTATAATTTTTATCCCGGCAGTGAAATCCCATGGTACCAACACCGTTTTCAGCTTTCACGGTTTAAAACTAAACTTGTATTGGTGTAGATTTTGTTGTGCACAAACTAAACTTAATTTAGGCTATTGCTATCTTTTACTAAAAGGCAGTGCGAGAAAAGAACGGCTATACCTTTAAACTATGTTAGAGATATCAAACCAGTTTATGCCTTGCGCTTCACCGTGTTGCAAGTCGACATGTTTTTACATGCATCCTTAATTTGTATGCAATTAAATTTGACAGCTCTAAATTACGTCCGTCTCTTTCTCGTTTAATAGATAGGAAAAGATAGCAAAAGCCTAAATTAAGTTTAGTTTGTGCAGAACAGAATCGACACCATTGTCATTTACGGATTATCTTTCGAGCTTATTTATTTTATGAACGGGCGCTGTCAGTTTTGACTGATCATCTCTTAGTTGCCATGGCTAATTTGAATGAATTATTTTTTTTTTCGTTTTTTTTTTGCTTTTACAACGTTGCAAGCATGAGTTCTCACATACTTGTTCAGCCATTGTTTACGTCGCCACCATAGTTTACGTAGCCACCGTAGTTTAAGTTGTCAAAATCGTTTACACCGCCACCATAGTTTACGTCACCACCATAGTTTACGTAGCCACCATAGTTTACGTCACCACAATAGTTTACGTCACCACAATTTTATGCGCCGCTACAATTGTTTACATCACGACATATAATCATGTTAGAGTTCTAGAATCGCGTAAAATTGCTTGAGTATTCACAAAACAAATCATAAAGAAAGCCTTCAAGCCATAAATATAGATATTCATTCAGCGGCCATTATATTCCTAATAAACACAATTTTATCAAATAAATTATAATGATATAAATCTTCAATCTCCAATGATTAATTAGTTTTCGTTTGTTAATAAAATTAAAGTACTCTAAATCTGCATCAATTCAGCTCGCTCTTCAGTTAAAGTCATTTTGATGCGAGCGCTAGACGAGGAAGGACCTGGACACATTTTTTTTCCAGTTTTCTTCAATAACAGTACACTCGTGTATGACGATCGAAATAATTTGATCCAGGACGTAAAAATCAAAAAATTGCAAAAAAAAATAATAGGACTCTTATATCGTAAACAAACAAAAAGTCAAATCTTTCCTATATAGAATAGTTTACATGAAATAAATAAAGCTTCAGTGTCAAAAATCTCACCCTGTTTTAATTTGTAATTACAAAGGTTACTTAAGTTAAATATTAGTAGGCACGCCTCCCGGGAGACTGTATAAGGTAACGAAAGGTATAATAATATCACTAACACTAACTAGCCAACCTTATAATGTTAATTATACGACATACCAGACATTTTAATCCGAAATTAACCAGCCGTACTCATCCACTGAACCGGTTACCACTTCATTTCGACTCTTCAATGGCCACCGACCCTATACGACCCTAATAGGGCTGTGCTATTGTCCTATAGGGTCGGCGGCTGAATGCTAAAAGTGGTAACTCAACAAATCTATATTTTGCGAAAATTGGGAATCGGAATAATTACGTGATTTCATAACCGCTGCTTTCAAAACGGTGAAGAATAACATCGTGAAGAAACAGGCATGTCCTAGAACCAAAACATTCGAAGACATCATTCTGACATCTACGAATCCGCACTGGGCCTGCGTGGTGGATTATAGGCCATTCCTTCTCATAGAATGATGGAGGCTTGTGTCCCAGCAGTGGGAACAAGGCTTCTCTTCGCTTCTATCTGATATCTGTCTTTTTATCAGTTAAATAATTATATTGATTTTTTTACGAGTTTATCTGTCGTGAGCAAAAGAAAACAAGATTCTTCGATTTTTGAGATACCACTTGCTTTGCTTCCGAGGATGAAATAGTTAGGTTCTACAGCCCTACGAAGGGGGAAGGCGTAAGGGTGGCAATTATAAACGAAACATCGCTTTGATCTCGCTTGATGAGCACTTTTAGTGTAGCTGTGAGTGGAATGGTGGCCGATATTTTACAATATATGATGTTACTTTTAAATGTTGTTGGAGAGTGCGAGTTTTTAGAGTAGTTTTTATTTTGCAATGATGTCTGGTTTTTCATGATGCGTTTTTTTCTGGATTCGTTGGCATACATATTATACCTTGTTCCATCATCATCTGCATAGCCTTATAAAGATTTGTATTATTTTGATTCTTTTTGATTTTGATTCTTTCTTATTTTGATTCCATTTATGTAGATTTGTTTTGAGTTTTTTTGTTGACTCAAGGAATATTATGCATAAAAGTCAGTTTTTAACTCTGAATTAAAAATGCGTAAAGAAAGGGAATTTTCCTTTCGGCCGCCATGACAGCCAGCTTCGCAACCAGTTGTGATAGAAGATTTTTATTCTTTGTTGGCAACTAGTTGCGAAAGAAGAGTGTTTTTTCATAATACGCAACCAGTTGCCAACTAAGAATACTTTTGCCGCCATAGCAACTGAGATCGCAACCAGTTGCGATAGTGGACTTTTTTCTATTCATTGACAGCCTTCACGACCAATTCTTACTCATTCCTACAAAACTATATTTATTTTACAAGTTTAGAAGTAAAGGATGGACATAAGTTTCCCCAAATGTTTCGGCAGCCCTGCGCAGCAACCATCTTATTCAAGATTTAGAATTCCAAAATCCACAACAAACAATCATACTATTTAACTAAATTCTTTAAAAACTGGACATACGAAACCCTAAGAACATTAAATAACGACTACCAAAGAATAATAGCATCTAATACTCGCCCATAAAGATCCCAATACGCGTCTATAAGCCACTTTTTCAACTGAATAGCTATCGAAGTACAAAAGAAGAACTAATGCTCCACTAACTATCAATGGAGATAGAATTTATAGTACCAAGCCCCTCTTTACGAAGAAAATATTAGTCTTACGAAGTACTCAGACTGGTTTGTGAATGCCGTCTTTTGTGGTTCAAGAAGGGGATGTCTTTAGGGGTAGCTTAAGCTAAAGGCGGTTCAACATTTTGTGTTTGTAATTAAAAAAACTCTGCCAGAGATATATGTCTACGAACAGAAATATGGCCAAGCTTCATAAATAGCAAGGAAAACTGTTCCTTAATTAAATTAGTAATCATTAGAGTAATACTTGTATTTTTAGATACAAAATAATGTTTTTGAACTGACATGATGTTGACGAGATGACTGGCCATGTTCATTATAATAGGAGATGGAAAATGGTGGGCTGAAATATAATAATGTTGAGTCTAAAAATAAGTCATATTTTTCTACTTCAAAATATAAAAAAATCAGCCCAATTCTCAATTTGGAAGAGAAGGAAAGTGAGAACGATAATTTTCATACCCATACCGGTTGTATTAATCGATTGCAGAATTTTACACAATAAAAATTTTGCACTATGTAATTATTTCAAAGTATTTAAATGCATTTTAAGTACTTAATACAATCTAAATTAATAATGAAAATGACAATGTATAACTGAAAAACCTAAATGGTTATTGATTTCGTATCGATTAAAATCAATCAGACCTGGACCTGACGTTCCCTTTCAAAATCCTAATCGCGGTTCGCTTATGACTTAAATTTATCCCATTAACTTCGTCTTGGATTGTAAACACGAGTTTTTTCGCGGGAACCACAATGAAGTGAATGATAGTCGAATGGAAAAACAAGTCATTCAGCTTGTCAATCGGTTTATTTGTTGATAAACTTTGTTCGACCTTCGTAGCCACTAAGTTACATGATTTAGTATCAAAATTATGATTATAAATCATGAAAATGACAGGGGATTGGTATGGAATTAGTTCTGAAGAAGACTCCAAGGAAATGTTATTCATAAACATAGGTATTTCTTTAATTTATTAAATCTGTCTAACCTTTTTCCAATTATGTCGGGGTCGGTTTCCAGCAACTTAGATCGTGTTTTTTGAATGAAAGAACTGCAAAGTAAGAGATTTACATTTAAACTGTTGCCCTTAACATCAAACCTAACTTTAATTCATCATCATCATCATATCAGCCCATACTCACCCACTGCTGGGAAATAGGTCGCAACTTTCTTCCGTCTCACTTCCCAGTTCTGTACGTCCCTGATCCAGATGTTTAACTTTGACGACATCATCAACCCAGCGAGCTGTAGGTTGACCCTGGTTTCTTTGGCCAAACTTTGTCCATCACTCGGTGAAATCCTTTCTCCATCGGCCATCTCCGCGTCTAGCCAGATGTCCTGCCCAGATCCACTTGAGGCCAACCGCCCGGTCCCCAAACGTCCCGAACTTTAATAACCAGAAAATTAACACAAATCCCTAAAAAATATTCGATTTCACAATAAGCTCGAATAATCCACGATTTTCGACATCATTTCACTCATTATTATTTCCAAACCAACTTATCTCCAATATCGATATGATAATTCGATATTCGTAAATAACAATCATTCGATAAGTCCAATCATTCGTTCAATTCGACACCGCTCATTCGATTTGAACGAAGCGACATCTACATATCGGAATGATCCCGAGTTGATTGTGTCCAAAATAATTGGATTTCCTCATGCTGGACTGTAGGCTTTTAATGTGGATGGTGAACTGAACTTTAGATTTAGTAGTGCAAGGTTGAATTTTAGTTGTGAAGTTAAATTTCACTGATCATGAACAGTGTATGATAAATGGTGTTCAAATTGTATGCTATGTAGTACAATGCTGTCTATTAGTAGTTATTGAAATTCAGTAAATAATTATACGACTACTCTTTTTTTACCGTGTGGTTAGTGCCTAATCTGGTGTCGGAGTTTTTATGCCACTAATGGGCCCATGAGTTGGCTTAACATGCCGTCGAGAAATATCTCTTAGACATGCGGTTCTATCACTTTGTTTTTCTTCACTAAAGCAATGAATCCGAAAAAACAGAGGTGCGTGTCAGGCGTTAGAACTCGAGACCTTGTGACTAGGCAGCATCCCGACGATCACAAGACTAGACTATATGCTACTGAAATTCAGGTAATTTTCTAGAAAATTCTGATGAGAAAAGGAGCCACTTTGCAAGGAAGCATAACAGCGTCGTAGCACGTATGAAACGTAGATAGATTGAGTCAGGTCGGAAGGACTTAACCTTGACCAAGACATACGTCCGTCAGGCGAAGAAAAGGTTAGCCAAGAGCTTTGTAAGAGGATCGTAAAATAAATATTTTGTAGCCTTGTTTTATTAGAAAGGAGTTCTTCTTTGATAGTTTTATGAAACAGCTAAAAAAAATTAAATTCTCAAAAGATCTTTCGAGATAATAAAATATGTGCTGTATTGGGCAATCAATATTTTTAATTTGAAGTTGAATTTGCATTCAGAGAAGCTTTTTATTTAGTCCTGAGATGGTGTTTGACGGCCAAGCGTAGCGTGGGCGCTAATAGATCGAGGGACTAAATAAGTCTTTAACCCGAGGTAAACACTGCTTTTCACAGAACGCTAATATTTGAAAAAAAAAGGAATTCTTAAAATTTGTTTGAAGCGCGTAGATGGTCCAGCCAGACATAGATCAATTTAAGTGGCGTTTCCCAAGCGTTTCGTATTTATTTCTATAACAACTATCAGTAGGAGTGACATAAGCTTTGTGTTATGTAATTATTGTGAATATTTTTTTACATTTCTGTTTTCACTATTAGGGGACCTCGCGCATTAAACGGCCACGATCATATTTTGGCAGTCGCAGTTTCGTATACTCATGCGAAAAATCGTAATCGTGGCCCCGTTGTGCGCCCTTCCTATGTGCGCGATCCCCAAACTCACTTTCAGTTTATGAGTGTAGACGAGAGGGCTTGTTCCTTATAACTTCTAGAAAACAAAGTATTTATCATCAATGTACAACATAATCCATGTTCACAATTACGTGTTTAGCGCAACAAAATGATATGCCCAACTCAGTTTTATCATATATCATCAGGCAGCACAAACAAATGTAAATAAATATCTACTCACGTTTTGCATACAAATTATCTGCAATGGCAAATTATAATTCTCGTATGAAAACAGCGAACAGGCTAAAAGTGGATAAATCAAGCCGAAAACCGGCATTTCGGTCTGCCGACCCCGCTTTTCGTGGCATAAATTCGTTTTTATGAAATCTAGTGTGCATTACACAATGTTTACGCAAAACGATTTCATTTGGTATCTCAGAAGTTTATTATTTTTCTGTGGATTTTAAAGTATTCTTGATTTGTTGTGTGAGTTTCTTGTGGTAAAGGAAAACATTAATAGGGTTACATCGAATTCTGAATGTCTTTCTTACGGCCGCATACTGAAACGTCGCTCAAAATTTTGACAGATATTCAAAAATGACGTTTGGCCATGTAACATTTAAAGTTTAGGCTGCTCAAATGTAAAGCAGCCCTCAAATTTTTTGTGATGTTTCAGTATTAGGGGGTTAGGCTCGTTATATGCAAGTTCGGGCTGTGATGATGTCTTTGCGGTTTTGCAGCCCTTGCCAATTAATGCCGATACAAACCAGTGTGGCAGGCATCAGGGATATTTTTTTATCACGTACAGAAAGGATCGGGCATTCAGAAGTTGGGGGAAATGCCTGTCTGTGAGTGAGTTCGAGGAAACAGAGTAAATAGTTATTTGTGCAACAAGAGAGCAAAGTGAGTTTTTGCTGCGAGTGTTAATTTTGAATCCCGAGTAAGCGAAGGATTCTATAGTTGAATCACGAGCGTAGCGAGTGATTCTAGTTTAGAATCCTGAGCGTAGCGAGAGATTCAAAGACACGAGGTGCAAATAACTTTGGTCTCGTGTAACACATACAACTTTTCACCTCAGCAGCGAGAACATAATTCCTAAACAATACAAAACATACATACAAAACAGTACATACAAAAACATACATACAACTACAACATACTACATACAACATAGTGAGATATAAGTAATGTACAGATATTCACCGCGAGACTTTTCAGGCAAGAAATTTAATTCTGCATTTTTACATTATGTTTCAATTTTCCGGGTGTTAAATAGCAGACTTCGTCACTGGAATCAAATCAAATCAAATCAAATCATTTAATCTTTGCAAACATGGGTTATATGTACATGGTGTTCTTTTAGAATAGAGTTCTCCACATTTTGCCGTCACATAGGCATGCAAATAATTGGTTTACAATAGAATTATAATTTAAAATAAGTGGCATGTCATTGGAATAGCATACAATAAAATAAAAAATTAAGAAAATGTCAACATTGTCAAAAAAATAAAAAAATGTCAAAATTATCAGCATGCCAATTAGAATAACAGTAATATTATGTCAATTAGAATAACAAAAGGTAGGTATTTAAAAAAAAATAATAACAAGTCAATAACAGTTAGTGTGTATCGTAAGAGTAGTACATAATTATATCAATCAGTCAGTGAATCATCATTTAGAAAGTCGTCAATTGAATAATAAGTTTTCATAATTAATAATTCGTTTAGGGACCTTTTGAATTTTAAGACAGTCAAGTCTTTTAAAACATTAGGTACTTTATTATATATGCGTGGGGCAACACCAAAAAAACTTTTTTGCATTAATGCGGTTTTACATTTCACTTGACTTAATTTATTGACGTATTGCGTCCGATTTGGGTTTTTTCTGACGTCTGAAAATTTTTGGAATAGATGTGGATTACATTTCACAAACAATGCCGTCTCTAATATATACAAAGAAGGGAGAGTCAACATTTTTAAAGATTTAAAATAGGGCACACAGCTATCAGTTGTCTTAAGGCTGCACATTGACCTGATGCATCGCTTCTGCAATCTAAATACCAGCTCCCTATCAGTGGACTGACCCCAGAAAATAATGCCATACCGCAACACAGAAGCAACCAGTCCATGGTAAGCTGCTAAAAGAGCCTGACCGTCAACTTTCTTTGAGAGTTGAAATAGAGCATATGCGGATTTGCTAAGTTTCTTACATAATTCTTCAACATGGGGCTTCCATGTAAGTTGGCTGTCAATAATGATACCTAAGAACTTAGCTTTAGTAGCTTCTTTAATATCATAGCCATTGTAGGAAATTTCAACCTTCGGGTTTGGACATCGTTGATAAAAATGCATGACTTTTGTTTTAGTCAAGTTTATAACGAGATTATTATTATGTAGCCAATTGATGATGTCTTATAATTATTTGGATCATTACATTTAATTATAGCGGTACTGTCATCTATATTAAAAAAAGCGGCGGACCCAGTACGCTACCCTGTGGAACACCATATTTTACGTGTCTTGGTTTTGATACATATATGGTTTCAAATTTGCTTTTGGGACATATTCTTGAAACTTCTGAGCATTGAACCCTATTACTTAGGTATGATTCTATTAACTTTAAGATGTTCCCTCGTATACCATAGCTTTGTAATTTGTGCAACAGAATCTTATGGTCAACATAGTCAAACGCCTTAGTCATGTCAGTGTAAATTGCACAGACTGGATTTTTCTTATCCACAGATGACATGACATTGGCTAACAAATCAAACAATGCCATATTAATCGTAGTGTTCTTGCGGAAGCCCTTTTGTTCTAGGCAAAATAGTTTGTACTTTTCGAAATAGGCATATAAAGAGTTATAGATAACTTTCTCAATAACTTTTGAAAAGACCGGAATTTTCGCAACAGGTCTGTAATTTTTTAAATCAGTTTTGTCATCTTTTTTTAAAAGAGGCTTTATAATAACTTTTTTGAGCTTGTCCGGAAAAATGCCATCAGCTATGCATAGGTTAATTATATGAGCTAATGGAGATGCTATCAGTTCTTTTGTAAATTTTATCGCTTTAGTGGAAACTCCATCGTATCCAACAGTATTCGTGTTTTTAAGGTTGCTAATCATTTTTATTATGTCGTCAAGGGTAACAGGTTGCATGAATAGTGAATTTAAAGTATTATTAGTTAATTGTGTATTATAAGATCTGATGTCAACTTTAATATTATTCTCAATCGTGTCAATAAAGTAATTGTTAAACTCGTCTGCAATGTCCATAGGGTCTGTAAATGTCATATTGTCTCTATGCAGGCACGTTATAGGCTCCGGCGGCAGCGTAAATTTGGATTTATTTATTATTTGCCAGGTAGCTTTTGATTTGTTTTGTGCGGTGTTTATGAAATGATTGTTTTGTGCCTTTTGTGTTAAGTTTATAATTTTCCTATAAAGTTTAGTGTAGTTTTTAAGGACTAACTTATTGTTTGAATCCGAGTTTAGTCGATATGCCCAAAGTAGCTGCCTTTGCTTTTTACTACATATTTTTATTCCGTGTGAGATCCATTTCGTTGTCTTGCTTGTTGGAATGGTTATAATTTTCTCGGGAAAACATAATCTATATATAAGGGAGAAATCATCCATGAAAATGTCAAAAGCTTCGTTTGCGTCCTTAGCATCATGTACTTGAACAAATGATAGAGAGCTGAGATGTCTTTTAAAAGTAATTAAATTTTCCATGCAATGTCCTGTTTTTTTGTTTTCCAATATTTTAGTTTGCAGGTTTTATTAATAGGGACTTTTAGTATTTGGGAAGTATGATCGGAAAGGACCAGATCTACGACTTCGGCTTTACATCCATTCCGATAGTTGTGAGCAAAGTTATCTATACAGCTTTTACTTTTTAACCTAGTGGGAGTATAAAACGCCAGTTTTAAATTGTACTTCATAAGAAAATATTCCAGTTCTAATGTAGTTTTGTTTCTCGTCAATACATTAATATTAAAATCTCCACACAAGACGACTTTCTTATTTGGAGATAGACAAACTTTATTTAGGATGTAATCTAACTTATCATAGAAAACTTCATAATTGTATTTTGGGATTCTATAGATACAAATAATAATAATTTTATAGGCTATTATTTCCACTGCGCAACATTCAAAGATGCCTGAAACCGATTGCTTTGCTATATCCGAAATTTCTCTAAACTGTAGGCCCACTCTTACGAGAATACCTGTTCCTCCTCTCTTTGTATTTCTCGAAAAGAAAGCTGCTGGACAAAAATTTGGTATATGCAATAAATTCTCAAACCCTGTTTGTATGAAATGTTCGGTAACACAAATAACATCTATATCTGTCCCCCCGTTGATTAATTCTGCTAATTTTACAGTCAGTGTGTCGGATTTATTAATCAAACCAGCTATGTTCTGGTGTAAGATATTGAGGTAGTTAACGAAAAAACGGAGAATTTGACTGTTGTGAATTATTATTAGAAAGTTCGTTTTGACTATGATTTTGAGGGTGGCAGTCATCTCCCGAGTGCATAGCATTCAGGTTGCAGATGCTAATAATCAGGTCTTGTAAATCTGATATAATTATATTTAAACCACTGTTATTCAAGGTCCCATATCGTTTGCTGTAAGTATTATAGTCATAAGATAGATTACAATTGGAGTCAAGTACATACGCATAGTTGCATGTGTTTACGTCCAAGTAAATAAGGTTATTGAACGTTTCTACGCGGCTGTTATACATCATATATTTAAACGTTGGTAAGCATATTATAAAATTAGTATGACTCAATTCTATTAACTTTTCCCTTACAAACATGACTAATTCCAAATAGTTGTGTGTTTTTCGAAAGTCTTCCTCACCAATGTAAATAACGCAATAGTCTGATTGAGTAAAGTTTTGCACTTTTCCCTCAATTTTGTGAAGAATTTGCCGCAATCCGCACGTGGGTTTTCGATAATGACAGATTTCAAATTTATTTAAATCTGATCTTTCCGCAACTGTATATAACCTGTTAGATGTTTCGCTGCTAATCAGGCAAATTTTTTGTTTTTTGGAAGGTTGTTCCATAGCTGCCGTGGCTCGTATATTTGGACTCACTCATATTTATTTATTGTTATTATTTTATTATCCAATTTGTATTGTACTTTGTAGCTAGCGTACATTGACCTAATCATTGCTAGCGTAACAGAGAATTTTTTAAACAAAAAAATTTGAATCCTGCTATTTTTTTAAAATGCGTTCTGAAACTACACTCGCGGTATTCTGTCTCAATATCAAAAATGGTTAAAACTATAAATAAATAAGTAGATACATGATAACCTTCGTATTTTTGTCTTCAACATTCTTCATCTTGATTAAATCATACAAAATGTAATTCAATTATTTTTTAGAATACTTCAATTTTTCATTTAAAACCTAAACACGTATTATACAATATTACGGTTATCGATTCACAATATCGGTATCCGAACGTTTTGTTGTTTTTTTTCTTTTTTGGGGCAACTAGATATGGAATTTGAAAATCGAATTTCCAATCGACTTGTTACTATCTCTCGCTTTTTTCATATCGAAGTGAAAGTGACAGAAGAAAATGAAGTTGAAATGTTTCGAATTTTGTGAGTAGACTTGCACAAATCTCGATATTTTAAAAAAAATATTAAAAAGTTACTTTGTCTCACGCTCGCAGCAAAATCGAATTTTGCTCACTCTCTGTAAACAGCAAAACCTGCTTGTTTGAGGTGCTGAGGTGAAAAAAGTATTGTCGCTCTCAAATTGTGCTCTTCAAAAATCATACTCATTAGTTTCTTGCCCTTGTCTTAATTCATTTGGGTTCGTGCATGGCTTTTGCTTCCATATTATTCCACATATCCTAATCAGACACCTCATTTTGTGCAAATATCACCTTTCAAAATCGTCCTCGTCTAATTTTATGAGTACATATTACTTGTGACATGGAAGAGCTGTTGCAGCGGTGGCCCTGTGGTGGGAGCCCCGACTTACGAACAGGAAGTCGTGGGTTCGAACCCAGACAGGCACATTACCTTGTGTAATTTATTTCATCACCACTGCTCTCAAAACGAGGAAACCGGCATGTCCATTCGAAGACAATATGTGCCCGCGTGCTAGATTTATGCCCATTTCTTGTCATAGAGAGGAGGCCTATATCCTAGCAGTGGAACAGGGACATTAATATGCTGATGATAGAGCGAAAAATTGTTTTTAAAACTATTTTAAAGAATTAAATAGTACACTGTTTTAGACTTTCACGGTTTTCATTCACTAAGGAAGAGGGTAGACAGATTTTAATTAATAATTTTCGTCCCACTCGCATACCTCTTCAGTATTCTCGCAATCATGATGCTTGCAACAGCGTCGAAATATCGGGTGCTCGAAAAACCTAAAGAAAATCACGGATATAATCCCGTATGTACTTTAAGTGTAATTAGATAATAATCATCAGTTTTCAAAAACTTAACAAATTACAGCACTAAACAATTCTGCAGAATATTTTCTCGGTGAAACTATGAAAATATTTATTAGAGAGATATTCTCCCAAAATTTTAAACCATCATCCATAGATCACCTTACAACCAACTTTATAGCCCATAATCTTGTAAAACTACGACATTAAAACCTCTTCAGAGTCGACCACGTCGAAGACTATCAAATTACTCAGAACTATGTTAGTCTGTAAACAGATTTAAGTTTAAGTAACGCCGAAAAACTCGGTTAGCAAGTGCACACCGTGAAACGAATGGAGGAACGATGTACTAGCTAAACTTATTATATGAGGGTGTACTTGTGTGAGTGATTGTGCTTTTGATGCTAAGTTTGGCAGGAACTAAGTCATGGATAGTGAAAGACCAGGAGCTATTTCAATTTTGTTTTATCAAGCACAAATAAAAATTACAACGAAACATTCTAATTAGAAATTTATTTTTCATATTTCTGTTTTTTAACCCCCGACGCAAAAACGACGGGGTGTTATAAGTTTGACGTGTCTGTCTATGGCATCATAACTCCCGAACGGATGAACCGATTTTGAATTTTTTTTTTGTTTGAATAGTGAATTGGTCCGGAGTGTTCTTAGAAAGAAAGAAAGAAAGAAAGAAAAAGCATTTATTACCCCACACACTACAAACACATCAAACTTAACAGTACTTATAAATATTACACAGAAAAAAAACAAATATTTATTTAAAAATTAAAAGAATGAAACTCGTCCTGTACGAGGCCAAAAGGCTCCTATCTCAGCATGGTGCTGTAACATTAAAAAAAACGTCACAGCCCTGGTATTCTGATAGGGCCCAAAGTGAAGGTGATGCCACGGTCAGGCCAGATACGGATAAAAATAAAAATAAAGTGTAGACGAATAAACAATACAAATAAATTAATGTGTGAAGTATAAATAAATATAAAGAAAAAATATTAACACCTACACCCCACGTAACGAACACTGTTCGCCAATCTGTGCCATGCCTTTCACTGGCAACACTGACGAACATAGCTATGTTTGATGAAAATCGGTCCAATATTAAAAGGGTATGAAGAATAATTACTAACGAAATGTGATGACGAAAGTGGAATTAAGACAGGTACCTAGGACCCAACGAATAATTTTTTATTTAACTTTTAGTACATTTTGTGTGGGAGGTTTTTAAATTTAAATTTACTTGTTCATAAACAAAAGCCCTGAACATTAACTTATAAGAAGCAACGTTTTTGTCCTGAGTTTGCTCAGGTCATGGATAGTGAAAGACCAGGACCTATTTCAATTTTGTTTTATCAAGCACAAATAAAAATTACAACTAAACATTCTAATTAGAAATTTATTTTTAACCCCCGATGCAAAAACGACGGGGTGTTATAAGTTTGACGTGTCTGTCTATGGCATCATAACTCCCGAACGGATGAACCGATTTTGATTTTTTTTGTATAAATAGTGAATTGGTCCGGAGTGTTCTCAGCTATGTTTGATGAAAATCGGTCCAATATTAAAAGGGTATGGAGAATAATTACTAACGAAATGTGATGACGAAAGTGGAATTAAGACAGGTACCTAGGACCCAACGAATAATTTTTTATTTAACTTTTAGTACATTTTGTGTGGGAGGTTTTTAAATTTAAATTTACTTGTTCATAAACAAAACCCCTGAACATTAACTTATAAGAAGCAACGTTTTTGTCCTGAGCAAACTGCAAGTTGTGAAAAGCTTTGAAAAGAACTCAAATGCAACTTTCCCTTACATAGTAAGTTATAAAATACTTTAGCGATCGTAAATTATTTAAGATCTTAGAAGTTCTACTTCAGCATCAAATCCAAGAACATTACCTCGACTTTCCACTACGAAAGCAAGTTACCGCAAGCTCGGGGCGAGACAGTGTTGCCCACCGCTTGCTTACAAACTACTGTTCTATGTATATGTGTGTGTGTGCATAGAGTTAGTATTGGATCAACCGGAAGCAAGATCTAGGTTGGTGAATTTTGATAGTGATATAATCCAATGTAGGTACTATACGCTACTATACGTTGCTACACTACCAAACCAAATTCCTTTTTTTTTAATCCTTATACGGGGCGACTAGTCTAGACCTGCCACAGCAAATTCGCATGTAGAGGAGGTCATTTACTAATTACTGAACCTTACTTTCCCAAACCAAAGTTTTATAGTTTAGGAGATAATATATTATGTCAATTTTTATACTTAATTGAGATTTTTACAAAATTTGACCTTCAAGCATTCATAACTTTTTTTGCTTTATTTTGTGGGTTCGTTTTGGTATTTGTTTTGATTTTGATTTGGCATTTTTTTCTTTAAAAGGCGTACTATCTTGTTTTTTACCCTAGTTTGAGGGAAGTTCCGAGGTATTTTAATCACTAATGTTTATGACTACCAACAAATAATAAAAATACTCACAAAAGATAAAGCAAACAATAGTTTTGAATGCTTGAAGGTAAAGTTTGCCTATGGCCAAATATGGAAATATGCAGTTCTGAACTTGTATATTTTACCGTTTATATTTTTGATGAGACTTCCCCTATAATTATACTCAGAGAGAAAACTGTAATAGACAATGCCTAGCGCTTTTATTTTATGTACTAGCTGACTCACGCAACTTCGTCTGCGTCACATAAGAGAGAAAAAACGAAAGGAAAAAAACGTCCCCGTTTTTGCAACATTTTTCATTCCTGCTCCGCTCCTAATGATTAGCGCGTTCAAACGAACAAACTCTTCTGCTTTATAATATTATATGGTAAAATAGTAATAGTATAGATTCACGAATTGTGAAGCCTGTACTGCATCCTCTGCTGATAGAGTCTTCTGCTGGTAGGCTCTGCACATGTCGACAGCTGTCTGTATATTTAGGTCGTTGATTTCCAGCAATTTAAGTTGTAACTTTTTATTGTGAACACCCAAGACAATTCGATCCAGAAAGTCTACAAAGATCAAGAAGAAAGAATGCTGAGTTCTTTCTTCTTGACCGTTGTAGACTTTACATGTTTTTATGAGTTTTCTTCTATCTGTACACTAGAACAAGTAACATCTAAAAATTACGAAAATCAGTCGAGAAAAAGCCTTACATTTTCACTGTCTTATTTTTGGCTGCACAAAAATCATCCCTTAAATAAAATAAAAAAGGCATTGTAAAAAGAGTTGTACCTACCCTCGTTGTTTGCTCGCAGCTTCCCGAAGCAAGATGTTTCCTATTACGTCATGTTTGAACAGGGATATTGGAAGCGCCTCCTCCCTGCTCACTGCAAACATTCAAACGTCTACTGATTTTAAATAAGATGCGCCTGCTGTAGATCGTTTTTTAAAGAACCTTTTCCATTTTGTTATACAACGTATTAGGCATGATGTATCAAATCTATTTAGTCCGTCAATAAAATAATGAACACGTTTTTTTTGTTTTTATAAATCAATCAAAATTGAAAAAGATAAAACGCACCGAAACTCGGGAGTGGGGGCTCATGACGTAAGAACTCGCTAAAAATATACCAAGGATTCACTTATTGAGAATTTTAAAAGCGCCTTATCTTCGTCAGTTTTGGATTACGTAAGATAAAGAATCTGATCGAATACCTCTGCCCAAAAGGCAATATACTTAGGTCCATGTTCACCAAAAATATGACGCTCTAATTATCTAAAAACAGCTGTTTAAAATACATTTTTGTATGGGAACATGTCACAGTGACAGCTGTTTTTAGATAATCAGACTGTTATCTTTTCGGTGAACATGGACCTTAGTTAGCTTAATGTTCATGGTTGCTATATCGGTTTTTCTTCTTCCTACATTATGAACAACGATTTATCAGAAGAAATATCCGAGATCTAACCCATATCAATGACATATAAACTGTAATTAGTTTTGTTTCATTTCTAAGAAGGATTACACGTACAAGTTTGTCGTTAATAAGAAAACTTTGTGTCGACGTCAATATAAAGAATTTGTGTTAACACAAAGTTATGTGTTCAATTACATCTGTATGTTACCAGTCATATCTATCTTCCTTTTTTTCTCTTTTTTCTTCCTACTTCGATTGCGAGATCAATTTGGAAGTTTCAGGGAACATAATATTATTCCACAGTTACTTCAAAATTCTTAAAAATATTTTCTTGAATTTTTATTTTCTATGAAATTAACTTGCGAAATATGGGTAACACCCCTTGACTGCCACTCTTTCGGAAAATATAAGCCTTTGTTTTCAGATGTCACACTTTTACTGACTAAAACCCATCCATGTTCCTTCCTCGTCTTTTCGTCCTGTATGTTCCGGGGCTACGGTATCTCTTTCGAATAGTCCCACAGCCTTTTTTTTTTTTTTTTTTTTTTTTTTAGGATGGGAAATCATCAAATGACTTCTCCCACGCTGGGCGGAGCGGGAGGGAGTGTCAGACTCTTACTGACTAAAACCCATCCATGTTCCTTCCTCGCCCTTTATGTTCCGGGGCCGCGGTATCTCTTTCGAACAGGCCCGCAACCCCGGCAGGCTTCGGCCCTTGTGGGCCCCTCCCCTTATGCTGACATCTCTTTGAGGCGCGCGTGAAACACGAACGCGCCGTCGACACGGCGTCAACACTGTCGTCGTTGTTAGACGGACGGACGGCTAGCTAGCCCATAGCCAACCGTCCACAGGCCCGCATCTACGGTGGCCGGTAGCCACCATCAGGGCCGGACGCGAGAGGACACGGCGGAGCTCCGCCCACGCCGGGCAGACTTCCACCGTGTGCTCCACCATGTCCTCCGGTCGATCCTCGCAGTGGAAACACCCGGGCGTTTCCTCCCGCCCGATTCGGTGCAGGACCTCCCGAAACATCCGTGTCCGGTGAGGACTTGCGTCAGGCGGAAGGTGAGGACGCCGTGGCGCCTCTCCAGCCACTCCTCAAAGAGGGGACTTACCGCCACTATCGTGGCGTGCCCTGCACGGGGTTGCGACAGTCGCTCTCTCCATGTCGCCATGAGATCGCGCCGGAAGTCCGTCCGCTGAGCGGCAATTTGCCGCGGCAGCGGAGTTTCCCCCCGGCGTAGTACCTCCACGCGCCATTCATGCAGGCGCGCGAGGACTATCGCCTCCAGATCCCATGGCGGCAATCCGGCAAGCAGGCCCGCCGCCTCGCGAGAGATCGTGCGGTACCCACGGACCATCTTTACGGCCACCACTTTTTGGGGCGCGTTCAGATAGTGAGCGGCACGCCGCTTCAACGAACGCGCCCACACTGGGGCCCCGTAAAGGGCCATGGACCGCACGACCCCCGCGTAGAGCCTGCGGCAGGAGGCGTTTGGCCCCCCAAGGTTGGGCAGGAGCCGCCTGAAGGCAGCCCCGGTCCGTTCCAGCCTGGGAGCCAAACGTCGGAAATGCTCCACGAAGTTCCACCGGCTGTCGAGGACGAGTCCTAGGTACTTCAACGTCGACTCGACGCCGATGGATACCCCTCCTACCGTCAGTGTGGATCCCGACGGTGGCGCATTCCGAGGCCCATGAAAGCACATGGCCTCGGACTTGTGCAGTGCCACCTCGAGACCCAGTTGCCGGATCCTCTCAGCGACTATCGCAACCCCGCGTGTCATAGTTTCGGCCGCCGCCGCCTCGTGCGACCTCCCCTGTGCCAGCACCAGGGTGTCGTCTGCGTAGCAGACGACGCTGACACCACTAGGGAGGTCCGCGCGCAGCACCCAGTCGTAACCGATGTTCCACAGGGGCGGTCCCAGAACCGATCCCTGTGGGACACCGCACGACATCTCTCGCCGGTTCCAATCTCCGCAGCGACTGGGGTAGATGACGGCCCTGTCCGTCAAATAGTCCCCGACCACACGACGGAGGTAGGTCGGCACCCGGTGATACCGGAGTGCCTCCCTGATGCAGCTCCAGGGCAGGGAGTTGAAGGCGTTGGCGATATCGAGAGGCACCGCCAAAACAACCCCGCCCCGGGATATTGCATCCCCCGTCGTGAGGGCTCTCACGCGCATGATGGCGTCCACAGTAGAGCGCCCCTTGCGGAAACCAAACTGGTTCTCCGCAAGATTCGGCCCCATCCCCTCAAGGCGCTCGGCGAGGCGGTCTGCAATTACTCTCTCAAAGAGCTTGCCCACCTCGTCGAGCAGCACAATGGGCCGAAATGCGGACGGAGAGTCCGCAGGGCGCCCCGGCTTCTGGATGAGGACCAGTTTCCCCGTCTTCCAACGAAGCGGCTCTGGCCTCTCTCCAAGCATGCGCTAAAGAGCCCTTTCAGTCGGGGCCCGAGAGCCTCCTCATCCGAGGCCAGGACCCAGGCTTTGCCAGGCAAGCCATCGGGTCCCGGGGCGGTATTTTTGGCCTTAAGCCTACCTACCGCCACTCTCAGGTCTACCCCAGTCACTTCCGGAGTGTCGACGTCGTCGTATGGGTCCTCTTCCGGCACCGCAGGTGGCGGAGCCATAGGCGGGGGCGGATGTTCCCCCCGCGAGGGGAACAGAGCGCTTACCACGTCCTCCACGAGATCAGGCCGGAGACTCTGCGTCAGCGGGGGGGCCCAGGTGCGGAGTTTATTCTGCACCATCTTGTAAGGGCGCCCCCACGGAGTCTCCAGCATCTCCGAGCGGGCCAGTTCCCTGGCCCGCAGGATAGCCTCCTGGAGGTCCGCCTCAATGGCTGCCGCATCCGGCGGGTGGATGCGGAGCCTGTGATGCCTGGCGTACGGGCGCCGCGCGGCAACACACGCCTCACGAAGAGACGTTATTTCGCGCGACCACCAGTACACCTGGCGTCGGGCGCTTCCTGGCCGGGCTCGGGGCATTGCCACGTCGCAAATGTCGGGCATGGCCTCCTGGAACCACTCTGCCTCACTGTTAACATCGGCAGGCCTGTCCGGTGATGTCACCCAGGCCTGCACGATCGAGGCTTCCAGGAGGAGCTCCCGGTCCAGCTGCTTCAGCGCCCAACGAGGACCACTCGGGGCCTGTTGGAGTGGCGCGCTTGAGGACTGGGTGGAGACGTCAAACCGGATGTACCGGTGGTCGGAATATGTCTCCACCCCCTCCATGACACGCCAGTCAACGACACGCGGCGACAGAGCGGGGCTAGCGAACGAGATGTCCACCACCGACTCGCCCCGCATCCGCACACACGTGGGAACAGAACCCCGATAGTCCCACAGCCTCGGACCAAAGGTGTCAAGTTATATAAAATCCGTGCCTCGGAAAGTACCTACGTCAAGCCGTTCATCGTCATCGTTCGTCGTCATTTGTAAATCTTTGACAGTCGTAACAAGTAGACAGTGGCCCAAAAAATCGGACAACCTGCCCTATCAAGGGGTATCGTATTACCCAGCAGTATCTCCGTACACTGTAGTCTGTGTTACCCAGTAGTAACTGGGTAGTGGAGGTCAGATAGGCAGTCGCTCCATGTGAAATATTGGTATTCCGCTGCATCTGGTTAGACTGGCTGGTCTGGTGACATAGTTCAAAAAAGGCTATGCAGATGATGTTATGTTGTATGAAACATGACTCGGTCCAAAACATACTCCAACTTCAACCAAAACAACAGTATAAATACCAACTCCCACAACCCCACATAACTTTCGCACACACTGCAGCTATAGTGTTGTACCGAATATGTACCATCCGTTTGTCTATTAGCAATCACCTGCACAAGACAGCTAGCACGCTCCGACGCGTCCTGTGCGCCGACACGTCAGTGTTTGTGCGCTGTGGGTGGGGGCACTAACGTTGACAATCTATACAAGTAAATACATTGTTGTCGGTTTGTAATTTCAAAATGACAGCTTTTTACTGAGTTTTTACCTACATAGAAAAAAAATCTTCTTTTTTAATTTTTTGTCTGTGTCTAACTGTTTGTTCGGAAATGGCAGGACCGATTTTGCCGGAAACTTTATTGTCAGATGGCTGATTTTATAAGGAGAACAAAAACTTGTTATCAAAATCTGATCAAATTAAGGAAATACTACTTTTATAATAATTTTACAGGCATGAAGGTCGCGGGCAACAGTTACTACTTTAAATATTATAAAAAGAGGGTAAAAATAATCGAAACCAGCCTTTAAAAAAATACTTTTACCTTTTAAAAGGTACATTATTGTGGATAGATAGAGGCTTTACTTACTTTTCATCAGAGTAACCTCATGAATGTAGCCACACACAAAATCTAGTAATTCTATAGAGGTAAACATTGTAACTTTAAATCCAGGGGTAATCTTCGGAATTACGGATCCGATTCTAAATATTTTTTCACTAATCGGAAGCTGAAATGTTCCCAAGGGATAATAATCTAAAAAATATATCTACTATAGCGCCTGCCGTCCAGACAGTGTTTGTATACAGCTGACTAATTGGGAAGGCTACCTCGTGACAATTTATTATAGGTATAACTTTGTGTGTGTGTGTGTGTGTGTGTGTGTCTGTTTGTCTTTGTTATACTGACTCTATGTTAGTGATGGCCTGAGTAAATGCACTGTCAAATCCTGTGTTGTGTGTTGTAGGTCAGTGATCAGAATAACAATAATGATGTGGCGACAGGTTTACAGTGTTGCATGTTGTGTCTAAGACGCGATGTCACTGAATGGACTTTTTTGGCGCAGCCTTAAGGCACACAGCACATACCTACGTTTTACTCATTGCTTTGTGGTAACTGACGTCAAATGAATATTTTTCTTTTTTTCTTTCTTTTCTTTCGATATTATGAGCAGTGTAATCAAGTAGCCCCAACTCCTATCAAAATCATCCTATCAACAGGATTGGTTGAGTTTCTGTTAGCGAAGCTTTTTCTCCCGTTGGAACACTATTTTGGACCATAGGCTCGCCCTTTTTTTTTAACTACATGCTCTTTGGCCTAATGCTAAATGTGGCTGTTAGGTACAACAGACGTGATGTAATTTTCTTATAAAGTATCTTTCTTTGCTCATCGTTATCAAATAGTAAATAAAAGTTGTGCTCCGAAAACTGCAAAAAAAAAAAATATTGGTTTGTAGGCAAAAAGTCCTAATCTCGAAAAGACAAAAGGCTTGACAATAGTATCAAAAATGCAAATCTATTTAGTCCGTCAGTCAGAGAATTGGAAAATAATCGACATGTTTTTTGTTTTTGTAAATCAAGGAATATTGACCAAGACAAAACTCACTGAAAATCGGGAGGGATCCTCGTGACTTTAGAACTAAGTATAATAGCTAAAAATTACTGTCGTATCCCAGTAGTTCCATTATGGGAGTACTGGGATTTTTTTCTCCCAGTAGTTCTAGCGACACCACTAGTCCAACCAACCACCAGTCCACCAGTCTTACCAAGTGGTATCGTATTTCTCAGTTTTAACTGAGTTGTGGAGGTCAGATAGGCAGTCGCTCCATGTAAAATACTGGTATTCAGCTGCATCCGGTTAGACTGGAAGCCGACCCCAACATAGTTGTGAAAAGGCTAGGCAGATGATGTCTGTATGAGTCTTATATATTTGAGCTATAAATAATTTCTAGTCTTTTTTTTCCATTATTGCACCTACTGTGTTTTATCTCTGCATCACCCTAAGGTAGACTGGTAGAAAATGCCTTAGGCATTAAGTCCGCCTTTGTACAGTTTTAATTGTGCATAAAGTTTTAATAAATAAATAAATAAATGATGAGTTCTAGCGAAAATTAATACCAAGGCGTGACGTATTGAGAATTTTGAAAGACTCGTATCTTCGTTAATTTTGATTTATGTAACAAAACAAAAAATACCGGTCAAATATTTGTTGATAATCTAATTGACGGACTAATTAATAGTTTTTTGTCGTCTACCCAATTGTACTTTTATTTAATTTTGCCAAACAGTTTTGAAACTTAGTAAACGCCTCTCAAAAGCTAGATTAATCATCTTTTTACTTATTTGGTCGACTCTACATGTCAATATACCCACCTACTATAGGTGCCTACCTATACATACCGACCCTGTTATTGAAGAGGGGAAGCATTACGGTAGCACCCTCCTGTAGGCTCTATAATAATACCTAATTGTTTCCTAAACAGACAGGAGGGGTCTAACTTGATTATCAGCATGTCTGAGTGCAGTTTCATTACTGAGGAGATACAGCTAACCGTAATTCAGTGGCAATAATAACAGCGCCTTTATTTCGATATTGCTAAGAGTGGTTTTGTAGTGCACAGGTTGATGGGATACTGTGGGGCTCACAGTTTATTTTTCACGGGGGTAGTTCAAAATGATTGTGGTGGCGATTCAGTATACCAATATTTTCCTGAAAGATATTCAGAATATTAGGAAGCCACATCAATTCAACTACTATCACTGGTTCTTTTTATTAGTTTATATTCAGTGAATTTATTTTATTTGAAGTCTAAGTGAAACCACATGAGTAAGAACGAGGAACAGAGTATAAGCTTCATACAACCGCGCAAATCGGTTGCACTACTTCAACTAGGTGTGTGTGACCACTGGCCGCTTGTCCCGTACGCGGCGAGAGTGGGAAAACCGGTTTACGCTGTCACAGCCAGTTGACTATCTCAGGGTTGTCAAGGCAATCACACGTTATTAATTGTTTTATGACTAGTTGGAATATTTTAATTTAAAAACGTGGTATTTGTTAATAATGGTTGTTTATTGTACTGGGTGTATGAATAATACTAGAAAAAAATAAAATATATATTATACTTTAACTATCTCAAGGAGTACAATAGGTAAGTATATATTAGATTAATTTGTGTTCACCTATTGTGACAACCCAATCAAAATAAGAAATTTGTTCGTTCTTAAGGAGCTTAATACTCCGTTTACTTCCTCATGTGGTGAAACTGTAGAATTACATTACTAGTGTTGTGACTTGCAACAATTTCATGCATCTTATGTCTATTTATTCTCATTCTCTTGCTCTTATTCCAATATATTTCGGGTGTACGCAGCATGTCTTCTTCTTCCATACTTCTCTATATTACTCGTTATCTCGGGAGTCAACTCCTTTTTCGCCGTATCATCCTTTATACGTTTGTTTGATCTTCTTCTACCCAGCGATTTACATTCATACTCAAAACTTAAATATGCCTATTTAATATTTTACACCATTTTGTTTCATATCACTTTGAGCCACCACAGTGATGTTAAAAGCTTACACACATTTCCCTTTTTATTTATTCGCCTTTTATTTTAATTTAATTTAAATAAATTATTGCAATCGTCAACAAGATTAATTTAACTTTATGCGTTTTTGTGGCGACCACCACCACGGTCCGAACAGAATCGCGAATTCCATTTTTATTCGTGAATTCGTTCACTCGTAAAATCATTGACCCATTTCGGGATCGTTTAAAATATTAGCGAAAACATTTCCTTATTTTCGTCCAAATCAAACGAATTATCCGACAAAATAATCAGTTTGAGAGTGCTTATCCCAATAATAATTAATTTAAGGTCTGTTGCACAAGTGCCCTCTCGTTTTAACGCACACAATCTTTTTTTCATTTATAACCTTTTAATAAAAAGGTTTGCAGACGTTCCATTTATGGGCCAACTTAATAAAAAAGGATGAAGTTCAAAGGGAGCGTTTGGAGAGTAATTTATGCTTAAGAAAAATGAATGTTACGGGACACGTTCGAGTTTTATTGTTCTTACAATTGAGGTAATAAGAATATTTGTATGGGTGAAAGTTTCGGGAATGTGGGGCCTACTTTGATATGAAGTTTTCCTCTATATTTTGTTTTATTTTGCTTATTTGCATAGAAGGCGCTTACACTGTTGTTTATTGGTCTGCCTCTTTAACTTGTTTTCTTTACAATTTCGTGATTTATATGACAGTATGCACTTACATGTTTCCATTCTATGAATGATGTACTTGTTTCTTTGTTTAATACTAAATTAATTCTTCAAAAATTTGTCTTAGCTTAGCTGCTATCCTTCTCTAAACTACTATTTTACATGAAGCGACTGCTTTCCGAACAATTCTTCAGAACTTATCTGTACAATTATTAGGAATTTATTTTTTTTCAAACAAAGTCCTACTACTTACCTACAATAAAATAAAATAAACTTTTGTGTTTAGACATTGGGTACCATGTTCTAACCTAACTATACAACGTGTAACAGAAAGGGTAGGTATAGTCATATGAAAGGGTGTGCTACAAACCATCAAATTGAACAACTTTCTCCATGGTACCACCATCGTTATCGCGAAAAAATAAATAACGGCTCCATACAAAATTCTAATACCTACTCAACCAAATGTATGAGACAGCTGATTATTTTTTCGCAATTTCGATGGTAGTCCTATGAAGAAAGTTGTTCAGTTTGGTGGTCTGTATCACAACCTTTCATATGACTGTACGCTTTCTGTTACACGTTGTATAAACTCTGTAAGGTTTCCTCTGTAAACGATGCGCTCGGATTCGCCAAAAAACTTGGCTGCGGCGCGCGACGTTGGCCAATTCTTGCCAGTCGCTTTGGTTAGGTTAGGATCTTATACATTTTCCTACAACTTCAAAATGGTATTCTCATAACATTATTAGTTTGCTAAAAAAGTCATTTTACTTAAGCCAATAAACACAGTTGCAGAGAACTTTTTAATAACCACTCTTGGCAAATAAAGGCTAGTAATAAACTGTAATATCCAAAGCCAGACTACTAATATATTATGAACTTCTAATAACAAATATTAGTGTTTGTTTTGCGGTCATACACACATGGCTTGCGTTCTAAACGACCAACTTTGTTCAGTTAGCAGCTAAACTCCTTTCAAGGGAAATTCGAATGTATCTCGTAGTGCTCAAGGTCTTAGTAAACTGCAAATGGAAAAGTTTAATATTGTTTTACAGCAGAAATCCTGATAGGAAACTGCATTTATGCTCTTATAGTGGTTATAGGTAAATAGTATACTTATTATATAATGTAGATACTAGTAGGGATGGTTTGTAATTAAAATTTTCTAAGAAACGTTTTGTAATACAGGCATTTTACGCCTAACTCAGACACCAGCTCCTCACATTGTTGTTAATAAACAAATAATAATATGTGAATCCTAGATTAATTTTGTCATTGTGAGGAGAAATAAAGAACTTTATTATATTATTACTGTTTTCTGAATTAAAGAGGCAGGTCTGTACAGAAGTAGTTATCAGTTTTCCTGAAAATTGCTATCACAAGGAAACTGGAATTCCACTGAAACATTTACTATTACATCTGTTTCGTTGAATTATCGCCCAGCAGTAGATAATAAACGTAAGCTTGATTTAGATTTCCTGAAACGTACTTACTTATAATGTTTTAGATTTTTCTTTTTTTGTTAGGCAGGTAATTGATTCGTGGAAAATACTGGTATTTAGGTGTGATTGAATCGATGAATGGACTTTGTGAAGGAAAATATGACTAGAAAGGAGTTGGTGACTCTGTGCCTGTGACTGCTAAAATGACGAGTAAAGCATAGAAGAAGAAGACATGCTGTGCTGGCTCCAAATAAATCAATACATAAATATCGCTGGATATTACACACAGCGCCATTTAGTGCCACACTAAACAACGAGGCTTGTGTCGTGGACACCAGATAGTCGATATACTACATAGATACTTTTTTGTTTGTAAATACATACTTATTATACGTCATATTAAAATCCACGACTTGGAAACAAATGTCCATGCTCATCATACAAACATTTGCTACTACCGGTCCCGATTCGGACCCGGGACCCAAAGAAAGTAAGGCACCTTCACGACGACGGCCTGCGCCCTTCAGGTCGTCAAAAAAAAATGGGATAAAAGTAGGACAATTTGACAATGAGGTTCATACGACTAAGCTGGAATTCGACCCAAACATGGTTGGGAAATAGATAGTAAAAATACCATTATTATCATTATGTTTCTTCCAGATTTCTACAACTATCCTCTCTTTGGTCCATACCTCTTGTTGCGCAACAATATTTTACAACAAATAAAACTGAAATTGTGTTCCTATTATTCAATCGCGTAGTTACCGAGTCCCGAAATTATTTCAACAAGGGCCAACGGCATCTTAAAAAGAAATAAAACAAGCCGTTATCACCAAAGATGAGAAGAGGGTGCAAGACTAAATCGAATCCCCTGAAGCATATGCGAGACCCTTGTCACAGGGCAGTCGTCATTTCATGGGTATCTTGTTCCTGCAGGCAATTACAATGTGATTGACCACGCACCAGCTTTGAAAAACCCTCACCCCTCCCCTTGACGTTAATCCTCTATGAAGAGTAAAGGGAGGGCATAAGGTTCGGGGGGGTCTTGGTGCGGTGGTCGGGTGTATGTACGAAGTGTTTGGTCCACTGGTTGGATTGATTGAGCTTTGACTTTGAGTACTCTCTGTTTCAATAATGAAGTTGGATAAATGACAAAGTTTTGTATATGTTTGATTGGAATTACGGTTTGATTGGGGCTGTGATGATAATATTGTAATAAATTGGCAGTTTCATGATTCAGGATTGTTTTGAGTATGATGCTGGAAGGGTACCTAAAGGGTGTAAACCTTTTCACGAAGCCGAAAGGCACTTTTTCTCCCCATTATTGTGATCATTTTTTTGTTCTACACCTACTACCTTCTAGTTACGGAGATATGGGGGGTCAAAGTTACAACTTTTGACCAGTTTTTTTTTAAACATATTTTTTTTTCGTAATATCTTAACTTTTAACACCTCCACGACCTCCGTACTATTCAATCCATCCATCAGCACAATGTTTTAAGTGCGTTACATTGAGTTCTACCACAAAACATGATTTATAACCTCAAAACGAAAAGTGGTTTCCCAGCAATAGTTTTTGCGTCAAATTATTTAGTTTGATGTACAGAATGCTTGGTTGACGGCTTTGTGATGAGGTGGTTTACATCCTGTATATGAGTAGAGATGAGTAGAGACAGACCAAAGAATGGACTGTGTGATATGGCAAGAAAGCAGGTGTCTGATGTGATGACGATTAGTAGAGAAGTATATGGAAGAAGAAGACATTGGAATGAGGGCAACAGAACGATGATGACGTCATTTTCTGATAGCGATGATGATGGCAGTTCCATGATGTTGTGAAGGATATTTATCATAGATTGCCAATTATTGCCGTGCCGGTTGCTGTTGGTCCCGGCTGTTATAAGTAGATCTTTGACAGTCGTTACAGGTAATCAGTGGGTCAAAAAGTCTGACAGCCAGTCTTATCAAGGGGGTATCGTATAACCCAGTACTATAACTGGGTTGTTGAGGTCAGATAGGCAGTCGCTGACTTCTGACTTTTTAAAACTGTTATGAATAAGTTGTAAGTAAATAGATTTCGAAGCTCGGAGTCTGGATTTGTGCCCGATAGTTGGGAAAAGGCTAGGTATCTACCTAGCCTTTTCCCATCCATCGGGCACAAGCTAAAAATAGAAATTATTACAACATCATCATCTGATGATGTTGTAACAATTTCTAGATTTTTAGCTTTACGTTGATGAGCACCTTTTTTTTAAGTTTAGTTATAAATATCGTTGGACATTAACACACAGCGCCACCTAGTACCACACTAAGCAAAGCTTGTGTCGTGGACACTAGATAGTTGATATATTACATATATACTTTTTTGTTTGTAAATACATACTTATTATACATATAAACATCCATGACTCGGAAACAAATGTCCATGCTCATCACACAAATATTTGCTCCTACCGGGATTCGAACCCAGGACCCTAAGAACGTAAGGCTACCACTACCACTACGCCATTCGAGTCGTCATCGTCAGTTTGAGCCAATCAAATTGGGGCTAGTTTCGTATAGCTATTTCCTAACTTAAATAACTGAAATAACACAAAGAAATGTTATACTGTTGTATATATTGATGCAAAAGTAGGCTGTATCAGTTTAAGTACACCTTTGTCTTGCCTTTCGGGATTACAGGCTTTATTTTATGTACTTAACGTATTTTTAGCAATTTCTCCTTCAATTTTCTATCCACGCTAGAACAAAGTGACAAAGCTTTCGATAGCACTTAATCACCCAATCAAATATTTCTTTAAACTCTAAAATGATTTCATACAGCAAGCAAGCATGCAACAGGCAAGCATGCAGCCAGCAAGCGTACAGTATGCAAGCAAGCATGTAGCATGCAAAATAGTCGAAACAGTCTATAAAAGTTCTTTAAAAGTATTTCCAATCATAAACGTCACTTAATGGCACAGAAGCACTATGAATTGAATGGGTATCTTTACAATGCTCGCTTTTGATCCAGCAGCTCGCTATTGTTGCCGGTTTAATTCAAATGTTGAATACTTTGGATTTGTATTTTATATGTGGAATGTCAATTATTGCTCCGCCTGATACAAAGGTTATATGGATTTTTTGGAATGATAGAAGTCTCTAGAAATTTATAAGTAAAATGGATCTTTAATATGGTGTTGATGTCGACTATAATGGGGATCTTCTTCTTCAACGTTTAGCTACCCAGTGCTGATCACAAGTAGACATTTATATTTCTCGGTTTTTCGGAAAGCCGACCTAGCTTTTATTTTTAAGTACCTACGTGTAAAAGGAAAGGGCAAAAATGGACGCTTTCGAAATGTGGGTTAAGAGGCGAATGCTGTGTATTCCATGGACTGCACGCTGGAACAACTTGTCCATACACAAGGAGCTCCAAAAAACCATAAGACTATCCGAGGTTTGCTTCCAGCGGGGTGCGATGCCAGAAGTCCTCCACGTGTGCTCGGCAGCTGCTGGTTCCTCTCGATACGTCTGGAGGAAACAGCAGCCGCTGGGCCGGTGCACCCTGGGCGCGGCAGTGTCCTTCCTCTTGGAATGAGAAGAAATTCTCATCCCTTGGGATTGGCACTGCCGCGGCTAATGAGTCTGGCAACATGTGTGGGGTCCTACACGGACCAACGGTGGGTTCCTCGGCGTACCCTCTGTTAAGCAGAGGGCACAGCGGAGGAGTGTGATACGGCGGGCTCGGTGTGCACTTACCCTGCCGCCGAGCAGACAGAGAAGGATGCGTCCTTCTCTGTCACCGTTGATCTCGTAATCCCGTATCGGAGTGCAGTGGATCACGTCTCGCGACTCCGAGTCCTTTTGGACAGGGACCGAGGGTCTTGGCTTAACCGCCCGGACTGCGAGGTAGAAAACCTCTATAAAAAGTTACCCCATATCCCAAGCGGCGACGCAGCGCGAGGGGATGTATGGCTGACGGGTGTGCCTATTGGACGAATCAGTCGCTACTGCTAATCCTCGCTGGGGTACCTGCAGACCCCCTGGCGAGTAATAAAAACTAAGAAGCTGCCCTTCTAGGTACAGGGGTCTCTGCCTAGTAAGGAGTATATTTCCCCATACTCGTGGGTACAAAAATGGAACAAAATAAAACAAAACAAACAACAGCCGGCAACGGCACAAAAGAGGAGAAGAGGAATGTGGCGTCGGAGAGTGTTGCGGGAGCCTCGGTGAGCTCCCGCTGCGAGAAGGCCGGGACCGCTGCGGAGAATACTAGCAAGTTCTTCCGTAAGCGGTCCAGGAAGGATGGCGACCAGTCGTCGTCCTCAGAGGACGAGCAGATAGCCTCTGCTCGCAAGATCCCCACCAGCAAGCGCGGGGGGATCCGAGGCAAGAGAGCGGGGCTCTCTGCCTCTGAGAGGTCAGCACGACTGGCCGAGGAGGGGCGCCACCCGGGCTTGACAGCTCGCGGGTCTGGCGACGAGGCTGGTGCACCTGGCGGCTCCGATGAGGAACAGAGGTGGAAGCCGCCTTGAAGAGTGTGGCCGTAAAGGTAAAAGTTTCGTCGAAACTGAAGGCCATACCTGCGGCTCTCACCTCAATTATGGCGGCAGCGGCCAACTTCAGGGGGCCTTCCTCTCCTCCATCACAGGGGGACGAGGTGGTCAAGTTGCGGGCGGACATGGCCACGCTGGCGGCGGATATGGAGCTTCTCCGGAAGGAGAACTCCAAGCTCCAGGCGGACTTGGCCAGTCTGAGGAAGCCTGGCCCCCGCGTGGCTCCTGAAAGTGGAGGGGCCCCAGCACAGAGGGGGAGCCAGCCTGTGCCGGTGGAGAACCAGGTCCTGGACCTGGTTCGAAAGGAGCTGGCTTCCTTCCAGGCGCGGTTCTCCGTCCTAGAGGGAATTGTTCTGCGCCCTCCCCTGGGCGCGAACAAGGCGGTCGCGGGCACGAGCAGAGGCTCGTACGCGGCTGCTGCATCCGCTCCGGGGCCATCCAGTGGGCCCCCCGGCGTGGCTGCGTTGCCTCCCCCGCCCCCTGTAATGCCGACTCCGGCCAAACAGGTGGCGGCACCGGCTGGGCAGAAGAAGGCGGCCCAACCAAAAAAGAAGGGCAAGGCAGCGGCACAGACGGCGGCGGTGCCAGCGCCAGCGCCAGTGGCGGGTGGGCCCACACCCCCTGCACCTCCCACGGCTGAAGCCGGATGGCAAGTGGCCGGGGAGAAGCAGAAGGGGCGAAGGGCGGCCAAAAAGGCCCGCAAACAGGAGCGGCAGCGCGAGAATAAGGCGCGAAAGGTCGCGGCTAGGCTTCGCGCCCCGAAGACCGCCGCTGTAGTGATTACACTACAGCCGGAGGCGGAAAAGAAGGGCGTGACCTACCGCGACCTGCTGGCGAAGGCCAAAGAGACGGTTGATCTCGGTGAGCTCGGGATCACCGGGGGCCTCCGGCTCAGAGTCACCGCAACGGGGGCTCGGATGCTGGAGATCCCCGGTGAAACCAGCGGCTCGTCCGCGGATGCTCTCGCTGAAAAGCTGAGAGCGTCCCTAAACGCGGACGAGGCCCGAGTCTCCAGACCCGTCAGATGCGCCGATCTGCGCGTCATGGGTCTGGAGGACTGTGTCACCGAGGCGGAGTTGGTGGCCGCCGTCGCTAGGTCCGGGGGGTGCTCTGCCGAGCAGGTCAAGGCAGGCACCTTTCGTCCGGACCCCACGGGAATGCAAGCCGTTACGGTGAGCTGCCCCGTGGCGGCGGCGAAAGCCATTGTGGAGGGCCGAAGGCTCTTAGTGGGCTGGGTATCGGCGCAGGTGAAACTGCTCGAGCCCAGACCTCTGAGGTGCTTTCGCTGCCACGTGGGACACCACGTGTCAGTGAAGTGCGCCTCGGAGGTTGACCGCAGCGGTCTCTGTTTCCGCTGCGGTCAGCCCGGCCACGTGTCGGCTGGTTGCAGCGCTGCGCCGTACTGCCCTGCATGTGCGGCGGCCCGCAAGCCGGCCGATCATCGGGCCGGGAGCAAGGCCTGCGCCGCTCCCGCCAAGAGCGGAGCCAAGGGCAGGGGAAGGCCCTCCGCCACCTCCGCCAACGCCACCGTCGCCACTGCCGCTGCCGCGGCCGCCACAGCCGCTGTCGCTGTCGCCGCCGCCAATAATGCCGCTTTGAGCTCGCCTGAGGGGCCCTCACAGGGGTCCCGGGGGGAGGAAGCGATAATGGACTGTCAATAACGGCGCCATTACGCTTCCTCCAGGCGAACATCAACCACTGCGCCTGTGCTCAGAACCTGTTGCTTCAGAGTATGGCGCAGTGGTTGATCAACATCGCTGTGGTCTCTGAGCCGTACTTTGTCCTGCCCAGGGAAGACTGGGTGGCGGACCTTGACGGCTCAGTGACCATAGTGTCATCGGCCGCCGCCGGTACCCCGACCCTTGAAAATGTCAGGAGGGGTCGGGGGTGCGTAGCAGCACGGTTCGGGGAGATCGTCGTGGTGGGAGTCTACTTCTCCCCGAGCCGAACTCTCGCCGAGTTCCACAACTCTCTCGCAGAGTTGAGTGTCGTCGTGGGAAGCCATTCCCTCCCCGTGCTTGTCCTCGGGGACTTCAATGCCAAGAACTTGGCTTGGGGTTCTCGTTGCACAGATGTGCGGGGAAGGATGGTGGAGGACTGGGCCCTGGAGAGGGGCCTGGACGTCCTTAATCGGGGTTCTGTTCCCACGTGTGTGCAGATGCGGGGCGAGTCGGTGGTGGACATTTCGTTCGCTAGCCCCGCTCTGTCGCCGCGTGTCGTCGACTGGCGTGTCATGGAGTGGGTGGAGACACATTCCGACCACCGGTACATCCGGTTTGAAGTCTCCACCCAGTCCTTGAGCGCGCCGGTCCAACAGGCCCCGAGTGGTCCGCGTTGGGCGCTGAAGCAGCTGGACCGGGAGTTCCTCCTGGAAGCCTCGATCGTGCAGGCCTGGGTGACATCACCGGATAGGCCTGCCGACGTTAACACTGAGGCAGAGTGGTTCCAGGGGGCCATGTCCGACATATGTGACGTGGCAATGCCCCGAGTCCGGCCAGGAAGCGCCCGACGCCAGGTGTACTGGTGGTCGCGCGAAATAACGTCTCTGAGGGAGGCGTGTGTCGAAGCGCGGCGCCTGTACGCCAGGCATCGCAGGCTCCGCATCCGCCCGCCGGATGCGGAAGCCATTGAGGCGGAGCTGTACGAGGGATACAGAGCGGCGAAGACCGCCCTCCGGGAGGCTGTCCTGCGGGCCAGGGAACTGGCCCGCTCGGAGATGCTGGAGACTCTCGACAGAGATCCGTGGGGGCGCCCTTACAAGATGGTGCGGAATAAACTCCGCACCTGGGCCCCCCCGCTGACGCAGAGTCTCCGGCCCGACCTCGTGGAGGACGTGGTGAGCGCTCTGTTCCCCTCGCGGGGGGAACATCCGCCCCCGCCTATGGCTCCGCCACCTGCGGTGTCGGACCTAAGCGACGACGACGACACTCCGGAAGTGACTGGGGTAGACCTGAGAGTGGCGGTAGGTAGGCTCAAGGCCAAAAATACCGCCCCGGGACCCGATGGCTTGCCTGGCAAAGCCTGGGTCCTGGCCTCGGATGCGGAGGCTCTCGGGCCCCGACTGAAGGGGTTCTTAAGCGCATGTTTGGAGAGAGGCCAGTTCCCGCTTCGTTGGAAGACGGGGAAACTGGTCCTCATCCAGAAGCCGGGGCGCCCTGCGGACTCTCCGTCCGCATTTCGGCCCATTGTGTTGCTCGACGAGGTGGGCAAGCTCTTTGAGAGAGTCATTGCAAACCGCCTCGCCGAGCACCTTGAGGGGATGGGGCCGAATCTTGCGGAGAACCAGTTTGGTTTCCGCAAGGGGCGCTCTACAGTGGACGCCATCATGCGCGTGAGAGCCCTCACGACGGGGGATGCGATATCCCGGGGCGGGGTTGTTTTGGCGGTGTCTCTCGACATCGCCAACGCTTTCAACTCCCTGCCCTGGAGCTGCATCAGGGAGGCACTCCGGTATCACCGGGTGCCGACCTACCTCCGTCGTGTGGTCGGGGACTATTTGACGGACAGGGCCGTCATCTACCCCAGTCGCTGCGGAGATTGGAACCGGCGAGAGATGTCGTGCGGTGTCCCACAGGGATCGGTTCTGGGACCGCCCCTGTGGAACATCGGTTACGACTGGGTGCTGCGCGCGGACCTCCCAAGTGGTGTCAGCGTCGTCTGCTACGCAGACGACACCCTGGTGCTGGCACAGGGGAGGTCGCACGAGGCGGCGGCCGACAATATGACACGCGGGGTTGTGATAGTCGTTGAGAGGATCCGGCAACTGGGTCTCGAGGTGGCATTGCACAAGTCCGAGGCCATGTGCTTTCATGGGCCTCGGAATGCGCCACCGTCGGGATCCACACTGACGGTAGGAGGGGTATCCATCGGCGTCGAGTCGACGTTGAAGTACCTAGGACTCGTCCTCGACAGCCGGTGGAACTTCGTGGAGCATTTCCGACGTTTGGCCCCCAGGCTGGAACGGACAGGGGCTGCCTTCAGGCGGCTCCTGCCCAACCTTGGGGGGCCGAACGCCTCCTGCCGCAGGCTCTACGCTGGAGTCGTGCGGTCCATGGCCCTCTACGGGGCCCCAGTGTGGGCGCGTTCGTTGAAGCGGCGAGCCGCTCACCATTTGAACGCGCCCCAAAAAGTGGTGGCCGTTAAGATGGTCCGTGGGTACCGCACGATCTCTCGCGAGGCGGCGGGCCTGCTTGCCGGAT
Source organism: Xestia c-nigrum (assembly GCA_916618015.1). NCBI lineage: Eukaryota > Metazoa > Arthropoda > Insecta > Lepidoptera > Noctuidae > Xestia > Xestia c-nigrum. Next base: position 22,361,344 of record OU745245.1, on the reverse strand, counting down.
TGCCGCCGTGGGATCTGGAGGCGATAGTCCTCGCGCGCCTGCATGAGTGGCGCGCGGAGGTACTACGCCGGGGGGAAACTCCGCTGCCGCGGCAAATTGCCGCTCAGCGGACTGACCTCCGGCGCGATCTCATGGCGACATGGAGAGAGCGACTGTCGCAACCCCGTGCAGGGCACGCCACGATAGCGGCGGTAAGTCCCCTCTTTGAGGAGTGGCTGGAGAGGCGCCACGGCGTCCTCACCTTCCGCCTGACGCAGGTCCTCACCGGACACGGATGTTTCGGGAGGTACCTGCACCGAATCGGGCGGGAGGAATCGCCCGGGTGTCTCCACTGCGAGGATCGACCGGAGGACACGGTGGAGCACACGGTGGAAGTCTGCCCTGCGTGGGCGGAGCTCCGCCGTGTCCTCGTGGCGGCGATCGGCGGCGGTGACCTCTCGCGTCCGGCCCTGGTTCAATCCATGGTCCGGAGCGAGACGGAATGGGAAGCCGTCGCCTCCTTCTGCGAAGCAGTCATGCTAGCGAAGGAGGTGGCGGAACGAGAGAGGGAGAGATCCTCTCTTCCCGGCCGCCGCGGGAGACGCAACGGGCGTCGGGGGCCACGTGGTGGCTACCGGCCACCGTAGATGCGGGCCTGTGGACGGCTGGCTATGGGCAATAGCTGGCCGTCCGGCCGTCTAACGACGACGACAGGCCGTGTCGACGGCGCGTTCGTGTTCCACGCGCGCCTCAAAGAGATGTCAGCAAAAGAAGAGGGGCCCGCAAGGGCCGAAGCCTGCCGGGGTTGCGGGCCTGTTCGAAAGAGATACCGCGACCCCGGAACGTAAAAGGCGAGGAAGGAACATGGATGGTTTTTAGTCAGTAAGAGTCTGACACTCCCTCCCGCTCCGCCCAGAGTGGGGGGGGTCATTTGATGATTTCCCATCCTTAAAAAAAAAAAAAAAAAAAAAAAAGGTTTGCTTCCAGCGAATTCTCAAGTATTTTGGACTGGAAATATTTTGAACATGTCGCTCGAAACACTGACAGCATCGAGAAGTTTATGGTATGATATGGTAGCTTATGGCACACGGTCGTTCACCTACCCGTTGGTCAGACCGAGTAAGGATTCTCACTGGCCTATCAAAAGCCAAAGCTTTTCAGACCCCCGAGGACAGAGAAATGTATAATGCACTGAGTGAACTAGACTAGACTAGACTAGACCCGACCTTCAACAATGAAGATAACGACTAAGAAGAGAGAAAAGTGTTTCATCATCATCTTCATTGCCGAAAGACGTCCACTGCTGGATATAGGCCTCACCCAAGTATCGCCACATTTACCGGTCCCTTGCGACTCGCATCCAACAGGTTCCCGCTACCTTCACTAGGTCATCGGTCCACCTAGTGGGAGGTCTTCCATCGCATCGTCTTCCGGTGCGCGGTCGCCACTCCAGAACTCCAGAAGTTTCACAATTCTACGTCGGTGACTTTGATTCTCTTGCGGATGTCTTCATTTCTGATTGCCCTTTGGGTGACTTTAAGCCTTTTGATAAGGCCCATTGTGAGCGACCACGTCTCGGTCCCGTATGTAATCACTGGCAACACATACTGGTCATAGACTTTCGTCTTGAGACACTGCGGTAAGTTGGACGAGAAGATACCGCGCAGCTTCCCGAACGCTGCACAGCCGAGTCGAATTCGACAATTGACCTCTTTCTCGAAATTAGACCTACCTAACTGGACCGTTTGTCCTAGGTATACATAATTGTCTACAATTTCAAGTGTCGAGTCTCCGATCTTGATAGGAATGGGTGTGACATGGGCATTTGAAAAGTGTTTGTAAAAACCTATTTGTTAAATAAACATCATTTGTCATTCACTTGTCTAACACCCAGTGTTTAGAAGCTTAAAAATATAACTAGATAAAACCTGCTCAAAATTTTGTCTCATGAAAAGATTATGTACATAAATTATAGCCTGTACACAGAACCTCAGAGATTTAACGCTGGATCCTCTGTATTAACGTTTTCACGAAAAATATTTTTTGCTGATGAATTTTTTTGAACTTATACTCGTACATGGTGTAAATATGCGTGGGGTAAACACAATCAGGTTCGTGTCGCCCTTCTTAGTATAAGGTGAAGGGTGATGGGGTAATGCAGATCAGATTCAGTAGTATAACTTTATTCCAAACAAACGGAAGGAGTTTTGGAAAACAGTTTATACTTTGTAACGGAACGTTACTCAAAATATCATTCAATTGCACAGATAACACATCATGTCTAGTTCTGTCATGTACGACTTTGGATGTGCGGGGGGCATGTGCGGGCGCGGGACGAGGGCAGCGAACGATCTAGTTCGCCCCGTCGTCGCCGTCGTCTCGCAGAGTGCGCCGTCAGTCGGCAGTCGTCTTTAGGCTGTTCAGAGAGAATACTTATCGCTTGTAGCGCTTTAGCAGACACGACCGTTGATTTTAAATCTCTCTGAAAATTTCCATCCGACTGGATAATTAGGACGCTCTGATTATCTAAAATCAGCTGTATAAAACACATTTTTGTATGGGAACACGTCACAGTGACAGCTGTTTTTAGATAATCAGACGGTTATCTTTTCGGTGAACATGGACATAGTGTAGTGAAAAACCGAGAAAATCAAAAACAGTGAATATCAGTAAAAATGTGGAAAATATTTATTTTTCTAATTAATTACTCCCAAGCCCTCTGTCCTTTACCTGTATCGTGACAACAGCTGCCTGAAAGCGACGAGGCTGTTTGTCGTAGCAGTAACAAGTTTACACTGTGCTGCCTTCGTTAGTGCGTGTCGGCTGCCTAAATTGTTTTGTTAGGCTTTACGTAGGCACATACTATTAGTAGAACAGTCTACACGTTAATAACTATAGCGAGGATAATTACCAGGCTAGGTATGTTTTTTAGATATCTTTCTATTATAATGTTAGTGTGTATATATTGTAAATAATGATTACTCTATTAAATTGTTGAGAATCTTGAAATAATTAAGGCAATTGATTTGATTATTTTAAGGCGGCTCCGGGAGCTAAACGCGAGTTTTATAATGTCTGAAAGCATATGATCCACTGCAATAAACAAAACCAGAAAACTATATGATATTCTTCAGGATATATATGCTAAACTGATAGTGTTTTGATAACTAATTTGACTCGATAAAAAAATCACGAACTTATCTCTAAAAAAATATTTTAACGAGTTAAAACCATACTGAAATACATGCAATCATTCTGATTTTTTGGCGAATAATTCTATAGGCAACATTTAGCATCATAGTGTTTTTAGTCCAATCAATAGATGTTTTGTAAATCGATCGCACTATTCGGCCCGCAGTGACTGACGTAACAACCACTATGTAGTGCAAGCTGATTAGAGCTTTATTCTTACTGTAATGTCAGACGAAGTTTGAACCACCACAGAGTTGCTAATTTAGCTCATGTAGTCACCTTAAGCTAGCTTTGCGGAGTAGACCAAGAGTTAAGTGTCATTTAACTTTTGCCCCGACGAGTACATAAATGTGTCTAAACCATTCAAGTTTTAAAATCACAGTAACTCTATAAATTCTTTCTCTGACAGCCATTTATTTTAAGGATTTATCGACTTATTATGACCCCACTAACACACTGGTGGAACACACAAGGCCTCTAGATCTTTGGAGAGGCACTGGCTTGTGGGGTTGCGGGACTGTTCGAAAGAGATACCGTGGCCCCGAAACGGAAAGGGCGAGGAAGGAACATGGATGGGTTTTAGTCAGTAAAAGTCTGACACACCCTCCCGCTCCGCCCAGAGTGGGAAAAGTCATCTTGTTACGAGAAGGATTAGTTCTCCTCGGCTAACACAAGGGATGGAAATTTCTATGAAATTCCAAGCGTTTGTGGGACACTGAGAAGAAAGACAATAAAATCAGCCTTACCTTGACTTCCCCCAGCTGGATCCACTAGTTCCACGCAATATAGCAGCCCTTTTAAAGGGGACACAACACTTTAACTAGACAATGTACATTTATTTTCAACTAGCTGACCCACGCAACTTCGTCTGCGTCAAAAGTACTACCTACCTACTACTACCTACTACCTACCTACTACTACCTACTACCTAGCTACAACTACCTACTACTACCTACTACCTAGCTACTACTACCTACCTACTACTACCTACTACTACCTACCTACTACTACCTACCTACTACTACCTACCTACTACTACCTACCTACTATTACCTACTACCTACCCCTACCTACCCACTACATACCGACGAAAAAAATTAAAAAAAAAAGTATCCTATGTCCTTCTCCTGGTTCTAAGCTACCTCCCCACCAATTTTCAGCCAAATCGGTTCAGCCGTTCTTGAGTTATAAATGGTGTAACTAACACGACTTTCTTTTATATATATAGATTAGTTAAAGAGAAACGGCGGCGTAGCCATCTTCAAAATTCGAACGAGTAGTAGCAGAGAGGCGGTTGCGTTGCGACTAGAGGTTGCAAAAATTCGATAGTTTTGATTTTCGAATATTCGAATATTCTTTCAGTGCTATTCGAATATTATTCGAATATTCGAATACTTTTCGAAAATTAAAAAGTACTTAAATATAGCTTTTATTGCTTTAGGAACTATATTTCCATGTAGATAAGTAAACCTGGCACAATAATTATTTACGTAAATCAACAAAAGAAGTCACAAGTTCGTCTATTATAAAACAAAAAAATTGTCAATGAAAACTCCTTTTTTTAAAATTAACAAATGTGATGCATTCCAATGTACATTCAAATGTGATGCATACATTGCAACTAATGTAACATAGTGGGAAACTTATGTTCCTATGAATCTCATGACTATACAGACTATACATGAACAAACATGTTAATCAAAACAATTATAACATTCTCAAACAAATTAAAAAGTCTTAACTCGTAATCGACCTAGCAAACGACCCCATAGCTAGACTAACCCGAAACTATACCGAAGACATCCCGGACGACAACTCAAAAACAACAAGGCACCGGGGGATGACGGAATTACTGCCGAACTCCTGAATGCGGATGGAAAACCGGTACTTAAGGCCCTTCAGAAGCTGTTCAATTCCGTCATACTCAAGGGGAAAACGCCACAGGCATGGTGCAGTGGTGTGGTGGTGCTCTTCTTCAAGAAGGGTGGCAATGCGCGGTAGAAGAATTACAGGCCCATCTCACTTCTAAGCCATGTCTACAAGTTGTTTTCAAGAGTCATCACGAATCGTCTCGCGCGCAGGTTTGACGATTTCCAGCCACCCGAACAAGCCGGTTCCCGAAAAGGCTTTACATACATTCGCTTCGGCAGGTTATACAGAAGACCGAAGAGTATAACTTACCTCTCTGCTTAGCGTTTGTGGACTACGAAAAAGCCTTTGATGCGATCGATACCTGGGCTGTACTGCAGTCTCTCCAACGGTGCCAAATTGACTACCGGTACATCGAGGTGTTGAAGTGTTTGTACAAAACTCGGAACTCGGAACCTATCCTTCTGCAGCGAGGTGTAAGACAGGGAGACGTCATATCTCCGAAACTGTTCACCGCTGCACTGGAGGATGTCTTCAAGGTTCTGGACTGGAGACGGCTAGGCATCAACGTCAATGGCGAGTACATCACTCACCTTCGGTTTGCCGACAATATTGTGGTCATGGCTGAGACCATGGAGGACCTCAGTACAATGCTCGATGACCTCAGTAGAGCTTCCAAAAGAGTGGGTCTAAAATGAACATGGACAAGACGAAGGTCATGTTGAATGCCCATGTCACACCCATTCCTATCAAGATCGGAGACTCGAAATTGTAGACAATTATGTATACCTAGGACAAACGATCCAGTTAGGTAGGTCTAACTTCGAGAAAGAGGTCGATCGTCGAATCCGACTCGGCTGGGCAGCGTTCGAGAAGCTGCGCGGTATCTTCTCGTCCAACTTACCGCAGTGTCTCAAGACAAAAGTCTATGACCAGTATGTGTTGCCAGTGATTACATACGGGACTGAAACGTGGTCGCTCACAATGGGCCTTATCAAAAGGCTTAAAGTCACCTAAAGGGCAATGGAGAGGGCGGATGGGCTCGGAGTTTCCTTGTGTGATCGAATCAGAAATGAAGACATCCGCAAGAGAACCAAGGTCACCGACGTAGCCCGAAGAATTGCTAAACTTAAGTGGCAGTGGGCAGGGCACATTGCTCGCAGAACGGATGGCCGATGGGGCTGAAAAGTTCTGGAGTGGCGACCGCGAACCGGAAGACGATGCGTTGGAAGACCTCCCACTAGGTGGACTGGTGAAGGTTGCGGGAATCCGGTGGATGCGAGTAGCAAGGGACCGGTCAATATGGCGACACTTGGGGGAGGCCTATGTCCAGCAGTAGACGTCTTTCGGCTGAGATGATAATGATGATGATGAACTCGTAATAATTAAAACAAAAGTATCACAAATGTAAAGGTGTCATAAATAATATTACACTAGTAAACCAGATTCATAAGTAATAATTCAGAATTAAATCAGATTTCCAACCTAACAAAATATCGAAACGCTTTGCAAATACATAACAACGCTTTTAGTCCGGGAGGTACTGTTGCAATTAAAAAAGTCATAGTAAGCAGGCTGATATTGTCATCGAAGGTTGATCTTATATTACCAATAAATAAACCAACCATCAGCTACTCAAGTAGCGGTGGGTGTAAGATTTGGAGGTTACGAAACATGTAAAAAAAAATAAAAAAATCTGTCATAACTCATAGTACGCCGGCTGAAACTGGCTGAAATCGTCAGCTGCATAGTTGTAGGGGGATTATGCGTCAGCCGCTTGCATGAACTTGCAAGGAAACCGTACCCGTACTATTTCTGTAACTCAACATAATGGCGTCAAGTTATACGGTCTAGAAGTGTTGCCAACAACAATTTTTAAGTTCTACTAACATAGGCTTTGGTCAAGTAACATTTTTGGTAGTATTCGAATATTCGAATTTATTTTTATTTACTATTCGAATATAAATTTGGAAAGAAAATTCGAATAGTTCGAATATTCGAATATTCGATTGCAACCTCTAGTTGCGACCATAGATAACACAAGTACTCGAGTGTTAGGCGCGAAATCGATTTTTGAATATCGACTAACTTTTTATTTGTTGTCTTGAGGTTTCTTGAGGTCCTAATTCCACCCCAGGAAGACTGCTTGCGCTTACCATCGCGCTTGCCTATATCTTTATCAGTGAATATGTACAACACAAACGCTTAGAAATGAAAGTACGGAATATTAGGTACAATTTGAATTCCGAATAACGGTGACGATACACATGTGATGGTTGGTTATCTGATGAGTTCCCGTCCTAAAAAAAAAGAAAAAAAAAAGGCACTGGCTTGTAATCTCTAACGGCTTGGTGGATGCCATATGTCATTGATTGTTTGGTTTTAAGAATTCCCGACTTTCGACGTTTTCCTGTACCGTTTTGAGGGTACATAATGGTGATGAAATATTTTTTTCTTTACGGTGAAGGAAAACATCGTGAGGAAACTGGGATGTCCTAGAACCAAAACTTCGAAGACATCTGACATCTACCAATCCGGACTGGGCCCGCGTGGCGTATTATACGCAAAACACGCGCTTTGACGTGGAGTTGCGGACACCAGCCCGTTGTACAATACAATACAATACAAATTCTTCTTTATCATCTGGTTAGTGCCTAACCTGGTGTTAGAGTTTTTATGCCGCCAAAGGGCTTATGGCTTGACTTAACATGCCGTCGAAAAATATCTCTCAGACATGCTGGCTTGAAGCAAGTGATAATTATACAAAACGAAAAAAAAAAATTTAGTTTCAGTTCTAAGTATGGGGCACCCCCAATTTTTTTAATTTTTCTATTTTTGTGTAAAAATCTTAATGCGGTTCACAGAATACATCTGTTTACCAAGATTGAACAGCATAGTTCTTATAGTTTCGGAATAAAGTGGCTGTGACATAGATACGGACGGACAGACAGATATGACGAATCCATAAGGGTTCCGTTTTTGCCATTTGGAACCCTAAAACCCCGACAATAACTGTCGGTTTGTAGCCCACCGGACACAACACTCGTCTAGTCGGAGGAACCTTTCTATCCTATGAGTATAAGGAATTGTGTAAGTAGGTATACTTTGTTCTTATAAACCCTCATAGTATTCAAGTTAAATTAAGCAGAATCTCGATTAAAACTTTCTGCTCGTTGGTCCTGAAAACGAAGAACAAATAGCACTGTTGGTTTTCCATTAGTTTTTCGCTTATTTTCCTACTCTCAAAGCACTACTGTAACAATAAAACAAACTTATGCGTTAATAGTCATGCCAAATGAAGCGAAGTGTTTCGTCTACATCATTATCTGGCACCCACCCTATTCTATATCTGCCATCTAAAAATACACCCTATATCCTTGTAGTAAGGTTAAATGCTTTGAATGTGAGGTGACAGGATAATTTGTATACAGTCAGTTGTTTTTATGGTGAAGGAGTATTCTTGTCGTGGATAATATGAGCTTGTTTGCACACTGTATTATATTCGGTTTGGACTCGTTAACTATCACTAAAGCGGCGGAAAAGGTGCCTTTTTTTTGTCTGTTCCTATTAAAATTAATTTGTACGTGCTTGTAAAAGAACCTGTAGTTTTACAGAAGGTTTTTTTTTTCAACAAAGCCGAAATTTCAAATTGATATAGCAATGTGTGGTCCATTAAGTAATTGCTACTAGTAATTTACATTTTCTCAGCTGCTGAGCATAATATGCCTCTTCCAAGCTGAGCCCTGTCCATTTTATTAATATGGTTCGTCCATATTATTAGATTACATGAAATGCTTGGTTAACTAAGCAAATAAAAAAGTTCTGATACAAAAAAACGACAATTACCTATATTACCAAGTCTTGTATACCTAGTAAGTAGATTATAAGCATTGTTTCATAATATTTTGGTACGAGTAACTCGCACATTTATTATCATACCGAAATAAACGTTATCATAAATTATTAAAATGATTATATCCCAGATTAACCCAAGAAAAATGCAAAGATCAGATTAACCAACAAAAAGCTATGTTTCCGCCCGGGATCGAACCGGGGGCCTTCTGCGTGTTAGGCAGATGTGATAACCGCTACACCACGGAAACGATACGGGTGATGACGAAATACAAGTAGATATGATATCGAAAGTGTGTCACTTGGCAGAGAAAGTACGTGTCTTTGGCTTGAACATGATCCAATTTATGTAATCATCAAGGCCATTCGTAATAACTCGCTTTTTTGGCTTTTTTGTTTGTGTGAGAATGATTATTAGTCAGTAAAAGTCTGACACTCCCTTCCGCTCCGGCCGCTGTTGAGCGGGATCCTTTGATGATTTCTCATCTGAAATGAAAGCAACAATAAAAAAGGGGCCAAGTGCGAGTCGGACTAGCCCATGAAGGGTTCCGTAGCATATTGAATGAAAGGTAAATTGCTGTTTTCGATTTATGATGTATTAAAAAAAACTACTTACTTTAATTTTATCATTCTCGTATTTTAGAAGTTACAGGGGGGGACACATTTTTCCACTTTGGAAGGGTCTCTCGCTCAAACTATTCAGTTTAGTAAAAAATGATGTTAGAAACCTCTATATCATTTTTGAACCTATTCAAAGATACCCCACACGTATGGGTTTGATGAAAAAAAAATGAGTTTCAGTTCTAAGTATGGGGACCCCCAAAATTTATTGTACTTTTCTATTTTTCTGTGAAAATATTAATGCGATTTACAGAATAGCATAGTTCTTATAGTTTCGGAAAAAGTGGCTGTGACATACGGACGGACAGACAGACGGACAGACATGACGAATCTATAAGGGTTCTGTTTTGGCATTTGGCTACGGAACCCTATAAAGGTTCCGTGACAATAACACTTTGCCTGACCCGGGAATCGAACCCTGGATGTCACGCTCAGCAATCGTGTTTGCACGACCACTCGACTATAAGGCAGTCTCTATAAGTTTTAACAATTTAATAGCACTTTGAAATAGAAAAACTCCGGTAAAGAATATACTTATTCCAGAAACCGAGTATAAAATGGCCGCTATTATGAACAGGCTAATAAATTAAAAAAACGATGGAAAACATTATTCGCTGATTAAACGGGCCACAGTCTGTTGTTAAATTCTTGAATAATTACCAATAATCAAATATTATTAATCCTACATGACACAACCTATTATTGCAGCAATTTTAATTAAAATGTTTCGCTAATAACAAATTGAATGCTTTTTGTCTGCGATAATTGGTATTTAACCCTTTTCCTGTCCCATGAGCCACATATGGTTCAGAGCGATTGTTTAACTATTGTCTCTTTTCGTGGACAGTGAATGTGTTAAGAATGGAAATTGGGCTAATTTGTTAAAGGTCGGAAGAGGAATTAATGGGTGGTGTAAATTATTTAACAGTATTGTGTTTGTATGAGGCTAGGTAAATTAATGTGATTCGTTGGGAGAGTCAGAAAAACACCACTTGAAATGTTACTGAGAGATATGAACCCTTAAAATTAACACTCTTGTTTTTTGGAAGTCGCGTAAATAAGTAGGTAACTGAGTCGTCCTATTAAACAACTTCAAAACGACGTCTTCCTAGCTAGCCATATATATCCATGTATATCCTTTGCTGTAGCTGTTAACTATATGGGCACATAATAAGTATTGTATTTGTATTTTTTACAACGGGCTGGTGTCCGCAACTCCACGTCAAAGCGCGTATTTTGCGTGTGGTAGAATGCTCGCCTGCCACATAACAAGTAATAGTGAAGATGAATGTGGATGTTGCTTTGACGTTAAATTAACATTTGTCACTTCGTCTTTAAGGACCCACCAAGCAGACCCACCGGTGGGCCTCCGTGTCTCCCAAGACCTACTGACTGGTAGGACCTATGTGCCTATTTAGTTTTATATCCGCTGAGACCCACAAGGACAATCCTTTATAAAGTCTCTTTCTATGTAACAATGAAGTTGATTAGAAAAACTTGTTGCAATAAGTTTAAGTATATTTAATTAAAAGGATGATTAATAATTATTGATATTGATAAGACAATATAAAAAATCGTAAAGTAGTTTTCTATTTTAGTTTAATTCTCACTAGTTCTACCGTAGAACTGTATAGTAGAACTAGTGGGAATTATCGTTATGACGGACCGGATTTATGACGGATGATAAGACCAGACCCCGTATTCACAAACGTTCGACTCGTTTCCAATTCTACAACTCGTATATCTGTCTTCTTCTGGCATTACGAAAACGACCGAGATAGACAAACGACTTCCCGAATCGGAAGCGAATCGAAGCGTTGTGAATACGGGGGCTGGTCTTTGACACTTAGCCGTAGTAGAATAAAAAGTGAGACTGACAACTTTTATACAGAGCCGTCATCATAACGATTTACAAGAAATCAATTTAAATGTGATTATAGTAACGGTTTGGGTGCGCAGACACAGGCGCCCCGCCCGGGTGTTCATCCTGAATCAATCCTTGATCTTAACCGCGGAATTAAAACTAAACATTTTGCATAAAACAGATATCCGCTAAGTAACGTCTGATTCCATAACTAACAAGAAATCGATCAAACAATTTATTTTGCACAAGACACCACCCCAAAATATTAGCCATTTCTGGAGCAAAAACAGAAGTTTCCGTGATTAATGAAGCTTAATGCTCCTGATTGCAAGTTGTTGATACTGTCAGAGCCATTCTTTGAAGGTTCCCTTAACAAATGATTAATGTAACGCGGATATGTTAACTAAATGTTTTAACCTTGCAAAAGTAGCAAAGAGAAAGAGAGAAATTATTAGTAACCTTAGATTCGGTGACGAGGCATTTAATCATGATTTTGCCGTACCATCCAATAGAGCTCATTCAATGAAGATCTTTGACAGTCGTTACAGGTAGTTAGTGGCTCGAAAGTCTGTCAATTAGTCTCATCAAGAGGTAACGTATTACCCAGTATTAGTAGTCGGCTGTGGAAGTCTTATAGGAAGTCATTATTAAAATACTGGTATTTTGCTCCGGTTAGACTGGAAGCCGACTCCAACGTACTTGGGAAAAGGCTAGCAGATGATGAACCAATTGAGTTTCCAGTATGTTTTGAATCAATTGACTTGGCCAGTCAGGTCAGAGAATCAACAGCTTGGCCGCCAATATTTGACCTGACGGTAAAGGATACTTGCAACAAAATAGGATTTCCCAATCTTAAATTATGATATTTTCTACCATTCATTCTAATCTTGTTCTATATAATGTTTTGTTTGACTCATACAATACCCTGAACAGAATATTGTTCATGCTATGACCAAGGTAAACAAAAAAACTGCACTTACACACAACACCTGAATACGGTAACCTGTAGTCTTGATATTGTATTAAGTGCTAACTTAAGTGTCGGTTAGCCCAACCATGTCACATCCCCCATTAGTATCTTCAGTCTTCCTGACATCGGCAGCAATTTGATACCGCGTGACACGGGTGGGCAATTTTCCATTATTTATTGCTTGAAGAGAATTTATGTACGAGCCATTGTCGTTTATTAGTGCTGTTCGGATGTAAGTTATGTTTACAAGTTTAACAGTGGTATCTTCGGCATTGTATGAGGTTATGGGTAGGTAGGGTAGTTATGGGTAGGTAGGGTAAACATTGCGCTAATTAGTGGGAGCACAATGTTGGCTGCATTTTCGTCTTGCTGCTCGGTTGAAGTTTCGATATTTTTTTGTATAGGTTAAGGTATAAATCTGTTCTGAATCTGTTGGCGCGTATTTACAAAGTTTTGTTCTCTAAGATTGTCTTTGTTTTATCTATAAGCATAATCCGCCTATAATATTCCCACATCTGGGACACATTATCCTCTTTGAAAATGTGAACGGGGTTTAATCACGCAGGCCCAGAGTGGGTTGGTTAAATGTCACTCATGTCTTCAAATTTTTAGTTCTCGGACGTGTCGGTGACTTCACGATGTTTTCTTTTACCGTTTTTAGGGCAATTGTGGTGAAGATGGCATTTGTTTCACGGGGAATCGACGGAGAGAGAACGATTCAATTAGGTACAAAAATTAAGGCGCCTGCCTGGGTTCGAATCCACGACTTACTGCTCGTCAGTCGGGGTAGCTACCACAGGGCCACCGCTGCTCATCTATACGAAAAAATGTGAGAACACTCCTGACGACCATGAATGAGGTCTATGATCTTTGTGAATTTTCGTTCGGTAATGAATTAAATAATCCATAGTCTTAACTGTAGCTAAACTGCGTTCACGATAGAGACTTCGTTTAAAATAGCTTCGTTTTAGTTTGCTTGTTACAAGTTTAAAGAAAACCAAGATCTAAAAGACATTAAGGCTTCATGCAGTTCCGTGGAACCGCCGAATAAGCGACCTATTACTCTGCATACAGCAAAGCCAATGCGGAGTGCATTACCATTTTTATAGCAGCGTGTCTGCGTATTATGCAGATTGCCGTTCGTTGGCCAACGACTGAGGAGTGCGATGTATGTAGGTGTTCTAAATTGTGGGGTACCAGCGGGATTCATTCGCGGGAGCATTTCTCTAAGACATGTTATGTCAAGATGCCCATGGGCGGTATGTTAACTGGGGGGCGCTGGTTGGTCAGTGAGAAGTACGCAAAATGTCTTTCTTGTTCTTTCTCCTAGACTCTGTCCAAGTTTGAGCGAGATAGTAACTACTTTCATGAACAATTTATGACAAATACTGATGCGAGGACTACTTCGGCGCTACGGCGAAGTAAACGACGGCGGTTCTTCACCGTTATTCGACAACTCAGAACTCTGCACCAGGTTAGACAACAACCACATGATAAAGAAAAAGCGGGATGATATGCCTACTACAAGGAATCATTAGCTTTTTTAATACTGTTGCTGGGGATCACTAGAAGTATTTTTTTAAGTAAAATAAGTTAGAAAACCCTTTACACGACAAGAAAGGAAGTGACTCATTATGAGATATAAAAAAGAAGACTTGCTGCATTTGCAGTGCCAACTTTAAATATATTGGTATACAATGTTGTTGATGACAATGAGAATTTTAAAAAATTCTGAGCATATTAATTTTTTATGCAATACAATGAATTTAGGTTTTGGTGAGATTAAAGTCACTTTGTTGGCTATTGATAACTGAATTGTTTTAGCTGATGGCAGTGGTTTTTTCTGGGTCGCTTTCTGGTCGATACTAAACGGTGGTTAAATGTGAGTAATCTATATATCTATACTTATAATAAATCTGTAGAGAGGTCAATTCTGTACATGAAATATATTTACAAAATAACTATCGGGGGGTGATTAGTGATCGATACTGATGCCAAAAATGCAATCAGTAAAATTTTTGTCTGTCTGTCTGTCTGTCTGTCTGTCTGTCTGTCTGTCTGTCTGTCTGTCTGTCTGTCTGTCTGTCTGTATGTTATTTATAGAAAAAAAAACTACTCGACGGATTTTAACGAAACTTGGTACAATTATTCTACATACTCCTGAGCAGGTAATAGTATACTTTTCATCACGCTACCATTAATAGGAGCAGAGCAGTGAAAGGAAATGTTGGGAAAACGGGAGAAGTTACTTGGTTTTTTTAGCTTCCGTCGCGTGTGCAGCCTTAATGGTTAAAGCTACATAGAAATCATGTATAACGGAAATATTCCACATAAAATTACATAAAAAATATCCCAAGACAGCATATGTCTATCTTTTATAGTTGACTCACAATAACACGTGTAACTCCCGATAGCTTAGCAGTTCGGAGATTTGTTATTATTATATTTGTTTACTCTTACGTTTATATCATCACGCTATGACCCACATAAAACATAGGATACATTTTATTCCGGTAGTAAGATCCCATGGGACAATAATCAAACTTCACGCGGGCGAAGCCGCTGGCAGAAGCTAGTACTTATAATAAATCTGTAGAGAGGTCAATTCTGTACATGAAATATATTTACAAAATAACTATCGGGGGGTGATTAGTGATCGATACTGATGCCAAAAATGCAATCAGTAAAATTTTTGTCTGTCTGTCTGTCTGTCTGTCTGTCTGTATGTTATTTATAGAAAAAAAAACTACTCGACGGATTTTAACGAAACTTCTTACAATTATTCTACATACTCCTGAGCAGGTAATAGTATACTTTTCATCACGCTACCATTAATAGGAGCAGAGCAGTGAAAGGAAATGTTGGGAAAACGGGAGAAGTTACTTGGTTTTTTTAGCTTCCGTCGCGTGTGCAGCCTTAATGGTTAAAGCTACATAGAAATCATGTATAACGGAAATATTCCACATAAAATTATATAAAAAATATCCCACGACAGCATATGTCTATCTTTTATAGTTGACTCACAATAACACGTGTAACTCCCGATAGCTTAGCAGTTCGGAGAATAAATGTGAATGTAAGTTTGTTTGTTGCGCTTTCACGCGACAACTACTGAACGGATTTGGATGAAATTTTGCACACAGATAGTTTATAACCTGGATTAAAACATAGGATACTTTTTATCCCGGCAGTAAGATTCCATGGGACAATAATCAAACTTCACGCGGGCGAAGCCGCTGGCAGAAGCTAGTAAATATAAATGTTGATAGCCGGAGAGGGAGATGAAGAGAACGGTGGCTGGATTGTGTGAGGAATAACATAAAAGAAAAGGAGTAAATGATACCATGACAGTTGACAGAAGAGAATGGGAGAAAAAAATACATGTTGCGTCAATCCCAAGTAACATGAGATAAGGGGAGGAAGATGACGATGAAACGGCGGATAAATGGACTTTTAACCAAAAACGCTAAAATCGTAACCTTGTGGCACACCCAAATGTGTTCTGAAAGCGAGTGCTGTGCTAATCTATGCAAACCCGTTTTAAGATTGACTTGTTTGTAGGACACACTTGGTCCGTGATTACTGTGAGCCGCACACGTATGGGCTTAATCCCGGAATTCCGTGTGCGGGATTTAACTTTACAAAAGGTTTGCTATCTCTGTTTTTTATTCAGAGTTAAGTTTGAAGGAAAGTGTGGGTACTATCTGGTGTCCACGATACAAGCCTCGTTGCTTAGTGTGGCACTAGATGGCGCTGTGTGTAATGTCGGGCGCAATTTATTTATTTATTTAACTTTTAGAATGTCTTAAGTTACACAGTTCGACTTAAGCTATTGTCTTACTATTGTGTCTCTAATTATGACATTCAAAAGGTTAATTAGTTTAAGAGATTTTGGATGAAAGGGGTTAGTGACTTCATCGCTGGACTAGTGGTTGTAAGCGCGACTGCTAAGATTGTGGTTCTGGGTGAGATTCCCGGGTCGAGTAAAAGTGAGATTAGATTTATACCCGGTTCATGGCAATAGGCTCATCTGATAACATGGCATGAGACTTAAACATATCTGGCGAAATGGTGATCACTGTGTTGTCCAATTTCTCACGGGTCATGGCAACTTTAAGAGTAAATTATTTTCCTTCATGCTTGTTGACTCGCCTTTTTGTCAATGTTCCACATCTGACTACGAATATGAACAATCTGCACATCAAATTTTGCGGGAGTGTAGTCTCTGGCAAAATGATCGCAATATTATGTTGGATAGTGTACAGGTTACATCCGGAGTGATTTACTATACGGACCTTGTAGAAACTAGAGCAAATTTCCGTGCTTTCAAGCGTTTTTGCCATACCTGTTATTGGAATCAAATATAACAGCTCTCAATTTAGGACCCATTAACGTTAATATTTATCAGTGGTGCTAGGCAACTGGGCCCATCCCAGTTGTATACGTCCCTTTGTGCCTATTGGCCTTGTTTTGTTCTGTCTCCTGCTGATATGGAGGGAAGTGGAAATTACAGTTTTTTTCCTACTCCTCCGCTATACTTTCTGATTAATTTCGTTGCGGGATCCAAGACAGTAAAATTCATTCTCTGGGACATCGTCGAGCTTCATTTCTCGGCGCTTTTCTGGTGGTCGCCACTGTTGATTCTGGCTTTCAGGAGTTACAGTGGCTTGGGCATATCTGGCGAAATGTGGGTGTACTATAGCTACACCTCTGACTAACCCTTCTAGGATTACAGTCGTGATGTTATATTATGTGGTTGATGTAAAAGTTTTTAAAATTTAAGGTTTCAAGATTTGTACTTTTCGTGGTTATGTTTAGTTAAGAAATTAATATTTTATCTATATTTTGAAGAAACTCTTTTCCAAGATATGTTTCCGTATTTCACAACAATAATTATTTAGTGTTATTACAAAACAAAATAAAATATTTTCGTTAATTAATATCATAGATTCTACAATATGGGGCTTTTTCTTTTTCAATATAACTGGCAAAATGTGGAATATATTGTAGGTACAACTCCGTATAATCCTTTTGGAAAAAGAAACTTTGATTTGATGATAATATTATAATAAACAAGCCAAAACGCCATTATTTTTAAACCAAATCAAGAACACTGAACTTATTCACCCATTCATCCCAATTTGTACAATCCACTAGTCTGTTTATCTGTTTGTTCCGGCTAATCTCCAAAACGGCTCGGCCGTTTTTGACAGGACTTTCACTGGCAAAAGCTGATGTTATGAGGAGTAATTTATTTTAGAAAACGTATTGGGGGTGCCTCCAAAAAAAAATTAAACCCATTATATTGTTGTAGTCAAAGTTGTAATATTTTAATAATAATTTCACAAAGAAGAAGTTTGCGAGCAACAGCTAGTCTATGCTTGATATCATAAAGAGGGAGGAATTGTATTTTTGTATGTAACGAATAAACTTAAAAACTACTGGATCGATTTGAAAAATTCTTTCAGCAATGGATAGCTACATTATCGACGAGTAACACAGGCTATATTTTATTTATCTCTGTACTACCACGAGAACGAGAACTACGTGGGTGAAATGGCGTGGTGACCGCTAGTCCTAAATAAATTGTAATAAACACGTATACGTATGCGTAACACACGGTAAAAACCCGTGACTTTTTTAACATAACATGACTCTATCGCTTACCAATAAAACTCCTTCAGAATCAACAAAACTGAACAACATCCATTACTCTCACCCTCTCACCCCTATTTGTCCATGATCGTCTCTTTTATTGTAGCAGAAAGAATAATAAACAATAAAACAAGCGTTCAGTACCCACTAGTGTCACGGAGAGCGCAAAGGAAGTAATAATCGTAAAGTGAGCCGCGTATTTCCGACTTTGCTTGCAACTGGGCAGGGTTGGCTGCGCAGTGATTTTTTTTGGGACTTATTATTTATTAATCAATTTCTCATTCAACCATTAGGTTGAATGAGGAATTGAAGGTAGGCTTGGAAAATAAATAAATATCGCTGGACATTACACACAGCGCCATCTAGTGCCACACTAAGCAATAAGGAAGTGTCGTGGACACCAGATAGTTGATATACTACATAGATACTTTTTTTTTTGTTTGTAAATACGTACTTATTATACATATTAACATCCATGACTCGGAAACAATGTCCATGCTCACCACACAAACATTTGCTCCTACCGGGATTCGAACCCAGGATCCAAAGAACGTAAGGCAGCCACACCACTGCCTGCGCCATTCGGGTCGTCAAAAATGAAAGACTATAAATTGGGTAAAAAACGATAAGCAGAGAGACAGAAAGAACGAGAGTGAGAGAGAAGCAAAAGAGACAGACAAAGAGAAATTTTGTTAGAAAAAAAATATATATATCGCTGGACATTACACATAGCGCCATCTAGTGCCCCACTAATACTTTACTACCCAATAGATACTTTAAAAAGGTGAGTAAAGAGTATTTTGAACTGCTGACATCTCTTTGAGGCGCGCGTGGAACACGAACGCGCCGTTTACACGGCCGGTCGTCGTTAGACGGACGGACGGTTAGCTGGCCCATGATAGCCAACCGTCCACAGGCCCGCATCTACGGTGGCCGGTAGCCACCACGTGGCCCCCGACGCCCGGTGCGTCTCCCGCGGCGGCAGGGAAGAGAGGTTCTCTCCCTCTCTCGTTCCGCCACCTCCTTCGCTACCATGACTGCTTCGCAGAAGGAGTTGTTGCTGTTGTTGTTGTTTGTTGCTGTCTCGAAATTATCGACTTTTTTTCTTTCTCATTTTCCTATTTTAACTTTGCCTTCCCTCTTTATCTCAATATCATTAATGAATATGTTTGTTTTGTCTAGAAAATTATAAAAACAACAACTTCAAATAGGCCTCAAAAAACTCACAGCCCTACCCAATATCGACGCAGCCACCACACTCAACATCGGCTGCCGATCGTTGTATGCATCTGCTGCAGAAAATCCTGATATAATCCCAACCCACTGCAACAATCACGGGAATTATTGGCTCGAGGGCCCGACACCAGAATTACGAAGGCTCAATAAAATGTGTAAACTTTTATTTTTACTGATTGGGTGACGTGTGTATAACAGTTTGTGAAATGGCAATGCATCTTTTGGTTATTATTAAAATGAAATGTTGCCTTATCTCCCGGAAATGGTGGACAATTTTGAGTAAAAATCTTTTTGTAAAAGTAATTGTTGTTGCCTTTCAAATTCATAATTTAACGTGGCCATGTTCAAAAGTGGTTTAAACAGTTTCGAGCCCTCAATTCGAGTTTAAAAGTAGACGTTTTTTGCTATTTGAAACCGGCCTAAAATGGCCGCTTTAGCAGAATCGTAATTTGAATCACGTTAAAGAAATAATTTTTAATATGGGTATTATTTTCAGTATCAAAAAGTCCATTTTAAGAATTAAAAAATATTTTTTAACGTGATTCATATTATTCTCTGCTGAAGAGGCTATTTTAGACCCCCTGTACTTTTATTTTACTCTGTAATGTATGAACAATTTTCAAAATAGATCTGTACGAGAGTTTTCTTCTGTACGATTATATTTTGGTCTTTAAAATTGCCACTAAACCTCAAAAAAAATACCTTGATAACCCTACTGTAGCGACCATTGTAGTTTTATGAAACTGTTTGTAAGGATTTGAATGGCTTCCAAGTGCTGTTTGTATTAATATTATTGGCCTTATGACTCAGGTTTTTTTGTATGTTTTACAGTTTTCAGGGGATTAAATTGTGTGCGAAGAGGGTTCTCATTGTTATTTTTCGTAGAACTGCTTTTATTAAGGTTTTCATAGCTGTATTTTTCTTGAACATACTGTTGTTGACTCGGGCTTAATTCTGGTTAATTTACGGCCATTTTTAATAACTTACTGACATGTTGCTATCTTTGTTGGTATGTCGTTTTGCTTACGGTTAGAAACAAAACGGCACAGAAAAGTTTTCTTTGATTTTTCTGTGACGCGGATAGGATATTTCAAGCTAACTTTTGTATATTAACCAACAGTCATAAGTCAATTTGTGTTTCAGAGATTGGAGCACACCCTTATCTACGCAACACAGTATTTAATACGGCTGTCAATAAAATAATAGTTGCCTCCGTGACCGAAAAGGTTTAGGTGGTCTATTTCATGATTTATTTTGTTAGTTTTTTTCAGATTGGGAGTCAACTTATCGTTACAACTATGAGAAGATACCTGAAACTCTGAAATCGATTGTTAATGATTTTCCGAGCTAAAATTACCGTTCTGTTTATGAAATTAATTCATCAGTACTCTACTCTTGTCAAACTGAAACACATTGATGATGCATTGTAGTTAAACTTTTCCGGTACTTTTCTGGACTTGATTTCAAATGGACCTCAATCAACAAACCAAAAACATCCATTTCGAAATTCGACCTTCATTTGAAAATCCAAGTCAAAGCCTCTCTATTTATAAATAGAGAGGCTTTGACTTGGATTTATACCATTTAATATTTCTGTGATTTATCCAATATCATATCTACCCACGTACTCCTTCTACATATAGCAGTTAAATACAGTTCACAGCTCTTGTTGACTCGTGCCGATAGCAGTCAGAATTCAACCCTTGTTATGACTGACGGTTGCATGAATATTCAACCCCGTCCGAGCCGCGGGCGCCTCCGTTACTTGTAACAACTATCTGTGGAATTTGTGGGAAGTTGTACTTGTAATGTTATGGCGAATGGAGCGAATTTTTAGAATTAATTGGAGTGATTATGTAAGTTTTAGATTAAAGAAAATGAAATGCAAAATATTGTTTTTGGGCTTTTTTCCAGCTTTGTTAGCTGGTAACGTTTTACCGGGGTTTCCTAACCTAACCGCTGTGCCAAAAGCATTCAGTTAAAGTAACCTCTGTCCACCAGCGATGCTGTCATCATCATCATAATAATCACCATAAGCATCATCATTTCAGCCGAAAGACATCCACTGCAGGACATAGGCCTCCCGCAAGTGTCGCCACATAGACCGGTCCCGTGCGGCTCGCATCCAACGGATTCCAGCAACCTTCACCAGATCATCGGTCCACCTACCGGGAAGTCTTCCAACGCGTCGTCTTTCGGTTCGCGGTCGCCACTCCAGAACTCTTCGGCCCCATCGGCATCGGCATCTTTTCTTATCATAATAATATCAGCACGGTATCATCCACTGCTGGGTTCACTTCTGTCACAATTTCCGGTTCTGTGCGTCCATTTCCCCAGATTAAATTTTTGGACGGCCCTGGTTTCTTTAACAGCCATTTGATCATAGCTTAGCTCTATCGCTCATCTCTGAGTCTAGCTAGATGCTGTGCAAGAGAGGAAGTTATGAAAAAAATGAAGTTTTACTTGAAGTCATAGGTATTTTAATTATTATTATTCAGAGGGCACAAATCATCACTGAAAAAGGTGTGCAACTGTAAACTTGGTCATGTTCAACAAATTTAGGTGTTATTACTTTTACGGTGTAGTCTCACTTATTTTATATTCTGTGTTTTTTTTATTTTATGTGTTACAATTTACATTTTTAAATATTTTATGTCTTATAACATCGTATTGGACGAGTCTGTAATGATGTTTTAATTGGTGGTAAATAAATAAATAATAATATTAAATAACTTTTTAAAAATTTTGAAATCTTAAAAACTTCCAACCTGTAGTCTATGCTTTGCAGAGTTAAGATCAAATGCTAACGTATCTACATCCACATCGTCATTCATAATGCAATTTTGTATGACAAAAACATTTTGGTAGTGTCTGAAGTACGAAAGTCTGTGAAAAAAAATCTGTGAACACTTCCACAATTCTAACTAAATTATAATTAACCTATTTCCAACAAAAACACGATTGGTTTATAAGGCATTAACCATCACACAGACCACACTGTCCCATCGACCACGTCATGTTACATCACTAATTTCAATCTAATGTATCATTAGGCCTCTAATTTAGAGGGGCAGCACTAAATCGTGTCGGCCCCTTAATTTATAGTCCGCGGCAGTTTCATGGTCTACTGGACAATTAATCTAACAGGTATTTAGTAGGGAACTGATGTATGTTGGAAAGCAACAAGGCTGAATGGAACCAGCATGCTTGGCCAGATGTATGGACCTGGGCCTCGATTCTGCTATTACAATAGTGTCAGAGTAGTCGATCATTGATTTCATAATGATCAAGTTATGCCAAATTTTGACAAGTTTGTTAAATCTACTATCATAATGGCGCCATTATGACTTTTCAATGGTCTAACACTGACACTTCATTGAAAGAAATGTCATCGAATAATAATCTCGCACATGAAATCTGGCATGAATAAATGTTCGCATTTAGTAGTAGATTTCTAAAACCATTTGTACTAAGGGTTTTATAATATTGACAATACGACAATGCCATTAAAACACAATTTTATTACGAGACCATTGACCGACCATAGTGAATTTAGCAGATTACGAACTTTAAGCAAAATGACAATGGGATGAGAATGAAATCGTGTTGGAGTGACGAATTTATTAAAATAGTAGAATTAGGCCCCTAGACGAAGCAAAATAACTTCTTGTCGACTGTTCAGTCGTCCACGTTTGCCAGAAAACATATTCGGTTCTTAGGAAAGATTTTTAGTAACTAGCAACGACTTTTAATTTGCAACTTAAGGTATCAAAAGAACCCGGGGTTGCGGGCCTGTTCGAAAGAGATACCGCGGGCCCGGAACATTAAGGGCGAGTAAGGAACATGGATGGGTTTTAGTCAGTAAGAGACACTCCCTCCCGCTCCGCCCAGAGTGGGAGAAGTCATTTTTGATGATTTCCCATTATCAAAAGCGATTAGCGCAACTAAACGGGGATCAAGAAGAATAAAGGTACGACCCTGACCGCTGAACTCGGTTTAGATTTGCTGATCACGGTTAATTTGAGGTGGACTGGAAACCAACATTAGGATTTTAGTTTAGCGTCTTGCAAATGTGTGAGGTCATTCAACAGCAGGATTATTACGCTTTTTCAGAAGGCACAGCTTGTTACATGTAAAGCAGTAATTTGACTTTATCTTTGGCGTAGTTTTACTTTTCGTTTTTTTTAACCAGATATCAGAATGACTCGATGAATGAGTAAATCATCTGCTTTCTGAGAAAACTTAAACTGAAACATCAAAAACAATCTACCAAATAAATTAATAGTCACGAAAAAACATTTTGCCAGCGTAATGAATTCCCAAAGTTGCAAATTGCTCAAACATATTACATAATAAAATAGCTCTCGATAGATTTACGATTACTATATTTCAATTTTATTGCTACTACTACCATCGCTTACGACTTTTCCTCCGTAACACATTTTTCATTTATATTTTTCAGACTTATTTATAGCGGCTTCAGAGTGCAGCAAGACTCATGTGATCTAAAATTTTGGTAAGGGTAGCATATCCAGTAAATTCAATTGCTATTTTATCTTTCATCTTTTAGCCCGGAGCTATACGGTACTGCGAGAAAACAAATGAAGTGTAAAATAAATTGTTGGCCCACGGGTTACCGCGACGAATGCGACGCGATGCGACTCAAACGAAACGCACGCGCGTATCATGAAATACAAATAGCGTCACTTGATAGACCTAGATCACATGAACGTCAGACCTACGTCATTTTACAAAAAGCTGCAACTTCTCTAGTCTAATCATCAAAACTGTCGGCTTGGGAAACAGCTTCAAATAGTTGCCCAAGAAACATAGTTATTATTAGTTTAACATTTAGTTTTTATTTAATCAATTGATTGACGTACTTTAAAGATGTCTGGCAGTAGGTTCCCACCACACAAAACCTTTTATCTACCCAAATATCATAAACCCTCTCTAATGCGTTCAAAAACCATAGGCAATGACCAGCATTACCAACCTGCAGAAATGAACGGTACTGTAATGAACTCATAACGCAACTGTAAACAGTTGCGTTATGAGTTTTAAATTTGGAACAGGTGTCAAATTCAAGTGAGTATGCTATTCTAGTACCACCTACCATTAAATCAGATATAGATAAAAAAAAAAAAAAAAACCAAATTCAGTATGATTCTAATTATAAATCGCACGACATTTTGGATCTCGAGTGACACAAGAATAGTGACTTTGTTCGTTTGCCTATGATTTAAAAAAAAATGACAGATATCCGAAACGCCGCCATTTCGAGCTGTCATTTGTTCGTTAGCTTTTTATTTCCAGTAACCCATTCTTTATTTCTGTCGAAAATGAGTGATAGTGACTCAGAAATTGACATGAATACTCCGCCAGATATCGTAAATGCAGCGACGAATGCAACTAATAACCTGTTGGCACAAAAATCAAGGGCCAAGTAACAATGCAGGTCATTTCCCTATGGTTCCTGAACCCATCATAGAGCCCTTATGATATTTGGGTAGATAAAGTAGTGTATGCAACTATACATAATTAGGCATTACAACACTCGTGTGATGCTATTAAGAAACTCGCCTTCGGCTCGTTTCTTAAACCCACACTCGTGTTGTAATGCCCTTCATTATGCACAGTTGCATAAACTACTATAACAGTAGAGGAGTCTCTTTCTCTACTGTCATAATTACTACTTGCTTCTATATAAAAAACACGCTTGAAAGTATGTCGTAATTTATTAGCTATTAAGTACACTTTATCAATCAATCAGTTTATTTGTGAAACATAGGTGTTTACATAATAAGGTGGTGCGCTGTGTGTGTGGTGTGTGTGTGAGTGTGTGTGGTTGTGTGTGTGTGTTGTGGTGGTGTGTGTGGTGTTTATAATTATTTATTTACCTGTTATCTGCCAAAGCTATCACGACTGACTTTTCACAATATCCAATTGTTCTCACCTATATAACATACTAAGGTACACACCACACAAACAGTTTCAGCCGCCACGAGACACCCTCTATGTGGGTCTTACAGATTATTTTCTAAAAATATGTTAGTATGGACATATCTTAAGTAACTTATGCATAAGATAAGACCTCAACAACTTACCCCAAAACCTAACATACTAACTACACAGGTACACTTGACTACATTACTAAATCGCTCACCACTCAACTCGAGTGCTGTTATCGGTAATATTCGATTCGGATCGATATCTACTCGATGCTTCTCGAATACGTACCGATGCGTGATCCTCCTCTTCATTTGGCTGAAGTAGTGTCTACATTACTCGGCTTCGAGGGCGAGGGCTCGTCTGGTGAAATGTTCGGAGGTTGAACTGAGGTAGGGATGGTACGGATTTAGGTGAGTGAGGGGTAAGACTTGAAGGTTACAATAGGACAAAGTGCAATCGGTTTATAAGCGTTTCGTTTGCCTGCAAACACTTTCTACAGGGTTGACCAAAAATCTTTGGTAGTTCATGCATTTTATCCAATACATTTTTAAATATACGTATTTATTAATTTTTAATATACGTTTCACTTTATTTACGGAATGTTATGTTTTCATTTACGACATTGTCAAAACTTACTTATTCGTATTCGCCTTAAAGTTCAGTCTTAAAAAGTTATGTAAATACATTTCTTTATATTACATCTAGTTAACCAGGTTTATTTGTTATTGAGCTATTAGATTCAAGACAAAACAAATATATTTTATTAATAATAATAATAATAAATAAATAGCCTTCTTTCAGGTGGGAACAAGGTGCGCGCCTTCAACGGTTGGGTCATGCCGGTTTTAATGTACTCTTTCGGCATACTCAAATGGACTCAGACCGAACTCGACGCTCTGGATAGAAGAGTCCGTACACTGTTGACCGAAAATCGGATGCATCACCCACGATCATCGGTGATGAGACTGTACATCCCGCGGAAGTGCGGGGGTCGAGGCTTTTTAAATGTGAAGACCCTCCACAACCGCGAGGTGTGCAGCCTCAGGGAATATTTTCTAAAAGCCGAAGTGGGTATGCACCGAGATGTGGTCGCAGTGGACAAGGGACTCACCCCGTTGTCCATGGCTAAAGAGAACTGGCGCAAACCTGTAATACTTACTACCGATGACCGCAAGAAAGAATGGCAGGGCAAGGTGCTTCACGGGCGCTTCTACCGGGCTCTTCATGGGCCCGATGTAGATTTTCTAGCGTCCGTGTCCTGGCTACGTTTTGGTGACCTCTTCGGGGAAACTGAAGGTTTTGTCTGTGCAATTATGGACGAAGTTATGTTAACGAACAACTACCGGAAATATATTATGAAGGACGGGACGGTTGACGTGTGTCGGGCATGCCACTGTCCGGGTGAGTCCATCAGACATATTATTTCTGGTTGTTCCCGTCTAGCTAACGGCGAGTACTTACACAGACACAATCAAGTAGCCAGAATTATTCACCAGCAACTTGCGTTGAAATTTAAGCTTGTGGAATCTGAGGTACCGTACTACAAGTATGTGCCCGACCCAGTTCTCGTAAAAGACCATATCACGCTGTACTGGGATCAGTCTATCATTACTGACAGGACTATTGTTGCCAATAAGCCTGACATAGTGGTGATAGACCGATCAGCGCGCCGAGTAATGATAATCGATGTTACTATCCCTCATGACGAGAACCTCGTGAAAGCTGAGAAAGAGAAACAAATTAAGTATCTCGACTTGGCACACGAGGTTCGCGACATGTGGAATATGAACTCGGTTATCATTGTGCCGATTGTCGTGACGGCCAATGGCCTGATAGCCAAGAGCCTCGACGAACATCTGTCGAAGCTCTCTTTAGGCGGTTGGATCAAGGGCCTGATACAGAAGGCAGTACTCCTCGATACGGCTCGCATTGTGAGGAGGTTCCTGTCTCTGCAACCCTAACCACCGGTGACTTGGACCCTGCTCCCGACACCGGCGGATCCCTATTTTTTATATTTTTAAATGTTTTTATATCTTTTTTAGAAATATTTAAAAATGTAATAAGTAAGATGAAGAATAAATAAAGGAGATAATAATAATAATATCATTTAATTCGGGTAACAAAAGACCCATATCACATATACCTTACAGACTAACATACATATTTATTAAAACTACAAAAACATAAATAAAACTATTGAACACGAAGAGACGGCGTCATGTTGTGCTGCGTGGTGTCGCGTAGCCTTCCGCGGAATCGCCGATACACGACACCTTTCGGCCAAAACTCTTCCTTGAGGAAGGTCTCAATGTCATGAGTCGGCACTCGCACCACGAACGATTTAAAATTCGTGTTGTGGCGCGACTCCAACTTCTCGACCCTCACTGTCCAGTTGGTCTTCGCTCGGACGTACTCCACGATCTCCTCTACCTTCGTGGTGTGAAGTAGTCGTGAAACATAGAGCTGCGTCGTTGGTATCGCCGGACGCAACACACTGGGTCCTTCCTGCGCGGTACCGCACTGGTTCCGACTAGGTGGCTTCTTCCTTTTCTTCCTCTCCACCTTCACAAAGCCATCCTCGTCACACGTGGCCGCTGCTGGGCCTTGCTGTTTCGAACCCTTGTTGGAAGGTTCACAGCCGCTCTTATTTTTCTTCCCCTTCTTCACCTGCGATACAGGCGTGGCGACAATCGCAGCGTAGGCACGTTTAGGGGTCGACGTACCTACACAAGTCACGGCCTCGACCGGCACCGAGTCAGCAACTACGGCGCATGTAGCAACGCGTGCGATAGCAGCTGGTGACGCAGCGGAGCTCGCTGACTCAAAACTGCCGACGCTAGCGTTTCTCGCTCCGCAACGTGTGCTCACGTTGGAGGCATCAGGCGACCTATTTACCTTTATAGCGTTGCGCAACAACTCCACTTCGGCACGTAGATCACCAATGACGTTATCCGACGCCTCCAACTTGGAATGTACCTCGACCAGGCTTGCCTTGAGAGTTGTGATGTCCTTCAGCAACCTGGTGACGTCGACGTGGTCAAACGTGACTGGGGGCAGTTTATGAAGCTCCTTCGCCACAAAAGCGGGCACGTCGTCCGGGTCGGTGCTCTTCATCAACGTGATGATGTCCTGCACACACTTCTGGCCACCATCCCTCCGGCGGGACTATTAATACTATGCTGAAAAGTAACACAATTGTGTGCAATCATTATTTACCTTGCGCCACCAAATCGGATCGGGATCCCTATATTGGATTTGTAGCGAAAATTAACCAACAAATATTTCAGCGTATGTTCATTAAGGGCCTCGCAAGCGAAACATAAAATATACAAGTTAAAATATTATTCAATAACATCACAAACAGTAACACGAAACAAGTGCGCCAATTTAAATAACGTAAAACCAACCTGCTGCTAACAAAAACTGTAAAACAAGCCATATTTGTGAAGCAGTAGAGTTGATATTCGGTATTACAAAATAATAGTTATCATGTAATTAAAGTCAGTTTTGCACGTTGTGAGATGTCTAATTAGCTGCCACGCATTTGCTTCAGTTAATTTAGTTCCGAATATTATGTAATTAACATAACTGCGGCAACCTCTGGTACTATACAGACACATAGTACATATGATCACGTAATTTAGTAGATAGTTTAGTTTCATAACATACATCAAGATGAGGAGTTAGTTGGCTAAATTGACAGAATTAGGTAAGTTATAATGTGAAATTAATGTTGGAAGACTGTCTTTTCTCTAGAGATGTGCTTTGCTGGAAATACAGGGTGTAAATAAACTCATCATGAAGCCGTTAACCAAGCATTCTAAGGTCCATGTTCACCGAGAAGATAACAATCTGATTATCTAAAAACAGCTGTCAATGTGACATGTTCCCACACAAAAATGTATTTTAAACAGCTGTTTTTAGATAATCGTCCGACATGTTTTTGGTGAACATGGATCTTAGTATTCTTAAGCAAAAGTTATTGATGGAAAACTTCGATCAATATTATTGATCGAAGCTGGAAAACGAATTTTTTTGGGGAGAAATATCATGTTTTGTGGTAGAACTCAATGTTACGCACTCAAAACATTTATGCTGATGGATGGATTGAGTAGTACGGGGATCGAATATTACATTAAAAACTTGTATTAAAATAAAAATAAAAACTTGTTAAAAAGTTGGATCTTTGACTCCCAATTTTTCCGTTACTAAAAGGTTCCCAGGTATGGTGTAGAACAAAAAGATGATCGCAATGACATGGAGAACAAGTGCCTCCTTAGGAGATTCTTTACACTCTTTAAATGTTAAATTGACGAAATATTCATATAGATGAGCTCTGTTATGCGTCTGGCAATGAAGGTATACCTATGCAGACAAGGGTGGCTAAAAAGGCTCGACAATTCATAATATTAACTGCGTCTGTCTGTGATCACTAAGAATTTTATAGGAACCATAACACAATATGCAACATCATGGCTGTAATCCCCGAACGGTTAGGCAGAAGTGTACCTAAGAGTATATCCACATTTCCCGTTCGCAAAATAAGCGCTTTGACGTGGACTTGCGTACCTACACCAGCCCGCTATACAATATCCACATTTCCCGTACGCAAAATAAGCGCTTTGACGTGGACTTGCGTACCTACACCAGCCCGCTATACAATATCCACATTTCCCGTACGCAAAATAAGCGCTTTGACGTGGACTTGCGTACCTACACCAGCCCGCTATACAATATCCACATTTCCCGTACGCAAAATAAGCGCTTTGACGTGGACTTGCGTACCTACACCAGCCCGCTATACAATATCCACATTTCCCGTACGCAAAATAAGCGCTTTGACGTGGACTTGCGTACCTACACCAGCCCGCTATACAATATCCACATTTCGCCAGTTATGTTTTAAAAAGTTCCATATAAAAGGGGGGAGCCTATTGCCATCAACTGTCGATATTTACCATGTTTGACTAATACTGAGCATGAGATCTTGTATGATCCTGATAGATTTTGTATGGCAATAGCACGCTGTGACATCACTGTTTGGTCAACTCAATGACTCGGCTATTTATTGATTTCAAAGCAACTAAAAATGCAATTTGTCAATTAATTAAGTCCTTGAAACTAACCGAACAGAACCCATGGTTCGCTCCGTCGCGTGTCTATTAAGACATAGATTAAATAAGCTAATGGAGACAAAGATAATGGCGCTTAATCACCGTAGTGGAACAATCCACTGTTGTGTTAGAACCTGCCCTTAATAGGTAGTAGATAGCTTTTATTTGTTTGTGTTGGACAAACAGAAGGACATCAGTGTTAGAGGGCATAAAGGGTGATTCCAAAGAACGGCTCGCATCGCATCGGATCGGAAAATATATGAACCGATGCGGCAACGGCCGATCGCGCCCAACAGCATGTCGACTCATAGGATCGGCTCCGTATCCGTTTCTGCGCCTATAATAGTTTCAACCTTACCGTGTCCGACACGACGACAGCCGTACGGAGCCGACCGCGCGTCGCAGCATATTTTTGGCTACGATCGAGTGTCGCGAAGACACGCCGCGGTCTAACTGCTGTGTGCGGCTTAGTAATAATTGTAGATTTTAAATAATAAGCATACACGATTTTAATATCGCGAGCCGTTTTGTGGGTGTCATCCATAACGCACGATGTAAATGTAAGTAAAACGATTATGAAATAAAAAAAAAACACTTACGAAAAACCGTCTAGAAAAAGACACCAAAAAAGGAAAAATTACAGATTTCTGTCTGTTGTCTGTTTCACTTTTTAGTGCATTTTTGAAGTCAGTTTTATTGTGTGCAAAACAATTTATATTTCCTTTTTTTATCCTTTTTTAGTTGTAATATCCTGTACAAAGCTA
The DNA here is from genome assembly GCA_916618015.1 of Xestia c-nigrum. Lineage (NCBI taxonomy): Eukaryota > Metazoa > Arthropoda > Insecta > Lepidoptera > Noctuidae > Xestia > Xestia c-nigrum. The sequence continues at coordinate 22,330,276 of OU745245.1, read as the reverse complement.
TGCATATTTTATAATCAAATCATATAGGTACTATTCTATCGTTCTTTTAATTCTGTACTGTCGCTCTCCTGGCCAAAAACCGACCCCATTCCTTCCATGTTTCTCGAGGCTGCGCCTCCACTCTCCAAAAGCCATGCAAGGCGTCCTACCAACTTTTCCTCGGTCTTCCGTGGCCCCATCTATAGCTGTCTCAGGGCTCCAGTTTAGCGATAAAAAGGGGCCCACAGCTTTTCCAGCATCATGTTATATGTTAATCAGCCAATTATGTTCCCACTGCTGGGTCTCGGGCGTCCTCTTTATTAGAGTTAGCTAAAAACGTTCATCATGCTCATTAGAACCTCGGAAAGTGTTTTAAAATTAGGTTAGATTATCATCATTTCAGCCGAAAGACGTCCACTGCTGGCCATAGGCCTTCCCCAAGAGTCGCCACATTGACCGGTCCCTTGCGACTCGCATCCAACGGGTTCCCGCAACCTTAACCAAGTCATCGGCCCACCTAGTGGGAGGTCTTCCAACGCATCGTCTCCCTACTACTTTTCTGCCCCATCGCGGCCATCCGTTCTGCGAGCAATGTGACCTGCCCACTGCCACTTAAGTTTGGCAATTCTTCGGGCTACGTCGGTGACCTTGGTTCTCTTGCATCATGTTTCATAATAACGTAATTATTTCATCATAATGCTGGTCACCGATGAATATGTTGAAACAACGGTTTGGGATTCCATCTTGATAAAAATGAAAGTAAAATCATCATTCTCTTGCCCTTATCCCAATTTATTTCGGGTCGGGCAGCATGTCTTCTTTCATACTCCTCTATTTTTCGTCATCTCATCAGAGACTTCTTTTCTTGCCATATCATTCTTTGTTAAGAATCACAGACCATTCATCGTTTCTTTGGTCTTCCTCTACTCATATACCTATCCACATTCATCCTAAAACTTTCCTCAAACTTTTCCTCATTCCTCATACAACCGATTAACCTAACTTTTCAGTCACCGGCGCTACTTTCAGACTTCATCTTTTATACTCATTTCTAATTTTATCTATTCGCATAACACCACGCATCTCCATTAGCATTTTCATCTGTGCGACATGAAACAATTAAAATACATGTAGCAATAATTACTCCAAATACGTTTTAAACGCCACGATTTATCTTTTAGGTACACATGAATTCAATAATACATAACGAGTCCATTGAATCACTAAATTATTATATCAGATAAAGAAACATTAAGTACCTATGTACCTAGTTTATTGTTTCATGCACTTCTGTAAATTAGCATGCATCTCACAAGACTCCGTGGCGCAACGGTAGCGCGTCTGACTCCAGATCAGAAGGTTGCGTGTTCAAATCACGTCGGGGTCAAAGTTATTTTTGCATTTTGCTTCAGAAAATTGACTTAGCTACAAAGACTATACTCTATGCTTGGCTAGTTAGGACGCTTGGAGGTCTTGTCTTAAGGCCTATATTATTTATTGACATCACACACGGCAACTTTGATTTGGATTTTAATAAAACAATTTTCTTTTTGTAAAAATGAGATATTAACGAAACATAAATGTTCGATTGGTACTAACCTAAAACTGTTGCTAATTTTTATAATGTTTTATTCAATGTCAAGAAACAAAACAAAATAAAATATGGAGGTTTTAAAAATCCACATTTTTTCTATTTTCTATGTTAGAAATAAATCTTAACGAAGTTATTTTATTAATACACTGAGGTGAATCAAGCGGGTTTTATGATGTACAAAATCCATATTGCAAAAATAACTTTGACCCCGACGTGATTTGAACACGCAACCTTCTGATCTGGAGTCAGACGCGCTACCGTTGCGCCACGGAGTCTTGTGATGAGAGGGTTAATAATGACAACCATAAAATGGAACTAGACGTAGTCACTAGTCACCTCTTGAGAAATTGATAATATATTGTTAAGAAGAAATGAGGTTTTGCGTAGTATTATGAAGAAATGAGGTTGTACGTAGCACAGGTCACTTCTATGGAAAGGAATGACAGACAACTTTCATTAGTCTCTGGTCGCGAGAGATTAAATTAGTGGGGAATATCGCTCAAAGGGTTGTAAGATTTGTATTTTCCTATTTTGTGAACTTCCTCGCTATTTTTCTAAACAAAAAAGTATATATGTAGTATATCAACTATCTAGTGTCCACGACACAAGCTCTGCTTAGTGTGTCACTAGGTGGCGCTGTGTGTTAATGTCCAGCGATATTTATTTATTTATTTATTTCTAAACAATTACATGTTAATTGGATTCGGTATGATTTGTGGCGGTTAAGGATACTTTCAGTAATTTATATTTTGTTACAAGTTAGCATAAACGGCTATAATCATTACTTTATGTACCTCGTTGTTCTATTTTAAACATCTTTACTTCTGGATACTAAATACATATTTTATATAATCATTTATAAGCATCTCTTTAAACACCCCATCGGCTTGCATAATCAGTCTATAAGTTCCCACTGCTGGGACACCTCTCCTCTTCTCTTTGAGAGGGAATGGGCTATTTAAATCCACCACGCGGGCCCAGTGCGGGTTGGTAGATGACACAAATGTCTTGGAATTTTTGGTTCTTGAACGTTTTCCAACACGATGTCTTTCTTCAAGGTTTTGAGACCAGTGGCGATGAAATTACACAAAGTAATGCGCTTGCCTGAATTCGAACCCACGACTTTACTGCTCGTCATAATTCGGAATCGCCATCACTGGGCCTCCGCTGCAGCACTCCTATACTACTAAATGAGCAATATTTGCATACATTTTGTAATCACGTTCTCGAACACGGCTCTAACGATTTTGATAGATTTTAAAGTGGGAGATAGGGGTTTACGGGAGACGATAAGTTGATCTAGTTATTTCTCAGATCTGGGAAGAGTCGTTTTCTATATTTTCAAGATATATGTTACCGTAAAATTGTCAAATACCTTAGATTGTAATCTCTCTAGCGAGGTTGTAAACTCTCGAAATATTGCCAACTGAACATACTGCTTACAATATTACGCTTTATTTTTCGGTAGATTGTAATATATCGAAGTGTAACCGTAATATTGTGAAATGCATGCGACGGAACTATCTTTGCCGCCAGTATCGGGACTTGGGGCACCCTCACGTTAGGTTAGTTTCTACAAACTCTGCAGACGTAAACAAGGGCCCGCGCAGCGGGGTTCCGTCGGTTACGCTTTTTAGGGGAATATAAACTGTTTTGAATTTAGAATATATTAAACAGTATTTCTCAGGAATGACACATTGTCTTTTCATAAGAGTGGTAGGTACTATGGAGCAAGGGAACCCCTCCTGCACACCACGAGTTGACTTCCATCGCTCACTCGTCCAGACCTCGTTATGAGACAGAAGCCAGATATATGATTGCCGGTTTGAAAAAAAAAGACTTCATCCTATTCAACTTTGACGAACGAGAAAACCTTCTAATCATCCCTACGTCTCACAGACGCCATACAAAACCTTAAGCATAATTAAATTTCCATCCACCTATAGAAAAACGAACACATATCCACACCACATATCCAAAAAAAGGCTGCAAAGCCGTTCACAAAACCGGGTGTCAATCACTTGTAATTTTCATCCCTATAGCAGTCTCATTTAGCTAGAGGTGTGTCGAGATTTGCTTGGCAAACCCTGGCAAATTGGAAGGCCGAATGGTGTGGTAATCGGCTTATGACGAGGCGCCTGCCTTCTGTGTTAGTTATTATTTATTTATACTGAGGCGTTGAAGACGTTTAATTGTTGGGAACGTTGAGTTACTTGTATCGGTGAAGTGGTTATCGGTGATTGATTATGTCGCCTAAATATTGATATTAGGTAAAAGGGTTACTTACGTAGAGGTGTACTTTTTGCTCACACACGTATCATTAGTTTTGTTTTATTTTTTTTGCGTTTTGATAAAAATGCAAAAGTTAGTCTGTCGGGCAAAATTAGAGCTTACTAGATTTTTCTAGCGGCTTCGCTCCCAATAGGTACGGAAATGAACTCACGAGGATATTTTAATAATAGATATGTTACTCGGGGATCATGTAGTTCACCGTTTTTGAAAGCAATTTGACTAAACCCAATTTTCAAACCAAACCGGTTTAGGCGATAAATGCCAGATTCTAGAAATGCCAGATTCTAAAAATATCAGATTCTATAAACGCCAAATTGTAATAATGCCAGATTCTGTTAATATCAAATTATTATATAATTGCAAGATGATTATTTTTCCCATATAAAATTGTGCTAATCTGCATCTGGCAACATCTGGGATTATTTACCTACTCGTCTGGTATTTCTAGAATCTGACATTTATCGACTAAACCGTATTTTCGAATCAGTAGCGCCAAGGATTACCACCTACATACAAACATAAAAACCAATTTTACCTCTTTAAAATATTGGTATAGATTAGAGTAAATGTCTTAATCTTAGTCTTTATGTGAAAAACATCAGATACTGTGTACCCGGAGCAAGGAATGTTACAAAAATGCTGGGGTTCCAGAATCGTATTTTGTATTGTATTGTACAACGGGCTGGCGTCCGCAACTCCACGTCAAAGCTCGTATTTTCGCGTATGGGCTATACCTAATCCACCACGCGGGCCCAGTGCGGGTTGGTAGATGTCACATGTCTTCGAATTTTTGGTACTTGGACATGCTTTCCTCACGGTGTTTTCCTTCGCAGATTTTGAGAGCAGTGGTGATGAAATAAATTACACAAAGTAATGCGCCTGCCTGGGTACGAAACCACGACTTACTGTTCGTAAGTCGGGGCCGCCACCACAGTGAGATGGTCATTCATCGGACCACTATTTCTTTTGCGCATACGGAAGAAATAAATAACACACTTTATAGCCATCCATAAACATCAACCCTTGTCAAAATTGCTTATTGAAATATCTATGAAAGAAATTATTTAGAAACAAAAGATAAGCAAAAGAACCTTAAGATCACTTAGAAAATAAAAGATCTATTGAATTTAGTCTTAAAATAATATTGCAAGACGACACTCAAAAAGCAATAAATTGTAAGTTTCGTAATATCTGGTGGGATGTTAAACACATGTTGGTGATATTTGGCGGGAATTGACCAGACGCCATGCTATTGACCAATAAGCGAGCATCTTGCTTATTACAACCAATGAGCAAATTACTTTGCTTTGATTTTCACTTTACAGGCGGAGCCAATCTGACTGTTTTGGCAGGGAGAGAAACGAGGAGGACGAGGCCCTTACGATTTTGGCAGCGAGCGGAGACGGTCGAATAGCCATAATTGTAATTTGAAGATTGCATTGTATTAAAGTAGAAGCAGTGTTTTAGTATTTTCTAAATTGTATTAAAACCAGTGTATTACCCAGTGTAGTGGGTTAATACTTCTTAGATAGATAGAATCTAGTGAAATTCGAGACGGAGAGACAGAGCTATATCTGGTAAAGTATTCTAAGTTCAAATCTTGTGACTTAAGTATCTTTGGTAATATATATATAACAATTATGTGTATACTACCTCTTCTCTCGGTTGTTTTGAGACTTCTGTAAAGTTATGGATAATTATCAATATTATCTACATATGTGTGTAGACTTAATTTGTAAATGTCAGAAGGGTTTTTCGCTTGAGATGTTCCGTTTTCCCTTATCTGACTAGGTTTAGGAATGGGACACTCGACCTAGGTTCGTCACCATCTTAGCGAACCTAGGCCTAATTAAACAAACAGTTTCTTTCGTACATCTATCGAAAATAAATGAATAATACAAACAATAATTAACTCTTTCTTTTGTATTCCAAAATTATATGTATAGAGAATTTAATAATGGAGAACAGATAAAACTAAGACCAAGACTTAACTAGTGTTGCCTTAAATCAGAATAATCGATCAATTCGAACCTCCAATAGTGGATTCTCTATATGCATACTGACCCTCACCTAACAAAATATTTACATTATTAGATTTATCCAAATATAATCATTTGTACTCCTATAGACTAGGCCTGAGATAGAAATCCCTACCTAAGCCAGATAATTTAATTAATTTGAGACTCAAGCTCCTTCAGAGCTGAATTAAACTTAAATTAGCATACTTCAGTAAAATCCTAACCTGAGCGAGCAGAGACACTAGTCTACTGTAGCTTTAACATCACTTTGATTCAAGTCACTAGTATCAGCGACCCAGCTATAGAACAAGGAATTAAGCAGTTGGTAATATAATTATGTGGGTACAAGTCAATAATCATTTGATTATTTAAGAGGAGAAATACTGTTCTTGTGAGAGAGGGACATTTCGGCTGTGTTGTGATATAATACACATAAAATTTCTCAACTCCGATAAACTGATGGCTCTGAGTAACATGACTGATCGACACTTCTGGCGGTGATAACTTAGCATACCATACACGCCATGTCTTGCAATTCGACTCCCGACCTAGATTTGGCCAAATCTAAATATAACTCAAATATAAACACATATAAAATCCATGGTTCTGGGGGAAGCCTGCCCTAAAGGGAATGTGGCAAATAACTAAAAAAATGCAAGTACCCGCCTATATGGAATGAGGGAATCACCAACGCTTCGTAGCGACATAGGGAGTCGATTGCCCCCCAATAACATTGATTAAGGACCGTATCGCGGTGTAGGGTTTCCCCATGCTTGAAGATATCAGTCAAAAGTGGTAGCTATAAATAGCACAATACACAATGAATCAACTTACACAATCATTCTAACGTGCCTAACTGAGTGTAAATCGTAAAATCCTTATTAAAACCGAAGAAGACGGATTAAGTATTGTACTGAATAATAACATAGAGCTAAGACAAGCTCCGCGTTATCGAGTAGAATGATTGATAAGTCTACATTGTTCGAACAGTGGAGTGTACTCAAGATTGGCCTAAGGTCAATCTAAACCTAATTGTTGATTAAAACCCCGAAATGACTCTCATGCTACAGTATTGTTTCCTAAACACTGGTGTAAGGAAGTTCGATCCTTCCTAGATTAAACACAGTGTTGTTCATCAAAGGTTAATTAAGAAAGTTCGACTTTTCTAAATATCTTTAATCACGAGAACAAGCAAACTAGACGATCAATGCGAGCCAAAACAGAACCTAGGTGCGATGACTACACAAGTCGTCATCCTTGCCATCACAGAATTTGATGCCGCGTGACCCAGGATCTAAGTACATATTCGAAAAAACGATATGACTAGATCTATTTATATAAAATAAAATAACACAACGTAGAAATTAAGAATCGTGATCGTGATGTGAGAGAGAATTTAGAAATACTGAGAGGAGAGATAAAATACACACTGTGCATTTGTTATGTATAATATGTTGTACATTTATATTTATCTTATGTATAGGGGGAGCAGAAATAAGCTGTATGTCTTACAAATAAATGTACAATCTACAGGATTCTAAGGAAGAGACTACAACGCCGGAAATATTTTCCTTAAGTTTATTTCATAAATTAGCTTATTTCTTAGATTCAATACTTCAGGAGGAGACTGAGGCCGGAGATATTAACTTGTTTCATCTTGTGTGTTTATCTGTGTTTATCCCTTAGCAATTTACCAGATGTCTGACGAGAAGGTTGCTTAAACGGACGAATAAATTAACATTATATGGATCTAAACGGTTAGTAGAAAAAGAAATACAGTAGAATGGATGGGTTAATACAGTAAAAACACAACGTCATTTTATGGTTCTAGGAATTGTGAGAGACGGCGCATCTAGAGCTTACAACGGCTACAATAAATAGCAGATGTTACGAAAATGGTTTAGTTGTCGTGATTGAATCCTTCAATCACTGGTAGCGGGTTCAATTCCCGCCTGATTTATCAGTTGATACAATAATACAAAGATGTATTCTTTTGTCATGGATTTTGGGTTCGATTCCCGCCTGGCGCAATAGTTGATAAGTAATTAAATACCTGAATCACGGTTAGTGGGTTCAGTTCCCATATGCTATGTATGGAAGTACCTAGCTTTAAGTAGGTAGCGATTTATAAGACTTTTGATTGTGTTCCAGTGCAACAGTTATTATGGGTTCGACTCCCTGTTAATGCAAGTATCGTGTCGTGATATTACACGGCCAGATTTCAATACAATTGTTTACAATAAAATTGAAAGTTTTGCATTAGTATAAGAATGAAGGAATGGTGGTGAGTAGAGTGGTATGAGTATATTAATAGTGATAAGATACTTAGAAACATGAAGTTTAAAAATATAGAGTTTAATTGCGGAAAACCAACGTCAGACCGGCTATCGCTTTTGTAAAGGAGGGCGAAGGTTCTAACACGTCGAAACATGTGGGGGAGGGACAACCAAAAAAAAAAACTAGAATTCCCTACACAAACTAGGTCCAATAATATAATATTATAGTATTTTATTATAGTAGCACGGGAAACAAAGTGACCTCAGAACGCGACAGGATAGGAGTAGCTTACAAATTTTTAACTGACAAAGGATGGAAGCCGGGACAGAGTTTAGGAGTTGGCGAAGGAGGCCTTAAACGACTACTAAAACCTAACACGGACGGTGACGGATATGATTATCACTCAGTAATTAAAAGCATAGGAATCTTATTAGGGAATCAGTTTGGCAACGTAGCCGAGTGCATCGAGATAGGTATTGTGTGTGAGCTTTGCATGGTGAGAAAATTACATACGTATACAATGATTTACGAACTCGACGAGTCGATAGACGTAGAGATTGATTACGCTTTACCTAAATTACCTGAGGTATGTGTGAGACTGTACGGCGGAAGTATAAATGCACTTATCGATACAGGGAGCCAGATTAGCGGAATAACTAAAGAATTATACGAGTCTATTCTAAGGAGAAATGAAATTTTACTTGAGATTGCTATTCCAGCCATTCATATACAAGGAGCGTTCGGATCACGGAGCGAAAGTACAAATCGGATGGTTTTAATAGAGTTCAAATTAGGTAGTACCTTAGTCGAAGCAACTGTTTTAATTATAAGGCGGTTACCTAGATCATTAATACTAGGGTATGACTGGCTAGAACGAGTAAAAGGAGTAGTAAACTGTGGAAGCGAACGGACGTTAACAATAGAGCAATAGGTCTTGCGTAAGATTGAATTCAGATTGCAAATTTGAAAGGTTAGGGGGAGAGACAAATGCAGCAACCATTAACTTGATGCTAAACAAAGGCACTAAGCCGGTAGAGCATAACAAGTCGAGTAAAGAAACGTATGGTGGAAACAATAAAGAAAATCACTTAGACGATTCAACCTTAAGTAGTGAACAAAAGGAGCTATTATTACCTGTACTAGACAAACATTGTAAAGTATTTGCAGACAAGTTAGGATTGACAAATAGGTATGAATACGTTATTGAGTTAGTGGATGAAATCCTTTTTGTGAAGTATAGTTATCCAATACCTTTGGCTTATAGGGAACAAGTTAAAGCGGAATTAAGTGAATTAGAAAAAATAGACGTGATCAAGTAGATGTGAAGCTTTTGGGACACATAGTAAATACGAAGGGGGTACATATGGATCCAGAACGGGTGGAGGCCATACTAGATTTTCCCGTACCTCGAACACAAAAGCAATTACGAGGAATTTTGGGATTAATCAATTATTTTAGAAGGTCTATCACGAGATATAGCGAAGAAGTTAGACCACTGATCTGTGACCTATTAAAACAAAATACAAAAATGGTCATGGACACAAGGAAAAAATGATTGTTTTGAGAAAGTTAAGAGATTATTTGTGGACACTATACTTTTCACACATCGAAATCCTAAGGAGACTTATTATTTGCAAACCGACAACAGTAACCTAGGAGTTTCAGGATATGTTTACCAGCTGAATGATGTAGGAGAGGAACAGATAATAGGATTCTGTAGTAAGTCGTTGTCAGAGACGGAACGTAACTGGACAGTTACAGAACAAGAATTATTGGCTATCATTTTTAGTTTATCTAAGTTTGAAAATTATTAAAGAGGGGCACGGTTAGTAATTAGGACCGATCATAAGAGTCTGATATTTTTTTACAAACATGTAAACTATTGAGTTTAAACTGGGTACACTACATAGGGCGGTTCGATTACACAATTGAGCATGTAAAGGGGAAGCCAAACACGGTAGCTGACGTGTTATTTAGACATATATAAGGGACCACCGATGTATTAACTAATAAAACGTTGTGGCCTGAAATTAATTTGTTCAAAGTATCGTTGGGACAGGTAGTGCGAGACCGATGTAAAGAAATAGGTAGTCACCAAAGAGCAAATGATAACTTATTAAGAATAGATAGTATTGATCTTCTGATACAGCTTTCCAACTATAGTTGAATTTCAGAACTGCTCTTTCCTCTTAAAATCAGAGGAGGGCGATAAATTGGAATAAAGTCTAATATGTCTATGTGCGGACTATTTCAGCTACGAGTTTTCCTGGATACGAGTACGATCAGCTGACAGCTGGCTAAGCAGTAAGGTGCATTGGGCGAGGCCTCTGTCCAGTGGCAGCTGCATAAGGCTGAGTTTAGAACGAGGGAGCACCGCAGGTAGCGTCGCTCTATTGCACAAATACTCTTCTAAGAGACTCTGGTATGTAAAACTAAATTATTAGCATGCACAGGTCTTCTGGAATAACTAGAAATGTGGTAAATGACAAGAGTATTTTGAGGTTGAATAAGTTCAAGTTCAGAAAGTATATGTCAATAAAAGATGCTTCTGCGAAACTAAACCAAATTATAATAGCAGGAAATGTGTCTTGAAAAATAGTAATGTATATACTTTAATTGATGTTCATACTGACAAAGTCAAAGGAAACTATAATGCGATTCACTTGTTTCGATATTACCAAAACAACAAATAAAGTAAAATTTGGCTATGGTTTAGGACGAACAAAGGAGACAAATGAATGCGTTGCCACCGTCATAAAACAGTAAACCCAAACTAAACAAAAAAAAGAGATCAAGTTGAATAGGTTTATTATCGTACTTGAAAGCAAAACAAATAGACGTGGGAAATTTAAGGTTAGCGTGAGAATGTAGAGAAGGAAATAGATTTTTCAACGACCTAGTGTAATGATGGAGAGATAAATGTAAGTACTAGGTGATTAAACAAATCTATTTGGGGGAGTGTGAGATGGTCATTCATCGGACCACTATTTCTTTTGCGCATACGGAAGAAATAAATAACACACTTTATAGCCATCCATAAACATCAACCCTTGTCAAAATTGCTTATTGAAATATCTATGAAAGAAATTATTTAGAAACAAAAGATAAGCAAAAGAACCTTAAGATCACTTAGAAAATAAAAGATCTATTGAATTTAGTCTTAAAATAATATTGCAAGACGACACTCAAAAAGCAATAAATTGTAAGTTTCGTAATATCTGGTGGGATGTTAAACACATGTTGGTGATATTTGGCGGGAATTGACCAGACGCCATGCTATTGACCAATAAGCGAGCATCTTGCTTATTACAACCAATGAGCAAATTACTTTGCTTTGATTTTCACTTTACAGGCGGAGCCAATCTGACTGTTTTGGCAGGGAGAGAAACGAGGAGGACGAGGCCCTTACGATTTTGGCAGCGAGCGGAGACGGTCGAATAGCCATAATTGTAATTTGAAGATTGCATTGTATTAAAGTAGAAGCAGTGTTTTAGTATTTACTAAATTGTATTAAAACCAGTGTATTACCCAGTGTAGTGGGTTAATACTTCTTAGATAGATAGAATCTAGTGAAATTCGAGACGGAGAGACAGAGCTATATCTGGTAAAGTATTCTAAGTTCAAATCTTGTGACTTAAGTATCTTTGGTAATATATATATAACAATTATGTGTATACTACCTCTTCTCTCGGTTGTTTTGAGACTTCTGTAAAGTTATGGATAATTATCAATATTATCTACATATGTGTGTAGACTTAATTTGTAAATGTCAGAAGGGTTTTTCGCTTGAGATGTTCCGTTTTCCCTTATCTGACTAGGTTTAGGAATGGGACACTCGACCTAGGTTCGTCACCATCTTAGCGAACCTAGGCCTAATTAAACAAACAGTTTCTTTCGTACATCTATCGAAAATAAATGAATAATACAAACAATAATTAACTCTTTCTTTTGTATTCCAAAATTATATGTATAGAGAATTTAATAATGGAGAACAGATAAAACTAAGACCAAGACTTAACTAGTGTTGCCTTAAATCAGAATAATCGATCAATTCGAACCTCCAATAGTGGATTCTCTATATGCATACTGACCCTCACCTAACAAAATATTTACATTATTAGATTTATCCAAATATAATCATTTGTACTCCTATAGACTAGGCCTGAGATAGAAATCCCTACCTAAGCCAGATAATTTAATTAATTTGAGACTCAAGCTCCTTCAGAGCTGAATTAAACTTAAATTAGCATACTTCAGTAAAATCCTAACCTGAGCGAGCAGAGACACTAGTCTACTGTAGCTTTAACATCACTTTGATTCAAGTCACTAGTATCAGCGACCCAGCTATAGAACAAGGAATTAAGCAGTTGGTAATATAATTATGTGGGTACAAGTCAATAATCATTTGATTATTTAAGAGGAGAAATACTGTTCTTGTGAGAGAGGGACATTTCGGCTGTGTTGTGATATAATACACATAAAATTTCTCAACTCCGATAAACTGATGGCTCTGAGTAACATGACTGATCGACACTTCTGGCGGTGATAACTTAGCATACCATACACGCCATGTCTTGCAATTCGACTCCCGACCTAGATTTGGCCAAATCTAAATATAACTCAAATATAAACACATATAAAATCCATGGTTCTGGGGGAAGCCTGCCCTAAAGGGAATGTGGCAAATAACTAAAAAAATGCAAGTACCCGCCTATATGGAATGAGGGAATCACCAACGCTTCGTAGCGACATAGGGAGTCGATTGCCCCCCAATAACATTGATTAAGGACCGTATCGCGGTGTAGGGTTTCCCCATGCTTGAAGATATCAGTCAAAAGTGGTAGCTATAAATAGCACAATACACAATGAATCAACTTACACAATCATTCTAACGTGCCTAACTGAGTGTAAATCGTAAAATCCTTATTAAAACCGAAGAAGACGGATTAAGTATTGTACTGAATAATAACATAGAGCTAAGACAAGCTCCGCGTTATCGAGTAGAATGATTGATAAGTCTACATTGTTCGAACAGTGGAGTGTACTCAAGATTGGCCTAAGGTCAATCTAAACCTAATTGTTGATTAAAACCCCGAAATGACTCTCATGCTACAGTATTGTTTCCTAAACACTGGTGTAAGGAAGTTCGATCCTTCCTAGATTAAACACAGTGTTGTTCATCAAAGGTTAATTAAGAAAGTTCGACTTTTCTAAATATCTTTAATCACGAGAACAAGCAAACTAGACGATCAATGCGAGCCAAAACAGAACCTAGGTGCGATGACTACACAAGTCGTCATCCTTGCCATCACAACAGGGCCACCGCTGCTCTATCGTATACTCTATTTAACATGTATTAAGTAAATAGATTCATTAAAAAAATGGTAAAGTCAAGTAATAATAATAGGTAACTTTATAAAAAAAAACATGAAAGTTCTCAACAATGTATATCCCGTTTTCTACAAAGATGAAAATATTATTTATTTTCACAAAATATTTCTGAAATGAATCTAACCTAAAAATATAAAAAGGAAAAATAGAGGGCCAATAGAAAAGGTATAAAACCGAAATCACTGAATCGATTTGGCCAGACGAATTTGGAGCCGATAAAAAATCTGGAACAGAAACATTGTATTCAGTTTGTGAGACTCGATTTGACCCAAGGATTTGATGACTGATGGATTTATCTAAAGTAGGAACAATATCATCATCTTGTCCCATGTGACTTGGGATCACAGTAAATATTGTTACTTTTATTGCTATACTCTATTAATCAATATAAATCAATGAAAATCGCAGTGTGCCGCCCGCAACTTCGTCCGCGAAATCTGTGGTAACTGCCGCTTATTTGCATGATTTCATTATAATTTATAAATAAATATCGCTGGACATTAACACACAGCGCCACCTAGTGCCACACTAAGCAAAGCTTGTGTCGTGGACACTAGACAGTTGATATGCTACATATATACTTTTTTTGTTTGTAAATACATACTTATTATACATATAAACATCCATGACTCGGAAACAAATGTCCATGCTCATCACACAAACTTTTGCTCCTACCGGGATTCGAACCCAGGACTCTAAGAACGTAAGGCAGCGTCACTACCACTACGCTATTTGGGTCGTCTAAATGCCATGAATGAAATAATAAATGAAATAATTTATATAGCCTATGTTATTCGGTAAGGATGTAGCTTTCTAATGGTGAAAGAAATAAATTCCGTTCAGTAGTTCTCGAGTTCAATCGTTACAAACAAACAACAAAACAAATCTTTCCTCTATATAATATTAGTTTAGATTAAAATCACATGACACACAGTCTTTTTCTTTAATTTTTGTTGTACCGTTATTGCCTGTACTGTTTCCCACTGCTGGAAAATGGTCTCCCATTTCTCCATTCAATCAAACCTCTGTCTTGTGCAATTGCTACCGTTATTCTTTTCCCTCACATGGGTGAAGTTTTCCTGGCTAATATAAATGGATTCCGTGTAGTGTCTGCATTTAATTCCGAACCACCCGCAAAGATAAACTAAGATTTGTTAGCTTACAGCTCAAAACCCTATCATTTAAAAATAAAACCCACACCAGTCTAGACTTTCTTCTATCCACCTTAATTCTGCATTTTCCTATCAGACTTAAGGAAAAACCTGTATGACAAAATTATACGAGTATACAGGGTGTAAACAACCTCATCACGAAGCCGTCAACCAAGCATTCTGTACATCAAACAAAATAACTTTGCGCAAACATTTTTGCTGGGAAACAACTTTTTTTTGGGGTGAAAAATAATGTTTTGTGGGAAAACTCAATATAACGCACTTATAACATTATTCTGATAGGTGGATTAAATAGTACTGGGGACGTAGAGGTATTTAAAGTAAACATTTTACACTAAAACCATTTATAAAAAAAAAAAAACAAAAAGTTGGAATTTTGATCCCCAATATCTTCGTAACTAAAAGGTTCCCAGGTATGGCTCATATATAGAACAAAAAAATGATCGCAATGACGGGGAGAATAAGTACCTTTCAGCTTCTTTAAGAGGTGTTTTACACCCTTTATTTACTAGAGAGAAGACTGGCCACACCACATCCAATTTTCCTCGGCGTAATCCGCTCACATCGTGTCAAGGTAATCCTTGGATTAATTATGTAAATTCTGTTGTTTTTGTCACACCTCTGCTGTACCCCTCTTTGTAAGTTCTTGATGATGGCGATTTGTTTTTTCTGACAAGCTGAAATTAAGGGAGGTTGTATTTGTAAGCTTGTGAGTTAGATATTTGAGTTAACATAATTTGGGGTATGCATTCTTTGAGTCAATGAGATTCATTCGAATAATTTAGTAGAAAAATTGTTGTTTTTGTGATGAGTAATAAAAGTTTGATTCTAATTAAGATCATCATCTGCCTAGCCTTTTCTCAACTATGTTGGGGTCGGCTTCCAGTCTAACTGAATACAGCTGAATACCTGTATTTGACATGGAACGACTGTCTATCTGACCTCCTCAACCCATTTAGTACTGGGGTAATACGATAACACTTGGTAAGATTGGTTGTCAAGTCGTGGTTTCGAACCCAGACAGGCGCATTACTTTGTGTAATTTACTTCATCACCATTGCTCTCAAAACGGTGAATGAAAACATCGTGAGGAAATCGACATGTCCTCGACTCGAGCGGCTGTTATGTATTAGCCAACGAGCTCCTCATGATTTAATAAGAATGCAGTTTAAATAGGTTAAATAATACCAGCCAAAACTAACTAATATAATACTAGACTGCAGGACGAAGTCCTCTCCTTTTAACGAGAGCGGTCATTCGATTTTAGATTTAACTAATTTGATTTGACGACCCGAATGGTGTAGTGGTAGTGATGCTGCCTTACGTTCATAGGGTCCGCGAAGGAGCAAATGTATGTGTGATGAGCATAGACATTTGTTTCCGACTCATGGATATGTATAAAAAGTATGTATTTACAAACAAAAAAGTATATATAAAGCACATCAACTATCTGATGTCCACGACACAAGCCTTGCTTAGTGTGGCACTAGATGACGCTGTGTGTTAATGTCCAGCGATATTTATTTATTCTTTATTTAATAACAACCAATCAAAAATATCATCTACTCAAGTAATCTTCACAAACCCAAGTAAATCCCCAACATAACCGTAAGCTTACATCGATAACCAATTATTTACTTATCCAACACAAACACTTCAAAACAGAATTAAGAAGAACAATATCCCGAAGTATTTCTAAACAAAAAACGTGCCCAATCAATAAATATTTCCCCTCTTTTCAATTAGTATAGCAAATGCACATTTAATGCCTTACCTCGGGGAAAAATCCCTGGTTTAACTTAAACGATTTAGGGGATACGCCACTAAATGAAATCTCCACTAATAGAGGACAGGGAAAGGTAATCATGTTTTAATAAATAGAAAGTTTCCGAGTGTGTTTTCGTTTTTTTTCATCTGGGGAAATAGGGGTTTGGTATAATAGGTGGAAAAGGGTTGGGTAATAGAGTAGGTTGTGTAATAAATAAATGAAAATAATGTATCGAGGAGCTCGCAGCTAAATAATATCAGCCGGTCGGGTCGATCTTTAGGTTAAGCCATGCTTGCCTAGGTTGGTCTGTGAATGGGTGACCACCCTTACGTACCGGGTTTCTTCCGTGCATCGGAAAGCACGTTAAGCTGTTGGTCCCGGCTGTCATTTGTCCATCTTTGACAGTCGTTACACGTAGTCAGTGGCCCAAAAAGTCTGACACCAGTCTTACCAAGTGGTATCGTATTTCCCTGTATTAACTGGGTTGTGGAGGTCAGATAGGCAGTCGCTCCATGTAAAATACTGGTATTTAGGTGCATTCGGTTAGACTGGAAGGCGACCCCAACATAGTTGGGAAAAGGCTAGGCAGATGATGAATGCTGTGAATGTATACTTTTACCAGGACGTCTACTGGAAAAACGAAGTTTTTTTGTCTATGTATCGATGGGATAATTAGAAAGTATTTCGTTTTGAGACTTATGGAACGATGAGCTACTCATAATAATTATTGTTTCAGCGTAGCCAGGTACGGGCGACATCCTTCGGTATAGGTACAAAACAATGCAAGACAAGATTGATATTAATTGATAATATCAAAATTATTTTAGCCCATGTTTCTCGGTAAAGATTGTTTATCCTAACCCAGTCGCGGGTTAAGTTAATATAAAATGGTAGTTTAATGCTCCGCTCGCTTAGGCGCACCTTGTGTTGCTTCGCATCGTTGTCACTGCGGTGTAGCTGTCGACAGCCTCGGACACCATGGCCTGTCCTGCTACAGGAGCGTAGGTCGGATTGCACGGCACGCCAGCATCAATGACATTATTCGTCGGGCTCTTGCCACCGCCGGCGTACTGGCCAGCGGTTTTAGAACCAAACGGCTTCGTGCGTGACGTTGGCAAGAGACCGGACGGCATGACGTTAGCGCCTTGGAGCGTTGGTAGGCCTTTGGTGTGGGACGCAACTTGAGTTGAATGCTACGAATATAATTATTTTGTTAGATTTATTTACAATGTTCACAATTAATTGGTACACTAGCAACGTTCCATTGTTACCACAGCCACATACATACTGTACGACAATTGGTAGTTTAATGCTACGACAATAATTATTTTGTCAAATTTACTAACAATGTTCACATTGACACACCTAAAACGTTTATTGTCACCACATCCAATTTATTATAAACTTTAATGTAGGAACTAAATTGTTCCTATCACATTAAGCGACGGTCAGTTAGCGCACAATAAAAAAGTTGCTAATGACAACTAAGCTCTTTTTGTAATAGTAAGAATTAAATATTGATGATCCGACAGCAAATTATCAACAAAGCATTTATTGTGGCTTTGTCAACCCATATTTTTCTGAGTGTTGTTGCCAAAGTGTAGTTTGATAAACCGCCCCGTTGTAGACCCATCCAGCCTCTCTGCAAACAAATACAAAATCTTTTCTTTACAAATTTAAAATTTTTCCTTCTTTCTTTCTTTTCTTTCTTTTTTTTGACGTGATAACGTCTTATAAATTGATAATACCAGCAACACTCATGAAAAATAGTAACGTTCCATGTTCCATAGTAACGTTCCACCGTTCCACGTGTTTTATTACATAAAATAATGATTATGACGTTTTTTGCGGAGTTTTAAAACAGGCCGACTCAAAAGTGTCCTTGTTACGTAACATCTCAAACGGTAAATGATAAATGATAAATGATAAATGATAAATGATAAATGATAAATGATAAATGATAAATGATAAATGATAAATGATAAATGATAAATGATAAATGATAAATGATAAATGATAAATGATAAATGATAAATGATAAATGATAAATGATAAATGATAAATGATAAATGATAAATGATAAATGATAAATGATAAATGATAAATGATAAATGATAAATGATAAATGATAAATGATAAATGATAAATGATAAATGATAAATGATAAATGATAAATGATAAATGATAAATGATAAATGATAAATGATAAATGATAAATGATATATGATAAATGATATTTATTCAGCAAGTAGGTTTTTTCAAACACTTTTACACGTCATTTTGACGTGATAACGTCTTATAAATTGATAATACCAGCAACACTCATGAAAAATAGTAACGTTCCATAGTAACGTTCCATAGTAACGTTCCACCTCCTTTTTTGTATTACATAAAATAATGATTATGACGTTATCACGTAAATCTATCGTCCGTAAACCGACTTTACCATAGATATATATGTTACTAGATTAGCAATTACCACGCCAAGGCGTTGCCACGGGACATATGTACAGATACATATGCGTCGCTAACGTCAGATCAGTGTTCTGTTAGATGCCTACGGAAGTGACACAGGACAAAAAATGGGTAAATGCGTATTGAAAGAGTGCGATTTAAAATCACAAACACATAATTAATTAACCGGTATTACTTTCCATACTTAATTTTATTGTTTCTGAGTTTTTATAATGGTTTATATCAACGTAAAAACGCAATTTATTCATTAACATTTTGAATTTTGACAATTAGGTTTAGTGTTACCAGTAAAACTTAGTTTTAGTTTCCAACATTTGTGGGAGAATTTTTATAACAACGCTGTAGGGTGATCTAAAGATGTAACACGCCGTGTTAAGTGGGTGGAAATAATCCAATAGCTGAAAAAAGAGACTGACTAGCTACCTATTAAATTTTCCTTTACCTTAATTTTCATTTACCTTTTATGTAATTGCATAGCCCATATTGTGTGAGTACTATGTACCAGAAAACTATCATTCGTTGGAAACCTACGTCATTTCTTGAATTGAATGTGCCCTGGCGGTTCAGAGTATGTCATGCTCGCTGATAGTAGCGCGTGTGTCGGACCATTTAGTTCCCTTCAAAATGGTTGAGCTGAATGGTGCTGATCCATGCGTCATGCTCGTGAACGGGCGCTGTCAGTTGTCTGGTCATGTCTTAGTTGCCATGGCTAATTTGAAGGAATTATTTTGTTTTTACTATGGACACTTTTAACGTGCACATCTTGGTACATTGTTCTCGCATAATATACCATCTCAACATGAATGATGTAACCAAGATTTTGTTTTTATGTCTTGTGACTGGAACTGTAGCTATATTTAATTATCTTTGTTTCGAAAATTCAAAAGTGCCTGTAATTGACCTACTTGAAATAAATGCTTTGATTTTTATTTTTAGATTTTTCTATTTTCGAAGCACTTACGTGATCAAGACAAAGTAGATCCAAAAAGCGAATGTGTATATAAATTAATAAACGAAATAAGAATATTGTAAAGAGAAAAGGTTTTTATTGTTTGTTTGTGTGTTTGTTACAATTAAACTCGAGAACTTCTCACCGGATTTTAAAAATTATTTCACACGACAGCTACATCTTTAGCCAGTAACCAAGGATTTAATTATTTTCGCGGATGAAGTCACAGGTGAAGTGCTAGTTAGTTAAAAACTTCTAATATATCCAAAAAGAAATATGTTATCCGAATATTTTAAAGTTAATTTAATTTGTAAATGTATTAAATATTTTTAAGGCTTAAAAAAGTTGGGTAAAATTTCGCATTAGTAGGCCACCCGATCCCTCCATTGCAAGTTTATATTGCCGTCTTTGTCTAATTAAGGCGACGGTATTGTTCTGGTCACTTGCGTAAGCGAGACAAATATACGTTCACTTTGAAATGTTAATGGTTTCAAAGCTACGTCGTCGCGTTTAAATGGTAGTTACACTTTTTTTGACCATTTTGTTGAGGTTTGCATCTCTAGTATATATAGCTCAATGGACTTTACAGACAACCAATTTTTTTCTTGTTCTTATCTTTTTTTTTCTTAAATTAAAGGTAAATTTGCGATAAATACCAGGTTTCATATGTTTTATAAAATCTCTATTTTCCAAAAACAATAATGGAAACAATAATGAAACAATAATATTATTACACGAGATCAGTTTTCTCAAATAGTTAAAGTACTCTCACGGGCACTATAAATAGAACATACGAGTATTATTTGCCAAACATATTTGTCTAACAATTCTAGTATTTCTCCTCCTGTCTTGTATTGGGGATTATACTCGTAACTATTAGGATACGTCAATATGTCTACGTTCCTCAGTAATACTTGTCCATCGGGACGGTGTGTCAGCGGCAGACTTATTGTTTTCTAAATTATTGCTGAAGTGTGTGTTTTTTTATTGATATTAGGGTTTGGGAAACAAGACTGGAAAATAACAGAACGGGAGTATAGACAGGGTGTGAACTGTAAACCACCTCATCACGAAGCATTCTGTACATCAAACTAAGTAAATTTACGCAAACATGATTGCTGGGAAATGACTATTTTTTGGTACAACTCAATGTAACGCACTCAAAACATTGTGCTTACGGATGGATTGAATAGTATAGAGTGACGTGCCTAGGGCCCTACAATACGGCAAGCCCATAAGGCGAGCTGACTGTTCATAAAACCTATATTTATAATATGGGCAAGCCAAGCTTTTATGCTTGTATGAAAGAAACGCCACTAATAGTACGGGGGTCGTGGAGGTGTTAAATCTTATAAAAATACTTGTATTTTAAAAAATCTTGTAAAAAAGTTGTAACTTTGACCCCCAATACGTCTAGAAGTTTCCCAGATATAATGTAGAACAAAAAAAATATCGGAATGACGAGGAGACCCAGTACCTTTCGGCTTCGTTAAGAGGTGTCTTACAGCCTTAATTTACATTACACTACACGATATAATACGATTAGGAGATTAATGCGGTCGTGGGTACCGCACGATCTCTCGCGAGGCGGCGGTCCTGCTTGCCGGATTGCTGCCGGATTGCTTGCCGGATTGATACCGTGGCCCCGGAATGTGTAGGAACATGGATAGGTTTTAGTCAGTAAAAGTATGACACTCCCTCATGTTCCGCCCAGAGTGGGAGAAGTCATTTGATGATTTTGCCATCCAAAAAAAAAAGAAAAAAGCTACTACAAAATAATGCTTTGTTCAGCTCTTCATACAAACATCATGTGCTCATATAATCGTTGTTTAAACTGATTGCAAGATAAAAATAAAATAAAAAATGCTTAGGCAAGAAAAAATTAAAACGTAAAAGTAAATTTCATTAAAAGATTTCTGGCATAACTAATAAATGTCACTTTGTGTTTTTTTTTAATAAAACCAAAAAATTGAAAAATAGCTTTAGCTTCTGAAGTTGGTCACCTTTGTTTTATTGATCAAAATTTTTTGTCACCGACTTCAGAAGCTACAGTTATTTTTAAATTTTTTGTTTTTTTTTCAAGTCGGTTTTATTTTTTGCAAAAAAGTTTTTATTTTTCACTTTTAAGTGGTTCACATGCACATGTGAACCACTTAAAAGTATACATGGAAAAAGTATACACTTAGTATACACTTAGTATACATGGAAAGTACAAACCGTTACAATTACAACAAGCACAAACACGACTAGGATGCATTGACTCATTATGGAGTTCCGTGACTCTTGGCTTCACCATCAGATCTGATAGTAGAATGGTTCTTATCAAACGCAAATGCTTCACTTGTTGTAGAAAATACCAAACTCGCTGTACGTTATCCTATAACATTTGAAGAGTTCCCTTGATTTCGCCAAGATTCTATCATCAGATCCCGACTTGGTGGTGGCTGTGGGACCATTTGGAAAGTATACCCTTTCCAACAAAAAAAGATTCTTTCAAATCGGATGGCAAACGACGGAGTTATGTGCGAACAAACAAAAAAAAAATGGAAACATCCGAATTGAGAACCTCCTCCTTTTTTAGAAGTCGGTTAAAATCGTTATTATTTGTTTTTAATGAATTCATTTACAGAACATTCTTTTGGCTTGGATGCCCCAAATTGTAACAGACCCACTGAAAAAATAAAATAGCCAATTAGATTGTTTCAAAATATAGATAAAAATATTTGCTTTAAAACGTTATCATTATCAAAATGATTGCAACCCTGTAAAGGTTAAAAAATGTTTGTTCAAAATATTCGCCTCCCGCTTCTTATCACACTTCTTTTGCTCGACAATATTTTTTCCAGTGTAACTGACACTGTAGCTTGCGCCATGTTTCCAAATTGGGGCCATTATAATAGCGGGGTTCTTTAGTTAAAATAAGGCTTTTATTTAACAAGAATTTGTGTGGTATAATACTAAAACTAAAATCCCGACAACAGACAAATCACACCTCCTTATTGCTGAAATAAGTAAAAAGGAGAATGCCCACTTTTGGGCCTAAGCGTTACAGTCAACTGGTTTATTGCAAAATTATCGTAATTTTATCACAAAACAAAAAACACGAAAAAAACAACAATAGCAAAACTAAAAAAAAAATTGCATAGAAAGAGTGTAGAGGGCCGCGACGGCAAAACCTAAACACATTTTTTTTCCGGATCGGAAATCATCAAATGACTCTGGGATTGTCAGACTTTTACTGACCAAAACCCATCCATCGATTGACAACTTATTCATCAAAATTGGATGAATACTTTAGGCGTCACGTAGGAACACACGTATATACACATATACATAGACTGCTAAAATCATGATCCTCTCTTTTGCCTTCGCCGTAGTCGGGTAAATATAATCAAAGACCAACCTTGGAAAACCATTAATTAAATCCTGAGAGGTAATTATCTTAATTTTAAAAACGTTCGTATTCTCATGTATAATTTACCTGGCCTACATTTTTGACATTATTTTGATTTTGATTATGATAAATAATATTTATTCAAATATTTTACTGACTATAAACGCATCGCATGCGAGAACTTTCACGTAACGCCTTAATTGCCACCGCTGTTTCTCTGGCCACAAGACAACTCGCGACATAAATCTGCATGCTTCTTTTAATATTTTGTCGCCCGTGCAGTAATTTATCTTTTGTTTATATACTAGAACTCTTAATGAGCACTTTCTTATGTTTTATTTGTATTCTTTGTTGCCGAGAAGTCAATTTAATTTAATTTATTCTTTTAAATGAGCATCTTTGTAATGGGTTTTTTGTACATTTAATTGGATGTGTTTATTTTGGTGTATGAAACACGGAGATGAAGAAGAAAAAGTAGGTGAATGAACTTATTGCTAACTGTAACTTGTACATCATGTCTAAAATAATTGAACGCAGGAAGATGTGTAAAAGAGATATAATTATTATGTCGGAGGAAGAGTAAGTAAACGAAGAGTTCATGGATCGTTCCATACGATCAACTGATTGATTTAAAAAAAAAACTTGTTAAATCCTAATTTAATGTGATTTGACTTAACTACATTTACGATGACGACCCGAATGGCGCAACAGTAGTGAAACTGCCTTACGTTCTTGGGGTCCCAGAATCGAGTCCTGGTAGGAGCTTTGTGTGATGAGGATAGTCATTTGCTTCCGAGTCATGGATGTTTATACATAAATATATATCATAGGTATTTACAAATATAGTATATCAACTATGTGGTGTCCACAACACAAGCCTCGTTGTTTAGTAAGGCATTAGATGTCACTGTGGGATGTGTATGTGTGTGTGTGTTTTTTTTTAATTAGTTTTTCGATGTTTTGTTTTTTTTTCTCTATTTATATTTATTTATTTTAATGTAGTGTAAAATCTAACTAATTTCATTGAAAGTCATTGCATTGTATAATGTCTAATCCAAGCAGAGGATAAAACATCTAGAGTAGGGTCGAGCGCCATTTTTACCTGCTAGACACATGTTGTGACATAGCAAGGATTGCTTGGAGAACTGTGGTGGATCGAGGATCCAGGTGGATCGCCGGTGATGAAGTTAGATTGGTGCAAACCTGCTGCTCCAATATCATTGTTAAGCAAACTCGTTATTTTGAGATATTGCCCTTAAATTGTGTAAAACAGTGACACTTTGTTTTGTGCTCGCATTTTACCCAAATGACGGCCACTAAACTCGTGAACACTGATGATGTTGAGGAGGATGCTGCTTCTCCGACATACAGGGTAGTCCAGTTCAGATGGATATTATTTTTTTTAAGTAGTCGGCTGGACCTATTTGTACCCGCCAGGAAAGAAATCGCTTGTGACCTGCTAACAGGATAAGTCATATTTTTGTAATTTTTTAAATATTATTAAAATGTTTTCATGGTTAAATTTACTTTTAAAATGAAAAATTCTTAAATGGATTTTTTTTAGTTGCTTACTTATACATTGCACTCTCTCAGAAAAAAATCAGACTGATCTGCAAATTTAAAGTGCATTTAATTTCATATCAATGAAAGAATAATTGCTTT
Source organism: Xestia c-nigrum (assembly GCA_916618015.1). Classification (NCBI taxonomy): domain Eukaryota; kingdom Metazoa; phylum Arthropoda; class Insecta; order Lepidoptera; family Noctuidae; genus Xestia; species Xestia c-nigrum. Next base: position 22,305,305 of record OU745245.1, on the reverse strand, counting down.
CCTTGAAATAGACAGATTTTTCGTAAACTCCAATTAAAAATTTAAAAAGCGTTTTTTTTTTCCTGGCGTGTACAAATAGGTCCCTGAGCCGACTACCTAAAAAAAAAATTATATCCATCTAGCCTGGATCACCCTGTATATATCCATCATGGTAAATTGAACAATCGAATTATGACCTCAAATTAATTTTAAAGTCAAGTAGTCATAGTCTAGTTGTGTGACCGGTCGACTGCCAAGTCGTAGGTCTCAAGACCAAATCCAAGACACCTCTAATTTTTCTCACCAGTAATCAGTTTATGACACTAAGGTAAATGTTCACCGAGAAGATAACAGTCTGATTATCTAAAACCAGCTGTCTATGTGACATGTTCCCATACAAAAATGTGTTTTAAACATCTGTTTTTAGATAATCGTCCGTCATCTTTTTGGTGAACATGGACATAAGTTATCCTTGTTATGGCTGACACTATTTGTGCAAGATTTCATTGCTGATTATCTAATTACAGCAATAATTATTTCTTCACTCAAAATTAGCTTCACTACTAAGTCATGAGTCTCAAGTTCGAACCCAAGACCTCTGATTTTCTAATCCATGTGCATATTATATAAGCATCACTTGTTTCGGTGAAGGAAAACATCGTGAGGAAGCCAGCATGCCTGAGAGATATTTCTTGACGGCATGTGAAGCCAAGTCTGAAGCCCATGGACGGCATGAACACCAGGTTAGGTACTAACCACATGATAAAGATAGAAAATTTAAGGAGCTCGTGGTTTAAAAATAACAGCCGCTCGGGTCGATCTCTAGGTTAAGCGGTGCTTGCTTAGGTTGGCCCGTGACCACCCTTTTTTTTTTAGAAAAAAAAACTCCCACTTTGGGCGGAGCGGGAGGGAGTGTCAGACTTTTACTGACTACAACCCATCCATGTTCCTTCCTCGCCCTTTATGTTCCGGGGCCGCGGTATCTCTTTCGAACAGGCCCGCAACCCCGGCAGGCTTTCGGCCCTTGCGGGCCCCTCCCCTTATGTTGACATCTACACGGCCGTCGACACGGCCTGTCGTCAATAGACGGACGGACGGCTAGCTAGCCCATAGCTAACCGTCCACAGGCCCGCATGGGTGGGCACCCTTACATATCGAGTTTCCTCCGTGCCTCAGAAAGCACGCTAAGCTGTTGGTCCCGGCTGTCATTTGCCCATCTTTGGCAGTCGTAACAGGTAGTCAGTAGCCCAAAAAGTCTGACAACCAGTCCAACCGAGTGGTATCGTATTACCCAGGATTAACAGGGTTGTGGAGGTCAGGTAGGCAGTCGCTCCATGTAAAATACTGGTATTCAGCTGCATCTGGTTAGACTGGAAGCCGACCCTAACATTGTTGGGAAAAGGCTTGGCAGATAATTATGATGAAGAAAGAGAATTTAAAAGTAAGAGGTAAAAGGAATTAATTCAGTATTGAGTATCAAGACCAAACATTTCATGAACATTGTTCCAATTACTAAAATCAATTAAAAAAAACGAAAACTCTTTCAAGGTAAAAGTTTTTCTCCTTATTTAAGCAATGAACTGAAAATAAATTAACATCCACGAAAAAAAATTACGATGAAAAGCAGAGTTCTGAACAAAACCTCGTCGAAAAATTAACTGTAATATTAAAGTGTAGTTAATTAATTCAAAGTTAGTGGTCCGTTAAAACTTAACTGGTAACTGGTACATTTGAATTTTAATAAAAGGCTTTGTAAACTTTTACATAATGAAGTTGAACGAAGTACGGGAACTAGGAAAACTAAACGAATATATTCATGATCACGTTTCCATTCTTCCGGCTCTGTAATATTTTAACAGCTGCTGCAAATTACCCGGAAACCGTTATGGAGAGATAAAATATTATATCTTGTTGCTCTCATTGGAAAGTTCGTCAGTGAAAAGGGTAGACGCCAAAAAAAAATCGAATTAGTCCGTCAATTAGATTATCAAAAACTATTTGACCCGTATTTTTTCTTTTGTTACTTAAATCAAAATTGGCGAAGATAGGGACGCTTTTAAAATTCTCAATTCGTCACGCCATGCTATAAATTTTAGTGCGTTGTGACGTCACGAGCGTCACGTTTTATCTTTCATTGATTTACAGAAATAAAAATACGTGTCCATGGTTTTCCAATACTCTAACTGACGAACTAAATAGATTTGTAATTTTTTGAAACTGTTGTCATGCCCATAATAGTGTTGCATGGGACTTCGAGTGCATTCTATTATTATTAGATTTAAAGTTAGAAACTCGCGCCCTATTTATAAAAAGACATTAGAATTTCTATCGTACGCTTAGGGCATACGGTTCATATTTGTTTGTTGTGTACAAGTAGCTTATATCTACTACTTTTATTACCTACTTATCTATTCTTTTGTTAGTGTTTTTTATGACCCTCTAGAATATTCGTGGTTATTCTGGTGTGTCTATTGGCGAGTATAAATACATCGCTCAGACCCGCGACAGGCAGTCTTGTTTTGGCTACACAACGAAGCGAATCGAAGTGAACTACAAGTGCGATATCTAAGTGAACAGTGACAGTAGTGTATTTGTGATGAAGTTTTGATTGTTTTGTGATTAATAAAGTTATTGTGTTGTTTAATCGGTAGTAATTAATTTATCTCGTACCCAGCTCGTAACAATAGTTTAGTTTCGGGGTATGTTTTATAAAACATACCTTACTAGCTGATCCCCGTGGCTTTGCTTGCGTGAAGTTTCATTATTGTCCCATAGTATCTTAATTATTTACTAAAACCTTCCTCGTGAACCACTCTATCCATTGGTGAAAACAGCATGAAAATCGTTGCAGTAATTTTTGAGTTTATCGCAAACAGACAGATAAATGCGACAAAGGACTTTGTTTTACAATATATATGTGGTGATGATAGTGATAACAACGCGCCTGGAATCCCCGAAGAGGTAGGCTGGAATGGAAATAATAGCACACCCACATTTCTCCGGTTGATGTTTAAGTCCCATGTAATAGGGGCGAGCCTATTGCCATCATCATCATCATCATCATCAGCCTATAATGATCCCACCGCTGGGATACGGCCTCCTCTCAATGAGAGGGGTATTCCCATCAACCGGGCACAAAATCCAGTCTCTGTGGCTGGTACTGAGAAATTCCTGACGGAAAAACTCAACACTTCCGACCTGGGAATCGAACGCGAGACCTCATATGTATATAAAACATAATAATTTAATGAGTAAATGTTTTAGTATTGAAAATCACAGAGACAAGACTTCTTCAGCACTGATTTTTACGAAAAAAGAAAAAAAATGGTGACGTCCAACGCCACATCATTCCTCACGACTTGCAAAATCTGATATACAGGGTGTAAACAAACTCATCACGAAGCCGCCAACCAAGCATTCTGTATATCAAACTAAGTAATTTTACACAAAAAATATTGCTGGGAAAAAACTTATTTTTTGAGGGTCTTATGAATATGAATCATGTTTTTTGCTAGACCTCAATGTAACGCACTCAAAACATTGTGTTGGTGGATGAATTGCATAGCATTGGAATCGTGAATGTGTTTGAAGTAAAATCATCAATTAAAAACTTGTATTTAAAAAAAAGGAAAGGAATCGACTGGATAAAGTCAGGCAAGGACAGGGAGTCATGGAAAAGGCTGGAGGAGGCCTTTACTCAAACTCAGGGGTCCAATGTCATAAATAATACTAACAGTAATTATAAGTAAGCCTTCGTGATCGTTCTCCCCATCATAGCGATCATTTTTTTGTTCTACACCATACCTGGGAACCTTCTAGTTACGGAGATATGGGGGGTCAAAGTTCCTACTTTTTGACAAGTTTTTTTTTTTAAATACTAGTTTTTTTTTGTAAGATTTTAACTCTTAACACCTCCACGACCCCTCTACTATTCTCTACATCCATCAGCACAATGATTTAAGTGCGTAACATTGAGTTCTACCACAAAACATGATTTATAACCTCAAAAAAAAGCAATAATTTTTGCGTAAAGTTACTTAGTTTGATGTACAGAATGCTTGGTTAACGGCTTTGTGATGAGGTGGTTTACACCCTGTATGTATGGTGTAGAACAAAAACAAGTTAAGAATCTTTTCACATCCTTTATAAATCTATCATCAACCATTGGGCAGTTGACACCGTGGTTAGAGGATCCTCATTTTTCAATGAAGGAAGAATATTCTACCCTGTTCCTTATAATTCTATAGTAGATGAAAATTTATGTAAAATACCTTAATAATTATACAAGAAGTGACTAAAGCTTGAAGCTTTGCTCTTAGCATTAAAACTAATAATGTATTCACTGCCACGCTTGCGTTCTGGAAGTTCGTAAAACACTTCTGGAGTGACAGAGACGTGACGTCAAACAAACAGACGAACAAACAAATGACGTCACACAATAAGTTATTGTGTGACCTTTGTTTGATTGATTTAATTTTTTTGTCACCGACTTCAGAAGTTAAAGTTATTTTTCACTTTTTTGTTTTTTTTTTTGAAGTCGGTTTTATTTTTTGCAAAAAAGTTTTTATTTTTCACTTTTTAGTGGTTTACATGTGCAAGTGCATACCATTACAATTACAACAAGCCTAAATACGACTAGGATACATTGTCCCAATATTGAGTTCCGTGACTCTTGGCTTCATCATCAGATGTGATGGTAGAATGGTTCTTATCAAACGCAAATGCTTCACTTGTTGTAGAAAATAACAAAATCGCTGTACGTTATCCTATAAAATTTGAAGAGTTCCCTCGATTTTGCCATGATTTCATCATCAGATCCCAACTTGGTGACTATGGGACCATTTGAAAAAGATACCCTTTCGAACAAAAAAAGAATTTTCGAAATCGGTTGGCAAGCGACGGAGTTATGCGCGTACAAACATAAAAAAAAAACGATTTTTTTGACCGGTATGTATGTATCTATGTTCCCTCATAAATTCTGAACTGCTTATCATAATTTGACAAATGAGGTATCGTTGGAAGCTACTTGATCTTCCGCTGGTTTTAGGGGCTGTTGGTGTGACGTTTGTATGTTCATAAGCCAGTACATAAAACTACTAAAACCTGTGAAATTTCAATTATTTCAGTCATTTTTGTGAAATAAACTTTCAACTTTTCAAGGTTCAAGGTTGATTGGGACTGATTCGGAGTATATATCAATTTTAGACAAGACAATATGGTAGACAATGGTGTCAACTCTGTTGTGCACAAATTAAATTAAATTTAGACTATTGCTATCTTTTACTAAAAGGCAGTGCGAGAACAGGACTGCTATAGCTATGCACTAAGTTAGAAATGTCAAACTGGTTTTTGCCTGCCCTTCATTTGTATGGAAATATTAGTTCGAATTAAATTTGACAGCTCTAAATTACGTCCGTCTCTTTCTCGTTTGATTAGAAAGAAAAAGATAGCAATAGCCTAAATTAAGTTGAGTTTGTGCACAACAGAATCGACACCAATATTATGTATTGTCATATTTTTAGTGCATTATTGTTAAGAAGTTTTATGTTAGGGAAATTCTTTTGAGAGTATCTCCGAGGCAGTACCGAATGGAATGAATATGAAGACTTTGATGGTCTTGGTGAGATATGGTTCATGAACCATGAAACTTGGTCCACTGCTAAGCTCCGGTAGGGTTTGAGTCCTAGGTCCGACAAACTTTTATTGTTTTTCTCCATCAGGATTTTCTTTGTAGCAGACCGTATCTTGATAGCTGGAACATAAGACCATGTGTGGAAAGATTTGGGAAAGACCTACATTCAGCCTAGGGTTGCCTAAAGGTTGAAGAAGGCGAAAATAATTTCGTAGTCTGGCCCCTATTAGCTTTACGAAGAGCTCGTAGCCAAATAATAACAGCCGCTCGGGCCGATCTTTAGGTTAAACCGTGCTTGCCTAGGTTGGTCTGTGGATAGGTGACGATCCTTACATACCTAGTTTCCTCCATGCCTCGGAAAGCACGTTAAGCTGTTGGTCCCAGCTGTAGTTTGTCCATCTATGTCAGTTGTTACAGGTAGTCAGTCCCAAAAAGTCTGACAACCAGTCTCACCAAAGGGTATCGGATTTTCCGTACTAACTTGGTTGTGGAGGTCAGATAGGCAGTCGCTCAATGTAAAATACTGGTATTCAGCTGCATTTGGTTAGACTGGAAGCCGACTGGAAGGCAGGTGATGAGTCTGGCCCCTATTACATAAAACTTAATCACACATACGATGAAATACAGGTGTGATACTACATATTTGATTAAATAAAGAAATAATAAAATGTCGCTACTCAGCTTAACAAATTACGTTAGCATTCTGAAAACCCTGCCATTTGTCAGTACAAACTACTGGCTATTCCAGTGTACAAGCCCAGTCTTTAAGCTAATTGAGTAGCATTTAGCGTTTCCAGGATTTGGGAGATCTAATGTTGGAGTCAGGTTTAAGGGGGCTCTTTGTTAATTGTGACAAAGATCTATAATTGAGAACCCTCTTGTAAATAAAGACAGGTTGCCAGTGGACGACTTAGGCCTTAAATTCTAGGCCAAGAATAGGTCGGAATACCAATACAAAAACAGGCCAGCTTATACTGGTTTTGTTACCCTTGATGCATTTCTCATCATCATTTGAGACTTTACAACTGGAGGTGACCTATACTATGATAAATTGACATTCGTCCAGACCCATCTGACTTTTTCTTTCCAATTTTTCACTCCAACACGTTGTACACACCTAGGTACTACATTCTGTCAAATTGATTTACTTGATTTTCAACTTTACCGCTAAAGCATTTAAGGTCCAAGATTGATTGGGATTTTTTTTCAGTTTTGGTGGTTTTGCAGCTGTGTGATGTGAAGCTTGATGTGGCGTCTACAGGTGCAGTCGAGGAGTTTAATTGATTAGCCACTTGCGACTATTCGTATTTTAGCCGTGTAATGCAAATCGGGATGTGTCGGTAATATTCGTACTCGTGAACGTATAACAGTGCCTTGTTCATAAATTATTTTCGAGTGAGTGTTTTTTTTTTGTTTTTCTTTCAACTCATAAACCAGATTAATGTTAATTTCTTGTATTTTTTCATTTCGCTTTTTTTTTTAATTTGTGTGCCTGTTTTGTTTAACACTAACTAATTATGTATTTTTTTTTCGCCTTTTATTGTTAGCGCAAGTCGCATTGTGTTTAGATTTAGAATTAATTGTTTTTATAATATGTGGAAAATGTCGTTGGTTATACATTTACTCACACCCTAGATATCGTTTTGTGTAATACTGTAATGTGTAACCGTTTGTTTTCCCAAATAAACAAAAATAAATAAATAAAATTGGGAAGTAGTGAAAGCGGCTTACATTTTGACATAAAAGTTATTTGTTTTGAGTATAATAGCCCGAAACAAAAGTTTCATATTACTTGCATTTTCATCAGTTTAACAAAATTTGTTTTGTCATGTTAACCCATTATTTAGAGTGATTTTAAGCAAATTAAGTTCAGTAAGGTATCCATTTTGCTTACATAATATTAATAACCTTTTGCGTAGAACCTCAGGCTTCAAAACGTCTGTCTTGTGTCAACTGATAATAGTTCTGTCTGTCTTAATGTGATACAGGTTGAGTTATGACGTAAAATATAGTTAGCAGTAGAAAAGCGGTCTGGAAAATGGAATGTTTCGTGAAATCTTGTACGTTGAAATTGAAAATTGTGACCTAATCCGTCACGTTAAAAGTCATGGCAGGATCTTTTATGTTTGGAGTCTTGCGTCAGTTGAGTTTGTACTGTTATCTCTATTTAGAGGATTTCAATGTTACTAAACATAGGTAATTATTCAACAAAGCGACTTTGCACCAGGTCGCTTCGTTGAATAATTCGCCGACGACTTCGTCCACGAAATTTGTGATAATTCGACTAATTTGCAAGATATCAATATAATTAATAGTCTATATTACTCAGTAAAGATGTAGCTTTTTAATTGGTGAGCATTTTTAAATCGGTCATACAAAATTTTAATCTTTTCTCTTTAAAATATTAGTTTAGATATGGATAGTATAGATAACTGTAACTACAGCAAATTGTCAGTGGACATTACAAGAACATGTGCGTTTTATTTATACAATTATCTTGACACTAATTAAATTAACAAGTAATCGATCGAGAATTTATTATAATTGATTTTCTTTTTAACGTGAAGTTCTATGCTCTGTATGTGATGTTATATACTAATCAAGCTATAAGCTAACCCGCTGAACTGCTCCCAATAAACAAAACGCCTGACTACCCAACAAAAGGCTTTGAATCGTATTATTTTACACTGCCAAAACACAATTAGTTTAAACGAAATCGCATATAAATAATTACATTCTCACGTCACTATTCCTTCTAGCAAATACAACAAAATAAAATTTGTTATGTCTGTTTGTAATTCAAAATAACAGCTTCCTACTGAATTACTAGGAGTACTATTTACTTATAACAAAAACTCGCGTGACCGTCACCTAACGTTTCGTAGCACTCGTAGCCGATCCGCTACGGCGTAGCACAACATAGACGTGCGCAGGTCACAACCCGATCCAGATGTACTTAGTTTTCACTTTTATCGGCAGTCCCCAAGTTTTTTTTTTTTTAATAATTTCACTCGAACGAAGGTGGAGCCAACAGCTAGTTCGAAATAAATGGAAATGTTGCCAAAATGAAAATTAAATGCAAATATATTCAATTAATCTATGCGCCCGTCTGTATCGGATGTCGCTAAGCTGTGATTGGCGGATTGGCGTTAAGTCGTTCAACCGTACGAAAGTGGTCTGACGTTTACAGAATAGGGACGTGGGTGAATTTGAATATGTTTGCTTATTAGTTTTAGTGAGGGGCTGTTGGTTCAGGTTCGGCCAATTTTGAAGCTTTGATTATAAGGTCTTGGATATTTGGGATACTTCGGCTAAAGCTTTGATTGGATATTGCTAAATCTTTGCTGGTAAAGTTTGAGCGGGATTGCTATTTTGGAAAGGACATTAAGAAACAGTTTGCACAGGAACAGACTCTTCACGGAGTCTTTAACCAAGCATTTTGTATATTAAACTAAATAACCCTACGCAAAAATTATTGCTGGGAAGTGATTTTGTCTTTTGGGGTGAAAAGCCACGTTTTAAGGTACCTAAAACTCAATGTAACGTACTCAAATCATTGTGCTGGTGGGTGGATAGAATAGTGTGGGGGTCGTGGAGGTGTTCAAAGTAAAGTTTTACATAAAAAACACGTATTAAAAAAACTTCGTGAAAAAGGTGGAACTTTGACCCCCAATATTTCCGTAACTAGAAGGTTCCCAGGTATGATCTAGAACAAAAATATGATCGCAATGATGGGTAGAAAACAAATGTTTTTCGGCTTCGTTAAGAGGTTTTTACACCCTTTGTACTAATCTATACTACTCGTAATATTATAAAGCAGAAGAGTTTGTTTATTTGTTTGTTTGTTTGTTTGAACCCGCTAATCTCAGGAAGAACCGTCTCGAATTGAAAAATTCTTTTTGCGTTGGATAGTCCATTTATCGAGGAAGGCTAAGGCTATATAACATCACGCTATGACCAATAGGAGCAGAGCAATAATAAGAAATGTTGCAAGCGGGAAATTCACGCGAACGAAGTCACGGGCAGGATCTAGTACTTATTATAAAGAGATAAAATTTGTTTGTATGTAGGCAATCTCCGTAACGAAAGATCCAATTCAAAAAATCTTTCACTGGTAGAACGCTTCACAATTCGCAGGTGTCATAGGCATAATGCTTATATCATGCATATTAACCGATCTGTCACATTATTTGCTGTCAAAGAACTAGTAGTCTATGAAGAAAAAATGTCAAGACATTCATCGAATAGGGTAGCTTAGTATATACTTATAACACAAAACACACGCCCTAATGACATCCATCACTAATTCAATATCATCACACTCGCACACACACAACATAACACTGCTATCCTTCATACACAACACACTACCTTACATAACACTGAACACATACCTGCAAGCAAGATTTTCTTAAGTTTAAAATTAAATTGTAACTGTTCTTTGTAATTTTATTTTATTTTATGCTTTTCTTTTTAATTTTTAATGTATAATGTCAAACTCCTTTACCTATTGTTTTTTTGTAAATATCCAGTTTGCTTTGTATTGCTTTGGTATGAAAGAGCGGTGCTTCCCAACACAGGCATTACTCGCTTAAAGGGAAGCTCCATACACTTAACTTTTATGTTAACTTAAGAAGCAATAAACTATTTTGTATTTTGTATTCGATTAAGCTATTTTACGATTATCTTATACATATATATCAACACTTTCTATTACTCCATACCATTATTAAATCTCGAGTCAGAAAAGAAAGCAATCTACTTCAGTCAAAACATAATCCTACTATACAAGTACGAGGAGGTGCAAAAATAAAACATAAAATAACACAACTCCATGTATTCATAAATTCTTCTAACTAATATCACAGGAAAACGTTAGATGTACGCGAGACGAAAGCTGGCGTGGAGTCGACAAGTGCTCATCTTTTCGGGGACTATTAAATTACTTTATACACCTCCATGCTAGCTGCTATGAAACAGATGAGGTGGCGCAAGTTAAAGAAATAGAGCGGGTTGGTAATGCCTGAAAAAAGGTGTGAAGTTAGATCAAAATTTCAAGTGAAATTCGAAAGTATTCAAGTCATTTGGATTTTTAATTTAAATGACGTATTTTAAGACTTGCTGATCATCATCATCATCATCTGCCTAGTCTTTTCCCAACTATGTTGGCAGTCTAACGGACGCAGCGATTGTAATAAGTACGGTCATTATACTATTTTGCTCGGTCTTCCATAAATCTTGTTTGTTAATAAATCTTAAATTTCATATTTGAACAATATTAAAACTAGTATATTCAGGTTTACAATTGTTTTTTTTAAACTTTTACGATTAGAACACATTATGAATACCCGTCTTCAAATGTTTTATAATGTACCTATTCAGGTTTACAGTCTTTTCTTCAGTCTTTTTCTTTATCTTTTTATTTTAATTTTATTATACAATTTCGGTTACCTAGACGTTTTTGCAGCGTAGCACGCATGGGTGAGCAGGATAACGCTTCAGCTTATAAATTAAACATCATCCCAAACTCAGACGTCTGTGCAATTTATGACGTCTAACTGTGAAACGGACCTGTCCTTTTGTGGTGCGTACACAAGTCTGGAATATTCCAGTATTTCCAGTTTATGCATTATAACCGCTTCTCTGGAGAACTTACTTCAAGGATGGCGGGCAAAGAGAAATATTCCTTTAGTTTATAAAGAATCTTGTACAGGAACCAGGACAGTTCGGAGATCTGCCTTTGCAGTATTCCTCTTGTTTTTGGGTAACAATAATGTCAAACCATAATTTAAATGAATTAAAGTCTAAAATGACCTATCATTACTTTTTTCTATGCTGAGTTTCCCTTTGAGAAATTAAGTTAAAATAGCTGTTATTTAATATCAACTTAACTGTTCTAAGTATACCTAACTAGATCTAATTTCTAACCTCCAATTTCTAAAGTCTGTTTCTCCCAAATTGAACGATCTTTGCTGCCTATGTTATTATGTTACGGAATATTGACACCACTAAAATTTTTTGAGCGAAGATGTGTGAGATTAAGGTAGCGTCCAATTTCACTGGCAAAACCCGCTCTTACTAGGTAAATTCATATTTTGAACGTGCTTTGATTAATCTATAGTACGGCCTACGAGAAGCTATAATTTAAAAAACAAAGAATTTCCACCAAGATACGTAGCGACAATTTAATTAACAACAATAGTCCCATATTTAATCAACTCAAATTATCATAGAATACGTGTCATACGAAACTTACAAGGAATTTCACTTGGTCGGGTTATATTTTGGGGATTTTGTGGTACTGGAACGCATCTGACATCATGGAACGTAAACATTTGGGCAGCCATTTTGAAGTGAGATCATGCTGACGCTGTCATTTTTTAATTTGATCCAAAGGTTGCGAACCCGAATGTGTGTTTCCAAAATCTATAGCTTCTCGTGGACTATAGGTAAATCCAGATGAGATGGATTCTAGAACACTTTTTAAAACATTCTCGATTGTTTCATTTGAATAAAGAACACCAAATTGATAGCCATTAAATTTTACAACGAAGAAAGCAAGCCTACCTAGTGCCTTTGGTAAAACTAACACAAGTACTACCGAGCTCACTCAGGGTTTGCCCCCTTTCAACCTTATGTCCAAAGTTATAAAGTTCAAAGTGGTCAGACGTCAGTGAACAAGGTAGTACCGACATCACACTAACATTAACTCCGTCCACCCATTGTCCGAAGTTAAATCTATTCCATTTCGCATCCCACTTCATAACATCGACAGTCTGGAGAGATACAACTACATATACAACAGTACGATATCTGTATGCAAATTTTCGCGTGCATTGTGCGTTTCGGACGCGTCAATAGCACGGCCGGGGGAAGTTCGGTAACAATTGTGTTCCCCGCTAAATTGTGTTGTACAAACTGATGTACTTTGATTCTGTACATTTCGTCTGTTTTGAAGGTTTTGGAATTGAGTTGGGTTGGAGTGAAAGCTACTGGGTACTTTCAGTTGTTAACACAAAAGAAAATATGTAATGTACAATTCAATATTTTGTTGGTTGAGCAAAATGTAGACAAATTAATTACTGTATTTAATAAATATCTTACAATTATTATTTGTACAATATACTTACAAATTATATGAATGCTGAGGCGTCGAGATGCTAAGTACTCATTCGCATCGCTGTCATTCGAAAACGTGCCCAGAAGACTGGCAGTACTGCCACGGTGAATGGTAATGCTAATTCTATGGTCAAAGAAATAGCCAGCCTTCTGGTCACGTGAAGTGCCAGGTAGACTATGTAGGTTATAGTAACTTCTAACGTAGCCCGGTTTCTACTTAAAAACTATCAAGTTTCATGGAAAAAGTAAATCGTTGTGTCTTATAATATCGAGCCAACAAAACCATACAGTTAGCAACACTGTGAAACTACATTTAGAACTAATTTGATGTACAGAATCCTTGGTTAACGGGTTTGTGATGAGGTGGTTTACATCCTGTATAGTCGTTTTGTACCTGTTCCTATTTATATGTGAAATCTGTTGTTTTTTCGCCTACATTTTCTTATTCTGAATACCTAGCTATAGTTGTTTACTCTTTGCAGTTATTTGTTTCCCTTTTTTGCTTTGTTCTGTTTGTAACTTTACGCAAAAATTATTGCAAATCAAAAATGATTAAATTCGTGGTTTGTGGTGGAACTCAATGTGCTGATGGATGGACTGAACAGTAGGGGGGTCGTGGAGGTATTAAAAGTTAAAATCTTTCAAAAAAATACTTGTAAAAAGTTGTAACTTTGACCCCCCAAATCTCCGTAACTAGAAGGTTCCCAGGTATGGTGTAGAACGAAAAAAATATCGCAGTGATGAGGAGAATAAGTGCCTTTCGGCTTCGTTAAGAGGTGTTTTACACCCCTTTATATTGCTTTTGTTTCATAGACTTATCATTATTTAGTCTTGTTTTCCTATTACCTACAAGAGATTTATACTCTACTGGCGAACCGCAAATCTGCTTACCTATATCACTACTAACTAGTAGGTTCTCTGCCTCATCCTTCGTTAAAAAAGCGTGATGTCATGTTTTTGATATAATATCTGAATAATAAAGTAACATTTTATAATAACTTCTGTTCAGATTTTCCAGCTTAATAAAACACAGAGATTTACAAAATAAATTACGCAACACATATTTTAAATTCAACACACAAGCTTTCCCCTAAAATCACAAGGTAAAACGTCACAAAACCAAAATTTTAAAGCCTCGCAAATTATATTTTCTCGCGCTCAAAACCTCATATTGCTATATCCGCTACACACAACATGGCAATTCGGCATTACCAAAGGATTTCAGTTCATTCCCTTCAGTTTCTTACTGTCAAATTATCTTGAATGTAACGAAGCGGATTATGGCTGAAATATCAGGGAAAGAAAGTGATTTTTTTCCCTCTATACCGTCCCGTAATTTGAATATATTATGGCTTGATTGTTAGCTTAGAAAGATGTGGAAAGTCGGGCCTTTTGTTCTCAAACTTTGGCTTGCAACTTCGCTTGTATGGCAGATTTTTTTAAAGGATATTGGAAATATAAATGGTTAAACTATTAGCAGCAGACCTGCGGACGTTTGAAATTATCATAAAAATATTCCAAAGGTTTTAATTTAAAAAGGAAATAATAGTAGATTGTATCATAAGGGAGCAAAATAATATTTTTACGGCGAGGGCGCTTTTTTGAATCCAGAGCGAAGTGAGGGATTCTAGAGTAGAATCCCGAGCGTAGCGAGGGATTCTTTAGTAGAATCCTGAACGTAGCGAGGGATTCAAAGTACGTCGCCCGAGCCAAAAATATATTTTGCGCCCGAGTGATACACTCTACTTTTCATCACCCACTATGAGAAAATAAAAGGCGCCTCATATTTTATTGTAATATTGATATTTAATGAAACAGAGTAACAACTAAATTGAAATTAAGTAGTATCTAATAATAAAACAACTAAAAACTTATATTTACATTTGAGACATTTTCACAATTTTGAAAATTAATTGTTACAGTTTTATTAGGAATAGAGATTGTTGTAGATTTAATTTTATTCTGCGTGTTTGAAATAATGTCAGAATGTGGCTCATTTTGAGGAAAATGTGACGGTGAATCTCTTTGTTTGGATGTAGATGGGCGCGGCGACAGTGGCATGGATGGATTAACTGAAGGTTGCAATTTAATGTTTTCCACGATGCGTTCACATGTTTTTGCCTTGTTCTCAATGGAATCTTCTATATATCCCTCTGCTACAGCACTCGACTTCCATCCTCCATGTCGCTTGAGAACAGTTAAGTCCGCTCCAGAATCTGCCAACAGGGTAGCAGAAGTGCGACGAAAACAATGTCCTGTATATAGCTTGATATCTGGTAACTTCAAATAAGTAGCGATTTCTTGTGGCATGTAAGAAATTTTATTTTTTCCCATAACTTGTTTGAAGCACTTGCCATTTTGATAACGGATGAAAAACCGATTGGTCTTTATATCAGCAGGACGCAGGTCCAGGTATTTCTGTACAATAGTTTTGTATTCTCCTCGGATTACGAAGGATCGGTCAATTTTTGTTTTTGTGTCTGTCAGCTTTACTAACAGTAAATTATCCGAGTGATTTTCGACATCATCAACAGTTATTTTTAAAAGTTCATTGCCACGACAAGCTCCATGTACTCCGAAAATTAAAGCCACCTGTAACAAAACCGAATGTGAATAAGACAAGTACCTATCTATCGAAGTACAGGTTACAATAAAATGCGCATTTTAAAACACTGGTTATACTTTACTAATCCACCATATATACATACATAGTTACTTACTTTTACGGCAAGAAAGATGTTGTCGGGTGCCTCATTAAGGAAAGTCTCCACGTTTTTGACTGAGAACACTTTGGATTTTTTAGGTTTAAATCCATCAGACATCCTCTTCAGATACGCTATTAATTTCGAATATGTGTCCAGTTTTACGTCGTTATTAGAACTGACTGTTGATTTTAGCATTGAGTAGGTACTCCAAAGTGTGGAAGGTTGTTTAGTTTTGGCTAAGTACTGGAAGTAGGCCAAAAACACAGATTCTGAAAAATTCTTGGCGCCTCTTGAATTTCTCCATTCAATAAAATTACCATAAGCTTTCATATATTTCTCCCGGGATTTTGCAGGTAGTAGATTATCCATCACATTTCTTGCGTCAGTTCTAATACTATCAGGAGTTAATTCTATACTTTCACTGTCACTTGAAGAACTCATTTTTCAAAACAAAATCATGAATTTCTATCAATCCGTGAAAATTGACGAAAACGCGGGCTATAGTTCGCGCGTTTTTAATTTTATTTCTTTTTTTTTTGTATTCAGCCGGCGCGCGGCGCTACTATGGGCCGTCGCACCAGCCAGTCTTTATTCAAACAATATTTTCATCCCATCTATTCGAAAAAGACGACTTGGTTCGCCTTTAAGTGCACCCAAAGGTGGTGTTTTCTATAAGAAACTTTTAGCGGGCAGTAATGAGTTTTTAATCCTCTTTATAAGTGCGCCGCAATTATCTTTGCCGCGCACTTTTTGAATTTGGAACATCTTGTGTTCAGCGCCCAAGAAATCGAACGCAAATATTGTTTGAATAAAGACTGGCTGGTGCGACGGCCCATAGTAGCGCCGCGCGCCGGCTGAATACAAAAAAAAAGAAATAAAATTAAAAACGCGCGAACTATAGCCCGCGTTTTCGTCAATTTTCACGGATTGATAGAAATTCATGATTTTGTTTTGAAAAATGAGTTCTTCAAGTGACAGTGAAAGTATAGAATTAACTCCTGATAGTATTAGAACTGACGCAAGAAATGTGATGGATAATCTACTACCTGCAAAATCCCGGGAGAAATATATGAAAGCTTATGGTAATTTTATTGAATGGAGAAATTCAAGAGGCGCCAAGAATTTTTCAGAATCTGTGTTTTTGGCCTACTTCCAGTACTTAGCCAAAACTAAACAACCTTCCACACTTTGGAGTACCTACTCAATGCTAAAATCAACAGTCAGTTCTAATAACGACGTAAAACTGGACACATATTCGAAATTAATAGCGTATCTGAAGAGGATGTCTGATGGATTTAAACCTAAAAAATCCAAAGTGTTCTCAGTCAAAAACGTGGAGACTTTCCTTAATGAGGCACCCGACAACATCTTTCTTGCCGTAAAAGTAAGTAACTATGTATGTATATATGGTGGATTAGTAAAGTATAACCAGTGTTTTAAAATGCGCATTTTATTGTAACCTGTACTTCGATAGATAGGTACTTGTCTTATTCACATTCGGTTTTGTTACAGGTGGCTTTAATTTTCGGAGTACATGGAGCTTGTCGTGGTAATGAACTTTTAAAAATAACTGTTGATGATGTCGAAAATCACTCGGATAATTTACTGTTAGTAAAGCTGACAGACACAAAAACAAAAATTGACCGATCCTTCGTAATCCGAGGAGAATACAAAACTATTGTACAGAAATACCTGGACCTGCGTCCTGCTGATATAAAGACCAATCGGTTTTTCATCCGTTATCAAAATGGCAAGTGCTTCAAACAAGTTATGGGAAAAAATAAAATTTCTTACATGCCACAAGAAATCGCTACTTATTTGAAGTTACCAGATATCAAGCTATATACAGGACATTGTTTTCGTCGCACTTCTGCTACCCTGTTGGCAGATTCTGGAGCGGACTTAACTGTTCTCAAGCGACATGGAGGATGGAAGTCGAGTGCTGTAGCAGAGGGATATATAGAAGATTCCATTGAGAACAAGGCGAAAACATGTGAACGCATCGTGGAAAACATTAAATTGCAACCTTCAGTTAATCCATCCATGCCACTGTCGCCGCGCCCATCTACATCCAAACAAAGAGATTCACCGTCACATTTTCCTCAAAATGAGCCACATTCTGACATTATTTCAAACACGCAGAATAAAATTAAATCTACAACAATCTCTATTCCTAATAAAACTATAACAATTAATTTTCAAAATTGTGAAAATGTCTCAAATGTAAATATAAGTTTTTAGTTGTTTTATTATTAGATACTACTTAATTTCAATTTAGTTGTTACTCTGTTTCATTAAATATCAATATTACAATAAAATATGAGGCGCCTTTTATTTTCTCATAGTGGGTGATGAAAAGTAGAGTGTATCACTCGGGCGCAAAATATATTTTTGGCTCGGGCGACGTACTTTGAATCCCTCGCTACGTTCAGGATTCTACTAAAGAATCCCTCGCTACGCTCGGGATTCTACTCTAGAATCCCTCACTTCGCTCTGGATTCAAAAAAGCGCCCTCGCCGTAAAAATATTATTTTGCTCCCTTATGATACAATCTACTATTGCGTTCGATTTCTTGGGCGCTGAACACAAGATGTTCCAAATTCAAAAAGTGCGCGGCAAAGATAATTGCGGCGCACTTATAAAGAGGATTAAAAACTCATTACTGCCCGCTAAAAGTTTCTTATAGAAAACACCACCTTTGGGTGCACTTAAAGGCGAACCAAGTCGTCTTTTTCGAATAGATGGGATGAAAAAGTATTTTAAAAGCTATCTGACAGTCGGAGATTTGTCTTTATCGGTCTAGCCGTTTTGGAGGTTAGCCGTAAATACTTTCATAATTTATGCATCTAGTAAGCTGAGAATTTGAAATTACAATTTATTTTTAAGAAGAGAAGTTTTTGGTGCAATGCATGTTCATCATATTAACCTTTTTTTATTACTTAATATCGTAGCAAAACCATTATAATAATAAACACAAATTATAATAATTTGTACATTTACTTGCCACATCAGTCGAAACTTATCTCAAGATAATAAAGACAAACGGTTAACTCTTTGACAAAACTACTCACCTAGAAAACCCGTGTAACTGTGAGGGTCGATTGATACACGTGTCGACTTCAACATATCTCGAAATTACAGCGACAAGAGTTTCTTACCGATTTCTAAGGAAATAACAAGGAAATCCTAATGTTTTGTCCGCTACACGAAGTTTTTTTAACCTTTATTAAAACATGTTGTTTTAGGGTTCCGTATACAAAGAACCCTTATAGTTTCGTCATGTCAGTCTGTCCGTCCGTCCACCTGTAGGTTTTGCTCAGAGACTGTTAGTAGTACTAGTCAGCTGTAACTTTGTAAAGGTGTGTATATCAATTATGCCGATAAAATGGTAAAATAAAATTATGGAAAAAAATATTTTTAGGGTAGCTAACATGTGAATTGGGGATGAATTTCCTGGACTAAGATTAAATCAACAATTATGAAGTCAATGATAGACTATTCTGACACTATTGTAATAGCAGAATTGAGGCCCAGTAGTGATGTTATATGGTGCAAACGGGCCTAGTATAAAAGTATATTAGAAATAATTAAAAGTCATCGTAGAAGGTACGTAGATATACCGTACTTAATCAATTCTTCTCCAAGCGCAGGTGTGAAGTTCGAAGAAGAACAAAGCAAGTCTTGCCGCAATCTAGTAGATTAAACTGTGATTAAATGCGTTTAAGGTTAGCTTACATCGACTGGATGTCTGGTGCAATGAGGGGAGATTTTATTCCACGAATTGTTGTCGAATTGGTTGTGGTTAGAGTGCTTCAAAAGAGTTTCGAAGTTTTAGTAACAGTAGAGTGCCTTTAAAATATATTTTAGAAATTATACTGAAGTGCATTCACTTCAGAACGAGTACCTACCAAATAAGAAAAGCAAGCAAAGTAAGTAAGCTCTAGAAGTCAGCGTGACCAATACAGACTTATGCTGGATGTGCTGCTTCGATCAGCGAAGTATAATTAAAACTCTCTGGCTATGTGTGGTCTCTTTAATAAATTACCAAATGTGTAGAACATTAAATTGTAAATTATTTTTAATCAAATAATATAAACGACTCAATAATATTAATTTCCATTGCATGAATGTTTTTTTTTATTATAAATTCAGAATGTATCTTTAGTACCTAAGTAAGTTGGCATGCTTAAGTAAAACATGTCCGATCTAATGTTTTTTTTAATATCATCTTGTATACCATGTTTTATAATGCAAATAAAATATCTTATTTTATCTTAACCTTGTCAACCGTATTTTGTAAAACCAAAGTATTTCTTTTTTTGGGAAAATTATCAAACCTGTTTGGTTCTTAACAACTAGTTTTCAAAGCATAGCTCATTTTCTCACGAACTGAATATTATTTACATTAAATGCAGTTTTAAAATTAAATAAATATCAGATGTGCTTCTATCGGCGACAGTGTAAACGGGCCTTAACTCGTAACTCGCAGGTGTTACGTCACAAACATGGCGGCGTTTTGTTGCTTTTATTTTTTACTGATAATTGTGGAGCTGAAAAACTGTTAGGACGGCAAAGTATTTTTACAGTAGGTACTTTTATGTGTGTATCAATGTGTGCGTAGAAAAGTAGATAAATAAAAACCATTTATTTATTGCATACAAAAAGGCATGGCACAACACACAGATAAGTTTATATGATTATAGAAACAAGGTTCCAATATACAAAAAAAAAACATAGTTATGAATACTGAAAAAACTGTTACAGGAATATCTTGGCTCTCAAACCAAAGTTCTAAATATTTTAGGCGTTTTTCACTATTATCGCATGTTTATAGCTTATCACTTTGTAAAAGTAATGTTTTAGTGACACCAAGTATGTTTACCAACTTAATTAGACAAGTAGTATATCAAATATCGGGTGTCCACGACACAAGCCTCGTTACTTAGTATGACACTAGATGGCGCTATATTATGTAATGTCCAGCGATATTTATTTCTTTATTTATTCATACTTAATATTACAAACGTGAAAGTATGAGGCTGGATGGCTGTTTGTTACTCTTTCACTTAAAAAAAAAACTATTTAAAAGTAGCCAAATAAATATATCAGAATGACCCATTGGCGGCATTTTTAAACCCAGCCGATTTTTTTAAAACGACGGGGTGTTATACGTTCGACGTGTCTGTGTCTGTATTTGAAAGGTGAATTAGTCGGGAGTGTTCTTAGCTATCTACATATATATAAAAATGAATCCTTATTTCCCTAGGTCACGGCATCACGCGTGAACGATTGGGCCGATTTCACTAATTCTTTTTTTTTTGTTGTGTTTGTCAAGAGAACGTTTTTATGAAAAAAAAATGTAGTAGGTAGGTTGTAGTAGTTAAGTAGTAGTAGGTAGGTAGTAGTAGGTAGGTAGGAGTAGGTAGGTAGGAGTAGGTAGGTAGTAGTATGTAGGAGTAGGTAGGTAGTAGTAGGTAGGTAGTAGGTAGGTAGTAAATAGGTGACAGGACAACGTCTGTCGGGTTGGCTAGTGTTTGATAAAAATCAGTCCAAGATGGCCGCCATCACAAATTGACGGATTACATATTTGTTTAACAACTCCGTCAATATGGGTATCAAATAAAAGGGCTTGACTAGTAGAATACTATACGATATATCAAATCCAAGATGGCCACCACCAAAAAATTGTGAATTACAATTTTATTCGCAACTCCCTCAATATGGATTTCAAATGAAAGGGCCAACACCAAGAATCAGGAATACCTTGAAATTACGATCCTAACTTTCGGGGGTTTTTTGAATTTAATGTATCTTGTTTACACAATATTGTTTGGTACAATTTACAAAGACATTGTGTAAAAAATGCAGTTTCACCGATGAAGTATGGCAGGAGTATTTTCAAGAGATCTCAGACGCTTTACATGCCAACTAAAACTCCTACCGACTCTTAAACAAAGAAATAGATACTAGTAAACCATCATACTAAATGATCGCACCTGTTGTTCTATAAAAGAACAGTACTACCTACCTACATAAGCACATCCCTTCAACAAACTACAGGACAGTAACATTCTAACTCGTGTCCTGCAACTTTGTTTTTTACACCTGTAAGGTGGTAGCACACGACGCGAGATTTAGCTCCAACATAAAACATTTTGCAAGTTAGTTTCATTGCCAACTTTAGTGCATTTAGTAACAAACATTGAGTTTTACAGGAAATGTCAAAATATTATGTGGTTTGTTGTGCTATGATTTAGCTTATACGTGATAGTCTTTTGGGGATAATATTTTAATGAATAATACGTGCTTAGTTTTGCTGTTAGTCCAATCCAAGAGAGAGAGAGATGCCTGTGTTCCATTGACTACATGAGCCGTGGACATGTGGGACGAGTTGCTGAATTACTCATTATAAGTTGGTAATTACTCATTATAAGTTGGTAAATATCTCTAGCTCTCTTTTTGACTGATGTTACAGATAGTGATAAGCAGCCCAAAAAGTCTGACAACCAGTCTTTTTGAGTGGTATCGTATTACCCAGTATTAACCGAGTTGTGGAGGTCAGATAGGCAGTAGCTCCCTGCATCGGGTCAGACTGGAAGCCGACCCCAACATAGTTCGGATAAGGCTAGGAAGATGATGATAATTGCTATTATAGATATTTCCTCAATCTTCTCTTTCTTCTGTCGCCTGTTAACTCAAAGACATGATTCTCAGAAAACATCTGATTAGATTGTTTGCGACCACCCTGAATTTATTTTACAACTTTTCAAGATTGCATCAACAGACTGCAAGAACTGCAAATACATCACGTATTTATCGGTCTCTAACGTCCAGAGCTTAAACCAAGATATCGCAAACTCCTCAATAAATTCGACCAACGTCTTATTACTGGTATCCTGGTACAACGTCATCAAAAATCGCTTTACCTTCTTCTACACCTTATTCTCTCATCAAAAAACGTTTTAGCTGATACAAATTAAGCTGGTTTCTAAAAAATACTGGCTGATAGTGGTACAATTACACTTTCGTCTCCAGGCGGCCATCCATGTCGATGATGGGCCATCTTTATCCACTTTCCGTTATCGAAGTAACTGGTGCCTTGAGAATCGGTTCGTTTTGAGGTTAATTCAGTTGGTTGGTAGTGCTTTCCGGCGATCTTAGACGCTTATTTTTAACGTTAAAAAATGTGCTTGCGGTGGGAATTTAAGAAGATCAAAATAGCTACGAAATGGGACTTTGGTTATGGTATTTTGTTTAGTTGTCGAAACGGGAAAGTTTCTAGTGGGATGTACCCCATCCCACGAGTCACCTTATGTGACTCGCGATGCCATGGCACAGACGCAAAAAAAAAAAAGGAAGGAAACAAAAGACGTAGTAGACGAATTCAGGCATAACTCTAATTTGAAGTCATGAATGAGGCGTAAGAAATAGTTTGTCCTAAGGGTGGATCAAAGTGATATTTTAGAAGAACAAACATAAAATTAATAATTTAAAAAACCCCCGAAACGTAGGGTCATAATTTAAAGGTATGTTTTTTTGGAACGAAGTTCCTTAAGGCTTGTGATTTTGTAGAAATCGTAACAAAATGCCGTATGCTATGTGTGTGTAGTATAATAATAATATATAATATTCATCATTCCCTTTCAATATAGTATACACTATTCTACTAGTAAACCCTTTCATTTGAAACCCACATTAAGGGAGTTGTGCAAAAAAAAACTCACCATTTTGTGATGGCGGCCATCTTGGACTGATTTTTGTCAAACATAAAATTGATTATAAAACATATGAATACGGGTATTTATCGCGAATTTACCTAACCTTTTATTTATAATGTGTTTTGATCGTGAAAGTTTAAAAAATATAAAATTGATTCATCCGTTCGGGAGCTACGATGCCACAGACAGACACACACATTATAACACCGCTTCGTTTTTGCGTCGGAGGTTACAAATAGATCAGATATTCTATATGAAATACGAACCACGAACATACTAACCAATGACACGCAATATCATCGAAAGCCGGCCTAGAATCGAACACAGAAATTGGAACGTCCAAAAAATCTGCGGAATGGAATCGACATCCCGCAAAAAGTACAAAAACTCCACGATCCACGCAACAGCGTTACCTAGAATCGGTAACAGCAATCCTACTAAAAATCAGCGAACCAGAACTGCGAAAAAACAGCGAAAACCTTCGTACTGTGAGACCGAAAAACTCAATATAGCGTTCTTCAAAAGCGTTCGCAGTTGAAGTGGAGAAATCCAATAAAAGGCGACTCCTACCTGCAATGTCTTCGCTTTCTGGTATGTACGGAATCCCGTTCATTACACCCGCACATCCAACTTGTTACCTATCCAATTTGAACAGATTTTGGACGGTTACTTACGAGAAAGAACGGAAACGATTTATATGAAATTTCTTTGGGAGTTCGATTTGTAGTCCGTAATTAATTGGTGGAGTTTTGATATTGGTATGCAATCTTGACACTTTTTTCGTCATTAAAAATGTTTCACGGAATGGGAGACTTTTATTCATTTAAGTAATTCTTCATCCACCAGAAACTATTTTTTGTTTATTCATCTAATTGTCCATCGTATTCCACCTTTTGACTATACAATACGCAATAATGCATTAAGATTTTTCAATAGTTATTCTAGTTTGATTTTATTTAAAAAGATTATTAAGCTTTTGACTTCTCTCCATTCTCGGCATGGACATTAACTGGACTGTGAAAGTCAGATTCGCAGTCGTTCTATGTTGAATACTCGTATGCAGCTGCATCTGGTAAGACTGGAAGCCGACCCAAACATAAATGGTAGGAGGTTCACATGTTTCAAAGGTCAATGAAAAACCATGCAAGGCAGTTTTTTGGGACTACCTATAGAATTGAAAACTATGTAATAATCTATATCTGCTACGGGTTGTACCCCGCGCACGCCTAAGTGTGAGAGTGCTACGAAGCATTGTAATTGGTGTCGGTCACGCGAGATCCATGATTTTTTAAAAGTTAAGAAGTTTTCGATTCAAAAATCTCCTTTAACGAAAGTTTAAAATTCTAAGAAACAAATGACTTAAAAAACATCAAATCAATTCTCAAACAATTACTGCATTTTTACAAAAAAAAGGTGCCCACACACACTCGGGACAGCACGAGACGAACTTACCACAGTGTTGTGTACCCAATTAAAATTTTTCCTATCGCCCTTGTATGGAGATGGCATTTTCACCAACAACGCCCGGATTCAACTTTTCTAATTACGACCGTGTCACTTGCGTGCCTTTCATTACCGCGGCGTGATTATAATATGTGTGTTTTTGTTGGTAAACACAAATAGCTTGGTGTGTTTTGTGTTAAATATGACATGTTAAAAATGGGTTTACTCGATCATACAAAATTGAAAATCCAATTATAGTACATATAGAAGGTGTGAAAGGACCATTTAGGTCGAAGCATCTGACTAAGTTCTGTTCATCCAACTAAGTAACTCGACGCAAAAATATTTGCTTTTAAGTGGTTTTTGGGGGTGAAAAATCACGATTTACGATAAGATTTACTCAAAATATTGCATTAATCGATGAATTTAATACGAGTAGTACGGGGAGTCTTGGAGGTAGGTAAATAAAAAATGTTAGAATTGTGACACCCAATATCTCCGTAACTAGAAGGCCCGGGTACTATAGGGACAAAGATTTTTCACAACAATTGTCTCAGCAGTTTCAGTCAGTCAGAACTGGTGGCAGCTGCTCGGGCCAATCCTTAGGTCAAGCCGTGCTTGCCTAGGTTGGTCTGTGGATGGGTGACCACCCTTACATACGGGGTTTCCTCCGTGCCTCGGAAAGCACGTTAAGCTGTTGGTCCCGGCTGTTATTTGTCCATCTTTGACAGTCGTTACAGGTCTTACAGGTTAAAAAGTCTGACAACCAGTCTTAGCAAGTGGTATCGTTTTACCCAGTATTAACGGGGTTGTGGAGGTCAGATAGGCAGTCCCTCCATGTAAAATACTGGTATTCAGCTACATCCGGTTAGACTGGAAGCCGACACCAACATAGTTGGGAAAAGGCTAGGCACATAATGAGTAGCTAATATTTTTACCACCGCGTTAAGTACCCTCAGCTTATTTTATCGTTAAGAAAATTATCATCCTAAATCGATTATCCGTCTTATTGCCATTTCATACAACTGTAATAAAAATAACGTTGCTATTTAATTTGTTAGCTCTGAAATAAGTTTATACCAATACGAGACAAAAAGAAGCAATTTAAATAAGTACCGACTTAAGGCATGTGTAAATAAACATTTATTACACACCCCATTACTTACGTTTCAAACAAAAGAAACACAAAAAACATAACAAAATTACTCGGCGAGCACTTTTCAACTTGCCTTGTCAATTCTCATTACCCTCCTTTATTGTTACGTACGAAAAAATGTGGCGTAAAACATGTTTTATTGCTCAGAGAGTCACATATGAGCAATTACTTCGGGCAACGGAAAATGATGTCGTCAAAGAAAACGAAATATTGCTCACTGGCACAAATAACAGGACAAACAACACGGCAATAAAGATTTACTGGTGAGATTTTTTACTCACGTTTACTTGTATGGTGTGGTTCAAGAAAAAAGATTTTAGCGGTTCGGTAGCAAGACTACTTTCTTTTGAAACTGGAATTTGTTTTGTACCTATACTAAAACTAAAAAAAAACCCGACGACTGAAAAATCTCGCTCTAAATATTGAGGATTACAAGACAAATCAACTCCTCCTGTTGTAAAAGTCGATTAAACTGTTATAAATAAGGAATCGGTTGAAAATTCATCAAAATCGGATAAATAGTTCAGCCGCTACGGTGGAACATTCGTAACAAACATACATGTATACAGACTGCTAAAATCGTAACTCTTCGTTTTGGTATCGCCGTAGTTGGAAAAAAGTAAATATCGTTTCTCCGATAATGTTAGGACTGCCTCTAAGTTAACTACACGTGTAATTTCTACTTACCTATTAGTAAGTGAACATACAAACTAATAATAAATTAAAGAAAGAAAGAAATCAAGACAAGAGCACACAACAAACAAAAATAGGAATAAAAAATACAAAAACTTAAAACTAAACAGAAAAAAATACGAAATAATATTGTGAGTCAAGTGTGTCACGGCCATAAAACAGTTTTGCTGTGTGTTCTTATTGGGTACCTAATAGCCCTATTGTGCATATGTGTGTATATGTGCGTGAAAAGGCCCCGTTTCACGATTAAAGGTAAGTTTTAAATCCGGATGTTTCATAGTTTGGGGATCAGATGGGCATTGTATTGTGTTTTTCTTATAACTTACACTCATGAGAACCTTTTTTATACCGTCCTTTGCGAAAAAATTACCATCATGTGAGTCTTTCGTCGAAACCGCTTCACGCTTTTAACTTGCCGCAGCTGTAAAACACAAAAAGTTAATGAACCAACAAGAGATGACATAGACGTCGCCATGGTGATCATTTGAGATTTATCGGAAAAATTATGGGTCATTCATACACGTATAAATACGGATATGAGAATTTTAATATGAATTGTCGACTTACTTCATCATCTGCCAAGCCTTTTCCCAACTATGTTGGGGTCGGCTTCCAGTCTAACCGGATGCAGTTGAATACCAGTATTTTACGTGGAGCGACTGCCTATCTGACCTCTATAACCCAGTCAGTAACTGGGTAATACGATACCCCTTGGTAAGACTGACTGGTTGTCAGACTTTTTGGGCCACTGAGTCCCTGTATCAAAGATTTACAAATAACAGCCGGGACCAACGGTTTAACACGCAGGAAACTCGGTATGTAAGGGTGGTCACCCATCCACAGACCAACCTAGGCAAGCACGGTTTAACCTAAAGATTGGCTCTAGTGGCTGTTATTATTTAGCCACAGGCTCCTATATAATTGTAGACTTACCTATGGGAGCATTAAAGATCAGAACGGTAAAGTAAAAGTAGAGTAAATTACAGAGCGAAATAGAGTAGCAAAGTACACAAATCAGGATAATTATCCTGAATAATGAGCTTAAGAGAAGTTTAAAAAGGCCAGAGATTAATGATAATCGACAAACATAGGTAAAAAAAATAATATCACGCCTGTTATCTTCAAAGGGATAAGCATAGGTGCTACAAACATCTTTTTTTTATACAATCACTAGCTTCTGCCAGCGGGTTCGCCCGCGTGTAGGTCGATAATTGTCCCATGGGATCTAACTACCGGGATAAAAAGTATCCTATGTGTTAATCCAGGTTATAAACACAATGTGTGTAAAATTTCATTCAAATTCGTTCAGTAGTTTTTGCGTAAAAGAGTAACAAACATTAATACATCCATACTCACAAAGAAGAACAGGCAAAAAAAACCCAGACCCGACAGAAAAGTAACATACCTCATTGTTTTTGTTATTATTTATATAATCATATTATACAGTTTTTATATTCGAAATCAATGTCTAACACCAAAATATTGCCTTATGTTTTTGTTCAGGCTTTACACTATAAAAGTACAAAATGCCTACGTATCTACACAATTCGTAAATATATGTAACTAAATGACGTAGAAAAGTAAGTAGTTATAATACATCCCGTATTAAAAAAATAATAATGTTCGTATAGGAAGTTATTTTAATTTAAGTTTTTTTTTTTTTTTGTCAGTAAGAGTCTGACACGCCCTCTCGCTCCACCCAAGGGCGAGAGATGTCATTAGATGATTTTAAACCACCTTAAAAAAAAAAAATCCTAAGTTGAATGTTGTACTAGGAGTTCAAAAATTATATAATACAGCTGTATCTCCAGGTCTCCTGGATACATCCCATAACTATTTATCGTCATTTAGTTACATACATTACGAATTGTATAGATAAGTAGGCATTTTGTATTTTTTTAGTGTAAACCCTGAACAAAAACATAAGGCAATATTTTGGTGTTAGCCATTGATTTCGAATATAAAAACTATATAATATGATTATATAAATAATAACAAAAAAACTGAGATATGTCACGTTTCTGTCGGATCTGGGTTTTTTTTATATGGGACGTGACCACGTTCTTCTTTTCGCATTTGTAATATTAGTAGGAAGTAGGATTATTTTGAACATTAATATTGTTTCGAATTAAATTATTGATCTAAATTTTAATGCTGTTTTTATTCTTATTCTATTTTTGGTGCTTACGTAATTAAATGTTTAATTATAACCATTGGACGTCATTTTAAGTAATATTATTTTTTCACCTTTTGCAGCATAAAACATGCCGAATTGTAACTTAAATGGAAGAAGTCATTGGCTTCTGAAATACTTTAGAACCAGGGTCTCACACTGGTATGTAACCTGTTTTCATGCTAATAAAGAAATTTATGAATTCATTATTATTCCGTTTAATCATTTTTTTAAATATTTTTACATTTATAAATATTTATATAAAAAAAAAAATATTAAAAAATATATAAAAAATTTTAGCCCACCGGTATCGAGAACAGAGTCCAAGCTACCGGCGGTCAGGGCTCCAGAGGGAGAGGAACCTCCTAACGATACGAGCCGTGTCCAGGAGTACCGCTTTCTGAATCAATATTATTATTATTATAAAGGTGTATCTAATCGTTTCGTTTCGAGTTATGTTTTAAGTATCATACAGGGTGTAAACCACGTCATCGCAAAGCCGTTAACCAAGCTTTCTGTACATCAAACTAAGTAATTTTACGCAAAAAATATTGCTGGGAAACAATTCATGTTTTGTGGTAGAACTCAATGTAGCGCACTTAAAACATTGTGTTAATGTATGGATTGAATAGTACGGGGGTCGTGGAGGTATTAAAAGTAAAATCTTACAATTAAAACTTGTATATAAAAAAAAACGTGTCAAAAAGTTGTACCTTTGACCCCCAATATCTCCGTAACTTCTCCGAAGGTTCCCAGGTATGGTGTAGAACAAAAAAATATCGTAATGATGGGGAGAATAAGTACCTTTCGGCTTCGTGAAGAGGGGTTTTACCCCCTTTATAATAGGGGACGATCATATAGCGATCAACCGGGTACCATACCGGCCATAGGACAACCAACGCTTATAAGTATGTATTTACAAACAAAAGTGTAATGTGGTATAATATCAACTATATGGTGTCCGTGACACAAGCTTTGCTCAGTATGGCACTAGATGGCGCTGTATGGTATAATGTCCAGCGATAAAATAAAGTGATACAAATAGACAGAGTTTTGAAGACTGAAGACCGGTTCCGCCATCTATCGTAAATTTTTATAATAACAATACAATAAATTGTTCACCATTTATTTATATTATCAGTTATCAATTGCGATCATTATCTTTGAGCAAAATGCCTAATTAGCAATTACTGATAGCGAAACATAAATACTGACAGAATATCCAAAATATTTTAATATCAAGGTCCCACCGAGATTTGAACTCGGATCGCTGGATTCAAAGTCCAGAGTGCTAACCATTACACCATGGGACCTGTATGTACTGGTAGTGAAATAATACTGTGTTATATTTTGATCCAACTCCGGCAATGCTTGGAATCTGTAAAACCGATTCGGACAAGTTGTAAACAACTAGACTGACGTGTTCTGGGCTGGCTTCAGTACATTATTTTCGACGCGAAAGGCGTAGTGGTAGTGACGCTGCCTTACGTTCTTAGGGTCCTGTGTTCGAATCCCGGTAGGAGCAAATGTTTGTGTGATGAGCATGGACATTTGTTTCCGCGTCATGGATGTTTGTATGTTTAATAAGTATGTATTTACAAACAAAAAAGTTTATATGTAGTATTTCAACTATCTGGTGTCCACGACACAAGCCTTGCTTAGTGTGGCACTCGATGGCGCTGTGTGTTTAATGTCCAGCGATATTTATTTATTATTTATTATTTTGTTAGAGTACGGTTACCTACCCTTTAGTAAGGATATGGACTTCGCATCAAATTATGTAGATAGAAATAAATAATCGTGAAATATTTTTAATGACATATTATTAAAACAAGGGGATGCTTTTGCCCAGCCGTGGGACACATGATGGCTAAGAAAAAAAAATACGACGGGACATATTTATTCATTATCTATTTAATGTCCAAAAAGTTTGAACATGTCAACTTTTGGAACTGCCAGATTCATGCAAGATCATGGACCTAAAAAAAAAAGGCGGACGCCGTCTTCTTTAACAATAACTGAAGCACCCATAGTAAGTCAGTGCACTAATGCTGACAGGTGCGCACGCACACATACATACCATAGTAAGTCTGCCGTCGGCCATTACGTTTTGAACGATGCTACGTGTGCCCGCTTGTTATTTTGCGTAATAAATCGTAATAAACAATATCTGTCACAAAAACTTGTAATAAAACCAAGTGCAAGGGAAATCTTAATGAAATATTGTTTAAAAATGGGTAATTTTTCATCATCTGACATCCCTTTACACACGCACACATAGTTACGCAGCCGCCATTGTGATGCTTCAATTTTTGCTTAATGAAGTTACGTCCGCCTTTTTTTTAGGTCCATGTGCAAGATGTTGTCAAGACGTATCGATTAAAATCAATAGGACTACATGGGCAGGTACATCGGGTTGGTCGTTTACTATGAAGAAAACTAGCTAGAAACTCCATGGTTACTCTTTTCAAATAAAACTTGAATGAACAAAAAGGTGCAAGTAAATAAAATTAGGGTGCTTAATATTGTTATTCATATACTGTACAAGCTCTAGAATGACAAAAACCTCACCCAATTCCATATATATCTTAGAAAGTAGGTAAGTACACTCAGCGATACATCAAGCTACACATTTCCAGTATGACATGGTCTTGTTTTGTAAAGATTTCCGGTGCAACGAGAGATCCCGTTATACTGGTTTTTTTTAGCTTAGTTGGTCGTCGTGCGTACCGATTTCTGTGGGTAAAGTTAATGTTTACGTAAAATTATGTACCTACGTGTGTTTCTTTAATGACATAAACTCGTCTTAATTTATAAGTTCAAAGGATTACCTACCGTCGTAACATTAATCTTTTCCTTTACTGTATCTAATCTTGAAGATTACACGCATGTCTTGTATTTAGGTAATTTGTACCTGCGTTAATCATCACAGATTTCTTAATTACTTTTGAAGTAGTATACTATGTATTTATGTCAAATAAAGGCTTTTATTCCCGCTGCTCTCAAAACGGTGAAGGAAAACATCGTGAGGAAACCGGCATGTGACATCTACCAATCCGCACTGGGCCCGCGTGGTATATTATACCCATTCCCATTCCCTCTCATTGAGAGGAGGCCGTGTCCCAGCAGTGGGAACATTATAGGCTGATGATGATGATGATGAAAGGCTTTTATTGGTAATACATTAATAGATCTTAGGGTCTTGTGGCTAAATAATAACAATCGATCTTTAGGTTAAGCCGATCTTGCCTAGGTTAATCTGTGGATGGGTGACCACCCATTACGACGTCACCAGGTTGCTGAAGGACATCACAACTCTCAAGGCAAGCCTGGTCGAGGTAAATTCCAAGTTGGAGGCGTCGGATAACGTCATTGGTGATCTACGTGCCGAAGTGGAGTTGTTGCGCAACGCTATAAAGGTAAATAGGTCGCCTGATGCCTCCAACGTGAGCACACGTTGCGGAGCGAGAAACGCTAGCGTCGGCAGTTTTGAGTCAGCGAGCTCCGCTGCGTCACCAGCTGCTATCGCACGCGTTGCTACATGCGCCGCCGTAGTTGCTGACTCGGTGCCGGTCGAGGCCGTGACTTGTGTAGGTACGTCGACCCCTAAACGTGCCTACGCTGCGATTGTCGCCACGCCTGTATCGCAGGTGAAGAAGGGGAAGAAAAATAAGAGCGGCTGTGAACCTTCCAACAAGGGTTCGAAACAGCAAGGCCCAGCAGCGGCCACGTGTGACGAGGATGGCTTTGTGAAGGTGGAGAGGAAGAAAAGGAAGAAGCCACCTAGTCGGAACCAGTGCGGTACCGCGCAGGAAGGACCCAGTGTGTTGCGTCCGGCGATACCAACGACGCAGCTCTATGTTTCACGACTACTTCACACCACGAAGGTAGAGGAGATCGTGGAGTACGTCCGAGCGAAGACCAACTGGACAGTGAGGGTCGAGAAGTTGGAGTCGCGCCACAACACGAATTTTAAATCGTTCGTGGTGCGAGTGCCGACTCATGACATTGAGACCTTCCTCAAGGAAGAGTTTTGGCCGAAAGGTGTCGTGTATCGGCGATTCCGCGGAAGGCTACGCGACACCACGCAGCGCAACATGACGCCGTCTCTTCGTGTTCAATAGTTTTATTTATGTTTTTGTAGTTTTAATAAATATGTATGTTAGTCTGTAAGGTATTTGTGATATGGGTCTTTTGTTACCCGAATTAAATGATATTATTTATATTTATTACGCGCTAAGTATCCTTCGTCGGAGGACACTGCCGTGCCATTTGTAGATTTTTGGCAGTCCTCAGGTAATCGTGGACCAAAAAGTCTGACAACCTGTGTTAAGGCTTGACTAATGATAATCACTGGTAATAAATAAAATAATGAGCTAATTTTTTATTTCTTTTGGTTGTCTTTCACCTACATACCTTTGTTTTTGTTCAGTGTCGAAAATAGCCTAGTCAGAGATTACAGAAAAGGTGAACTATCTAGCCCATTTATATGCTCAAACTATTTGGTAGGTACTGAGCCTGTTTACTATTAAATTCCATGATGAATGATGTTTATTTAGCAAATAGATTTTTACAATAATTTTTCACATCCATCAACATCATCTAACTAGCATTTCCACAAATAAGTTGGGGTCAGCTTCCAGTCGAACCGGCTGCAGCTGAATACCAGTATTTTACATGGAGCGACTGCCTATCTGAACTCCAAAACCCAATTAATACTGGGTAATACGATACCCGTTGGTAAGACTGGTTGTCAGTCTTTTCGGGCCACTGACTACCTGTAACGACTGTCAAAGATCCTCAAATGACAGCCGGGACCAACAACTTAACGTGCTTTCCGAAGCACGGAGGAATCTCGGTATAAGGATGGCTATCCATCCACAGGCCAACCTAGGCAAGCACGGCTTACCCTAAAGATCGACCAGAGCGCGACATTTTTCACCTCCATTAAAAAAACTAGTTGGGGTCGGTGTTTCGTACCTGACTTCTCGGAGTACAAACAACGGAAACAAAGGTCAGGTCATCATTTCTATTTAAATTATACATTTAAACACAAAGATTGCTGCATTCTTATTCGAAAAGATCACGCAAATCACTTCAATACGCAACGGCTCACATAGGGGTATTTTGAATTTCTAGCCGGGCGAAATTAATAGTGCGGTTTTTTCTGCTGAAAAGTAGTTAGGACTTACTAATATCTGGACTGGACGACCATTGCGAAGGCCTTTGTTCAACAGTAAGCATCATGGGCTGACTCGAAAGTCAAATAAAGAAGTATTCATGATTTGAAAAAGTTTTATTGGTTAACTAATTACATTAAAAGCTGTGTATATAAATCTAATTTGACGAGGAAGAATGCCGGGGTTCATCGTCACTTTCTCCGAACTCTTCTGCTTCAGATTCCGAATCGGAATCGTCTTCAGATTCTGGTGAAGGTGGCAAAAACATTGCTATTGCTTCTTTCGAAAAGGTATGGCTCCTGCTTTTTGGCTTTGGCCTCAGACTTGTGAGCAGTGGATCAGACGATAGTAGAAGGCGATTTATAACATCTGCATTGCAATCTACTCTCGAAAACTTCCTCGCAAAATTATATCTATACATCCTGAAATGTTTATTCCTGGCTTCAGCAGCCTCTTCCGATAGTAATCCTATAGGCAATAACGCCTTTTCCATAACTGTAGCACCATGCATCAAAATTTTGTGCATAGTCGGGCTCATCGGATGCCAGTCGTAGTGCGAGACATAGAGTTTTGCTGTGTCCCAACAGTAATCAGCAAATATTCTCAAGTCAACTTTATGACCGCTTGAAATTACCTCGAGAATTATTTTAAGCCTAAATATCAGGTTGTAATCGATACCGGTAATTTCTGCAGCCTTCTGAGGGTCACTGAAAAATCGCCTGCTGGTGTTACCGTCATTGGTATTGCCAAACCCAGCTTTCGGCACATCCACAATTAATCCAGTTTCGATTCTAAATCTTCGTTGGATGTTGGTTTTCCTTTCTGCAACTGTAGCTTTGTCCGAATCTGATCTCACCTGCCATTTCTTTATCGGAAGCTTGTAAGAAAGGTGCAAAATACTTTCGAACAAGCGGATTCTAGCGTGAAGGATTGATAAGCCAAACTTTAAGGCTTCTATATCAACAGGCAATTTAATTTTTAAATTATTAAATTGCTTAGAAGTAGCGCCGCAAATGTAACATCTCATTGTGGAGCTGGTTTGCGTAGCAGCATTGCACACTTTAGCATCTACCATTGTTAATGACAAAGTATGCTTAACATTAGCAGACAAGCCATCATCATTTATGAATTGACTGTTTTCTAGTAGATCTATTTTTGAAGATATGTATTCGATTTCCTCGTTCGTCAAGTCAGCAGTTTCTTTGGCAAATCGTATCCTAATTGGTCTACAATAACGTGGTGAAGAGGGAGTCGGATTTTGCCATACAATTTTATTTCCACATTTTAATTGAAGCGGTACTAAACAGCTTTGGAATATGTTGGAGTCAGTGGACTCTTCATTTTGCATTTTCTGCTTAAATTGGGACTGTTGCGAGCCGTCACAGCCCCACTTATAGATAAGCTCCAACGAACCTAGTTGTTCTTCAGTTAAATTACTCAAATTTTCTTTTAAATAAGTGAGCAGTCTAGTAACTGTGTGATTTAATAGGTCTTGCAAATTAACTTCTGCAGATGTTTCAGTCACAGTAATTGAGGACTTTGGTGGGTAGCACTTTATCTTTTCTTTCTGTATTAAGCTATAACAAGGGTAATATTTCTTATTGGAATTTCTGACGATCTCATATTGTTTTCTTGATAGATCTGCTTCAACAAACATTGATAATGCTTTAAAGGGCGATAATTGTGTGTCACTAGCTTGCAAACATTTTGAATAAGCTTGTTTGTATTTTTTTGCTCGCTTCGGTGACTTCATGACTTCTGACAGTAAACGGGACGCATGTCTATGGCCAGACGTCTCCAGACTAGTTTTGGCTGCATGTACTAACACTCCTTGACTAACAGTTGCCCGTAGATCATTGGTTTTCTTTCGCTTGTTCCTGTCAGAGAGTTTATCAAAAGGTTTTGATGGGCGACCGGCTCGCTTTTGCGGTAACGGAACAATGGGTATCTCGAACGTTCCTTGAAGCCACGTAGCATTGGCAGTAATAAATTTATCAAGAATTCTATTTGCCTTCAGCCACCTCTTCTTTAAATCACTTTTGAAATGTGAAATTTTATGTTTCAAAACCTTTAATTGTTCCTCATTAAAGTTGTCAGACGTCAAAAGGTAATTTGCCAAATAATCAACTTTTTCGTCAAAAGTATGCAGCTCTTGTTGTTGCATTTTATTGAACAGGTATTCTCTGGTTACAACTCTGTAGTTAGAACCCCCTGGTATCCCTAAAACAATAAAAAAGAAAACATTTCATAATTTGCTTAAAAATAACGATTATTGGTTTTTGGCTAACACCTGCATTAAAGTGTCAGTTTTGTCAAAAGTAGCAAAAAGTAGCACTCAATTCTTTAAACATATATCGTCTGACTGTATTTGTCATACGTTAGACCAGAAATCGTTAGCCGGAAGCACTCGGAAGGATAACTATATTCACTTTGAAAGGAACAATTCGGAAAAAAATGGATTGAAAAATTGAGTCAGTTGTAAATTGATTTTGAACCTTAAAAATATAGGCAAACATTAGTGAATCATAATAAATAAAAGTGTTCTTACCTGTATTACGATAATCCATAGTAATTTTGGTTAAATAATACACAATAAAGAAGCACTGAGGTCTCAAACACGGTAATATTTTAATGTAGCCAGTAACTGACGCGAGCGCACGCGACAACGATCAAGTTCCGACTGGTTTGTGGGTGGCTGGGCGCGGGCGCAGGTACCCGGAAAGGGTCGTCTTTTGTTCAGTAGCTACCTGGCTAGCTGACAACTATTCATTTTTGCTTTTGTTTAAAACTTTGTATTTACTCATTTCACCCGGCTAGGAATGCAAAATACCCCTATGCAAGTGTTATTTTATAGCCGCGGCTATAAAATAACACTTGCTCCACATGGATATGACACCCAACACCCATTTAAATGTGCTATACCATCGAGTCTGCTTGTCCGTTTCACATCAGCATTCTCGTAACAGCTATTGGGCCACAGAACACGGAATCGCCTAGAGACGGTATTAGGTAGATACTTATAAAATTCGAGGAGAAAGTGTTTAACACTCTCTGTCGTGAACCACTGTCAAAGCTGTCAGTTCTTCCATTCCTCTCTGTCTTGTGCGATCTCCGGCCATGAAAAGCCCTGCAAAAGTGATCAGATCATCACGCTACCTACGTGGAGGTCTACCTCGCCGGCGTACTTCTTCAGGCGTCCAGTGTGTGACGATCTTTGCCCATCACTCCCATTTCAGCCTGGCTGTTTTTCCCCAACATCTGCTACTCGAGTTATGAAGCGCAGGGTGGTGTGTCTAACGCGATCTGTTCTCTTTACACCTATTATGCTGCGCTCCATTGCTCGCTGGAAAATCTTAAGTTTGGACTTCTGCTGGTAAGTGACCTAGTTTGTGCACCGTAGGTTTAAAACTCATAAATTCTTAATTCACTTATTTTGTGCATTGAACCATGTTAAGCCGTTGGTCTTGGCTGTCAATTGTTGATCTTTGACAGTTAGGTAGTTAGTGGCCCGCATGTCTGATAGCCAGTCTTACTAAGGGGTATGGTAATACTTAGTACTAACAGGGTTGTGGAGGTCAAATAGGGGGTCGTTCAATATAAAATACAGACTACACATACATATCTACATTTGATTAGACTGGAATCCAAATGAAAAGGCTAGGCAGATGATTATGGACCGGATTGTTTGAACTCCTCACCTGTTTGTAACCAGCTCCCGATCCGAGGGGAAAAATGCATGTGCGGCGTTCAATGCATATAAGTGTGCGATTCAGTTTAAAGTTTCATTGAACGATACCCAAACACCTCGAAGTGTCGGGAAGATACTAATCCAATACATTGCTTATAACATGTGTTGACCTTATCTTATGTGAAGAGTTCTCAAATGCCATGTCCAGCAGCTTGAGGGCTGTCGAGACGTTTCTGTGTTCTATCTATCGAACGAAGACTGCCAAATCGGCAATGACTCGAGTGTTAAGTGCCAAAACAACTGGTTACTATGCCAACGAACGTGCCAAATATTCATGTGTTTCGGTACTAAAACTATCAGATAGGAATTGACTTTATAGTATGCCTTATTGGTACTGCCTGGCGAGAATTTGTGGGTATTTCCTTGTTTAAATTGGTATTCGAAAAGCCTCTGTTTCTGTGCTGCAATGTTATCAACACCCAGCGACCTAATGTTTATCTTTGTTTGATTAGATACATAGCATTCACTTACAATAGTTCAGTTCACATCTAGGGCAACGTCAATTTCATACTGTAATTTATATTTACACCCAAAAAACACTACAGTTCACACAATTCATTATCATCTGCCTAGCTTTTTCTCAACTATGTTAGAGTCCGAATTCAGTTAAACCAAAGGCAGCTGAATACCAGTGTTTAAAATATCGGTCCATTAAAGTTCATCATCATCATCATCATCATTTTAGCCGAAAGACGTCCACTGCTGTTGCTGTGTGTCGCCACATTGATCGATCAAATGCGACTCGCATCCAAAGGATTCCCATTAAAGTTCACACTCATAATTATCCTAATATCATAATTGAATTGGGATCAGAATCGTCAATGCAATTCAATACCTTATTAAATGCTAGTCCAGACAAATTGGAGACTGCCAATTTGTCTGGAGGACATATTTCTGCGGACATATTTCAGCTCATATCTCTCAAGGGATCCGTCTTCAGGTTGAGCCGCACTTACCTAGGCTGGTCTGTGGATTACTGACCACCCACTACATATCGATTTTCCTGGCATTGACAGTAGTACCGGTAGTCAGTGAATCGTAAGTCTTACGACCAGTTCTAGCAGTACTAACCGAGTTGTGCTCCACCCGTTTAGACTGGAACCTTACCCCAACACAGTTGGGAAAAGGCTAGAGAGATCTTTTAGATCTTTCTTCTCTTGTCCAGAGTCGCGTTCGCATTTTGACCGTAATGATTTGCCCCACCCTTAAGCAAAAGCATTGCAGTTAACTCCGCAAAATCCTCATAGAGTAAACACACCTAAAAACGGCTTTTAATACCACCATGACCACATCCCTTAAGACCCACCAATCCCACCATGCATTAGAAACCTTAAGCGACACATGTACATATATTACCCGTAAAATATGCACATACCATCAACATACCGAAAGCAAATTAAGTTCACATTATGCACCCCTCTGAATTGGTGCTAATAACCGGCCGGGTTCGAACCCACGGCCCCTAGTGACATGGGGTACTATTGAAAAACGCGGGTACCTGTCGTGAAAGGATGCAATTCTATGGGAGACGAAATGATGGATGTCTCGTTTTTATTTTTTAAAGGCTTATAATTTTGGGGTAATTCTTGTTTTTTTTGGTGAGTGATAATAGCTTTTGAATGATGGATATATCGTATGAATTTCTTTTATGTATTTCCATGTTACAGCCCGCTGTGTAGTTGTATGAACCTACTTACTTCTCGAATCATGACATACAACAGAGAAGTTATTAAGTTACCTGCTTATGAAAAAGTTGATATTTCATGTTAGCCTAATTCGTAAATCCTCATTACTGTTGCTTTATTAAAACCCCAAAACATGCCGTCAACTAGATCTATGTGGAAGTTTCGTACACAAAGTTCACGAAGAAAACAAATATCTAGCAATCTATGAAAAACAACTGCCTTGTATGTATTATAGTTTTGCAAATAAAAAACTTTTTTGCAAAAAATATAACCGACTTCACACTAAAAAGTGAAAAATAAGTGAACTTTAGCTTCAGAAGTCGGTGACCTTTGTTTGATTGATTTAGTTTTTTATCACCGACTTCTGAAGCTAAATTTATTTTTCACTTTTTTGTGTGAAGTCGGTTATATTTTTTGCAAAAAAGTTTTTATTTTTCACTTTTTAGTGGTTCATATGTGCTTACCCTTTCACAGCGTAACGGCGTGATTTTTTGTTATGAACTGGTGTAAACAATAGAGAGACATGAGATTTCAGCGATCCCATTACATGTGCTATCATTTATTGAGGAGTTCCCGTCGCCTATCTTCCGAAGTTCTTCATCAGATCTTTACCAAATTGAAATGGGATCACTCCAAGAACGTACTCTTCCTAAAACTACCCAAATCGCTGTTAGTGTGCCAATTAAATTTAAGGAATTCCCTCTCTTTCTCCAGGATCCCATTAAATGGAACTTAACACATCTAACTGTCGAAATCTGGGTGTATTGTACACTTTTGCGTACTCCCTCAGAGCATACAGGCGTGATGTTACGTCACTATGTTACATAAACAATAAACAACCAAGCGATTGCAGCAATTACTGCAGCTTTGACGTGTATTTTTGAAGATTTTCATTTATATCTCCGAAGATCAGCGTCAGATCTTAACCAAATTGAAATGGGACCACACGGAAAGCACCAGATTTCAAATAAAAAAAGAATAATCTAAATCGGTTTACCCAGTCGAAAGTTCAGAGGCAACGAACATTGTCGAAATCTGGGAGTATTGTACACATCTGCGTTCCCCTCCAGAGCATACAGGCGTGATGTTACGTCATGATGTAGTATGAACAATGAACCTACAAGCGATTGCAGCAATTACTGCAGATTTGCCGTCTGTTTTTGAAGAGTTCCAATGTATACCTCGGAAGATCAGCATCAGATCTTCAACAAATTAAAATGGGACCAATCGAGAAGCACCAGCTTTCAAATAAAAAAAGAATCATCAAAATCGGTTCACCTCCTCTTTTTGGAAGTCGGTTGAAAAGTAACAATTCACATAACAAAATTATATTCATAGCATTGCATCTGTGATCACATTTCACCAATTATGTTTTATGACCAACCGGGCACAAATTCAGGCTCCGTGGCCCCAACTGAGAAATTCCTGACAGAAAACCCCAATAACACTTTACCCGGGAATTGAACCCAAGACCTCATACTTAGCAGTCGCACTTACGAGCACTCGACACATAATTTTATTATTGTAAGCATAAAATACGATTTTCTCCGAAACGTTTTCATAAACAAAACACGTACTTATCTGCCAATAACGTTGTTCCACCTGTCATTTGTTTCACCTTTGAGTACCAAAAACATATCTCAACGAATATTAACAATAGCATTCATAAACTTCCAGCAAACATTTCCTGAGTTCTCTTCATTAAAGGTGGCGCGGATATTTCAATTAAACATGAAACAAAAGCAAGAAACTTTGCTATTTGTAACGACCCAACGTTCATACTAATATATAAATGTTAATGTAAATCTGTCTGTCTTTTTATCTTTGAGCATTTGCATGAGATACATAAAATAGTACAGTGATAGCTTCGAAATATAAGTATCGCTTGCTAAATAATCTAAATCTAGATGTTTTTAATGTGTCTTTCTACGTGCTGAATTCGTATGTTTTAACAAATAAAATCACTTTATCTTTATCTTTGCCTCGGTGAAGGAAAACACCGTGAGGAAACC
This sequence comes from Xestia c-nigrum, assembly GCA_916618015.1. NCBI lineage: Eukaryota > Metazoa > Arthropoda > Insecta > Lepidoptera > Noctuidae > Xestia > Xestia c-nigrum. Next base: position 22,264,062 of record OU745245.1, on the reverse strand, counting down.
AAACCAGCATATCTGAGAGATATTTCTCGACGGCATGTTAAGCCAAGTCATACGATAAAGAAGAATAGCATAATTATCTACAGCCTGAGTTCATTCACTGCCTAGATTTAAGCCTCCAGAATTTAGAATTCATTTTCGTGTGGCAGTGACATCCTGGTTTTGCAACGGCAACAAATTCATCTTCCCGTCTCGCCGCCGGACCATCACTTATTTTTTCTTCACTCATCATCACTGAGGTAGAACTTAGAAGGTAAGATATAAAGGGTGTGAAAGACCACTAAACGAAGCCGAAAGGCACTTGTTTTTCTCCGTCATTACGATATTTTTTTTTGTTCTACACTTTATCTGGGGTCTTCTAGTTACGAAGATTGGGGTTCAAAGTTCCAACTTTCTGACAAGTTATTTTTTTTAAATACAAGTTTTATTGTTAGTTTTTCACTTTAAACACCTCTAAAACCCCCATAATATTCAATCCATTCATCAGCACAATGTTTTAATGCGTTACAGTAAGTTCACAAATTATGATTTTTCAGCAATATTTTTTGCGTAGAGTTACTTGGTTTGATGTACAGTCAGCAAAACAGTTAGGTATGCAGGCTAACAATCTTCTTACGACTATTATAAATGTAAAAGTCTGTGAAGATCGATTTTTGTTATTCTTTCACGCAGAAACTACTGAAAGGATTTGGATGAAATTGCAAACAGATTGATTAATATAACCCTTTTCTACTTATAATAGTAGAAAGAAGATTGCTAGCCTGCATACCTAACTGTTTTGCTAACTGTACTTCATCATAGTTGTAAGTTTCCTTGGGATACATTCCGACGGACAAAGCCGCGAGCTAAAGCTAAGGACTTTCAAAATAAACGTATGATTTATTCAAACTTCCATTTTGTTTTATAACTTGTTACAATTCGCGAATTATGAATCAAAGTTGCTTGATTATAATTTCAAAAGCAGGTCCATGTTTATTAATGTAAATTGTGACCATTTGCGGTGTTTTGTAATCAGCTGAGGGTACCGCTTAGTTACGTAGGTATTGTCATATTTTGTTCTGTTTGGGGAAAACCCGAACATATCTGTGCCTTGGGTTTTAAACATTTTTCATATTGGAGGATTTTTCAAATAGGTTTGTCATTCTTTTGACAATTTTATAGCACGACGAAAAACTTAAAAAGAAGTGGTATTGAATAAATTAACGTAGTTAATCTTTCATCATGCGGAAGAATTATGAAAACTTGTTTTATTGTTTTTTTTTTCGTCATATAATATGTTAGTATGTTATGTACATGTATGTTTTTTAAAATAATAAATAATAAAAATCGCTGGACATTAACACACAGCGCCACCAAGTGCCACACTAAGCAAAGCTTGTGTCGTGGACACTAGATAGTTGATATACTACATATATACTTTTTTTTTGTTAGTAAATACATACTTATTATACATATATAAACATCCATGACTCGAAAACAAAAATCCGTGCTCATCACACAAACATTTGCTCCTACCGGGATTCGAACCCAGGACGCTAAGAACGTAAGGCAGCGTCACTACCACTACACCAATCGGGTCGTCTAAATGTATATGGATATGTTAGTAGAGGAAGACAAAAGTTATGGTAGATTTATTTATACTCATGTTGTGGTATGAAAGATGGTTTTTGATGAGTGCACAGGACATAAGGACAGGACAATGATGATGGGATTATTTCTCTTTCCGTACCTGTGTCTGTGTGTGTATTTGCTTCTCAAAACTCCAGCTAGCATCAGCAGCTGATTAACTACTTTCATCTTGTATGGCTTTATTATTAGTTAATTTCAATGTATCCCTATTGTCTGTCGAAGATTGAAATTTCATGGCCCCCGACGCCCGGTGCGTCTCCCGCGGCGGCTGGGAAGAGAGGATCTCTCCCTCTCTCGTTCCGCCACCTCCTTCGCTAGCATGACTGCTTCGCAGAAGGAGGTGACGGCTTCCCATTCCGTCTCGCTCCGGACCATGGATTGAACCAGGGCCGTACTTCTTTAAAACCTTTTTTTTCTCAGTGGCCGACCATTTATGTCTTTCAAGGGACAATGGAGCTTCTGCTGCAGTCTGCTAAATATTTGGACATAATGAACAGCAAGTTTTGATAAAAGCACTCACAAAACCCCAGCTTCAGATGGAAAACTCAATACAAACCGATTGCGGTCCTCTAAAAAAGAAAACGACTATTTGTCTACAAGTGCCTTACGGCGATAATAATACCGCGACACCAATAAAAATGAGCGACAAATCTCAAATCCCTACGACGACCAACTAGGCACGCCTTCAAAATTAAGCCTTTTTAATGTCATTACCAAACGAAAACCAACTCTGTCCTCCACAACATAAAGTTTCAATTCTCTTTCGATAATTATTGCCACATACATCATATTTCCTTTAGATAAGTGTTTACGGTTTCGTGAGATTTTACGCTGCAGGGCTTAATAGCCGACGTATGTTGTGTCCCTTTCGTGTAGATATTGCTGTCCTTTTCTGCGGTCATCACATTCAATCTGACTTCTTCATAATCCAATACAGGACTGGGCAGACGGGATTTGTAGGTTCTCGTTCGCTTTTTGAAATATTGCGGAAATATCAGACGTTCCTTCTTAGGATTATGGGAAATTGGCAAAGTGACTTGAGAATTGTGTTGTGTCCTTTGTTTCTTGGTTTTATGTTATGGAATGTGAGTTTATGCTTGCGACTTCGTCTGGCGCTCACTTATTTGGTGTTTCATTTATACTAAAATACAAAATTGAAAGGTTCGTTTGTAATATCGAAACAACCGCATTTTATTGAAAGCGTAAATACGGTTGTTTTCTGTCTGGCTGTTTGTTCAGGCTAATCTCCAAAACGGCTTGACCAATTTTGGAGTAACTTTTGTTGACAGTTAGCTGATATTATAAGCAGTAACTTAAGTTACTTTTTGTGTAATTTAAGTTAAATAATTAGGATACCGTGCAAAAAATGTAAACCCTTGAAATTCTTTTAATAAAATCCTGTTCAAATAGGGAGTCACGTCTTATATAATTTTGGCGATGGAAACTTTAATTTATTTTAATAATATTTGTGCTACTTTTTTCGCATTTTAAGTCCTTATACTTTGAACGGTTTCATATTATCAAGAATTTACAACAATAACAAACAAGTTACACTACACCTTATATCGGATAACTGAACACAACTATCCCTTTGCGTAAAGGTAGAAACCATAAATGGGGTACGTATCGGGATGATATTTCATATTTATAGTGCTACGAAACCATTCGTAGCGCTACAAGTGCTACGGACACCTGACTACGTAGTAGCCCGCTACGACACCGTAGCGACCGTAGCGAAAATTACTCGTACGAAATGTTTGTTTCATCGTCTTATTTTGTTCTTTGTTAATTATTGGTTGTATTATAGTAAGTAATACTAATAAACTGTATTTAAATACATAAAAAAAAAACTAAAAAATGTTAAAAATCTGATTAATTTTAATTACATTTGATTTTTTTTTGTAATTTACAGGTATGGGTCTATGCTGGGTTATGGTTTAATCCAGCATTTACAATATTGTTGTATCTTTCTGCATGCTTATTGAGAAGTGCAATATAACTAGATATCTAGAATCAGAACTGTTTTCATTCTTGAGTAAATATTGTACAAGATTTGTGACGTAATAATTACAAATATTTATAACTTTTCTGATTCTTTGAAAGACGTTGAATAGGTTCGTCCATTAGATTTGAACACAATTGACAAAATGTGAACCTTGTTCTTATGTGTCGATGTTAAATTTTCATATTGGGGGGCACTGCAGGGCCCTCGCCAAGTCGAGCAAAAAAAAGCTGCACGGCCGTACCATCATTTTTTCGTAGCAATTCAGGCCATTTTCAACCCCCTTTATTATTTTTTATTTTTTTAGGATGGGAAATCATCAAATGAATTCACCCACTCTGGGCGGAGCGGGAGGGAGTGTCAGACTCTTACTGACAAAAACCCATCCATGTTCCTTCCTCGTCCTTTACGTTCCGGGGCCGCGGTATCTCTTTCGAACAGGCCCGCAACCCCGGCAGGATTTTCAACCCCCTTTAACTTCGTTGTGGATAAAATTAAAAGCCTGAATTGTCGATAACCAAGCAGGCATCGTATAACCACGGTTTCATGTTTTTGTTTTATCAAATTAATAAAAAATTACGAAGAAAAAAACATCAAACATCATGTCAGTGGAGGTTTGTGAGGTCACTTTCCGGTAAAAATATACTGATTCATACGTCATACGAGTTCTAGACGCACTTTATCGTCTCCAATTTCTATTTACGTAAAAAAAAAAATATGTGTTCAACATTTGACGGACAAATTAGACTTGTTTGTTGCTTAACTTATTGGAGAGGCACCAAAAGAAGAAGATGAACCAGACTAGAAAAGCATATTACTCGAACTGGTAATCGTAATCGTATTCATCGAAGTACCTCCTTGATAACCGCATAATCTGTTAGTATAATTACGGGGCCGGGTCTAGACTAAGCTAATACTTATTTGTCTCCTAATACCTCTGTAGTACGGTCCGCTGCACATAATCCTGTCAATGGTTGTCGCACCACGCCAGGATTACTGGGCACGTGACGTTACACCTTGGTGCAAGTTATGAGAGTGAGCGACTTGCTCTAAATCCCGTAAAACTTGTATAAGCATAATAAATATGGCAGACCACAAAAATAAAATCAAATTAGTCCGTCAGGTAAATTATTAAAAAATATTTGAGCCGTATTTTTTCTTTTCTTATCTAAACCAAAATGGACGAAGATACAATGCTTTTAAAATTCCTAATACGTCACGCCTAGGTATGATATTTAGCGAGTTCTGACGTCACGAACACCCACTCCCGAGTTTTGATGCGTTTTATCTCTGTCAATATTCAACAACAACAACAACAACAACAACCAACAACACAATACACAACACAACAAACAACAACAAACAACAACACACAACACAACAACCAATACAATACCACCACAACAACCACCACAACCACCACCAACCATACAACCACCATACCACTACAACCGTACCGTACCATTACAATTTTACCATTTTATTTTATGTTTTGTCCTGTCGGGCTAATAAATGCTTTTTCTTTCTTTCTTTCTTTATTGATTTACAAAAACCAAAAAAATATGTGTCCATTATTTTTCAATAATCTAACTGACGGACTAAATAGATTTGTAACTTTTTGGTACCTGTATATACTCGGTTATAATACTCGTAGGACCCTTAGGCATCAAAGTACTCCTCCGCATCGCTGTCGTCCGGGAATTAAATCTCAAGTAAGTCAGGAGTTTATAACTTAAACTACAATTACTCCATCCAACGCGAGTTTGATTGATTTATTACTCTGTTTGTCCAACAATGCTAGCGATGGACAATGAACATTGTTTCATCAATCGGTCCGCCCAATCATCGGCGCACGCGATACCCGAATCAATCATTTTACGTACATCGTATCGATTAGATTAGGTACTCAAAGTTTTATGAGTGCGTTAAAGGGGTATTAAGGGTTAATTTTTCATATTTCTTCATACTTACATCTGGTGTTCAACTGAATTTGTAACCTGATGACAAAATTTTGACGATTCATAACGATGATATGGTGTCTACAAGTTTTAATCCTACCACATGAAGAAGTTTTGACAATGTACGGTCAGCAACCGCACATTGTACTTTAGTTAGCCTAGTTAAAATACTGCAAATTTTGTTATTCTATAAAAATGTAGTATCGTCACGTACGAGCTCGCGCAACATACAACATTTTGTGACTTTTTCTAACATTTTTTATTATTTTCTTATTACATTATTTTAGTGCAGTTTCGGATTAAATACCTTTGAACATTAACATTTATTTTATTAACATTTAACATTAAGTGTAAAGGCTCAATTTAAGCCCTTACAGGCAAAGTCCAAACTATTTTAATTCAGCGTTGCTTGGACAACAGATATTGAAACCTTACTAGCTATTTGAAATACTGATTTGGTTACTGGTAACTCAATTAACCCGGCGTTTTCCTTGCAGGGCGTCATAGAAGGGTTAAATGTTTATTTTTTGATCAGGGGAAAAAAAACAACAAAAATCAAAACAAAAAAATTTACTAACTCAAAAACCACTGAATTTCGGTTGAACATCTGGTGGCTTAATTTCTTGCATTTGAACCCTACTGTGAAAAGCGTAGTCGACGGACTACGCTTTTTAGGGGAATATAAAGTGTTTTAATGTTAGGTTATATTAATCGATATTTCTCAGGAATGGTACAGTATCTTTTCGTGAGAGTGGTGTCACTGGGCAAGGGGGACCCTTCCTTCCCTCCACACCCCGTGAGTTGACTACCATCGCATGCAATTCACGAAAAATAATGCGTTTTATTGTAAGCAATATGTTCGTTTGACAATATTTCGAGAGTTTACGATCACTCTAGTTATTTTACAATCATTTCAAATCAATCAACAATCAATCAATCAATTCTACGGTGACATATACACAACTTCGTGACGACTTGCAACTACTACTAAAACGATTACTGTTTTCCTTGATAAGATAAAATTAGCTAACATAAGACACTACGCAGTTTAACAATAGGAAAGAGTTGTTGATAAAAAATCAAGTGTGATCAGTCATAGGCATTTTTTATCACCGAACTTTACGTAGGGGTAAATTTTCAGTCTATCATCCAGTAGGTACACTTTTCAGCATACGTTATAAAATTGTAATGCAAGCAAGTTCTTTTGTTGAAAACGCTTCCACAATGCACGTATAAAACTATGCAGTACAAAGGTTGACAGCCACTGCATTAGATAATTATAGGTCGTAAATTGGTACTATCAGGGTTTAGGGTTGACAGCTAGTCTATGTGACCGCTTCATTAGGCTATGTAGCATGCAAGCTTATGATCAAGCGGAATTACATTAGGGAAAACCGTTTTATGGAGAAATTGGTTTAACATTTTTCACATAAAGTAGCGTTTACTTAGAATGTTTTCGAGCGAATATCATCGAAACAGGCAGGCATTTTTGTATCAGTACGTATGTTATGTTATTACCATTGGTCTTAAAATGAGTTTGTAAACTCAACGGGCAAAAATTACTTTTAACGAAAGGATACAGTTTAACACACTCAAAACATTGTGATGATCGACTGGTCGGGCCCAGTAATGGAGAACATTATAAGCTGATTTTGTTCAATCCAGCATGAATATAAAAGCCAATCGGCCTTCTCCATAGATGGGTCTGGGTGGTGATCTGACAGATCCTGTCAATCTCTATCAGATCTCTGGTGGTGACTGACTGGCGTACGTTTAAACATATCGAGAGGCAGTCAAAACTACATTTTCAGCCGAAATAACAGCTCATCAGATCTTTTCAAGTGGAATTTTAGTACCAAGAGCTAAACACGAAATTCAGTTATCTCTAAATGCAGTGGGTATTAGTTTTGATGCATATAATAGCGTCGTTGGCTTAAGAGTTAATTTGGAGTCTGTCCAAATTTTGCTTTTATCCTCAAATAAAAGTGGAAATACACTCAGAGATTGCGGTAGTGGGCCTATTGCTGTAGCATTCGATAATGTATTTATGCAGCAGGGGGCGAAATTATCACGGAACCCTAATCTTTTTTGGTAAAATAAAAGTGCCTTAAGTTCCTCCTTATAACATCAGTTATCCGCCAGTAAAAGTCCCGTCAAAATCAGTTCCACCGTTTTGAAGATTGGTCGGAACAAACAGAGAACAAAAAATAAACCATTTTGAACTCTAAAAACACACTAAAAAGCTGTTACTTTGAAATTACAAATACAAACAGTATTCCATTTTATTTGTTTGTATGTTTCAAACTCAAACTCAAACTCAAAGCATTTATTTCAACTAGACCATTACGGCACTTTTGAATGTCAAATTACAAATTAAATCAAAGCTACAGTCACAGTCACAAGGCATAATAACTTGAGAAAGTACTGTAGTTGCCCATTCCCTAGCGTAGATCTCTATGGAGAAGAACGGGCAAGAAACTCCATGGACACTCTTTTTAAATCAATATATTGTTACAAAATCTTGGTTACATCATTCATGTGTGATTATACATATATGTGAGAACGATGTAGAAAGACGTGCACATTAAGAGCGTCCAGAGAAAAGATTAAATCAACAGTGTAAAAAAAAAAAGAAATTAAAATTAACCATGGCAGCTAAGAGATGACCAGTCCCAACTGACAGCGCCCGTTCACGAACATGACGCATGTATCGGCGCCATTCAACTCGACCATATTGAAGGGAGCTAAATGACCCGACACACCCGCCACCATCAGCGAGACATTTGAGTGAGCATGACAATCTCTCAGCCGCCAAGGCATATTCAAGTCAAAAAAAAGAAAAAGATAACTAAATGTAAATGGTGGCTTTACAGTACATAGAACTCACACAAATGTGCTATGCAGTTATATAATACTACGAGATGGAATCTATACAATGCAAGGATATTTTACAATCTTCTGCAGCTTCCACAATAACGTAACCTGGGAATCAGTTAGTTTGCCTATGGTTGTGGAGCAGGACCAGCATTGAGCCAAGCATTTTTATCATTAATGTAATCCCCCAAATTATAATATGCTTGCCTACATAGTGTGCGTTTTATACAAGATTTAAATTTCGTCTCATTCAGTTGTAGAATGTGAGGAGGTATTTTATTGTAACATTTTAAACAGTACCCCATGAAAGATGAATCTACTTTAGCAAGCCTGAAACCGGGCTGAACGAGTTGGTCCCTATTTCTAGTATTATTAGATAAGCATGGCTTAATCGGTCTATAATGTGCCCACTGCTGGGACTGGCTTCCACTGTCGCAGCCCACTTTGTAGGAGATCGAGGATTGAGATGAGTTTGTGGATGTCACATGTCTACGATTTTTTTGTTCTTGTTCATTTGACTGGCGTTAGCTTTAAAATGATGATTTCCGATCCCATTCGTTTGCTGTACATTCTCAAAATATTTTTTATATACAATACCCTCACTTAGCCTACTAACGTAACAAAAACCATCTTATTTTCAAACACGATGCAAACTCAAAATAAAAAAATCTATTTTACGTGCAATCACTTGAATAAATACCATGAACGCTTCGCAAATTTTTCACACGTCTAAAATTACAATTTTACGTAGATTTTGTGAAAAAATTGCGTCATATTGAAATATACTGACAGTGGACGCGTATTAAATAGCAGTAAATTAAAACTTCTATAAAATTCACGCAGGTATTAAACTGCTGATATTTTTTACTCTGTTATCGAATTTTAGTCTAAAATCAACAAAATGCGTCAAATAGTATTTAAGCTGTGCTAGCACCACTCCGATAAAGCTAACTCAATGCACACCTCTTTCACTTCCATTAGATCGGAAAAACTGGGAAAGGAGGCCTTTGCCCAACAGTGGGATGATATGGACTAAAAATAAAATAATAACAGTCCTCTGTTTTCTGTTCCCGAAACGGTGGGCCACTTGATTTGGTGTATTACCAATGACCCACTAGTTCGTCCCACAAGTGGGGTCCACGGGAAAAGTCAAAACTGTCGTTTCGTTGTCCCCACTAACCTTCCTTTCTAGTGGGGTTTGCTAACTTTGCAACGGAAAGTTTGCAATTTTTATTCCCACTGACCCCACTGGTTCGTCCCACAAGTGGGGCCAACGGGAAGTCTGTTAAAATTATTATTAATATTGTTTTTTATAAGTTTTATTATTGGTCTTGAATGTTTCACTGCTATGCAAAAGCGTCCCCATATCCTTCCAGATACTCTTTATTGGAGGTTGCATATTTATGTATGCACTGGCCTGTGAGAATAATCATATTATTTAACACAAATGTCTGTCACTGATTTGAAATTAGTATAGTTAAGGTTTCTGTTTATGTTCTGATACCTTGTAACCAGACTTGTAACATGCGTGTAAAAAATATTGACCACGAATGAACTCTACCATCCTACTACTGCTCTTATCATTATTCCAATACTCTTTTCCTACGCCACCTCGGACCAGACGAAAAGGGGGCGATTGCCCAGCAGTTGGTCATTCAAGGCTTTAAAAAAAAAAAAAACTTATAAACTTTACAAGGAGCGACTGCCTATCTGACCTCCACAACCCACTTAGTACTGGGTAATACGATGAGACCCTTGATAAGACTGGTCATCAGACCTTTCGGGCCACTGACTACCTGTAACGACTGGCAAAGATCTACAAACGACAGCCGGGACCAACAGCTTAAAGCGCTTTTCGAGGCACGGAAAACTTGGTATGTAACGGTAGGAGGTCTCCGAGGGAATCCTGCTCGTCTCATGAAGATTCATATTAATGTCTCTGCTGACTCTCTGTAATGTAAATGTGGTGCTGTGTCACAAGGCACTTAATATCGAGTCCCGCTTGTCCTGTTGTTTGTTTACTACAGGAACTGATGGACGCTAACAAAAGCGCCAAATTAGTAGCTCAATTCAGGGTCGACACAATTTAGATTGCCATTAAGACGCCTGCGGAGCAAGCGATTTTCATACAAACGTAATACCAAAATAATTTGTAAATCAAACATATTCTTAAGAAAGTGTGTATTTATTTTGATTGGATTACAGATTATATAGGTTCCCAAACACATATTTTGAATGTACACCTATTTAAACAAGAGTTATTAGAAAAATAAATTTTCTATAGAAATTTTTAATTCGTCATAATTATCTCGTCCTTATATCATTCTCCTTTCAAATATATTTATTTGGGAACATAGATATTCTATAATACAATCGAAATGCACACTACCTTTAGAATATGTTTCATTTTCATATCATTTTGGTTTTTCATATCGTTTATATGAAAAACGCATGCTCCGCCGGCCCCTTAACACCGGTCGACGTGCTATGAAGAAGATTGGTATCGCCGATCCAAATAAAGCCGAGTATGGTTGAGAATACTCCCCCTCATTCCCGAAACCGTTTTATTGTGTAGAATGGGTACTGGGTAGATTTGTGATTTTATATTTTACTCTCTAGTACTTGAACACTAACGAGTTTCAGTGTTATGTCCGACTAATGTGAACTTAAAACTTATTAACATTATAATTGTGAAGCAGTTATCATGAATGTTATAGAACAATTCTCATCTTAGCGGTTATTGTACCGGGTTTGTTTTTCGGAAATTGCTTTATTATTCGAAATGGGAATAGGTAAAGTTTATTTCCCTAAAGGAGATAGTTTTTTTTGGGCCCACCTGGTCGTTGCATTTATTATTCATAATAACACCAAAAAAAAGTAACCATTTTACTATGGTTTTAAAGGAAATATTACGTAGAAATGAAAACGGAATCTTAAAATCATAATAAATAAGCTATGTTATGATATTTTTTTGCGAGTCAAATCATTCCTGTTGTGGTCAATGTCATTTGACAGCAAATACTTACGTGAAAAGGGGCGTTTTTCTGTTTACTAAAAAAAGTACGGTACCTATCCGTTGGAAATCATATGTGCTATATAATTATTATAGAATCAGAATGAATATAAAAATAAATATTATTAAACTATGAGCATTTTTAATGCCATTTTTATAGGTGTACACTAAAATCGCATAGGTGGGTTAAACAATCAACGTGGCATGAAACGTTATAAACCCACTTTTTTTGTGATTGACAGACAACTTCATTATTTTGACATTTACTTTTTCTATTTATTTTGGTTTTCGTAAGTGTTTTTGCAGATTTTTCGCATTTATTCCGGTTAGACAATGCTAAGCTAATTAAACCACTGGAATCTAGAGGTTATAAGGAAGAAATCAATGTAAGTTTCATTATTATATGCTAGAATTTATGTTGGAAACTAATCCTCGAACAAAAAAAATTGTCTCCTTTCGAGGAAGTGATATGTGGAAAATACTTTCGTATAAATTAGGTTTCGTATAAATTAGGTTTCGTATAAGGTAGGTTTACTCCTCATGTCATTCGGAAGTCTGACAACCAGTCTTACCTGGGTAAGACTATATTGTGGAAGTCGAATAGGCAGACGCTTCATGTAAAATACTGGTATTCAGCTGCATCCGGTAAGGAGACGACCCCAAAATATTTGGGAAAAGGCTAGACAGATGATGGTAATCCTCATGTAATTAGATATGCAGATATGAGTGGCCACGCTGGGACGCTATAGAACGACATACACTGATTTAATTGGTTTTTGTGAGGTTCTTTAGGGAGGTCTTGGTGCGTAGTTCTCGCAACTAGCGTGCTAGTTTGACCAGCAGTGCAAGTACAAAGGATTTGATAGGACTCGATAAAGATAAATTTGACTGTCATTCTCGATAAAATGAGTTTTTGACTCCATAAAAACTCATTTTATCGAGAATAACTAGGTGTCAAATGTATCTAATCGAGTTCGGCTACGTACTTGCACTGCTGATGTGTGAACGTGGACGACGCAGAAGGGGTATGGGAGGATCGTAGCGGTTCTGTGGTTTTTGCCCACCCCCATGGGAACACGGCGTGAGTTTGTTTGTGCTATGTACTTATTTCTTTCAAGTTTGTTCAAATTCCAGGTCAGGCAAAATGTTATTGTGATTTTCTATCTAGAATTTCACTGTAGCAGCCACGGAGTTTGCATCCGTGCCCGGTTGATGGGAACAGGTCGCCCCCTATTACATGGGACTTTAACTAAACTGGCGAAATGTGGGTGTACTATTAGGTATACTTCTGCCTAACCTTTTGGGGATTAAAGGCGTGATGTTATGTTTTGTTTGTGAAAAATTACATTTCAGTGATACTCAGAGATACAGTGCCCAAGCCTAGTTAAAATACTCTAAACCTATAAGGGGTGGCCATTCTCTCCTGCGGAACAATAAGGGTCTTAAAACTATAATCTTGAATTTCTTTTTTTTAGATGGGAAATCATCAAATGACCCCTCCCACTCTGGGCGGAGCGGAAGGGAGTGTCAGACTTTTACTGACTAAAAACCATCCATGTTCCTTCCTCGCCCGTTACGTTCCGGGGCCGCGGTATCTTTTTCGAACAGTCCCGCAGCCCCGGATAACCTTTACCTAATACCTAGTTTATATATACCAATGTTGCCTGTTGGTATGATAATCCTCCCATCTTTTCGGTAATACCAATGTTCTTGTTTCACGCTTCTATGGTTTTATCTAGATTAATGGTTCATTGTAGCAAGCAATTAGGTCTTAAGCGTTCCTAAGTTATGTTTCTAAGCACTCAAAGCTAAAGGCATATTTCACTCCTTCATATGAGTTTGGTAGTACGATCAGTGTGATATTATTATTATATTGTTATTATTTAGTGAAATGGCTTGATTATAATTACTCTTCATTCATCATTAATTATGACAAATGTGGGTAGTGCCAGAGATCTATGATGATGACTCTTCAATGGTATAGTTTTATAACATAATATATCGAGACCTACATAATGAGACAAGTACTATAATAAAGTATAGAAAGTGGTTATTATAAGCAATGAATGACCTTACTTTTTATCCAACTTCAAAGGAGGTTCTTAATTCGTCGGAACTTTTTTTTATACATGTATGTTCCCCCGATTACTCGACGATGGCTGGACCGATTTGAATTATTATTTTTTTACTTGAAAGGGTATCCGATGATGGAGTTCTGATCCCGGTGAGATAGAGAGAACTTTTAAAATTTTATAGGCACACTTATTATTATTTTATTTATTTATTTATCAAAATCAAAGTAAGTATACTTAAAAACTAAGCCCCACAAAACCGTTGTAATGGTTTGACTGTGGGGTCGGTGATTCTTTAAACACTAATACTTATGCACTAAATAAATTAAAGTTTATTTACAACTATTTATAACTACAAATTTGTTAGTATTAAGTATTAGTAACAATGATGCTTAGATATTAGGTTAGTATTGTTAGTATAATCATCACTTAGAAGTAAACATTTTAACTTTTATACATATATGTTAGTGGCAATGAAAAACTTATAAACTAGTGTTAGTAACTTTAACTCGAAGTTGGATGACGCACTCCGATTCCGGGGAAAGTCTCCTTCTACCACCCCAAGATCGGAGAGCGTCACCCATCATCCAACCGTATATAACTAATTAACCTATACTTAACACATGTTTTCTAAATAATATTTTTTTAATTTATTTCTAAATCTATTTTTATTTGCTTCACTCCTTATGTCTGCCGGCAGACTGTTCAGTAGATACGGTATTCGCTTTTTCAGGGTTCTGTCACCAAAGTAATTGGTGACTCTGGGTACATTGAATCTTCCAGCAGCCATAGATCGTGTGTTATGATTGTTGGTAACATAAGTTAAGCTATGCTCTTGGGTACCTTGATGGTTAACTGCTAAAAGGTATTTATGTTTGTACGTGATAGGTAGAATTTTACATATTTTAAATAGTTTCCTATAATCTCCTTTACAGCCGTTTTTAGTTTTTTTTGTAACAAGCAGTTTTAAAAACCTAATTTGAAGAGCTTCTAATTTATCCAAGTTAGTTTTGAATGTTAATCCATAGCTGTCAAGAGCATAACTCATAATAGAATCTACCAATGACATATAGATACATCTTAATACACTAATAGGGACTTTAAAGCTTAGGTGGTACATTTTACTTAATAATATTCTTAGTTTACTAGAAATATAGTCTACATGTTGGGACCAAGAAAAGTTCTCATCTATTTTCATGCCAAGGTAGGTTACGCATTTAACTCTTTCAATAGGTTTACATTTACAGCTCAATAAGTTATTATGGTGGCATAAATAATCATGGGTAATTAAAGGTGGAATCGCAATATGAGGTCGTAAGTATGGGGAATGAATTAACAATAATTTAGTTTTACTAGCATTTAATATAATGCCATTGTCGTGCGACCATTTAACAACCGCGTCTATATCTTGTTGAACTAGTTGGAAGGTATCGTCTATGTTAGTTCCGGAGCGAAGTATGCACAAGTCATCTGCAAACATATACGCTGAGCAATGCTGTAGCACTCGGCACAAGCTGTTGACATGCATAAGGTAACAAATTGGTCCACATCCCGAGCCCTGCGCCACCCCACTCCGCACCTCGACTCGGTCACTAAGCGCGTCCTCTACCTTCACACGGTAGGAGCGCGCGGTGAGGTAATCACGGAACCATGGGTTCAGTGGTTCTCTCACCCCGCACTCCTCCATTGCATTTAGGATGGTATCGAATTGCAAAGTATCAAATGCTTTTTTGTAATCAAAAAATATTGTAACAACAAATTTTTTAGCATCTAGGTAATTGTTAATTTCATCTGTGAATTTTGTAAGCAATGTATTTGTACTTTTTCCTTTTAAAAAACCGTGTTGACACTCGTTAATGATGTTATTTTTTTGTAGATAGTTACTAAGTTGGTTGACTATACACTTTTCAATGATTTTATCTACACTAGATAAAATTGATATAGGTCTGAAGTTTGATACATTTTTGCGATCACCTTTTTTGTGAATTGGCCGAACTATTGCCTCTTTAAGCTTACTAGGAAAATTGTAGTTCTTAACAGTTAAGTTTATTTTAGCTAAAACGGGGCTCACTTTATCGATAACTATTTTGAGGTCGGACATCCGCATAAGATCACTACCCGGTGATTTATCTGTATTCATGTTTTTTATTATATTTTTCACGTAGTTAGAGCTTACTGGTTGCCACCTCATGGACATGTCCGTGGCTTTTACATAAGTCTGCCTATCTAACCAAGTCTCATGACACGTATGTTTTATATCTTCTATTTCTCTACTGAAGGTAGACGCAAATTTATTGCTTAAGTCTGTAATACTTCCTTGTCCGCCCATGTTTGATAGAATTAATTCATCTACCGATTGTTTACTGTTCCCCATCATAGTATTTATCCTTTCCCATATCTTTTTAATATTTTTATTACACTCGTATATACTATTTTTATCATAAATATTTTTACTTTTACTAATCGCCTTTTGGCATTTATTTCTAAATTTGGTATAGTTAAGTCTCTTTAGCATATTCTTTGGCTCATTACTCCATAACTCAAATAATCTGTCTTTTTCGTTTATCATAGCCTTCAACTTACCATCAATCCATTTTTTGTTGTTCCTGTTACTCGTTGAAATACGCTTAATTACGTAACAGTCATTATAAATACCCACGAATATTTGTTTAAATGCATTATATAATTTAACAGGACATTCAAGTGACATAAGGTGGTCAAAACCAGTGCTTAATAATTTCTCCCGAACTTTGTTATTGTCGAGGACGCGCCTAGAAGTCACGAGTCGTGGCGGCGGCGATGGTTGCGCATCGCTCGGATTGCGAGCCTGCGACGACGGCGTCGACGGTGCGCGTCTCCACTGCACTTTGGCCGTAACGAAATAGTGATCTGATATTTTTTGTTTTATTACAGCTGAATGCATGATAGCATTATTTGCTCGAATATAAATGTGATCGAGACAAGATTGGACTAGTCTTCCCGATACAATTTCCTTTCTAGTAATGTCATTTATGCACTTTGTGAATCCATGTTCTGCTATTACAAATTTGTCATATAGTATAATAGATTTTCATATGATATTACAAATTTGTCATGACAATTTAACAAGTTTATGTTTATGTCCCCACAGAAAACCACTTTAGAATCTGTAGGTATTTTTTTGATAAGCTTCCGAAAGTCATCAATAAATTGGTTTAATTTAGTCTGTTTATTTATTCGCGGTGGTCTGTATATTGCTAGTAAATATATTTTCTCATTATTGAAATGGAGTGTTATGGAGACGCACTCCGCCGAGCGCATTCCTGAGGACTGTGTCAACTCACACATACGCGCGCCCAGTTGCTCTCGCGTGTAAACCAATACCCCTCCACCGCTTCGGTCCGCTCGTGTATACGTATTCAGATTATAACCCTTTATTGAAAATAATGACACTAGGGCGTCGTTAATATTAGGTTCGGTTAGTACAATTACATCTATTTTATCTATACAGGAATTAATAGTTAAAAGTAGTTCACTGAAGTGTTTTTTTAGAGAACGGATATTAACATGTAGAATACATAGTCCTTCGTTGTATATGATTGAACTTATCCAATTACTCAAGTCATTAGCACAGGTATAGTTTACTGTATTATCAGCTATGACATCAAAATGATTGAAATCAGCGAATTTTGTGTATTACGAATAATCACGATTAAGAACAGGTTATTCTAGCTCACTTTGATAACTGACAAAGTTCGTTTTCACTTCTTATCCATATCGTATTGTCGCCATCCTTCTTTTTCGCTAGTATTTTTCCATTTGTCACCCATATATACTTATATACACCTTTGAGTTGTCTTTTTGCGTTCCACAGCAGTGTCTTCGTAGCTTTGGTGAGATCTTCATTGATAAATATTTTGTTTGTAGTTGATCCGCCGGTAAAGATGCTGCTATTTAACTCGATCAGTTTGCGACGATTGGCTAACCAGTCCTCCCTTGATTCGATACCTGACGCCTTGAAGCCCACCATTATTGAAGATGGTTTATTTTCTTGCTTGGAATGTTTATTCCGTTTTATCCATTCTATGTCATTGCTTTTAACGCCCATCTCATCTCCAATTTTAGCCACGATCTCTCTTAAGTTTTCGCCAGGTATGTATTCGATGCCTACAATCTCGAGGTTTTGTTTAAGCGATGATTGCTCAGCCTCTTGTAGTTTTTGCTCAAGAGCAATATTGCATTTCTCCAAATACACACATTTGTTGTTGATATTGGTCACAGTTTTTTCAAGTTTCGATATTTTTCCTTTAGTTTCTTCATGTTCAAATATTAGTGTATCGTACTTATCTGATAATACGCTAATGCTTTGTTGTATTGTGTCTAAGTGCTTCCTTAGTCCGGGTATGGCACTGACCTTATTTTGAATGTCTTTTAGCATTTTTTCAAAGCCTTGTACCTCTTCCTCCGCTTCTTCGTCGTCAGAGCCCTCATCTTCACAGTTGTTACAGTAGATCCTGTTTTTTCCCGCCTTCATGTCTGCAGCTAAGCCTTTCACGCAGCTCCTATGAAAAGTTCCTTGACAGGAACCTTGGCACATGAAGTGGGCTCCTTTTTTCGATAGCACTTTTTTACACTTTTGACACTCCATTGTATATTACTATAACTATTGTCTTACGTTTTAATTGTTCATTGAATAGGTAGGTTTGACGAGTTTGCATTAAGTCCGTGAATTTTAGGTAAATACGCGATTGAGCGCTGTGAATCGTGGAACAGTAGATTACGCAAAAGTTTTTTAGAAAGTTTTTTGCTTTTAACTCACTTATATTTAAGAGTTTTGAAAAACTGAAACCACCACTGCACAGAACAGTTCAATAGCTTTAGTATGATATGATATACGTTAGATTTTAAACAGTTCACGTTGTATTTTGTTAATTGATTGAGATAATTACCGAATCTAAGAAAATCTCCTTTGTTTGCAAGATTTTTGGTTGTGAGTAATCGTTGATTAGACGAAACGCCCCTAATTGTGTATTAAACCGGGCTTATTTGTTAATTGTCCGCGCCGAATTTGAGGTTAGCTACCACGCGTGTGAAATTGAATAAAACATTGAAATTGTGAAAGTTGATGTGCATTGTGCAGTTGAACTATTATTGTGCTTCGTCCAGACGTGTTATACGCTGCTGGGGCAGCGTCTGTTGAACCATAGTCGGATCTGGTGAACCACTTGACCACACATAACTTTACACATACCCACACAGACATACAGTACCAGAGCCGGCTTGATCAAGGACTAGTCATCCCCTTCAGCCCACCGGCACCAGGTAAGTTACCTTCATTAAGGGCAATTTGATTTGTCTCCGCGAATCGCGGAAGGTTCGGTCATACCTTGCCCTGGGTTTGGACCGAACTTGATGCGATTTGGGTAGTTTTTGGAAGAGTACTTTCTTAAAATGATCCCAATGCACTGGGATTGCTGAAATCTCATGTCCGTCTACTGCTTCCACCAGTTCATAACATAACATCACGCCGCTACGCTGTGAAGGGGTAACCACAAGTGAACCATTAAAGTGAAAAATTAAAACTTTTTGCATAAAATAACTTCTGAAGTCGGTGACTTTTGTTTGATTGAGTAACCTAGTTTTTTTTGTCACCGACTTCTGAAGCTATAGTTTTTTTTTTGTGTTTTTTGGAGTCGGTTTTATTTTTTTGCAAAAAAGGTTTTTCACTTTTTTGTGGTTTTTGAAGTCGGTTTTATTTTTCAGTATCTAGTGTTGTTTTCCGGAACACGATTGATATTTTTTTTTATAAGCTTGTTTGAGGTTCAAGCACTGCTGTTCGGTTTCGAATTGAGTGCGGCTCCAATTGAACTTAACAGAACAGTTACATCTAAAAAGTGAGTTCATATTTTTCGAAAAGAATTGGAGAACTGATTTGTAGCCAACCGGTATGAACTATCCAGTCCATTTCTTCAGGCTGCCATTGTATGTATTAAAACATGAAAAAATAATAATTAATTAAAATTAAATTACCAAACAACCCGATTAAATCATCGGACCATTGTTAAAACATTATTTAGTGTAACATAACATGTACTTAAACCATCATAAGCCTCGTAAGCCTTATGACAAGGGTGTTATTATTTATAGGGCTTGCAAATAGGGTTGCCATACTGTTTGACTATATTTAAATGACTCTTAAGCAGTTTGTTCTATCATCCAAGTCTATAATTGGTCCAGAGATGATGATGATCAGTGTGATATGGTGGCAAACATAACCTTTTTCTCTCTTTGAACTCGGTTACAAATTACAGGCAAGTAAATATTATATCACAATCTACGGTTGTTTCACATATGTTCATAACACAGTCATATTCTATTCTATTCTATTTGTAATTATGGCAAGTGCTGTCGATGCCAACGTCGACAATTCTGCCAATGTCAGAAGATAACACATATTTGTCGACTCAATTTACCTGCCTGCAATTTTGAGTGGCAGACTCAACGTTCATATTATGTCGTATTTCTTTAAAAAAAAAAAAAAATTAAAGGGATCGATGTTAAATTTGACTGTCTATCGATGACTCATGAGATGATGTTTAAAACAGAAGTAAACATGAAAGAGATCAGAGCACCAACCCCAATTAAATTGGGATAAGACAGGGAGAATTATGTCGGCGTAGGTTATCCAGTAGCTTATTCCAATTTTTATCGTTTTTGGCTTCATTTTATTCATATAGCCAATGCCTTATTTAGTTTCAAGTAAAGCTTTGTTTATATTACAGCTGTAAGCACTAGTCCATATAATTATTTGCAATACAAATCACCTTCGCGTGATCCGTCTCTGCAAGGTCTCTGACTTGGCTTTTACGTGTCGTCGAGAAATATCTCTCAGGCATGCTGGTTCCTTCTAGATGTTTTCCTTCACCGAAGCAAGTGATAATTTTACAATCATCATCATCACCATAATTTCAGCTGAAAGACGTTCACTGCTGGATATAGGCCTCCCCGAAAGGGGAGCTTTTCTATAATCGCCTCGCTTGGCAGGCGGGTTGGCGATCGCAGTATAGTTGTTGTAAAATCACAGAGATCACTGCTGCCATTCCCTGATAAGTCCCTTAGTCGCCTCTTACGACACCCATAGGAAGACATGGGATGGTGCTTATGAACATACAGTACTTACGAACAAGAGCCCGCAAAATCAGAGGTCCGTGTCTTGTGTTCGAACTTTCAAACCTAATTATTTATTTAAACTTCATGTACAAGAGTGGTACATAGGCGGACTTAATGCCACAAGGGGTGGGGTGGGTGCAGTACAACTGTCACTATGATGCGATGCTGTTCAATCTTCTATATCTATATCATCATTCATCATCATCATTCTCTTGCCCTTATCCCAATTTATTTGGGGTCGCCGCAGCATGTCTTCTTCTTCCATACTCCTCTATTTTTCGTCATCTCATCAGACACTTCTTTTCTTACCATATCCGTCTTACTATATACATATAATAAAATCGTAGGAAAGTCAAAATTGTACATTGAATAATTTAAAAAAGAATACTTGGGGCGTGATCTACAATCGATATCGAAGCCAAAAATATAGTTTTCATTTTTTTGTGTTTGTCTGTATGTATGTCCGGGCTAAACTTAAAAAGTACTGCATGGATTAACTTCAAATTTTGCATGAATATTATTAAGAGGTCAGGTCAACATAAAAGGCTACAAATTATCACGCTATCAAAATCAAAATGAAAATCAAAGCATTTATTTCAAGTAGGCCAATAACAGGCACTTTTGAATTGTCGAAACAAAGATGAAAATTAAATGTAGCTACAATCCCAGTCACAAGACATAAAAACTGTAAAAGTACTGTAGTTGGCCATTCATTAACGTAGATCTCTATGGAGAAGAACGGGCAAGAAACTCCATGGACACTCTTTTAAACCAAATTATTGTTACGAAATCTTGGTTACATCATTCATTTTGAGATGGGGGCATATCACCTACAGGGGAGGAGCAGTGGTATCTATTTGGTGCTATAGAGCCTTCATGCAGACGACGTCGCGGGCATCAGCTAGTAAGGAATAAGTAGTTAAAATACCATCCCTAGAATGTTTAATTTACTTGTCTAAAATGAGCCTTATATTAATTTCAATGTTTAATGAGACCAATTAATTATACTGTATTTTGTAAATAAAAATCTGGACAACCCTACCAGTAACTGAAGCAAATGAATCCCTATGCGATTATGTTGTTGTTAACAATGAACGGTATGGGATCTTTAGGATGGGGATAACTTGCGATATAATGTAATATTATAGTTTTGGGTTTGTTCAACAGGTCTGTACATAGGTGTAATATTACTTTATTAGGTAGGTAGGGGTTGGTTATCGGTGGCTGGGGAATGGATACGTAATTTGGTTTTGTTTACTTGCTTATTGTTAAATGATAGTGTGAAAACAAAATGATACCTTTATATTGCTATTTAATTAATTAACTTTAAGTATAATGAAACTCTTATTACTTGTACGAGAAATAAAACAGGACTTAATTGTGAATTAAAGGTGTCAAGATCAAACTGAAAGCATTTATTCAAAAAATCGGAGGACTCACAATATATTAACCCTGTATATTATAGTCCCTCTAAACTATCAGACAGATGTGTTGTTGGGGAGTTTGTTCCGCCATTTTTTTTCTCCAACTAAAACACTGGGAAGCAGCGAAGGCGCATTTTAGGGGGCTGTCTCTTTGGGGGGCCACGTGGTGGCTACCGGCCATAGCTAGTAACACTACAATATATAAATTCGTATCCTTTTAGTTTTACACGAAGCTCATCATCTGCTTAGGATTTTCCCAACTAGGTTTGGATCGGTTTCCAGCCTAACCGGACGCAACTGAGTACCAGTATTTTACTTGGAGCGACTGCCTATCTGACCTCCACAACATAGTTAGACCTGGGTAATACGATACCTCTTGATTAATCTGACTGTATGACTTTCGGGCCACTGACTGCCTGAACGGCTTTCGAAGATTTTCGAAGAGTGATCACCCATCCTCGGAACCACCTAGGTAAACGCGCGCTATCCCAAAGATCAACCCAAGCGACTGTTATTAATAAGAGGCCTGCGGAGCATGCGTTCTTCATAGAAACGTAATACCAGAATAATTTACGACTCGAATGGCGTAGTGGTAGTGACGCTGCCTTACGTTCTTAGGGTCCTGGGTTCGAATCCCGATAGGAGCAAATGTTTGTGTGATGAGCATGGACATTTGTTTCCGAGTCATGGATGTTTATATGTATTATAAGTATGTATTTACAAACAAAAAAGTATATAATTATGTAGTATATCAACTATCTATTGTCCACGACACAAGCTTTGCTTAGTGTGGCACTAGGTGGCGCTGTGTGTTAATGTCCAGCGATTTTTATTTATTAATTTGTAAATCAAACATATTCTTAACGACAGTGTGTATTTATTTCGATTATATTAAAGAATATTTAGGTTTCCAAACACATATATTGAATTGACACTGATTTAAACAAGAGTTATGAGAAAAATAAAATTTCCATTGAAATTTTAAATTCCTCATATCTCGCCTTCATATAAAAAATCTGTCCTTTCAAAATATTTGTTTGCGAACATAGATATTCTGTAATCCAACCGAAATAAATACACACTACCTTAAGAATATGTTTGATTTTCATATGATTTTTTTTAATTAAGGCCTTAGCTCAAGGGTAGCCCGATAAATTCAAATTATGTAACGTTTTTAGCAATTTCAGGCTATCGCTTGGTTGTCTGTCAATGAAAACATCGTTCGCGACTGTAAGACGTATGTAGTTACAGAATTATATATGTCACCGTAAAATTGTCAAATACGTAATATTACAATATAACGTGTGTCTCCCTAGAGTTGTACCACTGGGCAAGGGGGACCCCTCCTTCCCTCCACACCGCGTGAGTTGACTACCATCGCATGCATTTCACGAAAAATAGTGCGTTTTGTTGTAAGCAGTATGTTCATTTGATAATATTTTGAGTTTTAACAATATCGCTAGAGATATTACAATATAACGTATTTGACAATTTTACGGTGACATATACATCAAAATCATCAGTACAACCCTCCAAGTTCATAAAGGTCGAGAAACGCATAGGACCTTGACAAAACAGTTTAATTCTTTTAATTTTCGCGGTCTACCCTGATGCTTTCACCTTAACCCATGAGATCCTTCTTCAGATTTACAGGGAGTTAAAACTAAAAAAATAAATCTGACTCCAAAAAAACATTAAAAAAATGAAAAATAACTTAAACTTCAGAAATCGGTGACCTTTGTTTGATTGATTTATTTAGTTTTTGGTCACCGATTTCTGAAGCGTAAGTAATTTTTCACTTTTTTTGTGTTTTTTGGAGTCGGTTTAATTTTTTGCAAAAAACTTTTTTATTTTTCACTTTTGTGGTTCACTTGTGCTAATCCCTTCACAGCGTAGCGGCATGATGTTATGTTATGAACTGGTGTAGACATGAGATTTCAGCAATCCCAGTCCATTTCCTATCATTTATTAAGGAGTTCCGTTGCCTATCTCCGAAGTTCTTCATCAGATCTTCACCAAATTGAAATGGGATCAGTTTAGGAAAGTACTTTTCCAAAAACTACCCAAATCACATCAAATGTGCCTATAAAATTTGAAGAGTTCTCTCAATTTCCAGGATCTCATCATCAGATCCCGACTTGATGATTATGGGAAACAAAAAAAGAATAATTCAAATCGCTCCAGCTGTCTCCGAGTAATCGGGGAACATACATAAAATAAAATAAAGTTCCGACGAATTGAGAACCTCCTCCATTTTGAAGTTGGTTAAAAAAAAGATACCACAAAAGTTCTTGCACCATTCAACAAACTAAAAGAATTACAAAGTAAATCAATTTACTCAGTGTAAATAAATGAAAATTCATACCACATTCCGCCCGCAACCTAGTTTTCCAAAATAATTGGCTGCTATATTAATTGCCTTTAGGCACCGCAAATCGATATTGTATACTCCGGAAATTAGCTAGCATTATTTTTCTTTAATTGCTGGAAATTTGGCTCAAAATAACTTTATAATTTGGTTACTTTAAATTAAAAGCTAAAGCGTACAAAGTAATGACGGCGGCAAAGAAAGAAAGAAAGAAAGAAAAAGCATTTATTAGCCCACACAGGACAAACACATCAAAATTAACAGTATTAAAATTACACAGAAAAAAAAACAAATATATATTTAAAAATTAAAAGAAATGAAACTCGTCCTGTACGAGGCCAAAAGGCTCCTATCTCAGCATGGTGCTGTAACATTAAAAAAAAACGTCACAGCGCTGGTTTTCTGATAGAGCCCAAAGTGAAGGTGATGCCACAGTCAGGCCAGATACGGATAAAAATAAAAATAAAGTGTAGACGAATAAACAAAAAAAATAAATTTAATGTGTGAAGTATAAATAAATATAAAGAAAAAATCCCATCATTTAAAAATTAGAGGACGATGGAGGTTTGAACCCCAACAGGTGCGTTACATATACATACATGCATAAGCATCACGGCTTTCTCCCATGTGTTTAGGTAGAAAGCAACCTCCTACAATGAGAAGTTCTCTTTTTGAGAATAAAAAAAAATAGTTTTCCAAGAACTCGGTAGATGGCGTTGAACTTACTACGTTACTGGGTGCCAAAGCCAAAACGCTTGAAAAAAACACACGTCACATACGCTCGTTGACTGACACTTTCGTTTGCATAAGCCTCCGAATAATCACCATTAGGTCCAAGTGAAATTATGCTCCTTGCAGTAACAAACCGAGATCAGTGCCATTTATCCAGCGACTAGGGTATAGTTGAAAAGAAAAAACCTTGATTTTTACAGGGTGCGTTATATTATGAAATTAATTTCGCCTAAAGCAGCAACAACACACAAAACATCAAACGACAAACAACATCATATATGGAAACCAGCATCTCCTAGCCAGAACCTCTATTCGAAGACACATTATACATCTATACTAATATTATAAAGAAGAAGAGTTTGCATGTTTGTTTGTTTGTTTCGTTGAACGCCCTAATCTCAGGAACTACAGGCTCGAATTGAAAAATTATTTTTGTGTTTGCTAGTCCATTTATCGAGGAAGGTTTTAGGCTATATAATATCACGCTATAATCATTAGGAGCGGAGCAGGAATTAGAAATGTTGCAAAAACGGGGACGTTTTATTCCTTTCGTTTTTCTCTCTTATGTGACGCAGACGAAGTTGCGTGGGTCAGCTAGTGTTATGATACATACCAAACTGCACTTGGCGCGCGTGGTGGGTTACATTCCACTCCATGAGAGGAGGGCGTGTCCCAGCAGTGGGAACATTACACGCTGATTATGCTTATTCCATGGCCTAAAATAACGTTATTAATTATCTAAAATTATACACTAAACTGGTACGCTACCCAAACAAGACGGCCCTTTAGATTTTACCCCCAAAACGTAATTTCAACACAATTATTAATGAGAAATGCGAATAATTTACGCAAACAACTATTTCGTGCTCACTGTAATACATAATAATTAAATTCGGCGCAAATTAATGACAAATTACATGAATTGGTAGAAATGGATTTGACGACGTTGAGGTGGGGTGTCAGTTTACGCGGGTGGAAGATACCTTTGTAATTAGTTCGGAAAATTAAAAATATCCACACCTGGTTTTATAGCTGTTAAAAAAAACCTACTTTCTAACAAAAGCAATCGCACCCATTTATTATGTCATTCAAAAACCGGGTAGTGCCGTCACTCGGCGCGATCTAATGTTTAGGGTCGTCGATCAAAATGAAAACGACAGACGATAGTATGCTCGCGTGACTTTATACGCCTTGGTTAGGTTAGTTGGATAAAAAAAAGTATATATGTATTATATCTCAACTATCTACGACACAAGCTTTGCTTAGTGTGGCACTAGGTGGCGCTGTGTGTTAATGTCCAGCGATATTTATTTATAAAAAAAAAATTTAAAAAAATTGCATATTAGTATAAAAATATTGACTGAAATGAAAGTTAAAGGTGACGAGATGGTGGGAGGACGTTAACGTAATAATCTATACTAATTATAATCTATACTAACATTATAAAGATGAAAGATTTGTAATTTTGTATGTAACGAATAAACCTAAAAACTACTGGTTTTATTTGAAAAATTCTTTCAGCAACGGATAGCTACATTAACAGCGAATTCAATAGGCTATATTTTATCCCCGTACTTTCACAGGAACGGGAACTATGCGGGTGAAACCGCCTGACTTCCGCTAGTAATTAATAATTAGGCGAAGTTGAGTACAAGCCGTAATTTCCTTGTTTAAAGTTATTATTCTAGCGAGGGTTTCTCATTGTATGTAATTGTCTTTTTTAAATTTTCACGATCAGAACACATTATAAAACTTAAGAAGACGGGTATTTATCGCGAATTTACCTATAATTTAATCCCGACGTTCGTTCGTTTGTTTCGTTCCTAGTGTGAACCGGCCCTAATTAACATTTATGAAGATGAGTGAGGGTAGTTGAATAAACGCCTTCACTTTGCTGTGGCGGTACCTCCAATACTTCAGTCTCCCCGCGACCACGGCTGGTGCAATCCGGTCGAAACTTCGGGATTAAATTAAAGGTAAATTCGCGATAAATACCCGTCTTCTTAAGTTTTATAATGTCATTGTATGTATTTAGAAACTAAACAAAAAATACGTGAAGTAAGGAAATATTTTCGTTGTTTTAGATTTATATTGGCGCAGTTCCCGTGAAGCGCGTTCACTTACTCTTCGTGCGTATGAACAATAAATCTTATCATATACGCTTGTCTTCTCTTACTGGTTGAACAGAATTGTAAGCAGTTACAAAATAAATTCAGGTTACCTAATGTAATGTTTTTTGAAGTGAACGTTTCTGTAGGCGCGTTGAGCACTTTTTGGTAGCGAAGCGTAAGGCTGAGGCTACTCTAGGCAGCGATTTGCGATGCGACTGGAAGAGCGAAACGAGAAAAACATGGTATGGCTACATTACAAGCGAGATTTATTTTGTAATAAAATCGCTTCAATTTCGCTATTTTGATGTAGCCGATGCCGTGTTTACAGTAATGTTGTTCCGATCGTATAAAGAAATCAAAGATCGCTAGTAATATTTGATGTACAGTGTAGCCATATACGTGAGCATTCATTTACTTGTTTTAATCGCTCATGTGTCGCAGGTCACGTCGAGGCCTTTTATAGCCTCAGCCTTAGCGGTATCGCTTCGTAGCACTCGTAGCCGATCCGCTACGGCGTAGCACCAGTAAGCGTGCGCGGGGCATAACCCGTAGCAGATATAGATTAGGTACTTAGCTTTCACTTCTATCGGCAGGCCCCAAAGACTCCCGCAAGTTTTTTTTATTCCATAACCTTTATACAAACTTCTAAAATCAATAGTCGTTATAGTTTATTTAACTGCATAACACAGATATTACTTTTGCCTTACGCAGCTGCTCGTTGGATATTAAAAATAAATACATAAAATAAATGTTGCTGGACATTACACACAGCACCATCTAGTGCCACACTAAGCAAGGCTTGTGTCGTGGTCACCAGACAGTTGATGTACCACACATATACTTATTGTTTGTAAATACATACTTAATATACATATAAACATCCATGACTCGGGACTACAAATCGTTAGCCCCGGCCATATCAGCCCGAATAGCGCAGCGTTAGTTAGGCCGCCTTATACGCTTTAAGCGACCTGGGTTCGAATTCCGTTAGGAGCAAATGTTTGTGTGTTGAGCATGGACATTTGTTTCCAAGATAAGGATGTTTATATATTTTTTTTTTTAATGTCGTTGGACATTACACACAGCGCTATCTAGTGCCACACTAAGCTGGGCTTGTGTCGTGGTCACCAGACAGTTAATATTCTACATATATACTTTTTGTTTGTAAATATATACTTCATCATCATCATCATGGGGTTTAGGTTTCCGCACTTAGTCCTTGAAGTGGACCATTGTGCGTGAGCCATGGTGGCCGATTACTCCAACCAGCCCACCTCCCTCCAGAAGCAGATTAAACTTCCCGGTCTCCTCAGGATATCTGCAAGTGATCCTGGCGTTCCCAGGGTCTCCTCGCGAATCTTGGTAACGCTTGTGCACTCCAGGAGAACATGCGCTACCGTCTCCTCCGCCTCCATGCACGCTCTGCACAGGGGACTGTCGGTGATACCTAGGGTGTGTAAGTGTTTGTTCAGCGAGCAGTGACCAGTGATGGTCCCTGCCACCAGACGCAGGCTATCTCTGTCCAGGTGCAAAAGGCGCCTGGTCAACTTTGGATCCAAGGATGGCATAGCTTCCTTGGATTGCCTACAACCTGGTGCCAAGGCCCACCATTTCTCTGCTTGTAATCGGGTGTGATCCTTTAACCAGTTCCTCAGCTGCTTGAAGGGAATGGGCACAATGGGTTCGGGTCCGTAGGGTTTTGTGCTGGATCCTCTTCTGGCAAGTTCATCAGCCGCATCATTGCCGAGTGATCCACTGTGTCCTCTTATCCATTGGAGCGTTACCGTGTTGTGGTTCAGCACCGTGATTCTTTCTAGGGCCCTGTGGCACTCTAGTACTAGTTTCGACGTGATCTGGTTACTCTTTAGGGATTGAAGAACTGAGGCACTGTCGGAGAGTATACGAATGTTGGTGTCCGTAACCTCCCTGGCCTCTATGGCGTGTGCTGCTTGGATGATGCCTACGCACTCTGCTTGGTAGACAGAGTTGAGCCTTCCGAGAGATTTTGATATTTTAATGTTGAGGTCGTCGGAGAACACCCCGACGCCTGTCCCATCTTTGGTTTTGGATCCATCAGTGTAGATTCTTAGCTCTTTCGTGCCTGAGTAGTCGCACAACTCCTCTACGAGCACTATATTGTAGTGTTTTTTGAAGCAGTGAGTTTTCAGAGATCTGTCGATAGGTGATGCCATCATCGGCTGATCTCTGATTGAATCTCCTTTGATACGCGTGTGTTTTATTCTGGAGTCGTTACTTAGGGTGCCGGCTAATTCGAGTCTGAAAATCGCTGCGGCCGCCTCCTCTCTCACGATGAGGTGTAGGGGTGGTAGCCCCAGCATTACCTGTAGGGCAGCAGTTGGTGATGTTCTCATGCTGCCGGTGATTGTCACGCAGGCAAATCTTTGTAGTTTCTCAAGGTCCTTTTGGGTCGTGCTTAGGTTGGTCCTGGGCCACCATACCAAAGACCCATATGTGATAATTGGTCGGATAACTGTGGTGTATAGCCAGTAGGTGATTTTGGGGCTTAGGCCCCAGTTTCTCCCAAGGAGTCTCTTACATTGCCAGAGGGATATACTAGCTTTTGTGGTGATGTAATCCGTGTGTTTTGCCCAGTTTAGCTGTTTGTCCAAATAGATACCCAGGTATTTGGTCTCAGTCGATAGGCTTAGGGTTGCCCCAAAGAAACTTGGTAGGTGCAACGTTGCCAGCTTCCTTTTTCTTGTGAAGAGGACAAGTTCGGTTTTGGTGGGGTTCACTGCTAGCTTGTGTTCGTTGCACCATTCTTCTACTATCCTTAGAGCCTGACGCATGAGGTTGCATAGTGTGTTTTCATGTGTCCCATTTATAATATTTTTAATTTATAAAATATATACTTATTATACATATTAATATCCATGACTCGGAAACAAATGTCCATGCTCATCACACAAACATTTGCTCCTACCGGGATTCGAACCCGGGACCCGAAGAACGTAAGGCAGCCTCAATACCGCTGCGCCATTCAGGTCTTCCAAATGTAATAAGTATCTATTTACAAACAAAAAAGTATATAATATGTAGTATACCGACTATCTGGTGTCCACGACACAAGCCACTAGATGGCGCTGTGTGTTAACATCCAGTGGTATTAATTTATCGCCCGCTGATAATGTCACCCAACCTTATTTGAAAGAGCAGTTCCGTTACCAAGGTAACAGCTTATAGGTAGGTTATTTAATTACATTTGAAGTATGCCGACATTTTGCGAGTTGTTGAAGACGTAATCACTGCTGACTCTACTTACCCTTATATCTACATTTATAATAATGTTCGTATAAATAGGTGAACATCAAAATATTTATGTTTTATGTGATGTTAGGTACATTATGTGGCAGATGCGTTCGTCTTATGATTAAACAATTTATTATTAATTGTGGTGTACAAGAATAACTTTAAAATGTACAAACCTATTTATTCATCCGCGCATATCTTGTATAAATAAATAAATAACATTTTTTTTTTAAATTAAACTTTGGTTATGATAATATACCAATTTTAAAATCCTCATGATTAGCCCTTTAATTTGATACCCACATTGCAGCATCTAATTGTTTTTTATTTATGTTACCCGGGGTTATGTAAGGATTCAAACGATATCACGTACATCGAAATCAGTTTAGGCCTTAGAAGTTATGGTGGAATAAAGAAACTCTTACTAGCTTCTTCCCGCGACATCGTTCGCGTGAAGTTTTGATATTGCAACGCATCGCCTGCTTAACGGAAGATTTTTCTCGCTTGCAACATTTCTTATTGCTGCTCCGCTTTTTTGGTCATAGTGTGATGTTATATAGTCTGTACCCTTCCTCGATAAATGAACTATTCAACGTAAAAAGCATTTTTCAATTCGAGCCAACAAACAAACAAATAATTTTCATTTAATTACAATATAGATATAATTTAGTCTTGAAATTTGGTGGTCTCTCGTTTAAAAGATCAGTATAGAAGAGCAGCATCATCATCTTCCTGCCTTTTGTCCCATTTTACTTAGGGTTGGCGGTTTCTTTCTTCTATTCTCCTTTCTTTTCTTTTCTCTGTCAACTGTCACGCTTTAATTTAACCCTTCTTCTTTCATTTCTCATACAATCTATGGATCGTTTCCTTGGCCTTCCTTGCCCTCTCCAGCCATCAACATTTCCGGTGTTACGGGACTGTTCGAAAGATATACGTGGCCTCAGAACATAAAGGGCGAGGAAGGAACATGGATGGGTCAGTAAAGGTCTGACACTCTCCCGCTCCGCCCAGAGTGAGAGAAGTTATTTGATGATTTCCATTTGGCATCAACATTTAAATTCATAATACTTTTAGTCACATGATTCGTTCCTCTTCGTCACATTTTTAGTAACTGGGGCCACTTTGATACTTTCTTCAATAAATAAATAAATAAATAAATATCGCTGGACCTTGCATACAGTGGATGGCGCTGTGTGTAAGGTCCAGTGCCACACTAAGCAAGGCTTGTGACGTGGTCACCAAACAGTTGATACACTAGGTATTTATATATTTTTGTTTGTAAATACATACATAGTATACATATAAACATGCATGACTCGAAAACAAATGTCCATGCTCATCACTGAAATATTTGCTCCTACCGGGATTCGAACTCGGGACCCTAAGAACGTAAGGCAGCCTCACTACCGCTGCGCCATTCGTCGTCGTCAAAGTACCAATATACTCATTCCCTCCTTTTCTCAACCTTTCTTATTAATGCCTTGCTTAGCAAATGCACAAATTAAATATGATAGGTAATTAAGATCACTATTCGCTTAGCAAGGTCTACAATTTTTGGAACAATCATCATCTGCTTAGCATTTTCCCAACTTTGTTAGGATTGGCTTCCAGTCTAACCGCATATTAGCTGCATCTTGCATCTGCAGCTGAATACCAGTATTTTTCATAGAGCGACTGCTCATCTGACCTCCACAACCCAGTTAGTACGTGTATGTCTCCACCGATCACAGTATCAGATCACGTTATCCACGGATGACGGCGAGTTGTATCCACTGATATCGTTATCCGTTTCCCTTGTTATCGTGTTACCCACTGATCACGATATCCGTGGCGACATGAAAAAAAAAAGCAAAATCGAAACTGAGGTATCTATGGGTTGAGAGGGGCCAGCAAGGGCCGAAGCCTGCCGGGGTTGCGAACCTGTTCGAAAGAGATACCGCGGCCCCGGAACGTAAAAGGCGAGGAAGGAACATGGATGGTTTTTAGTCAGTAAGAGTCTGACACTCCCTCCCGCTCCGCCCAGAGTGGGGGGGGGGTCATTTGATGATTTCCCATCCTTAAAAAAAAAAAAAAAAGGTATCTATGGGTGGTCAAACATCCACAGACCAACCTAAGCAAGCACGGCTTAACCTAAAGATCAACCAAAACGCCTGTTATTATTTAGCCACGAGCTCCTCAAGTTTTGGAACAATACCAACCCAAAATATGTTTCAACCAAACCAGTAGTACAATACCAACTCAAAACATATTTTGGGTTGGTATTGTATGTAACAAACTTACTTTGCAAGTAAAGAAAAATCTAGCCATTATCTTATCTTTCCTAATACCAATACCAGTTTTTCTCACATCTCACTAAAACTTGTAGATTCTTTACTTTTAGATTCAGCAAAAAACAAAGATAAACTAAGCTGAATGTCGGAATTTAATTTAACCGTATTAAGATGTTCTGTTATCCGAATCTAAATCCTCGATCCAAATGACCGTATTCACTAATACAAGTTGTTGCCTAAACGACTACTTAAATAAAAGCAAACCGTAGGATTTTATAAGCTGGGATGATCACTGAGAGTTCATAATCGAAAAACACAGTAATACTTAAGCATCCATTTAGGTGTTTCCTAGTGTTTGAATCTGGCAAAAGACTCGAAGTTTGTCGTTAAGCTCTTTACCTTTATTGCCAGTGCGAAAAAAAAAAATCACAAACTACACCAAGACTTTCAAAACTATTTTCAACCTTAAGATCTAGTTAATAAGATTGTAATTTGTGTGAAATGCTATCTTTAACCCAACTATTAACTAAGGTGTTCTGTTGAGAGCGTTTAAAGTTAAATTGAGTTGTGGATTCCAGTAACTAACGAGTATCAGGAAACTAGAAAACTCGTTTACTTATATGGAATTGGATTTTAGAGCAACACCTTTGAAATGGAAAATTAAATTATAGATACTTTCTTGCAGCTGTGAGCCAATTGATGCGACTTTCTGTGCTTCCTTATCTCCAATGTTTCTATAGAAATAGTTAATAACAGCTAGCAAAAAACGGCAAAAAACACGTTTGTTTTATTGGAGCCCCCCTTAAATATATTAATTTTATTCTGTTTTTGTATTTGTTGTTACAGCGGCAACAGATATACACATTCTGTCAAAATTTCAACCGTCTTCTTATCACGTATCATAAGATACAGCCTGTGACAGACAGACGGAAGTGGCAAACCTCGATCAAAGCTAATTGTGCAGCTACAGAACTCATATTTCACCAGTTTTGTTAAAGCCACATGTTCTTTTTGAGAATAAAATAAAATAATTATTTCCAAGAACTCGGTAGATGGCGTTGTACTGACTACTAGTAACTAGATGCCAAAGCCAAAACGCTTAAAAAACACACGTCAAATATATTCGTTGACTGACATTTTCGTTTGCATAAGCTTCCGAATATAACCATTAGGTCCAAGTGAATTATATGACGTTCTGTTCCTTGCAGTGATATACCGAAATCAGTGCCATCTATCCAGCGACTAGGGAAGTGTTTAAAAAGAAAATATCTCATTGTCATTAACCGGCCACAGATCCAATCACCGTGGAACTTGTGGTAATTAGAAATTCCCGATGGAAAAACTCATTAACGCTTTGCCCGACTCAGAAATCGAACTCAGAACCCCGTCTTCAGCAGTCACACTTACGACCACTAGACCAACAAAGTAGATTGTCCTTCAGTTTTAACTTTTACAGCTAACTACTCAATCGCTAGCTCCGCAACACTGCATTGTCTGTAGTTATTCAGTAGCTGTGTTTGTTTGCGACATCAATCAATTTCCCCTTGTTGACTCTTGAAATTTGCATGAAAAGTGCTGAAACAACGTATACCAGCTCTTTAGGCATCAGCAAATTAAGTCTACATGGAAATAATGTTGCTGCATAAATGAGTAGACACATATATATTTTTGAAGTGGTCTATTTCAAAAATTAAGGGTGTAAAACCCCTCTTCACGAACGTGTAACACGATGAAACAATACGAACATCTCAATCCAGAATCAAAGAAAGTGAAATCTTAAAATGTAAACTTGAAACACAAAACTCATATTTTCGAATTTCAAAACCTAGATCTCCCAACCAAGACCTAGCTCTACACCAAGTCTAGAAACAATACACGCCAGTTAATTAATGGAAGTCGAACCGTACCCTCAATAGTTCGCTATAACACCCAATTAATTGAATACATTTGCATTTCATTACATTTACATTTCAATCCAGTTCAAATTACTAGCTACGATAGACCTTGACAACGTGCCAAGATTCGGGCTTAAGCTGCCAAGTTTTGACGGTCAGATTGGGCTTACATGGTGGAAAGGCTGGAAGTAATTATGAATTTGGGAAGGCAGATAAGGGTGGCGTTTTGTGAGGGTTAAAGAGAGATGTGATTAGGGTCAATGTGTGGCGTTAGCCTAATGTTGAGACTATGGGATATGTTTGGTGATGTCCTATGATGAATCTAGATTAAGCGGCTAACTGATTTTAAAGACTAAAGACTTTTAACTACCGACGCAGAAACGACGGGGTGTTATAAATTTGACGTGTCTGCGTGTGTGTCTGTCTGTGGCATCGTAGCTCCTAAACGGATGAACCGATTTTGTTTTTGTTTTTTTTTTTGTTTGAAAGCTGATTTAGTCAGGAGTGTTCTTACCTATGTTTGATAAAAATCTGTTCTCGATGGCCGCCGCCACAAAATGGCGGATTACATTTTGTATCAACAACTCCCTCAATATGGGTATCAAATGAAAGGTATTGTGAAGTTATGACCCTGTTCTGTTATCTATACTTATTCCAATATCCTACTTAATATTATAAATGAGAAAGTATGTGTGGCTGTCTGGATGATTGTTTCTCTTCCACGGAAAAACGAATAACCGGATTTGGATGAAACAGATTGGCATACAGATAGTTTATAACCTTTATTAAAACATAGGATACTTATTATCCTTTTTTAAGGATTTCGGGTCAGCAGTGGAATGACAAAATGAGTTTTTGACTTCATAAAAACTCATTTTATCGAAAATAACTGTCAAATCGAGAATATCTAATGGCGTCGAATCGACTCCTACGTACTTGCACTGCAGGTTCGAAATAAACCAGTAGTAAATTTATTCCTAACCTGACCCGAAATCGATCACTTAGAACAATAACCGAACGTAGTATTTTAAATGCGAAAGCAACTCTTGCTTTTACCTTTTCGCAACTTCACTACACGGTTTCCTTTGTTGGCACACTTAAGTAAAGACCATGACCTACGTTTTTTTTTCTAGTAGTACGTGCTCGGGGGATTATTTTCCTGACCTCCTTTCGGGTGAAACCGTGTGGGCAAAGGCTAGTAAATCGTGAGTAATTATTGAGGCAGGTCAAAAAAGAAAATTAAACACATTTATCACATTTAGCTTTACTATTCGTAGTATCTGACATATGTACTTAAACTTGGAAAAGTATGAGAACTTCTCACATGCATACTGACATACAATATCCCCTTATCACCCCATCTCACATAAAAACAGTTCATCATCCCAAAAAATCCACATTTAGCCCAAAACCTCCACGGTTCATGCCGACAGAATAGGACGTAGTTCTCAGCGAAAAATAAAAATGACCTTCCTTTGACATTTCCAGGAAAAGTCTGGAGAAAATAACACTTTCTGGAATGCAGATTAAGTGAAGGAAACTTTGAGTGATCCGGAGTGGGGCACGTTCTAGTTTTATTAGTTTCTCGTCTTCAGATGTTAAATGATTCCCAGTATTTTAATGTAGGTCTTGCTAATTAGTTGATAGGATGTCAAAGTTTTAAACTTCGCGAGGAGAACTTGGTAAAAGTAGGGGAAAAATATGATTTTTCTGATTTGGAAGTGCACGTCGGTAAAAGTGTTTTGAAAAGTGAGGCTGACACTTTGTGTAGTGTTTCGGAAAGTGGTTGAGATCAGATTTTATTAAACGAAGCAAACTTATAAGGATTCGAACTATCGTTTAATTAAAGCCATCTTAACTTTTTCTGATGTGTTTATAGTAGTATTTTCTGCATCCGTGAAGAGTTTCTCCGTAACGTATGGTCAATACAACAACGTAAACTGCTTAAACAAATTACACGTTCCAGGCGAATTTAACCTCAAAATGTGAAATTAAAATAAACAAAGAATTAGATTTCAATTTCAACCACGTAGCCATAAAAAAAGTAACTTAAGCAATCGAAGTAAGGTTTGTTGTGAGAAATCCCAATATTTATATGTATAGGCTAAATAATTGTAATTTTGTGTGAAATAAAGAAAAATAATTAACACGACATAAAAAAGCGGCAAATTTCAGATTGTTACCACTGATATACGCTGCGACGAAACCTCGAGAAAAATTCGATGCTCTCATTTCAAATTCCCTCAAACCGCGAGAGCGTTTGCACAAAAATTTCACATGCATGCACCCAGTTGAACTATTCACATAGTACCATCCCATTTTCTTATTAATATGCTCTCATAACAGTACAGTAGACTGCATAAAACGAGCACTATTCTAACCTTTTTACATCCAATCCTTTTAACGTAAAAACTTCAGCAGCGTTCGTACGAATTTTAATAACAATTCACGGACTCACCCAAATAGATCCAGCGGAAAGTTTGCTAGCATTAAGAAAACAAAAGTAATTTTATTATTCGCTGGCTCTTTCATTTATGTTAATGGCGGAATATGATGAGCGTTTGTGTTATCTTTTTGTATAGCTGTATATTGCTGCTTCAGTTTTAAAGTTGGTTTTATTTGATTCTGAAGAGTGTTTATCTGACCAGTTTGTTGCTAAATAATAACAGCCGCTCGGGTCGATCTTTAGGTTTCAGAAAGCCGACCCCAACATAATTGGGAAAGGCTAGGCAGGTGATGATGATAGAAACTATCACCGATTGATGATGACTTTAAATTTCAGCATACTTTATCTCCACATAATTGTGTAATATGAAAAATATTATCGACATTGAAGGATATCGAAACTCGGCTCGGAATCACATCATTATTCAAAGTACACAATATGGATTACTGACTATATTAGGATTGTGTAAACTTAATAAACATGTTCGTGGAATTCCAATAGATGTATAAGTTATTGTAAATCCAATTACGCTTGTACCTACCTACATAATAAAATTATTGATCTACCCATGTATATATCTGATACCAAAGTTCTAACGCCCTTAGATTGTCAAATATTTTACTTTCCAAAATTTTCCATTGTGTGACAGACGGGCAGACAGACAGATGGACAGGACGAATCTAGAAGTGTTCCGTTTTGCTACGGCATTGCATAGCTCTTATTTCGTAGCAGCTACGGCGTAGCACTGTAGGTAAATTGGTACTACGCTGCGTGTTTAATGGTCTTGGTCATGAAGAAAATTTGAGCTGAACTCGAACCTGTTTTATATTATCACAATTGGATGTTTTCTAAACCATATTTTATGCATTATTGTTATGGTATCATTAACAATTGCAGGTTGCCATGGGTAGCTTGAA
Source organism: Xestia c-nigrum (assembly GCA_916618015.1). Lineage (NCBI taxonomy): Eukaryota > Metazoa > Arthropoda > Insecta > Lepidoptera > Noctuidae > Xestia > Xestia c-nigrum. The sequence continues at coordinate 22,225,935 of OU745245.1, read as the reverse complement.
AATAATCAATTTTTGGCCCGTGGTATGAAGTCGGTCAATGAATTAACGGATTTTGAATAGTAAAAACCTATGGTAAAGTACGAACAAACTACTCGTACATTCTTAAGTAAATTCCCGTTGACAACTTAAAATAAACTTAAAACAAACGCAATTACAATGTTAATTAAAAAACTTAAAAAGTAACATTTCTAAAAAGAAGTTCGGAGCAGTTTTTCCAGTAATGTATCTTTGAATACATTTAAAACGCAGTTTTAAAAGAAAAGAAAATTACTTTGGAGACTCCATTGTTCTTGAAAGCTCTGCATTCTCGATGTAATGTATGCTAATGTAGTTTTTGTTCTGTTGATTTAACGTTTTTATGAACTGAATACGAGTACTTTTATAATTTCACAGTTTTCCGAGTTAATGAGATTCTTGAACGATAACAATTAGTTTGTACGGAAATGCAGGGTTTATTTACCGTATGTTTATTTTTTGCGAGGGATTTTATTTTTGTGTTGGTATGAGTGATTTCTAGTGAGAAAAACTAAGTAAAACTGCCCAAAAATTATTGCTGGGAAACGATATTTTTTGGTCCGACAATATCAATCGGTAGGACTCAATGTAACGCACTCAAAACATTGTGTTGGTGGATGGTAATACCGGGGTCAAGGAGGTATGTATGGCGACAACATGAGCTAAACACGTGTTTTATAATGCCTTAAAGTATATGATTCACGGCGATAAACAAAACCAAAAAAATATATGATATTCTTCAGCATATATGCTAGTATGATAGTGTTTCGAAAACATAATACAATAAATTTGACTCCATAAAAAAAACACAAAATAACTTTCACCCACTAAAAACCTCACTAAAATACATGCAATCATTCAGATTTTTCGCAAATAATTGTTCAAGCAATATATTAGCATAATAGTGTTTCAGGTTTTTAGTCCAATCAATACATTTTTTGTAAATCGATCGAAGCCACTCATTTCGGACTATTTGGCCCGCAGTGACTGACGTAACAACCACTTTGTAGTGCAAGCTGATTTGAACTTTATTCTCACAGCATTTCAAACGAAGTTTGAACCACCACAAATAGAGTGGCTAATTTAGCTCATCTAGTAAAGTAATAACACGATCCACAAAAAAAATAAAAAAGGCTCCAAAAAACAAACACAAAAAACGGAAAAATAACTTTAGCTTCAGAAGTCGGCGACCTCTGTTTGATTGATTTACTTAATTTTTTGTCACCGACTTCTGAAGCTAAAGTTATTTTTCAGTTTTTTGGAGTCAGTTTTATTTTTTGCAAAACAGTTTTTATTTTTAACTAGCTGACCCACGCAACTTCGTCTGCGTCACATAAGAGGAAAAAGCTACCTACTACTACCTATCTACTACTCCCTACCTACTACTACCTACCTTCTACTACCTACCTACCTACCTACTACTACCTACCTACTACTACCTACCTACCTACTACTACCTACCTACCTACTACTACCTACCTACCTACTACTACCTACCTACCTACTACTACCTACCTACCTACTACTACCTACCTACCTACTACTACCTACCTACCTACTACTACCTACCTACCTACTACTACCTACCTACCTACTACTACCTACCTACCTACTACTACCTACCTACTACTACATTTTTTTTTCATAAGAACCTTCTCCTGACAATAACAAACAACAAAAAAAGAATCAGCCAAATCGGTCAAGCCGTTTTCATGCTATGTTGTGACAACGGAAAACGGGTTTCATTTTTATATATATAGATTTTTTTAGTGATTCACTTGTACTTAACCCTTCACAGCGTAGCGGCGTGATGTTATGTTATGAACTGGTGTAAACAATAGATAGACATGAGATATCAGCAATCCCAGTCCATTTGCTATCATTTATTCAGGAGTTCCGTTACCTATCTCCGAAGTTCTTCATCAGATCTTCACCAAATTGAAATGGGACCACTTTAAGAAAGTATTCGTCCGAAACCTGAAGATTTGAAGAGTTCTCTCAATTTCTCCAGGATCTCATCATCAGATCCTGACTTGATGATTATGGGACCACCTGGAAAGTATACCCTTTCAAACAGAAAAATGATAATTCAAATCGCTCCAGCCATCTTTGAGTAATCGGGAAACTCCTCCTTTTTGAAGTCTGTTAAAAAAACTGTGAAATAGGTTGGAACTTTGACCTTCAATATCTCCGAAATTAGGTGATTCTCAGCTATGGTCTGTAACAATTAATTGACCGCAATGACTGGCAAAACCAATGTGTTTTGGTTCATTCAGGATTTATTTATTTATTTATTTATTTAACAATTTATGTCGTGTCGTGTCGTTTTTGTCGTCGTTATTTGTGTCGTGTTTGTGTCGTGTGTGTTTATGTATGTTGTATGTTTTTTGTGTTTGTGTATTTATGTTTTGTTGTGATGTGTGTGTGATTTGTGTTTTTGTGTGTATTCTGATTGTTCGTTACTATTTCACGAAACGGCTGAAAAGTTTTTAAATCAACTAAAATACACAGTTAGACTACGACCTTAGCTAACACATTATATACATCATCCTGGAAGTATACTTTCCCTTGCGGCACTTTTTGCCTTTTACGCTAGCGACTCCGCAAGCAAAACTTAGTGTTCCATAAAAACCGTGAAAAATATCATAGTCAGTAAATAAAGCCATGATTATTCCACCACAGATAAGCGAACATTACAACACAATATAATTATACAACATACATATTTTGGTACATAGGAAGTGCGGGGCAAAACGTTGAATACAACACAAGAGAACTTGTTTCTGTTTACGCAAATTGCGATGGTTCGGATAGCGCGGTAACTGCACGATTATCTCTTTGCGCCACTTTCCTGCGATTCTGTTAATTTGGCACGCTTTTACATGGCATTATTTTTGTGAATTTTTTATCTGGTTTCAGGAACATAATTGCAATCAACGTTTAAGGTCGACAATATTAACAATGAGGAAGAAAGAAAGAAAGAAAAAATATTAATTCGTCGCAAGGTCATGACGTGAATTCTCCATTGACATAATTGTGGAAATTAACTAACAGTTCTGACTATAAAACTTACTTAATATTATAAATGGGATAGTTTTTGAGGATGGATGAATGGATAGATGAATTGATGGATGTTTGTTCCTCGTTTACGCAAAAACTACTGTACGACTTTGGCTGAAATTTATCACACCGGTAGTTTATACCCTGAATTAACACAAAGGATACTTTTTGTCCCGGTAATATGATCCCGTGTGACACTTATCAAGCTCAACGCGGGCAAATCCGCAAGTATAAGCTGGCAGTTCAATAATATGATATCTGCTTGTTGCAAGATCATCGATATCATCACACTAATTCATGAAAACAATAATTTTGATTAATTCATATTATCACACTCTTCATCGATCTTAACTTATTATCTTGAGCTTGTCGACGATGATTGCCAAAATACATGGTAAACTACATTTTATTTTCCATTTTATTGTGTCGTAATATAATGTACCAAACGACCTCGCACAGACATCTTACGAGAATTAAAAGTGCTAAAGTCTCACCGTTCCACGTAAACATTTGTCAGACAACCAAACGCTAAGCTCAGAATTGCTCAACACATTCTTTTTGTCAGAAAACTTAGCAGATGAAAACACGAAGAGTAGAAAATGCAAAACTCACCCTTATGAACAGTAGTTTGCTGACGTCGCCAACTTAAAGGGTGGTCTCATTGCAAGTTATAAAACTGTGCTATTTTCTAAGTTGAGAACTAATTTCATTAAAACTTTGACGAGTCTCGGTTGTTTTTTTCTTCTTAGAAAACTGGACAATTTGTTTCGTGTTGAATGTTGGTGGCCAATCTATTTAGCCAATATTGCGTGTAGGAAGTGGGCTTGCCTAAAGCTTCAATAAATCAGTCAATTACCCTCGATTGATAAAACGATTTTCCTTGGAAAGATACTGAAACTGATATGAATTTGTTACAGAAATAGCCCATGATAATAGAGAGACTTCTACTTAAGGGGACTACATACAGGAGCTACATTAGCAAATCTATTTGTGGTGGTTCAAACTTCGTTTGAAATCCTGTTAGAATAATGTTCTAATCGGCTTGCACTACAAAGTGGTTGTTACGTTAGTTACTGCGAGCCGAATAGTGCGAAATGAGTGGTTTCGATCGATTTACAAAAAATCTATCGATTGGACTAAAAAATGAAACACTCTCACGCTAATATGTTGCCTCTAATTTACAAAAAATCTATAGATTGGACTAAAAAATGAAACACTCTCACGCTAATATGTTGCCTCTGTATTTTTTCGATTCCACTTTTCCCCCTAGAGGGGATTACCAGGGGGGAATTGTAGACTTTTCTTTTTAGATTCCACTTTTCCCCCTTAAGGGGACTTTTAGGGGGGATTTCAGGAATAAGCCAATATTTGCTAATAAATCAGAATTATCGCATACATTTCATAATGGATTTTACTTGCTACAATATTTTTTTAAGAGATTTTTTCGTGATTTTTTTTCAATCGAGTAATGTAGTTTGAATTATGTTTTCAAAACACCATCACACTATAAAACATATGAAAACGGATATTCCGAAAAAATCTAAGTTATGCGAGTGGGCTTAAATAAATGGTAAATTCATGATAAATACCCGTTTTCATATGTTTTATAATGTGTTCTGATAGTGAAAGTTTAAAAAAGACCATAATATTAGCATATATCCTGAAGAATATTATATTATTATATTTTTCTGGTATTGTTTTGCTGTGAATCATATACTTACAGGCATTATAAAACTCGCGTTTAGCTCCTGTAGTTGCCTTAACATATATCGTAGCTACCTGATTGGTTCACTACGTGTAAGTGCAACGGTTAAACGTGAGTATCTGAATTTCTGAGTCAAGTGGAAACGACTGGATTAAGTAGGTAGCACCTACTGGAGATAGTTCATCTTTACTAATATCTATTCTAATATTATAAAGCAGAAGAGTTTGTGTGTTTCTTTGTTTGTTTGAACGCGCTAATCTCAGGAACTACCGGCTCGATTTGAAAAATTCTTTTTGTTTTGGATAGTCCATTTATCGAGGCTTTAAGCTACGTAACATTACGCTACAATTATTAGGAGCCGAGCAGGAACGAAAAATGTTGCAAAAACGAGGATTTTTTTTTCGTTTTCTATCTTATGTGACGCAGACGAATTTGCGTGGGTTAGCTAGTCGTTTATAAAGTTTATGTTTTAAATAGATGGTTGGACTTGCCTCATTTTCGTCTCTCTTCAATCAGTTTTAATATTACTGTAACAAAATGTACTAAAACAACACCACGCCTGTAATTCTCAAACGGTTAGCCAGAGATGTAGCTAAAAGTACTGGGTGTACTTATTTATATTTCACCAGTTATATTCAAGTGCCATGTTATAGGTGGCGAGCCTATTTGCCGTCAACTACATACTACTACCTACCTACTACTACCTACCTACTACTACCTACCTACTACTACCTACCTACTACTACCTACCTACCTACGACTACCTACCTACTACTAACTACCTACTACTACCTACCTACTACTACCTACCTACTACTACCTACCTACTACTACCTACCTACCTACTACTATCTACATACTACTACCTACCTACTTCTTCCTACCTACCACTACCTACCTACTACTTTTTACCGTTTAAACCTTTCCAGGACTTCCACAAATCATTCAAAACCAAAATGAGCCAAATCGGTCCAGCCGTTCTCGAGTTTTAGTGAGACTAACGAACAGCAATTGATTTTTATGTATGTAGATTCATACTTCAGACACTTGGCAACCTTTTTTTCGGATGGGAAATCATCAAATCCCAATCTCACTCCCACTCTGGGTGGAGCGGGAGGGAGTGTCACACTTTCACTGACTAAAACCCATCCATGTTCCTTCCTCGCTGACTGTTGAAACTGTTTTTTGTCCGTAACATCATCATGACAGGTCCAGTTGAAAACATGCGTCGGGCACTAGCTGCTCGGCAGTTTGCTGAACTGGGCCTATTTGGCGCAGCCGTGACACACACAATATTTTCTTTTTTCTAGGTTTTAGTTTTACTGTGTAGATTCAAGTTTTTTTTTTTTAATTTTGTTTTCACTTACTTATTTTATTATTTGTTGTTCTTTCTTTCTTTATATTCCGGGGCCACGGTACACGATCGCTAATAAGTCTTGATAGCAATAACACCTCCTATTTTGTCTAATCATGTTTCTAGCAAAGTATTAACCTTACGAATTCTCTATTCAACGCTAACACTGAACTTTCTTCAACCAACAGCCATATCCTACAAACTTATCCCACCTCTGACATTGATGTACTACCACATTGTGACGCCATATTTCCTCTCCATCTCCTGCCTAGCCTACACAAACAATTCTGATGGAAATTTTAATTCCATCCAGCGTTCGCTGTTTGTTTTAAGAATAGACGGAATATTGCACTTTGCTTGCAAAAATTTGTTGGAAAGCAGCGGTTATTTTTCTTTCTTTCTTTTCTTTTTCATTCATTTTGTTCATGAGTGTATGTTAATTCGTGTAAGTGGGAGCGTTAGTGAGGTTTAGTTGTGAACATTTTTTGCAGGGTTGTTTCTTCTGGAATTACTGTTGGTAAAGAAAGCAGAGCTAGTTACAGTTGGTTATACTGTATGATAAGGAGAAATAATAATCATAATACCAATCTATTACTGTCCCACTGCTGGGCAAAGGCCTCTCCTCAACAGACAAAGCATGAGCATTGATCACCACGCTTGCTCAAGACGGGTTGGGATCTAAACTTGAACCTGAAGAACATTAGAAAACTGTATTTCAAGAAGCTAGAACTAAATTAACGAAAGATAAGAATAGAAATTAAATAATTCGTGATAATGCATACCCACAATGAAAAAAAAACGTATCGAAGCAAGCAAACAGATCAAAACTTAGGTATATTATATAACGATAGGATTTATTGTTAATCAATTGGACTAGATGAAAGAAGTTAAATGACTAAAATACTGATGCACAAAGCAAAGAACCCATAAACAATGTCTCTTGTAAAACTAAGGAAGTAGCAAAAATAAAAGAGACACGAACAACAAAGCACAAAGTACCTACACAACTATCCTCACCAACAATAGAATTTTCCAAAGCCAAAGCAATAACCGTACAAAATATTCCCTTCCCTTATGGTCGCAAAGCGTTTTAATTTATGCCGCTAATGAAGACGTTCAACGTCTAGGCATTGAGGGAAGACAACGCGACGCGACGCAATTTCCGGTTTTTAGTTTCAAAGAGCCTTGCGATGGGTGCCGGCTTCCCGTACCTTAGTTTTAGCGGGTACTAAGCTTTCTCGATTGGAGTTCTAATCGTTTTTCGTGAAGTTCCTCTTGCCATCGACTTGGAAAATAACCTGAACCATTGAACGTAGATAAGTTGAGTTCACACTATGCTTCAGTGAAATTTATTATACAGGGTGTAAACCACCTCATCACAAAGCCGTTAACCAAGCATGTACATCAAACCAAGTAACTTTACGCAAAAAATATTGCTGGGAAACCACTTTTTTTTTGAGGTTATAGGTAAATCATGTTTTGTGGTAGAACTCAATGTAACGCACTTAAATCATTATGCTGATGGATGGATTGAATAGTACGGGGATCAAGGAAGTGTTAAAAGTCAAAATCTTACAAGAAAAACTTGTATTTAAAAAAAAAACTTCTCAAAAAGTTGTAAGTTTGACCCCCCATATCTTCGTAACTAGAAGGTTCCCAAGTATAGTGTAGAACAAAAAAATGATAGCAATGATGGGGAGAAAAAGTGCCTTTCGGCTTCGTGAAGAGGTGTTTTACACCCTTTATGTATTTTTTTTGGCACATCAAGCAATCAAATGTGATGAGGAGGAAAAGGTCGAGACGAAAGTTTTGAGTATGAATGTGAATGGGTATAAGAGTAGAGGGAGACTAAAAAATGATGGACAAACTGTGGCAAGATGTACTTCACTACATATTATAAATCTAAGTCACCCGCCGCGTCTGTCTGTCCCTATGTATGCTTAGATCTTCAAAATTGCGCAGCGGATTTTGATGCGGATTCTTTTAATAGATAGAGTGATCCAAGAAGAATGTTTTGGTATATAACTTGCGGGGGAGAAAAGTCGCGGGCATCAACTAGTAAATAATAAACTATTCCACCAATGGTACCTGCGAAAATATCGATAGTTGCCGCATGTTGTATATAATACCTCAGGTGCCATTGCATTAACTCAGGTGCCGTTAAAGCGGGTCCCTAATGTTGCATACGTCGAAAAGAGGTGTCTGATGAGATGACGATTAATAGAAAACTATGAAAGAAGAAGACAGACCCCAAATAAATCCTGATAAGGGCAAGATAATGACAAAACTAACATACGTAACCGTCGAAATCTGGTTGTCGTTTTTAAACGACGAAGTTATCCGCGAATAGGCATAAAAAAAATACATATAATATGGTCGAATTGAGATACCTCCTCCTTTTTTAGGGTTCCGTTGCCAAATGGCAAAAAACGGAACCCTTATAGATTCAAACACTGTATTAGGCTTTCACGGTTTAAAACTAAACTTATATTGTCACTTACGGGATATCTTCCGTGATTATTTGTTATTTTGAGTTCCCGATATTTGTTTTTTTTTTGCTTATAGATTCGTCATGACTGTCTTGTCTGTCTGTCCGTCCGTATGTCACAGCCACTTTTTTCCGAAACTATAAGAACTACGCCGTTGAAACTTGATAAGTAGGTGTCTTCTGTGTACCGCATTAAGATTTTCACACAAAAAAATATATAATACATTTAGGGGGTACATAGAACGGATACTCAAAAAATTTTTTTATCAAACCCGTGAGGGGTATCTATGGATTGGTCTTTAAAAATGATATTGAGGTTTCAACTGAATAGTTAGCGCGAGAGACACTTCCACAGTGGTAAAAGGTGTCCCCCCCCCCGTAACTTCTAAAATAAGAGAATGATAAAACTAAAAAAATATATGATGTACATTACCATGTAAACTACCACCGAAATTGGTTTGAACCAGATTTAGTAAGCAGTTTTTTTTCGTATCACCGTTAAACCGCAATTTACCTTTCATTTACAATGAACTGCAAGAACTTTTATACTATGTTACTTGCTGTTACGGAACCCTTCATGGGCGAGTCCGACTCGCACTTGGCCGCTTTTTTAAAAGATAACGCGCCCTCACCAAAAATATTACGACCTGTCTGACACAGCTAACGTTCACTGCAACTTCTTTCAAATCCACCATCAAACTTCGTTTAAATCCTCCGTTTCAATCCTCCGTCTTCAAATTTATCACCAGCAGCACACTACACCATTAGACCCACCAAATCCATCCACTACACGGTTTTAACCGAAAACATGTCACAAATCTACTTAACATAAACTTATTAACGTCGTAAATCCTTGGTAGCCACCAAGGAAGCACTTTGACAAACACGGATGAGCTCGAAATTGGTTCCGCTGTTTAGTCCGGGGATTGCCTCTCATTCCACCTCCTTATTTGTTGCTACCATAATTGGATGTAGTACATCGTAATTTGAAACATATTGTTTTCCTTGTGCCCGATTTGGGTTGATTTTTTTGCAAAGGGTTTTTAATTGTTTGGGCTACGCTGATTTGGGTTGAGCAGATTGGAATTTGTAGCAGTTCTAAATTAATTAATGTTGCTTTGAGAACTGCGGTGGCCCAGTGGTGGCGGCATCGATTTACAAAAAGTAAGTCGTGGGTTTGAACCCAGACAGGCGTATTACTTTGTGTAATTTATTATATCACCACTGCTCTCAAAACGATGAAGGAAAACATCGTGAGGAAACCAGCATGTCCTAGACCAATAAAAAAGAAGACTTGTGATATCTACCAACCCACACTGGGCCCGCGTGGTGGATTGGAGGAGACCGTATCCCAGCAGCAGGAACGTTATACGCTGATGATGATGATGAATCTTGATTTATTTGTTTTTGTATTAAATGTGGCCTGCATGTCTTCTCTGTTGGTATAAGAAGAGGTAATCGCTGTGTTAAAATAAAATAAATAAATATCGCTGGACATTAACACAGCGCCACCTAGTGCCACACTAAGCAAAGCTTGTATCGTGGACACCAGGTAGTTGATATACTACATATATACTTTTTTGTTTGTAAATACATACTTATTATACATATAAACATCCATGACTCGGAAACAAATGTCCGTGCTCACCACACAATCATTTGCTCCTACCGGGGTTCGAACCCAGGACCCTAAGAACGGAAGGCAGCGTCACTACCACTAAAACTTGTTGTCCCCAATGTCACACATAATCAAAATTAAAAGCTGATATTATTATTATGAAATATGGCAGACTACTCCCTGATCAAAAGCTTCTTAATCGAATAGGCTTAAGGTGCACTTAGGCCTATGCGATAGCCTACCTTATAATGATTAGGATTCTAAAAGATCTAGCAGCGTTACAAAGTTTTGAATGTTTTCAACAATATTCAAAAATAGACTTTTATCGAAAATCGTGTTTTCCTTTCCGGCATTCAAAAACATTACCTTTGTTATTTTAACATAAATATATAACTTCAAAACAATTTTGTAATATCCGCAACATAAAAGTCAAGGAAGTCCTCATAATAGAAGAAATGACAAAAATTGCCAATAACTTTATTTACCATTTCAATCTACAAAGGAGATCGATTGCCCCGGGACATTGTAAGATTACTACGTAGGGGTGCTAGAAACGGTGGTCACCCCTGCTTTTAATAAATGAATCTAGCTTTAGGCGGTTTGATACTCGAAAGGTACGTACAGAAAAAGGATAAAAGATATTCTTCATTTTAAGTCCAGACCTTCGTATTGAGAGCTTATACAAGGTGTCTTTTATATCCCAAGGTCATGGGTACAAATGAGAACATCTAGAATTGAATTATTTTTCATAGAAAAACATTCCACAAATGCACGATTACTGATGTTACACAACAATTATGTGAAATATGACAAAGTCGCATTTTCTTAGCTTAATTATACGAGTATGATTGGTTTAAATGAAATGTGTTACTCGTATTTATCAATCAAGCTTAGATTAATTATTATGATTGCTGTTAGAAAACCATGCATTTTTGATCAACATATTCTAGGACGTTTTGTTTTATTTTTACTTAAAGAATACAGTTGTGGGATATTGAAAAACACGTTGCATAGTCGATAGTCGCTTTCACACCGTTTCGTATTTCTTAAAAGTTTTTCACCAGAATTTTCAATTTGGCATTAAAGATTTTCGGTATGTCAATCGAATATATTTATGACGTTACTATTTTCTTTATTGGTAAGTCTTATGAAATATCACTAGGATCATTTCCACCAAACGGTTCTCATCGCATCGGAACGAATTCAATCTTTAATTTTAAATCGTGAACACTGTATTTAAAGTCTATGTTACAAAGCCGCGCACAGTACAAGTAAAAAATATTGGATAGATAGAGTGGGAATTAAAGAAGAAAATAAAAAACCTCAATTTATTCTCCGATTTTTCTAATTTTAAACGCACTTTCAAATATCCAATCGGAATAAAACTTGAAAATTAATTGTATAAATTAACAACCATTAATACTTTTTTTTAATAAAAGCCGCTACATCAGTCCCCTCAAACGATCTGTATCGAAAATTTCATTAAGTCGAAAGTAAATGGAATGAAAGCGAATTTCACACTCGAAAAAATTTCAAAAGGAACCAACTTGAAATACTCGATATTGCGTTAAAAAGAGAGACCGCATAATAAAATTGTGTTTGTTGGGACGTAGACAACTCAAAAACTTAGAACTTGACTCATTTTTCGACAACCTACACGCAAAATGGGTATGTATTTACTGTTGCTCTTTACTGGAAATAATAATATCGATTTCATTATACAGGATGGTCCAGGCCAGATGGATATACAATTTTTTTAGGTAGTCGGCTTATTTGTACACGCCAGGAAAAAAATCGCTTTTTTAATTTTTAATAGATTGTTTTAAAGTAATATTCTTGCATCGATATGATATTAAATGCACTTAAAATTTGCAGATCAGTCTGATTTTTTTTCTGAGGGAGTGCAAATAAAAAAAGTAGTAGAATTTTTCATTTTAAAAGTAAATAAAAAATCATGAAAACATTAAAAGTGCTGAGATTTCTAAAATTAAAAAAAAACATATGTTGTAAGCGTTGTCACATGTGATTTAATTCCTGGCGGGTACGAATAGGTCCCCCAGCCGACTATTTAAAAAAAATTGTATATCCATCTGACCTGGACCACCGTGTATAATACTTACATGATAGTAGTAGTCATCCCGGCCTAGTTTAATGGTCATGGATGCCAGGCCGGCCATTCTGCTTTCCGTCTTCCGTGCCTAACCTGGTGTCAGAGTTTTAATGCTGCCCATGGGCCTCTGACTTGGCTTTCCATGCCGTCCCTCAGGCATGCATGGTTTCCTCACGACAATTTCATTCACCAAAGCCATGATAATTATGCAATACGCTCATGAATCCGAAAAATCAGAGGTGCGTGTCCTGGGTTCGAACTTGAGACGCATGACTTGGTAGACCAACAATTACACTACCAGACTATCACTGTCTCTCCAAATACAATAAAACGGTGCATAGAAATACTTTTATCTGCAGGCACCACTTTTGTGTAGTTTACATGAGTTTACATAACTTATGCAGAAAGCATGAAAATTATTAATATAATGAGAGGTTTTGTTTTTGATAGTTAAAAAAAAAATAGTTTCCAAGAACTCGGTAGATGGCGTTGATATTACTACGTTACTAGGTGCCAAAGCCAAAACGCTTGTAAAAACACACGTCACATACGCTCGTTGACTGACACTATCGTTTGGATAAACTTCCGCATAAATATAACCATTAGGTCCAAGTGAAATTATATGACGTTCTGTTCCTTGTGTTAACGTATCAAGATCAGCGCCATCTATCCAGCGACTAGGGAAGACTTGAAAAAGAAAATCCCTCATTAACTCACCAGAGATTATTCTTACAATTTAAACCCAAGTCCACACAGTCAGCACACAATTTTATTACATAGAAAATACTCGTCGGTATAAAATCTTCGGCGCGTCTGATGGTAACCGTTCATGCGCACTGGAGTTGCTCTAGCGTTGCAACTGAAATATTTTAATGATAAACACCTGGCATTTGTTGCGATTCGAGTAATGTGACGGGGAAATGTTGCAAATTTACTGAAGTAAAAAGTTATTGTTGGATTGTAATACAGGGTGTAAACCACCTCATCACAAAGCCGTTAACCAAGCATTCTGTACATCAAACTAAGTAACTTTACGCAAAAATTATTGCTGGGAAACAACTTTTTTTATGAGGCTAAAATCATGTTTTGTGGTAGAACTCAATATAACGCTCTTAAAACATTGTGCTGATGAATGGATTGAATAGTACGGGGATCGTGGAGGTGTTACAAGTCAAAATCTTACAAAAAAACTTGTATTTAAAAAAAAAATTGACAAAAAGTTGTAACTTTGACCCCCCATATCTCCGTTCTACACAGGTATGGTGTAGAACAAAAAAATGGGAGAACCAGTGCCTTTCGGCTTCGTGAAGAGGTGTTTTACACCCTATATATTTATATCAGAAAGTTTGTCGAGTGTGCTTCCTCGAATTGACTGTGGTGATCTCAAACGCAAAGTGCATTTGAGATTACGCAGGAAAAGGTTCAACCGATAAGGTTGATCCCACTGAGGCCCACTGAGGCCACTGACTACCTACCTGTAACGACGCGACTGTCAATAATGCCGGAAACACACTTACGTGGCGTGGCGCGCCAGAAGCATATCGGTTTCATACATTTAGCATGGTTAGAGACATATTTGTAGGTCGTGTCGTGTCGTGGGGCGTTCTGGCGTGGTGTTGACTGCTCACCACCGATATGCCAGAGCGGTGGTGGGGTTATGGCGTAACACGCCACACCACGTAAGTGTGTTTTCGGCTTAAAATCTACAAATGTCAGCCGAACCTAACTGCAACGTCTTAACTTGTTTTCCGAGGCCATCCATCCGCGAACTAACCTAGGCAAGCACGGCTTAACCTAAACATTGACCCGAGAGGCCTTTCTCAATTAGTCACGAGCTCTTCTAGCTTGCTTTACTTGTATATGTCACCGTAAAATTGTCAAACACGTTATATTACAATATAACGTGTTTCTCTCTAGCGATATTGTAAACTCTCGAATTATTGTCAACTGAACATACGGATATATCTCAGCCCCCATAATCGGGACTTGGGGCACCCCCACGTTAGGTTAGTTAGGTTCCTTTAAACCGTGCACTACATCGACTACGCTTTTTAGGGGAATATAAAGTGTTTTAAGGTTATGTTATAATAATCGGCCTTTCTCAGGAATGGTACAATATCTTTTCATGAGAGTTGTACCACTGGGCAAGGGGGACCCCTGCTTCCCTTCACACAGCGTAAGTTGACTACCATCGCATGCATATCACGAAAAATAATGCGTTTTGTTGTAAGCAGTATGTTAATTTGACAATATTTCGAGATTTCACAATATCGCTAGAGATATTACAATATAACGTATTTGACAAAAATCGATTCTGCCAAAATACATCATCTTCAAGTTTTCAATATTTTCCGTAATACCAAAACAAATCCTAAGGGATATACCAAACCAGCTAGTTTGATAACAACAAAGTTGCAGCCACTGGCGCTTATCCCAGCATTAGCATACGTTAAAAGAAAAATGTTTAAGAAACTACGTCATGTGTTCCGGCCCTTATGATATCGAAGTTTGGAAGCGATGAAACAGTGATTTGTTAGAAGTTGTGTTTAGTTAGTTTTTAAAGGGTTTTGTTGGTGTTGGTTTTTGTGCATTTGTAATAATTGCCATTATGATTGTAGAAAGTACTTTATACAGGGTGTAAACCACCTCATCACAAAGCCGTTAACGAAGCATTCTGTACATCAAACTAAGTAACTTAACGCAAAAATTATTGCTGGGAAACAACTTTTATTTTTGAGGTTTTAAATCATGTTTAGTGGTAGAACTCAATGTAACGCAATTAAAAAAATGTGCTGATGGATGGATTGAATAGTACGGGGGTCGTGGAGGTGTTAAAAGTTAAAATCTTCCAAAAAAACTTGTCAAATAGTTGTAACTTTGACCCCCCATATCTCCGTAACTAGAAGGTTCCCAGGTATAGTGTTGAATAAAAAAAAATATCGCAATGATGGGAAGAACTAGTGCCATTCGGCTTCGTGAAGAGGTGTTTTACACCCTTAATTTAACTAGCCGCCCGCGTAAAATTATTAACTAAACCCGCATCAAAATCCGTTGCGTAGTTTTAAAGATCTAAGCATACATAGGGACAGACAGACACGGCGGGAGACTTTGTTTTAAAATACGAGTATGTAGTGATTTTGGGCTCTTTAAAAACAAAGCTGTATGGAATGCACATCATCTGCCGAGCCTTATCCGACACCTAAAACGACTGTACCGTTAATGAGCCCGAGCTCAAGGTCACCCGATTGTCAAAAAACAGCTGACTTATCGCATACCTTGCTATACAGAGACATATTAATTGACACAACGCAAACAAAGACTACTGATAAATCTAAGACTGAAGATGATGATCAATTTATATTGGTGGAGAAAAGAAAGCGGAGGAAGTTTTCCAATATGAGTGGCACCGGCCAAGGATCAACTAAACTACAGGTTGCTCAATTGTCAACGGCCGTGTATGTGTCTCGATTGAACAAGGCAACTACCACGGATGATATTCAAACATATATCAGTGAAATGGGTGAGAAGTGTGTTAAAGTGGAACTATTAACTCAGAAACACGAGACTGAATTTGTTTCTTTTAAAGTGACAATAGATAGAAGTAGGCTGGAAAGATTCTTAAGTGTGGATTTTTGGCCTGTTGGCGTTAGATTTAGGCGTTTCCGTGAGTATACGGCGAGAGGAATTAATAATCTAAGTAATTAATTAATTATGGATTGTAAGTTGTCAACTATATCAATACTGTCCTACAATTGTAAATCGATTAAGCGGTCAAAGCAATGTGTACGTGAACTCACTAAAACTAGTGACATCGTTTTATTGCAGGAGACTTGGTTGCTACCTCACGACTTGGATTTTGTAAATGAAATAAATGAAGATTTTGGGTGTGTTGCCAAGTCTTCTGTAGATACTTCAGCAGGGATTTTAAGGGGTAGGCCGTATGGGGGCTTAGCCATTATGTGGAACAAAACTAAGTTTCCATATGTTTCACCTATTAGTTGTAGTAGTGACCGCCTAGCGGCTGTGAGAATAGCGACTGGTACGGGATGTGTTATTGTTATTAATGTGTATATGCCTGTTGATAACGTCGATAATCTGACAGAGTTTATTGATTGTTTGGGTGCAATAAACGCAATTATAGAAGAGGGTGATGCGCAATGTGTTTATGTGATGGGTGATTTTAATGCACATCCTACAGCTAAGTTTGGCCTTGAGTTGATAAAGTTTTGTACGGAAATGGAGTGGGAATGTGTCGATTTTAATTTGCTTGGATTGGATTCCGCAACTTTTACGTTTATGAGTGAGTCACATGGCAGTCGGCGGTGGCTGGATCACTGCATCGCAACGAAGGCTGCTTGGGATACTGTGATAGCTGCTGACGTCATACATGACGTCATGTGGTCTGATCACTACCCCTTGAGAATTGTTTGCGATATATCCTGTATGACTGTTGAGAAAGCTGTCGCCGAATCTAGTATCCACCAAAAGGGAATCAAATGGGGCAATCGTACCAAAGAACAAATCAATGTATACCAAAAGCATTGTTCTAATAAATTATTTGATGAGTTTAATATTTTTAAGTGTGACTGTGAAAACAATATTAATTGCGAACATTACGACAAGTATTGTAAATCGATTGACTTATATTATTCGTATATCGTTGAGACATTGCAGACTGCTGCTGTACTGAGTTCTCGTTTAGGTGAACAGAGGCGATGCAAAAAAGTGGCTGGATGGAACTACCATGTGCAGGACTATCATCGAACTGCTAGGTTCCATTTCAAGGTTTGGGTGGAGGCTGGTAGACCGTTACAAGGTTTGATTTTTGAAAACATGCGTAGTAGTCGTTCCATGTTTAAAAATAAAATTAAGTGGTGTCAGAAAAATGAGGAGTCTATTAAAATGAATATTTTGGCCTTGCATAGAAAAGAAAAGAATTTTGTTAAGTTTTGGAATGCGACTAAAAAGTTTAATTTTAAACAAAACCTTCCTGTCTCTGTCGATGGATTGCAGGAAACAAGTAAAATAGCTGATTTGTTTGCCAGTAAATTTAAAGTTAACCCCGTGCAAGTCGATTGTAAGCTCAGCAATGATACCATCGTGACTGAGCCACTGCCACCATTTACGCTGGATGATGTCATCTCTGCAGTGAGGAATATGAAGCGTGGTAAGTCACCTGGGCACGATGGTCTCAGTGTGGAGCACCTCGCCTGGGGAAGTGCCGACTTGTTTCCACATTTAAGCGCGCTATTTAATTTGTGTATAAAACACGCCTACTTGCCAAAACTTTTAATGAGAACTGTGGTGGTTCCGATTGTTAAAAATAGAACGGGTGATTTGAGTGCATCTTGTAACTACCGACCTATCTCGCTTGGGACGGTGATTGGCAAGGTGCTGGAGCGTCTCATTCAACCTGTACTGCAAAATAATATAAAAATTGACGATGCACAGTTTGGTTTCCGACCCGGACTATCAACGGACTCTGCGATTGTTAGCCTTAAGAGTGCGATAGCCTATTACACCCACCAGAAAACTTCCGTGTATGCTTGTTTCTTAGACCTGAGCAAAGCTTTTGACCTGGTGAATTATGAAATACTTTGGAACAAACTAAAAAAGTCAAAAGTACCTCACCAAATCGTAGATCTGTTGAGATTCTGGTATGGGGGTCAAACTAATCAAGTGAAATGGGGTGATACTCTATCCAGCAGTTACAGGTTGGACTGCGGAGTGCGTCAAGGTGGGTTGACTTCCCCGGACCTTTTTAATCTGTATATCAATGGTCTGATCGAGGAACTCAGGAGAACCGGAGTCGGCTGTCACTTGGGCAATGTCTGTGTAAATAGCTTGAGCTATGCTGATGACATGGTTCTTTTGAGTCCCTCGATCAAAGGTTTGAGGAAGTTGTTGTCTGTTTGTGAGCATTATGCTGACGCTCATGGACTAAGATACAACGTTCTTAAAACCGAATCCATGGTATTCAGGTCTGGGACGGGTCCGGGGAACGTACCCAGTTTGTTTTTGAATGGTGCGACCATAAAGGTCGTAAAGCAGTTTAAATACTTGGGGCACATTTTGACGGACAGACTCCAAGACGACTGCGATATTGAAAGAGAGCGTAGGGCTCTCTCAGTGAGGAGTAACATGCTCGCACGCAAATTTGTGAAGTGCACCGAAGACGTCAAGAACACTCTATTTAAAGCCTATTGTCTGTCAATGTACACCTGTCAACTATGGTGCAACTTCACAAAAAGGATGTACAACTCATTAAGGGTTCAGTACAATGACGCTTACCGAACCCTTATGAAACTGCCAAGGTACTGTAGTGCTTCGAGCATGTTTGCTGAAGCGAGGGTTCCTGATTTTTATGCCATTATGAGGTCGAGGGTCGCGTCGTTTTGGCAATGTTTGAGGCGCTCCAGTAATAGCATTTTGAGGGTTGTCTCGTGCAACCTTGCAAGCCCTATATTTGTGCACTGGATTTCTGTTCACCTAAGCGGAAACAAAAAATGACGGAAAAATAATGTTATTTTTTAAGACTATGGGTACCTATACATACCTCCATGTTTTTTAATATTTTAAGGGTTTTATTGATGTTGTTTTTTATTTTTTAATGATTTTTTAATGAATTGAATTATATTTAATGATTTTTAATTAGTTAAGTAATTGAGTGATATTTTATGATTTTTAATGAATTTAATGTTATTTTATGATCTGTGATGAATTTAATGATTTCTTTGCGACCATTATTTTATCGGGTTGAATTGTATTTTTCTGGTCTTATGGGTATTTTTGCCTGAAATAAAACACTATTTATTTTATTTATTTATTTTATTTTTTATTTTATCCCAACTACGTTAGGGTCGGCTTCAGCTAGTCTAACAATGCAGCTGAATACCAGTACATGGAGCGACTGCCTTTTTTTTTTTTTTTTTGGGACAAGCCCGCCACACACGCCCAAACCACTGTAACTCCTGAAAGCCAGAATCAACAGTGGCGACCACCAGAAAAGCGCCGAGACAATGAAGCTCGACGAAGTCCCAGAGAATGAATTTAACTGTCTTGGATCCCGCAACGAAATTAATCAGAAAGTATAGCGGAGGAGTAGGAAAGAACTGTAATTTCCACTTCCCTCCATATCAGCAGGAGACAGAACGAAACAAGGCCAATAGGCACAAAGGGACGTTTACAACTGGGATAGGCCCAGTTGCCAAGCACCACGGATAAATATTAACGTTAATGGGTCCTAGTTGAGAGCTGTTATATTTGATTCCAATAATAGGTATGGCAAAAACGCCTGAACGCACGGAAATTTGCTTAGTTTCCACAAGGTCTGTATAGTAAATAACTCCGGATGTAACCTGTACACTATCCAACATAATATTGCGTTCATTTTGCCAAAGACTACACTCCCATAAAATGTGATGAGCAGATTGTTCATATTCGCAGTCAGATGTTGAACATATCTGTCCAATAAAATTAGCTGGAGGCACGATCACTACAGTTATTCTGCTCGTTCCACGTCCAATCCACTCTCGATGCCACGACATAAGACCATTGCCTTCAGGGGTTGTTTCAAGTATGCCGCCACTCGCTGCTGGAATGATCTGCCACCTCCCATAAGATCCCTAAAAACAAAACAAAATTTTAAGTTACATTTAAAAAGAATCCTATTAGAAAGACAAAAGTATGATCAGCAAATACAATATAAATAATTACTTACATAAGCTTAATCATCTATCGGCGAGGCATATCTATCCAGACGGCTCGAGACGGCATCACTTTTTTCCAAGAAAACATATTACGTGTTATTAAGCCTCGACTAAGCTGTATGTACATACATAGTAAGGTAGCTATCGGTAGCACCATAGCAACTAGTCGCGTGACATGCATCACGTGAGTACACAAGACTCGTGAACCGGGCGCAACCGCGCCGCCGCTGACGGCTCGGCGCGCTGCGCTGACTTATGTATGACGCAACGTACGTCAACGCGCCAACAGGCATAGAGGAGAAATGCAGCGCGCGCGCAGGGCCACAGGCGAAGGCGCGGTGGCGCGCGGCGACGCGCAGGTGGGGTAAGAGCGAGACAAAAGAAAAAAACCTGTCATGTCTTTGTTATTGTGTTTGTTTTGTTCAGCCTGTATCCTATTGTACCCATTTGTACCTTTATTTTTTATTTGAAATGTTTTTGTTTTATGCTAATTATTGTATACCTACTGTAAGTTCGATCTGTTTTATTTTAGTTACATACTCATTTATTCAAATATCGCTGTATTGGCTTCCGTACGTTTTTCACAGGTGACCACTGAAAACCAGCGCTGTTCTGTGGGTTCCCCATAGCACAGCATCATGCTGAGTGGTAAACCTATTTGTCGCACTCACGGCGTGCAATATTTTTTTATTTTTGTCCGTTTAGTCTTACAATTATGTTAATGTTGCTGTGTTAATTTTCGGTTTAAGTTTAAGTGTTTGTGTTTGTATTATTGCGTTCTATGTTTACCTCATTAATATTGTATGCACGTCATGACTTTGCGACGAATAAACATTTTTTCTTTCTTTCTTTCTTTCTTAACATTGACAAAAAGGCGAGTCAACAAGCTTGAAGGAAAATAATTTACTCTTAAAGTTGCCATGGCCCGTGAGAAATTGGGCAACACAGTGATCAACCTCCAGCCATGTCCTGTCCAGCCGCTCACGAACGGATGGAAAGAACTGGTGGAGGTGCCTGCCCTTGATGGAATTGTCCCACCTACATTGCCATTCAGATAAAAGTTCCTCCCAGACGTCGGTCTGTGGTTTGAATAATCTAGAAATCCTAGCACGATCACGTACGGTTAAAAAGTCTGCGTCCGTGGTCTCACGCGCGTTATAGTACATTGCAGCCCGCCGCTGCACCTCCAGATCGACTGGAAGTACACCCGCAAGCACCGGAAGAGCTTCGGTACTAACCGTCCTATACGCTTTGCATAAGAATATCAACGCCAAACGCTGGCTTTGAAGCAATTTACGACGCACCGCTCCTATGGTGGCCCTATCGGCCCAAACAGGTGCCCCGTAGCACATACAACCCAAGTAAGTAGCCACATAGATGGTCTTTAAAGTTAAAAATGACAATCCCCACGTAGATTTGGATATCCTCGTTAAGGAATAAAAGTTCTTTTTAGCTTTTTCACCGACGTTTTTTATGTGATCTACGAATGAAAAATTCCTCTCTAAGACCAGTCCAAGGTAGCACACGGACTGCTTTCTTTTCACGGGAACGTTATTAAATTTAATGCTCGGCCACGATTTAAGATCACCTTTTAAAATTAGTTGAAATGTTTTATGCGGTGCAAAGGTCAGACGGTTTCGATCACCCCACTGAGATATTAATCGTAGGCAAGTGTCAGCTAAATTCTCGAGTCCAGCCCGGGTACTTGACTGAATGAGCAGCAGGCCGTCGTCCGCGTAACCGGTTAATGAACAGCCCGGCGGAAGTGGGATCGCGAGGAAATCATCAAAACCTATATTCCATACATACGGAGAGATTACCGAGCCCTGTGGACAACCCATGGTAAGTGACTTTGACATAGAATGATGTCCGAGTTTTAGTTGCGCGGTACCATTTAAAAAGAATGAATGAACAAGATTATATATGTTTTTGTAGCAGCCACGATTTTTCATTTTAAGTAGTAGCATCGGCCACCAAGCGTTATCAAAAGCCCCGGAAATATCTAAAAATATTCCAACCACGTACTTGTGTTCAGAGTTATTAACAATTTTTCTAACAGAAAGTGCCGCGTCAACAGTAGATTTACCCACGGTGAATCCGAATTGGTTGTTATGAAGCTTTGGTCCGTCCGGTAGCAAACGCGGAACGATAAGGCGCTCCAGGAGTTTTCCCAAATTTGGTAGTAGGGTTAAGGGCCTGTACGACTTAGGGTCGTCCGGTGGCTTATCACCACTTTTTGGAATTATTCGTATAAAGCCACGTCGCCATACGCGAGGAAAAACGCCTTCCGCAATACATCGGTTGAAAACAGATAGAATGGCGTCGCCCGCTGTTTTACACGCTTCTATTATCATCCGATTAGATATTTTATCTTCACCTGCTGATTTTTTAAGAGGCAGTTTCCTGACAACATTAATGAATTCGTCAATGGATGGAAGGTCTGACGCTGGTGATTCAGGTGGCACAGCAGCCCACGCTCTGATCTGTTGATGGTAGTCATTGTCATTTACCGGCGAATCATCAGGTATCAGAGAATTTAATAGAACTTCGGTCGTTTCCTCAATACCGGTGGTGTGTTTATTATTTACTTTAATGTTTTGGATAAACGCAAGGTCGACCGATCGATTAGCTTTGAACTCGTGATACAAAGGAGACCACGGACCTTCTTGATCTAATTTTTCTACAATTTTTCGCAGTAAATTACCCTTAGATTTTTCAGTCGATGCTCTGTAGCGGGACCTGGCAACTCTAAACGCATTTAAAGCAATGGTATATGGGTCTCCGGTGACTTTTTGTTTTTTAAGCTTGTTTAAATGTCTATGCGCTCGGCGATAGCTTTTACGTTGTTCAATTAAGTAGTAGTAGTAGGAGCGACTGCCTATCTAACCTCCTCAACCCAGTTAGTACTGGGTAATACGATAGGTAGGTACCTCTTGCTTGTTTAGGTTGGTCTGTGGATGGATGACCACCCTTTTTTTTTTTTTAAGGATTGGAAATCATCAAATGACCCCCCCCCCCACTCTGGGCGGAGCGGGAGGGAGTGTCAGACTCTTACTGACTAAAAACCATCCATGTTCCTTCCTCGCCTTTTACGTTCCGGGGCCGCGGTATCTCTTTCGAACAGGCCCGCAACCCCGGCAGGCTTCGGCCCTTGCGGGCCCCTCTCCTTTTGCTGACATCTCTTTGAGGCGCGCGTGGAACACGAACGCGCCGTCGACACGGCCTGTCGTCGTCGTAAGACGGCCGGACGGCTAGCTAGCCCGTAGCCAGCCGTCCACAGGCCCGCATCTACGGTGGCCGGTAGCCACCACGTGGCCCCCGACGCCCGTTGCGTCTCCCGCGGCGGCCGGGAAGAGAGAATCTCTACCTCTCTCGTTCCGAAACCTCCTTCGCTAGCATGACTGCTTCGCAGAAGGAGGCGACGGCTTCCCATTCCGTCTCGCTCCGGACCATGGATTGAACCAGGGCCGGACGCGAGAGGTCGCCGCCGCCGATCGCCGCCACGAGGACACGGTGGAGCTCCGCCCACGCGGGGCAGACTTCCACCGTGTGCTCCACCGTGTCCTCCGGTCGATCCTCGCCTTGGAGACACCCGGGCGTCTCCTCCCGCCCGATTCGGTGCAGGTACCTCCCGAAACACCCGTGTCCGGTGAGGACCTGCGTCAGGCGGAAGGTGAGGATGCCGTGGCGCCTCTCCAGCCACTCCTCAAAGAGGGGACTTACCGCCACTATCGTAGCGTGCCCTGCACGGGGTTGCAACAGTCGCTCTCTCATGGATGACCACCCTTACATACCGAGTAAAGTTGTTGGTCCCGGCTGTCATTTTTCCATCTTTGGCAGTCGTTACAAGTTGTCAGTGGCCCAAAAAGTCTGACACCAGTCTTGCCAAGTGGTATCGTATTTCCAAGAATTAACTGCGCTGTGGAAGTCAGATAGGCAGTCGGTCTATGTAAAATACCGGTATTCAGTTGCATCAGGTTAGACTGGAAGCCGAAAGGATTGGCCCTTTAAGTCTTATGTTGTAGGGAGCGCGCCTATTGCCAGCCGGACATAACCTAGACGCAATGGCTGCTGCCTAATTTCTGATGGGAATCCTCAATGATCATTTTCTCGACCAAATCAATCGGGATTCCTCAGCATAATCGAGGACCTAGGTTCATTTTCCGAGTCGAATTAATTTTATTTATCTAACAATTTATGTACACACTACATTCAGAAAAGAAGAAAAGAATAGAAAATAGGTACAAAGGTGAAGCTTTTTTCTAAAGAGATCTCTTCCAGAATACCTGCGAAAGGAGAGTAGATAAAAAGAGATGTAAACACTAGACATGTAAGATGAGAAAATAGAATACATACAAACTTAAAGCCAATTTAAATATGACAAATGATAAACCTAAGAATATACTTACCTATATACAAGACAAAAATATACATATAACGCAACTATGAACTACAATATCCATCAGGAATCCATCCATCCATCCAGTTTTCCATTAAGAATTTCTCAGTGGCAACCACAGAGTCTGGTTTTGAGAACGGTTGATAGCAGATAGCAATAGGCTATGCCTATCCCCCTGTTACTTGGAAACATAACGGGCGATAGGTAGGGTGTAAAACACCTCTTAAAGAATCCGAAAGGCATGTGTTCTCCCCGTCATTGGAATCATGTTTTTGTTCTACACCTTACCTGGGAACCTTCTAGTTACGCAAATATTGGGGTCTAAGTTCCGACATTTTGACAACTTTTTTTAAAATATAAGTTTTTATGGTAATATTTTTGCTTTTAACACCTCGTCGACACCCGTAATAATCAATCTATCCATTAACACAATTGTTTAAATGATTTTTTCACCCAAAAAACACAGTCATTTCCTCATCAATAATTTTTGCGTAAAGTTACTTAGTTTGATATATACACAATGCTTAGTTGAGGACTTCGTGATGAGGTTGTTTACACCCGTTTAGTTTTTACTCTCTCACTAAATACTCTACCATGATGATAATGTTCTTATTGTCTCATTAAATACTTTTCATGTCCTAACAAGTTACACAAAAACCATTAATGAATGAACACTACAGTCGCTCGTCAAACATACATACAAAAAAAACATCGTTAAAACCATAATTCTCAGTATTCTTACATACAATTTGAATAGAACCTGAAACTACCAGTTGGAAGCGTCATTTATGTCGGCCGGAAGTCGTTAGCCGTCGTCACAAACGTCCGTTCCGGTTCGTGACGGGATAATAGCCGGTTGATGTGCCGTACCCGGCTACCGGTCACTGTTAGCTTTTTAAATAAATAATCGGAAAAGGTGGGAGAATTGTAATAGGGGAGACTTACGGGTAAGAAATAACAATTGCTATTTTGTACTCTGTATGCAGTCTGATTTTTGAGGAGGTTCACGTGGCTAAAGAATAACAGCTGTTCGAATCGATCTTTGGATTCAGCCGTGGTTTGGTGACCACCTGTAACATAAAGGGTGTGACAACTCAAATGGCGTAGTGGTAGTGACGCTGCCTTACGCTCATAGAGTCCTGGGTTCGAATCCCGGTAGGAGCAAATGTTTGTGTGATGAGCATGGAGATTTGTTTCCGAGTCATGGATGTTTATATGTATAATAAGTATGTATTTACAAACAAAAAAGTATATTATGTAGTATATCAACTATTTAGTGTCCACGACACAAGCTTTGCTTAGTGTGGCACTAGGTGGCGCTGTGTGTTAATGTCCAGCGATATTTTTTTATTATTTTTTTTTTATTTATACCTTTTAGCGAAGCCGAAAGGCACTTGTTCTCCCCGTCATTGCAATTATTGATTGACTAGCAGACCCGCGCAACTTCGTCTGCGTCACATAAGAAGAGAAAAACAAAAGGAAAATAAATCCCCGTTTTTGCAACATTTTTCATTCCTGCTCCGCTCCTAATGGTCGTAGCGTGATGTTATATAGCCTATAGCCTTCCTCGATAAATGGACTACCCATCACAAACATAATTTTTCAATTCGAATCAGTAGTTCCTGAGATTAGCGTTCAACCAAACAAACAAACAAACTCTTCTGCTTTAAAATATTAGTATAGATATTGGGATTCTAAAGTTCCAACTTTTTGCATTTTTTTTTTAAAAACAAGTTTTAAAGTAAGATTACGAGCCCTGTACTATTCAATGAATCCATCAGCACATGTTTTGAGTGCATTACATTGACTTTTACCACAAAACATGATTTTTCATCTCAAAAAAGTCGTTTCCCAGCAATAATGTTTACGTGTTTTTTTTGTTCTACACCATACCTGGGAACCTTCTAGTTACGGAAATATGGGGGATCAAAGTTACAACTTTTTGTTTTTTTTTTTTTAAATACTAGTTTTTTTGTAAGATTTTGACTTGTAACACCTCCACGATCCCCGTACTATTCAATCCATTCATCAACACAATGTTTTAAGAGCGTTACATTGAGTTCTACCACAAAACATAATTTATAACCTCAAAAAAAAAAGTTGTTTCCCAGCAATAATTTTTGCGTAAAGTTACGTAGTTTGATGTACAGAATGCTTGGTTGACGGTTTCGTGATAAGTCTGCTTACATCCTGTACAGTTATCATGAAGAATAGGTTATTAGGGCAAGCCAAGCTTGAAGGCTATTATGAAAGTACCGCCACTAGATTAGAAGTCATATCTGCTAGAGAAAGATACAATAAGTTACTGTCGCACTGTTCTAATTAAATAAATATTGCTGGATATTAACACACAGCGCCACCAAGTGCCACACTAAGCAAAGCTTGTGTCGTGGACACTAGATAGTTGATATACTACATATATACTTTTTTGTTAGTAAATACATACTTATTATACATATAAACATCCATGACTCGGAAACAAATGTCCATGCTCATCACACAATCATTTGCTTCTACTGGGATTCGAACCCAGGACCATAAGAACGTCAGGCAGCGTCACTACCACTACGCTATTCGGGCCATCAAAGCCGTGCTATTTGGTGATTTTAAGGTTTCTACTATCATCTCTGTGTTTATCTCGTGAGAACTTGTGATTGGCTCTGTGTCGTTTATTCACTTATTTTAGCTGTTAGTTCTCCTTTTAATAAATAAGTAAATAATTTTGAAAGTATAATGAGCCTCACTTGTCACAAACGTTAAAATATTCATAAAACAAAAACTTCCACCAAAATTAAAAGCGAAACAGTCAGAACATCACGAAGTCCAGACATTTTACTAAGACGACAGTTTCGTGCTAAAAGCTCGAGCGAATCTTACATTTGAACGCCAATCTAAAGTATTAAACTTTTATTTACTCCTCTAAACAAACTTTAGTCGTCAGAATGAATTTCAAACAAGAAATAGTTGGGTTCCGTCTTCAAGAAATCTTGGCAAGTGTTGCAAGAATGACCTAGACTGTCCTTATCTCTAACCGTTCCATCCTCAACCTTATTCCTCTCAAATTAACGTACAATTTAATCTGCACGTTGTGATCGATATGTCCTATTTCGTAATAAAGGGATATAGTCTGTGTAAATATCATTAACGCTGGTCCACAACAGCTCTTCCTCTGTGGTTTCAGATAGCCACTTTGCCGTATACTTTTAACTGGAGATGCGAGACTTAGGAGTGCACTTCATAATAAAAGTACAGGTATTGTTGCACTTTGTTTCAGTTTCATTTGAATTTAATTTTAAGCAAAGGCTCACATGACCGTTTTTACAGTGTTTGATAGGATCCTTGAGTGAAATTTTAGGGTGGGTGGGTTTTTTTTATTTAATTGAGTAAGTTAAAACAGATTAATTTCAATCTGTTTAAAAAAAGTTTTAATATTTACATTCATCAGTGTCGAATAAATGTTCTGAAGTTTTAGATTTATCAAATGCAATCAAGAATTATAACAGCGATGACATTTCGTGTTTTTATCATCATCATTTCATCCGAAAGACGTCCACTGCTGGACATAGGCTTCCTCCAAGTGTCGCCAAATTGACCAGGTCATCGGTCCACCTAATTGTATGGCCCTCCAAAGCAACGTCCTTCGGTTTACGGAAACGTCCTTCGCGATGCAGGTGCTTTGTCTTTTTAATCTATATATATAAAAACCAATTGCTGTTCGTTAGTCTCACTAAAACTCGAGAACGGCTGGATCGATTTGGCTCATTTTGGTTTTGAATGATTTGTGGAAGTCCTGGGAATGTTTAAACGGTAAAAAGTAGTAGGTAGGTAGGTAGTAGTAGGTAGGTAGTAGTAGGTAGGTAGTAGTAGGTAGGTAGTAGTAGGTAGGTAGTAGTAGGTAGGTAGTAGTAGGTAGGTAGTAGTAGGTAGGTAGTAGTAGGTAGGTAGTAGTAGGTAGGTAGTAGTAGGTAGGTAGTAGTAGGTAGGTAGTAGTAGGTAGGTAGTAGTAGGTAGGTAGTAGTAGGTAGGTAGTAGTAGGTAGGTTGACGCAGACGAAGTTGCGTGGGTCAACCAGTTAAATATAATTATTAGTAATATTTATAAAACAAGTTTCACTACTTCTCTATCACCAAAACCGAGCTACCTTTAACTCCGACCTCCAAAATAAAGCCAATAAACCATAAATCAATTACCAATCAAAAATTAATCGATAAAAAAAACCGCTTAGCCACAAAATCGCCTGAAATTCAGGGGCGGACACAATATCATTTTCACTCATCATTTTGCAAGGTAATCCCCAGTGCAATTTTATTGCAATCCGTCCGCTCCGGGGCAGAACTGGGTAAGTGAATTAAATACTAACACCGGCTTATGAACGAGCTATTTCATGGATATTATAGCGCTGTTTAGTGTTATGGCGTGTTGGCAGGTTTGAGGCGCGATTCTATGTTGGATAACGAGGGTTTGTGTACAAATTTCACTTGTAATACCTTTTTTTTCGAATAGGAAATCATCAAATGACTTCTCCCACTTTGGGCAGAGCGGGAGGGAGTGTCAGACTTTTACTGACTAAAAACCATCCATGTTCCTTCCTCGCCCTTTACGTTCCGGGGCTGCGGTATCTCTTTCGAACAGTGCCGCAGCCCCGCACTTGTAGTACCTAAGTTATGTTTGACAGCTTTCCCAACAATGTTGAAGTCAGCTTCTAGTACAATCGAATGCAGCTAAATAGTAGACCCAAATTACGTCAGTTATGCTTTAGTCCTATATAAATAGGCAAGTCTATCGCCTCCAACCGGGCACTGATTCAGATTCCGTGGCTGCTAGGGAGTAATTCCTGCTGGGAAAACCCAACAGCACTTTGTCCGACCCGGGATTCGAACCCAGGACCTCATGCTCAGCAGCTGTGCTTACGACCACTAGACCAACGAGGCAACTTAATAACGTAGATATACCGTTGTTAAGTGCTATAATAGCCAGAAACGTGTGTGTTCTTTGTAGGATTAGACGTGTTTATGAATAGATTTAATTCATTTAAAGTACTGTTTAACTCGGCATAGTAAGTAGCTGAAACAAAATGTCTAGTTTTTTCGGCGTAAACTCTTATAACATCACATTATGCCTATATTCTCCAAATGCGGTTGTTAAAGGAAATGTAAGTGCAATCCAGATTCGCCAGTAACCTATTGCAATATTCTTTGTCTTCGTACTACTCTGAACTCTGTATGTACGTGGTACGGTCGTAGTAGGTATATTTTGAACAACAAAACATGCACCCTTGCCTTATTAGTATAGTCGTGTTGATTGAAATATTTACCATATTCCTCTAACCAACACTGCCATCCTATACCTTCGTTATTATTATAACTTTAAACTGCACAAACACAAACACTGTCTCAACATTTAACACCCCATTCAAGGGTGACAATCGCAAATATTCGTCACAGCAACTGCATTAAGTCGTCTCTGTATCAAATGACAATGCAAACACAATATTGGCAACCCAAAGGGTAGTATATTAAGGGGGGTTGCCAGTGATTCATCAATTGAGCAGCCCTTGTTTGATGGCAGACTTGAGGGTCTAAGACAGGAGAATATATTAGGTAGGTGGGGGTATTGAGTAGCTATAGGTATTGAAGAATACTCCATGGTTGATTCATAGCACCTATATAAAATACTCACACATAGGAATGTAGGCTTTCGTTCGGCGTGTGCCGACGGGCAAACGTCGTTCGGGATCTTCTCTGGCCAAAATCAAATCGTACGTTCCAGTATCAAAATGATTACTACTTTCAATTACCTCTGATTCAAACTCAAACTCAAACTCAAAGCATTTATTTCAACGAGACCATTACGGCACTTGAATGTCAAAAAATACAAATAAAATCAAAGCTACAGTCACAGTCACAAGGCATAATAACTTGAGAAAGTACTGCAGTTGCCCATTCCCTAGCGTAGATCGCTATGGAGAAGAACGGGCAAGAAACTCTATGGACACTCTTTTAAATCAATGTGTGATTCTACATACAGGGTGTATTTCACCTCATCACAAAGCCGTTAACCAAGCATTCTGTATATCAAACTAAATAACTTTCCGCAAAAAATATTGCTGGAAAATAACTTTTTTATTTGAGGTTATAGATCATGTTTTGTGGTAAAAAATCAATGTAACACACTCAAAACATTGTGCGGATGGATGGATTGAATAGTACGGAGGTCGTAGAGATATTTAAAGTAAAAATCATGCGACAAAAAGTGGTATTTAAAAATAAACTTGTAAAATTCTTGCAACTTTGACCCCCTATATCTCCGTAACTAGAAGGTTCCCAGGTATGGTGTAGAACAAAAAAATGATCAGAATGACGAGGAGAACAAGTACCTTTCGTATTCGTTAAGAGGTGTTTTACACCCTTTATATGTGAGAACGATGTAGAAAGACGTGCACATTAAAAGCGTCCAGAGAAAAGATTAAATAAAAAAAAATAAAAAATAACTGTGCAGCTAAGAGAAAATTCTGAAGATGTTTGTAAGCTGGTAGCACTCCTTGATACAAACATAAAAGTGATGTTATAACATGATTGCACCAATCACGACCGACTTGCTGTCTATTTTAAATAAAATAAAATAATAATAATAAATAAACATCGCGGGACATTAACTCACAGCGCCACCTAGTACCACACTAAGCAAAGCTTGTGTCGTGGACACTAGGTAGTTGATATACTACATAAATACATTTTTGTTTGTAAATACATACTTATTATACATATAAACATCCATGACTCGAAAACAAATATCCGTGCTCATCACACAAACATTTGAAGAGTCCATTGCATAGCTCCGAAGATCAGCATCAGATCTTCACCAAATTTAAACGAAACCAATGCGAAATAATTTACCTCCAAACAAAAAAATAATCATCAAAATTGGTTTGTAATTAGTGAAGATATCGCTGAACATACACACGAAAAAACCGACGAATTGACAACCTCCTTTTAGAAGTCGGTTAAAAAAATGCTGGTGGAATACATTACCTCCTTTTTCGAAGTCGTTAAAGAAGAAAACTAAATCTTGCTATGATATTTCTTAAAGGTATCTTAAACACTTAACTTGTTCCTTATTCCTCCCGCCATGAACTGCAACTGTCGATAAAATGAAAGGCTCGAACCAATAGCACGTAGGCATCGTTTTTGTTGGACGTGACCTACGGGGAGCACGGGCTATTGAAGTAATAGCGAAGGTCGCCACTTAACGTCAGATGCTGGATAGATCGATATCTAAGGTAATCCACTTGGGTACTTATGAGACAAAAAGATTGAAGATTGTGCAGATAGTCTTTTAGAAGAAATGTCATAAAATAAATATCATATTTAAAAAAAAAAAACACGCTTTACGGTGAGGTTACTTCATTTTTGGTATTTTTCTTAATACACAAAGCATGGTATTGCTCAAAAATAACGCCTCCGGACCAACTGGACAGAATAGAATAGAACAAAATACTCTTTGTTATGTACACCATAAAAAATAGACATACAAAAATTTTAAACATTTTACAAGGGGTGACACAATGGGCGGTCTGGGCGGTCTGGGCTGGAGATTCGAAACTGGACAGATTCTCAGCTGGACAGTTTCTCAGCTAGACAGATAAGCAACTGGACAGACTAGTCCGACATCTTTGGGAGACCGCCATATTGGATTTAGAATGATGCTAGCAATGTCATATAATTAAACATGTATGCAGAATTTCAGCTCAATCGGAAACCAGGAAGT
The DNA here is from genome assembly GCA_916618015.1 of Xestia c-nigrum. Taxonomy (NCBI): domain Eukaryota; kingdom Metazoa; phylum Arthropoda; class Insecta; order Lepidoptera; family Noctuidae; genus Xestia; species Xestia c-nigrum. The sequence goes on along the minus strand of OU745245.1, from coordinate 22,193,710 downwards.
GGGTAAAATTTAACTTCTACGAGTTTTAACCGCGAACGTATAAACGACGGAGAGTTTGACATGTCTGTGTGTGTGTGTGTGTGAGTGTGGCAACGTAACAGCCGAACAAATTAACTTATTTTGGTTTTGTTTTTTTTTTTTGTTTGAAATGTGAATTAGTCGGGAGTGTTGTTTAGCTATATTTTATAAAAATCATGCCAAAATGACCGCCGCCGACAGAAAATGGCGGTTTACATTTTTATTCAACAATATGGGTTTTAAATGAAAGGGCTTGACTAGTAAAATGCTATGTGCTATAATAAATTTCAAATCCAAGATGGCCGCCACCACAAAATGGTGAACTGCATTTTTTTTACAACTTCGTCAATATGGGTATCAAATGAAAGGACTCGACACCAAAACATAAATACCATAAAATTATGATCGTATGTGTCGAGGGTTTTTAATTTTTAATTTGTTTTACATACTTAGTTATAGGTGAAGATAGTGAAAGTGTATTAAAAATATTTCGTAAAGTTTTAGTTTTCAACTTTGTCGACAAAGTATGAGAACGATCTTCTATCGTAGGTATGATTAGAAATCATACCTACGTTTCACAGACGCGTCCAAACAATAAAAGTCTGTTATTAAAATCAAGCAGCGGTGGCCCAGTGGTGGCGGCCCCGACTTACGAACAGTAAGCCGTGGGTTCGAACCCAGACAGGTGCATTACTTTGTGTAATTTATTTCATCACCGCTGCTCTCAAAACAGGTGAAGGAAAACATCGTGAGGAAACCGGCATGTCCTAGAACCAAAAATTCGAAGACATGTGACATCTACCAATCCGCACTGGGCCCGCGTGGTAGATTATAGCCCATTCCCTCTCATTGAGAGGAGGCCGTGTCCCAGCAGTGGGAACATTATAGGCTGATGATGATGATGATGATGATGATTAAAATCAAGAAACAGTTCGGTGAAATAAACTTGATTTTTTACGATCTACAGTTCTGTACATGTATACAACACTAGAAGCCACAAATATAACAGAACGCATCTTACATTCTATCACAAATCGTTTGAAAAATACAGCGCACAAATAAAATAACATACGTGGAAAAAAATGGGCCAAGTGCGAGTGGGAGTCGTATGTGATTGGTTTCGTACAACCGTACTATGTTTTACACGACCGAAATACTCGTTTCTTGTATTTCTCTCTAACTATCTTTTTATCGGCTACAGCAATGACCAATTCCTATCCAATTCCCATCCCCAAACCAAAATATACAACCCTGGGACAGATGAATAGTAAAAGTATGACGTCTTATTTTTGCCTTAGTTTACTTTTTATCAACCCCCGATGCCAAAACGATGGGGTATTAAAAGTATGTTTGTTTAGTAGTTCCGAACGGATGAACCGATTTTGATTTTGTTTTTGTGTTTGAAAAGTGATCATTTTTTTACAGCTCCTTCAATATGGTTATCAAATGAAAGGACTTGACTAGTTGAATAATGTTCTCTGTATTGAAACGGAATGAGGAATAATAACTAACAAAAGGAAAATGGAATGATGATTGGTACCTAGGACCTAATGAATTATTGTGTCGGGTGACCGTGTTTTTTTTATTCAATTTAATTTAACATGTTATAATTTTGATTTGTTGTTAACTGTAATCTTTTTGTTGGTCCTATGCGAGACAAATCAAAACATTGTATTTTTATATTTTTTATAGCAATAGTGTTGTTGGGATACTTTGTTTACGGAACCCCAAAAATTCTTCCACGATTCCATACTCCGATATTTTATCGTATGAATACCTATCGAAAGCGTTTCTACTAAACGTTTGAAGTGAACGCTTTCAATAGAGTTTTCTTTCAAAATATTGCGTGAAAGCATTTCGCGACGGCTTTGCATTTTAAAATGGAGTTTTTGTAAGGAATCGTGAGGTTGTTGATGAAAGCAAAGTGAATAAACATTTTGCATTCCGTTTGAATTGTGAGCGGTTTGTGCCAATCATTGTACTGTTTCTTTATTGCTGTATAGTTTTTTTTGATCGTATTCTTAAAGCTTTCTTTCTTCGAATATTTTTGAAAAGAATAATTAGAATCTTTGTGTTTCAAAACATCAAGTAGCATGACAATCGATATCTTTCAATGTCGTAATTATGTAGATACTTGCAATGTAACATCATCGAAAGCTATTTATACTTAGTATTTTTATGGATACATCTGTACCTATTCGAAACCTATATTTTAATGTAGAATACTTTATTGTGTAGGGATTGTGTTGTTGTTTGTATGTGTGTGTTGTCGTGTGTGTATTTTATTGTTGTCTTTGTTTCGACCAGCTCCTACCATTGTTGAAAAAAAAAACAAATAATAATATGTAAAACCTAGAATAACTTTGTCATTGTGAGGAGAATTAAAGAACTTTATTATTATTAATGTGTCTATAACTTGAAATAGTGCTTTGATTTTGAATGATGTTCAATACTTGGAGAAATGGATTGTATTCATTAATTAGTTCGGTTTTGAAAGCAAACGAGGTTGTTAAACTCTATGCCTAAAGGCAAAATATAATTTTGTTCGTAACATTTTATGACAACTTTTGTGACTTTGTTATACATTTTTAACCACTAACAAATAGCCACGTATGGCTCCAAAGTATGACTACATCAAATCCTATAGAAGAACAAAATATAGAAAAAAACAAGTCCATAAAATAACGATTTCTCGTAATTTCATCGTCAAAAAAAATATCACAGTCACGTCGATCTATTTGAGGTCATTGAACCGTGACGCCCCCCGAAATTTGCAAACGCCCGACTCCCCGTAGTAATTAGTGATAATCAGAAGAAAAAATTAACAGCCCCTTTTTTTTCTCGTAATTTTAACGAGTCAAAGTTTTGGAAACTGTGTACATTTTTACTTTGAGTTCGTATTAAAACAGGTTTTTGAAGTCGAAATTAATCGATGTTGAAATGATTGCAATTAAAATTTTCTGAAAAAATATTAAGTAAGTTTTTTATACTTTGCGTCTAGATTTACTATGATTTGAGTGACATCTAAATGAAAAGAGGTTTTGTCATACTGTGTTATCATCTGTTTAAGCTTTTCCCAACTATGTTGGGGTCGGCTTCCAGTCTAACCGGATGCAGCTGAATATCAGAAGAAGAAGAATACATGAAGCGACTGCCTATCTGACATCCCTGTTAGTACAGGGTAATGCGATACCCCTTGGTAAGATATTGTCAAACTTTCGGGCCACTGACTATCTATAAACTCATACAGTGTGTTTTAGATAAGTTTATTGTTGGAAGCACCTAGTAAAACCACTTACTATCGGTCATCCAGCGGTTAGTAACATTGAGGAAAAAAAGGAAGAAAGACAGAAAACATTTATTTGGCTTATGCCGGAAGTGTACGCAACATGAACAAAAATAAGAATAAAAATTAAATAAAAGACTTGGCGATTACATGAGCTAAATGCGAGTTTTATAATTCACTGCTATACAAGACCAGAAAAATATACGATATTTTTCAGGATATATGCTAGCATGATACTGTTTTGAAAACATAATACAATTAATTTGGCTCGATAAAAAGAAATCACGAACTTATCTCTAAAAATATCTTTCAAACAATAAAAAACATGCTAATATACATGTGATCATTCTGATTTTTTGGCAAATAATTCTACAAGCAATATATTAGCATGATACTGTTTTAGGTTTTTAATCCAATCAATAGTTTTCTTGTAAATCGGTCGAAACCACTCATTTCGCGCTATTTGGTCCGCAGTGGCTGACGTAACAACCACTTTCAAACGAAGTTTGAACCACCACAAATAGAGTTGCTAATTTAGCTCATCTAAGCGCCTTAAAACTAAACTTGATAAAAAGTAAATAAAGATACTTTTAAACTGAACAAAAAACAAAAGAGATAATATTGCGTGTCTCGCGGCTGCACCAAAACGGCCCGGTTCAGCAAACTGCCGAGCCGTTTTTTGAAAACATTCAAAATTCCCCTGAAAAATTCAAAAACTCCACAGGTGTTGCACTCAAATCACAATTACTTTACACTAAAATAGGTCAACCCCACCCCAGGAATCCCAAATCACCATTCCATTTAAAACTAATTTACCTACAAAACAAATGGGAAAAAAACCTCGAATCGAAAGCCACAGTACAAAATAAACAGTAAGATAAACACTTTAAGGCTTCGTTCGCATTAAATTGTCATTAAGTAAAAGCTTGGTTGGCCAAACCGAAGGAATTACTTAATTAGGTCCGGCGACCTGGTTCTCGGAAATTAAGATGTATTGTGTTTGTTACGGAGGATCTTTAAACCTGGGAGAATTAAATGGAGTATATTGGCTTGTTTTTAGGATTTTTAGCAATATTGTCCACCACGCAGCCCAGTGCGGGTTGGTAGATGTCAGATGTCTTCGAATTTTTGGTTCTAGGACATGCCGGTTTCCTCTCGATGTTTTCCTTCACTGTTTCTGAGAACAGTGGTGATGAAATAAATTACTCAAAGTAAGGCGCGCCTGCCTGGGTTCGAACCCACGACTTACTGTTTGTAAGTCGGAGCCGCTACCACTGGGCCACCGCTGCTCAATTTTTAGGGGTATTAGGAAGACGATTGCCTATTTCAATCATGTAGCCAATACTCTCTGAAGAAAAGGACGTCAAGGCTACGTCGATCTTAAGGTTAAGCCGTGCTTGCCTAGGTCGGTCTGTAGATGGGTGAGCACCCATTACATCGATTTTCTTCCTTGTCTCGGAATGCATGTAAAGGCGCCGGTTCCGGCTGTCGTTTGTAGATCTATGACAGTTGTTATAGCAGTAAGTCAGTGGCCCAAAAAGTCGGACTATCCGTCTTTCCTATGGGTACTTATGGCGATAAGACGAGCTAAATTAGTAACTCTGTTTGTGGTGGTTCAAACTTCGTTTGAAATGCCTTTAGAATACATTTCTAATCAGCTTGCACTACAAAGTGGTTGTTACGTCAGTCACTGCGGGTCAAATAGGTAGCGCGAAATGAGTGGTTTCGATCGATTTTCCAAAAAAAACTATTGATTGGATTAAAAAACTAAAACGCTATCATGCTAATATATTGCTTGTAGAATTATTTGCCAAAAGATCAGAATGATTGCATGTATATTAGGTGTTTTTGTTTTGTTTGAAAGATATTTTAGAGACAAGTTCGTGATTTTTTTTTATCGAGTCATATTAATTGTATTGTGTTTTCGAAACACTATCATGATATGAAGAATATCATATTATTTTCTTCCACAATTTATAGCAGTGAATCATATACTTCTAGTAATTATAAAACTCGCGTTTAGCTCATATAATCGCCTTAACGTATTACCCAGTCGGAGTTGTGTAGATCAGATAGGCACTCGCCTCATGTAAAATACTGGTATTCAGCTGCATCCGGTTAGACTGGAAGACAACCCCTACATCGTTGGGGAAAAGCTAGGTAGATGATGATTGGCTTGTTTTTAGGCGAATGTGGGATTTTCGGAGAGTTTGCTTTAAGCTACATTAATTGCAATAGGGGTGATGCCTATTGACTTGTTAGTAGCGAACTATGACTTAAGGGTTCACTGACAGTCTACCAGTCTTTTCACCCTTAGAAATGTGTATCTTTTCGAATAGTAAATAAAGTTATACTTTGAGTCGCTCTTTTAAAATGTGCCCGTAGCGTCGCGTCGCTTCGCGTCTCGGTGTGAATTGACTTTTATGCCCTAAGCAATAAGGTTAAAAAGTGGTTGACCATCAGTCAGTGGACTCGGTACCTACTATCGTAAATCTGCCTGCCCATCGGGGCTAAACGTGATTTTATAATTTAAATACTAATTTCCTATTAAATACTATTTTATTTGTAGGAATAGGTACTACAGTTTTCTAAAGGGTTCCCGGTTGCCTAAAAAAGAAAGACTTTCAAAGAATTCATTCATTTGAATTACTAATGGAAGAAATAAGACAATTCCGTAACTTATAAAGAAGAAAGAAGTTTGTTTGTGTGTGAGTTGTCACACAAAAACACGTAAACACACTCCTACTTCTTCCGCAACGTGACACAAAAAAACTCAATCATTCACACTCAACTAAATCATTTCTAACCTCCGAGTCGTCAAACGCCATGACCCGTACATCAAAGAGCTTTGATCTCACGACGAATCAAGAAATGAGTTAATTAAACATCAATTTGACATCGTCCCCTTTTATGTATTGTGGCAATTGTATATTGTGTATAAGTGGGGACCTAGTCAATACGAGAAACTCTTGATTTACACACAAAGAATTTTGTTTGATTTTTTTTAACTACTAAGCGTGATGTTCATCATTTCAGCCATAAGACGGCCACTGCTCGACATAGGCCTCCCCCAAGCGTCGCCACATTGACCGGTCCCGTGGGTTTCACATCCAGCAGATCCTCGCAACCTTCACCAGGTCATCGGTCCACCTAGTGGGAGGCCTTCCAACGAACGTCTTGTGATGTTAACAACGGTATCATACTGCACACCAGTTTGGAAGATCTAATCCGTCAGATAGTCGGACACTACGGGTTTTTACGTACTACTGCATCATCGTTCAAAACAAATTTACAGAATGTTCAGAATATTATGCAGCTCATGTCATGCGACATGTTTGTAAGTCCGATCACAGCTTTACTGCAAGTCACGGTGGACCGACATAATACGCTTACCAACACACTGCTATACACGTTCTGCCGTAGGCAGTGTCCGCGTCATGCGACAAGGCAGTCCTACATTTGGGTGCAATTACATGTCTCTCTGCGTACTGCCACGAGCACTAAAATGTATACACTTATGCAACATCAAAGCTATGTCAGCTATGACTAAGCTTCGTGAGATCAATTCAACAAAGGCTATCAGTTTTACGATAGTACTAGCCGATGCCCGCAGCTTTACCCGCGTAAAATTATATACCCTACCTCTTGAATTACTCTATCTAATAAAAAAAACCCGCATCAAAATCCGTTGCGCAGTTTTAAAGATCGAAGCATACATAGGGGCAGACAAACGCGGCGGGAGACTTTATTTTATAATATGTAGTGATAGTGACTCACTCACTCGCCAAAACACATATTTATAACCTATGTTGTTAATATGTGTTTTGGTGTGTTTTGATCTATGATCACGCCTATAATTCCTGAAGGGTTAGACAGAGCCAGCCAGCCATGTTGCTTTTTGCATGCAGTTATGTTTTTAATAATAGGGGTGAGCTTATTGCCATCACCGGACAGATCTAGACTCCATGGCTGCTACTGAGAAGTTCCTAATGTATTAATGCACTTTGCCCGACACGGCAATCGAACTCAGGATCTATTGCTTATCGATCGCGGTTGCGACCACTCGGCCAATGAGGCATTCTACCACTAGATACTACTAGTAACTACTAGTCTAAATATTAAGTTCGTAACAACATAAATTATAATGTCTCTTTATGTATGAATATTTGTGCACGCGACTGTATACGTGGTTCTGTAGGCTGTGTCCAGGTTATGCGACGGTGCCGTGCTACACTTGGGTGCAAATTAACATATCTCTGCGTACAAGTCGTGCCAGAACCAGTGGCTTTTATCTAATGTTACTGTGAGTGGTCTAGCGTTGCAGGCTAATTTTAGTCGTAGTTTATGAGTAGGTACAGGTGTACTCATTTGGACTGGCTTTGTTATATTTGTTGGGCTTTCAGACATGAACGAGAGTTGTATTACACTTTTTGAGTTAGTGGCTGCAGAAAATAATGCATTTTGATAACTTATCACAGATAATTCATAATTTTTTTAAAGTTAAAACTCCTTTAAGCGCGTTGATCACTTTTTGGGTGAACAAAAATCATGGATTTCGCGTGCGTCACCTAACGCTTCGAAGCACTCGTAGTCGATCCGCTACGGCGTAGAACCACTAGGCGTGCGTGGAGCACAAGCCGTAGCAGTGCTACGGCATGGCTACGACCAATTCACAAGTTACTTGTTTTCACTTCTATCGGCAGTCCCAAACGTTTTGAAGCAGTCGAATCGAGGGCTAAATAATAACAGCCGCTTGGGTCGATCTAAGATTAAGCTGGTTGGTCTATGGATGGGTGACCAACGTATAAAACACGTTAAGCCGTCAAAGGTTCCAGCTGTCATTAGTAGATTCTTATAGTTACAGGTAGTCGGTGGCCCTTAAGTCTGACAACCAGTCTATGTTCATTTAACAATGAAGAATTGGATGAGAAAATAAAATCATGAGTTTCGTTTCCAAGATTTTACCTATGTTCAAGAAGACCGCGCTTTGGTGAAAATAATTAATACAACATATTACTCGTATTTCACTTGCTCGCTTTTCAACTCAAACGATATATTGCACAGCATTTGTATCGTAATATTCAGTTAGCATTCGTCTTGCAATACAAATATTATTCCTGATCTGATAGCAATATTTCTGATAGAACCTCAATTTATTGGATTCAATATTTTAGAGCTTGCTCTTGCGAGTATAGCGCCACTCAGTCAGTTCAGAATTCACTGAAGCTGGATTAAGTTTATCTATTTACCATGAAAGCTTTTTGAACGAAAAGCTGCAGGGCTATTTATTTATTCTGTCATGCAAAGTACAAGCAAATATTCAACTTAAGTATTAATTTAATATCAGTAGGACGTTCTCTTAAATGAATACATCGCATTAAAAGGCAAAAAAAGTATTCTCCAATTCATTGAAAATTTGTCCTTTTTCTCCTGGGCAAAGGCCTCCCTCCACTCCGTCCACTCATTTGTTCCTTGAGTTATAAAAAATTGCTCTAAAAACGAATATTGATTGTTGCAGATAGTTTCAAAACGTTAGTTTTTTTTGTCGAAAACACTACTTTAAAAAAATTGTAATTACCATTTCTGAAACTCTTTAGTCAATTATCATTGCAATTTATATTTTTTTTTTTCAATGTTACCATGCAACAAAAGAAAATAGGCTGCCGGGGACCCTCTTCGTTTTAGAAACGTCAAACCCGTCTATAATTCCCGTGCACAGAGGGTTGTATGTGAGGTGTCGCTACAATTGGCAGTTGCTCCATATCGTATCGCGGCTATCCCAAAATGCATCGATCAGTGCGTCCGAGAGATAAATAGTTTCAATAAATTCTTTATTTAATTACCATTGCCTCAATAACCATTCATGAAAATATCCAATACCCTGTACTTGGTCCACGTGGTGCAAAATGAATTTCCTCCCCTTTCTCGCTGAGGGACGAAGCCTGTGACAATGTTTTTTTTAATCTTAACTTTTACACCACAACTGAAACCTCTTCAGAAAGTATCTTTGAAATTTTGAATCAAATTTTAATTTTCACCCCTCAACAACATCGATACGATATACAAAGGGTTGTATCTGAGGTGTCGCTACAATCGGTAGTTACTCCACATTGTATCGTGGCTCCCGAGAATGCGCCGATCAGTGCGTTCGAGAGATAAATAGTTTCATTATGACCGGCTTTTGGTCTTCCAAGACGTTTGGGTAGTATATGTAAGGTTTTCAGATGTTTTCTGTATTCACAAATTGTTATTATTATACTAAAGATACTCACATTTTGGAATTAGCTTCAAGCAGTTTTTTTTTTTTGTGGAATGCAAAAGTTATGAGTTTTAGCAGTGCTTACGTTTAAAAGCTTTTGGATCGAGTGGATCAATTAGATATACACAACTACAAAATAAACACAACTAGCTCTAGCTGATGCACACCCGATTGATAAATTATTTTCTAGAACCTTCCTCGAGAACCAGTCCATTCGTTGATGAAAACAACATGTAAATCGGAGCAGGTGTTTTTGAGTTTATCGTGAACTGACAGACAGACAATAGTGATAACATTATACTATCATCAGTGTATTCATCGAAAGGTTTGGTAGAGGTGTTACCGAGCAATTTCTCAGTAGGACCACTTGGGATCATTTAACCAATTAATTAGTTAAAAAATCTGTAATCTAAACTCTTAGATAACAAAGCATGTCCACACCCATGGTATACCACATCTAAATAAAGGAGGAGCATACCAGACGGAGTCATTATTTTGCCAACAGATGGCAGCACAATCGATTACGGGCCGCGCCGGGAGCGAGCGGCGCAATTTGCGATCCTTTCGCCCGTGAAATCTACTGAAATGAATAAAACTATCTGAGAATCGAACACTCGACTGGCTCGATTCCTACGTATCGATTTGTTTGGCCATTCGATTTGCAAGGAGTTGTTTGAAAAGTGACTTTTGCTATGCGGTTTCATCGTTACAGCTGTGAGAGCAATTGGTAATATTTGAAGGTAATTTTATTGTTTTTTCATCATCTGCCTAGCCTTTTCCCAACTATGTTGGGGTCGGCTTCCAGTCTTACCGGATGCATCTGAATACTAGTATTTTAAATGGAGCCACTGCCTATCTGACCTCCACAACCCTGTTAATACTGGGAAATACGATACCACTTGGTAAGACTGGTGTCAGACTTTTTTTGCCACTGACTACCTGTAACGACTGTCAAAGATGGACAAATGACAGCCGGGACCAACAGCTTAACTTGCTTTCCGAGGCACGGAGGAACGCGTGACGGCGGAGGCAAGGCGGGTTTTATTGTTTTTTCTTACTTTAATATTGAAATTGACTGTACCGTTGGTCGAGGGGTCGCAAGCACGAATGCTGAGCGTGAGTGCCTGGGCTTGATTCCCCGGTTGGGAAAAATGTTCTTTCTATCAGGAGTTTATCAGTAACAGGCACGGAGTCTGGGTTTGTGCCATGCTTAAACACAACTAGCGAAATGTAGGTGTACTGACGCCAACACATCAAGCTACCCGAATCGGATATTTTTTCCCAATCAACCTTAAATCTAATATTTTAGCAATAAAGTTGAAAATCTTTTAAAGAAAGACAGATTGTTTGTGATTTGCTGGCGTATGCACTATTGGGTTGAACTCTGCATTACACTTTTTGGATAACAGGCGTGGTGTTCTGTTATGTTAAAGCTTATGGTTTTTGTAGAGAAAAATGTGTGATAAAAGCCAACAAAATAACATCAATCAAAGTATTCAATCATACAAAAATCCATACAGTTATATAGCACACAAAGAAAATCGTTCAATTTGATCGACAATCTATCCCTAATCGAGCTTCACCCCAAACGATTTGTTCCTTAGTTCTTCCCACTTGTAAATGATTGAGCAAATGTACCTACTTATTTAAAACCTTTTTATACAACGTGGGATTTAACCTTTTCTGAAACCTATTTTTAGAATCACGGAACTTTATACAGCTATTCTGGGCAACATTAATTAAAGTCACCCACTCAAACTGAAATGAAATCGTCTGCAAAATGAGCAAGTTCAAAGTGTCATGTAATTTGTCACAAAAAACATATTACTTTAGTTTAGGTGGGAGGGTACAAAGCCCTTGTGTTTTATACTCTAAACTAAAGTAAAATTTATTTCGTACTTTTTTACTTGTTACTACTTTACCTGTCTAGTTTATATTCCCCGTATGTTATGCCGTGGAAATTTACCGTCCGTACTTTTTAGGCGAATTTATAGACACGAGTTACACATAACATAGAAGGACACAAATATCATAGAAGTTGGGAAACCTCTTCAATCAACAAAGCCAAATTCAGTTAAAATGAGTACCGTATACAAAATCTCTTCTTCACCTGCGTAGCTCTTTCCCAGCTGAGTTCAGCTTCCAGTCTAGTCGGCTGCAGCTGAATTCCAGTATTTTTTATGGCCCTACTGCTTATTTGACCTCCACAACTGAGATAAAACTGGGTAATATAACATCCATGTATACACAAAATCATAGCTTTATTTTTAATGACTAAACAGCCACAACAAATAGTTTACACGACCATCATTAAAACAATGTACAAACCTTAAATAATAAATATATATTAAACCAGCAATTATAAGCTTGTAATACGTCTGTAACACGATACGAACGTGGGCCGATAAATAATTAAAAAGCAATCACGGACACCTTTCAAAAAGCCAGCCACTAATACGGTACGATGTTCCTGTGATCAGTACCCATTAGAGTTGGGGTCTCAGTGTAGGCGGGTAAGGCCTTAGTACCTGCAATGTCATTATACAGCAGCAAGAAATGGCAACAGATATTTCCCCAATCCAGTATTCAATGTTATACTACAAGACACCATGCTGCACGCATGCCTGAATATGAAGTGATAAAAATAGAAAAGAGTAAACTAAGTAACGCTATACAAAAATTATTGCTGGACAGTGACTTTTTGCGTTTTTGGGGTGAATAATCGCGTTTAGTTTTAGCAAACGACCCAAGAGCTAGACTAACCCGACACTATACCGAAGACATCCCGGACGTCAGCCTGTACGAGATTAGGATGGCTCTGAAACAACTCAAAAACAACAAGGCACCGGGTGATGACGGAATTACTGCCGAACTCCTGAAGGCGGGTGGAAAACCGGTACTTAAGGCCCTTCAGAAGCTGTTCAATTCCGTCATACTCGAGGGGAAAACGCCACAGGCATGGTGCAGGGGTGTGGTGGTGCTCTTCTTCAAGAAGGGTGACAATGCCCGGTTGAAGAATTACAGGCCCATCTCACTTCTAAGCCATGTTTACAAGTTGTTTTCAAGAGTCATCAAGTTAAGTTTTCTTAAGTTAAGTTTATCTATTTATTATAATATCCTTAATCCCGTCCTTCTTATAAAGGAAGTGTAATATTTCATTAGTCTCGAAGGAGAGAATAGTTTTTTCAATGATTTTACTACCTACTCAAAAACCAAATCCCGGGACTCGGGGAATATCCATATTATTCTAACCTATGGCAAGTACATAAAACAGTACTCTACCTATTCCGATCTATGTTTATTCCAAAAGATAACTTTACAAGGCATATCAATCATCAATCAAGCCGAAATCCAGACTCCATTGGCTGCTAATGAAAAATTCTTGAAATAAAAATACCCATTATGTAGGCAGTACTTGTAAATTGAGCTTTTTGTAATCGTGTATTGACCCTTGTTCGGGGTATCTACTCGTTTGTGAGAGATGAATGACCCATGTTTCAGGTCTTTACTTGTTACGAGACGAAGGATCAAGAGTAATGGTCAAAGAAATATACGTTACGTGGGACCCTTTTTATTTTATGTGTTACATGTGACGTGAGGCATTTGTTGGTCATGTTAGATAGATTATGATGATACATCAATCTTTGGATAGACGACGGAATAAAATTATACAGGAAGATTAACACAATTTGTTTTTATTCATCATCTTTTCTTAACTATGCTGGGGTCGGCTTCCAATCTAGCCAAATGCTGCTGAACAATAGGGAATAGTATTTTGCGTCGAGCGAAATGATTGGATGGATTTTCTTTATAAGTATTAAAAAAATGTCACCTGTTTCCTACAAAAGTGCTGCATGTCAAAATGTATGGAACAGCTGATTTCTTTTTCATTGACAGATAAAAAAAAACATTTGGAGTGGTTCAGAATGATATACTGAAAACGTGTGCGTTGGTTTCCTTTCCGCCTGTATACTCGTAGACTGGCTGCCTCCATTCTCCCATCATTCCCAAATGTTGTCATCATCATCATCATTATATCAGACGTCCACCGCTGGATAAAGGGCTTCTCACATAATGCACCATCTCAACATGAATGATGTAACCAAGATTTTGTAACAAAATTATGATTTAAAAGAGTGTCCATGGAATTTCTTGCCCCTTCTTCTCCATAGAGATCTACGCTAGGGAATGGGCAACTGCAGTACTTTCACAGTTTTTATGTCTTGTGACTGGGACTGTAGCTACATTTAATTTTTATCTTTAATTTGACAATTCAAAAGTGCCTGTAACTTGCCTACTTGAAATAAATGCTTTGATTTTGATTTTGATTCCCCCAAATGTCGCCATATTGACCGCTCCCGTTCGACTCGCATCCAGTGGATTCCCGCAACCTTCATTAGGACATCGTTCCACCTAATGGGAGGCCTTCCAATGCAACGTATGTATTATTGTATTAATGACATACTTGACTACAAAGTACATAATTATTATCATAACTTTCCATTGATTTTCACTTTAAATATAGGGCCAAAGAAGTAGAGATAGGGCGAAAGTCAAGTATTAATGATAAATGAAATAAAATTACATTGAAAAGGTTTTCCACGAAACTGTTTCTTCCAATGTGTTTTGTGTAAGTATTTTATTAGTTGTCTATTACACTGCCGTCATAACAAAGAAGGCCGTAACTAACAATTTTGTCAAAAATGAGTTATAACCATATTTGGAATCAGCAAAGAAAATGCTATCTTGTGGTCTTACTCACAAAGCTGTATCTCGTATGAGATCAAAGATAGCATAAGCATTTTAGCCCTAACTACGACATAAATTATGGTTTTTGAATCTGAAAAGCCTTAATTACACAATAACGGGCTTTTTTTGTTAGTATTTTCGTAATTCTAGTCTGGAAGGCCGCAATTACCAATTAAATATTGTTAAGCTTTAAATATTAAATAAATTTACTACTAGAAAAAGGCCTAACTACGCAATAAGGGCTTTTTACATAAGTATTTTGAAGAAAAGCTTCCTCATTCAGATGCCATGCCAAGCCAAGCTAAGCCGTAATTACATTCTACGCAATTACGCCCTTTCAGATTAGTATTTCACAAATTATAATTATTTTTTTGCTAAGACAAAAGGGGAAAAATAAAATAAAATGAATACGCATGTCTGATTTTAAATAAATTATGGTTCAACATATAGCTTATATTTTTTGACGTTTTATAAAATAAGCATCACTAACTAAAACCATTCAGTAAACCGCGGGCCTCCGTTTTAGATAAAACTGCAATTATCTCGGAATCAACGTTAACGTAGTTACGGCCTTCTTTCTAATGACGGCAGTACATTCAACCTGAATAACAAATAAATAAAAAATCTTTAGAAAATAAAATGTCTCATGAGAATGATTACAAATTATATTAAATTTATTTTTTCTCGTGGGGTACTTACCTAAGATTGTGGAGGTAAATAATAAAGTTACAAATTTTTCTCATTTATTCTTAACGCCTACTTTTGCCTTTATCGAGTTTTTCAGTTATTTAATCGCGCTCGAAGTGTCTTATTCAAGAAACAAAAATCATCACCTGCCTAGCCTTTTCCCAAATGTATTTGGGTCGGCTTTCAATCTCACCGGATGCAGCTGGATAGTATTTTCGATGTAGCTACTGCCTATCTAACCTCCACAACCACTGGGTTGTGATGGGTATCGTATTACCCAGTACTAACTGTAGTACTGGGTAATACGATACCCATTGGTAAGACTGATTGTCAGACTTTCTAGCCACTGAGTACCTGTACCGACTGTCAAAGATCTACAATTGACAGCCGGGACAAACGGCTTAAGGTGAAAGTGTCAAGGAGGCCCGCGAAATTCAAATTTTCTCACTTTTTTTGTAATTTGCAGGGCAGTGCTAAGTTTTATGTTGATAAACATATCGGTCGCGACTGTAAGACGTATTAATTACAGAATTATAATCATCAAAATCATCAATACAATGCTCCAAGTTCGTAAAACTCGAAGAAGGACTTTGAGCGTAAAAAATCGTTTATCGACTCGTATGAATTTGGAGGGTTGTATTGATGGTTTTGATGATTATAATTTTGTAACTTAATATGTCTTACAGTCGCGACCAATACGTTTATCAACACACAACTTAGCACTGCCCTGCAAATTGTAAAAAAACGCAAGAAATTTTGAATTTCGCGGGCTACCTTGAAGCATCCCCCTTTTTTTTTTTTTTTTTTTAAAGATGGGAAATCATCAAATGACCCCCCCCAATCTGGGCGGAGCGGGAGGGAGTGTCAGACTCTTACTGACTAAAAACCATCCATGTTCCTGCAGTGCAACTTGCCCGCTACCACTGTAACGCCACCTTTAATCCTAATTGGATAGAAGGACCCGGCAGGCGCAGTAGTCTACACACGTATAATTGAAGCACCTAGTACATATGTACTCCTGGTACATAATACTCGTAGCATTGTGCGTTGTCCAAATATTGCAAATGGCCGATCAGTTTCGTAATGAAATGGCTAATTGAGTTGATGCAATAACTTCGAATAATATTCAGCGCTGGAATTTTGGTGTGAAGGTTTTGAATTCGGTTAAGGGAAGGTTTGACTGACGACCAATATTGGTGAGGCAAGACTGTATTTATTCGTCCTTTGGTCAGACTACAAGTGTACAGACGTCTTTTTGTTCCACTGTCTAAGTACTAATCGATTTTTTAAAATATTTCTCCCGCAAAGAGAATATAATAATTATGACTTAAGACACATGTTTATATGGATTTTATAACTTACTTCTTAGAAACGTGGCGCTAGAAGATTTTGTTGATTTTGTTTTCATATTATGTTGATTCGGAAACTCAGAGTTTGCTGCTATTTCATTAAACATCTTCCTCGGTATGAGAGCAAAAAATGTGCACTGTGTCGTCCTGACTACAATGACTTAAAACTTCGTTAAAATCGCTTTGTGAATTTAGGCGCCGTTGGACTACACGAAATGTTACAAACATGCAGACATAGACCGCTAAAATCATAACCCTTCTGTTTGGCGTGTCCATAGTTAGGTAAAAATAAGAAACAAATAAAACGTGTCACTGGGTTACACTATGATTTCCCAATTGAGTACTAACAAAACTAGAAGTTTACGGATTTTGGACTTAGTTTTACGATTCCTATGGCCGTAAAATAGTTGGACTACAGAACAATGTTACGGTTAGTTCATTATTTAGTTGGTGTTATGAGAATAAAAAGATTGAAATAAAAACTTTTCCTTTAAAAAAATGACTATTCACGTACAAGTAAAATTTAATTAAAAAGGGGTTTGAAGTTTTTGACCGGATTTTCTTCCGCCATTTTGTTTTTTTTTAAACTAGCAGTCACGAATAAGAGCTATGTAAATCGATAGCTAATATAAATACAATCAAGTTTTGAATGAGACAAAATGTCCTAAAGTTTCACGTTTCCGAACTAATGTTCGGAAACGTGAAATTTTATATTATTATTTCCTTTATTCAAATTTTTGACAAACTTCTTACATTTTTAAATATTAAAATAAAAAATATATAAAAACATTTAAAAATATAAAAAATTGTAGCCCACCGGTATCGGGAACAGGGTCCAAGCTACCGGCCAGAGCTCCAGAGAGAGGAACCTCCTAACAATACGAGCCGTGTCCAGGAGTACCGCTTTCTGAATCAAGCCCTTGATCCAGCTGTCTAACGAGAGCCTCCTCAGGTATTGGTCGAGGCTCTTGGCAATTAAGCCATGGGCCGACACGACTATCGGCACAATGATCGCAGAGTCCACTTCCCACATGTCGACAACCTCGCGAGCCAAGTCAAGATACTTTATTTGTTTATCTTTCTCGGCTTTCACGAGGTTCTCATCATGAGGGACCGTTATGTCAACAATCATTGCGCGCCGCTCTGATCGATCCATCACCACTATATCAGGCCTATTGGCTATAACAGTCCTGTCAGTGATGATGGATTGATCCCAGTACAGTGTGATACTGCCATTATTGAGAACTGGGTCGGGCACATACCTATAGTACGGCACTTCCGATTCCACAAGGTTGTATTTTAGAGCAAGTTGCTGATGGATAATCCTGGCTACAAGGTTGTGTCTGTGCAAGTATTCTCCGTTAGCTAGACGAGAACACCCGGAGATAATGTGACGTATTGATTCGCCTGGACGGTGGCATGCCCGACATATGTCAACCGTACCGTCCTTCACAATAAATCTCCGGTAGTTATTCGTCATCATAACTTCATCCATAATTGCACAGACAAAACCTTCGGTTTCTCCGAAGAGGTCCCCGGATCGTAGCCAGGACACGGACGCTAGAAAATCTACATCGGGCCCATGAAGAGCCCGGTAAAAGCGCCCGTGAAGCTCCTTGCTCTGCCATTCTTTCCTGCGGTCATCAGTAGTAAGTATTATCGGTTTGCGCCAGTTCTCTCTAGCCAAGGAGAGCGGGGTGAGGCTCTTGTCCATTGCGACCACATCTCGATGCATCCCCACGTCGGCTGCTAGGAAATATTCCCTGAGACTGCATATCTCACGATTGTGGAGAGTTTTAGCGTTTAAAAAGCCTCGACCCCCACACTTCCGCGGGATATACAGTCTCATTACCGAAGAACGCGGGTGATGCATTCGATATGCCGTCAACAATTTACGGACCTTCGTATCCAGGGCGTCTAGTTCTGTTTGAGTCCATTTGAGTATGCCGAAAGAGTATGTCAAAACCGGCATGACCCAACCGTTGAAGGCACGCACCTTATTTCCGCCCGATAAAAGACTATTAAATACTTTTTTCAGGCGGCCAAAGAAGCGCTCCTTCAACGATTGCTTCATGTCAGCAACACTGATCCCCAACGCTTCCGACATACCCAAATACTTATAAGTGTCGGTTGCTGAGAGGGATCTAAGATTTATGGAATCTGAGAGCTGGGTTCCCACAGATTCCACAATCTCCCCTCGCTTTACATGCATGACCGCACATTTGTCTACACCAAATTCCATCCTGATGGCGCCACTGAAGGTTTCAGTAACTTTCAGTAGCTCCATCAGTTGCAAATCATTGGGGGCAAAGAGTTTCAAGTCATCCATGTAAAGGAGGTGAGATATAACCCGACCATCTTTCCGCAACCGATAGCCTAGACCTGCCGGTCGATTCTGTAAGATTCGAACAACAACTCGCATCTCACCTCGCTATTCACTCTCACTTCGCATTAGGTTCAAAGTGACCTTGATTTTGCATTCTGTAAGCGTCACCTAACCGCTTGCGAAGTGAAGTGACCTCCGGAGCGAGTATGATGGCACTAGTGACTTCCACACTCAACAAAATGTTAATCTAGTTTTATCGATTTTAGTTTTTTGACAAATTTGTTGAGTTTTTAGCACACAATTTTGGCTAATATGATATCGCCATTAAAATTTCTTGTTTTATGGAATTTGAGGCAGCTAAAAAGTAAAAAAACAGAAAACTCTAATTTCCTTTCATGAATATCTATTTATAGATCCCGAACGAAAAAAAAATATGTCAGTGTTAGACAGGCAATATTTTGACATTAGCTAGGCTACTAATATTATTTTATTCTGTGGTTGTTGCATTGTTGTTTGTTTGTTTTGATCGTTCCGTGCCGAAAATAATTGTAAAATAATCAAAAAGTAAGTTTATATTTTTGTGGTTGTGAAGTTTAAAATCGATATTAATCAAAATAGTATTTTGTTTTCTAATACAACAATAATGTTTCAGTATAAATGAGACACGTTCCTCTCATCCATCGACTCAAGTTGAAACTCTGGTAGAGTTTATGGAAAGAAACCCTGGCATGGCGAAGGGTTTCTTGAGAACACAGAAAGCCAGGTAGCGAAGTCGACGCCAGTGGGACGAACTAGCCTAACTCCTAACGCCTAGTCTAGGCTAACTTTTGGTAATTAAAAGTTACCAAAAGTGGACCAAGGTAAGCATCGCTTTTTTTTACTACAATGTTAGTTAGAACCACATGTGACATAACATTCCTCAAAGTAAACCACTTAATATTCTTCAAAGCAAACCACGATCATCAATAAATCTTGGATTAAATTGTGTTCCTTGATTTCATAAATTTTATCTTATTGTTAATTTTACTCAATCAATTAAGTATTAATAATAATAAAAAATGGAGTTTATTTTATATAGTTTGATTGTTGGTTCCGTGTGTGAGTACAAAATAACTATCAAAACTTTATTTTTCAAACAATGTATGTATGTATGTAATTGGTGTTCTTTTTTCAGGATCACGTCACACATCTTCAGTTGCTGCCCCTCCACCATCACAACGTCGAGCAGAATTCCCCACCACTACTGAGATATTCCTGAGGGTGGAAGAACAGCAGCTGGAGATACAACAACTAGATGCACAAATCCTGCAGTCCTTTCTGGAGAGGAGTGCGGAAAGAGAAAGAGCCATGGATGAAAGGAGTGCAGAGACAGGATTTTAGTTGAAGCTATGGCTGCCGTGGGAAAGGGCTGCAAGCATTGGCACAGGCCAACAATAGAGATAGGATGTAGTTATTCAAACTAATTATAATAAATAAAAAACTATTAAACGGGTAATAGAGCGGTTTTATTGTTTTTTTTACTATTTTGTCCATTGGTGATTAATTTGATTTGGTTTGATAAATGATGTTTGTTTTGTAAGTAGGTTTAAACAAACACTTTAACATGTCACTTTTTTAAAACTACCTGTTCTAGTCTCTCTTCTTCTGAAATTGTCACTGCGGGCATTCCTGCATAATTGCACATGTTGTGGAAAACACAACATGCAATAACTATATTAGTCTGGATGATAATTGAGTACTCTGTGTACTAACAAGCTCCTAAATCGTCCTTTTATGAGACCAATTGTGCTCTACTGAATTGCAAGCAGTTAAATGATGGTCATTGTAGAAAGCTTCAGGGGAATTATCTTCAGCACCACTAATTGGTGTCATAAGGTTGGAGCGCTGAGCATTATCCTGAATCACCTGAAAAAAAAATAGTTAGTATCAAATTAATAATTATGTAGTTTTTATAAATACTTCCCTAATTAAGCTTATATTCTATAGTAGGGATAGAGAGGGATTAACTAACCAAGCAAAATAACTTTTTTACCAGCATTGTTAATGGCTCTAAGTGAGCTTTTATATCACCATAGTTAAAAATGAAGCTATCATGAGTAATTCCTTTATGTTGGATCCACATTTAAAATATTTAGATCCACATCTGTTATCTGACAAAAATTAAAAATAAATATTAAGTAGACTAATTTTATTGCATGGTTCTTATTAGTAATATATTACAACATTGAAATTCACTTTACCAATTGCACATTTTGTGCATGGTAACCTTTGTGGCAGTAGAAACGCTTTTCATTCTCTACTAGTTTTTTCAATGCCACCGAGTGCCATCGACACATTCAAGCGCTGCTGGAAAGCCAAACTTTTTGTAGAACCTGCAATTTAAAGTAAGCACTAACATAAAACTATCACAAAAATGTAAAATTAAAGAAGTTTAATTATAATTATTGTCTTTTAACATTTTTGTCTTTCTTTTCTATTTTGAGGGAATCTTATATCTATATTTTTTACTTTTGCCGGATTATTATTAAGAGCTTCCATTACTTCATTTATACAATGAGATGCTGATGGTTGCGATAAATATGTCCTTAATTTTCATTTATTATTTTCTGATATATATTTCTGATGCTAGGTGATAATATCTGAGAAACAATAAATCCAAAAAAAAATTAAGTAATCTAGATTTAGTAAAGAAAAAAGTAGGGACCACTATGGTTATTACATGCATAATAATATCATTGGGTCCTTAGACTAACATGAAAACATAGCTAGCAGGGACACAACCTTATATGGGAATACTCCTTATTGCGGAGTGTTTTCATGTTTTAAATGGTAAATTGTGTTGGTGAGCATGGTTACAAATCTATCAGCTAATTGTGTAAATACTTATAAAGTTACTTGAGACCTACTTATGTATTAAAAATAAAGCACTTACTTTTACACGAGTTGAAAGTCCATTGCCTCGACGTTTTGTGGGTTTTATCAGAGGCAGTAACTCATACTTTAGTTGGTCAATTAGTTCCTTTGACAATCTATATACGCAATATAGATAAACTTCTAATTTGCTTAGATTGTCAACGTTTTTCTAGTTTATCCGAAGCAGGCTCATGCTTCGGATAAACTAGATAATAAAGATTCCAAAAAAACATTGTTGCCATCGTATTCACTTTACACAAACGGCCAAAAAGACGTTTTTAACCACAAATTATATAGTCAGTGTACTAATTATTAACACTGTGACATAAACATATTATTTTATCACTGTTTCTAAAGGATTTCTTATAATTTCACTTGTAAAATAGATGCTTTTTATTTGACACTTTCAATCGAATTCGTGTTCGAGGTGAGCGTCGAAGTGACGGCGGATTTACCTTACAGAATCCCACTTCTTATGTCATCTCATCTCATACTTTATCTGTCAAAATCTCAGGTTTGATTTAGTCCAACTCACTGACACGCTCGCAAGGGTGGCGCTAGTGTAAATTCGAATTATCAACCGAGGTTTTAGAATGCCAATCAAGAAACTCACGGCGGATTCACTTTCGAAGTTAGGAATGAGTTCTTACAGAATCACACTGCTGAATCCTCAAGCAGCGTGCTAAGAGGATTCAAGGCTAAGCAGAACCAAAGTGGACTCGAACTGTCGCCCTGAAATATACCTCGCTCTATCCTTATCGGCTCGCTATTCCTCTGAATTTGGCGACATCCTGGATAGCGAAGGACTGTCCTCCATTGCCCCATACACGACATCAGGAAAGTGCGCAGAGTTGCATCAACTTTATACAACTCTAGCACCCTCATGAGCCATGTATGTGGCACCGAGTCATAGGCCTTCTTATAGTCTATCCAACATGTCGACAGATCCTTTTGGGAACGACGAACCTGTTGACTAATGGCCATATCAATGAGGAGTAGCTCCTTAGTACCACGGGACCCATTCCTACATCCATTTTGGGAAGAAGACATGATAGAATTGTCATTTATATGTTTGCTAATTTTAGTTCTCAAAATGGATGTAAGAACTTTATAGACTGTCGGGAGACACATGATCGGTCTATAATTTTTGGGTTCCGTAGTACTACCCGATTTATGGAGCAGGTGGGTTATACCTGTTGTCAGGAACTCTGGCAGCGACCCCGACTCTAAGGCTGACTGGAATAGGGTCGCCAAGCGAGCATGCGACCTTGTAAACCATTTAATCCAGAAGTTGTGCAGCCCATCCGGCCCTGGAGATTTCCAATTAGGCAACGGACGGACTGCACAAGCTACGTCTTGGGGGCTAATAGTACTTGCCCCCATTTCTAGTACTGGATCGCACGCTCGCTCAACCACCCGAGTCCATTCACCCTCAGCATGGCTGACAGGCACCGACCAGATGCTGCGCCAGAACGAACACATAGCATCGTCATCCGGCAGGCGCGTGTCAGCCACACCTTGGTCCGGTCGCTCCCAAGCCCTATAAACCCACCTTTCATCTCTTTGGAATGTGCGATTTTGAGTGTATCGGTCCACCCGCCGCTTATACCTACGAATACGGCTTGCCCATGCATACACTTTCTGCTTCAGGAAGTCGATGCGCTCTGTGACACGGGATATGTAGTCTCGAGGACTGATATCAGTCCCCGAGAACGCCCGCCTCACAAAACGCATCACCCTAGGGCGAGTATTGCCCTCCCTGAAGCAGACACTGGTAAACTGGCACTTAGTTTGGTAAAATCTTATTTAAGTGATAGACTGCAATATGTTCAAATAAATGGTGTTAATTCACAGGGCTTGAAAGTAAAAATGGGGGTTCCGCAAGGCTCAATATTGGGTCCTTTCCTCTTTTTAGTATATATAAATGATCTACCCTATTTACTGAAAAACCAACCTCAAAATATGGTATTATTTGCCGATGACACTTCCTTAATTTTTAAGATAAATAGACGAGCCCAAAATCTAAATGACGTGAATAATGCCTTACTTGAAGTCCATAATTGGTTCACAGCAAACAACTTGGTATTAAATGAAAAAAAAACGAAATGCATAAGATTTGCTTTACCGAATGTTAAAAGTAGTGATTGTGAGATAATTTTGAATAAAGAGAAACTCGAATTCGTAGATAAAACGGTTTTCCTGGGGCTTACGCTTGATTCAAGGCTTCAATGGGGTTCTCATTTAACATCTCTTGCGGGGCGCTTAAGTTCAGCAGCATATGCCATTAGAAAAATCCGTCAATTCACTGATGTAGATACCGCTAGACTAGTCTATTTTAGTTACTTCCACAGCATAATGTCTTACGGCATTTTGCTGTGGGGACGGGCTGCTGATATTGAGTCTATATTTATTCTGCAGAAAAGAGCCATCAGAGCCATATACAATCTTCGTAGGCGCGATTCTCTAAGGGAACTGTTTAAGGAAATTAACATCATGACTGTATATTGTCAATACATCTACGAAAACATAATGTATGTCAGAAAAAATCTGCATCTTTTTCGTAAAAGAGGTGACAGACACAATTACAGTACTAGAAATAGAGACCAATTAGTTCAGCCTGGCTTCAGACTCGCTAAAGTAGACTCGTCTTTCATGGGGTACTGTTTGAAATGCTATAATAAAATTCCACAAAGCATTCTTGAACTAAAAGAAACCAAATTTAAAACTTGCATTAAACGCACACTGTGTAAGCAAGCATATTACAAATTGGACGATTATATCGCTGATAAAAATGCTTGGCTCAATGCCGGTCCTGCTCCACTAGGACAGGGGCGCATAAATGGATAGCATTAAATGGTATTGTTGGAGCTGCTGAAGATTGTACAACTATCTTTGCATTGTATAAATTCAATATCTTTAGTATTATATAACCTCATATCCCATATTGTGTGAGTGCCATGTACTAGAATGCTATCATTCGCTGGAAACCTACGTTTTTATTTTTTGACTTGAATGTGCCCTGGCGGTTAAGAGTATGTCATGCTCACTCAAATGTCCCGCTGATGGTGGCGCGTGTGTCGGGTCATTTAGTTCCCTTCAAAATGGTTGAGTTGAATGGTGCTGATACATGCGTCATGTTCGTGAACGGGCGCTGTCGGTTGGGACTGGTCAGCTCTTGATTGCCACGGCTTTTGTTTTTATTTTTTAATTAATTATTTTATTTTTGAATTGTTATTGTTAGTTTTAACTATGGACACTTTTATCGTGCACATCTTGCTACATTGTTCTCACATAATGCACCATCTCAACAGGAATGATGTAACCAAGATTTTGTAACAACATTATGATTTAAAAGAGTGTCCATGGAGTTTCTTGCCCGTTCTTCTCCATAGAGATCTACGCTAGGGAATGGGCAACTACAGCACTTTCACAGTTTTTATGTCTTGTGACTGGGACTGTAGCTACATTTAATTATCATCTTTGTTTCGACAATTCAAAAGCGCCTGTAACTGGCCTACTTTAAATAAATGCTTTGATTTTGATTTTGATTCAGATCAATTTGCCGATGAGTGCTCTGGCCCCACCAATACGTTGTTCAATCCTGTACTGTCATGCCGGTACGGCTGGTTTTGGTCGTGTAGCTCTGTCATCAGAACATTTAACATGAGCTACACGACATGCCGCCACGGCCGCACAATAGTGGATCGAGTGAATATCGGTGAGGTCTTCGCAGCTATCAAAATAATTTGACAACTGCGAATCCAGAACAGCCACCAGCATCTTATTTTTGTTGTGCATGGGCAAAC
The DNA here is from genome assembly GCA_916618015.1 of Xestia c-nigrum. Taxonomy (NCBI): domain Eukaryota; kingdom Metazoa; phylum Arthropoda; class Insecta; order Lepidoptera; family Noctuidae; genus Xestia; species Xestia c-nigrum. The sequence continues at coordinate 22,168,317 of OU745245.1, read as the reverse complement.
GAGGTAAGCGTGGTCTAAGTTCGGGTGTCATGAACCGATACTCCCGAATCGCACCCTCCAAAGCACTCCTCATATCCTCACTGCACTGGGTACTTACATTAGTAACCATGTCACTACTCACGTCGCCATCGCAAAACGGTATTTTATTATTATTATTAGTATTTATATTAGCTATCGATTTACATAGCTCTTATTCGTGACTGCTACTTTAAAAAAAAACAAAATGGCGGAAGAAAATCCGGTCAAAAACTTCAAACCCCTTTTTAATTTAATTTTACTTGTACGCGAATAGTCATTTTTTTAAAGGAAAAGTTTTTATTTGTCATACAAGCTTTTGTATCATATAAATTGGGTAATGACGTTTTAAGTTAATAGAAAACGTTTTAAAGAAAAAGTTGATTTTATTATTTTATTTTTTGCTTTTTAGTACGAGTATTTATGATTCAGGATTTATTACGGCATAGTTCGTAGGACGTATCGGCGTTTTCCGCAGCCCGTAGTAGTTCGTAGTACGTACAATGTAATGTTTTGAGCACACATTATCTAAAAAAAAGAGAAATTTAAGAACAATAATTTATAAGACTCATCTAGTTAGTTTTATTACGGAGATCCTATGTCCACCTTCCAGTTCCATCATCAGACCCTAGATACCATCTGAAGATAAAGTACTCATCAAGAATTATTAAAAGAGTCAAAATTCGATGGGGTTGCGTCGTCTCATAACAGAGTTCCAATGGCCACCTTCCAGCTCCATCATAACATCAGCTCCTAATATCATAAGTAATATTATGATATTGTTCTGCAATATACATAAGCGTTCAAAATTTCAGCTCAATCGGTAACCGGAAAGTGGATCAAATTTAACTTGCAAGATTCCATTACAGACAAACATCGGAACTGATGAAACTAAATAAAAGCTTGAAATAAAATAAATAAAAGTAAAAAATTGAACTTTGACCTCCAATATGTCTCCGTAACTAGAAGGTTCCCTTTATATGGTTTAAAAATTATTAAAATTATTCGCTCGCGTTAAATTAAACCAAATATTTAATTAAATAATAATACATAATTTAATAATAAACAGTAATATAATCTAATAATAATAAAACATAGGTAGTTCTAATAATTGCACAATGATTATCTACAATAAAGTAATCGTTATACATAACTCATTATACCTAATACACAGACCTAATGATTTAATAGTACATTATGGTACAAGTGTGTAATGTTGGTGATTACTGCTGAGGCGCTATTGAGACCCGAGCCGTCAGGCGAGGGTTTTAAGAGAGCCGAGGACGGTAATCATCAACACACACGTGTATCATACAACGTTTTTCAACACACTTGAGAATAAAATAATACTAAAATAGATACCTATTTGTCCTTGGAGTTTTCAGGTAGTAAACTTTCCATAACGTTATGGGCTGCACATCTTATATCGGGCGGTGTACAAAATAAATCAATTTCTTCATAACTAGTACTTGTAGACATTTGAATTAATAAATAACTATAATTTCAACAGTGAAAACGAGTTTTGAATTTTTTTTTCGCAATGGCGGGAATAATTAATCAGTTTTCCTATGCGCGCGCATCTAACAATGGCGATCGGCCATAGACTAAAAGAATGAGGTTTCTTTTTTTTTGGCTTTTCGCGGATAGCGTTTTATCCACGTACGAAATGGGGAATTCAAAGTTTTATTTAATACAGAGAAAACAAAAGTTACATTAAGTGAAAGTTTTATTTATTAGAAACTTATAAGTTGAAATTATCTATGTAGATACGAAGTTGCATGAAATGAGCAAGCAATTGGTACATTAATTTATTTGTACAATTGAACGCGATCTTTTTTGTACCGAAACTTTTTTAAGAACAAAGTAATTCAACCAATAAAATAAGAAAAAAAAACCCTATAACTCACTTGTGAATAATAGCAATGAAAAAGTCACAGTTTGATTACAGGTGTCATTATGTGCCTAATTGCGGTGAAATTAGAGCCACTTTATGAGCAAGTGTGTTGAAATAGTACATTATGGTACAAGTGTGTAATGTTGGTGATTACCGCTGAGGCGCCATTGAGACCCGAGCCGTTAGGCGAGGGTCTTAAGAAAGCCGAGGACGGTAATCATCAACACACACGTGTATCATACGACGTTTTTCAACACACTTGAGAATAAAATAATAATAAAATAGATATTTGTCCTTGGAGTTTTCAGGTAGTAAACATTCCATAACGTTAAGGGCTGCACATCTTATATCGGGCGGTGTACAAAATAAATCATTTTCTTCATAACTAGTACCTACTTGTTGACATTTGAATTAACAAATAACTTTAATTTCAACAGTGAAAACGAGTTGTGAATTTTTTTCGCAATGGCGGGAATAATTAATCAGTTTTCCTATGCGCGCGCATTTAACAATGGCGGTCGGCCATAGACTAAAAGAATGAGGTTTCTTTTTTTTGGTTTTTCGCGAATAGCCGTTTTAGTCACGTACGAAATGGGGAATTCAAAGTTTTATTTAATACAGAGAAAACCAAAGTTACATTTGAGTGAAAGTTGTATTTATTAAAAACTTATAAGTTGAAATGATCTATGTAGATACGAAGTTGCATGAAATGAGCAAGCAATAGGTACATTAATTTATTTGTATTATTGAACACGATCTTTTTTGTATCGAAACTTTTTTAAGAACAAAGCAATTCAATCATTCAAATTAATAAAAACCCTATAAATCACTTGTGAATAATAGTAATGAAAAAGTCACAGTTTGATTACAGGTGTCATTATGTGCCTAATTGCGGTGAAATTAGAGCCACTTTATGAGCAAGTGTGTTGAAAAAATATATACACACAATTATTCATAATTTATATACATCTAATAATTAATAGTAATAATTGAATTGCTACTTAGCCCTCTTCCTCTCTCCTAATGTTGCTGTGCCCCACAGCGTCCATATTGGTTTATATTATTTTGATAACACCATCTACGTAATACATATGGAATGCAATAAAGATTTGAGTATTGAGTATTGACCAAAAAAAAATATCGCAGTGACGGGGAAAACAAATGCTTTTCAGTTCGTTAAGAGGTTTTTAACCCCCGACGAAAAACGACGCGGTGTTGTAAAGTATGACGTGTGTGTAGCATCGTAGCGCCCGAACGGATGAACCGATTTTGATTTTGTTTTCTTTTTCTTGAAAGGTGAATAAGTCGGGAGTGTTCTTAGCTATGTTTGATAAAAACAGTCCAAGATGGCCGCCACCACAAAATGGCGAATTAACAAATTATTTTCTACTTAACTTTTAGTACATTGTGTCGGGGGCTTTTTTTATTTAATTTTACTTGTTACACCCATAGATCGGTTGACAACATCAACTTTAAATGAAGTTTCAGAAAATATTTAAACAAAATCTCTTAAAATTCGTCACAAGCAGCATCTAAACTAAGCGCGTCTAATCATGTCAGCGTCAACAACAAACTTTAAACTTAGTTTAATGGACTTGCTGCGCGGTGGAACTGGGCGATTAAGCGATGTCCCGCGTTGATGGGCACACGGTACAACTGAAACTAAATTAAACGGAACGGTGGCAGTGACAGTTTTAAGGGAGGAGCGAAGAATTTGGCGTTATTTGTCAATTTGCCCGATCGAGGGTCGTTTGATACCTTTTTCCGATTTTGATGAAGTCGAACTCCGGTTTATGCAGGTTCTCAATTCAGAACAACACGATACCATTTCTATCACGTAACATATTATGTTAGAGTTCAATTGCTTATTAGTCTTTTAGGCTAGATTGTAATTAATGATTAAGAATTTTGTTCTTAATATTGTACAAAAAAAAAACGATACCATTTTTAATTTATTTTATAATTCGATTCTAAACAGAGTGTAAACCACTTAATCACGAAGCCGTTAACTAAGCATTCTGTTCATCAAACTGAATAACTTTACGCAAGAAATAATGCTGGGAAAAATCTTTTTTTTTGGGGTGAAAAATCATGTTTTGTGGTATAGCACAATGTAACGCACTCAAAACATTGTGCTGATGGCAGGATTCAATAGTACCGGGTTCGTGGAGCTATTTTTAGCAAAAATCTCACAATAAAAAAATAATAAAAACAATTAAACTAAACAACAAAAAAGAATTATAACTAAACACTAAGAACAATCATTTTTTTTTGCAAAAAGTTCAGTTTCAAGGTGCAGATAGAGTTTGCTCGGGACGCATCTTTAGGTTAAGCCACAAAGCCTAGATTGGCAACCACAAATTACAAAAAGGTGATCCTCAAGGTTTGGAGAAAAGCATGTTAGCCGTTGGTATTCGCTGTCATTATGTAGATCTCTGACAGTCGTTACAGGTAGTCAGTCGCACAAAACTCCGACAACCAGTAAGGGCAACGGGTATTGTATTATACCCAGTACTTATTGACTGTGGAGGTCAGATAGGCAGTCCCTCCATGTAAAAGCTAGTATTCAGCTGCTGCCGACCTCAACATAGTTGGGAAAAGGTAGGCAAAGATCACAGAAATATTGAAAACACAAATGATGATTATATAATGAGACTTTATTAATTTCTTCTTTTAACGATAGCTTGCCAAAAAGAATACCACTTCAGCTACAAAACGTTGACATGGCAGCAACCCAAGATCAAGAACAGAGTAAGCTAAACTGCAGTTCAAACTAATTCAATTGCGGAGTTGTCTCTTCGAGCGATCAAAGTCAGGCAAAGATATCCTCGGGTAATGCAGTCACCGAACTACATTTCACAAGTCCCAACTTGCGCAGGTAGAATTAGGTCACAGAAATCTTCCTTAAAGACGATCTTACGTAACATGACGCATGTATGTAATATTAAGGAATTCCAGGCATGAGGTGGATTTATGGTGTTTTGTGTTTGGGAGAAGTGTATCTCTCACCATGCTGAGGGCCTTTTGGCCTCGTTCAGGACCTTTCGTTTCTTTTTGTTTTTATCTATGTTTAGTTTTCAATAGTCGTAAGTAATGTTATTTTTATGTGTTTTGTCGTGTACGAATAATTGCGTTTTCTTTCTTTCTTTCTTTATCTATAAAACTGCATTCCCATTAACCTAGTTATATTTATGTCCGCGAAAGCAGGGGCCAGTTTATAGCCATCAATCAGACTTCAGCCGGTCGATTCTGTAAAATTCTATCTAATCTGTATTATACTCTCACTTCGCATAAGGTTCAAAATGACCTTGATCTTGCATACTGTGAGCATCACCTAGACACGGGAAGTGACGAGGGAATTACATTACAGAATGCCACTTCTTATGTAATTTCATACTTTAACTGTTAAAATTTCTTCGTAAATTCGAATTATCAACCGAGTTTTTAGAGTGCTAATCAAGAAACTCATAGCGGCTTGTCATTTGTTCTTTGACAGTCGTTACAGTGGCTCAAAAAGGTCTATCACCAGTCTACCAAGTGGTATTGTGTAACCCAGAATTAACAGGGTTGTGGAGGTCAGATAGGCAATCTGGTAATACTGGTATTCCGCTGCGTCCGGTTGGACTGGAAGACGACCCCAACATAGTTGGGAAAAGGCTAGGCAGATGACTAGTGCTGTTACTAAATCAACCAAGAATTTAATCTAATCCAATCTTGAAAACTCTCTAGACACCTTTACACTTGGGTAAACATACACAAAGACCACTTAAGTCCTGTTTATTTCACTTAAATGAAAAGAGGAAGGCAATTCTTAAAGCCCTGAAGTGAATCTCTCCTTAGGGATCTCTTAGCTCTCGGCTATCTACGGACCTTAACGTCTAGGTAATTAAGATTAGTTTTAAGTAATTTAAAGAGTCATTCCACACAGCACACACAAAGTTACGGATTAATCGGTTTAGAAGTGAAAACTTCTTTATGCGCGTTGAGCACTTTTTGGGTGAATAAAAAACATGGAAGTCGTGTGATCGTCACCTACCGCTTCGTAGCACTCGTAGACGATCCGCTACGGCGTAGCACCACTTAGGCGTGCGCGGGGCACAATACGTAGCAAATATAGATTACTTAGTTTCACTTCTATCGGCAGTCTCTAAAGTTAAATAAATATTTTTAACACTTTCAGTTATCCGGACAAACAAGGCGTCATCATCTGCCTAGCCTTTTCCCAACTATGTTGGGGTCGGCTTCCAGTATAACCTGATGCAGCTGAATACTACTATTTTACATGGAGCGACTGCCTATCTGACATCCACAACCCAGTTATTACAAGGAAATACGATACCACTTGGTAAGACTCGTGTCAAACTTTTCCGGCCACTGACTACCTGTAACGACTGTCAAAGATGGACAAATGACAGCCGAGACCAACAGCTTAACGTGCTTTCCGAGGCACGGAGGAAATTCGGTATGTAAGGGTGGTCACCCATGTTGCGGGCCTGTTCGAAAGAGATACCGCGGCCCTGGAAAGCAAAGAGCGAGGAAGGAACATGGATGGGTTTTAGTCAGTAAGAGTCTGACACTCCCTCTCGCTCCGCCCAGAGTGGGAGAAGTCATTTGATGATTTCCCATCCCAAAAAAAAAAAAAAAAAGGGTGGTCACCCATCCACAGAACAACCTAGGCAAGCACAGCTTAACCTAAAGATCGACCCGAGCGGCAGTTATTATTTAGCCACGAGCCACGATCCTCACAACAAGTCTCCTCTCTCCGTATAAACATGGCTTGTTTTTGTGAATTCTCCTTTAGTGCTGTTCACACGCCCGCCGACACCACGGCAGGCCGCTCTAACCATCATCATCATCATCGTCATTATCATCGTCATCATCATCATCATCATCATCATCATCATAATCATCATCATAATGTAATCACCCACTGCTGGGTATAGACCTCCACTTTCTTCTGCCACACTTTTCAGTTCTGTGCGTCCCTTACCCAGATGTTTCCCGCCACTTTGACGATTTCATCAACCCAACAAATAATAAATAATAATAATAATAAATATCGCTGGACATTAACACACAGCGCCACCTAGTACCACACTAAGCAAAGCTTGTGTCGTGGACACTAGGTAGTTGATATACTACATATATACTTTTTTTTTTTTGTTTGTAAATACATACTTATTATACATTTAAACATCCATGACTCGGAAACAAATGTCCGTGCTCATCACACAAACATTTGCTCCTACCGGGACTCGAACCCAGGACCCTAACAACGTAAGGCAGCGTCACTACCACTACGCCAATCGGGTCGTCGAAAGACAACAAAGTTTCATAGTTTCCCAAAAATTTTGAATCACAACGAGAACATAATGATTTTTGAGGTGTTTCCAAGGGTTTTATAACCTTGAAGTTCCTAATGAAAGTGGAGGATGCAAAGGAAGTGTACAGCTGTTATCGATCGTTCGGTGATTTTCATTTTCTACTATATTACGACCAACTTTAAACCTACGCTGTGGAGCTTAATCCCCATTTCTAGCAATTTTAAATTGGATTTTCAGTGAACTTTTTCGAGTCTATTACCGGCTCAAAAAAATTTCCACGTAGCTGTATGGAAAATTTGCAGCTACGTGGAAAATTTTTGAATGTATGTATACATTCAAATGAATGCATCAACTGTTAACAAAATATTATATTGCGCCATGATACACTAACTATCCTTTCACTATTAGTTTACCTCTGAAAGCAGCAACACAAAAGCAATCTTATGTCGATAACGATTAAGTTCACTACAATTTTAATAGCCGATGTGATTTTTCCAGTGATTCAAAGTAAAATGGTAAAATAATTATGAATTGACTGTGGTTGACTCTGCTTGAATCTTTGGAATGAGTAGACCGTATATCAGCCGACATAATTTAAACGCCTCCTTCCAAATTCCACTAAACCCGATCCAACTTTTCGACTAAAACCTGAAACTAACAAACACGGCAATACATTACAGCGGGCCCAACCGTTTGTCAAACGAAATTCCCATTGGATTTAATTTGTCACGTATTTACATAATAAATGAACGCCTCCGCCTCGAAGCGGTGTAATCCGGTTTAATCTGGTTTAATCCAGCTTAAACCGCTTTTATACATCATTGAGAGACTTGATTCCCGATCGGGACACAATTTGCATGTTATTCCGTGTTAATACCTTAATAGTGGGTGTGGCAAGTAATTTTGTAATGACGTCATTTGCATAATGTCGCCTGAGGAGGTCGCTTTAGGGAATACATGGGGTTTAATGAAGCAGAATGTCTTTGACTAATTTTTGAGATGGCGGATTGATGGCGGAGGATTTGCATTTTGGAATTGACGTTTTGGTTATAGAGTGAATATTACGGACTTGCTCAGATTGTGCAGACTCGTGTTGGAAAATCAAAGTGAAAAATTAAATAAAACCATTGACGTAAGAAAATAAAAGTTCTTACGTCAATGGATTTATTTAATTTTTAACTGATTTCAAAAAAATATGTTTGTATTTTATTACAACTAAAATACACTAAATATAGAAAAATATAAAAATCTTTTTGCAGAAAATTAAAACCGGCTTCAAAAACAAAAATAAAGTGAAAAATCACTTTAGGTTCAGAAGTCGGTGTCAAAAAACAAACTGAATCAAACAAATATGTAACCGACTTCTGAAGCTAAAGTTAAATTTTACTTTTTTGTGTTTTGAAGTCGGTTTTTTTATGTCCTGTTAAGTATTTCGAGTGTAGATAAATAAAATAAATAAATATGTCAGTAATGTACTGTATTTGAGTGCGTATATATATCTGCAGAAAAAAATTACCAAGTTGACCAAGACCTGGTTGATTCCAGGCATACATTGATGTTCTTATACTTCTTTTTTAATTTTTAATTTTTTGTTAGGTACCGAAATGTTGTCATCTAATCAATCATGAAAACATCTCTAGAGAAGTCCATAATTAAAAATTGTAATAAAAATAACTATAATTCATGGTAAAATAAGTATTCTACATTTCTTTTTTGAAGTTGAAACTTCTATGACTGCGTCGAGCACGTTTTGGATGAACAAAAATCATGGTAATCGCGTGACAGTCACGTAACGCTTTGTAGCACTATCCGCTACGGCGTAGCACCAACTAGGCGTGCGCCGGGTACGACCCGTAGCAGATATAACTTCTATCAGCAATCCGCAAAGACTACATAAATTTATCTTCTTTATTAACGCACAAAATACTTTCTAATAATTAAATTTTTTGTATTCCACATTATTAAAACAATAAACTGAACGCAACTCTCACCCACCAACTATAATATTCCTTGCAGAAGAAAACTCGTTGTTAAAAGGCCTTACTTTTCTTAGAATTTACACCTAAACTTCATTACACAGTTTTAATCTGCCGTCGTAATAGAGTTTTTCAAAGTTTCATCCTTCGCTCTAAGCGAGGCTTTTGTCAAAAGAAAATGAAATTTTCTTTTAATATTGCACATTATATTTTACGCTTAGAATGTAAGAGTAAAATTCTGGGATTTTTTGGGAAAAACATGATTTCTGTTGTGTGTTTTTTGTTTGATGAAGTAACAACATACCGGATTATTATTTTTTTTAATAAACAGCAACCTAATCAACAATTTGTGTAAACCTCTTTAGGTTCAAGTTTTTTTTAACCAAAATAAGACATTATCCTAAGGTTAGCTCGTTTAAAATGTATAATTTTAATAATAATAAATAAATAAATAATAAATCATTTATTTCGAGCAACAAGACTCATAGTGTTAGTAACAATACATTTACAAACTATGTTAGTAATACACTCACAAACAAACAAAATCAGAAAAACAGATTGTGATATCACTGATGCAAGGCGACAGGCGCAGCTGAAACCTTGCAGCAGTGGTTCACAAACGCACAATCAAGCCTGCTCGCTATCATAGACAGGATGCTGTTGGCGCTGCCCCGCACCCTTCGGACCAGGGATGCGCACCGCTTCCGCATCACTGTGTAGAAGCAATCTACGCGAGCTTCAGCAAACATCCCTGATGCGCTGCAATACCGAGGCAACCCCATCAGCACCCTGAATGCGTTATTATATTGGACGCGAAGGGCGCTGTATGATTTTTGAGTATAATGATCCCATAGACTGCAAGTGTAGAATGTCGTGCAGTAAGCACTAAATATAGTACGCTTGACCTCCTTAGAGGCACGCCTGAACCTGCAGGCAATCATGTTAGCTCTCACACACAGCGCCCTCCGCTCCCTATCAATATCCTCATCGTCGTTGAGGCCAGCGGTCAGTAGGTGACCCCGATACTTAAACTGTTCTACCCTCACAAGGGGTATACCGCTCAACTTCACTGATGGTACTGCTTCTGGGTATTTACCCCTGGCCCCAAATACCATGACAACACTCTTCGTAACATTGTATGCCAGACCATGCAGTCTGGCAAATTGCTCGCAAGTGGCAACAAGTGTCCTTATTCCGCAGATGGTGGGTGATGATGGTGGTTGGTGGAATGGTTATCAAAATAAACTACTGAAAAAACTCACAAATGCTAAATTAAAACCAACTGAACCCATAAGCGAAATTTCAACATAACCACGTCCTTTTTTAAAAGTAGATTTATAGGAGGGCCTATTTAGGTCCATGTTCACCGAAAAGATAACGGTCTGATTATCTGAAACAGATGTCACTGTGACATGTTCCCATTCAAAAATGTACACAGTTAAACAGTTGTTTTAAGATAATCAGACCGTCATCTTTTTGGTGAACATGGACCTTAATAGATAACATTTGACATCTGTCAGTTCTAACAAAAATCCTTTTTTGCCATTATAACAATAAATATACAATCGTAATTGTAAAATGTTAAGCAATTGTGAAATTCTAACTTCAATGAAATAAATCATATTTTATGCCAAACAATACCTACATCCCTACGTTGTTGTATTTTAATGTGTCAAATGTGATGTATTAACGTGGCCCTACTGTAAAACCTTAAAGAAAATCACTTCGAAGAAATCAATAATCCACCCCAATCGAAATATACACGCACACACACACATACAAAATAACAAGCACACTTCATTACAAACCCAGTTCAAAGAGACCGAAGCAATTGAAAAATTAATAAGAAATCTTAATGAAACGGAGAGACATGTAAACAAGAGTGATCTCTATAACAAAATCGTTGATTCGCCATCAACCGAGATGGGGGGACCTACCCTCAATTCAATTAAACTTTAACCAACTTGTAGTAAACAACACAATTAATTTCACTCCAATGCATTTTGTACCTTAACTCAAACACGGTTCGATTTATAATTGAATGGTGTGGTTAATAATGTCAATTATCAAAATGCTATTGTTTTGATATCATAGGACCGAAGTTCAAATGAGTTTATTATGACGAAACTATTATAGTGACGACGTTATATTGTGTGTTGGGATTTAGAGCAGTATTTGCGTAAATTACATTCGACCCTACTAACACATTTTTTGCCAAAGGTGACTGAAAAAATGTGTTGTAATCGGTTGTCGAGGTATGGGCATGTAATGCGGAGGAGTTAGTGAGGAACGTTTTGAATATGAATGTGGATAAGTATAACAGTTCTGGAAGACCAAAGTAACGATGGAAGGATTGTATAAAGGACTAGCTGACTCACGCAACTTCGTCTGCGTCACATAAGAGAGAAAAACGAAAGGAAAAAATATCCCCGTTTTTGCAACATTTTTCATTCCTGCTCCGCTCTTAATGGTTGCAGCGTCATGTTTTATAGCCTATAGCCTTTCTCAATAAAAGGACTATCCAACACAAAAATATTTTTTCAATTTGAACCAGTAGTTCCTGAGATTAGCGCGTTCAACCAAACAAACAAACAAACAAACTTCTGCTTTATAATATATTATTATTATTATTATATTATAATATTAGTATAGATAATATTCCAAGAAAGGAGATGTCTGATTAGATGACGAGTAATGGAGAAGTATGGAAGAGGAAGACAAGTGGGTCCGTCTTCAAATAAATTGGGAAGAGAATCATGACTTGATGAAAGCAATAAATGATTTTGATTTGATTTGATTTGACTTATAACACAACTTGCACTTTGAACAACGTCACGTTCAGTTTTGAATTTCAATACTTGTTTCTTTCACAGATCAAATGTAAACGGTGTACACAACCTCATCACGAAGCCGTCAACCAACCATTTTATACATCAAACTAAATAACTTTTCGCAAAAATTTTTGCTGGGGAACAACTTTCTTTTTGGGTGAAAAGTCATGTTTTGTGGTGGAACTCAATGTACGCACTTATAACATTATGCTGATAGATGGATTAAAGTAGGGTACGGTAGACAGGTGCTAAAAATTTTATTTAAGAAATAAATTGTCAAAAAAAATACAAAAATGTCCAATTGCTAATAAATTGTCAAAATAAATTGGAACTTTGATCCCCAATATCTTTGTAATTAAAAGGTTCCCAGGTATGGTGTAGAACACAAAAAAATATCGCAAAGACAGGGAGAATGAACGGAGATTTTTTACACCCTTTATACGTGTCCCTATTTCACAAGATTATCAAAAAGAAGGACACAATCAGACCGACCGACAGCCACAAAAGGTGAATTTTGTTAACAAAATGTGTACAGAAAAAAACAAAGTAGTGATAAGTAAAAAGGAGATCACCCAGCCTCCATACATTTTTGGGCTATTTTCAAAAGTCAGTCAGCCGTCATAATACAAATTACCCCAATCTGGGTGATCTCAGATATTTTGTGGTGGAATAACTTCTCGGTGAATTAACTTACGACTTTCGTGTAATTTTAAAAAATGTTTATAATGTTACGCTCTATCCGAATTATAAGTTTATTTTGGTCGGCACTTTTGATAATAGCCCAATCTGGGTGATGTCCTTTTTCTAAGAAATTCCATGTGACGAATGGAAATCTCTCACATTACATAACAGAATTTAATATAACATTGAGGTGTACCCACAGTTCACTAGTGATGTTAAAGTCCCATGGCCCAAGGGTCGAGCCTATTGCCAGCAACCGGGCACAAATCCAGCCTACGTGGCTACAACTGGGAAAATCCTAAACCCAATAACAGTAAAACTTTTAATGGTAAAATAAATAAAAGTAATAAATAAATATTGCTGGACATTACACATAGCGCCATCTAGTGCTACACTAAGCAACGAGGCTTGTGTCGTGGACACCAGATAGTTGATATACTACTTAAATACTTTTTTTTTTTTGTAAATACATACTTACTATACATATTAACATCCGTGACTCGGAAACAAATGTCCATGCTCATCACACAAACATCTGCTCCTACCGGGAATCGAACCAGGGACCCAAAGAACGTAAGGCAGCTTTACCACTGCCTCCGCCATTCGGGTCGTCGGATTATAAAAAAGGAATATACCATAATGTAAAATACCTGGTACTGAAAAAGTCGTTGAAAAGTGTCAATAAGACCTGAAACAAAGGCTCAAGATCTACCAATAAATTAATGGGTAGATATTGACGAAACAAGAGAATGTTGGATATCTAATATCCATTGTAAAACGGTTGTAGACATAGCAACGTTTGATCTTACGTACGCTTGTAATATTGGGGCCACGAAACCGGCGTGGCTGTGTGATAACCACCTGCTAAACATTTGTTTTAGTATTTTAAATGGAGTGACTGCCTATCTGACCTTGATAACATTCTTTTTTTAAATGATTATATTCTATTCTATTTAGTACTGCTAAGTCTGGTGGTCAGACTTGGATGGCTTAACGTGCTTTCCGAGACACCTAGGAAACTCAAACAAGCGCGGGTCAACCTGAAGACGGTCAGTTTTCAGGGTAGTGGCCGTTGTTACTTCGCCACTAGTTCCTTAATTTTATTTACTAGTGAAATGTAAACCTGCTATACATTTGTTTTTAATACATCGATTATTTTATACAATTTATTGTTTTATGTCGCATGTTTTGGTGAAACGAAACGCACTCTCAGAATACGTCGTTCGCGATAACGGTGAATGTGTCAAAAAAACACTTTTATTTGAAATGCAGTTTAAGTTTCACTACGTTTTTATTATAATTTCGTTATTGCAATTTTTACTTAAATAAAACACATACTTACAATTAGTGAAATTACTATAATAAGGCTAAAAAATAGATGTCAATAAGGTCAAATGACGTCACATTATGACCGCGACAATCACGGACGTCTGTCACTGTCATAGAATATTACAGTCAGTTAATATTAATTTTGAGCGACAAGCAGTAGTTGAAATTAACTTTTAATACTTTTCTATTGGGTTTTTTTGGGTGTAAATGGAATTGTGTAATTACATGCATATTCCCTATTATCTAAAAACATTTAAACTCATCTACGCAAACTGCCAAGATAGATGTCTTCGAATTTTTGATTTTGTACCCTGTCAAAATCACTTCTTCCTCGCTTATTCTGGGGCCCCAAAGTAATACTGATGACTGTCCCTAGCTTCACCTCCCGTAGTAACGCATCGATCACGTCTCCTGACACAAGTTTCGTCAACTTTTCCGAGACAAATTGTCGCCATATTTTGACGTAGCACTGTCATAACTCTGTTTGTTTTTGCTGATGTAGGTTTTAGAAGAAATTGTGTCATTTTCTATCTTCATGTCTTGGCAGGGGTAGGTGAAAAGGGTTTACCGTCGTCGTAAGGGTAAATACGGGTGTAGAGTTTTATTACGACAGCTTTTCTTAACGTTTGGTTAAACCGATGTGGACAGTTTGCGGACTGAAATCGGACAATGTGATAATTCAGTGTCAGTAGATGACAAAAAAAACTTATTAGTTCGTCAGCTTATGATATCAACAAATAAAGGGTGTAAAACACCTCTTAACGAATACGAAAGGCACTTGTTCTCCTCGTCATTCTGATCATTTTTTTGTTCTACACTATATCTGGGAACCATCTAGTTACGGAGATATGGAGGGTCAAAGTTACAACTTTTTGTCAATTTTTTTTTAAATACCAGTTTTTATTGCGTGATTTTTAATTTAAATATCTCTACGACCCCCGTACTATTCAATCCATCCATCCGCACAATGTTTTGAGTGTGTTACATTGAGTTATACCACAAAACATGATTTATAACCTCAAAAAAAAAAGTGGTTTCCCAGCATTATTTTTTGCGTAAAGTTACTTAGTTTGATATACAGAATGCTTGGTTAACGGCTTTGTGATGAGGTGAAATACACCCTGTATGTGACCCGTATTTTTTTTTTGTTACGTAAACCAAAATTGACGACAATATAGCTTTTTAAAATTCTCAATACATCATGCAGTACCGTGGTATAATTTTAGACCGTTCTGACGTCTGGAGCTTTTCTCCCGAGTTTCGATACGTTTTATCTTTGTCATGGAATTACGAAAAAAAATACGTGTCCGTTTAGACTAGATACATTTTGTAATTTGTTGATGGTGAAAACTAGCCTAATATGTGAGTCCAGTGTCTATACATATAAGCTTCACAATCGGTCTGTATCGGCTATACCGATTCTAAAAAAAAGGTCGACTCGAAAAAAGATCTCTTTCGACTCGAGCTTTTTTCCATCCATCACTCAGTTTTGATGATATATGATGGATTTCAAAATACCTAAATACCTTTTTATGTAGGTAGGTACTTAATTGTGAATTTGTGTCTTAAAATCATCGCAGTTCTAACCACCTGGAAACCAGTGGAGAGGAAAGTTAACTGGGAAATCTTCTGGTGAGACCACGTTGCTTGCAGTAGGGTTGTCACTGCACACAAAATCGATAAAATACGTATTGGTAAAATGGCACCAGAAACATAAAATTTTTGTAACTGGGTCAAACCTTTTACAATTTCATGGAGTGGAAATTTACTCACAATGACACAATAGAAGAACGATGGATCAATGGGGGTTAAACATAACTAAGGGAATGTAGGTGACTTGTAAGGTACACTTCCGACCCCTTCGGGGATTATAATCGTAATGTTAGATATTTAATGTTATGTCCTAGAAGGCCTCCCACTAGTTGGACCGATGACCTGGTGAAGGTTGCAGGGATCCGCTGGATGTGAGTCGCACGGGACCGGTCAATGTGGCGACACTTTTGGGAGGCCAATGTCCAGCGGTGGACGTCTTTCGGCTGAAATGATGATGACGATAAACAAGTGACTTTAAAATTGTATAATTAATACGTATAATTAATTAATCAGCTCAAAATCATAATCTACCTAGCCTTTTCCCAACTATGTATG
Source organism: Xestia c-nigrum (assembly GCA_916618015.1). NCBI lineage: Eukaryota > Metazoa > Arthropoda > Insecta > Lepidoptera > Noctuidae > Xestia > Xestia c-nigrum. The sequence continues at coordinate 22,152,119 of OU745245.1, read as the reverse complement.
TTGGGGTCGGCTCAGTCGACGAATGACCCCGGCTTTCATACTAACCGGATACAGCTAAATGACAGTACTTTACATGGAGCGACTGCCTATCTGACCTGCACAACCCATTTAGTCCTAGGTAATACGATTATAACTGGTTGTCAGACTTTTTGAGCCACTGACTACCAGTAACGACTGCCAAAGATCTACAAAAGGAAATCGGGACCAACAGCTTAACGTGCATTCCGAGGCACGGAGGAAACTCGGTATGTAAGGGTGGTCACCCATCCACGGACTAACCTAGGCAAGCACGGCTTAACCTAAAGATCGACCCGAGCGGCTGTTATTATTTAACCACGAGGTCCTCCATTAATCAGCTCAAAAACAGATTAAATTATTGTCACAAAAACCGCGCTATTAATACTCGCATTTCTGTCAAAATCGTAAAACAAAACTAGTTGCAAAGCCGAGTTCACATCTTTTCTATTACAAGGAGCAGTTTATTATGTATTCTCATTCCATGAAAGGACTGACAAGGTTTCATAACAAGGGCTTTAGAACCAAAATATCATATTTCTAAGCTGAGCCGAGTGTGGCTTCGTACCTGCGTGGGTGATTGGTATTGTTTAGAAGTGTTCCATTTCTGTAGTGCGTGAGGATACGGCAGCATAATATTATGAAGTTATTGTTTTGAAAATGTTTGGAACATTTTACTGAAACAATTTCAGTTTTTGAAGCTGTGAGACTTAAGTGGGACTGGGTATAGATCATGTCTACCAGATGCTAGCAAAGCTGTGGGCCCGAATATCACAGAACATCTTTTGGCAGACCAAAGAGAAGAGGGTGGAATGCCTGGGATGACTTACTCACGAATTGGCATGAAGAAGTACACCATCAAAGAAATCTCACTGCCAGAAATGTCACTTTAACAGCTTCGGTTTTTCCATAGGAGTCTCGAACTTTTTGATTTACTCTTCTATTTACAAATTAAGGTTTTCGACCGCGAACTAACTGTCAGTCTCCGTATACACAAGAGTCGTATCGTAAATTTTACTATCGACTCTATGGGCCGACACTCCCGAGCCGTAAAGTGCACATTGCACGTTTTGTTTGCTTTTAAATTTACTGCTTCAGTACTAGGGTCGCAGTGGGTAGCTAACAAAACAAGCTTCGGTCTGTTCGAAAAAAAGTGCTAGATTTCTGATGGTGTAACGACTATTGGTTCTGTACATGGCTGGTTGGGTTCCGTATGATAATTTGGGACACTGGTATCGTGTGTATAAGAGATTTATGGTGGCGATCTGAGAGTATAAATTGTTGTAGATGTCGCTTTGGTTGCATGGGTTTTGATGTTCAGTTGGGTGTATCGACATGTGATCAATCATACGTGTAGTCATACCGATTTAAATACAGTGGTCTCTTTACCTATTCAATTTTTGACTTTTCCTATATCATACAAGCTATACTCTGACTATTTTTATGTTACCAAGATCTTGTATCAAGAAAATTGGCATCCCCCACAAATTTGACCCTGTTACAAAACTTACCGCTACTTTTACTTTTACTCCCTTTGGACTAACTAACGAGTTAGAACAAAACAAAAGAATCAGTTAGTAGTACCTACAGAATCACTTCATTGACAACAAAAAAAAGTTACTAACTTACATGTATGTACATACTTGCTAAAAATTATACACATATTCTAACGTTTTTTTTTTGGTGGTTTCTTTGATCTTCCAATCACAGGCGTTGTAAACATTGTGGTTTCGGAAAAGCCCCTCCAACTCCCCGCATCTTCAGAGACCAGCTAATACCAGTACCTCAGTGACAAATGTGCTATGCGGCCGCTATTACAAGCTAACCACGATTGATCGCCCCTGACCGAGGGAAACACTCATAAATTTTACTATGGGAGTTGTACGTGTCTCCTCAGGATATATTGATAGAGGAGGCGGTTGTGTTGGAAGTTGTAGACAGTGAAGCAAGTTCGGGGTTTTAGTACAAAAAGGAGCAGAGTAGTTGATCAATTCTAATATAGTAAGGACGTTAACTGTGACGGAGGAGCTAGCCTCGAAAGTACCAATCTGAGTTTTAAAAATGACCGGAAAGCATCTCTCAGTGCCATAGAATATTTTTTTGACGCAAACGAAGTCTTATGAAGAAGTCACATAGAAATCAAGTTGATTAAAATTGTTGACCAGTTTCTATATAAATACATTGACACATTAAATTAGCCACAGTAACTTCAGCTGAACTCTTATGAAAATAATTGGGCCTGAATAGCCAAGGACATATAAATGGGAAGAACGAAAGGATGCCTTTGTCCTGCAGTGATATAGATCAGGCTCATAATTGGTAAATAATAATTACTCCTTAAACGATAGATAAATAATAAAAAAAAAAATATCGCTGGACATTAACACACAGCGCCACCTAGTACCACACTAAGCAACGGTTGTGTCGTGGACACTAGGTAGTTGATATACTACATTTATACTTTTTTGTTTGTAAATACATACTTATTATACATATAAACATCCATGACTCGGAAACAAATGTCCGTGCTCATCACACAAACATTTGCTCCTACCGGGATACGAACCCAAGACCCTAACAACGTAAGGCAGCGTCACTACCACTACGCCAATCGGGTCGTGAAATACCTCTCTTAGAAATTGATTTCTAAATCTTTTACGGTCAAATTAGTTACGTGTAGCAGAAACACAAAAGGGGTTAGTTAGCCAAAAAACTGAATGAAATTATCATCAGAAACTAAGCCAATTTAATTAAAAATACTTTTTGTGACTATCTAAAAAGAAATGAATTTAATTTATCCTGTCCTACCTGATCAGAATTTACTAGAACCTCAACAAATAAATTAAACTTTAAAGCGCTCTCTAATTTAGTGCCTAACTAACTTTATTACAGGCCGTGCTAATTACCATTTTATTGGTACAAATTGGTTGACAATTACTTTGAAAATTTATTTCGGCTCTTTCCACGAAAGGTTGTCTTACAAATCGTGACAGGAAACTAAATGGATCAAAAACTTTGTTACAAAATTAGTGCAAACCTTGAAAACGAAATAACTTAACAATTTATAAACTTCAGCTATAAAACTACAGAGGTAGGTATCTACAAAGACACTTTCAGGTCTGATGAACTCAGCAGGTAATTAAAAAACTTAACTCCAATCATTGTATGACTCTGCATGCAGCTATGGGGCTGGTGGATTAAGGGAAAGGGCTCGTCGCGAATAAAACACATATTTTTCTTCTAGCGAGTATATCCAACAGGGTCTTTAATAACGAGACTGATTTGACAACTTGCACGCAGGTTGTAAGAATAAAAAACTGTGAGGTCGGTGGACCCGGTCGTGGAATAAGATTCGAAGATGAAAACAAAAACAACAACGACACCCATGAAGCAAAAACCGAAATTTTCGTCGGCGCCATCTTGGATTTTAAGGAACTACTTTCCAAAAAGTATAAAAATAAAGTTTTGGAGATTCCAACAATCATTTTATTACTAGCTGTATTGACGAGTTCATCAGACACAGGAGACGCTACCCAGATGAGGAAAGTAAGGTGCTTATACAAAATGTAAATAATGAATAAATAAATAATCTTTTAAAATCCTGATAAAGTCAGCATTTAATTGTTCATTGTCCACTCTCATCAACTCTCTTTTAAGTATATAGCTTGCACTAAAAAAGAATCTAATTTAACTAATTTAATTGAATACAACAAAACACCCCCGAAAAATATAGTATAATGAAAAAAGCGTTCCAGAAAAATTCTTTTAGCCATTCTGAAAAATTAAAAGCACGCTACTAGAGCGAAAATAAAAAGAGCACTATTCGAAAATTTTTAAAAAGGCACAAAGAATCTAGGAACTGCACGTGTTGCCTTTTGAGGGGCACTAGCAGGGCGACCGGAAGTTGTGAGCTCTAAAGCCGTGCTCTCTCATATCCGGTGGCTTTCAGCACCGAAATAATACGCTTAGTATTTTTGATCACACTTTTTAGTAAAGCGTTTTTTGTGCTGGAAGTGCTTTTAGAATATTCGGTTACAAAATGAGATTGGGTGTTAAGAAAAGATTTTAATAAAATGACATTTTCTACACTGTGTTTTATGTAGTAATAGTAAGTGCTTCTAAAACGAACACCTACAAGCTTTCTACGTGTCGTACGTAAAAGTACGTACTATAGTTGTAGAACGATAAGCAATGTAAATTTTTGATTTACTTGATTAAAGTTTAGCGATAAAACTTATAGTTTTCGAAATAAAAAATTATAACTAAGAAATTGAGGGCGTTTCCATGCAAAACTCTTATGAGAGGATTTCAAAAGGGTAAACTTTCTATTACAGGACAACGATTTTGAAATCATATTTTTTTTTGTAGATTGTACACATATAAGCACAACTCTTTATACAAATTTTCAATAGTCTGACGCTCCAGCACCTTCTCTGAAATCTACCTCCTCCTGTGCCTTGCCGGAGGGATTTTTTACATTGTCTTTTAATGGAATATTTGAACCATATTAAAAACTGTAAGGAAATAAATGAGAGAATAATAATGGTTTCTTTAGTAAGAACGCTACAGGCTTTAGATCCGTGTGATTTTATAGTCCGGGCCGATTTTTACTAAAATCTTCTCAAATCAAATATTATGATACTAAACTAGCTTCTGCCCGCAACTTCGTACGCGGATCCTGTTGCAAAAAAAAAAAAAAAAAATTATAAAAAGTATCCTATGTTATTTTTAATACCTCCAAGAATATGTGTACAAAGTTTCATGATGATCGGTTGAGTAGTTTTCGCGTGAAAGCGTAACAAACAAACATACATTCACATTTATATATAACTAGCTGACCCGCGCAACTTCGTCTGCGTAAGACGAACCAATAGTTCCTAAAATTAGCGCTTTCAACCAACCTAACAAACAAACTCTGCAGCTTTATAATATTAGTACAGATTGAAGTCAGTAACAATTTATTTTTTCTCGAATAGGTTTACATTAAACGCCAAAATATTCAACTTATGTTTTTCCAAATAAGGACTCTTCCCTCGACAGCCTTACGTTTCTATCCTTGGACACTCGACAATATCATACTCCAGCTAGGTCGAAAGTTCTCATCAAGTGGCATGACATGAGCCGATACACGTTAACGCTGCTTCAAACTGTTGGGGACCTCTCGCATCTGCCTTCCTTTCCCAAAGTCAGACCTTCAATGGTAGTCATACTCCAGGCAGGTCAACACAATACGATCTAAATGCTGTAAACTCTTGAAAACCTATAGCAATTTATTTTCGTCTCCAAGCCTCCATCATGAGACCTTCGATGACAGTCATATTCTAGCTATTTCTAAAGTTCTCATCAAGGTGCATTGAGTGAGCCCAATGACGACTTAGCTGCTGTTAACAGGATCTCTTGCTACTACCTTCAATCTCCATTGTTAGACCATCGATGACAGTCATGCTCCAGCTAGGTTTAAAGTTCTTATCAAGATGCACGAAATGAGCCTTAAACACGATAGAGCAGATTTGAAGTGTTGCGGACCTCTTGTGACTGCCTTTCGTCTCCATCGTCAGACCTCCGATAATACTCATACTCTAGCTAGGTCTAAAATTTATATCAAGGTGCATGAAATGAGCCGACACACGATATAGCTGCTGTAACTCATCACAGTCCAACTTCAGACAGGTCTAAAGTTGTCAAAAAGGTTTATGAAATAAGCCCCAAAACGATCTTCTTCTTTATCGTGTGGTTAGTGCCTAACCTGTTGTCAGAGTTTTTATGCCGCCCAAGGTCCTCTGTCTTCCTGCCGGGGTTACGGGCCTGTTCGAAAGAGATACCGCGGCCCCGGAACATAAACGGCGAGGAAGGAACATGGATGGGTTTTAGTCAGTAAGAGTCTGACACTCCCTCCCGCTCCGCCCAGAGTGGGAGAAGTCATTTGATGATATCCCATCCTAAAAAAAAAAAACAAAAAAAGGTCCTCTGTCTTGGTTTTACATGCCGTCGAAAAATAACTCTCTGGCATGCTGTGGTTTTCTCACGATGTCTTTCTTCACCGAAGCAAGCGATCTTTCCTTCCTTATTGTGTTGTTGCCTAACCTGGTGTAAGAGTTTGTATGCTGCCCATGGGCCTCTGACTTGGCTTAACATGCCAAATGTCTCTCAGGCATGTTGGTTTCAGCAAGCGATGATTATACAATACGCACATGAATTCGAACACAACCTATTTTCAATAAAAATGGGACAAACTTTGCTAAACATGCCTTTCAATAAAAATAATCATAAAAATCGGACTTCTCTGGAAAAAGTTATGCGTCATCATCATCATCATCCATAGTCCGACTTCACCGACTGCTGGGTACAGGCCTCTCTTTGTTTGTGCCAAGCTCCACGCTCTTGTGGTTCTCATCCAGGATATTCCTGCAATGGCAACAATATCGTCTGCTTATCTCACCGCTGGACGACCAAAACTTCAGTTTGGATTTCTAGAATGAATGCCACTTGGTCACAGCTTTACTCCACCTGACATCACCGCGCCTTGCTAGGTGCCCTGCCCTACTCCATTTGAATTATCATCATTCATCATTATTTCAGCCGAAAGACGTCCACTGCTGGACATAGGCCTATCAAGTGTCGCCACATTGACCGGTCTCGTGCGACTTCATCATTCGGTCATTTGATATTGCTCAGGCATTATATAGGTATCTACATAAAGAAAAACAGGCGTTGAATTGAGAACTTCTTCCAAAAAACCAAACTTGAGACATCTGACACGGGAGAAGTCATTCCCAGAGTGGGAGAAGTCATTTGATGATTTCACATCCTAAAAAAAAAAACAAAAAAAGACATCTGACACGGGCGAATGCCAGTGTCAGATGTCTTTTTTTGTTTTTTTTTTCACGGAAAATCATAACACCGTGATTCAGTGGGAGAAGTCATTTGATGATTTCACATCCTAAAAAAAAAAAACAAAAAAAGACATCTGACAGGGGCGAATGCCAGTGTCAGATGTCTTTTTTTGTTTTTTTTTTCACGGAAAATCATAACACCGTGATTCAGAAAATGAAGTCAAATGAACAACGCCATTTATAGAGCACGAAGTTAAACTGCTAAAACATATGCATGGAAAGCGGTCGAACGGACACTCTACTGGCTTTGTAGATTTTTAAAGCAGGGTCATGTTTACTATTCTCTTCTTCTCTATCTTGTGATTTTTATTCGTTAGTACCATTTTGGTTTTATAGATGTCATTGCATGTATCCTTACATCATGATGATAAGTTCTCCTTAAAAACTTTAAGTCTTTTGATGGAGAGCACCGATTGCAAAGAAACAAAAATCAAAACTTTCTCTAACTTATGCACAATAATAATTGGTGCATTAAATCAAACCACATTGGTTTTATAATTTACACGTAAAAGGGCTACGTAGAGACACACAGACACAGACGAAAATTTAAGAAATTGTAGAAAATGGGTTCTGTGTGTGATCCTTTAACAGTTTAAGCGCCATGTTTACAGATTTATTATTTGAAATAAATGATTCCCAAACTGTCGTTTGAGTGTTTAAAAAAATATGTACCTATAAAACAATGATTTGGAAAAATGTAAGCTTTAAAAAAAATCAAAATACTTTGTTACAAAAAGTGAAAACCGGGGGGTTTTTGAACGTGCGAACCAAAGTTATTATCGGAAATCTTATAGCATTACACAAAATCAAAAAGTATTTTATGTCTGTACTGAGGCTTGATCTTGTGACTCCCTGTCCGAAAGGCGGTTGCCTTCACCGACGGGCTATTTGTTCTCGTGACATTTTGTCTAAAATAGTTATTCTATTACAATGCATGTTATGACAGTTGTCAGTTGTCAAACAGTTGAAAACTATAGACAAATGCAATATTGCTCACCCCCGTAAGTAATTAGCGTGATAATATATAGCCTATGTCCTTCCTCAGGTTGAAATACATCTCCTTGCCAAATTTCATTACGATCCGATCAGCCGTTTTGTCGTGAAAAGGTAGCAGACAGACAGACAAACAGAGTTACTTTCGCATTTATATAATGGTATGGATAGTAGGGATAGGGATAGGGATTGTAACTCCTACCCAGTAATCTTCTTTAAAGCCAATTTATCTTATAAAACCCAAACTAAACGTGACAGGGAGACGCACCACACATTGTTTTTTCTGACTTTTACAACAAAACGTTAAAGTGCATTTCTAAATTAGTTTGTTCGTTATTCGGAACTACAGTTTTTGGTTTAACTGCCCGCCAGTCGTGTGTTTAGTACTTTTTGGTCGGTGAATTTATTCCCGCAGTTAAATGTAGCCGTGGTGCGTTTCACTTTACCGGTTTAGCTAAATTCAGGCATTAACATGGATATTTATGTTCATGGGTTTACGGGGATAACAGTATTGCAGACTGGTGGTAATAGAGAAGTGAATTTTTATTTACTGAAAATAATTCACTATTTATAAGATCTATAATCTTTATACCTATGTTTAACAAATAATAATTCTGATTATGATTCTGAATGTTTGAGGCACATTAAAGAAAACTTTACACAATCGGGTGGTAAAGAAGCTGATCATTGTCGATATTACTAGTTTGATGTATATCCATGATGCCTAGATAATAATATGTACTTGGTGATCCGTTGTTAACACGTTTCAAACAAGTTACAGTTCTAAATATAAAGGGTGTAAAATTTTAACGAAGCTGAAAGGCAGTTGTTCTCCCTGTCATAGCGGTCACTTTTTTGTTCCACACCATACCAAGGATCTTTCTTGTTACGGAGATATCTGGGGTGAAAGTTCCAACTTTTTGACAACTATTCTTTCAATACAAATTTTCATTGTAAGATTTTTACTTTTTTCACCTCCACGACTCCCGTACTATTCAATCCATTCATCAGTTTAATTTTTAACATTACATACATAATTTTACCCAATATCCATCACGACTGCTGAGTTCTAGATCATTTACTTTAACCTGTACGTAGCCAGAAAATATTGTTATGAAAGAAAAAACATATTGACTGAAAAATGCTATTAAAAGAGTAACTAATATCCAGAACCTCTAATATTTTCCGACGGCTAACACTGCATTTTCTCGTGCCACTAAACTTCTACGAGAAATGTCTACCGGCCTCTCTCATAGTAGATTGCAAGCATAAACATACAGATGCTATGGAGCTTACACTTGCAAGTTACTGGCAGCGTCCGTGGAACAATTGTTGTGAAAAGTTTTCTAGTACCTACGTATGGTATTAAAAACATAATAAGTGGTAATATGATACTTTTTTGCAAAAATAAAATCGAAAAAAGATTTTTACTTTTCCATTTAAGGACACACTTTTGGGATATCTCCTTTCCAACAAAAAATATGGTTAGAAAGGAGGTGACTGCTTCTTTTTGAGTAATTCAGCAACTCGTCCTACACGCCCAAGGCCCATTTGGGACGAGTTGATGAAAATGAACGTGTGTTTAGTTGCCTAACCTGGTGTCAGAGTTTTTATGCCGCCCAAGGGCTTCTGACTTGGTGACTACTGAGTTTTCGGGTAAAAGTATGGAAGAGGAAGACACGTTGCGCTGACTCCACATAAATTGGAACTGGAATAGGAAAATGATGAGGATAAATACAGAGTGACTATCATCCCGCCCCATAAATGTTTTTTTTATTTAGTTACTCTCGTGGCTAAATAATAAGAGCCACTCGGGTCGATCGTTTTATAAGTGCCTATCTAGGCCTTAGTGAAATAAAATATTTTGATTTTTTGATTTCGATCTTTAGGTTAAGCCGTGCTTGCCTAGGTTTGTTCTGCGGGTGGGTGACCACCCATAACATACCGTGTTTCTTCCGTGCCTCGGAAAGCACTTTAAGTCTTGGCTGCCATTTGTAGATCTTTGTCAGTCATTGTCTTCGTCAGAGGCTTAAAAAGTCTGACAACCAGTCCTTACCAGGGGGTATCGTATTACCCAGTACTACCCAGGTTGTGGAGGTCAGATAGGCAGTCGCTCCATGTAAAATACTTGTACTCAGCTGCATCCGGTTAGACTGGACGCCGACCCCAATATAGTTGGGCAAAGGATAGGAATATGATGAGTTACAAAACTTAAAAGGTCTTAATCAAACTTGAATCTTTATTACTCTGAAGCAAACTAAACAAGTCTAGACGATAAAGGCGTAAATTATCAACTGGAGACTTAATTAAAAATGTCGGAGAAACAAAGTAAACAATAATTCCATCGGATATCTTTGTCCGTTTCGAGTTGAGTCGACGGTAGAAGTATGTACACAAACAGCGACGAAGTTTTAATTGTTACTCCGAAGAGGAGTCGAGTTTAGTTACAAATTGATAATGGTAGTTGTAACGAATTATTTCGAAGTTTTAGTCTTGAATTGTTATTTCAGTTACACAGTGAAGAAAACACGTTTGTCTACTATAGTTAGTAGTAGATAGAAAATGTGGGTACATTTCTCCAGTTATGTTTTTATTCCCACTCAATACGCAAGCTGAATACCATCAACCGGCCACAAATCCAGACTCCATGGCTGAAACTGAAAAAAATCTGATGGAAAAACCCAATAACACTTCGCTCGACCCCGGAATCAAACACCAGGACGTCACGCGCCAGCAGTCGCGCTGGCGACGTATAGCCCCCACACAGCTTGAACATTGAAACGTAAAAAAGAGGAAGAAAGTTTTATTTAGCTTGTTTGGTTAAACTACCTCAGCCTTAGATCAAGAGCTTAAAAGAAACACGCACAGCCTCAAGCTTAACGCGACCTTTCACAAGTAACAAAAAGAAAATCTCAGAGTCGTAACAAAAAGATAAACTGCGCCATAACAGTTTTACAGTTTGTCCCAACAAAAGCTATGATAACAGTAGGTCACCCTTGGTCAACGGCCTTTCTCCTGAAATGGATGACTTGGCTAAAACACAAAAACTAAAACTGCCGTGTCAAACCTGACCTAAGTCCAACACTGAGAAAATTGAAAATTGGACCTTTTATCTGAAAACGAAGGTTGTTTTTTATGTGTTCAGAGGTGGTGTTTACGTTCTTCTGTAACAAAATGTACAAGCAACATTAAAGACACATGTTGCAAAGGTGAGAATGTTAAGATTGTTCTCGAGATAAGTGCGAAAATTGGGTATGGCTCTCGAGTGTCCGCTCTTGGACTGTAATGAAGGACAATAAATCGTTGCTAGTGATGTGACTTCATGTTAGTCGAGAGGGCTTACGGACAATCGAGTAGAGTGTTTCGATGCTCGCTATTAAAATCGATTAAAAATCAAATCCTCTTTCAGTGCATTTCAGTTGTCTAAAAAACAATAATATTGAAATATTGTGTTGTGAGTATCGTGTTGCATATTACGGAGAATTCAGATGTTGTTGAAAGTGGCACTCAAAGCCAATTCAGAATGCTGTTACTATTTGGATTAAAATTTAAGTTTTGTGGAATAATATTTATAAAAGTATTTTTTTCAATTTCATTCGTAAGCGCCGCTTAATATACTCATTCAAATATTTGCATTATCAAACATTTGTGTATTTCATGAAATGGACGTTTTGACTTCTGAGTATAAAAAAGTGCTATTATATTTTTAATCTATAAAAATCCAAATGTTTTTAATTTGAATCAATTTTGTGAACATGAGTAATGAATATACCTATATAGATGGGGTCTTCTGATATCTCAATTAAAATTATTTTATTTTATTTGGAAACGTACAAGTGACTTATTTTATATTTTCAGTCCGTAAGTTCTCACCATGATTCGAAATTTCACAATTAATCACAAAATTTCATCTGTAATAAGTACTCGTAATTGAAACTTTATATAATAAAACTACACAAGACTAACAACACTAGCGCGAAGAAACATCGGCTGCAAGTGACGTATGGCGTGCAATCATCTGTCGCACGTAACTGATGATCATGGGGCTAAAGTTGCATTGAAGTTAGATTGTCTTGATTCCTATCTATTACGAGCCTTTCATTGATTTTTTTTGGTCAATTTCCTTGGTTGTAGGACACTGATGGAAAATTTATTATTTATTTATTCACGTATAGTCACGTCTAATAATACGTAAACAGTTTAGAATGTTTAAACTGTGTTTCTTCTAATGTACTGATTAAAATGTAATGGTATTACGTACATAGTATTCTGGAACTCATATTTTTGTGAAAAAGATCCAATTTCCTAGTAACAATCGTTGTTTCCCGCGAAAATAGCTATAATATTAAGGAAAGTGTATACATATTATTAGACGTGACTGTACACACAAAATACTTAAAAGGACAATGTATTCACATAGAAGAGCACAAAGGTACTGCTTATTTCAAAAGAAATGTGATTACTTCCTCAATTTCGAAATTTCACAGTACTTTCATTAATAAAGTCGAGATCTTGTTGTTGAACATGTTCTAACGTTGGTTGGAAAATAATAAGATAACTATTCCTTTTCTAGAACTTGCAAAATCACATCTTCTGAACAATAAGCAACACAATATTCAAGCAGACACATTGGATTACTACACTTAGTTTTAAGACGTTTCAGTTTCCTAATACTAGTTAGTCTCTAGTTATCGTGGTAGGATTGTCAAAACACACATAGCCTTAACAGGGAAATTGATAGCGATTGATCGTTGCTACACATAATTATATATTTAATCATTAATAAACCGCGAACCGGAAAACGATGCGTTGGAAGACATCCCACTAGGTGGACCGATGACTTTCTGAAGGCTACGGAAATCCGTTCTGAGGCGAGTCGCACGGGGGCGGTCAATGTGGCGACACTTGCGGGAGGCCTATGTCCAACAGTGGACGTCTTTCGGCTGAAATGATGATGATCATGATGGTATAGTTTCGGTTGGCAATAATTTCTAAGTCAATACTATAGTGCTGAGAAGCAAATACGAAAAACTATTGGCTTATCGTGTCACTAGGATTTGATAAAAGCAAGTTTCCCACTCGTAAAATAACTATCCTCCCCCAAATATTTCTGCCACATACCTCAATAAAATCCTCCACAAAAATTCGAAATACTTTCTGTTTATTATCACCATAACGTCCCATAACAATCAATAAAACTCCCATCTGAAGAATAGAACACTTCTTAATAAATTTCCTATAGCTTTACGCCGTAAAAGGTATACTGTTTTCATATATAAACACCATTTTTACGACGCCACGAGCAGTGTGACGGTGGAACAGAATTACTTCATTTTGTTCACTTTTATGGCAACTTTAGTGATCTCAGGAATTGTTGTGGCTTTACGGAGTGTGCAGGCTTGGACGGCGATCAACTATGTATGTGTATTGTGTTGGTTTTATTTGCTGTGTGCACTGTTGGCCATGTTGGGTTAAAAGAGCCATGTCCACAATTTACATAATTATCGAACGAAGAACACTTCACAACATCGAATACCGTGTTTTTGGGGTGAAGCGGGCTGCATTGGACTCTTTTTTTTCAACTAGACAATTATGTAATTTTTCCCCTGCCAAAACTTAATGCCTCTAGACAAATACATGTCTAATTTCATATGTTCCTTGGTAACTTGTCATCTCTTAAGGAATAATAATAATATTCATTTAATTCAGATAACATGATCCACAAAGAGCAAAATTAAAACAAACAAAATTATTACTAATAAAATAAATTAACATTAGAATCAAGAAACTAAAATAAATAACCATAAAATCAGATTTAAAATAAAATAAAACACTCAAATTGAAATCAGATGAAATAGAAATTATAACATTTAAATTAGTCTAAGATAAAATTAAATTATAACATTAAAACATAAAATCGTACCATAAAATACTTCAATACAAATACATACAATCAAAACTCAATCACAATACAATATAATGATTCAATTGACAAAAATAATAATAATGATTATTCAGGAATGATTCGTCATCCACCATCATCTAAATCTTTAATGCACCTCCTACTGTGCAAACATTCTTTTGTTCTTAGCATTTTTCAGATTAGCAAGTCACACACCAAAACGAGTGGAGTGTTTATAGTCATAATGTCACTATAGTATGTACTTCTTCAAAATTTTTCAACTCCATTTCGCACATGATTTTGAACTAGACCCACTGGTGTTGAAAATTTTCATTGATGACTAAAATAATCAAGTGTTTTGTAGAAAAGTGCGAAAGCAAAGTGTCTTTTATGCAAAAAAAAAACACGAATCGTGTCATCACTGCATTACTGTACTGCATTTAAAAAAAGAATTGGAAAACAGTCAAAAACATGAGTGTCATCTTGAACTTCGATAGTTAATAATTTCAACAAAGTCTTAATGTCGAATAACAATACTTCGACTACTCATTGCCTCGACAAAACATACTTCGACAACACACAATTTCGAATGCACTTGTTCGGCGGATTCCTATTTCGACAAAATTTAATAAAGTACAATTTTCTGATGTACGATCAACTTTGATCTGATTAAAATGAAACCGTCCAACAATGACACAATTGCAAAATCGCTTTGTCTATAGTAATTCAATTAAATTGAATCCGAATTGAATTGGGATGCGTGACGGATCAAGTTTATTTGGTTATTTTTTAGTGAGAATTTCTGGCAATACAGTTTTTATATTTTGTTTTAATCCGGTTTCACGGATCGCTCGAATTTAATTTGAGTTTTGACGGATACGTGTCTTGGTTGACTGAGTGATTATTGGCATTGTTTAAATCTTTGAATACTCATATTCTTGTCGATATACTGCCTCTTTGGTCTAGTGGTTGCAAATGAAACTTTTGAGCATAAAGCCCCGGGTTCGATTCCCGGGTTGGGCAAGTTAATATTGGGTTTTACCATTAATAATTTTTTGCCTTACAGTATAACAAGATGCGGCTGTTAATCAGAATTTTACATTGAGCGACTGTCTAAACACACATTGTCGATCCAATTAGGCCCTGATTATCCCCCAAAGGTTACAATTTACCTTATTTAAAATTAAACGTCAACAGGCCTGTAACATGACAAGGTGAAAAATGTCATACACACGACCGTAGCATGGCTCTAATTTCATGCTCTATTATAACTTTGACGAGAAACCTGAAAGGTACAGTAATTAACTTGGATATTACGTACAAGGTATTGTCCTATCATTCAGTTTTCGGAGGTTTTAGGTTAGTGGTGGAGTTTCAGAATATCGATATTCAAAGTTTTTTTTTTTGTGATTATAGTAAATTTTATTACATTTAAAAGAATAATTCTATATACAATTAAAAATTAAAATAAACTAAACTATAAACTTAAGAAATGGCGTCAAAAAAAAAAATTGTGTTGAATAATTTCGCCAGACAGAAGAACAAAAACATTTTTATTGGCACGCCACAAGTGCACAAAATATGAATTAAAAAAAATCTTTATCAGTACAAAAACACATAATAATATTGTGTGCCTCACTCAAGGCTGCGCCCAGTTCAGCAAACTGCCGAGCAGCTAGTGCCCGACGCTGGTATTCAGTTGGAACTGAGATGGTGATGTGACGAACGTTACAGTTTTGTGCTATGTAGTCAGCAAGGTAGGTTCTACTGTTCAAAGGTGTGATTATGAATTGTTAAATTAATAAATAATAAATAAATATCGCTGGACATTAACACACAGCGCCATCTAGTGCCACACTAAGCAAGGCTTGTATTGTGGACACCAGATAGTTGATATACTACATATACAACATTATTTTTTGTTTATACTAAACCCGAAAAGGGGTCATTGTACTCATCATTTTGAACAACTTTTTCTATGGGACGAACCTTGAAATCGCGAAAAAAAAATCAGCTGTTCCCTACATTTTGACGAGTTATGCGAACATAAATGTAGGGAACAGCTGAATTTTTTTTCGCGATTTCACGGTTCGTCCCATAGAAAAAGTTGTTCAAAATGATGAGTACAATGACCCCTTTTCGGGTTTAGTGTAAACAAAAAATAACCCTGTATACTTGTTTTGTTTGTAAATACATACTTAATAATACATATAAACATCCATGACTCGGAAACAAATGTCCATGCTCATCACACAAACATTTGCTCGTACCGGGATTCGAACCCAGGACCCTATGAACGTAAGGCAGCCTCACTACCACTACGCCATTCGAGTCGTCAAATTGACTTCATCTAACATCTTTGATCATATACTTTCCTTTCAAACATTATCTACGGAGCAGATCAGAGGAGAATAAAACACTGACTTACCGTTAGCTTCTTTTGCTCAGCCAACCGTAAAAAAAAAACAAATTACAGCGTCTTTATTTTCATACCTAAAAAAATATGATACAAGGGTCCTTAAAATAACCGTTTACACTTTTAACAGCCCATCTACGATGAGTCACATTTAAGGCTCGACCCCTAAGCGTTGAGGTGAAAGTAATCGTCGAATCAAAGCAAAATTTGTCAAAAACACCGCTCCGGTGCACTTCCGTCAATTCTCTCCAATTAATAACTTCACGCTATCCCTGTCTCACGCATATAATTTTCTGTATCCCTATCTCTGTCTCCTACCCTTGTTTGAGAAGCCCCGTCGAGATAGTATATTGCCACTTTGTCGCCGACTCCCGCGGGCTGTTTATATACAAAAGAGAAATTGCAATATTTTCCGCCGACGTCGAAGGATAATATTGGATATTTTAAAGTTTTATAAAGCTAGAAACTGGCTTTGAGAGGCCGAAATAATTAAAGTTGACTATAGCTGGGGATGTGTGAGTAAAAGTAAGGTTTTGTCCATTAAAGAGGGTTTTTAATTACTTCGGGAGATGGATATTTTGCTGTATTAGTGCGGAAACGATGTTCATCAAGACAGACTAGTAATTTGTCGTTCAATATGGAGAAAATGATGAATTAAGTTTAATTTTACTTTTGACAATCATCACTATCTTTATTATTTTTTTTTAGCCAGAAGGTAGACTTCTCAACCAACCTTGGCTCCAATTATATGGTCATAAATTGCCAATACCCAATCCATTTGCTTAGTTGACGAATTTGTGATTTCAGACTTTTGTTTGGTGCTGGTGATTACTGTTGGTGGTTCATACCGCGACTTCTTCTACCGAGACAGTTGTGAACACAATTAATAAGTCTATGCAGAGAGTTTAATGTAAATATTAAATTTTCTAGAAGATGATAATTATTTTCAATGATTAAAAGTAAAATAAGTGTAGAATCTAATATTGGAGCTTACTTGCGTGTTAGGTATATCTTTTTAGGGAGAACTAAGTTAAAATGTTGTTGATTTGATTTAAAGTAAAATAACGTAACATCAGGCCTATATTCTTCGATAGATTAGGCAAAGTTGTACCCATATTTGGCCTGTCTGCCTGTGAATCACATGTAATAGGGGGCGAGCCAATTGCCATCAAATGATCAAAAATTTAGACTGGGCTGCTACTGAGAAATAAAGAAAGAAAAAGTCGTCAAAGATCTACAAATGACAGCCGAAACCTACAGTTTAACGAGCTTTTTGAGGCACAGAATTTAATTTATTGATGTAAAGAATTAGTCACACTCAATATGAGATTAATATTATTTAAGGAAGTAACAATTTCATTACAGACCCAATAGCAGACAAGAATAGAATGGATGATAAATCGGTTGTCAGTCACAACATATCTACCCTTGAGATGACAGAGGGAGGTACCTTCTCCTCGTTTTCAAGGACGTCACACATGAACGCGTTGAATGCCGATAGGGTTTAATATATCGTGTTTGTAGAGGTTTCTCTATGGAGTATTGCTATATATTTTCCTTACGTGTTGAAAATCGTTCCCTTAGCTGTTTTGCATACTTTTTAATATGCCCTTGAAACCAGTGAGCTGTATATTGTAGGAACGTTTGGAGGGGTTGTGTTTTTTTTGTAAATATAATAAGAAGGTAGCTTAGTAGTAATTGTATGAGAGCTTGTGGCCAAATAAAAGCAGCTGCAGCTCGGGTCAATCTTAAAGTTAAAGACGTGATTGACTAGGTAGGTCTGTGGATGGGTGACCACCCTCCGAGTTTCCTGTGTCTCGGAAACCACGTTAAGCTGTTGGTTACGGCTGTCATTTGTAGATCTTTAACAGTCGTTACAGGTAGTCACTGGCCTAAAAAGTCTGACAACAAGTCTTACCAAGGGGGTCGTATTATCCAGTACGAACTGGGTTGTGGAGGTCAGATAAGCAGTGGCTCCATGTTAAATGCTGATATTTAACTGTATGCGGTTAGACTGGAAGCCGACTCCAACATAGTTGGGAAGAGGCTAGGTAGATGATGATGACTAGGATTTCGTGAGAAATTACCAAAGTCATATAAAATATGTACTTAAATGAATCGCAGAGAGAGCAGCGGTGGCCCAGTGTGGAGAGCAGCGGTGGCCCAGTGGTGGCGGCCCCAACTTACGAACAGTAAGTCGTGGGTTCGAACCCAGACAGGTGCAATACTTTGTGTAATTTATTTAATCACCGCTGCTCTCAAAACGGTGAAGGAAAACATCGTGAGGAAACCGGCATGTCCAAGAACCAAATATTCGAAGACATGTGACATCTACCAATCCGAACTGGGCCGCGTGGTAGATTATAGCCCATTCCCTCTCATTGAGAGGAGGCCGTGTCCCAGCAGTGGGAACATTATAGGCTGATGATGATGATGATGATGACTTAAATGAATGATGTTATACGAATTCGAATTATTAAGAAAGTATAGCAATTCGCTGTCATCATATTTGTTTGCCTTTTAATGGCCTAATGGAAATAAATGCTTTGATTGAATATTGTTCAAAGAGACTTGTAACATTTTTCCTTACAGGTCAATATTTTTAAACCCGACTGCAGCGCAGACCAAAACAAATGTGGCAGATTTTGGGCTTCGTATCGTGGGATTTTTAATAACTTTTGTTGTAATTCTTCTTTTCTTTTGTTGTAGATCTTAAGAGGCCTGCGCAGAAGCGAATTTCATACAAAGGTAATTCCAAAATAATTTGTAAATTAAACATATTTTTAACACACTACGTGTACTTATTTTGATTGGATTACAAAGTATATAGTTTCTTAAACAAATATTTTGAATGTACACTGATTTAAAAAAGAGTTATGATATAAATACATTTTCTATTGAAATTTTAAATTCCTCATATCTCGTGTTTACATCATTGTCCTTTCAAAATTTTTATTTGGGAACATAGATATTACACTACCCTAAGAATACGCTTGATTTTCATATTATCTTAATGGTTATGAAGGAAAAACTGCATAGCAAGCTAACTTTGCAATAAAAATCATGTGACGTCACTCGAAGCTGCGAAGTTCGTGATATTATGTACTTATCTGGTAATTTATACTAAGGAGCGTCCATTTTATTTGGTGATTAATAGCTTAAGACCAAGGTTAGCGATTTTCGATTCAAATTGTATTAAAATGCGACTATGCCAGTAATAAGACTGCCTCATTGTTGGAGTGGTCGCAAGCGCGGCTGTTGAGAATGAGGTCCAGGATTCTACTCGCGGGTCGGGCAGTGTTATTGGGGTTTTTCCTTTCGAATTTCTCAGAAGCAGCCTCGGGGTCTGGATTTAGGCCCATCATCATCCTATAATGTTCCCACTGCTGGGACAGGTCTCCTCTTTACGAGAGGCAATGGGCTATAATCCACTACACGGGCCCAGTTCGGATTGGTAGATGTCACCATGTTCTCGAATCTTTGGTTCTAGGACATGCCGGTTTCCTCACGATGTTTTCCTTCACCGTTTAAGCCCGGTTGGCGGCAATAGGTTTGCGCCCTATACCAAGGGACTTAACATAATTGGTGAAATATGGGCTTACTATTAGGGGTACCTCTGATTAACCTTTCGGAGATACAAGCGTGATGTTATATCTCGATATATTTTTAGTGTTACTTTGAATACTTCAAAATCAATCAAAATATTTTATTTCACATAGGCCTGGATGGGCACTTATAAAACGTCGAAAAAGGTGCACTTCGTGACAAGAGGAGATTTTGTTATTTAGACAAAATTGGTTAAATATTTAAATTATATTTAGTAGAAAATAAAACGCCGGAAATATTATAAAATAACATTTTTATTTCGTTCATCATAATTATCATTGAAGCCATATCGATTACATGTTACATACATCTACTTATCACTAAATAAACAATTACGTCACTTATTGTTAACATTTAAACACGTCGTAACATTTACATACAAAATCACATTCATCTGGCACTCGAGTCATACATTATGACGTCATATTTCATACAATTTTACTCCACACATTTATAATTTATTAATCTTAAATATAATTCTTGGGTGAGGTTTTAAAAAAATATTCTTTTAGCAATTTATGAAGAAATTTTCAGAGAAAAACGAGGAAAGGAGATTTTTGCTGGAAAAAGATATCCACACGTTTATATTAGAGGTTGCTAAGACATTTATTATTACTATCTGAATATTCCAATTTAGTAATCTAGCGACATCTATTAGATATAAATGACATAGTTTTATCTATTCTAGTCTATGATACAGGATGTTCGTAAAATAATTTTATTACACTATTGAAATTATCAAACTGTGGATACCATAGAACATCCATTTGAATAGTTAAACAAAAATTACATGTAGTACCGCAAAAAATACATCAAGATTATACTCCACAACATCGATTCACAATAGCAGAAAATGTCAAAACTACTAGCTAATTCGAAAGCGCAACCCAATGTTTTCCAATCAACACGTCTAATGCATTATAATGCCTAAGAGTTTTTCACCCTGTATTATCCATAACGCGTTTTCAATACAGTATACGTAAATATACTTAGCATGTACATCCTTACATATAACAAAAAAATGGTACAGGGTTCTTTGGTTCAATATAATTTTGGTACTTGGCTTAAAATACAACACCAAAAATTGGTTTAAAAAGCAATAATGTTGCAACAAAAACAGTGTATATTGAGTATTTAATAGTAACTAAGTTTGATTGCTAATAGCTGAACAAAAATGTAGCTAGCATCGCTTAATTCAAAAACTGTGAATGCTAAAAAGACGTAAACTTAACTAAACCAGGTAAATAAGTATAACATTTAAAAACAGAGTTGATACTTTAGTTGAAACAGGATAAGTTAGGAATTATCATTAGAATTGATATCGAAGATTTATTTTTACAGTAAATGTTAACTTTAATTAACATTTCACGTATTAAATTTAACATTGACGAATTTAGCTTCAAGACAGACAAGATAGAAAATATTAATGATAGTTATTTTAATATTAAGAATTTTAAATCGACACCTAGTCCAATAAAAGTCTCCACTTTTCTTAGTACAAAAAATATTTATATTACCGAATATCTTCTAATATTTACAATATAATTCGCTATCATTGCTCAGATTCCATTTTATCTGCAACATACATTTGAATACAGTATAACATCTATGTTTTTTATTTATAATTGTGGTATAATAGACAAATATTTCTTTTTCATGCTTGTCATACGGAATTTCGGCTTCAAGGAATTTATGAACATTGTTTAATCTATTCCAAACCACGTCAAAAGCCTACTTTTTGAGTGAGATAAATAAAATTACTAGTACACAACACATACTTAAAACTAATAATAAACCTATCAATATATTGCACACAATACACAAGGACCAAAATCAATTGGTCGAGCTATAAATTTAAATCAATCAATTTAAAATCCTAACATAAAGACACAAAGTTTAAATTCGCTGAAGCCTCGTCGTTAACAAAGCCATGAACTAACTACTGTTTTGGTGTTTGATCCTTTTTGCTGGCCTGGACGGACTAAAAGTCCTCAGGAACTCTATGACTAGACTTAGCTAACTTATAATAAGTTACCTATCATAATATGCCTTATGGCTCTTTACTTAAATACTGACATAACCACTTTGGAATAAGGAACAAAATACATAACTGTTTTACACAGATGAGCCTGATTGACGCTAGTAGTGACTTGTGCATCTAGGGAGAGTAACTTGTGAAAATGTAAATTCTTTAGTACTTTATTAATTGTCACGTCGATGTCTAGGGCAAAGATAAATTTATGGCGCAGATTATGGTAGAAAATAATTAAAAAACAAGTTACTCCGCGGAATAATTTACTCCTTCTAAAATTGACAATGGCTAATTTGGAAACAGGTTGAAAAATAATCTAGTTTATGTTCTATTTTTAAATATTAATACTATAATTAATTAACTTAAGACCCGGTTGCAAGACTACCCACGTAGGGCCAATTAAAAATAGATCATATTTAACACTTCATCAAAGTACAACAACGTAAACTTGCAACGGCTGGCATATAAAAAAGTATTGTTTATTTTTTCGAAGTTAGAACTACATAATTGCTTAACTTTTTTCAATTATGATTAGATATTTATAGTAATACAAAAAAAGTAACCTTTACTTTGAACTGACAGATGTCAAATGTCGATCTATTAAATTGGCCCTACTTTAAGCACATTTTTAAAGTTAGCCCCGATTTAGTCGAAGAGCTAGGCTATTCAGTTTACACTTCATTCGTAGAATATCTTATAAATTAAACCTATTCGATATTGATGATGAAGTCCAACTATTTTTACTCTGTAAAATTTTAAAAATTTAGTATGTTATAGTGCAAGACTAGTACTTTTGTACGTTACACATCATTCTTAATTCTAAAAGTTATTCATAGTTTTATCAGTTAAAAGCAGTCAGCTTTGTCTAATCAAAAATTAAATTCCTTTTGCATCGAATCGTGTATTTATGTACAGACTTAAAATTATTTTAGTTCTAAAATCAACTATCTTCTGCAGTTTATACAATTTCACAATTGGGAATTTATTTTATTTAATTTTAGGGTAGGTACTGAATTCTAAGATACTCGTTTTATTCGTGAAGGCCAGTTTTTTTTTCTTTCTGATCTCAAAGGTAAATTTTGTTATGCATGGGTAATTTTATTGTGAAGTTTATAATTGCTAATTTAAATTATTATGTTATTGCTTAGTTCAATGCTATTTGTTTTTGTGTTGTTCATTTGCTAAATTAATCTAATATTTATAAACAAACTGTATGTAGTTTCATTGAAAAATGATAAACCTGGTAAAAACGTAACTCTTATATTTTGTGTATGAGATAGTGCAGACTATAATGTATTTTTTAACAAATTCAAGCAACTCTTAATTTAATAACAAGGTTTTAAATTTATTATTAATTTTAAAAACACATAAATGTAAATTACTACCCACCCTTTAGTTGTTGCAAGTGCTAAAATGATCACGATGTTTTATAATTTAAATTAATAATGCAGTGCATTTTTGTGACGACTGTTTATATTAATTATATAAATTATATTGCATTTGAGACGGCTATATAAAAGTAAATTAGTGTTTTTTTATTAGGATGTATTATTACGAGAATATAGAATGATTAAATTAAATAACCAATTTAAATTGTAAGATACCCCAGTTAGGTATAGATAGGATTTTCTGTACATTTTATCTTAACATTAATGTTTGTGCTAAATTATTACTAAATTCTTATTTAAATGTTGGTTATTTTATATATTTTTAGGTTGATCTAGCGTCTCCAAGTCATTCCTAAGAAATTATGATTTATTTATGAAATATAATTATTATGTATCACCTTTTCATTTCATTTCAAAATATACATTTCACCTCAATCTCTAATGTGCACAATTTCTATTTTTTTTTTGATGTTTGATGGTTATAAAATAAAAATTGCAACCTGTGAATATTTTACTGATTTGGTTTGACAATATTTAAGAACCAAACATCATAATGAATAAAAATGCAAATAATGTATTTAAAAAAAAAACTTAAAATTATAGTGCGACTAATTTTCTTACTTTGGCAGGCACTTTGGTATTGAAGAAAACAGAAAGTATAGTGCCAAGAGGTTTCAGAAAATTGACAAGTACAGGTTAATACTAGTTTAGTATTGAAACTTTGGTAGGGTTATACGGTATTTTGTCTAGATGTAAGTGCTGAGCGCTTGCCTGAAGTCGTGTAGGGCTGCCAAGAGTTGGGGAGCAGTCGGTCTGGCAAGGGGAGCCAGTGTCCAACACCAAGACATTAAACCGTACCTGGTAAATAGAGAAATTAATGTTATAGACGTGACCCATAGAAACTCTGATTTAACAAAATAACCAAATTTGAAAAAAAAATAGCATTATGAAAGGCCTCCATATATTAAAATTCATAGCATAATCAGCATAACATGATGTTTACTCTCGAGACACCGATCTCCGCTCTATGGGAGGCAGTGGGCTGTTATAAACCAAGCGGGCCCAGTGCCAACCTCCATTTTTTGATAGGACACAGTTTCCTCATGGTGCCTTCTTTCATCATTTCGAGAGTGGTGGTGGTAAAAGAAATTATTTAAAGTAACGTTATTAGCCTACGTTCCAAACCACAACCAACAAGGCTACGTTTGATTTTGATTAAGAAAATTTTAAAGAAAGAAAAGAAGACTGAAAATTTCTTTAATCAAATTAAGAGAGGAGTCAATTTACTTAAAGCTACATTTTAAAATGTATTATTTCATAATTATGGTAAGACCTCAAAATCTAAAGGAAAATTCCACAATTCATTTCGAAAATGAAATGGAAAGCTAAGACGATGTCAATACCAAAACATTCTCGGGCAATGAAAAGTCTTTTAGTAAATTGCATTTTCGCCTCCGGACTTTCAAAGTTGACACTTTTCAACGTCGCTTTTAAGTCCGATTGAAATTTTAAATCGAGGCAAACATTTACACTGATGCAACTTTCTTTTGCAGTGTCTGATAGTTGGATTTGAATAGTTAATACATCAAAAGGCCTTTTCTACTTAGAAAAGAAGCGGAAAAGTTGCACGCAAAACTTTCATCCTTTGGAATACTTCTGGTTGAAAAATGTAGCTGATCGTATGCTCATTTGTCTATTGCTTTGGTTCCTTTCTAGAATTAATACTAAGCATTTAAATTCACAATGTATTAATAAGTTATTCAAATGTCAGGGCCATCTCATTTGGTTTTCTGTAGAAATTCTGATCGATCAAAACTTTGGCAAGCCAACGTTAAAACAGTTCAAAGCTATCTAAATGTAAGTAGTCAGATATAAGAAAAGATAACTCACAGTTCATCAGGACAGTTGTGCGGTTGTGAAGGTCGGTATCCCCCGCTCAAGAAAGCTCCTACGTCAGCAGCATCAAGCTCAGCCAATGGCGATGCTCCTAAAGTTGCTAGCTCCCATAGAGTTATTCCTAATGACCACTGAATAGAAACAAATGTTTAGAGACATTGTAAAGAGAGAAACAGTAACTAGATACTAGACACACACAGTTAATATACTCTAAACGAAACAGAATGGCACTTGTTCTCCCCGTCATTGCGATCATTTTCTTTCTTCTTTACCATACCTGGAAACCTACTAGTAACGGAGATATCGCAGGTTAAATTTCCAACTTTTTCAAGTTTTTTTCAGAAACGTTTGCTATTAATTGCGTCAGCATAATGTTTTAAGTGAGTTACAGTGATTTTTCACTCCAAAAAAAAAGTCGGTCCCAGCAATTATTTTTGCGTAGAGTAACTTAGTTTGATGTACACAATGCTTGGTTGACGGCTTCGTGAAGAGTCTATTTACAAACTGTATTTAAAATAACTTTAAAAAAATGTGTTTATTATCTTAAATCTATACAGTTAAGTGCCGGGGCTTCCCAGAAAGTAATCCGAAGATACTTGTGATGGGATAAACCTCGCTCTTCTTCGAATTAATAAACAATTGTTTATCTGTGCTAATTAGGTATAAGTTACACATTTTAAAAAAGAAAAACCAATAAAAAGAAAAATTAATAAAACGAAAAAATAAAAAATGAGAATCGTGTTTATGGCAGTGTGTTTAGTATAAATGTGTGTTAATAAGTGTGTTCATGAGTGTGGTGCATGTGTGAGTGGGCGTGTGTATGTTTGAATGAGTGTGTAGTGTGTTGGAATGTGTGTGTGTTGGTGTGTGTGTGTGTGTTGGAGTGTAAGTATGTGTGTGTGTCAGTATGAATGACACTCAACCCAGAGTCGCCAAAATGTCTTCAACGGCATAATAATAGTTGTTGTAAGGTAACAAAATAGGGTTACAATCAAGATTTTTTTTTAATGATTGTCAACTTGACCGGATTTCGTCATTCAGATTACATATTATCTACTCTACAAAAATCAACATCAAATTTCCGAATCTTACCACATCGGATGCTGTAGTGTACTGATTTTGGAGCAACGTCTCAGGGGCCATCCATTTGACCGGCCGGTTCTCATTGTCTCCCAAACAATGGTAGTCATCAGGAAACAGGTCCCTTGATAGACCATTGTCTGTCACCTTCAGCCTTAATTTCTCGTCCACCCTACATTACAAATGATATTTCTTCAATGTCATTTAAATCAAATATTAATTGCATTAAAATTAAGTTTTTTTTACTGTCTCTTGTATTATGAAGGAGTTAAACTAACCACTGGTTAATTTTAAAATACATAAATATCAAAGAAATATTAAGTTAGGCAAACCTTGATCATTACTAAGATTAAGCAATATTAAGAATCAAATAAATTAACCCTAAATGAACATTTCTCAATCACCTATTTTGAAACTGACAATACCTTAACTATTCTTTTCATTTAAATATCTATAATCTAGCTCAGTCAAAACAAACTCAAGACATTTTAACTTTAAAAATCAACAATTTAAAAAAAAAAAATACGAGTATTGCTAATGACTTTCCCTAAACAGGACTCTAGTACACAAATTGTCATGATTGCCAAAGCAATATCAAATTTTCTTTGACCCAGTTTTAACTGGGTTAGAGAGATATAATTTATTTTTACAAAGAACCCATGATTATAATTATTCGGTACTCTACTCAAGTTGGCACAAACTTGGTATCTGTAAAATTAGAGTTTTAGAAGATACGAAGTTTTAAGGGCAGTTAGACTAATGTTTAATTTATGTTGTTTAAACTCAATGTTTAAACGAAAACTTTAGCCAATGAGCTGAAAATACTTATGAAAATAAAAATGGCGAAGTGTTTATTTTATTCTATACCATTTCATTTTATAGTCAATCATCTGCGTAGTTTTTTCCCAATTAGATTGAAGTCGGCTTCCACTCAATCCGGGTGACGCTGAATACAAGTATTTTACATGAAGCGACTGCCTATCTGAAATCTACAACCAAGTTAGTACTGGGTTATACGGTATTTCTTGGTAGGACTGGTTGCAGACTTTTGGGCCACTGCCACCTGTAACGACTGTCAAGAACTACAAATGATGATGAGTGTTGTCTGAGGCACGTAGAGACAAACCATCCACAGACTGACTTTGGCAAGCACCGGTTAATTTATTGTTCTTCAAAAATGCTACATTATCTTTTTATTCGACTGATAGCAGAGTTTATCCATAATCATATGTATAGACGAAGGCCTGATTCACTTGTCTTCGAAAGGAGATCCCACTAACTTGGCACGTAATTTTCCATACTTATTCTTATCCATGTTTTTGAGTTTAATAATTTATTTTGGTGAAAAGTCGGGTATATTCCGGGTTTCCTCCGTGTCTCGGAAAGCACGTTAAGCTGTTGGTGCCGGCTGTCATTTGTAGATCTTTGACAGTTTTAATAGGTAGTTATTGGCCTAAAAATCTGACAACCAGTCTTACCAAAGGGTATCGTTTTATCAAGTACTAACTGGGTTGTCAAGGTCAGATAGGCAATTAGTATTCAACTGCATCCCGTTAGACTGGAAGCGGACCCCAACTTAGTTGGAAAAAGGTTAGTCAGATGATGATTGTGAAAAGTCGAGTATATTATAGAATTTCGGACATCCTGAACCTTACACTTTATAGTAGTAATCCTACTTACACACAATTTCTGGCAGCTATGTCAGCGTGTACCAGTCGCTGGACGTGCAAGTACGCCAGACCACAGGCCACCTGGGCTCCTAGGTCCACTAGCTCTCTCGTCGCCGGGGCCGCTTGGTGGCCTAGCCGGCAAGATGTTAGAAACCTGATGGGAAAGAATATTTTGTTTGAATATTTACGTTTTGAGTGATTTTGTTGAGTTAATTAAGACTAGTAGATATCATAGTAAAGATTTTAAAAGTCTAGTACAACGTCAAAATGGTCTGATTGCTTGAATAAACAATCAAATCTGCATTATTACAAGTTGATAAAAGACATTATATATGCAAACGGCTTCTTTAAATCGGCCTGCAGTAAATTCAAATATGGCGATGTATGAGAGTGTTTACGGAAAAGCGATTTGACACGTGGTTGTTTTTGTCGCGGTTTCAGGGCTGCGTCTTCGTAAACAACATCGTAATTTTCAAAATGTTTGTGTTTGCGTGTGTTAACGTGGACCGTGCACGTATAGTCTCTCCGTAAATGAAAAAAAACTTACAACTCGCCGCTAGACGTCACGCTACACGCAATGACTGACGCCACTAACACTAGACACTGACAGATACCTACTTCAAGAGTATTTCTATAATATGTATGTCACCGTAAAATTGTCAAACACGTTAGATTGTAATCTCTCTAGCGAGATTGTAAACTCTCGAAATATTGTCAACTGGACATACTGCTTACAATATAACGCTTTATTTTTCGGTAGATTGTAATCTATCGAAAAGAAACCGTAATATTGTGAAATGCATGCGACGGAAGTATCTCTGCCGCCATGATCGGGACTTGGGGCACCCCCATGTTAGGTTAGTCAGGTACCTTTAACACCTGTAGGTGGAAATACGCCGCGTAGCGGGGCTCCGTCGACTACGCTTTTTAGGGGAATATAAAATGTTTTCAGGTTAGGGTATATTAATCGCTATTTTTCAGGGATGGTACATTGTCTTTTCATGAGAGTGGTACCATGAGGCAAGGGGGACATCTCTTGCATACTGCGTTGTCGAGTTGACTTCCATCGCATACATTTAACAACGGTTTCACTTCGATAAATTACAATCTACCGAAAAATAATGCGTTATATTGTAAGCAGTATGCTCGTTTGACAATCTTTCGAGAGTTTACAATCTCTCTAGTTATATTACAATCTAACGTGTTTAAGAATTTTATGGTGACATATAAAAGCAGCCGTCCATGTAGCCGCGTCCTGCAAAACAGTTTGACCGAACTTTACAATAGCTTTAAAACCCCTAAAATAAGCCGGCAAAGAACAAAATTCAAAATTTCGCCAATGTAGGGCTATGATAAATTCTTACCTCTTAAGATTAGAAGAATGAGAAGGACAGCAATAAACTAGAAGTGGTTTGCGAGCCTCCTCCGCGCACGCGGCCATCGGTGTGAGTACATTCGTATGAACTAAGCCGAAGAGTCGTAATCCTTCGGCTACCAGTAACGCTGCCTGCATTGCTGATGCCGCATCTAGGACAAGATGTCAACAATTTATTTTAAATTAACATTTAAACGATATTAGAGAGACTTCGATTACGATAGTGTCTGTACAAGTATCAAGCAATATTGTTGCTTATGTTTTTTTGTACCCAAAACAACCTACCTGTAACCCAAGCTTTTTTTGTATGAGCTTCCCGTACAAGAGAGAATTTGGTTGGAATGTCTAGCTACATTGGTCGTCGTGAGTACAAGCTGCTATGAGCTGGATATGTCGGCACCGGATTTTTCAAAACTCCGGATGTCTTAGCAGTAGTGTTAAGACATGCCAAAGTCAAAGGTTACCTCTATTGAATGGTAAGTTCAATCAACTTACTGAAATCGGAATAAAATTCTAAGTTTTCTAACGTGTCTTTATTAAGTAATCTAAGATTACTAAACCCGTATTTTACGAATATAATTATTGGATTAACAATTCTAGTAACTTGAAAATATCACGTTTTCTTTTGTACTCAGCTGCCTAGAAAATCACAGTAGGCAGGCACCTATTTCATATTTCCGCCTGAAACAACCTCGATCCTTATCTGCCGAGATGAGATCAAAAACAATCCTATTAGCATAAAAATATGCTCCTATAAGAGCATAGCAGTGCCAATTTGCCATAAAGCCTGCATCTAATATAAGTTGCAATTTGTATGGTCGGCTGATTCCGGGATCGATTTGAGTTTATTTGGAATTTAGATATTGAAGGGAATTTGTTCTATGTGATTTTGGCTTTTTTAGTAGTCTACATTGTGTCCCACTGCTGGGCAAAGGCCTTCCTTTTCTCCCTCCAAACCTCTCTGTTCTGTGCAATTTCTAGCCAGGTTTGTCCTGTGAACATGATTAGATCGTCAGATCACGTTCGCTGGCGTCAAAACAAAGATGAAGGAAATGGTGAGAATATTGTTATATAGAGGTACATCTACATCGTATACAAAATATAAAAAAGCGAGTCAAACTCGCGCACTGATGGTTCCGTACAAACTTTTTAAAGGACAAACTAAACTTTGCTGTTCGTTCCCATGAAACGGCTATTGCAGTTTTCAGATTTTCCCCTTTACATGTGCTGTAAGACATTGCTTATTGCCAAATTTCGTGATTCTAAGTCAACGGGAACTATCAGATAAGTAGTTTTTCGATCCAAACCTTTAAGGTACTTCCGGTAGGGTAAGGAACTTGCCTAAGCGTTCCCACTGCTTGGGATTGAGGCAACAATTTCACAATACTACCCCATACGGGTTGCTTATGTGTTAACATTCAATCAATTGAAAATTCAACCTAAAACCCGCTAAAACGAGAACAAGCCAATGGTATTTTAAAAGCCAATAACTAGTTCTTTTCAGGCAACAGAGTGATTCTAGGCCATAAGCGGGGCTACAAAAAATGTACCAAACGCAAAAGCCGGATTGCAAGCTCCGGCCTCAAAAACGTTTTGGAGTGAACCCCTTTGAACTGCACAATAAGCTTCCAAATAGTCGATATACAGCACAGTCGTCCCGATTGGTTAGGTATTGTAGTTGAGGAATATTGAATATTGTACTTTCAGTCGAATGTCATTTGTGGTGTAGGTAAGAACTACGTAAGAACTAGCACGTTTAGGAAATATGTTTTCTTTCAGTGTAGTAGTATAAGAAGTAATTTTGAATTAAAAAGGAATACGATACAGTAAGTAACGTAACTAACTTAGCGAGAAATATTTTCAACATTGTGTTTTGAGAGTAGTTTTACAAAACTAAGTATTCGTTCATGCTTTTAGTGATCTAAAAATCCAAAGCAAAATAGTATGTATCTTACAGGTTACTGTAAGATACAAAGGGTGTAAAAAAACCCTCAAAGAGACGTAAAGGTTCTCCTCGTTTTTGCGATTATTTTTTGTTCTAGACCACCAGCTTCTAGTTACGGAGATATTGGGGATCAAAGTTCCAACTTCTTCACGAGTTTTTTTTTAATATAACATTTTACTAAAAAAGTAGTACATTTTACTTTAAACAGCTCCACGACCATTCAACGGCACTACGTTTTGAGTGCGGTGCATTGAGCTTTACCGAAAAACGTGAGTTTTCATCCCCAAAAATAGTTGTCTCCCAGCAATAATGTATGTGTTAAGTTACTTAGTTTGATGTACAGAATGCTTGGTTGACGGCTTCGTGAAGGTTGGCTTACACCCTGTATTTTTTAGAATAATTTATTCTTAAATTCGTTTTATTTTGATTAAACGACGGTGACGATCAAACCGTTTCTTTGACAATTAGGTTGGTTTTAAACAAAAACAGTACTCGTTAATAAATATTTTTACAAACTAACCTGAAACAGTCTTGACAACGACCTCCTCATAGGTATCTCCTTTCTTGAAGACTCCCTTGTATACCCTGCCAAAGGTACCCTCATGGACCAGGATCTCGAGGCGGATGTTGGAGCGAGGAGTTGTCAGGAGACGGAGCTGTTCCGCTGGGTCAGTGATGCGGTCCTTGGTTAATGTTTGCTGAAAGGAATTCGGCTTTTAGTAAACATTGCGACTACATTAGTCCATTTGCAAGAATGCAAATATTTGTATTTTTCATCTGGATAAGACATACAATATACCCTAGTCATGCTTCCATAGAAGAACAAATTTAATAAAACTTTTTGGTCTTTGACTTTATTCAAAGACCAGAAAGTGTTGTTCTAAAACAAAATGGTGGAACATCTTTTATGTTTTCAATGATTTTCAAAGGAATATTTAATTGTTATGTTAATGAAAATATGGTAAATTATCTTGTCACTGTTTATGTTCTTTGGCATAATAAGACAATAAAGTTGTACCTAATTATATCTATCTTAACGCCCCTGAAGTTAAAATGGTACTAGTTTTTTTGGTTCCCATTAAAATTAACAACATGCTACGTTATTAAGTTAGCAACAGCTCTTTTCATCAACAAAACTACCTGTTTCAGTGAGTTGTAATATAATATAACAAAGCTACACTGAAAAAAAAAAGTAGTTGCCACAATCAAGATTTGGTTTAGATTGACTAAGTAACTTGTTTGCATCTGAGCCTATCAAGCACAATGATCACAGCAACTACTTTTATTTGATTGAGATATCTTGGTAAGAGTTATCACAAAACCTATTTGCAGCAATCAAGTCAAAACATAGTTCCTCCAACCAAGTTTATTCAGTGTACCATACACACGCACACATACACAATAAGTTGATTGCCTTAAACAAGTAGCTTATTCACCCTAATAAATTAATTTGTTTATACTAACCAAGTAGTTTGTTCACCCTGATAAAGTGACCTGTTTATACCAACCAAGTAGTTTGTTCACCCTAATAAAGTGGCTAGTCCATATACACGCACACATACACAATAAGTTGATTGCCTTAAACAAGTAGCTTGTTCACCCTAATAAAGTAACTTTTTTATAATTACCAAGTAGCTTGTTCACCCTAATAAAGTGGCTTGTTTAAACTAACCAAGTTGTTTGTTCACCCTAATAAAGCAGCTTGTTTATACTAATCAAGTTGCTGGTTCACCCTAATAAAGTGGCTTGTTTATACTTACCAAGTAGCTTGTTCATCCTAATAAAGTAGCTTGTTCACCCTAATCAAGTGGCTTGTTTATAGTAACCAAGTAGCTTGTTCAGCCTAATAAAGTGGCTTGTTTATACTTACCAAGTAGCTTGTTTGCCCTTAACAAGACTCTTGATACATTTAATCATGTTTCTTGTTCGGGGTTATAAAGATAATCTTGGCTGCTCCAAACAAATTAGATTAATGTACCAATCAAGTGGAACTTGATTTATAATGTCACATAATGCTAGCTCAGCATTCGGTATTATTATTTTGTAATACCGAATGTTGATTTAGTATTGTGTGACAATAAAAAACAAGTTTCACGTAATTGGTACATTAATCTAACTTGTTCGGAGCACACAAGATTATCTATAAAAACCCAAAGAAAAATATATGTCAAAAATTGTTAGGTAACCTACCTATCTCCTAAAAAAGTTTGTTACGCTACAGTAGGGAAAATTAAATTAAACGATATAATTATTATACAATCATAATATATTGTTAGGTTACAGACAGGTTGGTTTGGTGCATCGTTCCTCCACTTTCGTTGGCTTCCAAGCTTTATTTGTAGAAAAACTCACAGATGAGCGAAGAAGGAGCGGTATAAATGGCACTAAATTTGTTACTTCTTCATCGGGATCTAAAATAGTGAAAACAAATTTTCATATCTGTCACTACTTAATCAACTAGATTTTAAACCTTTCGAAGAACCGTGAGAAACTCTTCCTTTTTGTAATAAAAAAAAATACACTTACGATCGGCAAGCTCAGCAATTTCCGTATAAAAGTTATCTTTGGTTTTTCTCTGGTTTAGCAATCTGATGATTTTTGTCTTCAACAATGGGAAATTTAATAGCAAATTTTTGGTGTGGTTTGGATGAGCACCTTCAAAATCATGCTCCAACTAGAAATAAAAAAAAACACATCAATATTGGTGGACATTAAGGCACAATGGTCCGCTTTAAGGACTAAGTGCGGAAACCTAAACCCCATAACTAGAAGTGTCCGAAAAATCGTAAGACAATCCATTGAAAATAAATATTTAAAAATCTGTGAAAATTTCAACCGTCTGCCTGGCGAGAGACGGACATACAGACAGACAGACAGCGGAGTCTTAGTAATAGGGTCCCGTTTAACCCTTCTTTGGGTCAGAACCCTAAAAAGACTTGAAAAAAGTTTTTGATATAACACACATTTCATCCAAAATAACAGGTAAGTAATGTGAGTAAATAATTATAAACACTTACCAAACAATAACCTAATGTCGTTTTCAGTGCTGGAAAATCATCAACATATTTCTCGATGGTCGGCCCTGTTTCACCAGCATGTAAATTTCGGATTCTGTTCACAAGTTCGTTTCTACCTAAAAACGTGCCTGCAAGCTCAGAGACCACAAGCGTGCACGCTAGATAAAATAATTTTAGTTAGGATGCATCACAAACACAGCAAATTGTTAATAAAATTTAAAGACAAAGACTTACCAGTTAGCAGGTATCCCACAAATGAAATATAAAAAGTGTTGTCTAGATTAATTCTTGTTTTTCACAGAAAATGAACTCACTCATTAAATGATTAGTCTAGATTAGATTAATTGATATTTTTCACAGAAAATGTAATGAACAAAAAAAAACGGCTGCGGCTGGCGGCTGAGTGACGGCCACAGAACATATATTATACTCTAATGGTGTCACCATTTAACTTCAGCTGGTAAAATAAAAAAAACATGGAACGTGATGATGGTTTTTACACGCCACCCAAGTAAAAGCAAAAAAAAAGATAAAAAGCTTCAAAAATAAATAAGAGCGCATGGGAGTTCGACGACCAATTGTGCAAAGAAGATACTATTGACAAATATGGAGCAAAGTGTTACAGTACACTTACCTAAGCGGGATTTCATTTTCGATTGCATGATGTTTAAAATTAAATGTGTAACTTTTTTTATGAATTTATATTTTTACTATATTTTTGCAGCTTTTTTGGGAAAAATACAAGGTATATTTGTCCAAAATAAAGGTGGCAACCCTAGTGGAAACCCGCAGTGACTTGGTTAAGACAAACAAGCTTCTTGTTTAGGGCAAACACGCAGCTTTATTAGGGTAAAAACCTTACTTGATAGCTGCAATCAAGTTGTGTTGGAGTATTTTTAATGATTTATTTGATAGATACAACCAAGAAGGTTGATTGGGGCAAACAAGCTTCTTGTTCACAGCAAACACGCACCTTTATTAGGGTAAACACCTTACTTGATAGCTGCAATCAAGTTGTATTTGATAGATACAACCAAGAAGGTTGATTGGAGCAAACAAGCTTCTTGTTCAGGGCAAACACGCACCTTTATTAAGGTGAACTATCAAGTCGGATAGAATTTATCATTTAAACTTGATTAGGGCAAACAAGCCACTTGTTTTGAGCAAACATTCTTCTTTTTAAGGGTGAACACCCTACTTGATAGCCGCAATCAAGTTGTGCTGGAGTATTTTGACCGATGTTTTTGATAGATACAACTATCAGACTTGACTAGGGCAAACAAGCGACTTGTTCAGGGCAAACACGAACCTTTATTAGGGCAAACACCGTACGTGATAGTTGCAATCATGTTGTAATGTAGTTTGTTTGTATGATGTATTTGATAAACACAACCAAGCAACTTATTTAGCGCAAACATTTAGCGCAAGATTAGATCAAGTTGTATGGTTAATACAATTAAATGCAATGATAGATGCTATCAAGTCAAACCAACTGAATAAAGTTTCAATAATCTTTATTGAAGTAATCAAAATGCTTGATTGACACAGCTAACTTACTTTGTTACAGTTAACATTTTTTGAACTTGTCTCTTTTTTAACTCTTCTACTATGATGTCTTGTTAAGGGTAATCGAGAAACTTGTTTGAGCGTTCAATCAAGTGAACTAGTATTGCTGCAATCATGTCGTGATGATCAACTTAACTAATATTTTGATTGGTTTAAACAAGATATCGTCAATCAAGCTAAAAAGTCACTTGATTGAATCGCATTTTTTTCAGTGTATTCAAAAATTGCCACTAAACTTCATTGTAATAACTTCAGTAATTCACGACTTAGTACCATTCTTAATTAGACACAATTTCGCATTTCAAATTAGTTCACATTTCAAATAGATAGTGAGGTATCATTTACAAATTACACTGCTGTTAATTTCATCACAATAATTAAAACTTAGAACAACGCTTTATTTAGTTACCACCTCCTTATTTAGTTCCTTTTACAACATAAAACTGTACAAAATCAGCAAGTCTGTAACAAAGCTACTCTAAAAGTGCCTCCGAACGGCATATCTAGTTAATGCTGACACGGTACTAGTCTTTAGTTAGAGACAGGTGCGGACACATAATTGCATTGAGCCGGACTCCGTCCAACGATATCCTTAATCCAGTTTGCGAGATAGCAGCTAGGTTTGCAGTAGATAGCAGCTAGCTGCAGTAGGTGTTGCAGTGGAGCGATTTTGTGCAGAGTGCTTTGATAGGGGGAGTGGCTTGGTAGATAAATAATGCTTTTAATGAAGAGAGGACGTAAATTTTGTAGTGTCTGGGTGATGGTGCTATTGTTTGTAAGGTTTTCGAGAAAGTTCCTTCGGTTGCTTGGTTTATTAATTACCTTTCTTACAGTAACAACACAACTATTGTATGATTATTTTTGCGTGGTTATCAATCCTAGACTCAGTTAAATTTCTAAGGAGTCATTAATAACATTATTTTGATTAAAAAGAGTGCCCATGGAGTTGAGAGTTTTTTTTTTTCTCGAATATAATTATTTACGTTTGACAAGTATACAGCGTATTAAATTAATAAGATGCAGTCATTAGTCAGTAATAAAATATAACGTTACGTAGGAATCTAAAATTTCGATTAAAATAAAACATCAATCATTTATTTGTATCCATAAATCGCTTTGTCACTTCTCCCACAAAAGTCCCATTTACGAAATAAAATTCCTTTTAAAAATCTTTCGAATAAAATTTCCTCGGCTTTGTATCCAAAACCGTCTCGTTTAATAAGAAACTTCTTATTTACACCTCCGTTTATTAGGGATCCCTCCGCAGTGAGGACACTAATTCATATTTCCTCCTAAAGACTTTCAACGGTGCGATTAATTCGTGGACAAAGGGGATTTCAAATTAAAAACTGGGTTCCTTGCCAAGCCCAATAATGAAACGGCTAATATTGATGGAGGAGGCTTGAGCGCGGAATTGTGGATAGTTGGGGCAGAAATCAAAAATCATATATTTGCCATGAATGTGGGTACAAAATAACATGTAAACATTGTAAAAAAGCAGTACAACACACTCTACCTTACGGCATGCAAAATTAAAAATCGTATTTATATCTACTCAATTATACAAACAAATAAAAATAAGCCGACAAACAAAAGAAAATCTTCTTACATAAACTAAACATACAAATTAAATTATTTTTCTTACATTAACAATTGAATTAGAAATTTGAAATAAAATAATAACAGATTAATTTATTATAACACTAGAAACTCTTATCATTCAAAAAATCTTCTAGAGAATATTAACATTTAATAAGGAATTGTAAGGATGTGAGCCTCTTTTTAAATAGACTTAATGATTCGTCTTTGTAGGCATGAGGTATTTCCGGGGTTGCGGGCCTATTCCAAAGAGATACCGTAGCCCCGGAACATAAACGGCGAAGAAGGAACATGTATAGGTTTTAGTCAGTAAAAGTCTGACACTCCCTCCCGCTCCGCCCAGAGTGGGAGAAGTCATTTGATGACTTCCCACCCTAAAAAATAAAAAAAGGCATGAGGTACTTTTTCTTATTATTGCTGTTTTGTTACCTACCTGTAAACATTTGTTTTTTTTTGTATTGCGACGTAATAGATACCCGACGTGTTCTATTATCGTCCATTAGAGTAAAATGATCTTACAAATATTGCATCTTCAAGTATAAACAAGGACGGGGCGTGGTTGTCATCAGTTTTTTTCTTAAACTGCTTTACGAGCTGGACAGAGAAAACGACCAGTAGTCCACATTGACCCTGGATCCAAGGATTTGGAAATTATGAAGAGAGACCTTTGCCCAATTGTGATATTTCACAGGCTAACGGTGACAGTAGCATAACTATAACACAGTTCATGTTTTAAGTCGATATTAAAGTTGTGTTTATGGAAATAACTTTTGAAAGAAACTTTAAAAAACAATTTAAATCCTTTTAAATTGTTTTTATTTTATATTTATGCATCCACATAATTTTCTGGTACCTACAGAGGTTTTAAAACAATAGTAGTTACTTACAGGTATCGTTGATTTCTATTTTATTTTAATTAACATTTCTGAATTTGCACCTTCGCAATTTATGCGGAATTCATTTTAATTAAGTGATTTTGTTCTACCTAATTTTTACCAAAATGATGGGAAACCATTTTCAATGTAATTGGGAACTATAATATTTTCATAATAATGATACAACATTTTATTAAGTGAAAATATTCTGTAACTGTTTGGTTATTACATTCTGTGAATACCGGTATTGCGTAAACGAGTTTATTACCGCACTCTTGCGCTCACCGTGACAAGTTATAACAGTGAAAGTGCTCCAGATTCTGAATGTACTGCGTTATTTCGAGACTGAAGCCACCAGCTCCGATAGCCGTGATCGTCTAGTGGTTAGGACCCTACGTTGTGGCCGTAGTAACCCAGGTTCGAATCCTGGTCACGGCAGTGATCACACTGTCGCGGCGGAGCTTATCTTTTTGAACATTTTGGTATGTTTTTCGTCATTTTATTTTCTATGTTTTTTTAGTAAAAGTTTTGACGAAATTTTTTGTTACTTCTTTTACGGTGTGGACAGTACTGTCCTGTACAGTCGGCAACAAAAGTAAAGTTTCAGAAGATGTATTTTTCTACCGAACTAATTTTTTCCTCTCAAACGAATGATCGTAATGACAACACCTGATTTCCTTACACCTTATGTACTGGGTCAAATTTAATTATAACCAATGTAATATGTAAAAAAAAAACACGAGGTCCTTGACCCAGAAAAATTCGCAAAC
This sequence comes from Xestia c-nigrum, assembly GCA_916618015.1. Lineage (NCBI taxonomy): Eukaryota > Metazoa > Arthropoda > Insecta > Lepidoptera > Noctuidae > Xestia > Xestia c-nigrum. The sequence goes on along the minus strand of OU745245.1, from coordinate 22,113,081 downwards.
GCATTTTATTTTTTTTTCGTGTTAAAACATCGTCTGTGGAAGTTCAATAGCTTATTTAAAATTAATATCAGTAAATTTATTTATTTATGAGTACTATTAAAATGGTAAATATTAATTGATCGTTGGTTTTTCATCAAATCCCTTTTCTAAGAAAACTAGTCACATCTAGCTGCAATCTAATTCCGTTTTAAATACTTGCCAAAGAAGAGCGCTAATTGCATTACGTTTGTATCACCTGCAGGGGAGACGGGGCAACTCTGGGTAACTCGTCTTAAATTGGATTCTTAATGAGCTAAAGGGCTCGTTTAATGCACCGTTCCTCCGCCCTTGTAATGCAGAAGACTTGTAATGAAGCTGGTGTGACAAATATGTTCCGGGGGTGAGGGTTTCTTTTGGTTTATTGGCGTGAAAATATTTTAATAAGTTGTGGAAGGTAGTCCACAAAGCTTTAATTTTTTACTTGCAAATATAGAGGAACTGAATCTATACTAATATTATAAAGCAGAAGAGTTTGTTTGTTTGTTTGAACGCGCTAATCTCAGGAACTACCGGCTCGAATTGAAAAAATATTTTTGTGTTGGATAGTCCATTTATCGAGGAAGGCTATAGGCTATATAACATCACTCTATGAGCATGAGGAGCGGAGCAGAAATGAAGGAAGGAAGGTCAGGAAGGTTTTTTTTTTCTTCGTTTTTCTCTCTTCTGTAACGCAGACAAAGTTGCGTGGGTCAGCTAGTACCTAATAAACCCCGACTTCAAATTTTGATAAGTATTTATTTTTTTGTTTTTTTTAATAAAAGTTACCCCACTCTAGGAATTTCTCATGTATTTACGTACATTCAAACTCACATACACTAAGAGCCAAACCCGGAACAACTTGTATTTTGTTCCGAACGGAGATTGAACCCGCAACATACAACGCAGCAGTCAATCGCTCTGTCACTGCGGCACTCGTGCCGTCAAATTTTTCGTGTTTGTGCAGTGAACCGCATCGAGCCAATTTGTTATTGTCAGGGCCTTATGTGGTAGAGTTGCTATCGTGGTTTAATTATTTATAGTAGCACTTACCACAGACATGCTGTGACATTAAACGACATATTTTGATGTTTTGAATTGTTTGCTTATACAGGCTGTAAGCCACTTCATCACGAAGCCGTCAACCAAGCATTTTGTACATCAAGCTTAGTAACTTTACGCAAAAATTATTGCTAGGAAACAACTTTTAAGTTATTGCATAGCTTCTATCGCGGGCCTCGAGCGTGGAGACCGAATCCAGAAATCCGTAACGATAATAACCTAACACCCCCCGTAAAAAACAAATGCAATAGCTTTACCGCGGCAGTCCCCGAGTGCCACACGTCTTTTTTATTTGGGGTGAAAAATCATGTGTTGTGATATAACTCAATGTAGCGCACCCAAAACATTGTGCTTATGGATGGATTGAATAGAACGGGGTTTGTGGAGGTATTTAAAGTAAAAATCTTACAGTAAAAACTAGTATAATTAAAAAAATAGCTTAAAAACTTGTCAAAAAGTTGTAACTTTGACCCCCAATATATAGCCCATCCCCAGTAGCAAGAAGGTTTCCAGGTATGGTGCAGAATTTTTTTTTATCGTAACGTCGAAGAGAATAAGTGCATTTCAGCTTCGTTAAGAGGTACGGGTGCTTTCAATTTAGACGTTTCGTGTCGCACCGCTGAGGTGCCGAAGCGGTGCGTTTGTCGTCTTCCGTACGGACGTTCGTTTGTTTTCATACAAAGCGCGCGGTGTGGCAACAGTGCAGCGTCGATATGCGCTGCGGTATCGACGGCTACGACAAACGCACCGCTTGAGCACCTCAGCGGTGCGACACGAAACGGCCAAGAGCGGGCGTTTTGGGAGCTGTCTCTTGTAAACTTTGACGTTCAAAAAGCGTTGATTATAATGATTACTTTTAATTTTGACAAAGAAAATACGAGAACTTTGAAGTCGTAAATACGTCAAGAAGTCCCAACAAATCAAACAAACGAATCCTAACCCCAATTTCATTCTAACCTCAAAAATAAATTACTAAATTCCATCTATGTTTGCCTCTCAAGAAAAAGACGCGAGGGGTTCTACCACAATTAATTCCTCGGTTACCTTCGCACGACGTATGGTGCCATTAAAGTGTTTGCGGATTGTTCAGGCAAAGATCAAGAGTAACCTCGTAATGTGGGTTAATTTATCTGGGAGAGTGGCTGACTTTAGTGGGTAAGTGGGAAGCGGGGAGGTGGAGGGGAGTTTTAGGTGAGGAATTAAATATGGAGACTCATGGGTGTGTGAAAGTACTGTTTGGTGTCTACGTCGTGTTCTAGTGTTTGTCTTTTCGTTAATGTTGTGTGCTAAGAAGTCGATGTACAGTAAGCGTTCATAAGCGCACAGGCACGCGAAGGATCATATTGCTGTGAACGCACGGCCGAGCGTCCGTGCGGCTGTATGTGTAAGCTGTCTCAATACAGTACCTACGCACACCACAGCCACAGAGTCGCCTACTGTCGCAAGTTGTCGCGTCGCTCTCCACGAAACAAAAAGATATATATTACCGTCTCTTTTGTTATACACGCAGCAAACGCATGATCGTATTTGCATTGGATAGGTAAACTTCGGCTATATCTACCAGGTGTTGATAGCTGTTTAGGTTAAGCAGTGGATTCACGATCAACGTGTCTTGAGTTCAAATCCCGTTTACATACGGGTTTTTTTTTTGTTACCACTTTAATTTATATTTGTATTTTATACAAAAACTATTTACTTAGGTATTTATTTTGAAATGGGTTCATGCTCATTATTTATTTTTTATAAAGATTTAAATATAAGTTAATAACCCATCATAACTATTTATGAGATTGTGTAATATTTTTTCGGTGTTGGAAGGTGGAAAAAAAAGTGCTGACAGATAACAAAAATTGTTTTATTCGTTTCATTTATTCATATAATTAACAACTTTAATAAGATTTGTAACGTCACATTCCTACCTAGCTATAAGAAGTTCTCTTGTTACCGTTCATAAGATTTTTTTGTGTATCTGGATACCCACTTTTAAGTCATTTTTTATTAACATAACAAGGATATTCTAATAACACAAATATAATTGTTGATACCCACTTCTATCTATCGGTATTCAACAGAGCTTACTGAAAACTAACACATAATTTTATACTTCGTGAATATGTTTTTTATGTGACGTCACAATAAATGTAACTCATATTGAGGTTATAGTTTAAGTGTTCATTTTCCTGAAGAAAAGAAGATTGAAACTAAACCTCAATTTAGGAATTATTAATATCGCTAAATATTTTGTAACACGTCTAATTAAAACTAGAACATTAGGGATTAATATTTTGTATAACCCCCATTATTTTCAATGCAGTCAAGTAGACGTATGCGGCTTAAAGTCACCCAAAGGGCAATGGAGAGGGCTATGCTCGGAGTTTACTTGCGTGATCGCATCAGAAATGAAGACATCCGCAAGAGAACCAAGGTCACCGACGTAGCCCGAAGAATTGCTAAACTTAAGTGGCAGTGGGCAGGGCACATTGCTCGCAGAACGGATGGCCGATGGGGTCGAAAAGTTCTGGAGTGGCGACCGCGAACCGGAACAAAATGGAAGTAATCCAGTGAAAGTCTAAATATTCCCGTGCGAAATGTAATCGTTCTTCTTTATGTCTTTCTGTCAAGAAGGGCATTTTAGCTGATCTTCTGTGATGCAAGCCTTCAGCGTGGAGGGCACGGCGAACAGTTTGCGGTGACTCCGAGTGTGTCGTAGGTGTGAAACCATTGGTTTCATACTCGCCCACGATATGTTGTCGCTGCGCTTCGCTAATAAGCGACGACCTTCCACTTCGCTGTCTACTTGCAAGGCTCCCTTCTTCCTCATACCTTTTGATCCAGAGACTTACTGCATTTCTCTAAACAAAAAAAATGATGTTAGGCAGCTGTAATAAATACTAAAGTGACTTCATTCTGCTGAAATGGACCTTTTTGACGCAGCCGTGAGGCACACAGCACATTACTACTAAGTCCAACTTATTGTTTTGTATCTTTCTTATTTATTATTGTGTGTGTGCTTTATTAACTGACGTCAAATAAATATTTTTCTTTCTTTCTTTTCTTTCTTTCTTTCATTCACTCTGCATTTATAAATCCAATAATAAACACTAATTATTTATCTTGCATGATAGATTGAAAAAAAAAATAACGAATTAAGTAAACCACAGGTCACCAAATAAATGAACAATTTATAATACACATTCGTTTTTAAATTTTTAATGTTTAAGTTACAATTCATAATACTCACATTTAGTCCTATTAAGGCCACTTTTATGAAGCGCGGATAATTCGCGATAATAGTCGCCCTCGCCTTAATATTAATATTTGCCCGCATTTTAAGAATCACACCAACAACAATACCGCTATCTATTAAACCACACGTCACTGACCATCAAATACCACATTATATAGTGTATTCTGTATGACTACAACCAAACGACAAAGTTCATTCCGATCAAGTTAAAATATTCATAAAACTCATGTCTACCTCACGGAAATCTAACAAAATTCTTGACTTATTTTTCTATCTACCTCCCTAACTTTACGAAGTGTGTGAACAAAGCAAACAAGTTAAATAATATAATATTTCTGTAGAGTAAAAACTTACAAAAAGACTAAAAGTAACTGTGCGGGATTTGAACTCACGGCTTACTGATTCGCTCTTAATTCTGGACGGGCCCAACCGCTAGGCCATCATGTCTTAGATATTGGCATTGAAATTATGAACTACAACTAGTTGCTGACAATATCTATTTTGTTGAAAGTAGAAGGTCGTAAGTCAAACTAAACGTCAAGCTATTGCTTTGTGAGATTGCTTATCGACTTTTGGTCGGCACTGTACCTACCTAAATACCTACAATAAGCTTTAATTACGTCAGACAAACGAATTGTTCATGCGAATTGACTACCAAATTTAATTATCTGGACATTCAAACTTGAACGGTGAATAGACTCTGAGAAGAACAATATGCCACGAAAGGAGGTGTTTCATGAGATGCCAGGTAACAGAGAAGTATGGGAGAAGAAGACACGGTGCGTTGACCCCAAACAAATTGGGACAGAGCCAAGAAAATGATGATGATTCTTCAACGCTTGTATGGTATGGCAAATTATCGTAGTGTATCAATTTGATAAATATTTTATTTTTTCAACTGTAGAATTGCTACAAGAAAACTTAACGAATAAGCAGTACAAGTACGTAGGATTCGATTGGACTCGATTAGATGAATTTGACAGTTATTCTCGATAAAATGGGTTTTTATAGAGTCAAAAACTCATTTTATCGAGAATAGCTGTCAAAATCTAATCGAGTCTTATCGAATTCTACGTACTTGCACTGAACATAGGTTAAGTCTAGATAGTTTGGATGCGTGCCCATACATGGAACTATTGGACTGTTCAGTAGTTTCAACGATTTGTTACTGAGAGTAATCGTGTGTAACAGTTGAGAATTTGTATCAGTCCAACCGCAACATGCTCGAAGGTAATCGATCAGATCGGGTCATTACCCACACACGCTACCAATTTAATATATCTAAAAATATCACTGTTGGTACAGCTGATGTTGACGCCAGAAGGGTATTTAGGAAAATAAATGAAACTTTATCAAAATCGAAATGGAAAACAATAAATCGGTTGCATACCCCGATAGGCCACTGCAATTACAACTTTGAAAATTAGGGGATTTTAAGCCCATCAGACAAACTAAAAACCTTAACGATAAACTTGTTTAGTGTGTGCCTTGAACAAGACCAACTTACTTTTAAAAATAACTGCCGATCCTAACAACACGCCTGTAATAAAAAATAACGATCGAAAATAAATGAAAGTTAAACTAAGACAAGTCTTATTTTTGAAAAATAATGGAATATTATTTATTATTTATTTTAAATGACCGTCAGTCTACTACTCTGAGAAGCAATAAACACCTCAGACTAATGGTGCTATTCTAACTGATCTAGAAAGTACCACCACGAAAAAAGAAGATGACCAAAAATAACTGATCACCCTGTATTATTCTACTTTACTATATCTTACAGTAAATCGCTGTCGCCTATACCCCAGACTCCGCAGCCCGCGCCTCTCCGAGACCGGCAGTAAACTAAAATTTACGCCAACACAGAAGTAATTTATTATCCGGTGAATTTAGAGAAACATTTACCGACGGTGCCAAATGTCTTTATTAGGTCACGTTTGCAATAGTAGTAATAATATCACCTGAAGATGTATTGTTTGAAACTTCTACTGTTTTTAAAAATATTGTATTTGTAAAACAACCTAGTGAAAGAAAGTAAGATAAAATATTTATTACTCGTATAGGAATCAAGAAGATAATTATATATTTATTGCCAAACTTTAGTGGGACATTGCTTGCAGAAAGGATGACCGATGGGACCGAAAAGTTCTGGAGAGGCACCGCGAACCGGAAGACGTTATGTTGAAAGACCTCCCACTAGAATCTAGATGGACTGATGACCTGGTGAAGGTTGCGGAGTTCCGCTGGATACGAGTCGCTCGGGACCGAACAATGTGATAGTGTCTCAAGAAAAAAGTCTTATGACCAGTGTGTGTTGCCGGTGATTACATACGGGACCGAAACGTGGCCGCGCACAACAAGCCTTATCAAAAGGCTTAAAGTCACCCAAAGGGCAATGGAGAGGGCTATGCTCGGAGTTTCCTTGCGTGATCGTTTCAGAAATGAAGACATTCGCAACAGAACCAAGGTCACCGACGTAGCCCGAAGAATTGCTAAACTTAAGTGGCAGTGGGAAGAGCACATTGTTCGCAGAACCGATGGCCGATGGGGCCGAAAAGTTCTGGAGTGGCAACCGCAAATCGGAAGACGATGCGTTGAAAGACCTCCCACTAGGTGGGCCGATGACCTGGTGAAGATTGCGGGAATCCGTTGGATGCGAGTCGCACGGGACCGGTCAATGTGGCGACACTTGGGGGAGGGAGGCCTATGTCCAGCAGTGGACGTCTTTCGGCTGAAATGATGATAATGATGATGATGATGATGAAAATGACGACGAGAAACAAACAAAAATAAAACTAAGTGAAATTCTGAATCAGGCTTCGTTTCTTAACGCCCGACGCGCGACGTGTCTAAAAAATTATTTGAACTCTTTAGATAATATTATTACTGAAAAAAAAAGTAGATACAAGTCTAAAACTGTACCTACGTGTGAATATGTAAATGCGACGAGCGAATGAGTCAACCGTGGCTAAAAACCACACAATAATCTTCAAATAATAGCTGTTCGTAATTTCGGATGGCACCTAACCACAATGCTCCAAAATTGGCCACATTATCGACAAAACGGTGCTATTACAGTTGGAACATAGTACTAATTGTCTAACGACTGTGTAGTTTATTTGCATTACCAAATGTGAATTAGTATAATTACCTAATTTAATTAATAAGCTAACATAATTAGTTAATTGTTAATCCACAGGGTTTACTCTCCAATATCAATTTGAATACATAGAGTTAATCAGGTGGATTTGGATAAATATGTACTGAACAGCATAGTCAACCTGCTACCATACAAATGAATACTGAGACGCGAATACTCGCGAGCAGTAGCGGTGGCCCAGTGATGGCGGCCCCGACTTACGAATAATAAGTCGTGGGTTCGAACCCAGACGGGCCCATCACTGTGTAATTTATTTCATCATCACTGCTCTCAAAACGATGAAGGAAAATAAAATCATCGTGAGGGAACCGGCAATTATGTCCAATCAATGGGCATTTGAGCCAAAAAATTCGAAGACATGTGACATAGCTACCAATCCGCACTGGGCCTGCCAGGTGTGTTATATTGCCCATTCCCTCTCACAGAGAGAAGCCCTGTGTGCCAGTGATTACTCGCGGCCTTCTTATGTTGCGCTAAATACTACCTGCAAAGCTATGCAGCGGGTAAATGTCCACATCACCTAAAAACACCACATAAGATGCACGAAACAACATCTTTTTTAACAGTAATTCATAACTTGCACACACTTACAAGTCCAGAAGTTTTTATTTTTAGAGTCAATGCTATCTATTTAATGTTTTTTTTGAAGTGACCACAGCAGATAAAAATGTTGTAACCTCTACTCTCGCCATGTTGAGTAGGTATCATGTGTTTCGCTAGAGGAAAAAAGCGTTTTAAATGCAAACTACGAGTATCTAGAATTCTAGAGCAATGGCCAAGTGTCTGCATGTCATCGCTCTGGCGCCAGACTGACGAAGAAACTCTCTAGTCTCTACGCGATAAATAGTGAGAATTGCTAGTGGACGTTGTTTTAATAGCCACACAGCCCTATTTCCAGCGAAGGCTTTGACCTTACTAATCTTGAGACGAGACACGAGCTAAGGAAAAGATTGCAAGATTTTTCCTAATGATTTTATAAACTACTGGCCTTGTCCGTGATTTTGTACACGTGGAAATTTTGTTGTCATTTTCTGGGCAATTTTTTTTATTGTTGTCTCCTTTACCTATGATATGTTTTAAATAATTTTCTTTCTTTTGTTATAGAAGACCGGAGTCTTCTAATACAGGCATTGTTTGCTTAAAAGAAGGCTCCAATCACAAACTAATTGTTATTATTTAGTTGAAGAAATAAACAATTTTGAAAATTGTTTTTTTTTAAAGTAGCGTTTGTGTGCCAGACTATAATCAACCTCTGTGCCAAGATCCTTTTAGCCGTTCTGGCGTAAATGACGTAACAAACATTTATCCATTCAAACTTTTGCATTTATAATAGTAAAGCAGGTTTTTTGGTGAATCGAAATAGCATTCACAAAGTGGTTATTACGGCATGCGGAATTGGGTTTAAGTCCCATTGTCAAAACCTGGAAAAAAAACCGGTATAACTACAGGACCGAAAGCCGGTTCTGCAAAACCTTAGTAGTAAAAAAGCTTGTGCACGGCTTGGCTAGTCCTGATGACTGTTCCAAAGTATACTTTATACGAGACAAGTTTATTTCACTTATTGAATACACACTTACTTGGGAAACATGTGTGAGATTCGAAGCAGCGTAATACGAGACTCTTGACTCCGGCTTAGCGTACACATGTTCTCCTATGTGCGTTGTCGCATACGGAGAAGGTGACCGGCGACTGCCTGTGGACAAAGGTATTGATTAATATTACTTAGCATCACGTTTGGAATCGAGGGTGAAACAGAGGGTATACCCACAAACAGAAGGTGAGCTTATCACCATGATCCGGGCACAAAATTAGTATTATTAGAAAACTTTATTTTGTTTACACCAATATCGACAGGTTTTTATTGAATCTGATGATTACTAACACAAGGACAACAAAGCGTATTCCCTGTTTTCTTCAAAGGGCAACGCAGAGGTGAGGAGTGTTAATTATAATAACGTTTAATATAAAAGGGAACCACGCTATTGCAATCAGCCGGACAATCAAATTGATTATTTACTTATGTCAATTAAACTGTCAAAAGGTGATGGTTGATGTACATACGTACGTAGATAGGTATAGTATGACCACTTTTATGTGAGCAGTTCAAGGCGGCTTTGCTTGTCAAGAAAACTTTATCGATATGTCAAACTTGGTATATTCATTGGTCGAGTACGAGTATACCTACATTGTGTACACGTCAGCGTCACATTGTAAAAAACGTTAGATAACGATAACTAGAGAGATTTAAAACTCTCGAAAGATTGTCAGACGAACAGACTGCTTACAATATTACGCATTATTTTTCGGTAGAGAAAAACTTCTGTCACCTTTCTCGAATTCTATATTAGAACACTGATTTTACCAAGAATCATCCCATCTTTTTGAATAAAGAAAATCCTGTTTCTACGCTCAAAACATAATTTTCATTAGAACTAAATCAAACGTAAAGTCATGTGACCTCTTTCTTGGAAAACGTTTTCCTTATTTTAAAGAAAATCTCAGAGAATGTGCGGTGTGAATGTAAAATATAAATCAAGGTGGGAATTAAATGGAATTCATCAGTGAACAGTCGGGGACGAAATACTTTCGCCATAAATCTGTTGACAAAAGTTATTTAGAGAATTTAACGCTTGCTCACCTGAAAGAATTATGCCTCTTATTTTACATGTATCAGAAATGTGTGATCAGTGTAACTTTCTCCATAGTATCCATATATTATTGTGGCGTGCTGGTATTAAATTAAACCACATAAAAACTTAATAATGGACTGTAATTTTTGATAGGTAAATTTTCGTGTACAATACGCGTGTCGGTCTTACGATAGCTAGCTTGACACCATAGACAAACATCAACTTACAGATCAACAGTGTGGCCACTTTCCAAATAGTATCTATGGTTTGTTTGTTGGAACGAACATGCTGGGGAAACGGGAAACAAATTTCACTAAATTTAAATGTAAGAGGCAAATCTCATCATGCTATATTATTTACTTTATAATACTTAATTAAAATTTATATAAACCAAAGCAGATTGTTTATTATTTATTCTACTCATTTAAGTCCCCGTTCCAGAATTACAAATTGTTATCTTTCACAGCTATTATATAAATTTTGGAGCACTGGAAGAGAGCGTTAGCTAAATCTGAACCGTATGTAGATACTAATAATATATTATTTTAATTACAAGGCCTTTATTAACATTTAGTTGCTAAAAATGATGAGGTTATTAGAAAACAGACGTGCCTATAAGAACGCCAGCTAAGTTAAAGTTAAACATCTTATAAACTAAGTTACAACTAGGTATTTATTTATTTATTCAAGGTATCATCAGTTATCTTGAATATTTAACCTTAAGAACATAAACAAGGCAAACAATATGTTTTGAAGTTGGGTATTCCTTATAACATACAGTTCTCTTATGTCTAAAATTTTCTTATGATTTTAAAACTACACTTATGATTAAATCTATATTAAGAATAAACTTAAACTATAGTCTGGTACCTAGTCCAGTAAAGCAGTTGAACAATATTAATATTTTTATATAGGTAACAATGTATGCACAGTCAACTAATAATAGCCTGCTACTACCTAAGAAAAAACAAATCATTAGTTTTACAACATTTAGATCACACCATGATGACCCTGACACAAACAATCAACTCATTACTGAACACATGCATCTTCATCCCTCTACTGTTTGTAGTTTTTTAATATTTTTCAAAGTACAACCCTGCTCTTATTCTACAGGAAGTAAGCATACCTTACCAATGCTGGTTGTCATAACGAAACCTTTGCTGGTTTTAATGTCCAAGGCTCTGACCTTGCCATCTTTGCCAGGATGAATTTTAACTACCCGTGCCATTGGCCAGCGAAGAGGAGATGTGTTTTTGTCACGTATGATAACAAGAGAACCTTCTTTTATATTTAATGTTTCTTTGAACCACTTAGGTCTATTTTGTAATAAAACCAGATATTGGTTATGCCACTGTTTCCAAAAACTCTGTACCATTTTAGTGCATTTTTTCCAAAATGATAGTCTATTGATTGGTACATCTGATAAGTCAGGTTCAGGAAATGTTGACAATGATTTACCTGTTAAAAAATGACCTGGAGTCAAATACGAATAGTCTGTCGTATCAGAGGTTGATAATGCAGCTAAAGGACGTGAATTTAATATCCCTTCAATTTGGATTAAAATAGTATTCAATTCTTCATAAGTAGTAATAGTATCTCCTACCACTCTCTTTATATGGTACTTGGTACTTTTTATACCTGCCTCCCAGAGGCCACCAAATACTGGTGAATAACTGGGTATAAATTTGAATTGAATCCCCATTTCAGCAGCATAACCTTGCACCTTACTTTGGTGATTCTTATTAGACTGCAGTTTGTATAAGTCATTTAAGACATTGCTGGCACCTTTAAAGGTACTGGTATTGTCACAATGTATCTCACTGGGCCTATTGCGCCGAGATATAAACCTTTTCAAACAATTTATGAAACTTTCTGTAGTTAAGTCTGTAACTAATTCAATGTGCACAGCCTTTGTAATGAAACATACAAATAAAACTATGTATGATTTTAATATAAGTGGTTTTCTAACCCGATGCATTTTTATGTGAAATGGTCCACCATAATCTATTCCCACCTTTTCAAATGCACGAGAAGGAGATACCCTTCCCTCAGGTAAAGAACCCATTAGCTGTTCTGAAGCCTTTGCTTTGAGTTTAAAACAAATTATGCATTTTTGTATTACATGACTAACTTCTCTTCTACCATTGATGAGATGATATTTTTGATTCAAGTTTGACAACACTAGCTTCTGTCCTGCATGTAATAATATTTTGTGTTCCCTTTCGATAATTGCCTTGGTTACAGTTGATTGCTTTGGTAAAATTATGGGGTGCATTTGATCATAGGAGAGATTAGAATGCTGTAGTCTCCCTCCAACACGAATCAATCCCATACCATCTACAAAGGGACACAAATGAATTAAATTAGTCTTGATAGGATTTTTTGTCAATAAACAGTTTATTTCTTTCATTAAGTGTTGATGTTGATCATGTTTAATAATTATTTTTAATGCATAATCTAATTCGTTAACTTTCAAATAAGAACATTTAGTTCTCTCCTGAGCAGGCAACCTGCAATTATTTATAAATCTATAAATATATGCCACCAATTTCTGAAGACGATTGAAGCTATATTTTTTGAAAATATCTAGCTCTTGTTTATATTTGACGACAGCTGAAACATTGGTTTCAGGAACAACCTTTAACAAAGTAAAATTAGTATCATGCCTATAATCTTTACTATGCATATGTTTTGGACCATGCCACCATAACTTGTTGGCTTGTAATAAATGAGGATCCACACCTCTTGATAAACAATCGGCTGGATTATTATTGGTGTTGACATAATGCCATGAACAATGTTTGCTAATTTCTAAAATCCTTGTTACTCTGTTTGCAACATATCTGTCTAACTTTATAGGTGCTAATTTAAGCCAAGAAAGTACTATCATGGAATCTACATATAGGTAGGTATGGATTTCAAATTGATCCTTGATATTTTCTATTATTTTGTGAGCTAAGGTGGCTAGTAATAAAGCACCATTGAGTTCAAGCCGCGGTACAGTCAGCCTTTTAATTGGATTGATGCGTGACTTTGAACACAGTAAGTTCATATTGACATTTCCTTGTGAATCAATTGTTCTTAAGTATATGCAACAACCGTAGGCTTGATTGGATGCATCAGAAAATCCAATTAATTCAATTGATTTCACCATGTCAGTTTTAATATTTCTTTTGATAGTTATGTCAGACATGTTCTGTAAATTATTAACAAACTGTTTGAAACATTCATTTAATTTTATGGTTAATGGTTCATCCCAACTGGTTTTTGATAACCAAGCTGCTTGCATTATAATTTTTGCATTGACTAAAATTGGACCAACCAACCCCAATGGGTCAAATATTTTACTGATAAAACTTAATAAATCACGTTTAGAGTATGATTCTAATGTCTGATACTTGGGACATTTAACAATAAAAACATCTTGTTGCACATTATATGAAATTCCTAATGTTTTAATAGTAACATTATTTTTACTGATATCTATTTCACTTAAACTCTGATTTTCCAAAGGAATATCTTGTAATAAACTTGGTTCATTAGAACACCATTTATGAAGCTTGAAGTTTCCTGCTGCTAAAAGTTCAATTAATTCGCTCTTGATTGACAATAACGTTGAAAGGTCATTTGCTCCTAGATTAATGTCATCGACATATGTATTTTTAAGCAAAGCTTGAGAAGCAAATGGATACTTATCTTTAAATCTATGAGCAAGCTCATATAAACACCTTGTTGCTAAGTAGGTTGAACTTTTTAAACCATATGTCACTGTACATAATTGTATACATTGTATATTGTCAGCAATGTTATCTCTCCATAAAATATTCTGAAATTGACAGTGTGCTGGATTCAGCATCAAAGCTCGAAACATTTTTTGAATGTCAGCAATAAGCACAAACTTATAAAGCCTGAATAAAACTAGCGTGCCAAACAAATCGTTTTGCATTATTTCACCATTAAGCAAAACATCATTCAGTGAAATGCCTTCATTTGTCTTCATTGATCCATCAAATACAACTCTTAATTTTGTTGTTTTACTTCCTTCATTAATCACACAGTGATGTGGCAGAAAATAAACTAAGTCTGTAGACAAGTTACAGCTTGAAATATCAATGTATTGTGCATGACCTAAAGAGATGTATTCTAATATGAATTTTTTATAGGATTCATACAATGTTGAATCTTTCTTTAGCCTTTTTTCTAAGCTTAAATATCTTTTAAGTGCACATGAGAAAGAGTCTCCTAACTTCAATTTAGTTAAATCTTGTTTGAAAGGTAAGTCAACTTGAAACTGGTTATTTTTAAGTTCTACAGTTTTTTGAAATATCTCCTCAGCAAGCCTTTGTTCAGAGCTTGCTTCAGAGTACACTTCAGGTACCTTTTCACATTCCCAAAACTTTTCAATATTATTATTTAATATTTCGAGACCTTTTTTGTGAAGACAAACATGGCTTGAAAGACTTGCTGACCCACTGATGTGATCAACTGTATTATTAGAAACTCCAGCAACCACATAACCAAAGCGTGTGTTTTGCAAGCATAAGTTCCCCGGAATAGATAGAGGAATTTGTTCACGCAATAACAGCTGGAAAAATATGTTGCATCCCAGCAGCATGCTTATTCTTTGGGATTTATAAAATTCTTTATCTGCTAGCCTTACATAGGAAGGAAGCTTTAAATTGTGTACATTTACATCAAATTGTGGTAAGTTACAGGTGATGTCTTTGACAACACAGCAGTTGATAGAAGTACTAAAGCTATCATCCAATGAAGATATACTAAATTCAGCGTTGTAAGCAACATCCTGTTTTCCATCACCTATCCCCTGTACAATGGCCCGTGCAGCATATAAGTTGCAATTAATTAAATCGGCAATGTCAGATACAATGAACGACACCTGGCTTCCAGAGTCTAATAACGCTCGGACATAGATAGCCTGACCATCTTTTTTAAGTAACTTTACCTTTATTGTGGGCAATAAAACATTGTCACCACGCCTTGCAATTAAGGCAATAGAATTATCAACGTTTTTAGCTTCTATAGCTGCATTTGAAACATGGGTTTCTGATGATATAGCATCATGCAGTAAGCTATTATGCTTTGATTTACATGTCACACACTTGAATTGCATCTTGCATGTGCCTTTGTGTGTATTTAAACATAATTTGCATAAATTGTTTTTTGTAACAAAGTTTAAACGATCAGCAGTATTTGCAAGCTTAAATTGAGGACATAAGTATAATTTATTACATCCCTTGTTGCAAAACTTACATTTTTGGGATGAAGACGCATGTGTTCCAGCTAAACACTTCAAATTGCTCCTTTCATTCCTCTTTCCTTGAACATCATCTGCACTGGTAGACTCCAGAGCAGTAGCCCGTTGATCTAGAAAGGTTAAAAGTATGTTTAACGTAGGTACTTGTCCCTGTGTTTCCACAAAGAAACCCTTGAGAGTATACATATCAAGTTTTCTCTGCATTATGGTCAACAAAATATGATCCCAATGTTCTATAGGTACATCTAAGTTTTTTAAAGCTCCTGTGTGCTGCCTTAATTGACAAACAAGCTGCCTTAGGCCCACAGAAGTACACTTCTTTATAGGATTTAAGTCCAATATGCTTCCTATGTGGTAATTAATTATTTTAGGCTTGTCATCATAGCGTTGTTTGAGCAACCTTAATGCCTCCTCATAATTTTCTGAAGTAAGACTTAAATGTATGATAATTGCTAAGGCATCACCCTCTACAAGAGATTTCAGGTAGTAAAACTTTTCACAGCTACTAAGAGTTGTGTTATTATGCACTACGCTTGTAAAAAGTTCTATAAAATTATAAAAATCGCCCACCTGGCCGTTGAATTTGGGAATTTCTATTTTAGGCAATCCCTTGAACCCATTGTTATTCTCACCACCTTTGCTGATAGGCAAGGAATGTAGAATTGCTGTTGCCGCAGACTTCTCTCGGATACGCTGGTTCAGACAGCTTAAAAGATACAAATAATTATCTTCTACTGCATCAAAATTATCTACAGAGTCAGGATTTAAGACTTGAATTTCTAAATTTAATTCCGAGTAATTATTAAAGCACTCAACTAACCTGTCTTTTTTAACAATCATTTCGTCTATAGAAATTTTTTCAAAGTTAGCATCACTCACAAATTGTCCAATTTTTGTGATGCAGCCTTTGTTCTGACCGCGTGTTGCAACTAACTTCGCTAATTCCCGAGCCATGTTGCGCAATCGTAATAGTTAACAATATTTTAAACTGTTCTAAGGCTATTTTAACGACAATAAATTAAACCACTCACTAATAATAAAATTATGCTAACGAATTAATCTTATGGCGGCCGTGCGCTGCGCTGACGCCGATACAAATTTCGGTTTTCGGATAGATTAGATAATCTGTGGTTTTCTGTTCCGTCGCACGTTGGGGCGCGTTCCGATGCTAGCAGCGCTGCGATGCACATCCGCAGCATATATCGGTGTGTCTGTCCTTTTTTCCCGTTATGAGTAGAAGGACAGAAATATAATCACACGTAATCATGTATCCGTGTGCAAATCAAGTACATACCATACCAGGTTCTTCTTTGTTATAAAAAAGGATAGCGTTGCAGTTATTGATGCACGATTGTAGGTTGTAGATCAATGATCTTCGAGACACGGAGTGGCGCAGCAATGCAGACAGCCAAATAACCTCCGCAGCAGCAATGCCGCCGGCAGACACGTTGCAAGGCAGAACGCGCGCCGTCTTCTTGAGTTCTTGAGCCACGCCGACACGACGAAAGGGCTTCCCACGAACGATTTAGTTTCGAATTGAATTTATTTCCGCGAAGGACCAATTTATGTGGCGTGCTGGTATTAAATTAAACCACATAAAAACTTAATAATGGACTGTAATTTTTGATAGGTAAATTTTCGTGTACAATACGCGTGTCGGTCTTACGATAGCTAGCTTGACACCATAGACAAACATCAACTTACAGATCAACAGTGTGGCCACTTTCCAAATAGTATCTATGGTTTGTTTGTTGGAACGAACAATTATTGTAATCGCGAAAAATAATCAGCTACTCCATAAAAAACTTTAATTCAAATTCAACCCAAATGTATGGAATTCGTCATTACGATGTGATGAAGAAAATTGTTCAGTTCGATGGTCTGAACCTCACCTTTTCGTGGCGTGCATAGGGACCAACATAACAGCGAGCCCATAAGGCAAGCAATATTGTTCAGAAACCTTAACTAACATTATGAAAAGTTAGTAGATTATAGGGGCAAGCCAAGCTTCTGAGCTTGTATGAAAATACCGCCACTTTTAATATGAACACACCTTAATAAAAGCGGTTTAAACACCTCTTCACGAAGCCGAAAGGCACTTGTTCTCCCCATCATTGCGATCACTTTTTGTTCTACATCATACCTGGGAACCTTCTAGTTACGGATATATGGGGGGTCAAAGTTACAACTTTTTGACAAGTTTTTTTGTTAATATAAGGTTTTTTTGTAAGATTTTGATTTTTAACACCTCCACGACCCCCGTACTATTCAATCCATCCATCAGCGCAATGTTTTAAGTGCGTTACATTAAGTTCTACCACAAAACATGATGTATAACCTCAAAAAAAAGTTGTTTCCCAGTATTTCAGCATTTTTGAGTAAAGTTACTTAGATTGATGTACAGAATGCTTGGTTAACAGCTTTGTGATGAGGTGGTTTACACCCTGTATAATAATCTACAGAAATGCAGAACACGATATAGAGGATGGCTTTTTCTTCAAAAGCACCATATTATTATGGTGGGCACCAGTTGATAAAAAAATATCATACATCCACTGTTCTAATTATTTTACAGGAAACATGCTTCTATAATTAGGTCATTTACGAACGAATGTCACTGTAATATTTGTTCCAGAATTTTCGTAAGGAATTTTCCACGAGAATAATATAAAAATACTAAAGTGAAATTTTATGTGACATTCCGTATGTTACATTTTCTCATTTGCTATAAATTCCTTTTTGTTGAGAAATATTTTGTTGGTGTTCCCGAATGGTCTTGTAGTGTATTTTATGACAATAATAAAACTTATATTAGGTACTTGGAGATAGTACCAATATTAGATTAGTTGTATCTACATACAATTATAAATTAAAATAAACTAAACTAACTTAAACTTTAAACCTAAAAAATGGCGTCAAAAAACTCCTCCTCATCGCTGTCAACTGGTAAAGTCCCCAGGAGACTGGCGGCGTTACCGCGCTGTATGGCAATACTAAGCCTTTGGCCAAGGTAAAAGCCAGCCCTAGGGTCATGGGAAGTGTCAACTAAGCGTTTAGTAATTTCTTTAAAAAGGCTGTGTGCACTCGGACCCCACGGTCCTAGAGTTTCAACCCTAAACGGCTCGAAAATATAGTTACCAATAAGGTTACTATATTTACGCCGCTTGAGGTTCTCAGCAGCCGCAGCGGTAGCCCCTGCACAGCACGATGAGCTAGGAAGATGGGAAGGCGCAAGAGTATCGACACAAGTTGCGTCCCACACTAGAGGCCTACCCATCTTCCATGGAAACAAAGACATGCCGTCTGGTCTCTTGCCATCGTCGCGTGCCAAACCGTTGGGTTCTAATAAAGCTGGAACGCCGACGGTGACAAGAGATCGACGGATGATGTCATTCAAGTTCGCGTGCCGTGCAAAACGGCCCGCACTTCGGCTGCATGACAGGCCGTGGTGTCCGAGGCTGTTGACAACTTCACCACAGTGACAGCGATGAGGAGAACAACAAGGGGCGCCTAGGCGTAGAGCAACAGCGAGGCGGAAAGTGGTGTCGTCGAGCAACGTGCCTGTGTTCGACGACGGAAGAGCGTGAAGCCAAAGACCCGACTCCCACTCACCCACAGCCAGCAGGCGCGCACGCTCAACAGTAGTAGCAGACGTGTTCAGTAGATTGATCTGAACTACTCTGCAGAGCGGCTCGTCCCACCGACTCTGGGAAAATGGGTGGCCGGGTTCCTCAGAATTCGGGTTGTATCTGCAGTTAAACTTTAAAAAAGCTAAGATCATAAAAATAAATAGAGAGGATTTTTCGAAAAGAAAACTCAACTACACTTGAATTGTACTGTAAACCGCATAAATGTCACACTCGTCTCGGGCCGATGTATAGGTTAAGCCGTGCTTGCCTAGTGTGGTCTGTGGATGGGACCACCCTAACATACCGAGTTTCCTTCGTGCCTCGTTACAGGGAGTCAGTGGCCAAATTTTGCACGAATATTACTAAGAGGTCGGGTCAACATATAGGCTAAATATTATCACGCTATCACCTACGGGGGAGGAGCTGTGAATCTAGCTCTCATTAAAAAAGTTATATTTTAATGCTTCTTTAAACTTTCACGATCAGAACACATTATAAAACATATGAATGGTATTTATCGCGAATTTACCTTTCAAGAAATACCCTAATTTTAATCGCGAAGACGGCTTTAAACTCTCTTCAGCTTGGAATCCAGTGATCACTAAGTGTACTCGTCAAGTGAAATCGCCTCAATATACGGACACTGTTAGTGTAGTGTGCTGTCCTAGTGTGAACCGGCCCTAATTAACATTTATGAAGATGAGTGAGGGTAGTTGAATAAACGCCTTCACTTTACTGTCGCAGTACCTCCAATACTTCAGTCTCCGCGCGACCACGGCTGGGGCAATCCGGTCGAAACGTCGGGATTAAATTAATGGTAAATTCGCGAAAAGTATTCATATGTTTTATAATATTTTAATGCTATTTTAAAAGTTGTTTACTCATAATGCTATAGCGATACTGGGTATCTTAGGTATTTTCGGTGCTGTAGAGCCTTTATGCAGACGACGTCGCGGGCAGCAGCTAGTTAATCATAAATAACAACTTAACAAGCTGG
This sequence comes from Xestia c-nigrum, assembly GCA_916618015.1. NCBI lineage: Eukaryota > Metazoa > Arthropoda > Insecta > Lepidoptera > Noctuidae > Xestia > Xestia c-nigrum. The sequence goes on along the minus strand of OU745245.1, from coordinate 22,093,060 downwards.
ATGTTACTTACCAAAAGGAAACTTGTGTAAGCTGGCTATAGTGGCGTAGGATCCTGTGGAACTGGGAGGTCTTCCAAGAGTGTCGAGCCTAAGAAGAACATTTTGATGGCTGCCATACGCTGCTGTCGTGTACGATGTGCTGAAAAGAAAGGAAGTGTTAATATTTCGAAGTATTGCTTTCGGTTGCGGAAAGGTCCTTGCCTTAGCATCTCGTATATTGAGTAAAACGATCGTTCTTCGTTTGAATAAGCGATCGCCGCTTTCATATAATGGTTACACATTTGTTCGGAAAATCAGAAACCGCTCTTTCTCGGCCCGGTTCATCAAACTACATAAACGTGACGGTCATGTGATCGTCTTAGTTAGAAAACCCATAATCGCATCATAACAGTATAAACAGTATCAATGTTTTATAACTAGCACCATGTGAAATAAAAGAAAAAGTTTTTGGTAGCCATAGGTTGGAGACCACGAAAGAGATGGCGGGACGAACTGGATGTCTTCCTTGAGAATTGGAAATTGGAAAGAAAGAGCATAGAATCGTGATCGTTGTAAGGAATGGAGGGAGGCCTTTGCCCAACGGTGGAACAGTACAGGCTAGCTATGATAATAATAGGTTGGAGAAGATGAACAAAATGTTTTCTAAATAATTGTTTAAGTAAATTAGTTACTCTCGTTACTGTTTGAGTTAGCCTGTGTCGTCCTACTGCTGGGCAAAGGCCTGTCCCAATGACGTCCAAATCCTTCGATTTAGTTCCAATGTAGACAAACACTTGCCGTTGTTTTTTTTTTAAATCTTGGTGATTAAACATATTTTTCGATCCTGTCATAAGATTAGCCACCTTACCTCTAATAACTAACACAGAATATAATGCAGATACTGCACACTGCAAATTACTCCCGCAGTCGCGAGATAAAATAAATTATATCTCTGTGTTACGATCACTAAACTAGGAAAGTAGGTTAGAGTGGGCAGTAAACATTATTTATTATTTATAGCTAGCACGTTGGTAGTGCATGCAAGCTTAATATTGATTCTAGTAGCTGGATATTTAGGTTATAGTGTATCTAGTATTGCTTATACAACATACTTGCTTTTGATTGCGGTTGTGCTCCCGTCGTGTACGGAAATTAACCCAGGGGAACATTTAAAATATAACTTAAGACACTTGGAAATAATCTAGCTTTCTGTTAATGAAAGTATTTTTAATTTAATTTAATTTAATTTAATGTCAGATTACAAAGATCCATAATGGTTAGTAACAATTGGAACTTATAAACTATGCTAGTAGAGTTACAAAATAAAAAACAAACAATTACAAAAGACGTTCACAACATATTATTTACAACATATTACATTTATTTTACCGTCCCTACCACAATTTTCACCCAGAGCGAGTATATTGGACACTGGTATTTATCAGAAATGATCCTCAGAATGCTATTGCTGCTGCCGCGTACTCTGCTTAACAGTGACGACACACGCATGCGTCTTATTGCATAGAAATCATTCGTATGCGCTTCAGCAAACATCGCGGAAGCACTGCAGAACCGCGGCAACCGCAACAACATTCTGAAGACATTATTGTATTGTACACGCAGAGCGCTGTATGCCCTTTGAGTATAATTGTAATCGGATTAGTTATATAGTTATAGTAGTTAGATAATTTAAGTATACAGGGTGTAAACAACCTCATCGCGAAACCGTCAACCAAGCATTCCTTACATCAAAATATTAAGTAACATTACGCAAAATATTTTGCTGATGGATGGATTGAATAGTGCGGGGGTCGTGGAGGTGTTTACAATAAAAAGCTTACAAAACAAACTAGTATTCACAAAAACTTGTCAAAAAGTTGGCACTTTGACACCACAAACCTCCGTAACTAGAAGGTTCCGAGGTATAGCGTAGAACAAAAAAAGACGTGTGGCTCTCGGGGACTGCCGCGATAAAGTTATTGCGTAGCATTTTTTATCAACCGCAATTACACTTATTTATTTATTTTATTTTTCCGCTTGTTGCCGGCTCGAGGACCAAACGCAGACTGAATGTTCAGGCTCGACTTCCCATCACGATGAAATTATGAATTTTATAATTAATGTTCCACACACACATACACAGACACGTCAAACTTATAACACCCCGTCGTTTTTGCGCGTTAGTACGATTTTTAACTTTTACATATTTTCAGCAGTGGAGTCCCCGACTTCGGAACAGTAAGTCGTGGGTACCAGGTGGACCCATTACTTTGTGTAATCTATTTCATAACCACTGCTCTTAAAACGGTGAAAGAGAACATCGTAAGAAAACCAGCATGTCCTAGAACCAAAAAATTCGAAGACATGTGGCATTTATCAATCCACACTAGATCCGCGTGGTAGATTATTGCCCATTCCCTCTCATAGAGAGAAGGCCTGTGTCCCAGCGGTGGGAACATTAATGGGCTGATGATGATGGTCCTGATAATTTCAGCTTCATAATTTAGGGGAAATTTGTGATCGAACACAAACATTTTATCAATATCAGCTTAACAATCAACAAACAAGCAACGTTTCAGACAACAACGGTATGTGCAACGTGTAACATTAAAATATGCGCAAAGTCTCAGACACCCCAAATTATTGTTAATTCCATTGACCTAATTCTGAGAGAATAAAAAAACATTAAAAAAATTAAAGGTTTCATGTGCTTTTTTAGTTTTACTGGCAACTAGATTTACTGGCAGGAACTATGTATTAATATCTCGCGTATGAGAAATTTTAATCGGACGCCAACCATTTTTGTTAGTTTGTTTACCTATTTTGGCGGGTTTGCGCACGTCATGGCTTGACCTAATAATTAATAGACTGAAGAATGAAGATTTTTTGAAAAATGTGACCTATATTAGGAAGTTGTTTAAAAAATTGATTCTGCTCGTGATTCTGATCAAACTATTTTCAGGTTTTGCGCATATAACGTTACACGTTGTATACTACACTAGTATGGATATGTATAGTTATTTAAGTGTAACATGTGCTCTGGACGGTCAGTAGTAGGTATCTGATAAAGTTAAAGTTATATGGGCCATCTCGGCCTGGATATACTGGTGACCTAAATGTGTATTTATGTTAGTACATAAAATATAGATATTGCTATGTCTCAGCAGCAGCATAATCAGTTATAGTTAGGATTCCATACATGAATTAAGTACAAAGACATTTATAATAATATGTTCAATAGACGGGAGCAAGAAAGCGATTTCGTTATCATTAGGTATTTCTCCTGCCTTTCTATAGAATCTGAATTCTTTTGGCAAAGGAACAATAGAAAATAGTAAAGATACAAAATATAAAATTCAACATCATAAAAAGTCGTCATCTGCCTAGCTTTTTCCCAACTACATTGGGGTCGGCTTCCAGTCTAACTGGATGCAGCTGAATACCAGTCTTTTATATGAGCGACTGCCTATCTGACCTCCACAACTCAGGTAATACTGGGAAATACGATACCACTTGGTAAGACTGGTTGTCAGACTTTTTGGGCCACTGACTACCTGTAACGACTGTCAAAGATGGACTTATGACAACCGGGACCAACAGCTGAACGTGCTTTAAAACACTGTTTTAAAAGCTTTCACGGTTTAAAACTAAACTTATATTATGTCACTTACAGGATATCTTCCGCGATTAGCTGTAACGACTGTCAAAGATGGACTTATGACAACCGGGACCAACAGCTGAACGTGCTTTAAAACACTGTTTTAAAAGCTTTCACGGTTTAAAACTAAACTTATATTATGTCACTTACAGGATATCTTCCGCGATTAGCTGTAACGACTGTCAAAGATGGACTTATGACAACCGGGACCAACAGCTGAACGTGCTTTTAAACACTGTTTTAATATCTTCCGCGATTAGGTATTATTTTGAGCTCCCGATATGAACATTATAATGCCATAAACAGTATGATCATGAGTCTAATTTCCTTATTATTTTAATTTAGTTAGATTTAATTCAGGTATTTTTGTTTAATATTGTACATTAGAGGTTTATACCAAGATAGTAATTCGCTGATAATATTTGGACATAACTCAGTTTATTACGACGACGACGACGACTCGAATGGCGTAGTGGTAGTGAGGCTGCCTTACTTTCATAGAGTCCTGTTCGAATCCCGGTAGGAGCTTATGTTTGTGTGATGAGCATGGACATTTGTTTCCGAGTAATGGATGTTTATATGTATAGTAAGTATGTATTTACAAACAAAAAAGTATATATGGAGTATATCAACTATCTGGTGTCCATGACACAAGCCGTGCTTAGTGTGGCACTAGATGGCGCTGTGTGATTATGACCAGTGATATTTATTTATTCATAACTAGCCCAAACCCGCGTAGTGGTAACATTTTCTGGGTAGCAGAGGAAACATGCTTAATTAATAAACCTTACTCGCGTACGTCCAAACCAGGTGGAAAGATTCAGCAGGTAAGGCAAAAACATTCCTTCCTTATTCTAACTGACTTCTAAAAGTTGGTTGCTTGTTGCTTTGCCAATTGAGAACTAATTTCAGTTAGTTTTTGTTTGCAGAGTATTCTACGGTCGCAGGATTTGGCGAAGCTCTGATACTGATTTTCAGAGAAATGTAATGGAACTCTTCAATAATAGACAGCAAATCTTTCGTGATTTGTATTTTTTTAGGGTTCCGTTTTTGCCATTTGGCTACGGATCCCTATATTATAGATTCGTCATGTCTGTCTGTTTGTTTGTCTGTCCGTCCGTATGTCACAGCCACTTTTTTCCGAAACTATAAGAACTATGCTGTTGAAACTTGGTAAGTAGATGTATTCTGTGAACCGCATTAAGATTTCCACACAAAAATAGAAAAAAAAAACAATAAATTTAGGGGATCCCCATACATAGAACTGAAACTCAACACGTTAAATTGTAATCTCTCTAGCGAGATTGTGAACTCTCGAAATATTGTTAACTGAACATACTGCTTATAATATTACGCTTTATTTTTCGGTAGATTGTAATCTATCTGTCACCGTAAAATTGTGAAATACGTTATATTGTAATATCTCTAGCGATATTGTAAAAACTCGAAATATTGTCAAAAGAACATACTGCTTACAACAAAACGCATTATTTTTCGTGAAACAATGCGTTTTGTTGCAACCTTTAGCATCACTGCTTCGCAGAAGGAGGCGACGGCTTCCCATTCCGTCTCGCTCCGGACCATGGATTGAACCAGGGCCGGACGCGAGAGGTCGCCGCCGCCGATCGCCGCCACGAGGACACGGCGGAGCTCCGCCCACGCAGGGCAGACTTCCACCGTGTGCTCCACCGTGTCCTCCGGTCGATCCTCGCAGTGGAGACACCCGGGCGATTCCTCCCGCCCGATTCGGTGCAGGTACCTCCCGAAACATCCGTGTCCGGTGAGGACCTGCGTCAGGCGGAAGGTGAGGACGCCGTGGCGCCTCTCCAGCCACTCCTCAAAGAGGGTACTTACCGCCACTATCGTGGCGTGCCCTGCACGGGGTTGCGACAGTCGCTCTCTCCATGTCGCCATGAGATCGCGCCGGAGGTCAGTCCGCTGAGCGGCAATTTGCCGCGGTTTTGTTGCAACCTTAATTCATTTAATAAGTCCGTACCTGAAGCAGATATATTCAATGACCGTAAGATGAAGTTTAAATCAAGAATTTTGGCCTCCCTACACGCTAACGAAACGTAGTGAACTTTTAATTACTTTGAATTACACTGTTCATTTATATTTTCTTTGTTACCAAATTAATATCCCACTTTCCTTTATATTGTACACCTAGACTTAAGTTAGCAACTAAGCGGTAATCTGGCGTCTTTATTATCAATGTTGTGTTTACCTGTAATTGGCATATATATTAGAACACTACCGTATGAGTTAGTATATGTATGTGCATATATGTGCTGTAGGTGAACCTTAAATAAATAAATGCATGCGATGGTAGTCAACTCACGCGGTGTGGAGGGAAGGAGGGGTCCCCCTTGCCCAGTGATACAACTCTCATGAAAAGAAAGATATTGTACCATTCCTGAGAAATACCGATTATTATAACCTAACCTTAATAGTAGTTTATGCGACTGTGCATAATGCCTAATTATGTAAAGTTGCATACACTACTTTATCTACCCAAATATCATAAGGGCTCTATGATGGGTTCAGGAACCATAGGGAAATGACCAGCATTGTTACTTGGCCCTTGATTTTTGTGGTAACAGGTTATTAGTTGCATTCGTCGCTGCATTTACGATATCTGGCGGAGTGTTCATGGCAATTTCTGCGTCACTATCTACACTTTATATTCCCTTAAAAAGCGTAATCGACGGAGCCTCGCTTCGCGGGGCCCCTATTTCCGAGTGCAGGGTTTATAGGAACCTAACTAACCTAACGGGGGGGGTGCCCCAAGTCTCGATTATGGGGGTAGAGATACTTCTGTATGTTCCGTTGACAATAATTCGAGATATTACAATATCGCTAGAGAGAAACACGTTATATTGTAATAATAATATAACGTGTTTGACAATGTTACGGTGACATATAGATAAATAGACCATCATAGAACGTTTTATTTTATGGTACCTATGAGGAAAACGGATTGTAAGTGACTTATTATAAATTACATTTACTGAATGAATAAAAGCAATGTTTTGAATTTCTACTTTGAATAAACACACAGAACAGCTATTCAGCGTGGACAGTCCAGTATTGTTGCTATTGTTAACTTAAGGCGCTTAGACGAGCTAAATTAGCAACTCTATTTGTGTTGGTTCAAATTTCGTTTGAAATGCTGTTAGATTATATAGATGTTATATAGATGTTAGATTATATATGATTATATTGTAATATAACGTGTTTGAAAATTTTACGGTGACATATCGAAGTGAAACCCTAATATTGTGAAATGCATGCGACGGAAGTGCCTCTGCTGCCATAATCGGGACTTTAAACCCTGCAGACAGAAAAAGGGCCCCGTGTAGCAGGGCTCTATCGTCTACGCTTTTTAGAGGAATAATAAAGTGTTTTGAGGTTAGTGTTTATTAATCGGCATTTCTCAGGAGTTGTACATTATCTTTTCATGAGAGTGGTACCATGGGGCAAGGGGGACCCCTCTTTCCCTCCCCCACCTGCACACTGCGCGAGTTGACTTCCATCGCAAACATTTTACAGTATTACGGTTTCATTTTGATAGATTACAACCTACCGAAAAATAATGCGTTATATTGTAAGCAGTAAGTTTGTTTGACAATCTTTCGAGAGTTTACAATCTCTCTAGTTATATTACAATCTAACGTGTTTGACATTTATACGGTGACATAGATATTACGAAACCACACAAAAAGAATTAACTTTTTTTTCCCACACCTACAAGTGATAAAGGCTATCATAAAAGCACAAGCCATAAACGATTTTGTAGTTCACATAAATTCGAATTTGTGCCATAAAGTTTCCCGTGATAAAGTCGCAGGATATCGAGTAACTATAAAAACATTTTGCCTGTCTATCATAGAACTTTCCGTACCACATCATCCATCACATATGTCGGGGGTCGCTGCCCCCTATATGTTTTTGGGGCTTGGAGCAAGGAAGGAGTTGAAGCGATCGAATAGTCGTCACTGACGAAAAATTTGTTATTAGCTCTAATTTTATGTTTATGACATAACGGTACAACAATTTTTAGGTTCTTGTGTTACACCAAACTGAGAGTTTTTGCAAACAGATGATATTTATTTTATATTGTTTTGTTTATCGGTGTTAATGCACCTTGTATCAATATTATTAAAATATTCTGATTTGTGATGAAGTGGATTAGGTAAACTATTTCTCGCGACTGTTTAGTATGTGGTTCAGTTTTGATAATAGCAATACTTGCCATAGTTTTTCAATACTTATAATGAATGAAATTCACTAACAACACGTACTTTTTTATCAGCTTTATGTATCCCACTGCAAGGCAAAGACCTTCCTTCCCTCTATTCGTTTTATTATGTCTTTAGCTATTAGGGTCCCATCCTTTCGGGAAGAGTCCAGTTGATCTCAACATAGGAGATGTTGTGATTTGATTTGTGTTTGATTCTGGGCCTATCACGTTGCCACTTAAGCCTTCCTAGCCGATGCCCGCGGCTTTGCCGGCGTAAAATTGTATTCAAAACCTTCTTGAAAATCCGTTGCGTAGTTTTAAAGATCTAAGCATACATAGGGACAGACAGACGCGGCGGGAGACTTTCATTAACAATTTGTTGTGATATTGATGCGTTATGCGGCAGATGTGAAAAGTCATAAGTACATTATTTTCATGCAATCCGCTTTACCTTTTCATTTGCACCAACCAGCATGTTTAAGGTCAACTTCAACCTGATATTGTGTTGAAATTGGTATATTATTGAAAAATTTATAAAGCCTCGAAGGGCACGGAGGGTCGGGTCCCCTGTACAAGAATATTTTCTAAGAATTTAGTTTTTCCTTAATTTACGGGCAGTTTATATGCCATGCATAATGTATTGCTATTGTATGTTTTGTGCTGAGTCTGCTCATTGTAAGCAAATTGCCCCTAATTCTTTGCCCTGTAATATAAAACTTAAGGGGTGTAAACAAATACGGTGGTTCAATTTTTTTCAGTTTATTTTGTGGAATCGTAAATTTAACTACTTACTTAATTTATATTATCTGCACATAAAAAGCAATAAAAGGTGATAAAAACATCGTTCAAAGGATTGTCTACCCAGTGCATCAGCCAATACGATTTGCAGCTAGGTATCAATACATCTGTGCTATACGCCACGCTACGCCAGCGTTATACTACGCAGCGAGTCAGTGCTACGCGTCGCTGAACCGTACTACATCACTGTCCAAAGCTACGAACGTAGCGCTCAGTGCTACGAGTTTTTATTCAACATATTTCAATTTTATTTTCGGTCAGGAAAATTTATTTTTTAATAGATTGGTTTTTAAAATTCAATTTCCCCGCTCTTATTTATTTAAAGTTCAGAAAATGGTTTTCATCATCAAAACAAAATTTAAAAAACCAATTTCCTGTACTTATTTATTTTCATAGATGCCGAAACCTAATCTTAAACTTCTAAGTCAAACGTAATGTTTGTTTTTCTAGTTAAACGACTTTGTTCAACGAGCCGGCTATTGAATTTACTTCGAGTAGAGAGAAACTCTCGAAACTTCTAAAAATATTTCCCTCTTGACTATAATGTGATTAGATTTCTTTGCTTCTTCGAGAGCAATTACTGAGTACTTTATAAGGCTTCATCAGTTTCCTATTAACGCAAAGTATAAGCAAGATACGAGTTTTATTTTTGTTGTTCTACCTTTTATAAAAAAAAATCTGAATGGTATTGAAATCGAAGACATCGCTGAAACTCGAGATTTTGCCTAGCAACCTGGCAAGACGTGATTCGGTTTGATTTATTTATTACATTTATGAGAAATTCTTGGAAGCTTATTGAGAAACGGCCACGTGTACTGTTTGTGAAGCGAACTATTGGTGCAGTCGAAGAAATAACAGATTTACTTCACTTTTGGACCATTTATCGTGATCACAATACCTACAAGAATGTTGTACGTTTTCGTTCTGCCACATTCACAATCACGTGTCTCAACAATGCAATTAAATAATAATTGTTTAATGTTCTCTATTCTAATATACCAGGATTTGAGAGGCGACTCTGTAAAAGTGTATTGACCATAATCATAGAAACCGACGGGCTCAGTGGAGAGAAAAAAAGCATTTGAAATTCGAAGACATAGTAGGTTATACCTGTCTTCGAATTTTAAATGTTTTTTTTTTCGATTATAGAAATAACAGTTTTGAAATTGGAATGGATAACGAGTTCAAGGAAGTTTAAAAGTTGCGTCAGTTACAGAAACGTTGAAAGGGAATCGATTGTCTTGGAATGGACCATGTATTGAGGAAGGAGGAATCGCATGTGATTAAAACAGTGATGAATGTAATATTGATGGATGGAGAGGGAGAGGAAGATCAAGGAAACGATGGATGGATTTTGTGAAGAATGATTTGAAAGAAATAGAGTAAATGATAGCGTGAAGGTTGACTAGAGAGAATGGAAGATAAAACCGTGTTGCGCCGACGTCAGGTAACATGAAACAAGGACAGGAGAATGGAGATAGATGATGATAGAAATAACAGTTTACACATCTCTTTAGCGTAATAATAATAACACCGTCTCATTTGATATTGTTGTTACGTAAAGCCAAATAAATTACAACAGCACAACTTTATTTCATAACTTTGCGAATTAACTGGAACAAAGTTCTGGAGTGAGATAATTTGCGTCAAACTTCGAAGCCGTATATTTTGCTAAATACAAATCGGACGCTAAATATTGTTGATGCGTATAAATATTAACGAAGTAAATTACTTTATTTTGTTAGTGATTTATTGTTGTTTCTTCGCGTTTTATTTATTTTGCTGGTTTAGTAAATGAACTTGACTAGACAGCGAGAACTCATCATCTGCCTAACTTTTCCAAACTATGTTGTGGTCAGCTTCCAGTCGAACCGAATGCTTTTGGATACCAATATGGACGTGGACATGGAGTGCTTATCTGACCTCCACAACCTAGTTAGTACTTTGGAATACGATAAACCTAGGTAAGACTGGCTGTCAGACTTTCAGGCCACTTCTTTCTTTATCGTGTGGTTAGTGTCTAACCTGCAGTGGAAATACGTAGGATTCGATAGGACTCGATTAGATAAATTTGACAGTTATTCTCGATAAAATGAGTTTTTAACCGACTTCTAAAAAAGGAGGAGGTTCTCAATTCGGATGTTTCTATTTTTTTTTTTATGTTTGTTCGGGCATAACTCCGTGGCTTGCCAACCGATTTGGAAAATTCTGTTTTTGTTGGAAAGGGTATTCTTTCCAAATGGTCCCATAGCCACCAAGTTGGGATCTGATGATGGAATCTTGGCGAAATCGAGGGAGCTCTTCAAATTTTATATGAAAACGTGTAGCGATTTTGATATTTTCTACAACAAGTGAGGCATTTGCGTTTGATAAGAACCATTATACCATCAGATCTGATGATGAAGCCAAGAGTCACGGAACTCCATAATGAGACAATGTACCATAGTCGTGTTTGGGCTTGTTGTAATTGTAACGGTATGCACTTTCCATGTATCAAGCACATGTGAACCACTAAAAAGTGAAAAATAAAAACTTTTATGCAAAAAATAAAACCGACTTCAAAAAAAAAACAAAAAGGGAAAAATAACTTTAGTTTCTGAAGTCGGTGACCTTTGTTTGATTGCTTTAGTTTTTTTTGTCACCGACTTCAGAAACTAAAGTTATTTTTCCCTTTTTGTTTTTTTTTGAAGTCGGTTTTATTTTTTGCATAAAAGTTTTTTGTCTCCATGAAAACTCATTTTATCGAGAATAACTGTCAAATTTATCTTATCGAGTCCTATCGAATCCTACGTACTTGCACCGCTGGTATCAGAGTTTTTATGCCGCCCATGGGCCTCTGACTTGGCTTCACATGCTGAAGCTGTCAAGAAATATGTCTCGGGTCATTGACTTCCAGTAACGACTGTCAATGATCTACAAATGAAAGCTGGAATCAACGGCTTTTTCCGAGGCACGGATGAAACTCGGTATGTAATTTTTATTTATTTTATTTTTACTGTTTATTTCATTACAGGTTATCTTAAACCTAATGTCAGTGGGGCTATCGACACTACTACAACGAAAGTGATAGGTACTAGGAAACTAAGTTTAACAACACTGCGAATTCACTCAAAGTGCAAAAAATACAAAAATATCGATTCGCTCGTGAACCTCGTTTACTACGCATCGTTCGGGTTACCTACGGACCGGGTCGGTGGTCAACCATCCATAGATCAACCTTGGCAAGCGTTGCTTAACCTGAAGTTTAATGCGAGCGGTTGTTATAATTGCCACGAGCTACTCCCGTTATATTATCGTCGTCGGTCGTCTCATTATATACTTTACGTTATTTAGAATAAGGACGATAATTATAATAAAAACCACTTCATACCTGTCAGGTTGCTTTAGTGCGATATGCTTGCACATGTGTCCTGCTGATGATGGTGTGGCGTTGTGCCTCAGGTCCTGTAGCTCCCTAAAATAGGGTTAAGCTACATGATGACTGAGTCATGCAAGTCATCAACCAGTATAGAATGATCATTGCGAATTAGTCAAACCCCTAATTATACTGTGGAGATTATTAAAATTGGACAAAATATGTTTGTCATTTTCATAGCTGTCATTAATTGCTTTTGCATTCAACTATGGCATAATAGGGCAGTATCTGTTTCCGCTAAAGACCTAAATAAGTGCATTTTTCAGCGCTGCACCCAGAGAAGCGCCGACATTCTGATAAAATTCAGGTAATCATCTAGGTAACGCCTAGAAAATCAAACATTAAATAACTAAAAACTGCTCTTACTCTTTTTACCCATAATTTTGGAAATTATCTGTAATGGTCTCGGTGGAATTATGAGATTTTAATGGTGAAAATTATGAGCAGGCATCTTATTTATTTGTGCAGAATTTATGTCCGTGTACAAAATCCTTTTGTTTTAAGCTACTTGATCTCAGATGACTTACTGTATAGAATCATGATGTCTCGCCTTACTGCCTCTCTTATACAGGGTGCCGGCTGCAGCGGCGGCAGTGAGCAGCGCAAGCGCAGCAGCCGCGCAGCCCCCCGCCGCAAATAACACACCCCCTGTAGTTTGTGACGCATCACCTGCGAGACGAGCTGTCTCGTTGTGGGTTACTACTGTTGATAGACCTGTTGGGAGAAACAATAAGGTTATGAAATATGATGAGGTTGATCTGAGGTTGTAAATAGAATTACGCAGTGACAATTGGACGCTGGACATCCTGCCCAAAGCTCCGATTTCTAGAGGATGCAGAGTATCCGCACGACGCACCATATCGCGTTTTTGACAATTAGAGAACTTTACAGTTGCTACTGTTTTCAAAACTGTCTTCGGAGTTTATTATAGTTTCAATCAATAGGTCACATTCCCACGGTCGATTTTTTACTACGGCGTTTCTATATCTATACTAATATTATAAAGCTGAAGAGTTTGTTTGTTTGTTTGTTTGAACGCGCTAATCTCAGGAACTACTGGTTGGAATCGAAAAAATCTTATTTTTTTGTGTTGGATAGTCCATTTATCGAGGAAGGTTATACGCTATATATCATCACGCTATGACCAATAGGAGCGGAACATAAATGAAAAATGTTGCAAAAACGGGGAAAATGTTTTCCTTTTGTGAGCTTTTTCTCTCATATATGTGACGCAGACGAAGTTGCGTGGGTCAGCTAGTCTAGAATATCGGGCTTGGCGTAGAGCCGACGCGACGGTTTAGCCGAGTATAAGTAAAATCGCACTAGTACTATGTTCCGCTGTTTTTCAGTGGAGCGTTGAATACGAGTACGCGTTAATAATAATAAATAATAATAATAAATATCGCTGGACATTAACACACAGCGCCACCTAGTGCCACACTAAGCAAAGCTTGTGTCGTGGACACTAGATAGTTGATGCTAGGTAGTTGTTGCTAGTAGTTGTTAGAGGCGGTAGGTACATTTAATACTGTGCCAAAGTCATTAATATTGCTAATTTGGTGGACAACGCGTTTGGCAACTTAACCGACAAGCCGGGATATACTGTACTTACTTAAAGCATACATATAATAATTTTAGCTGTAGATACTCGTATTTCATACTTATCCTAAACTATCCTACTAATATCGCAAATGCGAAATTTTGTGAGGATGGATGTTTTGTTACTTTTTCACGCAAAAACAACTAAACGGATTAGAATGAAATTTAGCGCTCAGATAGTTTATAACCAGGATAAATGGGATGCACAATTTTGATTCTGGTAGTATTATCCCGAACTAAATTAAAGTAAAGCCACGGGTATAAGCTAGTACCTACTTCATAATATTATAATGATATTATGCAAAACACTAATGACAAACTAAAGATCAGGCAGATTAATTAATACAATTAATTAACCTGGGTCAAAACAAATTAATTTCTTCATTGAAATAAAACCAATTAACGACTAACCGACCAGTACATACAACCAATTAAAATCTACTTAAAACATGGCACAGTAAATCACTACAAAAACAAACTACGACAATTTCAGCGCTACCTCATAAAACAAGACACACCCACCACTTATGCCTACTAAATTGAATACCGAGTGTAATAAAAAACTTGGAAATAAAAGAGGGTGTATAATGGTGACATAATGAGCTTGGATACTCTGCTTTTATTACGCCGGCCCCTAATATTAAAGCCGTCAACGATTTACAGGTGGACGAGCAAGAAAAAACGGGGATATTGCCTGTTAAGTGTCAATTTAGATGAAGTGGTGAAACGATACGGTTTTAAAAGGTTCTTGCTCCAATTATGGACTCTTTGGACGATAACAGGCTGTAAAATGTCCTTTAGTAAAAATATTGCGCTTTCTATTAAGTCTTCTTCGTTAGTTAAGTGGTACTAAGCTCAAATCCGCAATGGGCCCGCGTGGTGGATTGAAGCCTATTCCCTCTCATTGAGAGGAGGCCTGTGTCCCAGCCGTGGGAACATTAATAGGCTGATGATGATGATGATGATGAAGATGACTAAGTTCGAATGTTAAGCATGGGGTTTAGCATGTGATTTTGTGCTATAGAACACTTTGTGTACTCGTACGAGACCGACCGTGCGCAACCGACCATCACCGCGACAAGAATTCTGGCCTTTACAATAAATCCTATCATTACTATACCTATATCTCTGCGGTTGTCGCGCCCGATGTTTATGTATTTATTTTATTAAAACATTATGCACATGTATAAAAACACTGCACAGCGGTGGACTTAATGCCTTAGGCATTTTCTACCAGTATTGAATGTTGTTTATTTAACGAACCTAAGTAATCCGCACCGCTTCCAAACCACACAGCCAACAAGTCCTAACAACATAGGTAAACCCTTACAAAACGTTGTAACAAACTTCCAGTTGGCTACAGGTAATTTCCGAAGCTACTCAACCGATTAAGGACACAAGGGCTCCAAGGAATAAGACTTTTACCATTAGGAAGTTCACAAGTTTAGTGAGGGCAAACTGCGAGAGCTTAATAGATTGGAGTTTTTATTAAGTTGGAAAATTATGAGATTTTGATTTGAGGTCCTCCTTGGTCGTAAATGGGTTTGTGAAAGCCATCATTAAAGCAGTCAGTTCTACAATACTGGTATTCAGCTGCATCTGGTTAGACTGGAAGCCGACCCCAACATTGTTGGAAAAAGGCTAAGCAGGTGATGTTTTGAGGTCTTCCTCCTCCCTTGTGATGTCTCTCCAATGTTCATGATCGAGATCCCATCATGATTTTAGGATCCAACTCTTGATGATTTTCTTTTAACTGCTACTTGCTACTACTCTCAGCATTATTCACAGTTTCCGAGGCGTTGATGTTCATCGAGACATGGATTTGGTTGGATCAGCATATGATATAGAACTCATTTAGTGACTTGACCTCAACTTTATCAGTGAAACGGTCCAAACAAAGATGGTTGTAGAAGGACACACGTAAATGCCAAGGTAGGTAAGTACCGGACTTGAATTATCCAACTGAAATAATTGATGACAACTTACTGAGCTGACTAATCTGGGTAAAGGTCAGCCACCAGTTAGAATGGTATTAGTACTCGAATGCCATTAAATGGTCATTAATTAAAAGAACAACGGCGATAGGGCCTTGATCAATACGCTTGTTCACTGTGTAACTATTAATGAAATCGATAGAACGATGTTCAAGTTTCTTTACAATGTTTTTCCTATAACATGTAGGTAACTAGTTAGAAGAGTTCGTGGCTACATAACAGCCGTTCGGGTCGATCTTTAGGTTAACTAGCCCTTGTAGTTTGCGATCTATAGGTGTTTTTAACGCAACGGTCAAGTGAATTTAAATCGAGCGTTGCGCGCTGAGCTTATGGCCCTTGTTCGATATTACATAATTTGCTTGATGAGAGGATACTGCGTTTCCTCCGTGCAACGGAAACCACGTTTAGCTGTTGGTCCCGACTGTCATTTGTAGATCTCTGACAGTCCTTACAGGTAGTCAGTGGCCAAAAAAGTCTGACAACCAGTCTTAATAAATAATAATAATATAATTTTATTATCAGACAACTAAGGCCCATAGATAAAATACACAAATAACAAAACAACAAAAACAATAAACTAATACATATTCTAACTTATAAAAACTATTATTAAACACGTAACGTGATCGGCGTCGTGTTTCGCTGCGTGGTGTCGCGTAACCGTCCACGGAAACGTCGATACACGACACCCATCGGCCAAAAGTCCTCCTTCATGCAGGTCTGCAGATGGTCGGTCGGAACTCGTACCACGAATGATTTAAAGTTGATGTTGTGGCGCGATTCCAACCTTTCGACCCGCAGAATGAAGTTGATCTTCACTTTCAAATACTGCACCACTTCCTCAGTTGTAGTGGAGTGATGCAGACGCGAAATGTACAGCTGCGTCGTAGGCACAGCAGGACGCAGCAGCATGTTGGGTCCACTCGGTGCGGTACCGCACAGGTTGCGAGAACAGGGCTTCTTCTTCCTTCTCCTTTCCACTTTCGTGAAGCCCTCCTCATCAACTTGGCTAGTTCTTGGCACGGAGCTACAGACCGCAGCCAAGGCAGGTTGAGCCAATTTTTCCCCTTTTCTGGTTTGTCGCTTAGGCTGCGACGCAACAGATCTTCCGCTAGTGACAATAGCAGCGTAGGCACGTTTAGGGGTCGACGTACCTACGGGTGACGTTTCCGCAGCCGGTGTTGTGGCGCGGGCGACGACGGCGGCGGGTGGCGCTTGCTCAGCGTTATCGGCAGCTGGTGACGCCACACTTGAGTTCGGCGACTCAAAACTGCCGATGACTGCATTTTGCGCCCCTCGACGCGTGTTCACGTTTGAGGCCTCAGGTGACACAATTTCCGAACCCACGTTGCGCAATAGAGCTATTTCCGCACGTAGCTCGGAATTGGTTTTTTCCGACACCTCCATTCTTGACTGCATCTTGGCCATCTCCATTTTCAAGGAAGTGATGTCCTTTAGCAGCCGAGTAACGTCGACGTGATCGAAAGTGACGGGAGGCAGTTTACTTAGCTGCTTCGCCACGAAATCTGGCACGTCGTCCGGGTCAGTCTTCTTCAGCATGTCGATAATGTCCTGAAGACTCTTCTCGGTTCCATCTCTGCGCCGAGAGGGCATCTGGTCCAGTTTTCCAAGGGACTGGAACAGCAAGAGTTTTCCGCTGCTGATGTCGTCCTCCTTGAAATTGGATCGGCATATCTGCAGGATGCTCACCTCGTCCATGTAATCGATGGCATGAACTAGGAATGCCAGCAATTCATTTACTATAAGTTGTTTGGAACTCATAGTTATACGGGCAGCGGCTATGGCCACGCAACACGCGAATAAAATTCGAGTCGTGCCCAGTGGAAACACGTCCGTATTCGAGCGCGCATCGCACTGCCAAGGGGTATTCTGGATGATTACCTGACCCTTGATAAGACTGGTTGTCAGACTTTTTTCAATCATCCAGAACTAACTGGGTTGTGGAGGTCAGACAGGCAGTCGCTCCATGTAAAATACTGGTATTTAGCTGCATCTGGTTAGATTGGAAACCGACCCTACAAAGTAGGGAAAAGACTAAGCAGATGTGGTAGGTACTTCAGTGGGTATTAGATTAAAATAGAAACTCAAAATGGTGACTTCAAGTATGATTGTGTTTTCTATAAAAATACTGCTGAGTAATTCATAAATGGTAAGCAAAAAGTATTCAAGGTTAGAATAATATTGGTCTAGAGGGGAAGAAAACTGAATCGATGGAAATGGAAGTAAACAATCAAAGCCTTGCCAATTCCTTGTTACAACAATCAAATGGCGCAGTAAAAAATGTAATGAAAATCAAATAAGTACATTAGGTACCTACATAAGCGCAACCTAAAACATATGTACCCCAACTGAATTTCAATTAGAAAGATTGTAAAGACGATAAAAATTACCATACTGAACACGAAAATTATGAAACTTTTGATGTGGCGGCATAAACCTCCTTGCTTTGTGTAAAATAAAGGAGAATGGCCAAAAAATAAACATAAAAAGACGCTAACGCGTGTAAAAGGAACAAGAAAATTTCCAAGTCAAATAAAACGTACAATAGAACAATCGATACTTCTTGTAAACACATTAAAAGAGGGGCACGTAGGGCTGGCGAAGGATTTTCTTCAGATTAATGTAATGCATGGATTACGAAGGATTTTCTTAAAAATTGTGGGCAGGGTTTATACTTTCTGTATGCTGAAAATTTATGATTGTGTTTCAAAATATCGTTTTATTTCATTCATAATTTTGCAACCGAAGAGACAAAAACGCGTTTTATAGATTAATTTTCTAAGTAGAAGTATTTCTAATTAGCAATCAAATAAATTAGAACTGTCTCGTTGGTCCAGTGGTTGCAAGTGCGACTGTTGAGCAAACGTCATGGTTTTGATTTCCGAGTAGGGCTAAGTCTTATTAGATTTTTCAACAAAGAATGGTGTCTGGTTGATTGTGTTGGTTTTTCTGAATACCCTTGCATTTTTGAGAAGATCCGCAATACTTTATACCATAAAGAAAGAAAAAAGAATGTACGGTTTCCTCGTGACCAGCAACTTATAAAATCACAAGGAGTTTTTACAACATTTTTGTCTTTCATCCTACAGTTACATCCCGCGACAACCCTGCGTCGCCCTCTCGATACATCTCCATCCCTCCAAGAATATCCTGTTGCGCCTCCCGTCTACATGCTAATAAAGAGTGCGAGGAGTGATTTGTGGGACGAAACTCTGACTTAGCACCGATAAGAATACGTAGCAAGCGTTGTTGTTTCCGATTACTGGTTACAAAGGAGTTTGTATGTAACTTTATAAGGAATATGATGTGGACTTATTTGTTTGGGAATAAAGCTTATTTTGCTTGTTTGATTGTTGAAATGCTTTTTCAGTTGTTGGCAAAGCAACGTGCATTTATAACTTTACTATTTATTTTGAGTTCCCGATATTTCGGCGCTGTCACCATGATTACGGATACACTGAAGTTATTGTAGGTGGGTTATGAGCAGACCAAACGATGTACCACCTCCTTTGTGCGTTTTAGTCGGTCGGCCACAATACCACAGTCACTTACAACTCGATTATGTTCCCGACATATGAAACTCACTGTGTGCGCTAGTGAATTTATTCGGCACTTTTTCGATTTTCGACACAGTTGAGCGCTGAAATATCGAGAATTCAAAACAAATAACTAACTAAACATGGTAAATATGTTGTTTTCAGTGTTATTGATGGCGACGAGGCCTTGTTGAAATTGATGTAGGTAGATGTTTATATCCACCTATGTAAAACTGAATAGATCCAAACTTCTAAATTGATCGGTTGATATCCTTTAGCCTGAATACTCTGTTTATTTTAAGGATTTAGCTCTGATCAAGATAAGCGAACTTTACTAGACATTAATCTCTTTTCATACAGTAAGACAACTAGACTAATTACTTCACACCTTTGTGAACAGTCTGTGTGGTTGTTGGAAATTATCCCAAGGGAGCTACGTAGATTATAATTCTATGTTTTAGCAAAGATTGTGGTCAACTTGTGCGCTTTTATCAAAGACTGCCTTTGCCTTTGAGGTGTGAAAAGGTATTTAGTAGAATTTCGTATTTTTAACATCATGATCACCCTGTAAGCAGCGGGTAGCGGGTATAGGAATCCATTCAAAAACCAGATGTGTGTTACCACCACCAAGCGGGTTGGTTCCTCACGATGTTTTCCTTCACCATTTTCACAGCAGCGGTGATGAAATAAATAGCAAAAAGTAATGCGTCTGCCTGTGCAGAAAGTGGGTTCAAACCCACTTCTGCTTCTTCTGCTTGTAAGTCGGGGCCGCCACCAATGAGCCACCGCTGATCTAATGTTAAAAGTTGTTTTTGATAACACCATTTATAGATACCGGTCTCAGTTGAGTGTATCTTAGTCACGATGGAACTCACAAATACTCTAGTACATTAATTCCACTGAAACCCAAAGTTTCCACACATTTATTGGTGCATTATTATAACCCTCGTTTCAATAATTTACTGTTATTATTATTGCGGTGAATAACGTCAAACTTTGCACCCGTCGTACTACGGTTTAGTGGCAAGTGTAGTTATAAAGTGATTTGTTTGAGGGGGAACGAAAGTTGTCACTTTTTCAATAGCTTTATGTCAGTATTTGAAATGGAAATTGCACTTTTCTTTCTCTTTATCGGAATGATTTATGTTTTTAGTGTTCAGCTATCGCTAGTTCGTTTTATTTTTTATGCAGAAATACGTGTTAGCTGCTACTTTGGAATGTGGTTTCAGATTTAATTTCTAAGTGAATATCAAAACAATGTAGCTTATTAATTTGATTATATTCTGCATCATAGCTTTACTCCGACAAAATCTGAGTCCAGGGTGAGGACAAATATACGGTGGAGCACACGGTGGAGGTCTGCCCTGCGCGGGCGGAGCACCGCCGTGTTCTCGTAGCGGAGATCAGCGGCGGCGACATCACGCGTCCGGCCCTGGTTCAATCCATGGTCCGGAGCGAGACGGAATGAGAAGCTGTCACCTCATTCTGCGAAGCAGTCATGTGAGCGAAGGAGGTGGCGGGACGCGAGAGGGAGAGAGCCTTTCTTCCCAGCCGCCGCGGGAGACGCACCGGGCGTCGGGGACCACGTGGTAGCTACCGGCCCCCGTAGGCGCGGGCCTGTGGACGGTTAGCTATGGGCTAGATAGCCGTCCGTCCGTCTAACGACGACAGGCCGTGTCGACGGCGCTTTTGTGTTCCACGCGCGCCTCAGAGAGATGTCAGCATAAAGAGAGGGGCCCGCAACGGACGAAGCCTGCTGGGATTGTGGGCCTGTTCGAAAGAGATACCGCGGCCCCGGAACGTAAAGGGTGAGGAAGGAATATGGATGGGTTTTTCAGTAAAAATCTGACACTCCCTCCCGCTCCGCCCAAAGACATGACTTCCCATCCTAAAAAATAAAAAAAAGGGTGAGGACAAATATTGAGTGTATCAGCAATACCGATGATAGAAAAGTAAAAAAAAAATCATATAACTTTTTTTTTGTGTGACATAAGCCAACGAAAAGCTTTTGTCAATCCTGTGTGTGTGTGTGTGTGTTGAAATTTGGTGTAGAAATACGAAACACTTTGACAAATATTGTCACTTCTCCAGGCCTTCGGGTATCAATTTCGTTTATATCAATCACTATATTCATCAATCAAGAAAGGCTCATATCAAGACGATCAAGAAACAAAAGACAATCTAGCATTCAAGACACAACTCCGTTAAAATTCGTACACATCCAGCCAAAGAACAATAAGTCGAGAAGTCAAGAAATATTCCAACATACGATGCTTAAATATTTCAAACAAAGTAAAGTAGAACTGTGGCTCAATGAACGTGACTAGAGTAAGAAATAACTGAAAAACTACTTAACAAGTAAATTGAACTAAAGGCTTTCACCACAGTAATGGTTTTTGCCTGAAGTTTAAAGTCTTGAATAATACAGTCCACTTTTAAGACTAAGTTAGGCGAATCATGTTTCCACTCGACTGAATTTTGTGTAAGGTTAAGTGGTATCAAAGAGTTTCGTAAATAAATTCGAGGCGCTTCCAAAATATGTGGAGAAATTATGAACTAAGAAACAAAATTGAGTTAAAGTACTGTTTTAAGCTTTCACGAGTTACGTAAACTTATACTTACGGAACCGAAAGCCTTGCCTAGCCTTATATCGGGAGCTCAAAATAAAGAAAAGTCAAAGGAGGTATCCAGTTCTCACTAGCTGGACTGATGACCTATGTCCAGCAGTGGACGTCTTTCGGCTGAAATGATGATGATGATGATGATAATCCCGTAAGTGACTATAAGTTAAGTTAAAAGGTAGAAACTTAGAGCTGACTAAATTTAATAAGTAACGACTGATAAAACCACATATTTTGACGATCATGGATGAGCATAAAACCTTAAGTTTCATGTTTGTTATGGGAATACGCAGAATATTCTGGTCTACTATAGCATGGCTAGATATACAACGCAATAGCTTGACCTGGATTGAGATGATCATTTCTAAGTAAGATTGCACTCAATCTAGATATTATTAATTGATTACTTGTTGACAATACTTGAATAGAGTACAACAACACGGTTACAATGCCTGTGCTTCATATAACTGCAAATTGCAGGATACTGCCCATGATTCGCCAATTTGAATCAACGTCAATGAAACCCAACAATAGTTTGTATTGTAGAATATCCTCATTCTCTCGAATTGGCACGATCTGTATAAATATAATAATAGTTTTGGCATTGGTGTACCGTGCGCAGCATATAAGCAGCGAGTTGGGACTAGATCCGTATTCACACCGTGTATCACTCGTACTACTATCTAACTAACTATGTTAAGGTTGGATTCCAGTCTAACCGAACGCAGCTGCATACCAGCATTTTACAACTGCTTATCTGATCTCTTCTGGCACAGACAATCAAGACTTCCTCGATTACGAAGATTTTTTTTGCTCTCTGAATTTTATGCCGCCCATAGGCCTCCGTCTTGGCATGCAACATGTCGTCGAGAAATTCATCTCAGGCATGCTAGGTTCCTCCCGATATTTTTCTTCACCGAAGCCAGTGTTAATTATACACTATGCACAAAAAAACAGAGTTGCGTGTCTTGGATTCGAACTCGAGACCTTATGACTTGGCAGTCCGCACACCTATAAACTATCACTGCCTTTTACACAATCTAGTTACAGGGTTAGAACTACATTGTGAGAAATATACAGCAGTTATTATTTATCCTTGAGTCCCTTTCATGATCATAATCTATTGACATAAGTTGCAGCACGTCCCCACCACATAATTCCCTACTTCCAAATTCAGTAATCAATTCCCAGAAGACTACCATGGTATAACGATGGAACTTTGCCCAGAGTAAGTAGAAAGTATCTGCTACGAGCATAGTTTTATCCGTACCTATAAGTTTAGACGCGAGAGACAAAAGTATGATAGTGTAGTACGTGCACACTAAACTTACTCAGTACTAGTAGGTCACATATCTTTTCTTAGTTTCAAAAGTTATTGGAGATACTTCTTTGGGAACCAAGCACGAAACATCGCTGTGCTCTTAAGTTTTTTTTATGAGAGCAAAAATATCTAGTTCCATTAAAAATACGCTGGCTTGTGTTAATTGTGTGTGAGTGTGTGGATTAAAATTCTATGGCACCTTTTTCTGATAAAGAGAGAAAATGAGTGTTGATCACACGCGTTTTCAGACTATTTTGAATATGTATTGCTCTACATTTTGCTATTTTCTCTCACCTTCAATCAGATTGTGAGACAAAGATTAACTTACTCATGAATATAGATAACCTTGTTAAAATTAATGACTGAAATGCTTACCTTTCAAGCAAATCTTATTCCTTCTGAAGGTCAATCGCACGTCTTTGTGTGCTCGATCGGGTGCGGATATGTTTAATTGCATAGTCACGAGTATTTCTGCGCTCCTGGTACCCGTACATGGTAATCGAACCCTGGGAAAGATGAGAAAAGTGTTAATAAAAAAAAACATTCCATAAAGACTAAAACATAATAATGTTTTTTTAATATATTTATTATAACGAGGCTCTTTCTCTTTCAAGAGCTTTGGCCATCATCATAGCTTGGCTACTGTTATTTTATTTAATACAAAACTTTCTTTTTGTTCGTAAAATAATTAAAAATATGTATAGTAACAGGTTATTGACTGTAAAATGTTATAAATAATATTAAAGAAATCAATAACATTGCCGGAAATCGCAACACAACAAGGACCATTTTGTGTATAGCTACCTAGTTAGTTTCAACAAAAATAGTAGACCTTTTGTCTAACGTGCATGTCTGTGCAGCTGACTTTTCATTTCAGACATTTTTTTCACCTTCAGCTGAAGCTAAAATTACGAGGTATTGAAATAAAATATAATAATATGAGACCTGAGTCATACATAGTAAAAGCTAATGTAAGAAAAAAGTATTACACTGTTAAAAAACCGACTTAAAAGAAAAACAAAAAAGTGAAAAAATACTTTAGCTTCTGAAGTCGGTGACCTTTGTTTGATTGATTTATTTCTTTTGTCATCGACTTCAGAACCTAAAGTTATTTTTCACATTTTTGTTTTTTTTTTTAAGTCGGTTTTTTAACAAGATACAATTTATTTTTCACTTTTTTGGTGTTTTTTTTGAAGTCGGTATTATTTTTTGCACAAAAGTTTTTATTTTTCACTTTTTAGTGGTTCACATGTGCTTGGTACACATGGAAAGTGCATACCGTGACAATTACAACAAGCCCAAACACGACTAGGATACTTTGTCTAATTATGGAGTTCCGTGACTCTTGGCTTCATCATCAGACCTGATAGTAGA
The DNA here is from genome assembly GCA_916618015.1 of Xestia c-nigrum. Lineage (NCBI taxonomy): Eukaryota > Metazoa > Arthropoda > Insecta > Lepidoptera > Noctuidae > Xestia > Xestia c-nigrum. The sequence continues at coordinate 22,068,504 of OU745245.1, read as the reverse complement.
ATGGTTCTTATCAAACGCAAATGCTTCACTTGTTGTAGAAAATACCGAAATCGCTGTACGTTATCCTATAATTTGAAGATACTAAACGCACCCTTTCTAACAAAAAAAACATTTTCAAATCGTTTGGCAAGCGACAGACTTATGCGCGAACAAACATAAAAAAAAAATAGAAACATCTGAATTGAGAACCACCTCCTTTTTTAGAAGTCGGTTAAAAATAGCTACTGGCGCGGCCGTATCGATTCCCTATCTGTCATTCATTTCTTCCTTGTTTTATTAGGTTATTTCTTAGAAGTAAAAATATAATATCTGTAAGCAAATACTTGGCAATATTTTCAGGGAAAAGTTTTTTTTTATTTCCAAGAAGACTTCCGGAAAAATACACGTGTAGAGTAAAATTACAGTTAACTTTTATGATCGTTTCGACTCAATTTTTGTGCTCATACCGGTGGCTTTAACAGAGTTTATATCAACACCGCAAGGAATGAAATAGCTCTAATAGTGAGCTACTTTAAATCAACACGTTGGTGAACTATAACCTTGCTCACCAACCCGCAGATGTTGACTCACAGGGCCATTATTCACCGACATAGACCATTCTAGTAAAGTTCGCAGAAATACGAGTAATCCCATATTTTATATTGACTCATCCTCATTACCAATGCACCCATCTACTTAGGAATTCCGATCTCTGCTGCTGATCAGCATCGCTGGGCTTTGGTTTAAAAGTTTACAAGTACGAATGGTGGTGTAAAGTCCATTGGGATGATGAGTGCGAACTATTCGAGTCAATAACAGACACATGAGACATTGCCGTTTAGGATTTGAAGTGGCAATCCACCATATGTCAACAGACGGTAGTATGGGCCACCGCCCATACCACCGTCTGTTGTTGTTTGTTTACATTTCACCCAAACTTAAAATAAATTAATGATTACCGTCTGCCTTTCCGTATTTTTTTATGTTTAATTAAAAGTCTCTTAACTGTTGGTAATGTTTAAGAACAATCTCCGTAAAATACACAAACAGTGACAACTCAGCCTAACCGTGTTCGTGATTTAAAAATATAGATATGCTATTTTATCTTTAAAAATATAAAACTACGTAAACTTACCTAAAGGTCTGCAAGGTCGTGGGTACAAACCCTCGCTCGGAGATATTGACAAGCGGCGGCAACATGGCGCCCTTGCTCTCTATGTAGTCTATACCCATCACGTACGGCAGCTGGGGAAGAATAACACCATGAATATTGCGTGTAGGTACAATAGGTTACGTGTGAGAATTTTAGAAGTGAAAACTTCTTTACGTTGAGCAATTCATGGGTGAATAAAAATCATGGAACTCGCGTGACCGTCACCTAACGCTGCGTAGCACTCGTAGCCGATCCGCTACGGCATAGCACCAATTAGGTATGCCCGGGGCACAACCCGTTTCAGTTATTAAAGGGTGTAAAACACTTCTCCACGAAGCCGATAGGCATTTGTTCTGCCCATCATTGGGTTATTTTTTTTGTTCTACACCATACCTGGGAATCTTCTAGTTACGGAGATATGGGGGGGTCAAAGTTACAACTTTTTGAGATTTTTTTTTTTAAATACAAGTATTTTTTTGTAAGATTTTGAACTTTTAACACCGCCACGCGTACTATTCAATCCATCAATCAGCAAAATGGTTTAAGTGCGTTACATTGAGTTGTACCCCAAAACATGATTTTTAACCTCAAAAAAAAAGTTGTTTCTCAGCAATAGTTTGCGTAAAGTTACTTAGATTGATGTACAAAATGTTTGGCTAACGGCTTTGCTATGAGGTGGCTTACACCCTGTATTCACTTCTATCGGCAGGCGAAGTTGACACAATAATTAAACAATGACTTCAGTTGAATTCGGTCGGGATTCACAGACGAAGGGTTAATTAAGAAACTATCTTGAATACATTTATCTCCGATGGGATATTTCCCGAACTTTACACGAGCACAGCTGCAATCAAAAGCTAACCAGATAGTAAGTTTTCGTGACGACTCCATCATCATCATCATCAACAACCTATTCATATTCCCACTGGTGGGACACAGGCCTCCTCCGAATGAGAAGGAAGTGAGGACTTCATGCAACTACAATATAGAAAACGTGGAGAATACATGAAAGCTCGACGCCAGATTAGAAATTAAGTTACTTACATGCATAGAGATTTGTTTTTTTTTTTGTTTTGAAGTTTTACAATATTCTAGTCATATTCACCATAATTATATTCATGTCATACAAGTAGATAGTGTTCTGTATTGATCAACTATTATACAGTAGTCATCAAGCCATAATAATAATCCATATTTAAAGCAATCCAATTACATTTCATTCGTTTTCAACTATCATTTCCTCTACCATTTATAGTCATTACATATCATAATGATGTATTCAATGTAGGTATCCTTTAACAGCAATATCATAACATCCATTTAACATTACACCTAAAATCGTAGAAAGAGATGCTGGCTATCAGAATATCAGCGCTGTGACGTTTTTTTTTAATGTTACATCACCACGCTGAGATAGGAAATATATATTTGGGGACCTAGATATTATGTAATCCAGTCAAAATAAATACACACTTTCTTTCACTGTGGTGAAGTTGTCAACAGCCTCGGACACCACGGCCTGTCATGCAGCCGAAGTGCGGGCCGTTTTGCACGGTACGCGAACTCGAATGACATCATCCGTCGATCTCTTGTCACCGTCGGCGTTCCAGCTTTATTAGAACCCAATGGCTTGGCACGCGACGATGGCAAGAGACCGGACGGCATGCCTTTGTTTCCATGGAAGATGAGTAGGCCTCTAGTGTGGGACGCAACCTGTGTCAATACTCTTGCGCCTTCCTTCCATCTTCCTAGCTCATCGTGCTGTGCAGAGGCTGCCGCTGTAGTAACCTTATTGGTAAATATATTTTCGAGCCGCTTAGGGTTGAAACTCTAGGACCGTGGGGTCCGAGTGCTCACAGCCTTTTTTAAAAAAAATCTAAACGCTTTATTGACACTTCCCGTGACCCTAGGTCTGGCTTTTACCTTGGCTAAAGGCTTAGCATTGCCATACAGCGCGGGAACGCCGCCAGTCGCCTGGGGTCTTTACCAGTTGACAGCGTTGAGGAGGAGTTTTTTGACGCCATTTTTTAAGTTTATAGCTTAAGTAAGGTACGTTTATTTTAATTTATAATTGTAAGTAGCATTATTCTTTTAAATATAATAAAAAAATCTTAAGAATATGTTTGATTTGCAAATTATTTTGGTATTACGTTTGTATGAACGACGCGAGGCACGCTCCGCCGTCCCCTTAGTATGTAAGGAATTTAACCTCTATTCCCGTCTGCCACAAGGTCAAAAGTCATTTGTTCTCATTAGAACATTTATTTGCTATGAGTCACTGCAGCCGTGACCTCCAGCTATCAACACCGATCGATCTCAATATGTATTAATATAATAAGGGGTGTTTGTCTTTGTGAGTTTGACCTTGGATAATATGTCATGTTAAGGATGAAAGATTGTATTGAAGGCTTAGAAAGAAAGGTGAGGTTATTAAGGTGACAATGTTATACGTACACGTCAAGCTACTCAAAGACGTTAAAATTTTAAGTCTCCTTGAAGCGACTACAAGGTTAGAGTGTAAGTAACAGGGCACTGAGAAAAAAAGGAGCCAAGTGCGAGTCGGACTCGCCCATGAAGGGTTCCGCAGCAGATTGAATGATAGGTAAATTACTGTTTACGATTTATGACGTATTAAAAAAAACTTCTTACATGGTAATGTACCTACATCATATATTTGTTTTAGTTTTATCATTCTCTTATTGTAGAAGTTACAGGGGGGGGGGCACATTTTACCACTTTGGACGAGTTGTCGCGCAAACTATTGAGTTTAGAAAAAAAAACTATACTAATATATATATATACTAGCTGACTCGCGCAACTTCGTCTGCGTCTCATAATTTGAGATTTAAACTATCCTATCTCTCAAGTTGGATCGAACTGCACATGGTGTGCGAATTTTATTATAATCGGTTAAGTGGTTTAGGAGTCCATTGAGGACAAACATTGTGACACGAGATTTATATATATTAAGATATTGTAACGGACGACGAGCCCTTCATAAAAATGTAACCCTAGTATAAGTAGTTTTTAGGAAAATAACGGGGACCTCTATGTCTGTCTACCCCCGAACTATTATATACTAAAGGGCCTTAAACCTTACGCAATGATCTGTGATGTTGCATCAGCTTTTGTGGAGGGGATATTGGTCAAGTCAGTACTTGTCCAAACCGAAATATTACGCAATAAGATATACTATTGCATCAGCAAATGGGAAAGTCCATTTTTGCGGGCTATGATTGATTAAAGGTCCCTGAAGGATGCAATAGTGCCCCCACAACTTGCGATGACGTAATAATTTATGTAAGGGGGACCGATTATTTAATCGATAATCGAGTCAAATAAGAACAAATAGAAACAAGTAATAACTTCATTCAACCAGTGAATCAAGGAGAAGTCTTCAAGAAGTCAAGGAAGAGCTCCATATCAGACAGATTGTCAAAGATATAAAGTAGATTCATAGTTCTTATCAGTTACCTAGTGTCGTAACAAGTTAATAAGTAAATGAGTCCCACGTTCCCCACGTCTTAATACGTTATGTACGTTCCTTATGTAACAGGAACATTTAATAGTGTAAACTCTTGTGCCCCGCTTCAAATATAAGCTATTTTCGACCTCTAATATAATATAAAGTGTTAAAGTATTCGCCACTTTAATTTACTACAGTCCACTCTCAATATATATATATAGATTATGAAGCAGAAGAGTTTGTTTGTTTGTTTGTTTGGTTGAACGCGCTAATCTTAGGAACTACCGGCTCGAATTGAAAAAATCTTTTTAGTTGGATAGTCCATTTATCGAGGAAGGCTATAGGCTATATAACATCACGCTATGACCAGCAGGAGCGGAGCAGCAATAAGAATTGTTGCAAAAACGGGGGAAATTTGATTTCCTTTGTGAGCTCTTTCTCTCTTAAGTGACGCATACGAAGTTGCGTGGGTTAGCTAGTAATTTAGAAACCTCAATATAATTTTTGAAGACTTATCTATAGATAGCCCACACATATGGGTTTGACGAATAAAAAATGTTGACTTTCGTTTCGTTGAGTATGGGGAACCCCCAAAATTGATTGCTTATTTTCGTTTTTTGTGTGAAAATCTGAATGCGGTTCATACATACATCTACTTACAAAGTTTCAACAGCATAGTTATAGTTTCGGAAAAAGTGACTGTGACATACGGATGGACAGACAGACAGACATGACGAATCTATAAGGGTTCCGTATTCGCCATTTGGTTGCGGAACCCTAAAAATAAAAAATAAAACAAATAAAAAAAGTGTTATTTTCGCCAATCGCTTATTTTCTCGATTCTATCGTATAAAATACCCAAATATTAGGCTAGAAGTGTCTTAGTATTTTTATCTACGTAAACAAGATGTCGAGGGGATTCCGCTCACTCCAACCAGATAGGTTAGGTTAGGTTAGAACTGTGACAGCACGCGACTGAAATTATTACGCGCGAGCCGACCGATCATGCTAAAATACCTTTTGGCCTCGTGTCGTTTCGTTTCTTTGTATTTTTTTTTCTTCTATGTTTAATTTTTATTAGTTGTTAAACTGCTTGCTGTTATTTCTATGTGTTTTTCTGTGCGGGCTAATAAATGCTTTTTCTTTCATTTTAATTGAAAAAAGTAGAGCAATAGACTTGTTAACTGAAAAAATCTTATGAGACCATTAAATAGATTATCAAAAAATATTTGACCTATCATTCACTGGAAGCCTACGGCAGTTCTTGACTAGAATGTGCCCTGGCGGTTGAGAGTATGTCATGCTCTCTCAAATGTCTCGTTGATGGTGGTGCGTGTGTCGAACCATTTAGTTCCCTTCAAAATGGTTGAGCTGAATAGTGCTGACGATCCAAGCGTCATGTTCGTGAACGGGCGCTGTCAGTTGTGACTGGTCATCTCTTAGTCGCCATGATGTGGTTTATTTGAATTAATTATTTTGTTTTTGAGTTGTATTTTATTTTTGTTTTGCTACGGACACTTTTAACGTGCACATCTTGCTACATTGTTCTCACCTAATATACCATCTCAACATAAATGATGTAACCAAGATTTTGTAACAATATTTTGATTTAAAAGAGTGTCCATGGAGTTTCTTGCTCGTTCTTCTCCATAGAGATCTACGTTAGGAAATGGGCAACTACAGTACTTTCACAATTTTTAAGTCTTGTGACTGGGACTGTAGCTACTTTTTAAATGTTCATTTTTGTTTCGACAATTCAAAAGTGCCTGTAACTGGCCTACTTGAAATAAATGCTTTGAATTTGATTTTTGATTTAGATTTTTGTCACAAAACCAAAATTTACGAAGATACGACGCTTTTAAAATTCCCATTACGTCATTGTTTGGTATCATTCTTAGTTTGTTCTGACGTCACGAGCCCACACTCCCGAGTTTTGATGCGTTTTATCTTTGTCAATATTCGTTGATTTATAAAATCAAAAAATACGTGTCCATTATTTTCCAATACTTTAACTGATCCGTCAGTTAAAGTATTGGAATTCATTGATGGTGGAAACTATCCTATTATGCAGTTCTAACTTCTATTACCTACATAAATAATACAGTTTGCCAGCCGTTACAAGGTATACGTTGTTTTATCTTGAGGAAGTGTCAAATCTGTAGTATTTGGTTTTCTGAAAAATTTCTTCCATAATGTTGGTTTTTCATCATAAATAAACATATAACAGAAAACTAGGTAAGTAAGGACCTTATTTCACATGTTAATTCTTTAGTAACCACCACTAAGTAGAAAGTTGACCAAAAAATCTTTCATCAAAAGAGAAGCACAAAGGAGCCTCTTACTCTAAATCCGAAAACATCCGGAACTGCGAAAAATGAGAACTTAATCCAGTGCCTTTGTTTCCCAAAATTAAATCGCTTTCAAACCAAATTGGAAAATGCGAAACGTTCCACGCTCAATACCGGACGAATGTTTGCTCAATGGAATACAAAATTTAATAAACAAGTTTGAAAATAAAATTACTCGCTGTTCACGCTGTTGTGCTAAAGAATAATAATGTAATTAAAACGGTTATTTAATTGTGAAGTATGGGTGGACTTAATTGAATGTGAAAGAGAACCCAATGTTATAATTCGGGGCAGTGTTGTTTTACATAAAATTGTACGTACACAGTAAATTGTTGTCTGTAATAGTATAAATGCAATACGAAGTCCTTTTTTAAGGCGACTACATGAGCTAAATTAGTAACTCTATTTGTGGTGGTTCAAACTTCGTCTGAAATACTGTTAGAATAAAGTTCTAATCAGCTTGTAGTGCAAAGTTTTGTAGTGCAAAGTGATTTTTACGTCAGTCACTGCGGGCCAAATAGTGCGGAACGAGTGGTTTTAATCGATTTACAAAATATCTGTGGATTTTGGACTGTAAAATAAAACACTAAGATGCTAATATAGGGTGTAAAACGCCTCTTAACGAAGCCGAAAGGCACTGGTTGTCCCCGTCATTGCAATCACTTTTTTGTTCTACACCATACCTGGAAACCTTCTAGTTACGGAGATACTGGGGGTCAAAGTTACAACTTTTTGACAAGTTTTTTTAATGCAAGTTTCTATTGTAAGCTTTTTATTTTAACACCTTCACGACCATGGCACTATTCAATCCATCCAACAGCAAAATGTTTTGGTTTGTTACGGTTGAGTACTACCACAAAACATGATTTTGCACCCTAAAACGAAAGTCGTTTCCCAACAATTTTTTTTGCGTAAAGTTACTTAGTTTGATGTTTACACCTTGTATGTTGCTTGTAGAATTATTTACCAAAAAATCAGAATAATCGCATACTTACTTAAGTTACTCGTTAAAAGAATTTTTAGAGATAACTTTGTGTTTTTTTTATCGAGGTAAATTAATTGTATTATGTTTTCAAAACACTATCATACTACCATATATCCTGAAAAACATGGTTTTGTTTATTGTAGAGAATCATATACTTTCACGCATTATAAAACTCGCGTTTAGCTCTTGTAGTCGCCTTAAAGAGGAAAAAGAACGTTTCTTGCTCGCGTCAGACCGTGGTGCAAACGAACCCTTCACAAAACTGTCAACCAAGCATTATGTACATCAAACTAAGAAACTCTACGCAAACACTGCTGGGAAACGAAATTTTTCGTGTAAATCGCGGTTTCCGGTAGGACTCAATGAAACGCACTCAAACGACTGTGCTGATCCTGATAGATGCATTGAAAAGTACCGGGGTCCTGAAAGTATTTAGACTAAAGTTAGAATAGTTAAAAAAATGTGAAAAACTTAGACCCCCAATATCTCCGTAACTAGACCTACAACCGCTGCTCTCAAAAACGGTGAAGGGAAACATCGTGAGGAAACCGGCATGTCCTAGAACCAAAAATTCGAAGACATGTGACATCTACCAATCCGCACTGGGCCCGCGTGGTAGATTATAGCCCTTTCCCTCTCATTGAGAGGAGGCCGTGTCCCAGCAGTGGGAACATTATAGGCTGATGATGATGATGAGACCTACAAATGTTAGCGAAGTAGACATACTAGTTAAACAAGTCAACGAATATTTAACAGATAAATTCAATAATCATCGATAATGATGGAAAACAGACGTCATTTAATAAATAAAATAACCTAAATTAAATTAAACCATAATATTTTTACACACAATAAATTATATTAAATGACTATAATAAATTATTAAAAATTACCAATTTTTAAACCTAGTAAATAAATAAGCATTTTTTAAACATAATTATATAAATAAGAAACGATTAGATAATGACTATTATTATTACTAGAGACTATTAGGATTATTAGATGAATGGAAAATTAATATTTAATAGTATAAATTATAAAGCGCTAATTTGCTCTATCTATTTTTTACTTAAAAAATTGTTGTGCCTAACAGGGTCCATAATTGTTACTATAATTTTATTTACCACCATTTACCACATTATGGTTAAAGCAATAAATGATTTTGATTTAATTTGATTTCAATGGCATCAGACCGATTCGGTTGGACTTAACAGACGATTCCCAGGTATGGTCTAAACAAAAAAAAACGCAATGACGGGGAAAACAAGTCCTCTTCAGCTTTGTCGGTGTCGGTTTGCTTGAGGGTGGTTGGGTTATAGTTTAATTTCTTACCGGTCTTCCGCCCAGCGCTTGCCACATGAACTCCAGGTCTGCTATATGAGCTGGCACGGGCACGATGAAGCTGGTCGCGTATTTGTTAACTACGCCTTCTCTTACGTAGTACAGCTCGGCGTCTAGACCTGAAACAATGCCGATTTTGTTGTTAGTTATCAGGAAATTATAGATATAAAGTAAAAATACACTCGGGTTTATAATTTCGTAGTCAATTCAGATTTTCTTTCAGATTAAAAAAGATATCAGTATTAGATAAAACTAAATCAGAAATAATAAAGCAAAATTTAATATTTTTTCAAACCGATACTTGCAATGAATTAGACGAATGGCTTAAACTGATTTTATTGACAGTACCTAGGAACAATCACGAACAATCACGCTCAATAAGTTTCTGAAACATCTTTTATTCTGCACCGACATTGTCACTTAAACAGACATTTAAAAAAAAAAATCGTCTACATTTTGTACCCTCATAAAAATTTCAAAAGCATAGCAAGGAAACTAAAATCATATTATTCTAATTCGAAGTGCATTACAGATGATTTGCACAGTATGGGAGTATGCCTCCCTCTAACAGATGCAGGTTCAAGTCCCGGGGGGACAGAGCGTCAAATTATCCAACTAACTCTATTTGCTTAGCCGAAAAGAAGTGTTGGTGTAGTGTGAAGAGGAAGTTTTGATACTTTTCAAGGTATTTTGAAGTGTTATTTAAGCTGCAAATGAATTTAAAAGTTTAAACAGAAAACAAAATTAATTATTTACATCACACAAAATACTTGTACACTGAAATTGCATGATGACAAAAGAACACAATAGTCCCTACTGCTTATTTCACTAGGAATTTCTTCTAGTAAAGAATTATTTGTTTTCATGAATTAAAATACAAAAAAAATACGCATTAAAAGGATTTTACGTAAGATCAAGCAGTCCAAATCCATAAAAAATAGTCTAGACATCCGCCACAAGACCAGACATAATGCCAAAAACCATAATTGTAATTCTGTCTCGCATATCAAATAAATCTCTGTCACAAGAAAGTGTGATTTTAAAAGGTTGCAATTTCCATGTCTTTGAAACTGAAATATGGCCTAGCAAAATAAAAGTAAGTTCACCAATTGAACAAATATAAGCTAATCTCAGCAAAACAATTGACGAAACACACGTAGAGTATATACAATGACAAATCAAACAAAAACGACAGATAACCACTCAGATTACAATCAGCCTGTTTCAATCAGTACCAATTTACAATCAAACAGAGTCACCTGATACCAAAAAACCAATAAACCTCAGTATCTCTCATCTACATGTTAATAAAACGCCTCATTTAAAGTTAATAGCTGCTCAATTCAAATCGGTCGACCAAACGCCGAAATTAGTCGTCAAAAATGAAAAAAAAAATCTGATGATCCAATCAGCGTACATTTGGAGGCGCAAAGCGACAGTGAAACGGGCCGAATATGAAGTGGCACTTTGCACAATTGATGAATCACCACCCCTATAGAAACGAGTGCAAAATACTCGTACAGTATCCACCCCACTTACTTTGTACACCCTGTATATCCTTTCGGTATACAAAGGATGAATACACCCTGTATATTTCCCAGATGCAAGTCTATTGGTTGTTATTCAGTTGGAATTTATTGAAATCCTTTCCAGTACATATTTGCTGAATTTATTATCCTTCGATTTAGGTAGAAAGGTAGGATGATAGGATAGATAGGTTGTGCTAAAATTCTAATAATAATTGTGTGCGAAACTGTTGGCACTGTTGCGTGACTGTTGACTTCAAAAGGTTACATAAAAAGGGTTTCGATAACATTCGCTGAAAAGCCATTTTTTCATTTCGAAAGTTACAGTTTTTAAAGTTCTGGAAATTTCTAACGAAAGTATGACCCATCAATTTCAATTAGTCACGTTTGTTGAAACTAAGGTTACAACTTTATGAAAATCAAAAGTAGCTACAAAACAGTTACTTTTTGCCTGTGTAATCCCACTGCTGACTTCTAAATCATTCGATCCAGGGCCAAAGTGGTCCACTGGTCGTTGGTTCTGTACAGGTCGCCCCACCACCTTCTGCGAGGTCTACCGCATGGCCTGCTGTGGCTGCTGTGTCAGAGCTCCACATCGAGGTTATTTGGCCCACTGATCGTCGGGCATATGGAAGACATGGCCAGCCCAGTTCCACTTTAGGTTAACGGTATTTTGAGCAACGTCAGTAATTTGTGTTTCTCTACAAAATTACTATGTTTAATCAAAAGCTCTCAAGAAAACAAATATAGATTCTCAAAGAGCCAACACGCAAAATTAACAGCTAAGTCAAGAAACATTAACCAACCAAAACAATGTAGTAGTAATAAAATATTCAGAATTCAATTCACACATTCGCACGGCGGTCCTTTGAGGCGGTCACGTTCATAATTTAAACGTAGTAAACGGTAATGACAGACAATATGTGGAAGCCCTCGGCTTTGCCTTTGTTAATACTTAAATGATAATGAGGTAGGGATTGGCGGGTAATGAAAAACAATGCATTACAGTTTGAGAATTAAAGGACCACTATAATTTGATATAAGATTAAAATTGTTGTAGAAATATCTGCACTGCTCAAATACATGTTGGAAAATGTTAGGAAAACTAACGACTGCAAAAACAATTAAGATAAAAATATTTTTTTCGGGATCTGATGATGGAATCTTTTAGCGAAATTGAGGGAACTCTTAAAATTTTATAGGATAACGTACAGCGATTTTGGTATTTTCTACAACAAGTAAAGCATTTCCGTTCACTAAGAACCATTCTAAAATCAGATCTGATGATGAAGCCAAGAGTCAGGAACCGGAACTCCATAATAAGACAATGTAGCGTGTTTGGGTTAGTTGTAATGTTATGCACTTTCCATGAGTACCAAGCACATGTGAACAACTAAAAAGTGAAAAATAAAAACTTTTTGCAAAAAATAAAACCGACCTCAGAAGATAAAGTTATTTTTCACTTTTTGTAAAAGTGAAAAATATCTTTAGCTTCTGAAGTCGGTGACAAATAAATAAAATCAATCAAAAAAAGGTGGTGACTTCAAAAGTTATTTCTTGTTCACTTTTTTTATTGAAGTCGGTTTTATTTTTTGCAAAAAAGTTTATCCTATAAAATTTGAAGAGTTCCCTCGATTTCGCTAAAAGATTCCATTATCAGATCGCGACTTGGTGACTATGGGACCATTTGGAAAGTATATCCTTTCCAACAAAAAAAGGTTATTTTTTAAATCAATCTCAAGGGACGGAGTTATTATGCGCGAACAAACAAAAAAAATAGTAACATCCGAATTGAGAACCTCCTGCTTTTTCAGAAGTCTTTTAAACAATAAAATCAATGAAAACCACAGGATTGAATCAAAACAAAATACTATAAACAAAATGAGCAAAGATATTATTTTTGGTTAATATTAGATGCAATGTTATTCCAAGTTAATGAATAAAATTAACGTAGTAAACGTTAATAACAGAACACTCATTTTTAAGACCCCTGACCGATGCCTTTGTATTAATTACTGAGACTGCAATGAGGCACTAAAGGGTAATGAAAACTAGACATAACTGTTTGATATTTACATGAAAATGTAATGTGCGCAAGTTTGAAATCCAAAAGAAGTTGTAACTATTATAGCTAATACTGATGAGAATATAAATCTTTGGAATTGTTTACAAAATAATGCGAGTGAACGCCAGGGAAAATCAGGAGAAGGTGACAAGTTTAATACGGTCTAAACCTGGGCATAAATCAAAGAAACATAAACAAAGAGTGATAAGTGAAATAATAAAAAAAAAACACAAAAACATTTTAAACGATAAAACGGGTAGACTTACTTAGATACAGTTGCAAAAATAAACCGAATACTTAAAACGACATGAGAATTTATTTGTCACAAATATTTAAAATTAAACAATTTCGAAGTAATGAAAAACGTACCAAGGATAAGGTAGAAAATAAAATACTTGGAATGACACGTTTTAATGTAAGACAATACGTGAGAGCCTTGCAGCGATGTCTTTGTATTAATTACACAAAGACGACCGTGCGCCTGTGTAATGAGACCTGGGGGAGTAATCTGTGGATAATTTCAGTTTAAGATGAGATTCTGAATATAACTTGAAAATTAAAATTAGCATAGAAGATCATCCATCTTTTAGGGATAACTATTTAAATATAGATGTTGATAAAGATGTAATTTAAAGAAATGAAACTGAAACAAATCTAGACAATTCTGTTGATTTAGCTTACAAACAAATTGACGCTGTTTAAAAAGCAGATGTGAGTAGAAACGATCTTTATAGCGATGTTCTTTGGAAAGGTCTTCAGGTCAGTGTAGTAGATACCGACAATCGGCGTGCGTATAATATGAACAAAGACAAAGCAATGGGAGTATGCTACTATCGTAGTTGTAAGCGTTTTTGCCTTTTCTCACGGTGAAATGGCGAGATTTTATGTAAGTACCTATTTTCATTTATGAATATGAAGAAATAAATACAAACACAGAAAAACTAGATGATGTTGTTTATTAATCTTATGAAACTAAATTCAGAAACATTGGCAAATATCATACAACATATGAACACATGTTCATAGTTAAAATAAATCGTAAAACTAAGCTAGAATCCCTCAAAGCTGTTGGTGTTTATGCGACAGTTATTGGTATTAATTACACAAAGGCGTGAATGCGCCCAGTTGGAGCAGTGTAATGAGGCTTGGTTGGGGGAGCGACGCAGAGGAGAGTTTTAGGGGAAGACAATGGTAATTTCAAATGCAAGATGGGTGATGGTGTGAAAATATAAATTTAGTCGCTTGGAGCTTGATTCGTTCCAAAATTAAAAACAAGAAAATTTGTTCCTCTCAGTGTAAATTATTAAAACTTCATAGATCTCAAATGCCTGAACGGATTTTAATGAAAATTGGAACTCGTATTGACGTTGAACTAGGTTAGCCATTTACGATACTTTTATCCTGGTAGACGTTCTTGTGGAATAATTCACGACTTCCATGCATGCGAAGCCGCGAGCAAAGCTAAGTCATGGATAAAAACAAAATGGAAAGAACCAAGAGCAAAATAAATCGGCCGGATGAATGTCAAAAATTGTAATTTTAATAAACTCGATATAATTAATTTCGTTAATGGAAACTGTCAAAACCAAGCTACATGCCTACCTTTCATCATTAAGCACCATGATATTGACACCTTTAAGATTATTTTTGTAAAAAACGCCATAAAGCCCAAAGCGATTTCATTTTAGATAAATCACACACAATCTATTCTTCCTCTATACGCGAGTTTCCCAACTTTCAAAATAAAAACACAAAGTGTAGTTTTCTGAGAGTGAAATAATTTTAGAGACAATAATCAGGGCGCGCCAAAGTTCACCTAAATTAACAACTCCGATAATTGGAAATCCGAAAATGTTCTTACTAACATTTTTCATCATAACAATCACAATTCCTAACTACTGTGACTGGCCGATGCATTTATTAAGCAAATACTTTCATAATATTTATTTTAAAATCAACACACGGAGCCAAACACTTACAAAGCTATTAACTTTCTACATTTGGCATTGAAGGACAAAACGTAAAAACTTTCAAGCTCATAAATCCCTTATTTTAATGGGTATGGCTGACAAGCTTCTCAAATGATTCTTTAGAAACTTAAAAATATCCTATTTCTATGAGCGACTCATAATAGATAAGCACACGTGTTTGTAATAAACTCTGGTCATTGGGTAAAACCCGGACGATCATTTCAAACAATTGAAAGATTCACAAAAAAGGAACGAGCCGTGGGATTTTGCTAAAAAGGCGGGGGACGCGGGCCAGGAGGAGGTAGGCAGAAGAGAGTCGGTTGAAGACCGCTAGAGGGTTGAGACGATAAGCTATTTGAGCTAAGTTAGGACTTGGTTAGTACCAAGAAGCTAGGTCGAGTCGAGTGCCAGTGAGTTGTCGGGTGATTGAATAAGTTAAATACATACGGGTTGAGAGCCTAGTTAGTTGAGACTAATCTAGTATGTGTGTGTGTTTGTTGGTGAGCGACTGGGTGAGTCCTATTACAATAATTATCCTAGGCTGATGGTGTTATTAAAGTTCTTAAAACTAAACAGACAGACATTTGTGTTGTTGAGGAGTTTGTTCTACCACTTCTTCTCCTCTTCTCCAAGGCACTAGGAAGTGGTGAGGGTATGGGCGATTTGGGGGCTGTCTATAGAATTTCAATAGAGTAGGTAGATCTCCAACTCTATTGCAAAATGGTTCTTGAGTTTTGATTTATCAACTCTATCATCTGGTAATTCTTGAATTATGTATTCAATAGCTCTAACCATCAATTCAGCCAACTTGCGTTTTGAGTTTGATCCTCAATTCTATTATGGACAACCATATAGTGATTCGAGAATAATAGTTCTTATCTCTGACAAATGATTCGGTCAGCCTGACACAAGCACGTGTCTTGCAGATGCACTAGCTGTACAAAACGAGCACATGATCCATGGGGTGGGATTGGAATGGTTTGATACCACATCTATATTATAACCAGTCTTCGGACTGTTAGGGACCATGACTACTGGTTAGCATGATGATTGACGTTCTGCCGCTGAAAAGCCGCCTTGTCACGTTCACCAGTTCGAAAGAACTGCTAGGGACAATCCTCACTAGGAGCATGATGCCGACGATTGCCGCTGAGAAGCCGCCTGCGTCACTTATGGAAGTGTTACTCTGAGTACAATATGTGAAGATGTGAAGTATCGTGTGAGTCACGACTGACCAATTACCTATTACGCTAGCGTAAGGGTTACTAACAAAAACTATTGGTTGCCATAAGAATATACTTAGCATCTCTTAGTTATGTTTTACACTTTTGAAACCACATTCAATACATTTCAATAACTATGAATTCCATAGTCTGATTTACTATATCTTTCAATCCTTTCCTTGATCTAATATTGATTCGAGGCATTGGACTGCTATATGTTAAGGAATTCATTTATCATAGTCAGGGGAAGGTGACCAGCCTGGAGACGAGTCCTACCGGATCGCGCGGGGCGGGGCGCGATCCCTTCTCCTTAGGGAGAAGCTGACTATAAATACTAATAAATAGCACGAATTAGGAAAAACGAAAATTTTATCAGCCTAGGGTAATTTAGGAACAGTCACATGTGGTGCCGTGACCAGGATTCTCGTCATTAAATGTACTGATTCACTTCAGTGCAACGAGAAAGAACAATGAATGGGTTACTACAATAAAAACACAACGTAATTTTATGGTTCTAGGAATTGAGAGAGACGGCGCAGCTAGAGCTTACAACGGCTACAATAAATAACAGATGTTACGATAATGGTTTAGTTGTCGTGATTGAATCCTTCAACCACTGGTAGCGGGTTCAATTCCCGCATGATTTATCAGTTGATACAATAATATAAACCTGTATTCCATTGTCATGGATTTTGGGTTCGATTCCCGCCTGGCGCAATAGTTGATAAGTAATTAAATTTCTGTGTCACGGTTAGTGGGTTCAGTTCCCATATACTAAATATGGATGATGTGATGTACCTAGATTTAAGTGTAGGTAACGATTTATAAGACTTGTTTGTGTTCCAGTGCAAC
This sequence comes from Xestia c-nigrum, assembly GCA_916618015.1. Lineage (NCBI taxonomy): Eukaryota > Metazoa > Arthropoda > Insecta > Lepidoptera > Noctuidae > Xestia > Xestia c-nigrum. The sequence continues at coordinate 22,051,596 of OU745245.1, read as the reverse complement.
AGTAATTTATGGGTTCGACTCCCTGTTAATGCAAGTATCGTGTGTTAATAATACACGGACAGATTTCAATTGAAATTGAAATACAATAGTTTACGATAAAATTGAAAGTTTTGTATTGGTATAAGGATGAATGGTAGTGAGTAGAATGGTATGAGTATTTATATTAATAGTGCTTAGATACTAAGAAGCATAACGTTTAGAAAATGAGAGTTTATTTTCAAGAGTTACAATAACGTCATGGAGAGTTAACCTAAAACTTTCCAATGTCGTAACGTATGTCATATAATTGGACGAATACTCGTGTGGATTTATTTCAAATTCCAGGATATTTCAATCTTCGCATGGCTGTCACTAGACTTTACTGGTGCGTTGCGTACGGGTTAAAGTTTGATCAAATTCAGCTGACATCGGCTGACTTCAACGGCAGGTGTAGTGTAGCACGGCTCCAGTAACGAAGCTAAGTTTCACTTTTAATGGACACTATAGTTAACCCTAGTCACGTGGTATTACTTTGTTATCACTACTATAACTGTATTATTTTTTTGAGCTACATGACTACATAAACCTTCCTAAGCAGTTCCAATATTGGTGCCTGATAGATAAAGTTCTTGCACATAATATTTCAATAACCAAGTGTGAACATTACAAAACTGAGTTGTGTAATGCGGTTACGAGCTAATGAGGCCATAACTACTTTGATATCCTAGAGTACCTATCTACATTTCAAAGTTAAGGTCAAGAACCTTATTTGTTTACTCAAGGTGCACGAAATGTATTACGATTTAAATGGTAGATGGACTTTTATTCAACATATCAAAGAGCAAATGATAATTAATTAAGAATAGATAGCATTGATTTTCTGATACAGCTTTCCTACTATAGTTGGATTTCAGAACTGCTCTTTCCTCTTAAAATCGGAGGGGGGCGATTAATTGGAATAAAGTCTAATATGTCTATGTGCGGACTATTTCAGCTACTCCTGGATACGACTACGAACAGCTGACAGCTGGCTAAGCATTAAGGTGCATTGGGAGAGGCCTCTGTCCAGCGGCAGCTGCATAAGGCTGAGTCTAGAACGAGGGAGCACCGCAGGTAGCGTCGCTCTATAGCACAAATACTCTTTTATGAGACTCTGGTATGTAAAACTAAATTATTAGCATGCACAGGTCTTCTGGAGTTACCAGAAACGTGGTAAATGACAAGAGTATTTTGAGGTTGAATAAGTTCAAGTTCAGGAATGATGTGTCGATAAAAGATGCTTCTGCGAAACTAAACAAAATTATTATAGCAGACAATGTGTCTTAATACATTAGTGTTCCAGGTGGAAAATATAGTAATCTGATAGTATTCTGATTAGGCTAGCTTATCAGCTAGATGTGCTTATGCATTCTAGTATTTCATGGAAAGGCACAGATTATCCTATTGTGAAAGATCATACGCTGTACTGCGTCACGCGTCTGATTTTCAGAGGGGGGAATGTGACTGGCCGATGCATTTATTAAGCAAATACTTTCATAATATTTATTTTAAAATCAACACACGGAGCCAAACACTTACAAAGCTATTAACTTTCTACATTTGGCATTGAAGGACAAAACGTAAAAACTTTCAAGCTCATAAATCCCTTATTTTAATGGGTATGGCTGACAAGCTTCTCAAATGATTCTTTAGAAACTTAAAAATATCCTATTTCTATGAGCGACTCATAATAGATAAGCACACGTGTTTGTAATAAACTCTGGTCATTGGGTAAAACCCGGACGATCATTTCAAACAATTGAAAGATTCACAAAAAAGGAACGAGCCGTGGGATTTTGCTAAAAAGGCGGGGGACGCGGGCCAGGAGGAGGTAGGCAGAAGAGAGTCGGTTGAAGACCGCTAGAGGGTTGAGACGATAAGCTATTTGAGCTAAGTTAGGACTTGGTTAGTACCAAGAAGCTAGGTCGAGTCGAGTGCCAGTGAGTTGTCGGGTGATTGAATAAGTTAAATACATACGGGTTGAGAGCCTAGTTAGTTGAGACTAATCTAGTATGTGTGTGTGTTTGTTGGTGAGCGACTGGGTGAGTCCTATTACAATAATTATCCTAGGCTGATGGTGTTATTAAAGTTCTTAAAACTAAACAGACAGACATTTGTGTTGTTGAGGAGTTTGTTCTACCACTTCTTCTCCTCTTCTCCAAGGCACTAGGAAGTGGTGAGGGTATGGGCGATTTGGGGGCTGTCTATAGAATTTCAATAGAGTAGGTAGATCTCCAACTCTATTGCAAAATGGTTCTTGAGTTTTGATTTATCAACTCTATCATCTGGTAATTCTTGAATTATGTATTCAATAGCTCTAACCATCAATTCAGCCAACTTGCGTTTTGAGTTTGATCCTCAATTCTATTATGGACAACCATATAGTGATTCGAGAATAATAGTTCTTATCTCTGACAAATGATTCGGTCAGCCTGACACAAGCACGTGTCTTGCAGATGCACTAGCTGTACAAAACGAGCACATGATCCATGGGGTGGGATTGGAATGGTTTGATACCACATCTATATTATAACCAGTCTTCGGACTGTTAGGGACCATGACTACTGGTTAGCATGATGATTGACGTTCTGCCGCTGAAAAGCCGCCTTGTCACGTTCACCAGTTCGAAAGAACTGCTAGGGACAATGCTCACTAGGAGCATGATGCCGACGATTGCCGCTGAGAAGCCGCCTGCGTCACTTATGGAAGTGTTACTCTGAGTACAATATGTGAAGATGTGAAGTATCGTGTGAGTCACGACTGACCAATTACCTATTACGCTAGCGTAAGGGTTACTAACAAAAACTATTGGTTGCCATAAGAATATACTTAGCATCTCTTAGTTATGTTTTACACTTTTGAAACCACATTCAATACATTTCAATAACTATGAATTCCATAGTCTGATTTACTATATCTTTCAATCCTTTCCTTGATCTAATATTGATTCGAGGCATTGGACTGCTATATGTTAAGGAATTCATTTATCATAGTCAGGGGAAGGTGACCAGCCTGGAGACGAGTCCTACCGGATCGCGCGGGGCGGGGCGCGATCCCTTCTCCTTAGGGAGAAGCTGACTATAAATACTAATAAATAGCACGAATTAGGAAAAACGAAAATTTTATCAGCCTAGGGTAATTTAGGAACAGTCACACTACTCTGTATCTAATGTTCATAATACCGAAGCATTCAACTTCATAATGTCAGTAGCAATTATCATCTATTATACTTTTATTTGTTTTCCTATATTTTCTCAACATAACCATCTTTTACACTATTATTTAAAGTCATATTTTTTGTTTAGATTTCTTTTTTTCTCGATTCTATCGTATGAAACACCTAAATACAATAATATTATTAATTACAATTCTCGGAAACATGAGTGTTATGAACATCGCCGGTAGCACTACAAATAGTATGAATGAAAATTGTAGGATTTTGATGGTCTGTAGCACATCCTTTCCATATGACTATACCCTGTCTGTAACTCGTTGTATATTGTGGCAATTGGTTTTCACAAACACTTTTACACGTCTTTTTTTAAAACTAGATGGGGCCGGTGGCTGACTACTCTGAGAAGAAACAGGCGAAACAAACTCAGAGGTCAAGTCTCTATTAAAGTTCAAACATAATCTTGTTCAACTTACATGAGAACTATTCAGATTAGTGTCTGAGATGGTCTTTTGAAGAAAGAACCATACTCATTTGAGTGGACCTGTCCAGTCAGTGCAAGCATTTGTCAGTTATCGTGTAATAATAATAAATAATAATAAAATTTATTCAGTTCGCATAACGAGGTACAATATTAAAAACTAGTACAGAAGACAATGATCTTTAAGCGCTAAGTTTTTCAAATTCCCTGGACTCTACACTAGGATACCCTGTGTCGTGGGGTCCAGTCTCTTCCCAAGTAAAGGTAACAGGTTAGCTTTACGAGTAGCTGAACTAATGACAAAAGTAAATAGAAAAATTTTGATTTAACATGTTAAAAAAACTATTAAAGTACATAAAACAATAATAAAAAAAAAATTAAAATAAATAGTGTAGCTCGACTTATAACTCAAGGAGCTCAACAAAACGACGAACAATACCAAAGAAAGGACGTTTGAGTAGGTCGAGAACGAAACGAGAACTATGCTGTTGAAACTTGGTAAGTAGATGTATTTTGTGAACCGCATTAAGATTTTCACACAAAAATAGAAAAATAAACAATTATTTTTTTGGGTTCCCCATACTTTAGACATGAAACTCATTTTTTTTTTTCATCAAACCCATACGTGTGTGTTATCTATGGATAGGTCTTCAAATATAATATTGAGGTTTCGATTATCATTTTTTTCTAAACTGAATAGTCCGTGTGTCCTGTAACTTCTAAAATAACAGAATGATAAAACTAAAAAAAATATATGATGTACATTACTATGTAAACTTCCACAGAAAATTGGTTTGAACGAGGTCTAGTTAGTTAGAAGGTTTTTTTGACGTGATAACGTCTTATAAATTGATAATACCAGCAACACTCATGAAAAATAGTAACGTTCCATGTTCCATAGTAACGTTCCACCGTTCCACGTGTTTTATTACATAAAATAATGATTATGACGTTTTTTGCGGAGTTTTAAAACAGGCCGACTCAAAAGTGTCCTTGTTACGTAACATCTCAAACGGTAAATGATAAATGATAAATGATAAATGATAAATGATAAATGATAAATGATAAATGATAAATGATAAATGATAAATGATAAATGATAAATGATAAATGATAAATGATAAATGATAAATGATAAATGATAAATGATAAATGATAATGATAAATGATAAATGATAAATGATAAATGATAAATGATAAATGATAAATGATAAATGATAAATGATAAACGATAAATGATAAATGATAAATGATAAATGATAAATGATAAATGATAATTGATAAATGATATATGATAAATGATATTTATTCAGCAAGTAGGTTTTCTCAAACACTTTTACACGTCATTTTGACGTGATAACGTCTTATAAATTGATAATACCAGCAACACTCATGAAAAATAGTAACGTTCCATAGTAACGTTCCATAGTAACGTTCCACCGTTCCACGTGTTTTATTACATAAAATAATGATTATGACGATATCACGTAAATCTATCGTCCGTAAACCGACTTTACAGACAACCAATTTTTTTTTTTAATACGTCTTATATCGTAAACAGCAATTTACCTTTCATTCAATCTGCTACGGAACCCTTCATGGGCGAGTCCTACTCGCACTTGGCCGCTTTTTTATATAATTGTTCAATTTGCAACGAAATGTGTGATTCACAGATTAGCATTTCAAAAAGTTGCTTAGCACTTCTGCTATGAAGTAGAAAACAAAACGTAGAACAATCTGAATATGCTCGCTTTTGTCTTTTTATCGCCTGGAGAGTTGTATGCAAATGACTGAATTAGTTTATCAAATTACCATTTTCAGGCTTATTCAGTTGCTGGTTTTAAAAAATCCTTTTGATTATGCACAGATAGTCTTTGTTTATTTTATAGAATACTAGCTGACCCGCGCAACTTCGTTTGCGTAAGACGAACCAATAGTTCCTGAAATTAGCGCGTTCAACCAACCTAATAAACAAACTCTGCAGTTTTATAATATTAGTAAGTACAGATTGAAGTCAGTAACCTTTTTTTTTCGAATAGGTTTACATTAAACGCCAAACTATTCAATTTATGTTTTTCCAAATAAGGACTCTTCCCTCGACAGCCTTACGTTTCTATTCTTGGACACTCGACAGTATCATACTCCAGCTAGGTCGAAAGTTCTCATCAAGTGGCATGACACGAGCCGATACACGTTAACGCTGCTTCAAACTGTTGGGGACCTCTCGCATCTGCCTTCCTTCTCCAAAGTCAGACCTTCAATGGCAGTCATACTCCAGGCAGGTCTACACAATACGATGTAAATGCTGTAAACTCTTGAAAACCTACTGCAATTTCTTTTCGTCTCCAAGCCTCCATCATTAGACCTTCGATGACAGTCATATTCTAGCTATTTCTAAAGTTCTCATCAAGGTGCATTAAGTGAGCCCAATGACGATATAGCCGCTGTTAACTGTTGAGGATCTCTTGCTACTACCTTCAATCTCCATTGTTAGACCATCGATGACAGTCATGCTCCAGCTAGGTTTAAAGTTCTTATCAAGATGCACGAAATGAGCCTTAAACACGATAGAGCAGCTGATTTGAACTTGTGACTGCCTTTCGTCTTCATCGTCAGACCATGCATGGGCATGAAATGAGCCGACACACGATATAGCTGCTGTAGCTGATCACAGTTAAACTTCAGCCTGGTCTAAAGTTGTCAAAAAGGTTTATGAAATAAGCCCCAACACGATCTCCTTCTTTATCGTGTGGTTAGTGCCTAACTTGGTGTCAGAGTTTTTATGCCGCCCAAGGTCCTCTGTCTTCCTGCCGGGGTTGCGGGCCTGTTCGAAAGAGATACCGCGGCCCCGGAACATAAACGGCGAGGAAGGAACATGGATGGGTTTTAGTCAGTAAGAGTCTGACACTCCCTACCGCTCCGCCCAGAGTGGGAGAAGTCATTTGATGATTTCCCATCCTAAAAAAAAAAAAACAAAAACAAAGGTCCCCTGTCTTGGTTTTACATGCCGTCGAAAAATAACTCTCAGGCATGCAGTGGTTTCCTCACGATGTTTCAGCAAGCGATGATTATACAATACACACATGAATTCGAACACAACTATTTTCAATAAAAAATGGGACAAACTTTGCTAAATACGCCTTTCAATAAAAATAATCATGAAAATCGGACTTCTCTGGAAAAAGTTATGCGTCATCATCATCATCATCCATAGTCCGACTTCACCGACTGCTGGGTACAGGCCTCTCTTTGTTTGTGCCAAGCTCCACGCTCTTGTGCCAGTCTCATCCAGGATATTCCTGCAATGGCAACAACATCGTCTGCTTATCTCACCGCTGGATGACCAAAACTTCAGTTTGGATTTCTAGAATGAATGCCACTTGGTCACAGCTTTACTCCACCTGACATCACCGCGCCTTGCTGGGTGTCCTGCCCTACTCCATTTGAATTATCATAATTCATCATTATTTCAGCCGAAACACGTCCACTGCTGGACATAGGCCTATCAAGTGTCGCCACATTGACCGGTCTCGTGCGACTTCATCATTCGGTCATTTGATATTGCTCAGGCATAATATAGGTATCTACATAAAGAAAAACAGGCGTTGAATTGAGAACTTCTTCCAAAAAACCAAACTTGAGACATCTGACACGGGAGAAGTCATTCCCAGAGTGGGAGAAGTCATTTGATGATTTCACATCCTAAAAAAAAAACAAAAAAAGACATCTGACACGGGCGAATGCCAGTATCATTCTTTCACGGAAAATCATAACACCGTGATTCAGAAAATGGAGTCAAATGAACAACGCCATTTATAGAGCACGAAGTTAAACTGCTAAAACATATGCATGGAAAGCGGTCGAAAAGACACTCTACTGGCTTTGTAGATTTTTAAAGCAGGGTCATGTTAACTATTCTCTTCTCTATCTTGTGATTTTTATTCATTAGTACCATTTTGGTTTTATAGATGTCATTGCATGTATCCTTACATCATGATGATAAGTTCTCCTTAAAAACTTTAAAGTCTTTTGATGGAGAGCACCGATTGCAAAGAAACAAAAATCAAAACTTTCTCTAACTTATGCACAATAATAATTGGTGCATTAAATCAAACCACATTGGCTGGTTTATAATTTACACGTAAAAGGGCTACGTAGAGACACACAGACACAGACGAAAATTAAAGAAATTGTAGAAAATGGGTTCAGTGTGTGATCCTTTAACAGTTTAAAAGCGCCATGTTTACAGATTTATTATTTGAAATAAATTATTCTACACTTAAACTGTCGTTTACGTGTAAAAAAAAAATGTATAAAACAATGATTTGGAAATATATAAGCTTTAAAAAAAAACAAAATACTTTGTTACAAAAAGTGAAAACCGGGGGGTTTTTGAACGTGCGAACCAAAGTTATTATCGGAAATCTTACAGCATTGCACAAAATCAAAAAGTAGTTTATGTCTTGTACTGAGGCTTGATCTTGCGACTCCCTGTTCAAAAGGCGGTTGCCGTCACCGACGGGCTATTTGTTCTCGTGACAATTTGTCTAAAATAGTTATTCTATTACAATGCATGGTATGACAGTTGTCTGTTGTCAAACAGTTGAAAACTATAGACAAAATGCAATATTGCTCACCCCCGTAAGTAATTAGCGTGATAATATATAGCCTATGTCCTTCCCAAGGTTGAAATACATCTCCTAGCCAAATTTCAATACGATCCGATCAGCCGTTTTGTCGTGAAAAGGTAGCAGACAGACAGACAAACAGAGTTACTTTCGCATTTATATAATGGTATGGATGAAATTAATTTACTACTTTAATACAGGCGAGTTTGATAAGGGGTTACTGTACTTAATAGATTTGTGTGTGGCATTGCTCTCTAGAATTGTATTTGTATTGTTTGTCTCATTTATTTTATTTCATGGTATTTATTCTGCTCACAAAACATATTTCATTTCAGTTTTACGTTTTCTTTTCTTCTGAAGTTTAGATTGTGTTTCTGGCTTTAAAAAACGCACTGATAATGTCACGTAAAAACTAGTTGGTAGATGGTAATATGAAAACACAACATTTGTTATGGCAGAAAATAGTATGGTTTTCTTGTTATAGTCTTGGCAACGTCAATAGACATTTGATCTACATCACAATATCCTGATCTACTGTACTCAAACAAACTAAGTTTTCGTCGACGTTTTTACTTTCAATAGTTAAGATTAGCTCAGTACAAAAAAACGACCAGAAAACGCCCAAATTCCACAAAATTCCTAATTATAGTACCCCATAACTCCACCACAAAGGCAGCCATAATCCCACTATAAAACCAGTACCGGAATGATATTTAAAAGTACGTAACGCGAAGGTAAAAGACACTAATGTCCCCATAAAGATCGTCCACTGTGACGAGGCTACGCACTCCAGTTCCCGGCTTTAATGAACCATTACATGGCGAATTGTCAGGTGATACGACACCACTGGGTTTCATGCTGTAGTTGAGGCACCAGTCTTACCGTAAGAGAGAGCGATTACGATTTTCTCGCTTAAGAAATGTGTACAAGATTCGTGTGATAATCGGCTGTTATGTACGGACGTGCGATACAAAACAAATGGGGAAATTGTCTTAAAACGCTGTTTGAATTATGTGAAAGAAAATGTCAAATAAGGAGGTATGAAAGAAAAAGACATAATATTTTGTGGACCCAAATAAATCGAAATAAAGGCATGTACTCGTTTGTCGCAACGACAGAAGCTATTTAAAACAATACTCGCTCAGCGATGCTAGCTTGGTAGAAAAACCTTGCAGGGAGACTTTCGCTTGGTCACATACATGTACCAGCGAATAATCACCTGTCAGCGAGTGCGCAATGGTGACGACCATTGCGCATTCGCTGCTTGTTGCTCGTCAACATAGTTGCTTGCTTAACTAGCTGTTCGCTTTCCGCCAACGGTGGGACGGATGCCCAAGACCTCCAAGAGTCGGCTTTAGTGGAATTTTATGTTGATGTTCGAGGTTTCGAGGATAAATCCGAGACTGGTAAGTAGCTATTGATGTGGAAATTAGTGTGGTGTTAAGTCTAGTGATGTATCTTTATTGGGGTTTGGTGTCATTGTAGACAAAGATTTGAGAAGTTAAACGCAAAAGTTTTCTGTGTTATCAGTAATTTTATACTATCGAAGATAATAGACTGCCAGTATATGGGTGACAATCCGTAACATAGCGAGACCCTCCGTGATCGTTAGTCCCCGTTGATAAATCTGGTAAATCTGGAGGCCGATCAACATAGTTGGAAAATGGTTTGGCATATAATAAACTCAAATAGAAACAGTTGATAGCAAATCAATCATTGTCCATGATTTGAAATGTATAGTCACTGTCCTTTTCGAACCCCGGTAACAATTTTTCCTCCATTCAGTAAATTAGTTAGTTAGCAACGGAAAACTAGCAACATGTAACTAGATCCAATTATTTCCCAGCTGCATCCAATTACAGCTACTAATTCTGTTATTATAATTTACTAACAGAACTCGTATGAATATGCAACTACAACGCGTTCTCATAAAGCTCCTACATTTTGTCGCAAAGGAAATACGTCCTTCGAGCCTTCGTTTATTGCTGAACGCGTTTATTTATTCTAAGGAGCTTCCCCGTACATTTATTAAAATGGCGATAAAGGCTTATTTATTGTCTCCATGTTTGGTTAACACGCGAGCAGCAAGCGCCATTTTGTCGTTTTTTTGCCACGAATTTAAATTGGGTTGACACGATAATGCTGAAGGAATGCTGAGGATTCCGCGGCTGTGATTCACCCTGCTTAAAGAATTAACGGTGTTTTGTTGTGGTTGGAAAGAAAAATAGACTTTTGTGGTCCGTAGTCAGGGTTCTTTCGTAAATAAATTAATGTATTTTCACTCCGAGCACTATTCAATCGGGTTCCAATTTTTTAGGCAGACTATGACGTGCGCATTGAAGTTGACTGTGATATGAGTCTGTCAGTAGCATCGTAGTCATCCTAATTTACCCACTGCAGGGCAATATGATATTGCCCTGCAGTGGGTAAATTAGGATGAATATTAGGATGACTGACTAGTGGACTAAAAACATCGGGAAGAAACCGGCATGTCCTACCATCGTATGTTCTAAGATATGTGAGATTAGGTACACATATATAGGTGTTTGTCTTTTTTAAACTTTCACGATCAGCGCGATTGAAATTAGGGTACTTTTTTCAATCGCGATGACGGCTTCAAACTCTCTTCAGCTTGGAATCCAGTGATCACTAAGTGTACTCGTCAAGTGAAATGGGTTCCCTACTTGTTTTCGAAAGTTGATGATTCGATTTTTATTATATCGAACACGGTGTGTCGATAATTCAGTTGTACGATGTTTTATTCCGTCGATGCGTTATTGGTGCGATGTAACGTTTGTGCGAAAAATCCTGTTACGAAAAACCCTACAACGATTGCTCATTTGTTCGGTAATTTATTAGTTCGAAAGTATGTCGGTTTGAAACGCCTACTGTTGTCCTTGACATTTAATTAATAATCTTATGTTGCATTATATACGTTAAGGAAATACATTAAATACCATACATATCTTCACGTCAACTTTCCTAAATTGAGGAAGACAGGTAACAAATTCACCACGTTTAGCTGTGGCATGGGCCAAAGATAACGTAGACAATTTCAGTGATTGGTTGCTAGCCAATCGCCTGATACCCTCAAAAGCCAAAACTGTCATACCTCAATCGTCTATTTCGATATGCAGCATGGAAAAGAAAGCAACTAGGGCATTCTAAGTTTTTTTTTAATCCTCGCCCACTACGGAAGCAAAAACGTTAAAAAAAAATATAGCAGACGCGCCTGCCGCAAAAACGTTAAGGAAATGTTCAAAAAGAGGCAAAAAAAATTTTTCTGAAAAATACGAGTAATAGGATTAATAGTACTGTAGGTATGCCAATTTATTTTAGGATTTCATTTTTAGAATAAAATTTACAGTAGGTAACATAGATAAAACATTTTTTTGTATATATTTTAATTTAAGTTATTTAGGTATAGATAGATTAGGATTATTTTAATATATTTACTTGATGTAAATAATAAACAAGAATTATACATTTTTTTCAATAAAAGGAATGTATTTTCTTAACTTCTATAATGCAACATAAGATTATTAATTAAATGTCAAGGACAACAGTAGGCGTTTCAAACCGACATACTTTCGAACTAATAAATTACCGAACAAATGAGCAATCGTTGTAGGGTTTTTCGTAACAGGATTTTTCGCACAAACGTTACATCGCACCAATAACGCATCGACGGAATAAAACATCGTACAACTGAATTATCGACACACCGTGTTCGATATAATAAAAATCGAATCATCAACTTTCGAAAACAAGTAGGGAACCCAGTGAAATCGCCTCAATATACGGACACTGTTAGTGTAGTGTGCTGTCCTAGTGTGAACCGGCCCTAATTAACATTTAAGAAGATGAGTGAGGGTAGTTGAATAAACACCTTCACTTTGCTGTCGCGGTACCTCCAGTACTTCAGTCTCCCCGCGACCACGGCTGGTGCAATCCGGTCGAAACGTCGGGATTAAATTAAAGGTAAAATCGCGATAAATACCCGTCTTCTAAGTTTTATAATACATATATAGGTGTACCTATAACCTTCACCTAACATTGCAAGGCTCACATAACAGGCGTAATACTATGATGTTTACGTTGTATAATACATGTTTTCAATCAGATAACATACGGAAGCTGAGATAAGGCACCGTACTTTCGCGTGCAACTACCAGATACTTAACTTGGCAACAGATAGTGGGTAGCTCCACTAACAAGTAACTTGCCAACACAAGTACCTACGTCTACTTTCTTCGACATTGGCGTAAAGCCAGGAAGACGCTCTTTCAAGGACATTTCGCTGTTGATGCTTTATTCATATTACTAAACAAGGTTTGAATATGAAAGCACTTGGATTTTGTACAAATGTCAAGTGTATTTGGCACTTTGAAAACTAAAAGTTCAAAAGTAAATCGTGATTTTTATAACCCCTATCCCCCCCCCCCCCCCTATTCTCATATCTATTAGCTTCATTTTATCAAATCATGAACAGGCACATACATACAAAGTTTGGTTTTGTAGAAAAATCGATCGGATTACAAATTACTTGAGACTATTTTTTGCTCATGGCAAAAAGTGTGTGGAGATCGGAGTTTGTCTCACTTCCACGAACTCTGGGGATAAAAAGTATCTTGAGTCTTAATCCAGATTATAGATAACGCAATGATGCGAATTTTACTTTCTTTGATGGCGACAAACAGAAAGAAGACCGGGAAAAATGAGAGGCCGATGATTCGAGCCCACCGAAAATGGCGTGAAAAAAAACAGACAGGAAGAGTTACAATCCCATTTAGTATATTAGTATGATTAACGACGGAAAATTAATGACTTTGGAGAATTCAGAAAAGATTTTACTCCCTTTACCAGCCTTCTGGGCACTTATTCCATTGACAGCAATTGTTTTGACACCCTGTAACTCTTTTCCCATTTTAATACTTGAACATATTTTTATTATTATTCTCTTTGCCGTAGTTTTCCAATTTCATCAGACTCGCTAAAAATTAATTTCGCATAATTTAAAACAACACACCATGTTTCAATTTGCGTACCCTCACAATTTTCTACATGTTTATCGCTGTTCACGAAAACATTTTTTACAAAAGCCGTTACCTATAAACAAAACCATTAAGGACTTTTAAAACTACCACATTATAATGCAAAAACTCCTCTTGCATCACCCAGACAACAATTTGGAATTATTTTTATCACCTAACTTTAGTGTAACAAAGTGTACTGAAGAAAGTACGGCAAACAAAATTTATGCCGCCTCTTCGAAACTTTTGTTATCATTGCTATAAATTCAGGTTTGCGTTGTGCCTCATTCTGGAGTCGAGTTAGCAATTCTTGCTTGTGAATTATAATATTTTAGGTGTAATATTGGATGATCTATTGGATGTAAGACTAGGAGAAAATTACCATATCAAGAGAGGCATACTTCGGAGTCCAGGGACGACTTTTTGAGCTTGTAGAGTTATTTGCCAAAAAAACAAAATTATCGCATTTATTATAGTACGGTTTTTACTAGTAAAAAGATTTTTATATAGATAAGTTCGTGAGTTCTTTTTGTTGAGGAAAATTAATTGTATTATGTTTTAAAAACACTATCATCTATACTAATATTATAAAGCAGAAGTTTGTTTGTTTGTTTGTTTGGTTGAACGCGCTAATCTTAGGAACTATGGGTTCAAATTCTTTTTGTGTTGGATAGTCCATTTATCGAGGAAGGTTATAGGCTATAAAACATCACGCTACGGCCATTAGGAGCGGAGCAGGAATGAAAAATGTTGCAAAAACGGGGATATTTTAACCTTTCGTTTTTCTCTCTTATGTGACGCAGACGAAGTTGCGTGGGTCAACTAGCATATATCCTGAGTTTTGTTTACTGCAGGAATCATACACTTTCAGGCATTATAAAACTCGCGTTTAGCTCATGTAGTCGCCTTAATACATTTGTTGCCGTACTTGTATCTAGTGCTGATTGTATAATAGCACCACATAAAGACGACAATTACACATCAATTTGATACCAATTTGATTTCAGATTGTGTTCATTATCTCGCATTTGAGATATCTGACAGTAATTACGGTATTACATTAGTTCATGATTGACTGTAATTAACACCCGATCATAATATGAAATGTCATGTCATGAACTAATTATTACCAAAACACGAAACGTTTCGTTCGAATTTACTGATAATTCGTATTCGTTGTATAGCAAGTACTTATGTAAGAGTAAAAGATAACATGACGCAAACTTGTACCGGGGATTTACTTTGTTTTTTGGATGTTCCATCCAAAAGTGTGATAATAGTAAGTGTGATGCTTCTTAAGTTAATTCTACATGGTCCATACTTATGGAACAGCAGACTTTTTTACAGCTGGAGGGTTTTGAATCATGCTTTGAGACACTTGAAATGTCACAATAATTCCATCCAAATCATAACTAGTCAAAATCAAAATCAAAATAATTGTTTTATTTCAAACTAGCTTCTGCCCGCGACTTCGTTCTCATGAAGTTTTGATATCGCAACGCATCGCCCGCTCAACGGAAGCTTTTTTCCCGCTTGCAACATTTCTTATTGCTGCTCCGCTCCTATTGGTCATAGCGTGATGTTATATAACCTATAGCCTTCATCGATAAATGGACTATCCAACGCAAAACATTTTTTTTAATTCAAGCCCGTAGTTCCTGAGATTAGCGCGTTCAATCAACCAAACAAACAAACTCTTCTGCTTTATAATATTAGTATAGATAATATTAGTATAGATAGGCCTAAATGGGCACTTAGAAAAAGTCGAAAAATATGCACGGTTCGCGTTGGTCGATTCCATGGAGAAGAACCGGCAAGAAACTACATGGTTACTCTTTTCAAATCATTTGGTGTTCCAATAAATGTTACAGCATTAGTACTTTAGAGGAGGACAGCGGAGGCCCGACAATAGGTAGTTGCCTACCATACAAAAAATAACAGTCTCGCAACTCAATTCTTCTACCGTAATAAGTTGTGAGATCCATGTATATCAAGATCATAAATACCAAGTAATAAACAGATCGACTTGGCTATTCGCATGAAAACACAACGTTTCTCACAAGTAATACATATTAAATTAGATTGTTTTGTGCACTCCTTTGACACGAAAATTAAACTTGCAGTTTCTAGCACAGAAAGTCAATACTCCACCCACTTTGTTATTTAGTTAGACCATCAGCTTTCCCAATATTTACTCAACAGTTTCAAGTTTTTGATCGCAATTCAAACTGACTTTTGACTGTTACTTCAGTGTTTTATGATTAAAGTTTGTTTTATAACTTTGCTATGTAAATGTTAATGCCCCGTTGTAGTTTGGAATGCATTATAGTTTTGGGACACATTTTAGCGAGAGCGTATTTCTTTTGTTTTTTTTTTAAGTATTGGTATGAAGAAAGCTTGACTCATGCCAGATCGTACCGAGTCCGAGCTGAGTGTCGACCGTGCAGTTTTATATGGACACACTCACGCTTCCGAGCCGCTACCGAGCAACGGACATTTGATTGTGCTACGGCCGACACTCAGCTCAGATCCTGCACGGCCTAGCGTGCGTCATACTGATTATCGATATTGAAATCGTAAAAACAAACCTATATTTTCTAAGTGTTTAAAACAGACAGTCTTTCCAGGTAGTTAGTGACCCAAAAGTCTGACAGCCAATCTTATTCTATCATAATACCTAATACTAATTGGGATGTGGAGGTCAGATAAGCTGACTGCAGTCACCCCATGTAAAATACTGGTATTCAGCTGCATCTAGTTGAACTGGAAGCCAGCCTCAATATAGTTAGGGCTATGCATATGCTAGGCAAAAATAACAACAAAATAGTGCCAAAGGAGTAGACTCGAAGTCTTGGGGGTGGGCCCAACCGAAGATGGCTTTATTAGGTGAGTAAGCGGTTTAGCTTTAGGAAAGACTGAATCAGGGGCTGGGCAGCTGCAATAAATGGAAATTATACGTTTGCCCAGCAGTGGGCCACCATGGACATAATTATGTAATTTTAATATAATTAAAAAATATAAAGGGTGTAGACACCTTAATCGAATTCGAAAGGTAGGTACTCGTTTTCCCCGTCTTTGCGATATTTTTTTTGTGCTACACCATACCTGGGAACCTTCTAGTTATGGAGATATTGGGGGTCAAACTTACAAATTTAATGTTGATACAAGTTTTTATTGTAACATTTTTACTTTAAACAACTCCAAGACCCCCGTACTATTCAATTCATCCATCAGCACAATGTGTTGAATGCGTTACTTCGAGATGCTTCGAGTTTTACTGTAAAATGTGAGTAAGAATTTTTAGAGTTACTCAGTTTGATGTACAGAATGCTCGGTTGAAGGCTTCGTGAAGTGTTTACGTCCTGTAATTATGGTGTAAACATTGAATAGCTTATTATTGTAAGTACACGGCGTAACTCCTCCATATAACTATCAGGAGGAGTCCAAATACGATTAGGTGTGACCCATTGATGCATACACGAATTGAACATTTCGGTAAGCGCTAAACAGAGTACCTATGTGCAGCACCGCTAAGTATTTGATGGTAACAATATGAGCTGGCTTTAGTTTATTCAATGGAACTACCCACGGCCACGTTATTAGAAAAACTCTTAACAATGACATGAAATAACAGAAGGTAAATTATCATCACAGTTTCGGAGATTTCATTTGATTGTTTTATTATATATCTCCCGATACGTAAGTTCGCTAATCTAGAAGAAAATTCGATCTATCATGTGACTAGTAATTCATTTCACGCTACGACAACATTTTGAATTCTACCGAAAAAATAAAAGAGAAAAATATTATATTCATTACACGAATGTCTGATGGCCAGTGACATCTGCTGAGGTACTCACAATCGGCCTCGTTAAAATTCACCTTTTTAATTATATCACCCTTTTTTTTTTTAAAGAATTCCTTTGATAAGTTTTGCGTCATTAACGTCTTAGTTGATTCATCGCTTCAATGGTTTCCAGAGTTTATTTTTTTATTTGGTATGTTTTTTGCAATTACAGAGTCTGTTCTTTTTCCTGTTAAATTTCGCTGTTTTTAAATTAATTTAAAGCTTCTTCTTGTAATTTACCTGAGTTCTAATCAAGGAATATCTGACCAGCCTTTTGATTTAGCAAAGACTGCCAGTCCTGACTGAATTCACATAATTATGATTTACTTGGTTTATGTAATTTGGTTAATCTTGGTTTAAAAAATCCATAAGGTAAACATATGGATACCCGAGACCTGGATGTATTATGTTATATCCGTTGAGCTTCTTATAAGTTACTTGGTAATCCATTTACTGCATTTTGGAAAACGTGTCAAGATAATTGAAACGAGGGTGTTTCGGTAACCATACCAAACCCTACAAATCAGACACAAAACACTATATCTACCTGGCGTTACACTCCATTTGGTGACATTAAAGTCACTGAAAAAAAGTCTTAGAAATTAATCAAAACATTTTGTATGCTACGGTACAAATAGCATGCAAATCCGCAAGTAGCTTTTGTTTCCGGAGGGAAATTCATCAAATGACCCCTCCCGCTCTGGTCGGAGCGGTTGGGAATTTCAGACTTTTACTGACTAAAAATCGGGTAATATGGTGGTCTATGTTCATTCTTCGCCTTTTGTGTTCCGGGGTCAGGGTATCTCTTTCGAAAATTCCCGCAAAGAAACGAAAAACAAAATGGCCGGGCTTCCCGTATTCTAAGATGACCATTGCACCAACAATCTGAACCCAAATAAAACAAGCCAATATTATTTGTACCAACTTAATCATACACTTAACTTCCTAAATGGATTCCGAAGATAATATAAGTATACTTACATTAAATTGCACTCCTGTACTAGAGTTCATACAGTCAGCGGCAAAAGTTGCTCGTCAGTTTAGTTGCTCTCTGAACTGATGTTCAGGACATGAATACCAAAGTACTACAGCACTTTCTCAAGTTATTATGCCTTGTATATGAGTGTAGCTTCGCTTTTTTTTCGTTTTATCGACATTCAAAAGTGCCGTAATGGTCTAGTTGAAATAAGTGATTTGAGTTTGAGTTTGAAAGTTCTAAATCAAATACAGATTTAAAAAAATATGTTTTAAATCAAAGTTGTGCTGACTATGACTATTGTAACTTTTGGGGCTTAGTTCTCCTAGCTAACCGTCCGTCCGTCTAACGACGACAGGCCGTGTCAGCATAGGGGGAGGGGCCCGCAAGGGCCAAAGCCTGCCGGGGTTGCGGGCCTATTCGAAAGAGATACCGCGGCCCCGGAACATAAAGGGCGAGGAAGGAACATGGATGGGTTTTAGTCAGTAAGAGTCTGACACTCCCTCCCGCTCCGCCCAGAGTGGGAGAAGTCATTTGATGATTTCCAATCCTAAAAAAAGGGGCTTAGTTCTCGGAAACGTGGCGCTTCACTAGACTTGGGCAGAAAAAATGTTTGTATTGATGTTATTCTAGCTATTGACAGCCACAGGTTTTATATGTGGCTGTTATTTCAAAATAAAATGTCGTAAGTTTGGCAGGCCAATTAATTCAAAGTTCTTTATGCTTGACGCACCCTGGTCAGTAACCTTGCTACCATCTTGCTGATTAGCTAATACCACCAGTGTTACTATTTTGTACCCTACCAATACAAATGAGTCCATAATAATAATGAAAAAGGTTCAACAACAAAAATAAACTCATATTTAATTTGTATAAACTGACTTATGTCACCGTCTATACATCGTAGTGTGACGGTGAGAAGCTGCGGGTGTATCAGACAAGCCATTAGTCACATCTTGTGACTTAGCAAAAACATTGATAGAGCGTCTTGACTAGAAGTATTTTTAAGTATCTATGTAATGGTAATAATATTTTGTTTAAAGCCAGTTTGTCTGACCAAACACTTTTAATGCTTAATAGAATTACAGTAACATAATTCTGTGTCTTCTTTTTTCAAACTATTTACAAAAAGACTGCGCCATGCAAGCCGCGACCGTTGAGTAAAAGGACCTAGATTGTTATTGGGTATTTCCAACAGGAATTTCTAAGAAGCAGCCACAGAATCTGAATGTGCCTGGTCGATGGTAATAGGCTCACCCCCTATTACATAGGACACAAACTTAAGGGGCGAAATGTGGGTGCACTATTTGGGTACGCCTCTGCTTCACTCTTCGGGATTACGGGCGTCGGGATAGTGGGCGTGATGATATGTTATGTCATTGAAAAAAAAGATACTTAATTACTCATGTATAATATTAAGTGGTTATTTGTATTGGTAGCCCTTCGTCTAGCGAAGGAGGTGGCGGAACGCGAGAGGGAGAGAGCCTCTCGCCCCAGCTGCCACGGGAGACCCACCGGGCGTCGGGGGCCACGTGGTAGCTACCGGCCACCGTAGACGTGGGCCTGTGGACGGCGCGTTTGTGTTCCACGTGCGCCTCAAAGAGATGTCAGCCTGAAGGGAGGGTCCCGCAAGGGTC
Source organism: Xestia c-nigrum (assembly GCA_916618015.1). Classification (NCBI taxonomy): domain Eukaryota; kingdom Metazoa; phylum Arthropoda; class Insecta; order Lepidoptera; family Noctuidae; genus Xestia; species Xestia c-nigrum. The sequence continues at coordinate 22,031,804 of OU745245.1, read as the reverse complement.
GAAGCCTGCCGGGACTGCGGGACTGTTCGAAAAGATACCGCGGCTCCGGAACGTGAAGGGCGAGGAAGAAACATGGATGGTTTTTAGTCAGTAAAAGTCTGATACTCCCTCCCGTTCCACCCAGAGTGGGAGGGGTAATTTGATGATTTGCCATCAGAAAAAAAAACTCTTCGTCTGTTATGCCCAACTTTGCTAACAAGTGAAGGTGATTGAACGTAACACACAAACTATGATTCTATTTCTTTCATTTATTGTGACTGCTGTGCCTCAACACAAACCGGCACCGACCTGGCTTTCCTTCTATCCGGCTCTATGAGTAATTCCACCCGCACTTTGAGGGACCCGGTTTAGCCACCACCAACGCTGTCAATGTCGAAGTGGCAGAGTTCTGGTCAAAATAAATCCTACTTAATATTATAAATGCGAAAGTTGGTGAGCATGTGTGAATCTTTATTACTCTTTCACGAAAATCCTGCTCACCGAATATGGACAAAATTTGGCACGCAAATAGTTTATAACCAGGATTAATACATCCCAGTATCACGGTCTAAGCCGCAGACATCAGCTAGTTTGATTATAAAAAGGTAATCATCGTCACGACGAAAAAGATTCAATATAACACAAAATAACACGCTCGTCCAAAAATAGACCTCAATATTCCCCGACCCACCTCACAAATATATTACAGCTTCATTGTCATACAAAAATATATCATCCAATATCAAAAATGTCTGGTTTCCGGTTAATTTCCCGCCAAATGTAACCGACGGGGCCACGAGGACATTATTTTAGGAGTAAGTGGATACACGCACGTACGGATAGGCAACAAGTGGTCCACATTTGGGAAACCAAATATTGTATTATTGACCGGCGAACCAGAAGATAATATGTCGCTGGGAATAATATTTTATTCTGAGGGTAGTGACGTAATAGTTTGGGGACCTTGAGAGTTTGGGATGGGTATGGTTCCGGGTGTATTATTGATATTTTTTGGGTAAGAGTCGTTTGCTGAATACTGATCAATCTTGTGCTTCGATACAGAGCATTGAAGTACAAAAAGGATTTTCGGGTGAAATATGCTATTTTAACTTTAAGAAACTTACAACAATATATAACATTGTAAAACATATAAAAAGGGGATTTATTGCGAATTAACCTTTGGTCATGATCAACTTCTTTAAATTATCTAGTGTTTGTCTTATTTCAACTTTCACAATCAGAACACATATGAAAACGGGTATTTTTTGCGAATTTATTTCGACCGGATTACACCAGCCGTGGTCGAGGGGAGACTGAAGTATTGGAGGTAGGTACCACGACAGTAAAGCGAAGGCGTTTATTTAACTACCCTTACTTGATCGGGAAGACGGCTTCAAACTCTCTTCCGCTTGGAATCCAGTGATCACTAAGTGTACTCGTCAAGTGAAATCGCCTCAATATACGGACACTGTTAGTTTAGTGTGCTGTCCTAGTTTAAACCGGCCCTAATTAACATTTATGAAAATCAAGTGAGGGTAGTTGAATAAACGCCTTCGCTTTGCTGTCACGATGCCTCCAATACATCAGTCTCCCCGCGACCACGGCTGGTGCAATCCGTTCGAAACGTCTGGCTTCAATTAAAGGTAAATTCGCGATAAATACCTGTTTTCATTAGGTTTTATAATGTGTTCTGATCGTGAAAGTTTAAAAAAAACAAACACTAGATATTTTAAAGTTGACCATGCACAGTGAAAGAGCACGTACTAACCCTGTTACCAGGTATTTCACGACCTACGTATTTGAAATATCACGATAAGATGATACAATAAACTTATCACGCCTTAATAATAAAACTTCGAGTTGAATTCGTTGAAAATCACCTATGACTTTTCTCGCAAACCCCGCGAGGCTGAACAGCGAAAACATCGTCCAAAAAGAAAAAAACAACCTAAAATACTTCCAAAGAATAAAATAAGAGACCACGGTGGCGTATTATTATTATTTCCCGGTCATAATTTAGCAAAAATAACTGAAACTTTGCCATCAACAAGTGGCGAGTGGAAGTTTTGTGTTACATAAATAATTCTTGCGGTCCGTTTTCTACGCCAGTTCACTCTGCCTCCGAAACTTTGGTAAAAATAACAGAAATGTTTCAGTATATATCTATGTAGGTGTATTGCAAGGGATGTTATTTAAAATAATGAAGCTGGAAAGAGCTTTTGTTTATGGCTGGTTCCTTAAACAACAAGATTATTGAGACTCGTGAATTCATGATTGTTTTGGTGGGTAATCTAATCGACCGGGTATTATTTACTTCTTTTAATACAGATGGGCTCTACACTTAAAGTAGGTGGGATTATATCCGTGATTTTCTTTTGTTTCGAGCACCCGATATTTTGACGCTGATGTATCAGGATCGCGGGAATACTGAAAAGGTATGCGGGTGCTCGAAACAAAAGAAAATCACAGATATAATCCCGTAAGTACTTTACATGTAGTGAAAAACAGTGAAAGTCTAAAACAGTGCAGATGGGATCTGTCTAAATAGAATTATTTATGTTTTCATAATATCATCATCATTATCATGATTATCATTTCAGCCGAAAGACGTCCACTGCTGGACATAGCCTCTTCCAACTGTCGCCACGTGACCAATCCCGTGCAACTGTATCCAGCAGATCCCCGCAACATTCACCAGGTCCTCAGCCCACCTAGTGGGAGGCCTTCAAAATAATAGTGCCAGATACTTATTCAATAATAGAAATTATCGTAGAGGTCGGTTCGCAAAGCCATTCAAATGGAACTTCTTCAGGTGCTTAGATTTGCCTACGGCTGGATTCAACGCGGTGTAAGGTTCTAACTTATTTTTATTTTCAAAGACATCAAACTGTAAATGTCGCCAAGGGAGGCCTAGAAATCACTGACGTGACGACTTAGAGGCGTTTGTGAGAGATTGGACTGAGAGAAGAGTGGCTTTAAGGGAGGCCTATTCCCAGTAGTGGGACAATCTAAGCTAAGGAGAAAAACTGTAAATCAAAGTCTACAATTTTATAAGACAACACTTTCAACTCTCACCACAAGATCTGAACAAGAACTCACTAACAATCTTAAATCATTAGAACAAAACCTCACTAAATATAAAATGTCAGATAGTGTAAGCAAGCAATAAGTCCATCACGCACGTGCACTCTTGGCCAAGTTAAGGACACACTTTCACGGTGTACACATGAGGCGCACGAAACGTAAACACTTCGCGGTTCGTTTACTTTGCCACTAAGTGTACGCCAGATTGTTTGGGTTACGGATATGCACCTTCATCGTGATGCTGCAAGGGGAGATTTTATCGCAGAAAAAATATTCTTATTTTAATTATGAGATAAAAAGTTCTTGCTCTTTGTACTGGTAAAGCAATGTCTGCTGCAGGCATGTTGCTTTTATCCTTGTTGAACTTAGAAACTAAACTTTAACAAGGAAAATTGTTAAAAGAAATCTATTAAAAGCATGTTAAAAAGCAAAAGTTAATAATTATTATTATAGAAAACTCAAAAAAATAAGTACCATTGGCATTAGACTGAAAAGAAACAAAAAAAGACGATAGAAAAAAGTGAATAAACACTAATAGCAGAAAAAAAAGGAATCTATTATAGTTAAGTTGGACAATTTTTTTTTTTTTAATTTCTGACTGGCGTTAATTCGTGCCTTTTAGGCGGCGGTAATTTTTATTTTATAATCAGATTTTTTAGCAATTGGGGTTTTTTTTTAAACTTATCATTTTGGGGAAGCATACAAATCAGTTTAGGGGAATCATAAAATTGCATCTTTCAACCCTTCCTGACGTGTGTTTCTGAATGTTGGCTAAAGATGCTTTACCAAATCCCGTAGGTGTGAAAAGTTAATAATTGTAAAAATAATATGTAGATAAGGAAAACTGCGGAACATGTAACATAAGAATTAGTTAAAAAAAAACATAATAAAGGCAAAATGGACGACACAAAATTAAATGTTTAATAAAAAAATACACAAAGCCAAAGCACAGCTGTCGTAAAGTACCATCCATCATTCAACAACAGCTATTATTATAAATGCACCTCAAACCTAAACTTCAACCTAAAACATTTATCGTAGCAGTACGGAATCCCTATTTCCACACCAGTTTATTCACGACATAAACACAGGTCATTACTTCGACAACCACTTACAGCTGTTACAGAAATGACATTTAATTTTCAGGGTTCCGCGGACGCGTAAACAGTAATTGCCAAGAAAGGGGTTGACAAACGGTTCCGTACGTCGCGACGGACACCAGATGGTTCCCACGGTGGACTTTGTCCTCTATTTATGGGTTTCCAACAAGACCTAGGACTTATAGGTAGGTACTATAATTGGTTCTTTGACATTTTCTATTAGTTTGGTCTTTTGAAACTGGAATTGGATATGCGAGGGTGGAGTGAACTGTCTTGGTGGTCAGACATGTGACATTGACGAATTGTTCTGATGAATAAAAAATACAAAATAAATCGCTATCTTTCATACAGTACTATCTTTAATACCTTAGTATTAAGACGTGTGGACCAGGGTGGTATCAGGTGTTAAACAAAGAAGAACGAAATCCTGAAAAAACACAATTTTGTCATATAAAATTGGAAAGATAGGCTCAACGTAAACTTCGGTACAAAAAAAAATAACATTCTTTCCAACCGACACAGTGTATCAACCGCTATAAATTCTGGACAAAAAAACAAATAGCTATAACTCGCCATGTCCAATCAAACGACCCCCAGTGGGCTCGGAAACGCAAATTGTGGCCAAAAATGATAACTGTTGAATTATAACCCTCATTGTACCAAACGAAGTCACTTCATTGGCCCTAGTTTACGAGGACCTTCGGGAGATTTTATCAAATGTTTTATTGAGTGCGAAAAAGTTTCGGAATTTAAACGCTTTTGGTTCATTTATTATCATTTTATGTTGATATAAAATTTCCTTTGCGGTTAATGAACTTGGTTGTCTAAGAATTTCACTTTTTGCATTACAGAAGGTTTTTTTTTACGATGGTTAAGGTCATATGACATTCTGCGAAATGAAAAAAAAAGTACGGGAGTCATAGACAGCAATGCAGTTTTCGATGTGGAAACTTCTTTAGGCGCGTTGAGCACTTGTTGAGGGAACAAAAATCATTGAACTCGTATTACCGTCACCTAAAGCTTCGTAGTACTCGTAACCAATCCGGATTGGCTACGAGTTTTTATTATCGGCGGTCCCCAAAAACTGCCCCACATAGAATAGAATAAAATAGAATAGAATACTCTTTATTATGTAAACCATTAAAATATAAATACAAATATTTCAAACTTTTTGCTAGGGGTGACACAATTCTTATCGCTAAAAACGATTTTTTAAAGACAACCTTACCTGTTTTTCTCCTATTAAAAAAAACATGGGCTTTTACTAATGATACGTGTACTAATTAAACTTAAGGACTTCTTAAACATCCATGACACATCCGACATCGGGACATAAAACATTAATCAAAAATCAAACACAACAAAAAAACTCTAAACGCCATTCCAAAGTCACTTGACACGCTACAACCATTAAAATCATCAATGACTCCTGCCATAACTTATGACAACAACCATGACACATTAGCTTCAAGTCAATTTGTTCGTCCTACGCCCACCCTCAATCAAACCACATGATCTATAGCCATGGCTACTCGAAACATACCATATGAAAAATGACAGGAGATCTGTCCAATTATATTGTAACATGAATCGACGTAGATGGCAGCACATTAGTAACTTTGTGACGTGGCTCGATTTAGTATGGAAGGGTTAGATAACCATATTATGTCAAAACTGTGGTGATATTTTTTTTTGGTAACAGTTTCGTTTAACATAATTATTGTGCTTTAGTGTTCAGAAGTTGTAAATTCTATTTTAAGCTATTGCATAGCTTCTATCGTGGGCCTTGAGCGTGGAGACCGAATCCAGAAATTCCGTAACGAAACAACCTAACACCCCATGTCACCCCATGTCAGATAATGACAAAGACAAGCTAGTGTTCTTTTTAATATATTGCCGTAACTAGGAGTTGTGGGTTTACATTTGATGTTAGACCTTCTTTGTAACCATTTTTTATCAACTTAAGCAATTATAATTTCAAAGACAAAAAACTTTTAAGACACAAATCTTTTGTAAACTCTTTTGCAGTCGCACGTCTACACCGAACCTTATTTCTACGACACGCTGCGTTTTGACGCCAGAAGACGGATGGTTTGACGAACGATTAATCTTGGTTTACACGCTACCGACAGTAGAAAAGTGTTTGTTAATTGTTTACGTCGATAGTACTCTCGAGGAAGCAGGGACGCAAAACTCGGCTTCCCATCACGATGAAATTATGAATATTATAATGATGGTTCCACACACACAGACACAGACACGTCAAACTCATAACACCCTGTCGTTATAACAAGCGGAAAAATAAAATAAAAAAATAATTATAATTGCATAAGTTGATAAAAAAATGTTATGCAATAGCTTTACCGCGGCAGTCCCCGAGTGCCACACGTCATTTTTTTTCTAAGATTAGCTACGAGACTCACAAGTATTGCATTGTGTGTGTAGTGTATTGTATAAGTGTTGTTGTTGTGGTGTTGTTGCTTTTGATTAGTTTTCGTGTTTTATTACAGGCCTTTTGGCAAAGAGTCTTGATTAATAATGAATGAAAATTAATGAGCATTTTCACCTAACTAGCCTTTTTTCAACTATGTTGGGGTCGGCTTCCAGTCTTACCGGAGGCAGCTGAATACCAGTATTTTACATGGAGCTACTGCCTATCTGATCTCCACAACCCAGTTTACCCACTGCTTATACGATACTGGTGGTACATGGTAAGACTGGTTGTCAGCCTATTGACCCGATTTCATGTAACGACTGTTAAAGATCTTCAAATGACAGTAAAAGAAACGAAAACTAGTGCATTCTAATGTCATCATCATCATCATCAGCCTATAATGTTCCCACTGCTGGGACACGGCCTCCTCTCAATGAGAGGGAATGGGCTATAATCTACCACGCGAGCCCTGTACGGGTTGGTAGATGTCACATGTCTTCGAATTTTTGGTTCTAGGACATGCCGGTTTCCTCACGATGTTTTCCTTCACCGTTTTGAGAGCAGCGGTTATGAAATAAATTACACAAAGTATTGCGCCTGTCTGGGTTCGAACCCACTGCTACTGTTCGTAAGTCGGGGCCGCCACCACTGGGCCACCGCTGCTTTTGCATTCTAATGTAATACGATTCAAAATAGCTGGTCGTACATTAGTTGGCGTTCTCGTGTGTCCAGTTTTTTGTGTGGAAAGGTTAGATAACCAAATGTCACCGTGTTTGTCATGTATTTTAGGTCAGCACCGACTAACCGACCAGGCTGTTCATATTTCATGGGGAATATTAAAACAGGTTGCAAATAGGGAAGACGACTAACAAAAAAAATGTTTAATGCTGTCAGTAAGATTTTCAAAAAACTTTGGATAGGTACGTGTTTTTCAACCGACTTCCAAAAAGAGGAGGTTATCAATTCGTCTGTATTTTTTTTTTTTTTTTATTTTTTTTTTTTTTTTGGTTTGTTACCTCAGTACTCTCGACTGGGTGAACCGATTTTGATGGTTCTTTTTTTGTTTGAAAGCTGGTGCTTCCCGTTTGGTCCCATTTTAGTTTGCTGAAGACCTGATGCTGATCTTCGGAGATATTCAACGGAACTCTTCAAAAATACACAGCAAATCTGCAGTGATTGCTGCCATCGCTTGTAGGTTCATTGTTTATACTATATTATGACGTAACATCACGCTTGTATGCTCTGAGGGGGTATGCACATGTGTAAAATACACCCGATTTCGAAAATATTTGTTACCTCAGTACTTTCTACTGGGTGAACCGATTTTGATCGTTCTTATTTTATTTGAAAGCTGGTGCTTCCTGTGTGGTCTTATAATCATCAAATCAGTAGCTGATGATGGGATTCTGGAGAAATAGAGAGAATTCTTCACATTTTATAGGCACACTAGAAGCGGTTTGGGTAGTTTTAGGAATTGTACTTTCTCGAAGTGATCCCAATTCAATTTGATGAAGATCTGATGAAGAACTTCGGATATGCAACGGAACTCCTCAATAAATGATAGCAAATGTACTGGGATTGCCGAAATCTCATATCTGTCTATTGTTTACACCAGTTCATAACCTAAAATCACGCCGGTACGCTGTGAAGGGGTAAGCACATGTGAACCACTAAAAAGTGAAAAATAAAAACTTTTTTACAAAAAATAAAACCGACTTCAGAGAAAACAAAAAAAGTGAAAAATAACTTCAGAAAAAACGCTTCAGAAGTCGGTGACAAAAAAACTAAATCAACCAAAAAAAGGTCACCGACTTCTGAAGCGTTTTTTCTGAAGTTATTTTTCACTTTTTTTGTTTTTGTTTCATCAAATTAATAAAAAATGACGAAGATAAAACGCATCAAAGATTGGGGACTTGTCACGTCACTTTCCGTCAAAAAATGTACCGCTTTGACGTCAAAAGTTTACAAATGTCAATCGTGTCACAATTTGTTACTGAAATATGAAACGCATTGAAAGCGATTTCGGGTTCCGTACCTCAAAACAAAAAAAGTCACCCTCATATTATCACTTTGTTGTCCATCCGTCCGTCTGTCTGTCAAGACCCTTTATCTCGGGAACGTGAGGAGGTAGGAATTGAGAGGAAACTAAAACCATATTCTCAAGTCCACAGCCCCTTGAAGCTGTAAAAAAATCAAACTAATAAGTTAACGTAAAAAAAGATACGCAAAAAACGCATTTTTCGACACTCTCAAGGGAATCAAAATGTATAGGATACTTCCCGTTTATCCAGAATTAGAAATTTGGCGAGAAGCAATGTTTTACAGCACATGTAAAGGGAAAATCAGAAAATCGTAACTATATAGCTTAGTAACAAAATACCTACATGATTAATACGGAACCCTCTGTATGCGAGTTGAACTCGCACTTGACCAGCTTTTAACACTAAATACTCAAATCTTTATTGCATTCTATATGTATTACATAGATGGTGTTATCAAAATAATATAAAATCAATGTGGACCCCGTCGGGCACAGCAACGTTAGGAGAGAGGATGAGGGCTAGGTAGCAATTCAATAATATTACTATAAATTATTAGATGTATATAAATTACGAATAATTATGTTTATATATTTTTAAATTATTAGGTATGTGTATTAGGTATAATGAGTTGAGTTAGTTATTTAAATAATTATTATGCAATTATTAGAACTATGTTTTATTATTATTAGATTATGTTACTGTTTATTATTAAATTATATAAGATTATATAATTACATATTTGGTTTCCTGCATTTAACGCGAGCGAATAATTTTATTTTGCAATCGATTTGTCATCTATAAACTCCTTTACTGGGTAGTATGCCTTGGATTCCAGAAATTGTTTCAATTTATTAATAAATACATTTATTTTGTCTACTTTTCGAATGTCATTTGGCAATTTATTGTACATTTTTGTGGACATAACTAAAGAGCCGGTTGAGTGCATTTTAAGTCGGGATTGGGGTATGTTTATTTTGTTTTAGTTGTGTCGAAAGGTGTTCCTACTTTGTGTTTCTTCACAAGTGGTGTAAAAATCTGGGCATTTTCTGACAAATTTACATAATTCAAAAATATATAAACAAAGGGAAGTGTATGTATTTTGTGTTTTTGGAAGTGTGGTTTGCAGCTATATGTTTGTTCAATAGTGGTTATTATTCTAATAAGCTTCTTTTGTAAAATAAATATTTAAATAGGCTTGCGTTTGACCTCAACTCGCCTATTTGGGAAGCTATGATGTGCCCTTAGGTGTCTTTTTTATGTTTAAATCTTATTTTCATCTAGACCATGTAAAGGTTTATTTTCATATACCATATCACTACAGAAAAAGCTACACATCTAAAAAAGTGTTACCTCATTGCAAAGGAATAAAACCGGCAGTCGTTTCAATACATCATCTTATCTACAAGGCCGATCAGGTAGTCTCCTTGATCTAGATGTCTTTAGGACACCTCGTAATTTTAAGGCTGTAAGCCTAAAATATATTATGAGTAGGTAAACGGTAACGGGAGGAACTATACAAAAATTTGCAGTAATTTTCAAAATCATCTTTTATTCCTCAGTTTCGTTATAAAAAGTGCCGAATCAAGCGGTTTAGTTTTAGCGTACTCTGACAGTCAATAAAAGATTTTGCATTAAGTAGATCAAGTAATTACTACTTTTAAAGTACTTACGGGATTATATCCGTGATTTTCTATTGTTTCTACGAGCACCCGCTGATATTTCGACGCTGTTGCAAACATCATAATCGCGGGTATTTTCGCGATCATGATGTATGACGCTCAACAGCGAAACAATAGAAAATCACGGATATAATCCCGTAAGTAATTTAAAGTGTAGTGAACAACCATGAAAGTCTAAAACAGTGAAGTTATTACTAGACACTGTTTTCCCGTATAAAACTACATAATTATATTTTAAACGGTACTTATTACCATCAACATGAATTGGTTCATTCTTTGCGTTTGGTTTGGTTTAAAGCCACGCATGTAATGTTAGTAATGGTGGATTAGCCAAGTCAGAAAATTGTCGCGACTTTCCTAGTTGGCCATTACGCTGCTAAAATCGAATAATAACACATTTTAATTAATATATAAGTGTTCAATTTAAACCTGGTTCTCTTCAAAAAGTGGCAGGAACCAACCTAAGGTAGGCGGGTAATAAGGTCAAAGATATCAATATCACCTTCCACCATAAATTTAGGCCACCATAATGTTCCACCATCACGCATCAGCTCAACAAGTGGTTTATTTCCTCATAATATGGTGCAAACATCCGTGCTGATAAATTTATATGAGGCCTTTTATGAGCCCTATAATAATATTGTAAAGATTTGTTTGTGAGAGACTGAAAATGTTGGGATAATGCTTGTTCTTTTCGGTTTACTGAAAGATTAAGCTTTGATGCATGTTTTAAATTTAACATAACATTACATTACGTATGTAATCCAAGAAGAATTAAACAGAGGTGTTTATATATTTGGCTATCTATGTCTTATCAACAGTTGTGTTTTAGGGGACGAGCCTATTGGCATCAACCGGGACACTGACGACGAGGCTGTTACTAAAAAAATCCTAATTGAAGACCCAATGAACCCAACCCATAAGTCAATCAAATTACGAACGCATACTTTGATTCCGATCAAGACAAAAATGGGACTCATAATCACTCCTTGAATACAAGCCGAGGACTTAGTGACATAAAACACTGGCACAGTCCTCAACAATGAAAAATATTAATTAGAAGATAGTTTGCATAGAGTACTCCTGGTTGAGGCTCGTGCATACCAGGGCAACATGGCACAAAAGGAAGAAGCGTATTCACCAGTTTGTTGGAACAAGATTACCGAATACGCAACTGTGCATGTGAACACCGGTGTGGTTTAAGTCAGTATGAGTCTGACAGATCCCTCCACTTTTCCCAGGGCGGAGGACATCCATTGAGGATTTTCATACCTATAAAAATATAGAAAACCGGTAATTATGGTCGAGTACGGGGACGAGATCTAAAATAGAATCAGTGAATAATATTAGAGAGCAAATCAAATGCTGAAAGAGATCTAAATCAAATCCCAAAGAACACCTGCATAAATCCCACAATAAACCATTAACGCGTTCGACTGCAGCCCACAAACTAATTAAATCCCAATCACTTTCATTCACATTTCGGTCTGAGTGCATTTGTATGTATGTACATATTATACGCATCTATCTGTGCAAAAAACAGTATCCAATTATCTTGCTCGACGTATGCAGACGTAAGTCTCCTGTTAGACAAAATGCTACCCCACAGAAAAATTTCAGAAGTTCTAAGGATATCCCTTTTTTAACGAACAATGTGAATATTATAGTGACTTGCTCGTACAAAGAGAAAGACTCTGTCCCTGAAGTGAAAACTTTTTAAGATAAAAATTATGGAATAATCCAAAAAGACATTACCGAACAAGAGTCCTGAAACTATAAAGGTGAAATTGACTCTCTATTATGTGTCTCATCTATGATGATCTGGGTTTGGACTTAAATATGATATACTTCCATACTTCCCTTCGTCTGTGAATCTCGACCGAATCGTTAGGTCGACGCCATTGTTTGACTGTTGGTTCTACTTCGCTAACAGATGAAGGTTTATTCTTGAAGTATGTTCTCGAAAAATAATTATCAACTCCAATGCGGGCGAAGTCAAATTAGGAAAATGGTGTTTAGTAAAAACGTAGTAATTTTTGTACCTCAACAGGGAAAAACCGGGTCTCCTCCAAGGGAGTTAAAATCGCTAACACAGAGACCATTTCACGCAACCTTACTATCATAATATTATGTCAATGTTGTGACTATAACTTAAGAATATATTATAACGTATCTCTATACATTAGTTTGTTTGACAGATTATTATCTATGACACTTCAAAAGTCGTTTTTGTTTCTTGGAACATTTATCCTAACGTTATTCACACAAGCAAACCTTCTGTTCCTCCTTGCATTGTCCTTAGACGTAAGTAGTTGGCACCCCACACTCTGGCGGGTCGCGATAAGGTCCCTCCATGGTCCCTCCTAAATTGATGTTTGAACTGTCATTAATTCCCCTCACCGACAGATGTCAGCGCAGTCTATTATTTTTGACACCTAGCTGTCATTTGTCGTTATTTTATTTCGTTCATTCGTTGATCGAATGAAGGATTGGGTTGTTGAACTATGTTGTAATTGTGGTTGATTTGAGATGAATCATTCGTGGAATTTTATTAGATATGATTATTACGATAGGCGTTTATTGGGGTTCCAACTATGATTCATTTGGCTTATTAAGGATTCCGTACCCAAAGGATAACCAACGGGTCCATATTACTAAGCCTCAACTGTCCGTCCCGTCTGTATGTCGGCTGTATCTCATGATCCATAATAGGACAGCAGAATTTGTACTTCTGTTGCAGCTGTTACAACAAATACTAAAAATAAATAAAAAATTAAAAGAGGCTCCCCATCATCACTATTTTACCCACCATTATTTAAAAAAACAAAAACAAATAATTTAAAAAAAACTATAACAAAATAATTTAATCAATTCAAATTTAAATTTAATTTACTCGAATTTATTTTTATTTCAATTTAATTTATTGGAATTTAATTTATTCTAATTTAATTTAATCTTTGTTACTTATTTTAATTTAAACGATAAATGTAACCTTCATAATTTTTCCAAACTATGTATTTATTGTTTTAACTATTGATTTAATTTTATATATTGGTCTCCCCTTGATGTAGTGCATTCTGTGCTTTTCTATAAGTGGTGAGGCGCTTGGACTTAAGTTTGTAATGTACAAATTAAACAGTTACAGTGAAAATTATGAAAAATGAAAATATCTGAAATAGAAAAAAGGAAAAACTTTACGCTGAATTAAATTTTGTTACAGCCCATTTAAGTACAGTGATTTATTCAACGAAAATCTGAACAACGTGCATGAAATAAATTCAATGGTATTAATGAGTGCTCATTTTTCAGGTGCGAAAATTGAAAAATGAGTACTCATTAAATCCTTTAATTACCTAAAGAAATATAAATATTGCTGGACATTACACACAGCGCCATCTAGTGCCACACTAAGCAAGGCTTGTGACGCGGACACCAGACATACATACATACTCTTTTATCTATACCTATAAAAATCCATGACTCGGAAACAAATGTCCATGCTCATCACACAAACATTTGCTCCTACCAGGATTCGAACCCGCGGGACCCTAAGAACGTAAGGCAGCTTCACTACCGCTACGCCATTCGGGTCGTCAATGTTTATAAGCTTGATTTAACAGTAAAGTGGTTGTTATTTACTTAGCAAAGATATTAAAGTACCCAAAAACAACTTTGTAATATTATTCAAAAACCCTATCTACAGCTTACTAAAAAAATAACACGAACCTCGAAACTTCCATACATTTTCCGTCCACGAACAGAATTTCCCTACCAGCCAGATAGCGCCAAAAATATTGCAAGCAATATACCATAACAGTAACTATTATACCTACTTATTTTTATTCCGTTTATCTCTTGACATGTTGGTTTACGACTCAATCGGAGATATTCGTACTTACTGGGTTTTTTCGTTGCGTATGTATTGCACGGTGGCAAGTTTCTTTTATCTGTAATAAGATTCCAATTCGGATAGTCTTGATGTCGCGAGCTCCCTAAAGTAATAAACTAGTGGTGGAGTGGAGTTGTGGGTGCGTTTTCGTTGTTAGACGGCAAGACATTTTTTACATCAGTCGGTTTTGCTCTCGTTTTAGCTAGGGATAATGTCGCGGGTTCTAAGAATATAGGAGTCATTAGTCTCCTGCAGCTCTTATCCGAATTTATGTGTCGGTGCAGTTTGGTCTTCTTCCTCTCCAGAAGCAGGATATTATTTACGTGAACAATTTTTTGACTCAACTGTTGATGAGAAATGAAATGTCTTACAATGAGTTATGTCTAAATCTGATTGAATTCACACAATCATTCCATTCATACAATCGTCTTGAATGAGGAAAATGTAGTGAGGTTTGTTTTGAGTATAAATCTGAATGCCTATCAGAGAAGAGAAAGACCAAAGAAACGAAGGATGGATTGTGTGTAGGATGATATGGCGACGAGACGAGATGACTGGTGAGATAGAGAGTAATTGAAAAGTATGGAAGAAAAAGACTGCGCCGACCCGAAATAAATCGGGGATAAGGAAACTGGAAAATATCGATGTCTTAAATGTGTCTGCGCTCTTTGTATTTTTTTTACGATTTTATCTTTTGCCAAAACCACCCCACCTAACTTAACCGTATAGTGTCAAACAATGGACACCCGCCAAATTGCGTACGAAATACGTCGAATTTGTAGAACAAATATAAATGGTTGGGGTAGATCGAGGGTAGATAATTACATTTTTTGATCTTCGGAAACTGGGGATGACGTTTGAGGCAAGGCCCTTTGTGTTCTATACTTCGATAGTGTCACAGATATGAGACGTGTGTAAATAGAAACAAACATAACCCCCCTTTTTGTTGTAGTCGGGTAAGTGAGTGACGTCATAGGTTTGTTTTGTACGGAAGTAACGCGGGGGAAAGTATTTTAGTAAATTGGTGACTAATGGAGTATAACGTTACGTTTCATTGGCGTTTATATTTTTAGGAAAATGAGTAGGTTTTTCATAGAATAATATAATGAGAGTGCTGAGAGCTTTGTTTCGTTGAGTGAAACATGACAATGAAGTTAGTCGTAGTCATTTTAAAAGTACTTAATAATAATTACATTTATCTTCATTGTTTTCACACTGGTCGATTCTGAGGTAGACTATAGAAAAATCAATGAAAAACCATTACAGGAGTATAGGTGTATTTATTTTTAACAATTAAAACTAAGAAAATCTAAAATCTACCTAATCACATTTGGAAAAGTGTAAAGCAAATAAGTACGTGTGTGAAAAAAACACCTGTCAATAAGTTTAATACGTCTAAACGCAAAATTACTATTACTTTGTAAACCAGACGGTTCTGATTTTCAGAGTCACTTCAATAAGGTTGAACCAAAACACGCTACACACAACCTACGGAGAAATAACTCATAAAAACTCGTGAGCCCTAAAAATAAACAAGCATTATTTCCCTCAAGATAAAACAATCCAAAACAACTACAGCTTTGCCAAACTATATAATTCGAAGCAAATAAACCCTACCAATCAATAGTTTCAAATTTAATAACAGTTCGAAATTCAGATATTGGAACAGTAATCAAGTCGAGACTTACCTAACAACTTCATCACTTCAGCCTGGCTGATAAGTACATTGAGATGGCCCGTTGCCAATGGCAACGCCAGCCAGGCTGCCCAAGCGATAACAAGAATTTTAGCTGCCATATTACACTTCACTTTTTAGTCATTTTATTTTCACTTTTGAGTACATTTTAACACATTTTCGAGAGAAACAAAAGTTTGTTTACGTTGTATCCATTTTTAGTGTCTATCGTATTTGAAAATGGAATTAACCATAGAGATTTATTTTACTTTTATAAAGTTCACATTTTTAAAAGCAGAGTACAGAAAATTTAGGATTTAATTGACATAAAATTATAAACAATATTTTAATAAAAACATTGTATGAAATAAATAAATCGTTAGTTTAAAATCTAAATCGAATAAACAAAATCAATAGTCATTCAAAATTCGAAACGAACGCGTTCGAAAACAAACCGACCGGAAAATTTTCGAATACGGAAGCCGGTCGTTCGGATACGTTCTCAAGCGGACACAAGTCTGACGCTCGCGGTACCGCGCCGCACTGCCGTTCAGCAACGCTCGGCGAACCAACAAGTTACTCACTGACATGCGCACAACACAACCCTATCATTTCGAACACGATTTTTGAAAATACATTGAAGACTTTATTTGGCCTAAGAATAAGTGTTGATAAAGTAACGTTGGCATGTACATCATTCAGCCCATCTTTCAAATAGTCAAAATGTGTTTAAATTTTAAAGGCTTTTATTGAGAGGGACTCGTCTTTTAAAGGGAATTAATTGAGTTTGTCTCAAGGGAGAGGCGTTTCCGTTTTGCATTAAGACCGTTCTGTGAGTACTAATGAAATTACGATCTCTTTTATAAATAGAGTGCTCTGCAAGAGTTGCTATCGAACCTGATGGCAAACTAGAGTGTGATTTTATGAAAGGAATAGATAACAGAGTTAAGTTATGAAAAGCAGGCTTAACTTGGTTACGGGGAATTAGTGCCAATTCCGTTTTACATCGGATTAAATTACGAGCTTCCGTCGATATGCAAATGGAGTGTTTTAAAGTTAACAGCCTCTATAATAATGTTTTATGCGAGTTTACAACCTTGTTTGATTAGTTTATAATAGATTTTAACTTAAGAATATTTGTTCTTTTATTCTTATTTACTTTTTTTTGTTGCAAAAATCAACATGCTGTTGCTTTTTCAGAGATAATTAAGTAATTCTTTATTTGAGCATAGTATATAAACAAACCTAAACAAATAATTAAAGCAGTACACCAAATGTTAAGACTGTGGTGTGATAGTAACATTGTGAGTCGACTTTCTTTACTGAGCATTATGATTTCCAGTTAATAACCAGAAAGTACCGCGAAAGAAGCAAAACAGTATTTACGTAAAACTCCACTGACATAAGTCCTTTCCAAATTCAAAACTACAATATTTCAGCTGCGTTCACCTCTATCTCCGCCGTAATACATCAAAACACGGCAAGTTTTCTCGCCGCGTTCAGATTAGCCGTTTGTGGCGAATGTATAAGTAATATGGAGGAACGTGCCGTGCTGGCACTGATGAATGGCCCCACTTAATAAGGGAACTTTTGCTTGTGATTATTGCGTAAACGATTACTAGTTGTAACGTGTGATGTATAGGATGATAATGGAAATGCATTCAGAGTTGTGTTGGGTTTATTTTTCTTGTGTTGTTTGAGAACGTTCCCTTGTTTTCTACGCTTTTAGATATAGCTTAATTGGAAACTTTACGAGTAATTTCAATTTTCAGTACGCATAAGTGTAGGATTAAAATATGATTAATAAGTAGGCTGTATAAACCAAACATTTCCAAACGTTTTAAAGGCATGTTTCTGTACGAATGATTGAATGAGTGAAAGGTAAAGAAAGAGATGGCGAGTAATATAAAATACTGAAAGACGTGTTGTAAAAGGTGTTGAATATTTTGTCAAAATAAACTAATCCAAAGACGTTTAAACGTTTTCCTGGACATCCCACGCATTATATATTACTTATGTATTATTATATTATTTATAGTTCCTTACTTATGTAAATAAGTAAGGAACTATAAAAACATACTTAAACATAACATCAAATAATCTTCGGAATGTTGAGCAGTGGTGTACTTAATAGTGCACCCACATTTCGCCGGTTATGTTTTTATGTCTCATGTAATAAGGAGCCAGCTTATTGGCATCAACCGGGCATAAATCCAGAATCCGTTATTTATTTATTTATTTATTATAAGTCTTAAGAGGGCGTATTTAGAAAATTGGCAGCCTCGCAATACCTGTCAAATATGTACCTGTTTTAATTAATTTCAAAATATTACGGAATGTAACAAAAAAATGTGGTTAACAAACTATCTAGAGTATTGATTATGAAATGTAATCATTAGTATCGTGAACCCGCATAATCAGTGTTAGATGTAAAGAAAAACTATTTGGTAACTTTCCAAATGCCTTTTTACATTTAAAACCGATTATTCGGTGTCACAATATTAATTATTGCATTGTATAATCAATATTCGAGATAGTTTGTTAGCCATGTGCAGTGGAACACAAATGCTCGTCACTGGCCGTCTTCATCGACATAGAAGGCGCCTTTGACAAAACCATCTTCCATAGCATCAACGCAGCCCTCGAGAAACACGGGGTGGACCCAACCCTGCGAGGCTGGATCACAAATATGCTCCGACTGAGGGCGGTTCAAGTTACAGTAAACGACACCACTAGGGCCATAGTGGCGAAGGGCTGCCCCCAAGGTGGTGTCCTCTCGCCACTACTGTGGAACCTCGTAGTAGATAGCCTCATCAAGCAATTTTTTATGCGGTGCAAAGGTCAGACGATCGAAACCGTCTGACCTTTGCACCGCATAAAACATTTCAACTAATTTTAAAAGGTGATCTTAAATAGAATAGAATAGAATAGAATAGAATAAACATTTATTCGCTAATGGACAGCACAACACAAAGAGCAGCACATACATATAGATTATAATAACAAACAGCTTAACAATTAAATTAAAACAGCTCAACTGCGCTGAACATGCCCATAACGAAAGGGTAGCCAACTCAGCATATGCTGGGTGTAAAACACTCAGCGCTGGTTTTCAGTAGGCCCCCCGCAGTGACACACGGATGAGGGTAGTAGGTGGTAAATAAATAATGTTATTATATTAAATGGGCCTTTATAAGTGTACGTAATAAAACTAATAAATAAATAGTATAAAATAAATATTTTTGTTACAGAGAAAACCTAATTTTATATTGGTAATAATAAAACACGAAGATACCTGCTAAATAATAAGTACTTATCCGAAAACGAAACAGTTTATGACATTTCGCACTTCGTGCCGGCCGATGCCGCATCGACCTACGCATTTTTAAATTGCAAAACCGCAATGATATTTCATTGAGAGTGAGACTACGGCCTAGTTAATGTTACCTATTGAGCTAAATAAAACAAAACAATTGCTTCCTAGAAAGTGTACAGTGCCCGTAGACGAATATTGCTGAGCATTGAGTTCAAAAACAAAATTAGTTATTACAATGGAATTTGGAATTACAATGGAAGTCGGAGCAAAAGGATGAGTGTACAAATACATAACAGTATGTGTGGATTGTACACACACATGGATTCGGCGATCGCAGACAACGGATTTACCACCGCCACGAATCTACCCACATTATTCGTCGGTGAGTTTCTATAAAATATATTTGAAATACAAATCAAAAGAATTCACATACCTATACTCATTTAATATTTGGTGATAAATAATTCAAAACAAAAATAATAATTAGATAATAAGATAATAGTTAGATTCATAGATTAGATAAACGATTTGTCAATATTTATATCATTAAATTCAATTTGTGAACGAATTATGAACATCTTAAGCCTTAACTTAAATGTATTTATGTTGTTTAGGTCCCTAATTGGTGGAGGAATATTATTCCAACATTTGGAGGCTGCATACCGGAAGCTTCCTCGAAAGGCTGCGGTTCTGTGATGTGGTGTAGCCAGCTGCTGAGCACAACGCCTAGCCTTGTGCTGCCGGTGGTTATTTATCCACGTAAGCTTTGAGTACAGGTATGACGGACATTTATATTTGATAACTCCAAAGAGAAGATATGCTAAGTGCAGCTTACGACGGGATTTCATTTTTAAAATGTTGTGTTTGTTTAAAAATGGTGTTAAATGGCTTCTTGGTGGTACGTCAATGCAAAACCGTGCGCAGGCATTTTGAACCCGCTGAATAAGTCTTTCGGTGCGTGCTAGCAGTCGTGGACCTACGACGGTATCAACATAATTCAGTTTGGATAAAACTAAACTTTCAACGAGCTGTTTACGCAGGTCCTCGTTTACGTATGGGCGCATTCTATACAAGACTTTTAGACGGTAAAATCAGTTTCTCACGCAGCTGGCTATGTGAGCTTCGAAATTAAGGTCTTGGTCCATAATCAAACCCAGATTTCTCGCTTCATAAACACGATCAATGTGTTGGCCCATCACAGTCACGTTTGCAAGGTTACTGTTTATTTTATCTAGTTGCCCTTTAGATCCGAAGAGCATAAATTTAGTTTTGGCTGGGTTAAGTAGAAGAGAGTTCTGTTTTGACCAGTCCACAATCCCTGCTAGATCTTCGTTAACTAGTTGTACTGCGCTCTCATAATCTTCAGGTTTAAAGGCCAGGTATAATTGAATATCGTCTGCATAGATATGAAATTTACAGTTTTTTATAATATTAATAATATCGGCACTATATAGAATAAACAAAGGAGGACCCAGTATCGATCCCTGTGGAACCCCCTTTACCACTGGGCTCATATTAGAAAAAACACTAGCCCCATTCGCATCCCGAATTTCCACAAGTTGTTGACGATTACTCAGATAGCTTCCGAACCATTTAACGGTAGCGGCGTCTACTACTACTTGGGTTGTATGTGCTACGGGGCACCTGTTTGGGTCGATAGGGCCACCATAGGAGCGGTGCGACGTAAATTGCTTCAAAGCCAGCGTTTGGCGTTGATATTCTTATGCAAAGCGTACAGGACGGTTAGTATCGAAGCTCTTCCGGTGCTTGCGGGTGTACTTCCAGTCGATCTGGAGGTGCAGCGGCGGGCTGCAATGTACTATAACGCGCGTGAGACCACGGACGCAGACTTTTTAACCGTACGTGATCGTGCTAGGATTTCTAGATTATTCAAACCACAGACCGACGTCTGGGAGGAACTTTTATCTGAATGGCAATGTAGGTGGGACAATTCCATCAAGGGCAGGCACTTCCACCAGTTCTTTCCATCCGTTCGTGAGCGGCTGGACAGGACATGGCTGGAGGTTGATCACTGTGTTGCCCAATTTCTCACGGGCCATGGCAACTTTAAGAGTAAATTATTTTCCTTCAAGCTTGTTGACTCGCCTTTTTGTCAATGTTCAACATCTGACTGCGAATATGAACAATCTGCTCATCACATTTTGTGGGAGTGTAGTCTTTGGCAAAATGAACGCAATATTATGTTGGATAGTGTACAGGTTACATCCGGAGTTATTTACTATACGGACCTTGTGGAAACTAGAGCAAATTTCCGTGCGTTCAAGCGTTTTTGCCATACCTATTATTGGAATCAAATATAACAGCTCTCAACTAGGACCCATTAACGTTAATATTTATCCGTGGTGCTTGGCAACTGGGCCTATCCCAGTTGTAAACGTCCCTTTGTGCCTATTGGCCTTGTTTCGTTCTGTCTCCTGCTGATATGGAGGGAAGTGGAAATTACAGTTCCTAGTAGTTTCCTACTCCTCCGCTATACTTTCTGATTAATTTCGTTGCGGGATCCAAGACAGTTAAATTCATTCTCTGGGACTTCGTCGAGCTTCATTGTCTCGGCGCTTTTCTGGTGGTCGCCACTGTTGATTCTGGCTTTCAGGAGTTACAGTGGTTTGGGCGTGTGTGGCGGGCTTGTCCCAAAAAAAAAAAAAAAAAAAAAAAAGCCTCATCAACCGCCTCAATAGCAGAGGCTACTACACGGTGGGCTATGCCGACGACCTGACTATAATAATAAATGGGACACATGAAAACACACTATGCAACCTCATGCGTCAGGCTCTAAGGATAGTAGAAGAATGGTGCAACGAACACAAGCTAGCAGTGAACCCCACCAAAACCGAACTTGTCCTCTTCACAAGAAAAAGGAAGCTGGCAACGTTGCACCTACCAAGTTTCTTTGGGGCAACCCTAAGCCTATCGACTGAGACCAAATACCTGGGTATCTATTTGGACAAACAGCTAAACTGGGCAAAACACACGGATTACATCACCACAAAAGCTAGTATATCCCTCTGGCAATGTAAGAGACTCCTTGGGAGAAACTGGGGCCTAAGCCCCAAAATCACCTACTGGCTATACACCACAGTTATCCGACCAATTATCACATATGGGTCTTTGGTATGGTGGCCCAGGACCAACCTAAGCACGACCCAAAAGGACCTTGAGAAACTACAACAACACCAACTGCTGCCCTACAGGTGATGCTGGGGCTACCACCCCTACACCTCGTCGTGAGAGAGGAGGCGGCCGTAGCGATTTTCAGACTCGAACTAGCCGGCACCCTAAGTAACGACTCCAGAATAAAACACACACGTATCAAAGGAGATTCAATCAGAGATCAGCCGATGATGGCATCACCTATCGACAGATCTCTGAAAACTCACTGCTTCAAAAAACACTACAATATAGTGCTCGTAGAGGAGTTGTGCGACTACTCAGGCACGAAAGAGCTAAGAATCTACACTGATGGATCCAAAACCAAAGATGGGACAGGCGTCGGGGTGTTCTCCGACGACCTCAACATTAAAATATCAAAATCTCTCGGAAGGTTCAACTCTGTCTACCAAGCAGAGTGCGTAGGCATCATCCAAGCAGCACACGCCATAGAGACCAGGGAGGTTACGGACACCAACATTCGTATACTCTCCGACAGTGCCTCAGTCCTTCAATCCCTAAAGAGTAACCAGATCACGTCGAAACTAGTACTAGAATGCCACAGGGCCCTAGAAAGAATCACGGTGCTGAACCACAACACGGTAACGCTGCAATGGATAAGAGGACACAGTGGATCACTCGGCAATGATGCGGCTGATGAACTTGCCAGAAGAGGATCCAGCACAAAACCCTACGGACCCAAACCCATTGTGCCAATTCCCTTCAAGCAGCTGAGGAACTGGTTAAAGGATCACACCCGATTACAAGCAGAGAAATGGTGGGCCTTGGCACCAGGTTGTAGGCAATCCAAGGAAGCTATGCCATCCTTGGATCCAAAGTTGACCAGGCGCCTTTTGCACCTGGACAGAGATAGCCTGCGTCTGGTGGCAGGGACCATCACTGGTCACTGCTCGCTGAACAAACACTTCCACACCCTAGGTATCACCGACAGTCCCCTGTGCAGAGCGTGCACGGAGGCGGAGGAGACGGTAGCGCATGTTCTCCTGGAGTGCACAGGCGTTACCAAGATTCGCGAGGAGATCCTGGGAACGCCAGGATCACTTGCAGATATCCTGAGGAGACCGGGAAGTTTGATCTGCTTCTGGAGGGAGGTGGGCTGGTTGGAGTAATCGGCCACCATGGCTCACGCACAATGGTCCACTTCAAGGACTAAGTGCGGAAACCTAAACCCCATGATGATGATGATGATAGTTTGTTAGCCATATTTCTCTCTTTTCTGTGGAGTAATATCGCCAAATTAATTAAAACACCAAAACATTTACAGCTATTATTGATGTTGCCAACTTATTAGCGCCACAAACTATATACGAGTATACCGCCGTCTAACCTAGGGATATCAGAGTATTATGTAGAATTTTATTCCTTAGACAAAGATCACGCAAACGTGGTTTCAGTGCGTAGTAGTTTCACCGTCGAGTCACGTTGATACATAAACAAATATGTAGATCACATAATATAATTCCTGCCCACGTTTCAACCATAAATATTAAAAATAAACACTTGAAATTCAAATAAAATTCAAAACAGTTCACAATTCAATAACATTAGTGCAGCGTATCTCCAACATAATGTAAGCAGTCCTCGATTGGCGCGCACTCTCGCGGAAAATTCTGGAAACTCACACGACTATGAAGTAGGTATGCACGAGTGCCGCGAAGTTTATGCTTATTTTTTTTTTCATATTTTTAAAAAGGGAACCTTTTTTTTTTAATAACGAGTTTATGGTCTGCGTGCGAACGACAATTTATTCGGATTTGAAATTCGAATTCGGTTCTATGAATGAACAAGTTTTGAATGGGATAGACTGATTTGATTCGCACTACGCATTTTTTATTGTTTTTTAAAACCTAAGCCGCTCTTGTGGCTCGTTGAATTTTTGTGCTGGCCTAAACAGTACACAATTTCAATGAATGATACTGATATGAAAAGTCTTAAATTCTGACACATCAAATCATCAAAAAACAGTCAATGGAACGGGGTATATTGATGGTTTTAATTATGATAACTGAGTAAAGCCACATTTGTATACGGTCACGAATCATATTTTAATCAACGTACTGCCTGACCCCGGACCTATAAAATTACAAAAAAAAATGAGTTTTCCGTTTCTTCTCCCTGTACTAAGATACGCGTGCTTATATTAAGCAACAGTTAGTACAAGAAAGAAATATCGATGCATCATCCATCATTTGCCTAGCCTTTTCCCAACTATGTTAGGGTCGGCTTCCAGTCTTACCGGATGCAGCTGAATACCAGTATTTAACATACAGCGACAAATATCGTTTACAATATCTTGTTGCGAGTCTTTGATACAAATTGACATTCAGTGGATAAATGATAATGATAAATGATAAATGACATTTATTCAGCAAGTAGGTTTTTTCAAACACTTTTACACGTCATTTTTTTTTAAACTAGATGGGGCCGGTGTTTCGTACCTGACTACTCTGAGAAGAAACAGCCGAAACAAACTCAGAGGTCATAGTCTCTTTTGAAGTCCAGACAATCTTGCTTAATTCACATGAGGACTACCTGTGCAGATTAGTGTCTGAGATGGTCTTTTGAAGAAAGAACTACACAGATTTGAATGGACCTGTCCAGTCAGTGCAAGCATTTGTCAGTTATCGTGTAGCTCGACTTATAACTCAAGGAGCTCAACGAAACGACGAACAATACCAAAGAAAGGACATTTGGGTAGGTCGCTTATAGTAGGTACTCAAACTGCCACACAGTCGTGGGAAAAAAAAACACAATGTGACCCACATGGTCCTCACATTCACAATCATTAAATAAAATAAATAATAATTTACAAAAACGAATGTCAATAAAAATACATTATGTCAAATACATACATAAAACAAACAAAAAAAATGGATGGTTTTGTCATCTTAAAACGATTCTACTAAAGGCCTTCTGAAAAATTCTAATTATGTTTATTTTGTGTACACCGAGGCTAAGTAATCACGTGCCAAGCATCCATACACAAATAATTTAAACCCTTGTGAAGCCATAAAGCGTCCAGTTTACAGACAACGGGGTGCAAGTGGTATTTTTCATAAACTTTATTATTTTTGCAGTTTCGTTTAAGTGCCACATAAAACTTGTAATTAAATGAAGAACCGTTGGTTTAGAAGAAATGTTGGCGTCAGCACGTCTTTTCCAAGATCGTTTATGGAGTTTCATGAGAGTTCACTTGCGTTAATAGCTTTTATTTAGGATTTTTACTATTTTCAAGACACTATCATAACTTTTACAAAGATTAAAATGTTTCACCGTAGTGTCTGAGACTTCTACATCTTTTTGTACAATTTGAAAACCGTTTGATTCTTTTTCCACTAGCAGAAATTCATAATAGCCTTTTATTGCTCGTTTTCTTTGCCCATCTTAAGTACTTACTACTCTGCCAAAAGAGCAGCGCTGGCCCAGTGGTGGCGGTCTCGACTTACAAGCACTTAGTCGTGGGTTCGAACCAAAGCAGGCGCATTACTTTAAGTAATTTATACTATCACTACTGCTCTCAAAACGGTGAAGTAAAACATCGTGAGGAAACCGACATGTCTTAGAACCAAAACTTCGAAGACATGTGACATCTCCCAATCCACACTGGGCCCGTGTGGTGGATTATAGCCCATTCCCTCTCATAGAGAAGAAGCCTGTCCCAGCAGTGGGAGCATTAGAGGCTGATGATGGTGATGATTTTCCGCCAAAACTCATACATGATAACATCATAGACAACGAGAGAGATTTTTATGAATCAGCAAGAATAAAATCATTCACAACTTTGACCAACTTCCTTTGTATGAATCGATTGACGCGTGTCAAAAATCGAAACTAACGCTTTTTTAGATTGTTTTCGTTTGTTTGTCTTTTGTCGCGTTGAGCACTTTTTCGGTGAACAAAAATCATGAAAGTCGCGTGACCGTCACCTAACGCTTCATAACACTCGTAGCCGATCCACTACAAGTGTTACGAATACTCAGTTCCATCAGCAGTCCCCAAAGACTGCTCCGCATTTTTTTTTCACAAAATAGCTCTCGACACGATGAAAGAAAAACCCTTGCAGCTCTGTAAACCAATCATCATCAAAACAACGTCCATTTCACCCCAATCCAGCTAGAGCTTAGAAAGCTTTCACGCTAAAACCGACACAGACACACATTTCATCGGCGCACATAGCCACATATCCATATTTCCCAGTTATTGTGAACAGAAACAATGTTAATATCGCCGGTTAGCAATTTGTACAATGCTGCACAAACGATATTGCTATCGACTTGTGTTTTTTGTATGGGTTAGATACAGCTGGATGGAAATGGTTTTAGCACATGCGGTATTTAGTTGTAATTTCTAAATGTAGTGGGAGTGGTGCAGTGTAGTGTGTTGTAGTTCTAAGTGTTATTGAGTTTTTCCATCAGGAATTTCTAATTAGCAGCTACGAAGTCTGGATTTGTGTCCGGTTGACGGAAATAGGCTCGCCCCTTTAACATGAGATAAGTACGCCTCTGCTTAACTCTTAGAGGATTACAGGAGTGATCTTCTGTTCTAAATGTAGTTTTTATTTCGTTATTTTCTCTTGTGTAGGTCCCAGAAGAGACTTCACAGTAGGCCAGAATCAGCTAAGGATTTAGCATCGGCAGAATATAAGGAGTGTTTTAATAGCTACCTTTTTTGCCAAACACACTGCAAAAACTTAACACATTGTATTGTAAGCTTACTTTTAAGTGAACTTTAAAATGGCATGTCGTGTGTTTGGTAATATTTTCAGGGTCAAAAATCACGAACTCCCTTTAAACTTTTCTAAACACAGTAAAAAGAAGAAAATCTTGCTTTAGCTGTCTATCAGTGACTGAATAAAAGAATGTAAGATTTTCAAGTGTAAAACTATAAATGCATTTTGTTTTAGCTTTTAAGCGTGGTGATCAATGCTTGTGCCTTTTCTGTCGAGAAGAGGCCTTTGCCCAGCAGTGGGACAGTTACAGGCTGGTATTATTTTTTATGAATATTAAAACTATTTGAAAATGATGGGTTGTGCTATCTTTGCGTCTCAAATACTTTACCAAAACAGTCCGTACACATCAATAAATCCAACTTCACATACTACGATCCTGAATCATAACTATATCAACGGAAAGCTTTCACCCATGTTAGTTTGCTCCGAAGATGGCGGGAAACGCCATATTTGTGTGTCTGATCTCAACAAACATTTAGCGTTCTCTCACAATATTGGACTGCATGTTTTATTATTATCCTCATATTATTCTATACTCCATTTTGTGAATGAATTTGTGTGTGGAATAATAATGTTCTTTATTTAGTACGCAGAACAGCGGATGGATCAGTATCAAAATTGATTTATACTCTGTATTGGTTATTGGATATTGAGTTATTTAATCCGTTAATGTTTATATGCTATAGTTACACAGGACCCGCTATGCATGTATCCTATCCTATACTAAGCAATATTTGTATTATTTATTTGTAGTCAGTTCTCGAAAACGGCTCCAACAATTTCGATGAAAGTTGTGATATAGGGGTTTCCGAGGACATAAAATCGATTTGCTAACGTAAAGGGCGAGAAAGGAACATGGATGGTTTTTAGTCAGTAAAAGTCTGATACTCTGGGCGGAGCGGGAGGGGTCATTTGATGATTTCCCATCCGAAAACAAAGAAGAAAAAACGGTATCATATAAGGGAATATTCGTTTTCTATATTTTCAAACACGCAGGTCTCGGTCATCCAGTTACTGAATATTATGACCAAGGATATAATGGTCGTCCATTGTAACTTAATTTTCTCATAAACGTTTGACGAAAATAAGCGCTTTGTCATTCTACAGTGGTTTTGGAATTGTGAACATATTGATTTGTAATGCAGAGGGTAGACAATATTATTGCCTTTCGAATAAGCTTATTTTTATTTCAGTATGACTAAAACCTTGAGAGATATGATTTTTTTTGTACTCGCATAGAGCACATTTCAACAAAAAAACTTAATGGCTTCCACATAGCGGGTAAGTGTATTGGACCCAGTCTAGAGTGTTATTGTACTTAAAAGTAGTTTATATTTCAGTATTTAGAATATCGCTAGTCCGTTTCCGGACACACTGTATAGCCAGTCATACACGAGTCGGATCCCTATACAGATAAAAAGTGTATCTATTTGATTTATTTTATTTATAATCATAGAACAATGGCATTTACCCATTTAATGGTATATAGGTAAGCCAATTTTAATTAATCGAATTTGGTACTCGAAACCAGATACTGACACACAAGAATTTAATTATTATCTGTAATTCAAAAATCGAATGATATTGCCACTCTAAACACTCACCATCTCGTAATACAAGGAGGCTATAAATATTGAAACCGATGAAACTCCTAATGTTTTCCTGGTACTTTTCTGGATGGCGTGCGTGAAAAATCTTTTATTTGAGATTGGTAATTGAGAGGTTTGAATAGATTAATTCATGCTTTATTCGGTTTTATTTTAATATGTTCAAGTATAAAGAACTTTTACTCCGGTTTAAGTGGAGAGTTCTAATGAATTATTAGGATCACTGATTTTCAAAGAGTAATAACTCAGAATAAAGATTTCGATTTCCCTTTTAATTATTAATTAAATTTAATTAATGTTTACTTTGACGTTTTGTGTAATGTTTTGGGTTTGTTCTGTTAATGAAAGGAACAGCTGCAACTTTCAACAACAGTAGCAATTTTGTCGACCACCTGTTTGAGCGTAAAGGTCCAAAGATGAACTACACAAATCTGTGATATCAAATCCAATGTAAAGCATTTTTTGTACGCAGGCCAGACACAGGCACTTTTAATTGTAAAATCCTAAAAAAACTCCAAGGACACTTCTTTAAAATGAAAACATCTTCAGGCGCGTCGAGCACTTTTTGGGTGAACAAACACCATGTGACTTCCGTGACCGTTTCCTAACCATTCGTAGCACTCATAGCCGATCCGCTACGACGTAGCACCACTTAGGCGTGCGCGGGGCACAACTCGTAGCAGATATAGATTACATAGTTTTCACTTCTATCGTACGTCCGCAAAAGACTGCCACGTATGTTTTTTTTTAATCAAAATCAAAGCATTTATTTCAAGTACGCCAGTTACAGGCGCTTTTGAATTGACGAAACATTTTGATATTTTGTTACAAATATATCCAAAAAACCTGAAGGTTTCTACTCTACCTCCCCTATATCCTTTAATTGCAGTTGAACATTTGAAAGCTTATCTAATCTTGGAGGTGTTCGACTGAACTAGATAGTTGGAGTATTATAGTGCGCTTCAAACTTTGCAGCGATATCGGGCAAGTAGAGTTTCTAATGTTTCCTGTACAAGACTTCCATGTACGATAGCCTACATACTTAGGTAATAGGTAAAGTGTTTCCGTGATGTGCCTAGTTAGTAGGTAAACTGATACACTCATGTTTTCACTCTTGTCAAAAACTTTTAATTACGCTAAAATTCTAACTCACACTAAGGCCTGAATTCCTGCCTCGCTGGCGGTCGGTCGCGTCCGAGTATACAATGTGTTCGCTGTGTGACATCGCGGCGACCGACTGCCATACTTTAAAAAGGACTGAAGACTGAAAGACTTTACACACTCTTGAGTGTGAGAGCCAGGCTTCTCATTAATAACTAGGACCTCATGCTTGGTAGTTGCCCTTGCAGACCACTCGATTATTTCAAAAAAACTTTGTAGTCAACAACTCACAAAAATACGAAATAGCCTTCACAGAACGGAATTCCTTCACTTTGCCAATATCTACATACAGGTGCCCTAGTACCTATCTGCTCGAACAATTGACAATCAACAGCATTCGCATCGAAAGTTTTTGGCGTCAAAATGTGCAAGCCGGCCCGTGCCCATTCATTGCGGCACAAAAAGGCGCAATTTGTTTGGCAACTCAAATAAACGACAGTGTATTCGAAACGAGATTTTCTGCCGTACTTTGTTATCTTGCTGCAATGAAAAGCTGGCGTAGTGTGAATTTTCTGTACTTTTTATTGGTTTTTCTGCTTGTTTCTCTGTGTTCAATGTACCTAGATTTTTGAAAGAGGATTTCGCTTATCAGAACATTAAAAAAATTTAGATTAGTAAACTCTGCTTTACGTTTATTATTCATTTCATTTCTTGAAAGGAGGTTTTCAACTTTTCTTCTTAGTTTGAATATAATTAGGTATGTATTGACTACATCTAACCCAAAATATATAAAAATTAAATCTAATTTGTAGAAACAATGTATGTGCATCATAATTACAAGGACTATTGAATTCCATGCAGCTACAATAGGATTCGCTGAGGTAAAATTAATAGTATGGAATTATATTAGTTCATGCCACAGTACAATCAACATCAATTCATATTTCCCTCTCACAAATAGGTTTGTTTATATCAGTTCTAACGTAAATTACAGTTCTCATACGAAATTCTGTTTAGACACAGGGAATGCCACAAAATGCAATCCGGGTAAAGGTCGTTGCCCATTGTTACTCCAACAATAATAGCGTTGCTGTGGGTATTTGATACAGGTATTTTGGTCCTTCGAGCCGGATACAATATCAAAAGAAATAAAAAATGGTTTCTAGTGAAATGAAAAACGCTATCATCATTCTCTTGTCTTTATCTACCTATTTTGGGGTCGGCGTGGGGTGTCTTCTTCTTCTATACTTCTCTGTTTTTTCTTCATCTCATCAGACACTTCTTTTCTTGCCATATCATTCTTAACACAGTCCACCCATCGTTTCTTTTAAATGCAAACCACTAGTGGTAAAAAAATGGATGCTCGTAGATTTCTCTAGTTAACCACCTTCTTTTTTAAATGTCGGTTGAAAATATTTAGCTGAATCCGGTTAGACTGAAAGTGGACCCAACATAAAACTTAGGAAAAGGCTAGGTAGTTGCTGATGAAGGAAGGTTTTATGATGTTACAATGTTCGTGCTCGCGTTACAGGTGCTTCATTATGTACTAGCCCTAAAGTTCACGTAAGTGTGTGGCTGACGGGCACAGGCCGCAGTCCAACCGCATCTAGTTTGTGTAATATGGAGCGCGGCAAATTGGATTGGAAATTTCGTTTGATTAATTTTTAAGTAAACCGGTTTATGTAATGGTTTCAGTTTACCTGTTTCAGTATGGAGTTGTTTGAATTGGTAATGGACTGGTTCGTTAAAATGTTGCTGAATGGAAGGAACAATAAGCTGACGTCAGTGGGAATACATACACCTGTATCTATAGTCAAGTTAAAATAATTACTAAGTTGAGGTAACTTTTGCAACCATTCTTTTGCAATAAACAAGAATTTGAACGAAGTAAGAACCGTAACTTACCTTTACTATCCTTGACAGATCTAACTTCAAGCAATTGTTAGTTTACAGAATAAAATTAAGTTTGTTAGTTATTACTTACTCAAGTGATGACTTATAAAGTTACGGTAGTTAAACCTGGATTTTGAATACTTACAAACAGGTGTACTTATGCTCAGTGTTGTTGAACGTTTTCTTGGATTATAAAACTTGTTAAGCCAAAAAACAAAAAGTGTGGGAGTACCTACCCGTATAAAATAAGTGACAAATTCTCATTTTATTCAACTGTGAAACAATAAAGACTAACATAATTAATGTTCAGCCACTCATTTTCCCCGTAAGTTAAATCACAGACAAAATAAAACGCAGTTTGATTTCAATAACCTACTTGTGCAAAATAACATTATTTTTCGAAATTAAAAACCTGTTAACTTTCCTCATTTCTGCAACTTTCTCTCTATCATTAGTACGTCGTACATTAAATTAAACTTCATCAACAGTTTTCTAAAGCAACATGCTGTATTGTTTTGCTTCTTAACCGTTAGCTACGGTTCACTGGCGAACTTAGCCGAAGTTCCTCGAAGTTCGCCGAAGTTCGCTTAATCTCGGTAGAGCGGTACTAGTGTCGAACCGCGATAGTTTAGACTTTGTATCGTAAACTTGGCGTTCTGGGTAAGAGGTGCTGGCCATTGAAATCGGCGCCATGTTCGAAATTCAAATGCAGTTAGCTCGATTCATGGAATCGTGAATCATTATGCTCGGGAACAGGACAATGTTTTATTAAGTTTCTGAATATTGATTGGAAGTGATTGTTACTAATTTTATAGATTTTCAGTGGTAGTAGAAGCTGCTCGTTGATATACATCCAACGAAAAATACATAAATACCACAGGACGGAACAAAAGAGTTCAAAGCTGTGAGGATGTGACGTCGTGACTGCCTCAAGCAAGTTGCCACTCGGCGTGATGCTGTTGATTTTCGGTTAGCATGATACCCGAGAAAAAAATGAGTGGTGTTTCAGATTGACGATTCCCTTCTTAGATTTTTCTTAACACAATTCTTTACACAAAGTTTACAGTGCAACTGTGGAAATAATCAAGAATGGGTATTAAATAGCGCAGCGGGATGGTCCAGTGGAGGCGGCCCCGACTTACGAGCAGTAAGTCCTGGGTTCGAACTCAAGCAGGTGCATTACTGTATGTAATTTATTTCATCACCACTGCTCTCAAAACGGTGAAGGAAAACATCGTAAGGAAACCGTCATGACCTAGAATCAAAAATTCGATGACATGTGCATGATAGTGTGACATCATAGCAAGAATGTCTTTGTCCCAACAGTGAGGACCACATAGGCTAATTATGATGAGAATGAAAGAATTAGTATTGCTTTCGCCAGATTATATTGTATTGTACAACGGGCTTGTGTCCGCAAATCTCCGTAAAAGCGCATATTTTGTGTATGGGCTCTAATCCACCACGCGGGCCCAGTGCGGGTTGGTAGATGTCACATGTCTTCGAATTTTTGGTTCTAGGATATGCCGGTTTTGCCTCACGATGTTTTCCTTCGCCGTTTTTGAGAGCATTGGTGATGAAATAAATTACACAAAGTAGCATTACTTTGCCTGCTACTAGCGTGTCTGGGTTCGAACCCACGACTTACTGTTCGTAAGTCAGGGCCGCCACTGGGCCCCCGCTGCTCTTTTTAGTCAGATTATGTTGTAAAGCGTTTTGAATGATTTTATCGTAGAAGATTCTTACCTATACTCAGTTAAGTAGTTACTTAATATCCTTCCTGGGCCTTAATCCAGCAAATATCAACACTTTACTAACAAACACTTATAAATTAAACTATTAACCTTAAAACACCTACAAACTCTCGTGATTAAGTTATTATTTTCGAACAAAAACTAGAACACTCACATACATTGAGTTATTTGTTTAGAGCAATTATCGCCATACACCTAAGGTAAGGCAGTGTACGTCGAAATTAACATAATCATGTACTAACAGCACATATTTCACCGGTTAGCGCGTCGTTATAAAGTCGTAAACCTAGAAACTTGGGGCCTTAGAATTCATTGTTGTGTGAAGCTTAATTTGTAAGTTGTAGCTATTTGTTTTGACTACAAAGTATTTTTTTTCCTTTGGTACTAGTCTTCATGAATGGAGGAGATAGCCTGCAGAGCATGCATTTTTCATACAAACGTAATACCAAAATTAAACATATTCTTAAGGTAGTGTTTATATTGCAGAATATTTAGGTTCCCGAACACATATTTTGAATGGATACTGATTTAAACAGGAGTTATGAGAAAAATAAATTTTCTATAGAAATTTAAAATTTCTCAAATCTCGCCTTTATATCATTGTCCTTTCAAAATATTCATTTGGGAACATAGATATTCTGTAACCCAATCGAAATAAATACGCACTACCATAAGAATATGTTTGTTTTGCATAATATATTATTTTGGTATTACGTTTCTATAAAAACGCATGTTCCGCCGGCCGTTTAAAAATAACAGCCACTCGGGTCGATCTTAAGGTTAAGCCGCACTTGCCTAGGTTGGTCCATGGATGGACCGTACAACACATACCGAGTTTCCTCCGTCAGTCAGCAAGCACGTGTTGTTTGTCAGACTTTCGGGGCACTGGCTACTTATAAGACTGTCAAAGATCTTCAAACCGTTTTGTGTATGTGGTGGTCACCCATCCACAGTGTCACCTAGGTAAGTGCGGTATAACCTGAAGGTCGACTTGAGCAGCTGTTATCATGTAGAGCGAGCTCCCCCAGAGACATGTATTCATCATTTATCTGCTTTTTCCCCAACTATGTTGGGGTCGGCTTCCAGTCTAACCGAATGCAGCTGAATACCAGTATTTTACATGGAGCGACTGCCTATCTGACCTCCACAACCCAGTTAGTACTGGGTAATACGATACCCCTTGTTAAGACTGGTGTCAGACTTTTTGGGCCACTGACTACCTGTAACGACTGTCAAAGATCTACAAATGACAGCTGGGACCACCGGTTTAACGTGCTTTCCGAGGCATGGAGAAACCTCGGTATGTAATGGGTGGTCACCCATCCACAGACCAGCCTAGGCAGGCATGGCTTAACCTAAATATTTACCCGAGCGGCTGTTATTAATTAGCCACGAGCTCCAGGGACGACCAATATAACTTTAAATAAACTGCCAGAATCCGCCAAAGCTCTAGTTTTTTTAAAACAATGCAGTCACTGCACCAAAACTGCATGTCGTGTTTCAATAGCAACCTCCGCAGAACTTCAACAAAAAAAAAAAACAAAAAAAAGAACAACGTCAAACTCCTATGCATTGCTCCACAATATTAGGCATTGTATCAAACGGTTGACAGTCATGCAAACGTAGCATGCTTCTAGGACATAATGTGTCGCAGCGCACAGGTTAACTTTTTAAACTTTTATGTGCCTTTAATGGGCCTTGTTCAGTGTTTAATAGTAAGGTAAGTTTCGTTTCATATGTGCGAAATTTTTGAGCTATAAAATAGAACCTTGAACTTTGACGAAGTTGTGGTGATGTCGCGAATTTTAAATATGTGAAGGTAGTTCTTTACTAGTTATTCATATTCCGAATTATGTTTAAGACTACGCATGTATCGAGGAATAGTGATTTTGAAGGAAGTGCCATAAACCGTGCATCCAAGTCCTACAAATTGTCTTTTAATAAGACAACAATTCGATTCCCGCTCGGCACAAATATTTGAATGGCTTGCAATTTGTTGTTTTGGGCCCCCCAGATTACAAAAGTAATTCCAAGTGTGAAAAGTTTAAAAAAAATGTCACTTAGAATAAATTCTGCTGTTGATCAACCAGATAGAAGATAGACAGATTTTTTAGTTTGATTTTAATACACTTACGATCAAAAATGTGTCTGTTTCCAGACGTAGTTAAAACACTCGAATGTTTTTTTTATGAAAATTTATTTTTGAGTGAACAAATTCATGGAACTCACGTGACCGTCGTGACGTAATGTGTCGTAGCCGCTACGCCGTAGCAGATCGGCTACGAGTTTTTCTTTTAAAAAATGCTTTGTGGCTACGTTGTGTGCCTGTAACCTTTAAAAATAAGGCTGGGCGTGCACTTACTAATTAGCGTGTGAACAGTTCCTTAAACTTCGTCAACCCAGCAATAATCCTGGTTAATGTAACTAACTGAAAATATTATCAGCATTTTACTTTAATTGCTGACCAACATGGAAGTGAATTTACGAACGTTTTTCATTAAAATATTGTCATGTTCTTTATAAAGAAAAATAAAATGAAATAAAAATATTTTATTTCAGACAAAAAAGTCCATAGGCAAGACAAGGTTGTTAGTAACAAGAATTTCGCTTATATCTAATATTAGTAATTAAAGTAGGTAACAACAAAACTAGACACACCGTCTACCCCTGCACAGTAGGCTCACTGGTCCCGCAACACATGGAGTTCAGTGAACCTACTGAGCAGAACAGTATCGGTTCTCTCGCCAATCATCCTAAGGACGCTATTCGGGCTCCCCCGTACTCGGCGCACTACTGACGCAACTTTTTTACGCATGATTGCATAGAAGTCATCTACGCTGGCGTCAGCAAACATGCCGGATGCACTGCAATATCGAGGGAGCCGAAACAGAGCCCTAAACACATTATTGTACTGGACGCGCAAGGCATTGTAGGCTTTCTGTGTAAAGTTCGCCCACAGGCCGCTCGTGTAAAACGTCTGGCAGAATGCCTTGAACATCGTTATTTTAACAGGAGCAGTACATCGAGCGAACCTGCGTGCCAACATATTACCACGCACCGACAATGCCCTGCGCTCCCTCTCAATATCCAATTCGTCACTCAAATTCTCGGTTAGAATGTGACCAAGATATTTAAACTGTGCAACACGACTTAGAGGGACACCGTTAAGTACTAAAGGTGGTATAAAGATATTGTTTTTACTTTTACATTTAAATAACATGAACTCACTCTTACTTTCGTTGTACCTCAAACCATGTTCCACAGCATAAACCTCGCACACCTTTAACAGCCGTCTAAGACCACCAATTGACGGGCTCAGCAGCACCATATCATCAGCATAACTCAAATTATTGACACATATGTCATCAATATGACATCCAACATGCATGCTGCTGAGTTCCTCAATCAGATGGTTAACATAGATATTAAAGAGTCTTGGGGAGGTCAGCCCGCCCTGCCTGACGCCACACTCCAAAGAATATTCATTTGAGTATACATTTCCCCATCTGACTACATTAAGCTGCTCACTATACCAGTAGGCGAGGATATTCACCAGATCGGATGGTACACCTGCACTTCTTAATTTCGTCCAAAGCTTATTATATGATACCAAATCAAAAGCTTTGGACAAATCCAAGAAGCATGCGTATACTGGCGTTTGTCTTTTTACATAATAATTTACAGTGTGTTTCAGAGATAGTATTGCACTTTCAGTTGACAACCCCTCTCTGAAACCGAACTGTGTATCCTGTAATTTCACAAAACGATCCAATTTCCTATCCAATAGCCCATCAAACACTTTTGCGATTATAGTAGCTAAAGAAATCGGCCTATAGTTACTTTTATCAGAGATATCAGCAGTGACATTTTTCACTATTGGCACAACCACTGTTCTCATAAGATTAGATGGAAGATATGAGTGCCTTATACAAAACGTGTAGAACATGGCTAACACTCTATACAGATGCACTCCCCCATGCTGCAGGTGCTCGACACTGAGGCCCTCATGACCTGGTGACTTCCCTCTTTTCATATTTTTAACCATGTCAGCCACGTCTTTACTTGAAAATCCAATAGGCGTTTCTACTGGGCCATGTTCAGTATCAGGCACCACGAGCAAGGAAGATTTCATCTGAAATTGATCCTTGAATGAATTGGCAATCCTTCTGGCATCACTGATGCCATCAACGCACACAGGCAGACTAGGCTTACCATTTAAACGCTTGGTGCCCTTCCAGAACTTATTAAATTTCTTAGCAGAATGTTGTGAGGCAAGTATATCCATTTTTATCTGTTCCTGGTGGTTCTGACAGTACTTTAAGCGTGACTTGAAAACTCGTCTACTTTCACACATTTTTTCATATAAAGATCCGCTACCTGGTTTACCACCTAAGACATACAACTGATGGTCCAGTCTAGCCTGCCTATGGGCGTCTCTGACATGCTTGTTCCAACCATGCACACAGTTAACATTAGTGGGCTTCCTAGGTAAGAGACTGCGACTGTGAGCCGAAGCCTGACTCAATATATTAACAATATCATTATATAGGTTGTCAATTACAGATCTGTGTTGTATGTTTTGACACATACTATCGGCACATTCATGAAGTTCATCAGGAAACATAATTTTTCTAAAATTATTATTGCAAATTTCATGATATTTCTGAAGTTCTTCTAATTCTCTTACCCCCCATACAATACTATTATGTAAACAGCTGTTAACTTCCACTTTAGCTCTAATTACTCCTAAATTACAAGTCACCTGTAAAGGGAAATGATCTGACCAATATACGTCATTGTGAACCATAATGTTCACCACAGACTGCCATGCTGACTTGGTTACCACGCAGTGGTCCAGCCATCGCTTACACCCGTATACTTCACTTTGAAAAGTATATGTTTCAGATGACATACCTAATTTGACTAGATCGGCACATATCCAGTCATTTTCCTCACAAAAATCAAGAAGTTCACTACAGAACGGAGCATTAGGATGTGCATTGAAATCTCCCATCATAAATACTACTTCGATACTATTGTCTTGTATGATTGCATTCAACTCACCCAAACACTGAGTAAATTCCGGCAAGTTCACAGTTTGGTCAGTCGGCATATACACACACATAACTAACATTTCACAACCCGCTCCAGTCATTACTTTAATCGCAACAATACGCTCACTTTTGCACTTCACCACTGTAACATTACGAAAGGAACTTTTCCGCCACAGTAGCGCAACCCCACCGTGAGGTCTGCCTCGTAGCACTCCAGCTGTCAGGTCCACCGCCGACTTCCCCGTGTAGCCGAAGTTGTCGTCAATATCACCCAATACTTGTGTATCGTACGGTAGTAGCCAGGTTTCTTGGAGGGCTATCACATCTGCCGATTTACACAAAGTTCTCACACATTCCATACTTCTTTTAATATTCTTGCAGTTATAACTTATTATTGTACTATCCATTTAATTGTATGTCATCTTTATCGGAATCCCGTGGTCTAAATCGTATGAATCTCCTAAATGTTATTCCATCAGGCCACAAGTTATCATCAAATAAAATTGATATTATTTATTGAAATAAATATTTTAAAGGAGTTGTACGGCCTTTCTTTCTTCATGATAACTTTTTCAAGAGAAACTTTTTCCTGGGTCTTACTATATATGTATTTGCTTATGTCAGCCTCGAGTGTATCTTTGTTTACATTGGAAATAAACAAGTATAAGTAAACCACAAATTAGAACACTTCCAAATTAGTTGGTAAACCGACATTAATTATCCTTAATTTTAAACTTATTGTTGGTCGTATTTTATAGTAAACCATAAGTTTCAGTAAAATTAAAGTTCTTAACAATATTCTACGAATTATCGTTTTCAAAATTCGTAATGGCGGACATTATTCATAATCATCATTCTCCTGCCTTCATTCTAATTTATTTGTGGTCGGTGCAGTCTGTCTTCTTCTTCCATACTTCTTATTCTTCTTCTTCTCTCTATTATATAGCAGAAGAGTTTGTTTGTTTGGTTGAACGTGTTAATCTCAGGAACTACTGGTTCAAATTGAATTCAATTTTTTGTTGGATAGTCCATTTATCGAGGAAGGCTTAAGGCTATATAACATCACGCGACGACCATTTGGAGCGGAGCAGGCATGAAAAATGTTGCAAAAACGGGGATTTTTTTTCCTTTCGTTTTTCTCTCTCATGTGACGCAGACGAAGTTGCTAGGATCAGTTAGTTATTTATAATCATCGTTCTCCTGCCTTCATTCTTATTTATTTTTGGTCGGTGCAGTCTATCTTCTTCTTCCAAACTTCTCTATTATTCCTCATCTCAACAGCCACCTCTTTTTTAGCCATATACTCGTTCACACAGTCCATCCATCGTTTCTTTGCTCTTCTCAAAACCGGCAATTACCTTAGTAACAATATTATCACATTTAAATAGAAATAGTAAAAAGATACAATGTGTGGAACAAATATTATTTACACACACATATCCACACATACCACCTACACTATATGCAAAAAAAATATTTAAAAGGTTTTTTTTCGTAACCAATATCCGACTTATTAATAGTAGGCATCAAGTGCCTAAGAAACCGTTTCAAAAGTCCGAAGGGTGTTCTGTAATTTTGATAAGGTTTTTTCAGTTAAACCTCGGCAACTTATCTTATCAGGAATGCTTTTTAAAACGGAGAACGAAGAAAAAACTAAGCCCGTCCTTAAAGAACTTGCGCTGGAACAAAA
Source organism: Xestia c-nigrum (assembly GCA_916618015.1). Taxonomy (NCBI): domain Eukaryota; kingdom Metazoa; phylum Arthropoda; class Insecta; order Lepidoptera; family Noctuidae; genus Xestia; species Xestia c-nigrum. Next base: position 21,991,589 of record OU745245.1, on the reverse strand, counting down.
CTACCGTTATTAAATTACCTTTTAGTTCCAACCAGCTTTTATCTAACAAAAGTTTTTGAATCCAAGAAGTTTTCCGCCCGAGCGAGTGAAAACTGAAATAATTGCTGGAGTCGAAACGCATCGGTGCGCTTTCAGTATTGAACGGCTGCAGGTTACACCGTAGTGTAACATTTTATAAATTGTGGATGGAAAACGTTATGCAATTTACATGCGATTAAATCCGTGTTCCATGACTTATTTTTTATTGATTATCCAACTAAAAAACATTCGTTCTGACCTAAGGTCGAGTAGTTAAAATTTTCTGACCAACCAACTCCTTGGCAATTCATGTGTGTAAATGGTTTAATTTAAATATTTTATTTTATTTAAATACATGTTTTGTTTTTGTGTTAGGTGTGTCAAATATCTGTCCTGAAGAATACAAACGGGAATACTATACATCTCCTTATTGTTGTGTTTCAATAGTTTAGATTGTACTTGAAGAATACTTGCACAACATTGAAAAGACTAATATTCGACCACCTAACAATATTAAATGTTACAATAGTTTAAACTATTAATGTTACACTACAGTCCAACTACACACTCATAGATGGAATTTTAAAATGCGGTACAAAGAGTAAAAGGGGGCTAAGTGGCTGAAGCAGCTACCCTTTGTTATGTGCGAAACGGCGCGATACCCGCTTTGTGTAGTAATTGGAAAGTGTGACAATTCGCCCGTGAGGGGAGATACTGTCCGACTTTGAACTACGAATAACGAGTACCTTTGTTTTGGTTGACGATTTGTTTTTAAGTGTTGTGGAAAATAGTCTATTTGTAGGTCTATTTGAGTGGCAAAAATATTGCATGTAATGGCTTGAACGTAGTTCACACTTAAAGTATTTAGTGTTTTATTCAACATTCCGACCACCGACAATGTAGCAATTTTGTTCATCGACCTGTTTTCTTCTTTGGAAAAGTCTCGATAACATAACGTTCCAATATGGCGGCCCAGAATCAGCTACGTGGACTCCGTACACTGATATCGCAGTCATAGTTTTCAGGTGACTGGGCAATATAGGTACTAACTACTATGTACTACTTTTTTACTTTTAAGCAAACAAAACTACGCTCGTATTCTAAAAAACTACTTTAAAATCATATGTAGAGTAACCTGAGTAACGCTTTTCTAACTCAATTTAATTTTGAATTCACATTGAACTTCAAACTCTTCGCATTAACAAACTCGAGAGTCTTACTGGCAACTAAACTTCACCGATCTCTACGAATAGAAATATTATTTTGAAAATGGATTTAAAAAAAAGAAACGTTCCAGCGCATTCTTCTGGAAGGAATGATGTCCAGTTTGAAAGTTCCCCGTGTATTCATAGCGTACAGTTCAGCGGCTCAGAAAAGTGAAACTATTCACTATTCCTGTTTCTTCGAGATGTTTCTGTGCAAGGGATAAGCTTATAAATTGTTTTATTATCTTCTTCTTGCTCATGGTAAACCTCTTTTTTGGAATCATGTGCGTATTGTATGATTATCACTTACTTCGGAGAAGGAAAACATCTTGCGGAGACCAGCATGCCTGAGAGTTATTTCTTGGCGGCATGTAAAGCTTAGTGAGCCCACGGGTGGCTATAAAATACTGACACTAGGTTAGCCACTAACCACACGATAAAGAAGATGGTATAGCAGAGTGGTGACCAAGTGATAACTTATTTCATCACATTTACTGTCAAAATGTCGAAAGAAAACATCGTTAGGAAACCGGCCTGTTCTAAAATAAACTGTGCACTGTGTGTGCTAACAATCAATCAATCCTGTCTGTCCTAGTCCTGTTATGTTGACATGACCTGTGTTGGTCTGAAGTAGATGTGCCATCGACAGATCGCAATACACGACGACATAATTATACAACAGGTGTATGACGAAGTAGTTAGACATTTCTTCACGATGCGGTGCACCCTTTTATTATTCTTAAAACTAGGATGTATAAAGGCATTATTTTCGACAGTCACAGAAATTTAATACTAATAAAATATAAAGACGTGTTTGTACGTTTGTCTGTAGGGGTCCACCTGCAGCAATATTCTTTACCCAGAAGCAGCAACTTTTAGCAGAAGTTTCTTTATCCGCGAATATAGAATAGGCTACATTTAAAACGTTCCATTACATACATTTAAACGTTTAATTTTAAACGTTTAAACGTTCGTTAATTTCCATACATAACGGAAGCGAACTGGCGAGAAAAACCTAGTGCACTAATATAGTGCACTAGGTTTTAGGTATAACTCATTAATTGGACTCATAATGACTGCACACACCAACGTAAAAAATATCACATATCTCGGTAAGACCCCATGACTTTGGTGCATACCTAAAGGGTGCATAAAACTTCTTAACGAAGCCTAAAGGCACTTTTTCTCCCCGTCATTGCGATGTTTTTTTTTTGTTCTACACCATACCTGGCAATCTTCTAGTTACGGAGATATTGAGGGCCGGCTTCTTGACAAGATTTTAATATACGAATTTTACTTTAATAACACCTCCACAACGCCCGTACTATTTAAAGCATCTATCAGCACAATGTCTTGAGTGCGTTACATTGAGTTCTACCACGATACACCCAAAAAATCCGGGAATAACCTCCAGCAATAATTTTTGCCTAAAGTTATTTAGTTTGATCTACAGTGCTTGGTTGTCGGCTTTGTGATCAGTCTCTTTCCATAAGATAAAACACTACCTTTTATATATTTATTTAAACTTCATGTACAAGAGTGGTACAAAGACGGACTTAATGCCACAAGGCATTCTCTACCAGTCAACCATTTCCCCGCCTACTCTTTAGTTTATCGCTTCCGCCTCTCCTTTGCGTCTCAACAGCACAAGAATCTTAAAGGTTCGAGCAAATATTCTTCCAGATATGTTGTTTGATCGGCGAGACATATTTACCGACAAATACTGGATAAGTACACAGTGGGTGTCTGCGTATAACGTACACAGCCTGTAGATTCTATTTTCAAAACTACTTTTTATTTAGAAGGTATACTTTCTTTTTGATTAAACAGAATATGAGATCGATTGAAAAAATACATTGGCGATATTGAGATGTCTCAATATCGCAAATGAGGTCCAAATGTTTGTGTGATGAGCATGGACATTTGTTTCCGAGTCATGATGTTTATATAATAAGTTTGTATTTATTAACAAAAAGTATGTACTGGGTGTAAACCACCTCATCACAAAGCCGTTAACCAAGCATTCTGTACATCAAACTAAGTAACTTTACGCAAAAAATATTGCTAGGAAACAACTATTTTTTTGTCTGAGAGTCTGAATGAGGTTATAAATCATGTTTTGTGATAGAACTCTATGTAACGCACTTAAAACATTTTGCTGATGGTCGTGGAGGTGTTAAAAGTCAAAATCTTACAAAAAAACGTTTACTATAAAAAAACTTGTCAAAAAGTTGTAACTTTGACCCCCCATATCTCCGTAACTAGGATGTTCCGTAACTAGGTATGGTGTAGAACAAAAAAAATATCGCAATGATGAGGAGAACATGTGCCTTTCGGGTTCGTTAAGAGGTGTTTTACACCCTTTATGTAGTATATCAACTATCTGGTTCACGACACAAGCCTCGTTGCTTAGTGGGGCACTAGATGGCGCTGTGTTTAAATATTCAGTGATATTGGTTGAATTCAGTAGTACTTGTTTGCTTTTCAAAGCAGGTAGGAAGATAGAGAAAATCTGCCATTGCATTGTTAGCCTAGCCCCACTACAGAGTCTAAGCTCAGTATTCAAAGCCCACAAAAATAGCTTTAAAACACTCATGGTCTGCAACCTGTCTTTGTTTACTTCAGACAAAAAAGGCCGAAAGCCGCCAGCCGCAGCCTCTTGGCCCACATACTGTTCTGATTGCGGGACTTGGCACGGTTTCAAAATAGGTACGACATTCGCCAAGTCTGAACGGGAATTTATTCAGCAAATAGAGTCTGTCTCTTAACCGGAATCGTGCATGGCCGGGAAAATTGACGTTTGAATGTTATGTAATCTGTGTGGGTTGAGACTTTTGGATGTGGTGGATTTTCTTGTGAACTTTGTATGTTTTTCTGTTGGTTTGACTGACTGTTGGCAATTAAGTACTTCCTACAACCGTTTGAATAGTAGATACAGTACCTACTTTCCCGACATTTTGACAGAGTTTTCATGCCACCCATGGCATCTGGCTTGGCTATCTATCTCTCAGGCTTGCTGGTTTTCTCACGATGTTTTCTATCACCGAAGCAAATGGTAAGTTACACACGCACAAGAATCGGTACGCCATTTTAGATTCGACCATTCGTGGTTATACCACTTGGCTATCTCTGCTGTGATAATAATATGTGAGCGACCAATTATTTTCTTTCCTGAAAGAAGGACAAAATGTACTTTAGCTCAATTAGTTTTTTTTACTTTAACTAAAGTTTTGTAGGAAATGGTAAAAAATCATAATCGATTTTTTACCATTTCCTACAAAACTTTCAGGGAACTCATTCCCCCAACTTCTGACGCTCTTTTTCTCTAGACACTGAAGAAATTCAATAAAACTTTTTACCCCCATTCAGGTCAAACACGAAAAACGGTTCAAGGACATCTTGAACTATTTTCCGTTAACACTACAAAAACTTTCACAAAAATAACTGTATTTGGTGACAGAACCAACTTTCTTAACTTTCTACCCAATAATAAACCCACTAACTTTAATATACGCGAGAATATAACGGAGATAACCAATTCCGTCTTCTTGTGTATAACTTTTTGACCCAAGCCGAACTTGCCTAAATTTCGGCCAAGTTTTTGGTCAGTACTTGGCAGCCACTTGGCGGGTTCTAGTAACAAGTGAGCTTCACCCACAAAATTGGCCAGTTACTGTGAATTTTCAGGAACTTTAGCACAGAGGTATGTTTTTATCACATAAGTTCCCGTTAAGTTAAAGTAGGGTGGCAACTTTAGACAACGATTAGGTTGGCCCTGAAAGTGGGCTTGTAATTTGCAAGTCAAATGGCGGCCAGGATTTTCTATGGGAAATTTGTCCCCCACATAGCAAAATTATGCGGGGACAAATTTTGTATCAAACATTTTTGTGTTTAAATGCAAATTAGGGAGAGATAAGAGCCTTGTAACCTCGTTTTTGGTATTAAAATAAAATTATGAGTTCGTCATAATATGAACTACACGATTTCCCTTTTTCATCAAAACCAAATAATTTCATAAACACGTGTGCTTTTTTGAACCAAAACAAATTACTTCCGACACAATGCATAATTCGATTTCAAGGGACATCTATTCGAAAATTGATGGGCCCTAGAAAAAAACTGGCGCCCCCTAAGAAAACCATAGGGTTGAATCCCCCATAGACTTGATGCAATTTGAAACCCATCGATAATATAGTAATGGACTAACTTTGTGGGTTGCAACGCAACTACATTAATGTGATTAAGAATTTTCTTTACTTGTGATACATAGGGTTGGTTTCGATATCTTGCAAGTTACATCTTTTATGTTGGATGCTAACTTTGCCGCGAGTGATGAAAGTTCATGTTGACTAAAATCGGCGAAAAGCCAATCACCAAATTAATTCACCAAGATCACCTCATTTATTTTTTACTACAGTTCTACCACATTATATAGCTGTGCGACATATACCAATTTACACTCAAGTTTAAGTAGCTTGTTTATTGTTTTTTTTTATGTTTATTACCGCGACCTAGAAATGTAATCAGACTAATAATAAATTAAAAGCTTACAAAACTGACACCAGAATTCCTGTAATTCTCTTCCTATAATTACTCCCACAGAATAAAATTCTAAAATATAAAACTATCATCACATTTCTACTTGCCTATCTTAACAGCAGTATGTCACGCACGATCAAGCCCTTTTGCGACAGCCGTATGCACGACATACCCCAACTAAATGCACAAGTTTGTTTTACAGTTCATAGACAATCAACTGAGTGTTTTGAATTTCGAACTGTTTATTGAGATTGATGACATTGTAATTGTATTTCGTGTAATGGAATTACTGTGTTTCTTGTTCGTCGTATGTCTTAGGATATGTAATGGATTATATCTTAACTTTAAGGCTTTATGACACTGTCTAATCAGTCTTGAATATGTTAATTTAATGTACCTGGACTGCCTCGTGCTTATGGCTAAATCATAACAGCCGCACGGGTCGACCTTCAAGGTTAAGCCGTGCTTGCGGAGGTTGGTCCATGGATGGGTGACCATCATTCTTCTTCATTCATCACCGAGTTTCCACCACGTCTCCGAGAGTACATTAAGCCGTTGGTCTTGGCTGCCATTTGTAGATCTTTGACAGTCGGTACAGTCACGTCTAATAATATGTAAACTGTAACTGTAACTTAAGATTTTTTTAAATTGTGTTTCTTCTAATGTACTGATTAAAATTTAATGTTATTACGTACATAGTATTCTGAAACCCATATTTTTATGAAACATTAGCAATTTCCTAGTTACAATCATTCTTTCTCGCGAAAATTGCTTTAATATTAAGAAAAGTGTATCCATATTATTAGATGTGACTGTACGAGTATTCAGATGCCGAGAGTCTGACATTCAGTCTAACTTGGGGTAAGTATCGTATAATCCAGTTGCTGGGTTGTGGATAGGTAATTGTTTCATGTAAAATGTTGGTACTTACCTGCATTCGGTTGAAATAGAAGCCAACCCCAACATTGCTTGGGAAAAGGCTGGATCTGGAAAGCACGTTAAGGCCCATCTGGGCAAAACGTGCTTTCCGAGGCACGGAGAAAACTCTGTCAACAACATTTCACAACACAACATCAATATTTGTCAGATCTTGATACAAGAAATCAACACTCGGAAACTTGCAACGCCAGCTTACTCCCTGGCCTCAAGTCAAACATTTACATTTTAGATTTCCATGAAAATTTTCCGCTTGGATTGTTTCATTTCAGTTTACAATCCAAATTTTAATCACCAAACACAACAATAACTGAAAGCGTTTATAATAATTAACAATGGAGCCGTACAGCAAACGGCTGAATCTAGGAGTTTGAAAATATACGGGGGGAGAGAAGGAATGGGCGCGCTGCTTTTGTTTTAGGGTTCCGTAGCCAAAGGATAACGAACAGGGCCCTGTTGCTTAGCCTCCAGTGCCCGTCCGTCCGTCTGTCTGCCTGTCAGCGGACTGACCGTTATCTCATAATCCCTAATAGGTAGACAGTTTGAATATTCACAAAATGTGTATTTCTGTTGCTGTTATATAACAAATAATACAAAATACAAAGGACTCAGACACTTCAGACGCAAATCCGACTCGTACTTGGCCGTTTTTTAAAAGATCATGGAAGACTGGAAGGTAAAATGTTGCAGTAAAAATGAACTCAGAAAATATAAGTAACTACAATCAGCGTATTGGTAAGTAATACTGGTGCCTATTATAACTATGTTGTTTTTATTTTACCGTAAGGTTCCTTTACTTTTCTTATTTTTAACCAGTAACTTAGACTAAACACCTCAGAAAAAGACCCGAAGAATATTCGTCAATACTTTAACAACACCAATATAATTATCCACTAACAAAGCCCAATTCTTTTAATTACTCTTCGCACCGCTGCATTTAAAAATAAAATCGGAACGAAAAATAACAGACTACGAATTGATATTGAATTTCAGTTCGCGCAACAAAACTCGAAAAAAAAAAGAAAATGTTTTACGTTTTTCAGCACAAACGGATGTGAAAACCCACTGTTTGGCCTTCGCAGGATAAATAAAAAATAGTTTTTTCTACAAGTCAAATATTGATCTCTCATCAAAATGTATTTTTACTGAATTAAAATGATGCCTCTGATATTTGTTTTTTTCCGAATGCAAAACAAATATCAAACGAAAATAGCTTTTACGTATATAGTGTTATTGTAAATACAAGCAATTTGTTTTCGTCGTTGATTCTAAATGTGTGTATGTTGATGTAAAGTGTGACTGTTGAACTACCGAGTCAAAGGTCACGAGTTCGAAGCCAAGGCACGCATCTCTGATTTTTCGGATTCATGTGCATCACCACTTCACTATCACTACATATTATAAAACAAAGTCTCCCGCTGCGTCTGTCTGTCCTTATGTATGCTAAGATCTTTAAAACTCCGCCACGGATTTTGATACGTGTTTTTTAATAGATAGAGTGATTCAAGAGGAAAGCTTTAGTATATAATTTTACACGAGCGAAGCCGCGGGCATCGGCTAGTATTGTATAATGATCACTTGCATGCATGAGAGATATTCCTCGACGGCTTGTTGAGCCAAGTCAGAGGCCCATGGGCGCCATAAAAAAAATCACTGACACCAGATTAGGCAACTAACCACACGATAAAGAAAGATTAAGTTATAAGCCTAAACCATAGTAGTCCAAATTATGATATGAAACAAAAAGATAGCGTGACAGAGAAGAATGGAAGAGAAAAACGTGTTGCACCGACCTCAAGTAACATGGGAGCAAGATAATGATGATGGCCTGTAGTTGCAGTTTTAACGTGAACCCTAACACTTAACAGGTAAAGACAGTTTTTGTACTTTCAATTTGTTTCTTGCCTGCTAGTGTCCCTAGCTATTTCACTGTACCTAAAGGATGACGCACGCTAGACCTTATCGAGTCTGAGCGGAGTGTCCTCAGTGCAATTTTGTATTACAATCCATTGACCGTTGCTCGGTAGCGGCTTGGAAATGTAAGTTAAGAAGATCAGGCTTAAGAGGTCTAGCGTGAGTCAAACTTAAATTGTAGAAATCACTTTAATTTTTTTTCAGAATAAAAAACTTTTGTTTTTCATGGTTAGGTTAGATTGGTTTGCATATCATGTTTTTGTCAGGATTTAATATCCAAAACGAAATTAAAACAGCACGGTTCCAGCCCACTGTTCTAAAATTCCTTTCCCTATGTTTTCACAGAATCAACACTACGCGGCTCGCGATTAACAATAAGATATTAAATTGCAACCCACCCCCTGAGTAAACAGGAATCAATCATCGCTCCATCACGGCCCGGAAGAGGGTTAACTCTATTCAAATAGCTCGCAATCGCCGAATATTCGCCTCGCAACGAAAATAGGACACGCATGTTTGCGGATGACTTTCGCATAGTTTGTAGATCGTTCTATGTGATCGGGTTGTGGGTGTGTACTTATGTAGATTTAGATCGGTTCAAGGATGATATAAGGATCAGATTATTTGGCGATTTAAGTGTAGACTGGTTCAAAATGATTCCTTATGTCCTAGAACGAATGAGATGTGTCATCTTTTCAACCCACACAGGGCTTTCCGCTTACAATAATAAATAATAATAATAGTAATAAATATCGCTGGACATTAACGCACAGCACCATCTAGTGCCACACTAAGCAAGGCTTGTGTCGTGGACACCAGATAGTTGATATACTACATATATACTTTTTGTTTGTAAATACATTCTTATTATACATATAAACATCCATGACTCGGAAACAAATGTCCATGCTCATCACACAAACATTTGCTCCTACCGGGATTCGAACCCAGGACCCTAAGAATGTAAGGCAGCGTCACTACCACTACGCCATTCGGGTCGTAAATAATCGTTGGTTGAGTGGTCTGCAAGCGCCTCTGCTAAAGCATGAAGTCCTAGTTCTTAATGTGAAGCCAGGCCCTCACACTCAAGAGTAGCGTTTGTGAAAAGTCTTTTAGTTAGAAAGGAGACAATTTTTTTTGTTCGATGATTAGTTTCCCACATAAATTCTAGCATATAATAATGAAACTTACATTGATTTCTTCCTTATAACCTCTAGATTCCAGTGGTTTAATTAGCTTAGCATTGTCTAACCGGAATAAATGCGAAAAATCTGCAAAAACACTAACGAAAACCAAAATAAACAGAAAAAGTAAATGTCAAAGTAATGAAGTTGTCTGTCAATCACAAAAAAAGTGGGTTTATAACGTTTCATGCCACGTTGATTGTTTAAACCACCTATGCGATTTTAGTGTAAACCTATAAAAATGGCATTAAAAATGCTCATAGTTTAATAATATTTATTTTTATATTCTTTCTGATTCTATAATAATTATATAGCACATATGATTTCCAACGGATAGGTACCGTACTTTTTTTAGTAAACAGAAAAACGCCCCTATTCACGTAAGTATTTGCTGTCAAATGACATTGACCACAACAGGAATGATTTGACTCGCAAAAAAATATCATAACATAGCTTATTTATTATGATTTTAAGATTCCGTTTTCATTTCTACGTAATATTTCCTTTAAAACCATAGTAAAATGGTTACTTTTTTTTGGTGTTATTATGAATAATAAATGCAACGACCAGGTGGGCCCAAAAAAAACTATCTCCTTTTAAGCCTGACTGCTTGTCGCACAGAAGGTCGTTTGCGTACGGCCAGTTGTGACGTCAGCGAGAACAAAATACGGTAGTCGATCGCCGCTGACGTCAGCGACCCATTATGGTGCTATGAAAAACACATTGTATACCACATAATCATGCCTGGTCAAACCTCCTAGTTAGTACTGAGTAATACGAAACCCCTTGGTAGGTCTGGTTGTCAGTCTTTCGGGCCACTGCCTGCCTGTTACGACTATGAGAGATCTAAAAATGACAGCCGGGATCAATGGCTTAACCCGTTGGCCGATTCAAGGATTCGGTAGATAATGAGTGGTCACCCATCCACAGAGCAACCTAGGCTAGCGTGGCTTAACCTGAAGATTGATCCCTGCCGCTGTTATTACTTCCTCCTCCCTGAGCTTGCCTCCTGTTACATGGAACTTAATCTTACACTAAGGTCCATGTTCACCGAAAAGATAACCGTCTGGTTATATAACAACAGTATACAAAAATGCGTTTTAAACAGCTGTTTTAGGTAATCAGACTGTCATCTTTTGGGTTAACATGGACCTTAAACTTCTGACTAAACCATCGATTATTATAGTCGTGATGCTTATTCTAATGAAGTTTTAGTTTCTATAGTTTCAAGTAATCTACACTAATATTATAAAGAGGAAAACTTTGTTTGTTTGGTTGTAATGAATAAACTCAAAATATACTGTGCCGATTTCAAAAATTCTTTCACCATTGGAAAGCTACATTCACCCTGAGTAACATAGGCTATATTTTATCCCCGCAGTCCCATGGGAACGGGAACTACGCGGGTGAAACCGCGTGACGTCCGCTAGTTACGTTATAAACTAAAAGTAATAAGAACTAAATAAAAAATAATAATAATGTAAAGTAGTCATATTAAGTTTAGTTGAGAACCGTGCTAGTTTAAAACAGTGTTTTAAAAATAATGATCTATATAACTAGGTGAATTTGATTTGAATACTTATAACTCAAGAACACTTTCCTCAACAGCCAAATACGAGGAAACTGTTCCAAAGCCGAAAGGCAAGTTAAATCCTCAAACAGAACCTCAACTCCAACATTCCAGGGAAGTAATTACCACTTCAAATTCACCTCCATCATCAAGCGAACTTTATTACCAACAATTACAAACTCACATAATAGTTTAATGCATTTCCTTCTAGAAATTTCCCTACGTAGTTGCTAACTTAAAACGTACTCCAACTAAAAGTGTGAAAATGTGTGGGTGTGTATATTTGTGTAGCAATCACGGTTTAAAAGCTGAACGAATTTGGATTTAACGGTACTTTTGGGGCTAGCATGAACTAGTCTATCGGAGTAATCAGAACGTGTTTCCGAATTATTTTAAAATTGATAAGTAATTAGTTTGACGATTTTTATTATATCAATAGGGTTCTAATTGTGTTTGTATCAAAAATATGAAGTATTTATTTACAATCCAAAAATTTTAGAATTATGTTTTGTTCGTCCGTAGGTCCTATAGATTATATCATCATCATCATCGTCATCATTTCGGCCGAAAGACGTCCACTATTAAATATAGGCCTTCCCAAGTGTCGCCACATTGACTGGTCCAGTGCGACTCGCATCCAGCGGATTCCCGCAACCTTCTAGAATGGGAATCTTCTTCTTTTCTAATGCTTTAAATTCTCGTGAGCTAGTTTTGACTTTTTTTTTCATTATCCGACCCTACTCAAGCAAAGTTGCGGGAAAAGCCAGTCTTGCATAAACTCACTAAGTGCTTGTTACTCATCAACTATCAGTTCGCATAGAATTTCTTAACTCTGTAATTACTTTGTATTGAAGTGTAAGGAGTTTCCATGCTATAGTAAACTTTAAAGGCTTATTCTAATGGGCTTATTTCGGTGTATCAGGAATTTTGGGCAACACTTGCAGTTACTTAAGAGTTCGCTAGTTGAGTTTATTAGTAAGCTTGTTTTTGACGAAACTTTGAATTTGAGAGAATCGAGATTTTGTTAGTAAAGGACAGAGGACGGGTTGTCTCAGGAATAATAATATATTTTATCAAATAACCTTCTCGAAGTTAGACCTACCTAACTGGATCGTTTGTCCCAGGTACACATAATCGTCTACAACTTTAAGTGTAGATTGTCTGATCTTGATAGGAGTGGGTGTGACATGGGCATTCCACATGACCTTCGTCTTGTCCATGTTCATTTTATTACTCAATAACTATAAATATGTAGATGTAAAGGATAGACACAAATCATTGCGGTAATTATTTTAAACCGCAAGTCCATGGTATGATGTGCACTCGACAGGCGTTGCGGGATGCGCCCTAAATGCGGTCGGTATGTCCGCATGCTTCATACCCAGGTGTTTTGAAAATACGGTAATGTATCCTAATGGCAGAGTGCTTCTGAAAATTTTATTAATTTTCACACGGTCTCACGGTTTAGACTTCCCGTCGTAATTTTATTTTATTACCTTCACTTTCAATGAAGTCAATTAAGATCATCATTACCGCCGAAAGAAGACCTCTACACTTAGTTAAGTTGGGGATAACTGTAAAATTCAGTTGCAAGGATTGATTAACAAAGATACAACAAAAGTTTGTAGAAATACTCAACCAAGCGAGGCAAAAATGTGATCACTCAACTCATTTCTCTTAACAAACGAAAGGATTACTCTCTGGATTTCCATTCGATTGCGCGAACTGACGCTCCAACTATAGCAGTGCATTGAGTCATGGATAAATTATTGCCAGGAATAAACCTGCTCTGTACCTACCGTGGAAATTGTATCATTTCGCTGTAAAGTCTATAAATAATTTGCTTTGACATCATCGTAACATAACACCCATATTACCAGAAGAGTTAGGTAGACTGCGGAGCTGTGTCGATAGTGAGCACATCCACACATTTTAAATGTTTGTGAACGCATCCACGATACAGGACAAATTTGATTAAATCAAAACATTTTCTTAAGGTAGTGTGTATATGTCACCGTAAAATTGTCAAATACGTTATATTGTAATATCTCTAGCGATATTGTAAAATCTCGAAATATTGTCAAATGGACATACTGCTTACAACAAAACGAATTATTTTTCGTGATATGCATGCGATGGTAGTCAACTTACGCGGTGTGGAGGGAAGGAGGGCCCCCCCTTGCCCAGTGGTACAACTCTCATGAAAAGATATTGTACCATTCCTGAGAAATACCGATTATTATAACCTAACCTAAAACACTTTATATTCCCCTAAAAAGCGTAGTCGACAGAGCCCCGCTTCGCGGCGCCCCTATTTCCGAGTACAGGGTTTAAAATAACCTAACGAACCTAACGGGGGGTGCCCTAAGTCCCGATTATGGGGTCAAAGATACATCCGTGTGTTCAGTTGACAATAATTCGAGAGTTTACAATATCGCTAGAGAGAAACACGTTATATTGTAATATAACGTGTTTAAAAAAATTTACGGTGACATATATATTTCGATTGGATGACAGAAATTCTATGTTCCCAAATAAATATTTTGAAAGGACAATGATACAAAGACGAGATATGTGGAATTTAAAATTACTATAGAAAATTTATTTTTCTCATAACTCTTGTTTAAATCATATCAGTGTACATTCAACATATGTGTTTGGGAACCTAGATATTCTGTAATCCAATCGAAATAAAAACACACTACCTTAAGAATATGTTTGATTTACAAATTATTTTGGTATTACGTTTGAATAAATTTTTCATGCTCCGCAGGCCTCTTAAGCAAGCACATCATGGAACTTACGTGACCGTCACCTAACGCTTCGTAGCACTCGTAGCCGATCTGCTACGGCGTAGCACTACTTAGGCGTGCGCGGGGCACAACCCGTAGCAGATATAGATTACTTAGTTTTGACTTCTATCCACAGTCCCCGAAAAACTGCCTCGTATGTTTTTTAAAGTAAAGAATTCTGTTATAGCAAGTAATACCTACTTTTACTTCAGTTTAAAAATGAGGCATACTTAACCATGAATGAATGATGCCCCATCGGTTGCTCATTTGAAACGAAGGTCTGTATGTCTGTAAAACCACTCAAAGATAAAAAAAAAACGGTTCTCTATCGTATTACCTAACTCTTAAATCCATAATCTAAAATTACATAATTGTTTTTGTCATAATCATCATTCTTCCGAATGATAATTTACCCGAACTTTAAATCACATAATATCATATGCCATAAAGTTGAAACGCCTAAATAAAATAAGCCCTACATCCGTTTGTCATAAGTATTACAATCAATAATATACAAAAGACATAAAATCGTTTTCAATAAAAGTCATAAGTCCTATTCTAAGTAAATTTTTAAGCGTATGTAGGCGTTGACCTGCAATGCAAACAAGCATGCAGCAAGCATGCGGCATACATGTAGCAAGCATGCGGTAAGCATACAGCAAGCAAGCAAGCATGTAGCAAGCAAGCATGCAACACGCATGTAGCAAGCATGTAATGCAAGCAAGCATGCAGCACGCATGTAGCAAACATGCGGCAAGCACACAGCAAGCAAGCAAGCAAGCAAGCATGCAGCAAGCAAGCATGAAACAGGCAAGCATGCAGCAAGCAAGCATGCAAGCAAGCACGTAGCATGCAAACGAGCAAGCATCATGCAGCAGGCATGGTTTCTGTCACGGCTCCGGTGCTGCGGGGCTCCGGCGGCCTCACGCGAACTTATCGTCGCAGATGGGTTTAACGCTCACCACCGCAGCTTCGGCTTGCTGGCCGGCTTCGCCGGCCAGCCTCAGCCGCGGCGGGGAGTGTTACAACCACCTGCTCCTCAACTCGCGGCCCGCCTCGTCCCTCCGCGCCTACGCGATTTTAAATAACACTCTTGGGGTAGGGCAGACAAGACTGCGTGGAGTCGGATTTACAGCAATTCGTTTCTGTCACTAAAACCTAACTCTTAGGGATTTTTTTCGCGACTAACAATTTATAAGTGACCATTCGGAATCATACACATTATGTGATACAATACTTAGGACATACGACTTTATGTCATGTAAAATTAGGAGATTCAATTATTATAGTATTCGATATTATGACCAAATAGTATTAGAAGTAAAGTTAGTTATGTAAGACATAATTTCGGTGTTTTGAACATTATGGTTATTGAAGTTTATAGCAAACGTGTTATGGATAATGATTTTCGGACAAAAAAAATTAGGAATATCAAGGGAGTACCAAAAAAAACATTCTCTTTCTTAATCAAAGTGACTTCAGAATAGAAATTAAAATCGGCATGTATCAACAAAAAGGCCAACAAATAAATGCTATGTTGGGGCCGTCCAGCGTGATGAGGCGATGCTTAAGCGCTTTAAAGCGATTTAAGCCAAAGGATTTTACGGCCGACAGATTTCAGATATCCACGCCTGCGGACAAGCTGACGGGGGCTATTACGTGTGGGGATGGCTGATGGAAATTGACATAGATATTTTGTGACATTTCCAGTCTTCTATCACTGCTATCAGGAGGTGGAGCGATAATGGATGACTTAAAATTGTGGATGACGTTACACTACATACTTACTCTACAAGATCTAAATATATTATGTTGTGTTTCTGTAACTATCGGATTTTTGCCCGGAAACGCCTCTTCCTTGTTTAATGTACGGCCGAACAAGCTATTTGGTTTACAATTTAACCGACAAACAACATTGTGTTTTTGTAAACTAAATATTTGATTGGACTGTACCTAAATAATTACAACTTTTTCTTCCTATTCTGAAACGAATGAATAAAACGAAATTATGACTTTGTAAGTCATAATTTCAACTACATCTTAGAATATTAGAGGTAGATTAGGGTCGAATTAGAACACGTCAAAACCATTTGACGTCGTGAAACCTGAAGATTCTTTATTAAAATAAACATTACGCTCTCCTGTTCCCGTTCACCTGTGCCGAACCCTTCAACGACTACAGGCGTGATATTATGTACACGCTTCTTTGCGTTCTGTTGGTCCCAGTTGTCATTAGTAGATCTTTGACAGTCGTTATAGATAGTCAGTGGCTCAAAAACTCTGACAACCACTCTTACCAAGGAGTCTCGTATTACCCTGGTCTAACTGGGTTGGGAAGTCAGGTAGGTAGTCGCTCCACGTAAAATACTGGTATTCAGCTGCATCCGGTTAGACTGGAAGCCGACCCCAACAAAGTTGGGAAAAGGCTAGGCAGATGATGATGATGAGACACGCTTCTTTGCCACAAAGAAAAATAGAATAGCTAGAATTATCTGTTTTTTTATGTATTTCTTTTACTACCACTTTTAAATTCCGATAGCAATAGCAATAAGATACATAATCTGCACCCTGTCGTCGCCTGCGGACAGCGCGGACTGTTAGTCCGAAATTGCGAAACCGCGTGCGGTGGGCGCGCCACACTCTGGCGCCAATATTGGCACCAACGTATGCAAAGTGGGGCTTTGTAGGTGTGCCTTGGTAAATACATGAATTTTTTATGTTTTAGATACATTTAGTTGCTCTTCTGCGTCAGAAAGTTAACCATAGCAGCTAAGAAATGACCAGTCCCGACTGACAGCGCCCTTTCACGAACATGACGCATGGTAACTAATGCTATTATTAAGATGTTTTAAATAAATAAATAAATGAAAATTATCACTGAAAACGGTATATTACCATGTATGACTATTTGTTTTGAGTTCGCGATATTTTGGAGCTGTTGCAAGCACCATGATAAACACTAGGTAATATCGGGAACTTAAAACAAATAGTTAAAAAAAAAAAAAAAAAAAAGTATTTATTCATTAGCCACAAAAAAAGACAACAAGTTGATGATTGGAGCCTCCTTTTAAGCAACAAAAAGCCTGTATTAGGAGACGCCGCTCTTTCACAGCAAGTTTTTGTAACAGAACAGAAAAAAAAAAAAAACATTAAAGAAAACATAAAAGAAAACATAACAGAAAACATAAAAGAAAACAGAACAGAAAACATAACACAGGGGTGGAGGGGGGGTTGTGTGTTTTGTGCGTGAGTGTGTAGGTGAGCGTGTGTGAGTATGTGTGAGTTGGCGAGCGCGTGTGTGTGTGAAATGGGTGAGTTAAACTATGTGCTGCAAAAGCTCCTCAGTATCATCATAGGTAAATGGTTTTATCCAATTTGTTACCATTTTTTTACATTCATGTAGTTGTTTAGTGTATATGTATATCTCCTTGTTTACTCTATTATATAGCTGAGCAGAACGTTTATTGTATTGTATCGCAGCGAAATTTGTTTTAGTTTGAGGAATTTGGGCAATTATGTCTTTCCGTCTCTTTGATAGTGTGTTTGCATTATAAGGAAGTGTCTTATGTTTTTTTAGGACTGTGTTAGTAATGTATAGTTTTCTAACCGACATCAGATCACTCATCTGGTATAGACATTCAGTTGGGAATCTTATCTTTTTGAAGTACATTATCTTTATTAGTGCTCGTTGTGCTCGTTCTACATCTATAAATCTGGTTTTTGCTGCACCGCCCCATATGGGGATACAGTAAACTATTACAGATTGCACAAGTGCTACATAGACTTCATTTAGGAGATTTCTATTAGGGCCTACTTTTTTATTTATATTTGTGGGAAGGACATATCGCAATGTTTTAAATATTAAATATTATAACATGCTCAAGATGAGCATACCATGATAGTTTTTGGATCAATTATGACTCCCAACATTAAATATATATGATGCTATATATGCAATGGCTATGATGTTCTAGCAAAATAGTCAGCCTAAATACCTAATGTGTTTATGGTTATCCTTAACAAGACTGTTTATGGTCAGTACATGAAGTCAGTTGAGGCGCTTTAGCGTAGCGTAAAAATCTATCATTGATTAGCAAATGATATTGTATCGGGTGGCTCTGATTCTTGGCTGCTATTTCGGCTGGTACCGTGGGAAAACATCGTCAAAGCATCGGACATTGGTCTAATTCAGTGGTAATTCCTTTGAAAACTGCCAAATACTGAGGACAAAATAAATAATTAAATATACTTACAATCATTTTCTCCACTAACTTTCTCCTCATCTGACCATACCCTATTTAAAGTAACATTTTTAAATCTTTTGAAATACACAAAATAAGAAATACAACATCAACAACATAAAAAAAAATCGAACGCAAACTTCAAAACACCCAAAAAAAAACAAAACAATCTGGCATCCCGCGGTATAACAACATCCCTAAGGTAACTCTGCTCACCCCGCGGTTGATGGCGCGTTTATACCCTGTAACGCGAGCTAAGTGAATCAAACTGTCATTCTAGCCGTGTTACTGAGAAGTCGCTGAAAGCGTAGGAAGGATAAGATCGTGTGTCGAGAACATATATTTCTTGCAGCCAGACAAGACAATACAAGTGGGTAGATTTTTTTTAGGGAAACGGATCACGGTATCAATGGATACAACTCACCGTGATACTAATTTAATTTGATACCGTGATCGGTGGATACAAAACCCACATAAAAATAAAAATAGAAACCTCACTTCGAAAATTACGTCGTAATAAGTAATAACAAAATATTTGATAGAATATTAATTTATAACGGACATTGATTTTTCAGTCTGTATTCCCTATACGTCGTCGACGTGTACTATCTTGCTACGAGAGCAGTGACTTTAATTTTAGTGATGCTAAAACTATTTCTAGCATTTTATGAATACTCAAAAAATACAAAAAGTAATACAAACCATCACAATTGTTACTGTGAGAATGGACTGCATGTATTAAACTATTAAAAGACTAAGCGCTTTTTTAAAATAGTAGTAATTTTTACTTGCTTTCTTAAGCTAAAGGCAAAGACCTAACGCCAAATCATAAAAAAAAAATCAAATGATGAAAAAAGGATAGGTGTCAAAAATCGAGAATACACATGAAGGTGCGTAAAAATCATAAAAATTCTCAGTTTTATGAAGGACATAAAGAAACCAAAATATAAAACTGCGATCCATGTTACGTCCAACGTAGGTATGCAACCTGCGCTTACTTTTTGTTTAATATCTCCCTTGCAGAAGAGGGTGCAACTCCCTCCCTTTACAAAATCACTTTCACTCTGAATGTACACCTTTAATTTTATTTTTTATGTTCTTCAGATTTTCTCTGAACCTCTTTGTACAAGTAATCTCATTATGGTGCAATTTATTGCAGTATTGTTAGGTTAAGGGGAGATTTAGAGTTTTGGCTAAATAATAACAGAACAGCTGCTCGGGTCGATCTTTAGATCAAACCAAGCATGTCTAGGTTGGTCCGTGGATGAGTCTTTACATACCGAGTGTCGTCCATACCGTTGGTCCCGGCCATCATTTCCAGATTTTTGACAGTCGTCACAAGTAGTCAGTGATCCGAAAGTCTGATAAACAGTCTCACAAACTCTTTGGTAAGCCAAGGAGTATCGTATTACCCAGTGCAAACTGAATTGTAGAAGTCAGATAAGCAGCAAAATACTGGTAATCAGCTGCATCTGGTGAGACTGGAAGCCGACGCCGAAATTGAGAAATGCTGGGTAGATATGAAGTTGGATAACACGCTATAATATAAATCTGGCCCGTTAGGCCAGATTTATATTATAGCGTGTTTTCAGAACAGCTGGTTTTATAAAGTCACTTGGCTTCGTACAGAAAGTATTTGTATGTCGCGAAAGATGACCATAGAGGTTCATTTATAGGGCACCCATAGGGTAAAAACGTGGGACCCTATTACTAAGACGTCCGTCTGTACGTCTGTACAGACGGACGGACAGACAGTCTCACCGCCTGATTTTTTTTCGTGCGCGAGTCCGAATCGCACTTGGTCGGTTTTTCGTTTGTTTTTTTTTTCCGTTTGGTTTTAACGATTCTTTGGAAGTTTGAGTACTATAAGGCACCTACTCAAATGTCTTTTCTTAGGTATTGTTCGTCGTGTCGTTGAGCTCCTTGAGTTATGAGTCGAGCTAAATGGTTGTTAACTGACAAATTCTTACACTGACTGGACAGATCTACTAAAATCTGTTTAGTTCTTTTTTCATTAGACCATCTCAGGCACTAATCAGCATAGTCTCCATGGGAGTTGACCAAGATTATGCCAAGACTTGGGCTATTTCTTATGTAAGTTGACCAAGATTATGCCAAGACCTTGGTTGTTTCTTTTGAGACTATTCAGGCACGAAACACCGGCTCCACTTAGTCATTAAGAGAAAAGAAAAAATGCGTAAAACCTATTTGCACTATCCATTTAACATCACTAGCACTAAGCTCGCGACTACGTTCGCGAAAGTTGTGATGATAGCTATAAAAAACTTTTAGCAAAAAATGTAACCGACTTCACACAAAAAAGTGAAAAATAACTTTAGCTTCAGAAGTCGGTGACCTTTTTTTGATTGATTTAGTTTTTTTGCCACCAACTTCTGAAGCTAAAGTTATTTTTCACTTTTTTGTGTGAAGTCGGTTACATTTTTTGCTAAAAAGTTTTTATTTTTCACTTTTTAGTGTTTCATATGTGCTTACCCTACAGTTACAGCGTAACGGCGTGATTTTTTGTTATGAACTGGTGTAAACAAAAGAGAGACATGAGATTTCGGGGATCCTAGTACATTTGCTATCATTTATTGAGGAGTTTCCGTCGCCTATCTTCCGAAGTTCTTCATCAGATCTTTACCAAATTGAAATGGGATCACTCCAAGAGCGTACTCTTCCTAAAACTACCCAAATCGCTTCTGGTGTGCCTATAAAATTTAAGGAATTCCCTCTTTTTCTCCAGGATCCCATTAAATGGAACTTAACACATCTAACTGTCGAAATCTGGGTGTATTGTACACTTCTGCGTACTTCCTCAGAGTAGTCATACAAGTGTGATGTTACGTCACTATGTTACATAAACAATAAACAACCAAGCGATTGCAGCAATTACTGCAGCTTTGCCGTGTATTTTTTAAGAGTTCCATTTATATATCCGAAGATCAGCGTCAGATCTTCAGCAAATTGAAATGAGACCACACGGAAAGCACCAGCTTTCAAATAAAGAAAGAATCATCAAAATCGGTTAACCCAGTCGAAAGTTCAGAGGCAACAAACATTGTCGAAATCTGGGAGTATTGTACACATCTGCGTACCCCCTCAGAGCATACAGGCGTGATGTTACGTCATGATGTAGTATGAACAATGAACCTACAAGCGATTGCAGCAATTACTGCAGATTTGCAGTCTATTTTTGAAGAGTTCCATTGTATATCTCGGAAGATCAGCATCAGATCTTCAGCAAATTAAAATGGGACCAAACGACAAGTACCAGCTTTCAAATAAAAAAAGAATCATCAAAATCAGTTCACCCAATCGAAAGTTCAGAGGTAACAAACAGAAAAAATAAAAAAAAATACAGGCGAATTGAGAACCTCCTCTTTCTGGAAGTCGGTTGAAAATGACTCCCTTTTTCCCTTGGTCACGCCATCACGTGTGAACGGCTGGACCGATTTCACTAATTTTTTTTTTATTGTTATTGTTATTGTCAGGAGATGGCTCTTATGAAAGAAAAAATGTAGTTGGTAGGTAGTCGTAGGTAGGTAGTAGTCGGTAGGTAGGTAGTAGTAGGTAAGTAGTAGTAGGTAGGTACGTAGGTAGTAGTAGGTAGGTAGTAGTTGACAGGACAACGTCTGTCGGGTCAGCTAGTATCAATATAGTTTATAATCTATGTACTTGGATAAGATATAAATCGATATCTTTTAAAAGATCACCATCAACTTTCTGAGTGCTTCTCAAAATAAACAGCTTGTTCAAACGAAACTCGACACTTTTAAGATTTATCTCTATGTATAACATACTTAGTACTAACTTGACAAATTGACGTAAGGTTAGTTTTTGAGTATGCCCCAAAGTATAAGTCAATGTGAATATGCCAATAGTATCTTACTTAAACCTGAGAGGCTATCAATCATAAAACACTAACTTACTTGTACAACTTAGTTTGACTTTCATGGACTTTTGAAGTCTATCTTCTAAGTACATTTATATAAAACTAAAACGAAAGAAAAAGGTTTTCTTGATAATCTGACATCAGTTTTCCATCACAAATAAGGAAAATCAAAATAAACTTCATATTACTTTAACAGAATTTAAAGTAAAAATAAGTTAGGTAAGATTTATATCTTACCTAAATAAAGGACTATAATTTATAGCATCAAAGGTTTATACTATAAATTATAGTCCTTTTGAACATTTTCAAAAATTTTCGTCAATTCTAGCGTAGACTACTAATTGACGCAGGAAATACTAAGTCTGAAGGGTGTCAAAATTAGAGATGAAACGGATATCCGGTAACTACCCGATATCCGGCATATCCGGCGGCCTTAATACTATCAGGCCGAATACCGGATAACTAACTAGGTACTATTCGGTCGGATAGGCATCCCGCCGAATTCAATAAAAATCTGAATAAAAAAATATATTTCTAAATCTTTTTTTGCTTTATTTAGTAAGTTTTAGTATCACTTAAGAAATATAATTAGTTTTAATCACACAATAGTAAATGAATGTAATAGAAAGGAAATGAATTAATTAGTACTCATACTGCACTAAGGGCAAATTATGGTGAATAAAAACTATTTTTTCTCTATTGAGAGGTAGCAAGCGATTTCGCTTCTCTTCGTAAATAAGGCCAGCTTCAGAAAAAAGTATTTCGCTGTACACACTGCTGCAAGGTGCTGAAAGATAGATTTATGCAAACTTTGTTAAATTTGGGTATTGTTTGGCATAACCTGCCCACCAAGAATAAGGGTCACGCAACTGTGTGCGATGCACCAAATAGCTAAGTTCCACCGGATATCCGGTATCCGGCCAAACTGCTATCCGTTTCATCTCTAGTCAAAATACTAACGACGCCAAAAAGCACTGGTTCTCCCAGTCTTTGTGATCAAATGTAAGTTTTTAATGTAAGATTTTTACGCCTCCACGACTCCCGCACTAATCAATCCAGCCATCACCACAATATTTTGAATGCGTTACATTGAGTTCAACCACAAAACATGATTTTTCACCCCAAAAAAAAGTCGTTTCCCAACAATAACTTTTGCGTAAAGTTACATAGGTCCATGTTCATCAAAAAGATGACGATCTGATTATATGATAACAGCTGTTTAAAACACATTTTTGTATGTGAACATGTTACAGTGACAGCTGTTTTTAAACAATCAGACCGTTATCTTTTCGGTGAACATGGACCTTAGTTTGATGTATAGAAACCTTGGTTAACGGTTTCGTGGAGAGTCCGTTTACACACTATATTTCTTCTCACATCTCTCGAAACCACTTGGCAGCCATTTTCTCAGATGTAAGTAGCACGTGCATACATAAACATACGCGTCCACTGGGCAGTGATTGATGACGCGTCTCCGACAAGACTGATGCAGTGTGCCGCTGACCTTACGTGGAACGTCCTCCATCACGGCATTAACTTATTGGTAGATCTAATAACGGGAGGTAATGTTTTGTAGTAGTGATTAATATAGTTGGTGTTCCGCGAATGGATAAAATAAAAGCGGTCAAGTGCGAGTCGGTATCGAACACGAAGGGTGCCGTACCATTATCTACACAACAATAGACAAAACGACAAATAAAAACAAATTTGTTGTGCCTTTTAATATTAATTTCATCCCGTTCTTGGGGTTCCGTAGCCAAACGGCAAAAACAGAACCCAGAAAGAGAAGAAAGATTCGTCATGTTTGTCTGTCTGTATGTCTGTCTGTCTGTCCGTCCGTATGTCACAGCCACTTTTTTCCGAAACTAGAAGAACTATTCTGTTGAAACTTGATAAGTAGATGTATTCTGTGAACCGCATTAAGATTTCTACTCAAAACTAGAAAAAAATCAACAAATTTTGGGGGTTCTCCATACTTGGAACTGAAACTCAAAAAAATTTTTTCTTCAAACCCATACGTGGATAGCCCCACCCATCTATGGATAGGTCTCTAAAAATGGTATTGAGCTTTCTAATTTCTTTTTTTTCTAAACTGAATAGTTTGCGCGAGAGACACTTTCAAAGTGGAGAAATGCCCCCCCCCGTCTTCCCCCTAACTCCTAAAATAAGAGAACGATAAAACTAAAAAAAAATATGTTGCACATTACCATGTATACTTCCACCGAAAATTGGTTTGGACGAGATCTAGTAAGTAGTTTTTTTTTTAATACGTCATAAATCGTGAATAGCAATTTACCTTTCATTCAGTCTGCTACGGAACCCTTCATGGGCGAGCACGACTCGCACTTGGCCGCTTTTTTAGTATTTGTTGTAATAGTGTAAACAGAAATAATATTGTCAGTGAAAATGTTAACTGTCAAGCTATCACGGTTTATGAGATACAACCTGGTGACAGACAGACGGACAGTGGAGTCTTAGTAAAAAAATCCCGTTTTATGGTTACGGACCTAAAAATGGGAACATAAGAGGAAATCTAAAAGTGCCACCAGTGACTGAAAGATGTGTGGTATTCGGTTGGCTTGGTATGAGCATGTGATGCGGAGGAATGAAAATAATGTTATCAGGAAAGTTTTGAGTATAAATTTGAATGGATAAGAGTAGAGGAAAACCAAAGAATCGATGGATGGGCTGTGTGAAAGGTAAAATGGCAAGAAAAGAGGTGTCTGATGAGAAGACAAGTAATAGAGGGGTATGGAAGAAGAAGACATGCTTTGCCATCCCCAAATAAATTGGGAAAAGGGCAGATCAATGATAAAACATGCATACGTCTGAACGTACGTACTGTAAAAAATTGTAGACATTATCAATTTTCTTAAACTTTCAATTCATCTCGGATGAATTTGAGACCAATCTAATTTTTGTAGCAGAAGTAGGTATTGTCCTTCAAATGTCCTACCGTAGCTTACCAATGTTACGGGAGACATAAATAATTTGTTTTGATAAATTAATACTTACTAAAAGGAGATAGATTTTTTTGGGCCCATCTTTTCGTTGCATTTATTATTTATAATAACACCAAAAAAATGTAACCATTAAAATTTCGTTTAATATCATAGTAAATGATAATAAACGAAATATTACGTAGAAATGAAAACAGAATCTTAAAATCATAATAAATAAGCTACGTTATGATATCTTTTGGCGAGTCAAATCATTCCTGTTGTGGTCAATGTCATTTGACAGCAAGTGCTTACGTGAATAGGGGCGTTTTTTCTGTTTACTAAAAAAAGTACGGTACCTACCCGTTGGTAATCATATATGTAATAATTATTATAGAATCAGAAAGAAAGATAAATAAATATTATTAAACAGTGAGCTGCTATTTTTAAAGGTTTAAACTAAAATCGCATAGATGGTTTAAACAATCAACGTGGCACGGAACGTTATAAACCCACTTTTTTAATGATTGACAGACAACTATTTTGACGTCACTTTTTCTGTTTATTTTGGTTTTCGTAAGTGTTTTTGCAGATTTTTCGCATTTATTCCGGTTAGACAATGCTTAGCTAATTTAACCACTGAAATCTATAGGTTTTATGGAAGAAATCAATGTAAGTTTCATTATTAAATGCTACAATTTATGTGGGTGGCCTAATCCTCGAACAAAAAAAAAATGTCTCCTTTCTGCACTCGCTAAAACACTAGAATTAGATGCAGTCGAAGATTCCACGTCTAGTAAAATTATTAATTTCATTTATTAAAACCTGCGAAACGCTAGCAAAATGAAACATTATTTTAAAAAATAGCCGCAGTAAGAGCTTACTTTTGACTTTCACCAAAACAAACATTTAAAAAATGTAAATAATTATATCAACACCGCGTCTACTCATCTTGTTACCCCTTAATGAAGTTAAAAAATTATGATGCGTGCCCGAAATTGTATACTTTGCCTTTTAATTATTTCACGAGGTTACGCCCTTTGGTATCAAACCCTACAAATAATGAGGTAGCGAACGTGTAGGTAAAATGTAAACATGCAACCCTGATTTGTGTCTATGGTTACGGCGCCCAAATGAGCCAATTTTCGGAGTAACAGTAGAGTTAAAATGTGAGTTAACTTTCACACATAACGCTTATGACTTTTTGTAAAGGAAGTTGAAGGGTTAAATCGGACTTCCAGCCTTTTATTAATTTTGTTTTTAAGAAAACTTACAGCTAAAGAGGAAGTGAGTAATAGTTTAAACAAAAATTTCAAATTACAAGTTTCCGCATGTGGAATTAAATAATATGACGTACAAATAAATGAGACTACTAAATATGAGTACGCTCAAAGAAGGTATTGGTTAAAGTTTTCTTGAACTTAGCGGTGCTATTATTAAAAAGGTCAATCTCAGGTTCCCGACAGGTTGTGTTGTATATACGACTCGCTCTCACCATATTATATAAGTTCTGTCTGTACGTAATCAAATTTCTGTAATTCAAACCACTAGGTGTCCATCGTTTATACAAATAAAACAAAAAATGTTTGTAATATCAAAACCCCGCCGATAAGTACAATTAAAATAGCCACTCGTAGAGGCTATACCTACTTCACCCCCAATTTCCCACCAAAAACCCTGAATAAACAAAACAAACTCTAAATATAATTAACTAAAACATAGATTTATTTAGCAACGGGTTGGCCATTAATTTAAGCTTACACTAACTTGGGTAGAACATCGTATCAAAGGTAATCTTTATCATGTTAAGTTCAGACCTTTGACCACTGCAGAAACGGTTTTTATATTACGCGATTTTGTGCGACTTTCGTTTTGCGACTTTTCTTGTTTTTACGTGACCATGACGAAGCTGAAAGGGTTATGAAATGACATGAGCTTTTGAGTGTGTTTTATTGTTTTTCGTGCGGTCATTGTTTATTTTTGGGTACGTTACATTTTATGTTGCATGGAGGTAGGATTAATGTAATTTTAGGTAGAGGTAATATTTTGCGTGCTATAAACGGATTTTGACAATGTTAAAAGGTTGGTTTAAAGTTTTTGTAAATCTAGTAGATGGAAACCATTAAACAGAAACAACGTTACTGTAGATTCACTTTTCAGTTTTCTCTTACGAATCCGCAACAAATAACTCGCAAAAAAAACCATGTAAAAGAGTAATCATGAAGTTTTTGGCCGGTAATTTACCATATAACGTCACTTGTTGTAAATTGTTTTCATTCATACGAGTAACATTCTCACACGTATAGGAGTGTCCTTTCACTTAATCAGTTTGTTTCATCACTTAATTAGTGTTAGTTTATTTATAAAAGATTTTAATTTACGGAGCTGATGTTTACATGGACGGTTACGTTCCATTCCTACCAAAAATTAGGTAAGGCTAACATTAGAATTAGGTACTTACTAACATTATACTAAGAATAAGTATTGTGTAAATGTTTGTATAAGGCTTATAGGAAATAAAAAGGCTTTTTATTTATTTTTATTTTTATTTACCATATAAAACGAACAACCCGAACCGTGCACCTTTTAAATAACAAATCAAATCATTTCACATAGGCCTAGATGAGCACTTATAAAGCGTCGAAAAGGTGCACAGTTCGCGTTGGTCGATTCCGTGGAGAAGAACCGGTAAGAAACTCCATGGTTACTCTTTTCACTCTTTTCTAATCATTTGGTGTTACAATAATATTATGTTACAGCATCAGTAAGTTTGGAAGGACAGACAGATTACAGACAATTGGTCATTGCTTACTGTACAAAAAATTTAAAACCAGATAAATATTTAACTGAATGAGTGAACATTGTAGGCTTTGCAGATACAAAGCCTACAATGTTCACTCATTCTCAAATAATAGGTAAAAAAAAGCATTTATATGTGACCGTAAAATTGACAATCACGTTATATTACAATATAACGTGTTTCTCTGTATTGATATTGTAAACTCTCGAATTATTGTCAACTGAATATACGGAAGTATCTCTGCCCCCATAATCGGGACTTGGGGCACCCCCCCGTTAGGTTAGTTAGGTTCCTTTAAACCCTGTACTCGGAAATAGGGGCGCCACGAAGCGGGGCTCCGTCGACTACGCTTTTTAGGGGAATATAAAGTGTTTTAAGGTTAGGTTATATTAATCGATATTTCTCAGGAATGGTACAGTATCTTTTCATGAGAGCGGTACCACTGGGCAAAGGGGACCCCTCCACACCGCGTGAGTTGAGTAGGTACCATCATACGCATTTCACGAGAAATAATGAGTTTTATTGTAAGCAGTATGTTCATTTGACAATAATTCGAGAGTTTACAATATCGCTAGAGAGATTACAATATAACGTGTTTGATAATTTTACGGTGACATATACAAAGGTAAGTTCTTAAATGAAAAACCAAAATTTAATTAGAAACTAAGGGTGGATTCGACCAAATTCGAAATTACACGCGAGTAACTATACCAGGATTATTTTACTCTCAATACTTACTCGAGGAGTAATTTGATTTACGTTCTACCACACTATACCTAGATTAAAATTATTCTCGTATAGTTACTCTTTGGCTGTCTTTGGCATTGAATGGGATTGAACGAATGAAATGACCTAATACATAATGCTACTAAACGAAAGGTCATTGCATCTGTACTTATTATACTTGAGGAATGTACTATTATATTTGGTAGATTTAAACGTCACTTTCTTTACTCATTACTGTCACTGGCAGAGTAAATATGTTCCTTGGTCGATTGTGTGGTATTTTCTTGGTTGCGATTTTTAAATAGAATTGATTTACTTATTTGGCGAAATTGGTGACTGTTCACGATGTCCGCACCGAAAAGAAAGAGAAGCGCAAACTGGATGGCATCGGAGAAGAGCCTGTTGGTTGACTTGGTAGCGAAACATTTCGCTATAGTAGAAAATAAAAAAACCGATGGCACAACTTTACGGCAAAAATCCGAAGAGTGGAAGATAATTGCGCAAGAATATAACTCGCAAACTGCCCTGGTACATCGACTGGCTGAAAATTTAAAAGCACAATGGAAGCAATGAAAAAAGCTGCAAAAAAAGAAGCAGCAGATTCAAGAATGGCTATCCTAAAGACAGGTAAGGTTCAATTTAAAATTATGAAGTATTTAAGTATAGTATTCAAATTGTTTTTTATTACCTACTTCAACATAAAATTATTATTATTTGGTGAATAGGGGTTGGTCTTAGACAGCCCAACAGCCACTGCGACCTGTAAAGTGGCACCTATATTGTGGCTAACCGCTTCAATCATATGACTTCATCCAATCAGGCTAATCATAAAAGTATACTTATTTATTTTAGGTGGTGGACCAGCTTTACCTAAAAAGGAGGATCCCTGTACTAAGCGGATATTGAGCCTCATATCCACAAGTGCAGTAGGCTTATTTAATCCGAACGATAGTGACGCAATTCTTCCGGCCGTTCCCACCCAAGAAGAGCAGGGTAGCCAAGAAGCAATAATTACTCCTGCGCAATATGTGGATATTAATATGCCACAATCTCCCCTAATAATTATTGAAGGTTAGTGGAAAACATGATGTATTTACAGACTCCGCTACTGAATGTCGAAGTTTGAAATGTCGACGTATGTTAGTTCTAAAGTACAGGATCTCGATGTACGCCAGTTCGAAAGTTCACTGGAGCGAAGTATGCAAGGCCGACGTATCGTTGGTTAGAAAGTATACGAGTGCGATGTACGCCAGTTCGAAATTACCCTGTTACGAAGTATGAAATGCCTCCGTAGGTACTGTTAGTTAGAAAGCATACGAGTGCAATAGGACTATTCGCATTTGTATGCTTTCCGAGTTTGATATCGACACTATCGCTATTGCAACAATTGTAATAGGCGCGATCTCATGGCGACATGGAGAGAGCGACTGTCGCAACCCCGTGCAGGGCACGCCACGATAGTGGCGGTAAGTCCCCTCTTTGAGGAGTGGCTGGAGAGGCGCCACGGCGTCCTCACCTTCCGCCTGACGCAGGTCCTCACCGGACACGGATGTTTCGGGAGGTACCTGCACCGAATCGGGCGGGAGGAAACGCCCGGGTGTTTCCACTGCGAGGATCGACCGGGGGCACGGTAGAAGTCTGCCCTGCGTGGGCGGAGCACCGCCGTGTCCTCGTAGCGGCGATCGGCGGCGGCAACCTCTCGCGTCCGGCCCTGGTTCAATCCATGGTCCGGAGCGTGACGGAGTGGGAAGCCGTCACCTCCTTCTGCGAAGCAGTCATGCTAGCAAAGGAGGTGGGGGAACGAGAGAGGGAGAGAGCCTCTCTTCCCAGCCGCCGCGGGAGACGCACCGGGCGTCGGGGGCCACGTGGTGGCTACTGGCCACCGTAGATGCGAGCCTGTGGACGGTTGGCTATGGGCTAGCTAGCCGTCCGTCCGTCTAACGACGACGACAGGCAGTGTCGACGGCGCGTTCGTGTTCCACGCGCGCCTCAAAGAGAAGTCAGCATAAGGGGAGGGGCCCGCAAGGGCCGAAGCCTGCCGGGGTTGCGGGCCTGTTCGAAAGAGATACCGCGGCCCCGGAACATAAAGGGCGAGGAAGGAAAATCGATGGGTTTTAGTCAGTAAAAGTCTGACACTCCCTCCCGCTCCACCCAGAGTGGGAGAAGTCATTTGATGATTTCCCATCCTAAAAAAAAAAGGTATGGTGTAGAACAAAAAAAAAGATCGCAATGATGGGGAGAACAAGTGCCTTTCGGCTTCGTGAAGAGGTGTTTTACACTAAGAATGTGTTTTGTTTCTTACCTATTACAATTGTTCCAATAGCGATAGTGTCGATATCGAACTCAGAAGGCATACGAATGCGAATAGTCCTATTGCACTCGTATGCTTTCTAACTAACAGTACCTACGGAGGCATTCATACTTCGTAACAGGGTAATTTCGAACTGGCGTACATCGCACTCGTATACTTTCTAACCAACGATACGTCGGCCTTGCATACTTCGCTCCAGTGAACTTTCGAACTGGCGTACATCGAGATCCTGTACTTTAGAACTAACATACGTCGACATTTCAAACTTCGACATTCAGTAGCGGAGTCGTATTTACATTATACAAGAATAATATATTGTAAGACACAATCATAGCACTTCTGCAGTTTCCTTATACATGTCACCGTAAAATTGTCAAAAACGTTATATTACAATATAACGTGTTTCTCTCTAGCGATATTGTAATATCTCGAATTATTGTCAACTAAACATACGGAAGTATCTCTTGCCCCCATAATCGGGACTTGGGGCACCCCCCCGTTAGGTTAGTTAGGTTCCTTTAAACCCTGCACTCGGAAATAGGGGCCCCGCGAAGCGGGGCTCCGTCAACTACGCTTTTTAGGGGAATATAAAGTGTTTTAAGGTTAGGTTATATTAATCGGTATTTCTCAGGAATGGTACAATATCTTTTCATCAGAGTTGTACCACTGGACAAGGGGGACCCCTCCTTCCCTCCACACCGCGTGAGTTGACTACCATCGCATGCATTTCACGAAAAATAATGCGTTTTGTTGTAAGCAGTATGTTCATTTGACAATATTTCGAGATTTTACAATATCGCTAGAGATATTACAATATAACGAATTTGACAATTTTAGGGTGACATACATATTAACTGATTTTGAACACATGTTATTTCCATAATATTCTGGTTATTCTGACCTTTCTCATGAATGGTTGGCAAATTACATTTTAACGCAATTTATATTATCTATACTTACAGATAACTCAGTGCTTCCAATGGATGATGAGACCATGTCGGGATGTGAAATGCAAACACTTAAGGTAATGAGTTTAATAAGTACACTCAAGCATTGCCCACCAATTATGAAAACAGTAGTATTATAGGCTATTATGATGTAAGTGTGTGATGATGATTAAAAATTTTACCCATTTCCTTTTAGAACCCATGGACTCCATTGTCAGTACCGCTGAAGATACCAGAAGAGAATAACATCCAAGCAGTTAAAAAGGTAGCTTATTTGTACACTACCTTGTCTCCATCCTTTATGGTGGCTGATTGACTGATTGATCTGACCAACCAGGGATTTTCAATAGGTAGGAAATAAACATATAATAATATTAATATATTATTATATTATTATTATATTGTAATAATATTCTATTCTATTCTATTCTTAAGCATCCCTTGATAGGAGCATATAAGCCGATTATGATAACCACATAACAATTTTAACCATTCACTTCATTTCAGGATTGGGGTGATTATAGCCCTCAGTTACTAAGGACTCCTGTGTCTGCCTCACTGAAAACAGCAAGCGACAAAAAAAGTGGAATGTCAAGGAGAAGACCTGAACACAATTCCACAACAACATCGCTAGAAATGCTCCACAAGAACAAAATTGAAGCAATAAATTTGCAAAAAAAATTTGCTGCGGAAGAGGCATACCAAAAAAAACTTACTGCGCAAATAGACCTGGACATTAAAAATGAAATTTTAAAACAGGAAAAAATAAAAACTAAGCTGTTATTGTTGGAGCTCAGACAAAAACAGAAGGAATATCCAGAAGAGAACAATAATTCAGAAGATGAAGTTGAATGAAATTCAGAATGAAGTCTTTTTTACAGTTTTATTATAAGTATAGATAAATTTTGATGACTCTGTTGTGTGTGTTGTATTTTGTCGCCTTAAACCATATAGGAATGTACATAATTTAATAAAATATACAACATGCTATGATTAGTTGTTATTTATTAAAATAACATTTATTTTCAGATTTGCATCCCTAATGTTAGTAACGATAAACTTACATACTTTGTTAGTAACAAAAAAAATATCTTTTCACATTAAATGTTGAAAATAATCTGCTATTAGTGCATCTCGTGCCCTATATTCTCGGGCAGATCCTGCATCCGCAGCAAAAGGTATATGTCCATCATTTATAATTTCATTCCAGGGGGCAGGGAGGATAATTTCTGGATCATCTGGGGGTACTTCTTCTCCTCGACGTCTCAAAATGTTGTGCAAAACAGCTGTAGCAATGATCACATTCAGAATTCTTTCCAATTTAATACGCATTCCAAATGCTAGCACAGGAAAGCGCCTCTTCCATAGTCCATAGCTGCGTTCCACAGGATTTCGTGTCCTGATTTGTGATTCATTGTAGAGCTGTTCCACTGGTCCACTGGGGTTCTCTAATGGTGGCATCATGTATTGGGTTGATGCGTAGCCCCCATCTACTACCAATAGTGCATTACCATATGTACCAGATTCAAATTGTGCTTTCCTGTAACTATTGTTAAATATGTTGCTATCATGAGATGATCCAGGCCATCTAGCTACTATGTCTATAATCTCAAGATTAGCATTGCAGATTGTCTGCACGTTTATAGAGAAATATCCTTTTCTATTACGGAATAATTCAGCTTGTTCACCACCCACTTGTAACCGTAATGGAACAGAGGCGATGCGAATATGTGTGCAATCCATTGCACCAATTACTCTTGGAAAGCAGGCTATCTGATAAAAGTCTTCTTGCACTTTTCTTATTTCAGTACTTGTTTCAGGAAATTTGATAAAGTCTTTGTGTAAGGAGGCTATTGCAGCAGTCACTTGATGTATAACTTTATTTGCAGTGGGGGTACTCATACCGCCATAGTCACCAATACTCATCTGCGTAGAATTGGTTGCATAGAACCTCAAAGTTGCTAACAGCTGATTTATTGGCGATATGGAGAAATTCCTGTAAAATAAATAAATTAAATTAACATTTTGCGCATTGATATAATGATTAGGTAATGTAAACAAGTAAATGGACAGATACTGTACCAAATAGATAGATTATTTATAAGTATCTTACAATGTACTCACCGGTTTGACGAATATTCCAACTTATGCTCAAGTTTAGCTAACAAACAAAGAGTGGCTTCCTTGGATAGACGAAATCTAACAGCGAAATCTTTGTCATCATAATCTTCGAAGTAATTAGTTCTGTCTTTTATCCACCTTGGACGCCTTGGCACGTAATCATCGTCGCTATCGGATTCTTCGATCATATTTCTCAAACGTTCCATTATGGCGAGGTTTTGATTGAAAACCACACAAAAACAAAGAATATCAACACGGACGGATGATTTTTGACAAGGTAAATGTACATAACCTAACATTTTGACATTTCGTTTCGTTATTCCCAGTTTAAGACTTTACTCCACCAAAATCGACCGTATAATAATTTACTCTCGTATAGTGACTTTAGCCACGGGTTAATGTTTGGTAGAATGCAAATTGAGCTTACTCTCGAGTAAATAGCTATTTATTCTAAGAATAAAATTTACTCTCGTTTGGTCGAATCCGCCCTAAATTAAACAAGTGACACAAGCATTGTCGTATGAACGATGTAATAACGTCCAAATCGGCCCCATCATCGTATCGTATCCGTTCCGTCACTCCAAAACCGAATACGAGAGTAATTTAAAATGCATAAATCTCCTTGGCTCAGTCGGTCCGCTAACTGGATTCCCTCGAGTTTCAACTTTCCGTTTTATGAATAGGTAATCGTTTGCGATGCGATATCCAGTGGACGGGGATGTTATTTATCTATGTCCAGAATATGATACGGTGTTAAGGTATGTGCGGACTCGTGAGTGATGTACTTGCATGTATGTACAGTAAGCGTTCATAAGCGCACAGGCACGCGAAGGATCATATTGCTGTGAACGCACGGCCGAGCGTCCGTGCGGCTGTATGTGTAAGCTGTCTCAATACAGTACCTACGCACACCACAGCCACAGAGTCGCCTACTGTCGCAAGTTGTCGCGTCGCTCTCCACGAAACAAAAAGATATATATTACCGTCTCTTTTGTTATACACGCAGCAAACGCATGATCGTATTTGCATTGGATAGGTAAACTTCGACCATATCTACCAGGTGTTGATAGCTGTTTAGGTTAAGCAGTGGATTCACGATCAACGTGTCTTGAGTTCAAATCCCGTTTACATACGGGTTTTTTTTTTGTAACCACTTTAATTTATATTTGTATTTTATACAAAAACTATTTACTTAGGTATTTATTTTGAAATGGGTTCATGCTCATTATTTATTTTTTATAAAGATTTAAATATAAGTTAATAACCCATCATAACTATTTATGAGATTGTGTAATATTTTTTCGGTGTTGGAAGGTGGAAAAAAAGTCGTGCTGACAGATAACAAAAATTGTTTTATTCGTTTCATTTATTCATATAATTAACAACTTTAATAAGATTTGTAACGTCACATTCCTACCTAGATATAAGAAGTTCTCTTGTTACCGTTCATAAGATTTTTTTGTTTGTCTATATACCCACTTTGAAGTTATTTTTTATTAACATAACAAGGATATTCTAATAACACAAATATAATTGTTGATACCCACTTCTATCTATCGGTATTCAACAGAGCTTACTGAAAACTAACACATAATTTATACTTCGTGAATATGTTTTTTATGTGACGTCACAATAAATGTAACTCATATTGAGGTTATAGTTTAAGTGTTCATTTTCCTGAAGAAAAGAAGATTGAAACTAAACCTCAATTTAGGAATTATTAATATCGCTAAATATTTTGTAACACGTCTAATTAAAACTAGAACATTAGGGATTAATATTTTGTATAACCCCCATTATTTTCAATGCAGTCAAGTAGACGTATGCGGCTTAAAGTCACCCAAAGGGCAATGGAGAGGGCTATGCTCGGAGTTTACTTGCGTGATCGCATCAGAAATGAAGACATCCGCAAGAGAACCAAGGTCACCGACGTAGCCCGAAGAATTGCTAAACTTAAGTGGCAGTGGGCAGGGCACATTGCTCGCAGAACGGATGGCCGATGGGGTCGAAAAGTTCTGGAGTGGCGACCGCGAACCGGAACAAAATGGAAGTAATCCAGTGAAAGTCTAAATATTCCCGTGCGAAATGTAATCGTTCTTCATTATGTCTTTCTGTCAAGAAGGGCATTTTAGCTGATCTTCTGTGATGCAAGCCTTCAGCGTGGAGGGCACGGCGAACAGTTTGCGGTGACTCCGAGTGTGTCGTAGGTGTGAAACCATTGGTTTCATACTCGCCCACGATATGTTGTCGCTGCGCTTCGCTAATAAGCGACGACCTTCCACTTCGCTGTCTACTTGCAAGGCTCCCTTCTTCCTCATACCTTTTGATCCAGAGACTTACTGCATTTCTCTAAACAAAAAAAATGATGTTAGGCAGCTGTAATAAATACTAAAGTGACTTCATTCACTCTGCATTTATAAATCCAATAATAAACACTAATTATTTATCTTGCATGATAGATTGAAAAAAAAATAACGAATTAAGTAAACCACAGGTCACCAAATAAATGAACAATTTATAATACCCATTCGTTTTTAAATTTTTAATGTTTAAGTTACAATTCATAAATAATTATAATACTCACATTTAGTCCTATTAAGGCCACTTTTATGAAGCGCGGATAATTCGCGATAATAGTCGCCCTCGCCTTAATATTAATATTTGCCCGCATTTTAAGAATCACACCAACAACAATACCGCTATCTATTAAACCACACGTCACTGACCATCAAATACCACATTATATAGTGTATTCTGTATGACTACAACCAAACGACAAAGTTCATTCCGATCAAGTTAAAATATTCATAAAACTCATGTCTACCTCACAGAAATCTAACAAAATTCTTGACTTATTTTTCTATCTACCTCCCTAACTTTACGAAATGTGTGAACAAAGCAAACAAGTTAAATAATATAATATTTCTGTAGAGTAAAAACTTACAAAAAGACTAAAAGTAACTGTGCGGGATTTGAACTCACGGCTTACTGATTCGCTCTTAATTCTGGACGGGCCCAACCGCTAGGCCATCATGTCTTAGATATTGGCATTGAAATTATGAACTACAACTAGTTGCTGACAATATCTATTTTGTTGAAAGTAGAAGGTCGTAAGTCAAACTAAACGTCAAGCTATTGCTTTGTGAGATTGCTTATCGACTTTTGGTCGGCACTGTACGTGGCATAATTGGACGTGAAGTTTCCCGTGAGTTATTTTGGCCGGTGTAACAAAAAGCTCTTCTATCGTCATTTTTTTGGGTCGGCTTCTAGTTCAACTGTACGCAGTTCATTACCAGTATTTTACACGGAGCGACTGCCTATATCTAAACTATTAATCACAAAGAACTTACCTAAATCGAAATTATGATTTAATTTTTTTTGGTTTTTGCAGAACAACAGGCAGTGATTATTATAATAGGTACGTAGAAGAATAAATAATACATGAGAAATGTGAAACACCCTGTTAAAAATGTTTACGTATCAAACCGTAGAGTATACCTACCCAGCGCACGAGTCGAGCAGATCATTCCATCACCATTTTCAATGAGACAAAACTACGCCTTGCGTCTTAATAATGGGTAAAAAATATTTTTTTAAATGACTCAAATCTCATCAATACCTATTTTTTTATTATGATCGTTTACTAGTCATTGGATACGTGAACTGGACTGCCTTTGTAAGACGACTAAAAAATCACGGTGTATAATACCTACTTTTGATTGAATTCAGGCGACCGTGAAAATAGTTAAATAATTTCGTTGTTTAAAATAAAGCGAACACCTCGACTATTTTAAAGCGAGATTACAATTTGGAGAAATTAATTTAACGTACGTAACTACGTAACTCCCGTGTTAAAATAAGAAGAGATTTTCACAGAAAATCTTCATCAACTTCTTCAAATAAAAATGAGACGTTAACAGCCTCTCCCTCTCTTAATTTTAAAGGCAAAACACTCTTTAAACTCCTCAACAAAATGGCTGCAAACAAATCTAAAAAATCACTTAAAAAGAAATGGACTGACACCTATCCGCCCCATTCGTCACGCCCGTGTCAACAATCGTGTGAAACACCCCTTATTTTACATTTAATTGCATTTCTTTGTCGATCTCCCTGTTAATCTGGATGCACCCTTATCCTTTGCAAACTCCAGTTTACTTTGACCTTCTGCACCCCTCTCTGTTTGCGTACTTTACGTATATTTGCGGGGTGACTGGTTGATGGTACAGGGGTTTCGGTGGATTGGTGATGTCTAGACGATGTTTGATATCGAAAAGTATGTGTTAGGCAATGTTTGCGGACACACTTAGCTCGATTGCGTGTGCTTAATTTTTTGTGAAGTTGTGCTGATATTGAATCTGGTGATGCTGGGAGTAATTGATTTTCTTGTAAAAGCTTTTGACTTTTTCTATCAGCTCAAATTTTAATCAAAGTTTATTGGAAGCGTCGCAACACACGATAAATTGCTGTTAAATTAATAACGAGTTTGATTTCCAGGTCGTGCAAAGTATTATTAGGTTGATCTACCATGAATTCCTCAGGAACAGCCCAGGGTCTGAATTTTGCGCTTGGTTTATAGACATAGGTTCGTTTTTTACTTTATTTTATAAGGCTTAACCATATAATTACCGAAACGTGGTGACTTCCAACACTTTCATAAAACTTCTTAAAAAGTATGCGTAATGTGCATAATTATGTTGTTCATCATGAGTGTCAGTAGTTTATAATTATTATTATGATCAATGTCTATTAGCTACACTATACCGACTCGAAAATCCAA
Source organism: Xestia c-nigrum (assembly GCA_916618015.1). NCBI lineage: Eukaryota > Metazoa > Arthropoda > Insecta > Lepidoptera > Noctuidae > Xestia > Xestia c-nigrum. The sequence goes on along the minus strand of OU745245.1, from coordinate 21,952,674 downwards.
TTGTTATTTTGAAGAGCATTTATTTAATTTAAATGTCAATTCAGACATTCTATAAAAAAAAAAAACACAGTCGTGAAAACAATTTCGAATAATTCCTCAAATCCTGAAAACCGTTTGCAATTATATTAATGAAACAATCCCTGTCAATCGGTTTTTTATTAATAATTTAATTTCGCTTCGAGCTACAGCTTGTTAACGATGCCCACTCGAACGAATCCGCTTGTTATTTTTATAAAGTTTCAGTCGAATCACTCGTAGCCGGCTATGTGATTGATTCGTTCATTATTTTTATACTTACGTTTTCAGTTTTAAGATATTTTGCAGATTACAAGTAAGTAGTTGAGAGGAGATTGGAACTGAGGACGGTGAAATTAAATCGTGAAGAAACTGGTTAGGTTAGCCAACAATTGTTTATACAGAACATTGGAAATTAGGTATACTTCCTTAATAGTACTTACTTGTATAAGTGCAACAAGCAGAGAGCAGCGGTGGCCCCGACTTACGAACAGGTTCGAACCCAGGCAGGCGCATTACTTTGCACACTACACTGCTCTCAAAAACGGTGAAGGAAAACATCGTGAGGAAACCGGCATGTCCTAGAACCAAAAACTCGAAGACATGTGACATCTGCCAACCCGCACTGGGCCCGCGTGGTGGTATAGCCCATACGTAAAATACGCGGTTTGACCTGGGGTTGCGGACACCAGCCCGTTGTACAATACAATACAATACAAAACAATACAACACAAGTGCAACAATAGGGTTGGCGACAAAAAAAATGTAATTGGGCCGTCAGTTAGATTATTAAAACATATTTGACAAAAAATCCAGACTTCGAGGTTGCTACTGAGAAAGTCCCGATGGTAAAACCCCACATAGAAATGGGTAATTAAAAAAACCGTTGCAATAGTGCAATTACCTTCATGATCAAAATGTGTGGAGTAGAGCAGCTGAAGTTTTGACGACGTTGTATTCAATGTCCATCACATTTTTGAAGCCTCGGATAAATCTTCAAAAACGTATGCTTTCAATCTATTTGACCCGTCGCCCGCCCCCCGACACAATCACTCACGGCTGACGTCACAACCCTATCGCGCCTGCACACGCGCTGCATTCACTGGGTTTAATTGTATTTAATCGTTTTACTGTTTTTGTTGGAGAGAATAGAAGAGGGTTATGATTTATTTTGGCAGGTTGCATATGGATGGATGGAGGTGAGTATAAGTTTTTTAGTTGGTGCTATTTCTGTACCTTTTTTGGAAAGTTCTTTGTTATCATGAACAGTAAAAAAGCGGCCAAGTGCAAGTCGGACTCGCCCATGAAGGATTTTACGATTTATTACGTATTAAAACAAAGTATTTGCTAGATCGCGTTCAAAGCAATTTTCGGTGGAAGTTTACATGATAATGTACAGCATTTATATTGTTTTTAAATTTTATCATTCTCTAATTCTAGAAGTTATAGGGGCGGGGGGGACACATTTTACCACTTTGGAAGTGTCTCTCGCGCAAACTATTCAGTTTAGAAAAAATGAAATTAGAAACCTCATTAGCATTTTTGAAGACTTAACCATAGATACCCCACACGTAAGACTTTGATAAAAAAAAATGAGTTTCAGTTCAAAGTATGGGGAACCCCAAAAATGTACTGTTAGTTTTCTATTTTTTTGTGTGAAACTCTTAATACGGTGCACAGAATACATTTTACCAAGTTTCAACAGCATAGTTTTTATAGTTTCGGAAAAAAGTGAAAACCTTTTTTTTCGTGGAATCATTTCATGAAATCATCAAATGACTTCTCCCACTCTGGGCGGAGCGAGAGGGAGTGTCAGACTTTAACTGACTAAAACCCATCCATGTTCCTTCCTCGCCCTTTACGTTCCGGGGCCACGGTGTCTCTTTCAAACAGACCCGCAGCCCCAAACTACCGTAACCTTGTGTTGTCAACACGAATCAACATAAATGCAGCTTTATATTCATAGACTTACAAGTGATATTTGATATGGTCATATACAACTAACATAATTATTAGTCTGATGTCACAAGTAGGCTTTTCCTAACCGGAAGGAACTCAATCGGTTTTCATATCTATATAAACAGAAGAATCACTGATATAGCGATCTTTCCTTCATTGAAATCAATTTAACCAAACTTTTTATCTAAATCATTGCAACGATAACTTGAACTAAAACTAGGAGCGTCGCTGTTAGTCTTTATTAGAAGTATTATCAATTCCAGATTTTAGAATCCTACCTGGGAATTACCAAATTCTCAACGTTTGCCAAGTGTCCATTAAATTAAAATTACGCCTTAATTGCAACTATCTTACTGCCATATACTGCCTGAAACACAGGTTTAAAAATAAACCTAGATCAGGCAGGTCGCTATCTAACATTTGAATTCGAAATTTTCGTTACTTGCGACGGTTAAATATTATATTGTAGTTATAATTTTACTTACTAGTTATATGATTGTTTAAGAAATAACACTAGTGCACCTAAATGTACACTTTTGTAATATCTACTTTTTAAATAAATTATTCTTAAATTATTCTTCTTATATAAAATAAAAATCTTCAAAATAATAATAATAATAACTTTAAGAATTTAAGTCAGTGCCTTTGATTGGGTCACTGTTTTTTTAGCCTTTTATCCAAAAGTATATTTGTTTGAAAAAATATTTCAGAATTTCAAAAGAAAGAGCGATTCCGGTGGTAAACAGAACCTCTCCCTTTTTTAGAAGTTGGTTAAAACTAGATCTAATCATCTGATGTCGTGAATTTATTACCAAATATTATTACAATTATTGTCAAAAATCAACTACAGGTCCCATTTCTACGTAAAATCTTGACTTATGAATCGTTCAGTTCATCGGTTATTATCTTTTCAGAATTAACGACAATTGTACTGTGTATTTTACATGGCGCCAACACGGACACCGTTCAAAGCTTAACCCAAAAACACTTCCACAATTTGTCAATATTTCAACCCTACAGACGCTATCGTTCAAGTTATACCAACATGACCTAACTCCCTTTCCAATTTACGTGTAAACGCGGTTATTCGGTTATTTGGTTCATTCGTTCATTCGCCGACACCTAGCCATTCGTCAATGAAGGTAATCATCGGACGTTCACCCCAAGGGGACTGACTGATCAATATTTTCGGTCTTACGTATTGGTTTGACAGTTTTCGATGGGTCATTGCTGTGACAGACGAATTTGAACACAAATGTTTTTTTACTGGAGTTGAATTTTTAAGTATCCTTAAAACAGTTCTTATGTTATTAAATTCATTTTATTTACAGTGTTTCAGATATTAAGGTATTTTAACCTTTTTTATTAAATTTTTGACTGAACTTTAGACGAAACAAAAAATTGACATATCTTGTCCGATATTTCTATGAAGCTTGTGGCTAAATAATGGCAGCCATACACATCGATCTTCAATGTTAACCCGTGCTTACTTAGGTAGGTGTGTAGATGGGTGACCATCATAACATACCCGGTTTCCCGTGTGCCTCGGAAACCACGTTAAGCCGTCTTTCCACGAATTCAACCATTCTAAGTGGGCTGTGTAGGTCAGAAAGGAGGTCGCTCTACGTAAAATGCTAGTATGCAGTTTCATCCAGTAAGATTGGGAGCTGACCCCAACCTAGCTGAGAAAAGGCAAGCAAATGATGATGATTTCCATGAAGCTCAAAAACTTAGTGAGGCATTGTAAGAAAACTATCAAATTAAACCTGACAAAATTTCTGGAAAACATAAACATGCCACACAAACTAGAATAAAATAATCACACAATAATGAACCATTTTATACAAAACTTGTAAGGACTATTAATACCAATTACATTTTATCGAAAGTGTTTTAAAAGCTATTAAGTAATTAAATCATTATCTATGATTGCTTTCATTAAAGCCGACTCATCTATTACACTGACCCATTTTAACGCCTAAATAATGCAGTGGGGTAGACAGTGGGTCATGTGGGTACTATTATCATGAACTTTTGAATAAGTATTGTCATAGTAATTACAATGAAATTCATGCGGAGAACAAGAACTTGATCAAGCTACTAACATAATAAATTATCTTGCCGATTCTTAAGACCAAAACAGAAATAGAAAGTCAATTCATTATTTAGTTTTTTCATCTTTACTATATTGAAGTTTGTTTAAATGCATCTGCGTCATTTAGAATTAATAAAACACATGTCAATATATCATTGATATAATAATTAACAAAGGACTCCGTATCAAGCCATGATGCACCCCGCCGCCAAAAATTGCAAAGGTACTTAGGCAAAATTCGTGAATGGGCGTAATTCATCCATGGAGGGCGCCGGGGGGCGGTTTTTCTAAAATCAGTTTGTTGGCCATAACTTTTTTCCTATGGAAAATTTTTGGAACGTTCACGAACTTAGCCTAAGTTTTGACCTTTCGATTTTTTGGCCAAGTTTGAAAACAGTCGGTTCATAATTGCGACCTGTAGAGTGTGGCTAAATTTTGCTTGTCACCCATATACATACGTAAACATTTATATATCCCCGTAGGTGAGAAACCAATAGGTAGATGTTTTTTTTTTGAAAAGGAAATCAACCTAAAAAAGCTTTTCAAATAGTTGGAACTTCGACCCCCAATATCTCCGTAACTAGAAGGTTCCCAGGTACAGTGTAAAATAAAACAAATGATCGCAATGTTAAGAAAAACAACTTGTGCCTTGCGGCTTCATTAAGAATTTTTTTTTACATCCTTTATAGCATGCCCCTAAATATGTCTACACATTTTCTCTATTTACACGCTTTACATAAGAATATGGATCTGCTCATCCACACATAGATGTTATAAAATATCCAGCAATGGACTTGATACATTACGTTTAAATTATTCAAATGTTACACGAGTCGAACTCGTGTCAATTTCCCTGTAATTGACTTAATCGCCTGAATACTGTAATCTTCGTAATATATGATAGGCACTTTTAATAGGCTTATAACTACAGTTGTAAACTGTTCGTTTGTGAAGTTGGTTTAATGTACTTTTACTTTATAATAACATCAAAATTAACAAATTAAATATAACGAGGAAAGGGAATATAACGATAGGTACGAGTAATTTGTTATTTTTTCCATGTTGTCTTTTTTAAACTTTCACGATCAGTACACATTATACAGGGTGAAATGAGAGAGATGCGACAAATTTAAATATACAATAATACGTGTTGTCAAGAAAATGTATAAAATATCAAATGTAAAATTAAAAAATAATTGATCAGTGTTACGAAAACCGTTAAAATAATAAAAGTATCGAAAAATCTCGTCCGACTCATCGCAGTGCTCAATATAGCGGTCATTTACCTAATTTTGCCTTAATTTTTCTTATTTATTCTGCATATTACTAGAATACCTATAATTCGTACTTAAATAAAGATAATAACATCAATGGACCTTTTGAAAACGAAAATCGCGTATTTTTTTTAACGACTTAGATTGTAGAAAAAACAGTTTATAACTACTATGTTACTGTAACTGAAGCTCCAATTTCATTTTGTCGCATTAATTAAAATTCACCCTGTATAACTAAAGAAGACGGGTATTTATCGCGAATTTACCTTTAATTTAATCCCGACGTTTCGACCGGATTGCACCAGTCGTGGTCGCGGGCAGACTGAAGTATTGGAGGTACCGCGACAGCAAAGTGAAGGCGTTTATTGAACTACCCTCACTCATCTTCATAAATGTTAATTAGGGCCGGTTCACACTAGGACAGCACACTACACTAACAGTGTCCGTATATTGAGGCGATTTCACTTGACGAGTACACTTAGTGATTACTGGATTCCAAGCTGAAGAGAGTTTGAAGCCGTCTTCGCGATTGAAATTAGGGTACTTCTTGATCTCAATCGCTTCCCGAACCATTCTCTTATAATAGTGCTTCTCATGGGCAAGGATTTTTGGGTTGTTAAATTAAAGGTAAATTCGCGATAAACACCCGTCTTCTTAAGTTTTATAATGTTTTTCCATATTGTATTGAAATAATTCCAATAGTTAACTCCCACACAATTTTGGAAATCGAGTTATGGAACTCAAATAAAGTTGGGTAGGACATCAAGCAAGGCATGGTGGTCGCAAGTAGAGTATATCCGTCACCGAGTAGCGTCCAAGGACTGGAAAGAGTTGGTCATCCGGCGGCGAGATGAACAGACCAGACATTATTGCGATTGCGGGAATATCCTGGATAAGTCTGGTACAAGCAAAGAGAAACCTCTAGCCAGAAGTGGGTGAAGTCAAACTGTGGATGATGATGAAACCCCCTTTAGAAGATTCTAAAAATTGGTTTAAAGTAATGAACTCCTTCCATTTAATGAAATTAAAGATTCCTAAACTGAGTTATTCTGAGCAGACATCTAGTAGCGAGAATATAGCTGGACTCAAAAGTCTACGTTTGTTAGTGTGGTCAAGTTGCCGAAATGAGTTTTATTAATCACATTTTACGACATCCACTGTAGTGTAGGAAAAAGTTAATAATTAGTTATATTGTTAAGTAATTGTTCATAATACCAAACATACTTATTTCTATTTAAATTTCTAATGTATATTCTAAACTACAGCGAAAATTTTCTTTCAAAATCTTGTAAGTAAACACTTGGGCCATCCAAATCTTCGCAGGGGTCCCCATGCCTCGCGGCTGTTGTCAAGGAAATTGCATTCTGTACCCGGGACCCTTACAAGGGTTCGACGACGAGAACCCTGATTCTACAATGGAACTTCTTAAACTAGGAATAGGGTACCCTAGATAAATTTGACGAGTTTAATAGGATTTGCCTGTTAAAATGGGTGTTTGTATCTTTTGGATTGTTTAATAATGTCTTTTTGCTTTGCAGGCTGTGGCAAATAATATTTTTGTCACTCCATGTGCTGTTCAGGAGTTAGACGTTACGTCGAAAGGCATGTCACGAAGTAGACCGATAACCTGGTGATGGTTACGGGAATCCGCTGGATGCGATTGCACGAAACCTGTCAATGTGTCGAAATTTAGGGGGAGGCTTATATCCAGCAGTGGACGTCTTTCGGCTGAAATGATGATTTGCAGTGCCTGAAACCAACTGCATTCGATTATAAACTCTAATATGCATAAAGTAATTATTGATGAGATCAGTTCTTACTAAACTACAGTGTGATGCCACTTTTCATTAACAAACTTCGTATAGATCCAGTTCCATCACAAGTATAACTGCTAAACGTATACCTGCACACTTACGTTAAACGTTATCATGTTTAAAAAAAACACTCTATCTGCTTTTTCAGACAAATCTCAACCAAACTATGTTTTGTAATCGACTCTAAAAACGTTTTGTGATTTGCTGCGTAAGCGGGTCGCAATTTTATGAACCAAAGACAGACGTAGGAAGTCAAATAATTTACCGAGTCCACACTCTCCGCGGTCCTACCTAAAACTTCTCAAGCTCTTAGTTAATGTGATGCATGATTTGTATAACAAACTTAGCAATACGCCATCAATTCGAAGCACACTTGATACTTTGACCGTATTTCATACAAAATTGTTAACTGGGCCAATCTGGAACCGATAGTAAAGCAAATAGAGTTTCGAGATATTCTGATCTGAAGAGGTAACTTTGAAAGGCAACGGTCACCTCCAATCAGTTTATACCTTTCGAATTCCCTAATTGATCAGAAATAATTATGTTTATTTATCATTAGAAATCACAAATTATGACGTGACTCGACGAATGGTTTAATTTCTAGGCAAAGTGCAAAAAATAATTTTCTCATACGCGGTCTTGCCAGTAAATCTAATTGCCAGTAAAACTAAAACAGCACATGAAACCTTAAAATTTTTGGACATTGTTTTTTTTTCTCTAAAAATTAGGTCATTTTAATTAAAAATCATTTGGGGTATCTGAGGTTTTGCGCATTTAACGTTACACGTTGTTTCATCCTCACAATCTGTCTCATTTATAATATTAGTATAGGATATTACGTCAGTTTCTTTTTTTCTAAAATGTAATCCTGTATTATACAAACAAATATAGGCCAACTTTTCCCTGACACCCAATCATATAAAGAACGAATAAATGAATAATAAATAACCCATGCAAAGATGACAAAAACGTAAAGGATTTAGAAATACAATTTTCTACACGGGGAGCCACGATCACTGCTTACCGAAGAATTTCGTGTGACATCGCCATTTTGAAATAGAAATAAAATTGATTTGCGTCTATAGAAATGTGACAGCATTGGATTTACAGTGAGGAGTACTATACGAGGGATGTGTGCTTTACTTTTGTTGAAGATTTTGCTGTTATTGTTAGATATTTTGTGTTTTATGTCTACTATCTAGCATTCTTGTCAGACTTTTATAGCGGTCAGAAGAGAAGCCGGTACACGAGGTCGATCTTAAGTTTAAGCCGTGCTTGCCTAGGTTGGTCAGTGGATAGGTGACCACTGTTGGTTCCGGCTGTCATTTGTCCATATTTGACAGTCGTTACAGGTAGTCAGTGGCCCAAAAAGCCTGACAATCAGCCTTACCAAGTGATATCGTATTACCCAGTATAAACTGGGTTGTGGAGGTCTGATAGGCAATCGCTTCATGTAAAATACTAGTATTCAGCTGCATCCGGTTAGACTGGAAGCCGATCCCAACATAGTTGGGAAAAAGCTAGACAAAAGATGATGTCATAGCGGTCAGTACTTGCAAAGTGCATGCAAATTTGGCTCTAAAGCAAATGGTGGACCATTAATAACATTTCATAAATTGTTTTTAACAATGAGAGAAAATGATAACAAGACGAGTCCTTACATACATTCAACGAGACGTGTTTACTGACACACACAAAATTGAACATAACACCATGCTTGAAATCCATTAAGGTTTAGACAAAGTTATAAGACACCCAAACATTGTCGTTCATCATATAATAATCTAGAAACAAAGAAATAAAACGTCTAGATAAATATTTAGACTTAAATCTGCTCTTTTGCTGATGAAAGCTTTTGAAAGGTTACTCAAAAGCTATTAATACGTAACACAAGAAACCAAGAAACAGTTCCGGATATTACAAGCATAAAGAATAAAAATTCTACAACCCATGCACTTCATCTCAGCATTGCTTTCAGAAAAGCGAAGCCTCACGATAAAGCCGCGGGAACTCGGGAAGTAACCAATAAAAATGCATTTGAAAAGCTGAACGTTACGTAGCTAGAGCAGTAGGTACAGTCAACAACACCACCCGTCATACTTGGAGTACAAAAACCACCTTTGCTCCTACGTCATAAAAGTCCTGTTAATGTGAACAAAGGCGTCTGGTTGATGGTACCAGCGGAAATGGAACTGACTTGGTGATTCCCGACTTGCGGTGCGGAGAAGAATTACTAATTAGCAGGAAATAAACTGTTGGCGCCGACGTGAGCAGAAATGGTAGGAATGTTGGGAGGTTTTAAATGGAGAGGATGGTGATATACATTAAACTAGTTATTGTTTACAATGTTTATTATGGCTTAAAATGTTTATTGTGGTTAATCACAATTGGACGCGAGGTAAGAATTCATTCCCAAAATATAGCTAAGTGAATTCGCGAGACTTGATTAAAATTCAATAAAACGACATAAAGACCGACTTAAGGGTGCCAAAAGGCACTTATTCTCCCCGTCACTGTCATATTTTTTGGTTTTACCAGACTTGGGAACCCTCTGGTTACGGAAATATTGGGGGTCAAAGTTAAAACTTCTTGACAAGGTTTTTTTTTTAAAATACAAGCTTTTATTGTAAGATTTTCACTATAACACCCATAGTACATACCCCCGGACTATTCAATCCATCCCTCAGCACAATGTTTTGAGTGCGTTACATTGAGTTCCATCCACCACAAAACGAGATTTTTCACTTGTTTGTGGTTTTAGTGGGCTCGCCAATTATTGCTCAACACAATTTACCTGTTGTATTGTCAAAATGTTGACGACCCATATCCAACGTGGCGCTTTTCTCTTCATGCACTCACTGTAAGTCTATAAGCACAGAGTATCTACCAAAGATGCTTAATTGGGTTGCAAGAGATACTCGATGCCAAGTACGTAGGTAGTCTAGGCTCTAAACTTGTTCAAGCTTCTATAGCCGCCCACTATCTACGTAGTTTCATGGTACTAAGGTACCTCAGTCTACGTATGTAGTCAATTAGTAGCCCGATCTATCCAACCGTTCAACTCACTCAAAACACACTGTAGAAGCAAACTCGAGACACGCCAGTGCAAATATTTTGACACACAAGGACCGCAGTTGGGCCGAAATGTGTGGCTTGTGCCAAATTGTGCACGACAGTGTACAGATACGTCTTGTTGTTTTGTCTTTGTTTGATTAAACCTAGTGACGTAGGTATTATTTTGTACCTAAAAGTAATAAAAGTATTGGTACGAGTACTATGCTCAAAAAAAATGTTAAGTTACATTTATTTTTCCTAAACCTATGTATTATGTCAAGTTCACAACCTAAACCTAACCTGTGTTGCAGGTGATTGGATACCACCAATCGTCTTTAATCAATTAATATTACCACATTAATTGATTAAATAATAACAAATCAGATTAATGTTACTGAATCTTAGTAAAAGAAGTCTGTTAACTTAGCAAAAATACTCGTAATAAAATAAAAATAATACGGACAATATTACTTCAGTACAAATAACATCTCTGTATCTTCTTGATATACATTTTGTTCCTCATGTTTCTTTTTATACAAACCACGGCCAGTGAGGCTTCCCGAGGTGTAATACAAAACATTAGTAACAACTAGTTATTTTTAAACTAAAGATACACAATTAAATTATTCTTCAACCGGTAATTTTACATTTTAACAAAACCAGAGACACTCAATTAAAACCCTAATCATTGCTTCTCAGCTACAATTAAAATAAAAACTACAAAAAAAAAACAACTGAAATATTCAATGCGTTCATGAAATTAAATTTTCCAGTCAAAGTTGGTTTATATGAACGCTTCGGGAAAGTTGAAAGTTCAGGTGACATTGTTCTCACACTACCACATAGCTGTAGTGATGTGGCTTCGCACAGTTCGCACTAATTATACCGAGTTATGGAGGCGGTATTCGATGTATGAAAATTATAGTGTGGGGAATCGATTGTAGCCTACACTTGTGCTTGAATCGATTAGTGGTCCGTGCAAGTTGTGGTGTCAATATCGGACTGTTATTATTGGCTAGGAATGACTGTGGTATGAATGAATTGATAATGTTGTATTCGCTGCATATGTTACCTAAGAATAGCAGTTGTATTCAATGTAGTAAATTGAGGAAATCCTAACACAGGTGGTCTTTCTTTAGTCCTGATTCGTAGGTTCGACGTTTTAAAGTACTCATTTTTTAGAAGTTTTAAAAACTACATGCATCCTAAATCCCATAACTTTATAACTCTTTTGTTAATAATTGTTTAGCAAACAGGAATTTTGTTTGAAATATAATCTTCATCAGCGTCGTTCTCCTGGCCTGCAAATTTATTTGGTTTCGGAGCAGCATGCGATCTGAATTGTATGTTTATTTTATTTTTTGATGTAGTTTTTTAATAGAGATCGGATCATAATGTAATACTGCTTCCTGCCCTTGTCCCATTCTGCTTGGGGTCAGCGCAACACGTCTTGTTCCTCCATTGTCCCTTGCCAGACGCCACGTTTATTTCATGATGCATATCAAAAAACGACGGGGTGTATTAAATTTGACGAGGCGGTGTGTGTGTGTGTTTCTGTCTGTGGCATCGTAGGTTGCGAACGGATGAACTGATTTCGATTTTGTTTTTGTTTGATAGGTAAAGTAGTCGGGAGTGTTCTTAGCTATGTTTTATGAAAATTGGTCCAAGATAGCCGCCGCCGCGCCGCCATAAAATGGCGGATTGCATATTTTCTCACAATTTCCTTCAATATGGGTATCAAATTAAACGGCTTGAAAAGTAGAATACTATACACACTGATGAATTTAAATATCAAAGATGGCCGCCATCAAAAAATGGTGAATATTATTTTTCTTTTCACATTACCTTCAATAAGGGTATCAAACGAAAGGACTTGACAAGTATAATATATTGAAAAGGAATGAGGAATACTTACTAACGAAATAAGATGAGGAAAGTGGAGTGATGACTGGTACTTAGGACCTAACAATTAACGAATTATTTTCAGTTTAACTTTTAATACGTATGTGTATTTAATTTTACTTGTAATTTAATTACATTTCATGTAGCATATTTTGGCATTTTTATTGCATGTTTCGAGGATTAAAGATCCTTATTAAAATTTGTTGCACATAATCCGGTTAAAACCTTCTTCATGTTCCATAATGCTTCACATCGTTAACATACCATCAAATACCACGTCCATTATCCTCTCCATAATATAATAATATTTTCACTGGACAAGTTTCCAGTGCGTTATTTAATGAAGTTAGTTTATTAGTTGTCACCAGTTTCACCGACGATTTTAGCTTGGTTCACGATACTGACATAGTTATAGTAGTTATTTGTTAATTTTATTTATGTGGCATTATTGTGGTCTTAGCGGGGAGCAGCGGTGGCCCAGTGGTGTCGGCCCCAACTTATGAACAGTACCTAAGTCGTGGGTTCGAACCCAGACAGGCGCTTTTCTTTGTGTAATTTATGCTCACTTCATTTCCAATGCTCTCAAAACGGTGATGGAAAACATCGTGAGGAAACGGTCATGTCCTAGAACCAAAAAAGTGACTGCTACCAATTCGCACTTGGCCTGCGTGGTGGATTATAGCCCATTCCCTCTCATAGAGAGGAGGCCGTGTCCCAGCAGTGGGAACATTAATAGGATGATGATGATTGAGTTCCCTGTTGTAGACAATGGGAAATAGTGGGTTAAGTGTGACCTTAGCTTGGAAACAAGTAGGAAAGAAACAACATAACATCACGCCTGTAAGCTCCGGAGGGTTAGACAGAACTGTACAAACACATTTTGCCAGTTATGTGAAACTCCCATGTAATATAGGGCGTGCCTTTTACCATCAACCGGACACACAGACAGACTCCGTGGCTGCTACTGAGAATTTCCCCTAGGGATGCCCAATAACATTATGAGTGACCTGGGAATCGAACTTGGGGCGGCAGGACCTCATGCTCAGCAGACGTAAGCGTGCGTTATGGAAAGATATTATTCATTGACAATCGATATGACCCTTTTTTAAACTTTCAAGATCAGAACACATTTATGAAACTTATGCAAACGGGTATATATCGCGAGCCCGACGTTTCGACTGGATTGCACCAGCCGTGGTCGCGGGAAGATTGAAGTATTGGAGGTACCGCCACAGCATCTTCATAAATGTTAATTAGGGTTCATCCCGCGACCGCGCGCTGGTGCAATCCAGTCGAAACGTCGAGCTTAAATTAAAGGTAAAGTTCGCGATAAATACCCGTTTCCATAAGTTTTAAAATCGATATGACTTCAACAACAAATACCTACATGTTTGAGCGGTATCAATAGATATTGCAGGAATCAAAGTTGGCTTCAATTCTCCCCCGCCGTTCTCTCCCGCCCCTTTCACTTCCTGTCGAACGGCGAGAAAGATAAGAGCATTGGCCAGCCAGTTTGTGTCCGAGCAAAAACGTAAGTCTATGTATTTACAATGTTATTACTTACTACACTACTTTTTTAACACAATTCAAGGTGTCGGTAAATCCTTATTATAGAACTTATTTGAATTCAGTATGAGTTTCACTAATCTTAATAGTACAAATAGATCTATATAAAATTAAAAATTATGCACACGTATCAAAATAGTAAATAATATCATGTAGGTATCGGATTAGGTAGTGAAAGCGGGCATTTGTCTTCTAAATTTGTTATGTGGAGGCCTTATTTTAGAAGTTTGAGACTTCCTGAAACGTATGTACAACATTAGAAGTTAAATATAAAAAGATAACCATTCGGGACGATAAATGAAGCAGAGAAATTAAATCACAAATGTAACTGTTTTATATCGTAGTGGTAGTACCTATCTTTTTTCAGAAATACATTACATGATAAGCTTGGCTAATCTTCTAATAAATAATACAACCTAATACAACTTCCGATATCCCGTATTATTTATATTTAAAACAACAAACAGCAACAATTTCCGCACCAAACATTTTTTCATGTTAAAAAATATTCGATTTCACTTAGCTAGCACGCTGACCAAGTTACCCTGACCTATCAAAATACCTCAAACACTCTTAGCATAGGGTGTTTAAGGTTGGAATTCTACTGGATGGCGTGTCGTTAAGTTGGTAGCAGATCATCCACAAAGATTTTGCAAGCAAAATATGAAGATGAAAGTTGGCGGCCTGGCTGTTTCGTTTTTGCGGAGTTTCTGAACGAAATTGCCGAAGACAACGTTGTTTCGGAAGTGGAAATATGGTGTTTTTTCGATGATGGATATGATTAATCACGTAATATGGCGCTGAAGGGGAAACTCTTGATGCTCTGTTGTTTTTTAAAGCGTTGAGAACATCATATTGGAATACAGTTGCATTTTTGTATGTTAGGAGGTGTCAAGTTTTTAATGTTGGGAAAAGCTAAAGTTACGTCATACTGCATAAAACAATAACATAACACTTTTTGTATCGTTTCTTTAGAAATGTTGGTACTTGCCTTAAACCACAATTCCTTTAACTTTTCTTCATAAAACCTTGAAGTTATTTTGAAGTTATTTAAATGCACATACGTAAGTATATCCTCTTTTGCAAATCTCGCTTTCAAAATTAGGTTTGCTGTAAGAAAACCCAACTCTGGGTTAAGCTCGCCTTTGTACATAAGCTATATTATTGCAAGTTATATGTATATTTGTTGTTTTTTTTGTGTGCAATAAAGAATAAGAATAAGAATAAGAATATATAACATGAAAACTTAATTTTATTCCTTTCCCAGTCTACAGGCGTTACTAAGTCACAATTTTATTGTTAAAACTACTGAGAACTGGTACTACTAAACACTACATCATGAATCATCTATCTTTACATCATCATCATCTGCGTAGCCATTTCCCAAATAAGTTGGGGTCAGTTTCCAGTCTAATCGGATGCAGCTTAATACCAGTATTTTACATGTAGTGACTACCTATCTGACCTCCGCCACGCAGTTAGTACTGGGAAATACGACGTCTTTGGTATGACTGGTTATCAGAATTTCCGCCCACTATGTAACGACTGTCAAAGATCTGCAAATGACAGCCGAGACCAACGTATGCTTGCCGAAACCACAGATTACGTAGGAAACACGTACCTTCCTTCACAAAAATTAAAAAAATCAACCTCTTCAAAAAAGTTCTTACAAAAAACTATTTCTTATTAAAACCTCTTACATCCCTAAGGTATTTATCTAGAGCGGTTCGCACCCCACGATCAACATCAGTCGTTCGAGAGCCCTCAAGAGCTGTTACAACCCCCACAGTTCCAAGGAGTTTACCAGATTTTAGACGGTAGGTAGTTTTTTGTGAGGGCAAACAGTTTATCGAGATTTGTCGAAGCTTACTCACAAGATTTGTAGACGAATGTAGATTTTAGATGAAATATATTTCGGTTTTTATCGTATTGTTTTTGTGTTCTGCTGAAGTGTTTGACGGGTTTTACTGTCGTATTGCTTTGTAAATTGTTTTTCTTTATGTGTAAGATTATTTTTCTGAAAAGGATTTACGTTGGGTCGGTAGGTAATTGCCTCGTTCGTATAGTGATCGCAAAGCGATCATTATTATCTTTCTATCTATTGCTTATTATGAAGCACTTTTTTTTCGTATGGGAAATCATCAAATGACCGACTCTGGGCGGAGCGAGAGGCTCAGGTCAGACTTTTACTGACCAAAAACCATCCATAATCCTTCCTCGCCCTTTACGTTCCAGGGTCGCGGTATCTGTTTCGAACAGTCCCGCAGTCCTGGCAGGCTTAGGCCCTTGCAGGCCCCTCCGTTCATGCTGACATCTCTTTGTGGCGCGCGTGGAACATGAACGCGCTGTCGTCACGGCCTGTCGTCACTAGACGGACGGACGGCTAGCTAGCCCATTATATAGCTGACCGTCCACGTGGCCCCCGACGACCGGTGCGTCTCCCGCGGCGGCTAGGACGAGAGGCTCTCTCTTATTATGAAGCCCTGGGTTCCCAGGTTGGATTAAGTGTTTTTTTTTTCCTTTTATGGCAACTGAGGGATTAAGTGTTATTTGATGTTATTCCTGTATCGGCTGACATTTGTACATCTTTGAAAGTTGCTACAAGTAGTCAGTGACCCGAAAGTTTGACAACTAGTTTTACCAAGTGGTATCGTATTACCCAATATTAACTGAGTTGTGGAGGTCAGATGGGCAGTCGCTCCATGTAAAATACTGGTAAGGCTAGGCTGATGTTGATTTAGGATTTCTCAGTAGCAGACCAGAGTTCGAAATGGTGCTCGGTTGATGGAATTAGGCTTGCCATCTTCTTACATTTCCCCCCTTACGGGGGGAAATGTAAGTGCACTACATATAAACTTGTCTGCCCAACCCTTCACGGGTCACAGGCTTGATTTCTGTCTTGTTATTTTCGTAAAGTTATTTAAGTAGCTATTTATGTCAAAAATTGAATACAAACGATTTTCATAAAATTATCTCTAAAACATATTTACGATGCTATTGAAAGGAATCTTTCTCTTCAGTAAAACTTCAGGGATTGAGACTATTCAGACTTATTTCTGTAACAAAAGTAAATTAGTTTGTTTTTCATGGAAAAGTATCCTTTTTTATAAGAGCAACGAACTGTATCTAAACCAGAGAGGTATTATTCTATCTGCACAGGACTTATGGTGATTAGAATGGGTGATTGAACTCCCACCGATTCATGATTTAGCAGATTATTCATGTTAAGTCCTTCTACTCCACTTCTCTTCTTCAATACTTCACTTATGGCTATTTGTTTGGACCTATTTGCCCAAATAAAAACAAAAATTCCTCTGACATTATTTTCCAGAATTTCAAATGCAGTGTCTGTGTGTTTTTCCAAAACCAATGGCTTCGATTCTTGGCTTGGAATATTGATTTTTCAAAAATCCTTAGAGCATTTTTCGCTATTTCTTATAGTTTCGTATTTGGCTATCGAAACCACTTTGTATGATTTATTTCACCACCACGGTTCCCAAAACGGTTTAAAAACGAATACGTTGAGAAGAAACCGGTAGAACCTAGAACTATAAACATGGAAGACACTGTGTTACTGTGTTGTGTATTGTGTGTATTGTTGTTTTGTTGTGTATTGTACCAAGCCGCATTTGACCCGCGTAGCAGATTGCAACTCGTCTCATATCATAGGGAGGAAGCTTATGCCCTAGCAGTTACAACATAATACGCTGATAATGCTATGTGAAGGACCAGAAAAATTGTATTAATGATAATGATCGTCCCATCGATTTCAGCCACAGCAACTGCATTCGATAGCTTTGTAAGGTGGTTGTCGAGACACCACCGACCACCACCACCGAGTGGTGGTGGTGGTTGTGGTGGTGTGCTCTAACTTCAAGATAATCATTACAAATATTTACTATCTACAGTTGTAACTGAATGAAACTAGGTTTCTTCTGTCGACAATATTAATCATGCTTATAAAACAGATAATATTACCTCTCCGATATTATAAATAGAGATTCGAGTCTGTGCGGTGTCTCCAAAGTGATCTATGGCGGTCCACAGCTATAAATTATAGCCGAGAACATTATTAGGAGTTCGTAGACACGCCACTCCTTTGGTGGGAAAGGACGGCCATTTTGTTGATAAATGTATTATGTTGCTTGTTATATTCATGATGGTAATAATGTAGTTGGGATTACTATAATATTGTGCCTGAACATTTATATTGGTAACAATTTTCGTATATTTATGAGCTGGTTTATTTTATTATTGCAGTTTGAGGCGGCATTAACACAAGAGCCGCAGGCGAGGGTGTTTTTGAGCCGATAGTTGTGGTATGATCTTCCGCATAATGGCAATCTACTAGGTGTAAACTGACCCTTCAAGAAGCCGTCGACAAGCATTCTGGTACCAAACTAAGTAACTCTACGCAAAAGTGATTGCTAAGAAACGACTTTTATTCCTTCATCTGATGGTATTTTTGCTGATGGTGTACATAGAGATTCATCAAATGCAGCGACTGACCTCATCTCATTGCATTATCTATTATCAATAACAATCTTAATATCGCAATATCAGCAAAAACATCCCTCGTAACAAACTAACCCCTGCTTCATATTAAGCAAAATGAAACTACAAACATTAACAATGAAACATAAACATATTAATAAAACTATTATTTCCCATAAACGGTTAGCCTGTATCATCAGTTTATGGCGTCATTAATTTAATGGTTTAACGACGCGTTTACTGAAGTATAAAATACTGTTAACAAGCTGGATGGAAGTAATGTTTGTATGGGTTTGGAAAAATTATGTATTTTTGCTAACCATTTGTGTTTTAGTGACTGTGCTTTATTCAAAAATCTACCGAAAAATAATTCGTTTTATTGTTAGCAGCATGTTTGTTTGAAAATATTTCGAGACTTAAA
Organism: Xestia c-nigrum; assembly: GCA_916618015.1. Taxonomy (NCBI): domain Eukaryota; kingdom Metazoa; phylum Arthropoda; class Insecta; order Lepidoptera; family Noctuidae; genus Xestia; species Xestia c-nigrum. The sequence continues at coordinate 21,934,077 of OU745245.1, read as the reverse complement.
GTACTTACGGGATTATATCCGTGATTTTCCTTCGGTTTTTGTTTTTCACGGATATAATCCCGTAAGTACTTTAAGTGTAGTGAAAAACCATGAAAGTCTAACACAGTGCAATATTTCGAGAGTTTACAATCTCTCTAGTTATTTTACAATCTAACGTGTTTGACAATTTGACGGTGACACGTACACAGAAAACAGCCAAACCTAGCCGTTGCTTAGTGCACGTTCTCACCAACACTAAGCGACACTTAGCTGAATGCCTAATACCTGTCTTCACCAACACTGTCACCTAACTGAATGTGTAACGGACGACGAGCCCTTCATAAGAATGTAACTCTAGTATAAATAGTTTTTAGGAAAATAACGGGGACCTATATGTCTGTCTACCCCCGAACTATTATATACTAAAGGGCCTTAAGCCTTACGCAATGATTTGTGATGTTGCATCAGCTTTTGTGGAGGGGATATTGGTCAAGTCAGTACTTGTCCAAAGGGAGATATTACGCAATAAGTTAAACTATTGCATCAGCTAATGGGAAAGTCCATTTTCACGGGCTATGATTGATTAAAGGTCCCTGAGAGACGCAATAGTGCCCCCACAACTTGCAATGGCGTAATAATCTATGTAAGGGGAACCGATTATTTAATCGAGAATCGAGTCAAATAAGAACAAATAGAAACATGTAATAACTTCATTCAACCAGTGAATCAAGGAGAAGTCTTCAAGAAGACAAGGAAGAGCTCCATATAAGACAGATTGTCAAAGATATAAAGTAGATTCATAGTTGTTATCAGTTACCTAGTGTCGTAACAAGTTAATAAGTAAATGAGTCCCACGTTCCCCACGTCGTAATGCGTTATGTACGTTCCTTATGTAAAAGGAACATTTAATAGTGTAAACTCTTGTGCCCCGCTTCAAATATAAGCTATTTTCGACCTCTAATATACAATAAAAGTGTTAAAGTATTCGCCTCTTTAATTTAATACAGTCCACTCTCAATATCTGGGTCCATTCGAGCCGGGTAAGCAGTGAAGTCCCAACATTTTGGTCCTTCAGATCCAGTTAAATAGCGAAAAGTGCCGGTATAATACATAGCGCGTAATAAGTGTTATAAGCGGGCACATAAAACTGTAAGTACTGAACGAAATTAACTTTATATATATCGTGCGTAAATAAAGTTCCGCGATAGGAAAAGTGATATTCTGTGTGCCAAAATCGCGATCATAAGTGCGCGTTAAAAAAGGGTAAGCAGAATAATAGGATTCATAAGCGATATTCTGTGTATCAAAATCGCGATCAAAGTGCGCGTTTAAAAAGGGTAAGCAGAATAACAGGATTCATAAGCGATATTCTGTGTATTAAAATCGCAATCATAGTGCGCGTTAATAAAGGGGTAAGCAGAATAGTGGGACTCATAAGTGAATATTAAAAAGTAAATTGACTCGATTCGCGTTGTGAATGAAATACTAACGGATATATTGTTATAAAACATATAAAAGTGACCGTGTTGTGAATAAATAGTTACGCGTCATATACAAGCGCGCGTTATAGAACATAGCGCACGCCGGATGATAACGTATTGCCGTCGTGACTATATAGTGCCGTATGGTACATAGGGCCGTCGTAAGTATATAGTGCCGTCACAAGTATATAGTGCCGTCACGAGTATATAATAGTGCCGTCGCGGTAAATAGAGGAATAGTCGTGATATAATAACAGCGTTGAAGTGCGGATAAGTGAAACGTCGTAGTGGACGAATCTGGTGAAGTCCAAAACCAGGATAGGACTGTCGCGCATCTTTCTCCCCGCTTAAAGTCAACCTGTAGCGTACCATTTCGAACGATGGTGGTCACCCGAAGCCAGGGTGATGCTGCAGAAGCTGAGGACCGGAGGCGGGCCCTGCAGGAGAGGGCAGACGAGCATAGAGAGGCAGTTCTACGCCAGGAAGCGGAACGGATTCGAAGAGAGAGACTACGGAGGATTTCAATGGACCCGCCCTTGTCACCGGCAGTGACAAGTGAGCAGAATATTATATCTTCACGACCAACTACCGCGCCCCTTACGACAGCAGACACGACCTTAGCAGGACCATCGTCAGGACTTCTTTTGAGTGAAGAACATGAACAAAGGACGAGGTCACCCACCGGATCGGTGAGGTCACATAGGTCACAGAGGTCACAGAGGTCACAAAGGTCAACCAACAGTATTACAACGCGCATAAGGCTAGCCGAATTGGAAGCAGCAGAGAAGCTTGCCGCCATCCGGAAGAAGTCTCTTGACCTGGATGCGGACCTGGTCAAGAGAAGATTAGCCGCCGAAGTATCTGTCCTAGAGGATGAACAGGACAGCCTGCAGGATGAGCCCCTCATCACTCAGGAGGAAAGCCACCACAGTAAAGTGGACGAATGGCTTCAAACGAACCCCCTCAGATCACGGGGGGAGGGGGACCAAGGACCCCCCCGGGAGGAACCAAGGCATATTAAGTTCGACTTGCCACGGGGAAGGTCGCCGACATCGACGAAGCACAGAAACAGCATCGATAACTTGGCAACGACCTTAGAAAGGATGGCAAGACCCCGATTACGGCATACGGATTTACCGGTGTTCTCCGGTAGTGTGAACGAGTGGCTGCCGTTTAGGGCGGCCGTGAACGACACTACCAACATGTACAGTATATCGCCTGCTGAGAACATACAGCGATTAAGGAGCTGTCTCAAGGGAGAGGCAAGGGAGGCGGTGTCCGGCCTCCTACATACTGCCACTGATCCAGAGGCCATCATGAAGACACTCGAACAATGCTTCGGACGACCAGAAGCACTCATCGCTCGCGCCATCGAAGATATGAAGAAGATGACGAAGCCCATGGCATCAGCCTCCGACTTGAATAACTTCGCCATCAAGGTGCAAAACGCGGTATGCGTGATCAAAGCAGTCAACCGAGGAGGATACCTACACAACCCAGTACTGACTAGCGAAGTGCTGGACAAGTTGAGCCAACATATGAAGTCGAAGTGGTGCGACTTCGCCTTCGAGAACGACGACACCACGGAGCCGGAGATAGTAATGCTGTCTCGTTTCCTGATGCGGGAAGCGGATAGGGCGTTACGCCTACGCCCCGCCCACTGGCGCCGCGCCCGCCAACCAGAAGAAGGAAACCAGACAAACAGTGACAGCAAAGAAGAGAGCTACCCCCGTCTACACAGCCGTCGAGAGCCAAGAAGAAAAAGGTCGGTGTCCTAACTGTAAACAAGATCACGTATTAACTAAGTGTCCCAAATACAAGGAGATGAGCGTCAAGAAGCGGTGGGAGTATGTCAAAGCCAACGGCATATGTTTTAGATGTGCTGAAAGTAAACATGGGCGATATAAATGTAAGGCGAAGCCGTGCGGCGTAGGCCAGTGCCGCCGGCCTCATCACGCCTCCCTCCACGACCAGAGGGAAGGCATCAAAGAAGAAGTGACGACCGCGAAGGTTACCGCAGAGCCCAGCAAGGAAGAAGCGGTACTATCGGTGGCGACCAAGTTCGCGGCCGACCAGAAGAAGGTACTGCTGAAGATGTGCCCCATCATAGTCACCGGGTCACGGGGGGAGGTAATGACGTACGCATTATTTGATGAAGGAGCGACCGTCACCCTCATTGATCAAGACCTGGCGACCAGAATAGGAGCTGAAGGGACCTCACGGCCGCTACACATACGCGGCGTGAACATGTCTTCGGAAGTGCAGGACAGCAAAGCGGTACGGGTGCAGGTTAGGAGCATCCGGAAGGACGGTCAGTCACACGAGCTTCGAGCAAGGACCATCAAGGACTTGAGGCTCCATCAACAATCCATCCCAGACAGCCTGCTGAATCACAAGCACCTGCGAGACCTGCCCAGAGAGGAAGTCTGTTACGAACAAGCTCGTCCAGGACTCTTGGTGGGCACAGACCATTGGGAGTGCATAGTGACCAGGGAACTACGAGTCGGTGGCCGCGATCAGCCAGCCGCCTCACGAACGGAGTTGGGATGGGTGGTGCACGGAACAGCACCACGAAGCGTTATCACGCAAAAGGAAGACATACTGCACGTCATCGAGACCGGGAGAAGAGACGAGCAACTACACGATCTAGTCGAAGCACACTTCAAAATAGAAGCCTTGGGCGTCGCCAAGAGACCCCGCGTGAACGAAGCGGACCAGCGGGCGACGACCATCGTGAAGAAGACGATCAAGAAGATCGACGAAGGCTACGAGGTGGGGCTGCCGTGGCGGACTGACAACGTGGTCATGCCACCAAGCTACGGAGCAGCGCTGAGACGACTGAAGAAGATCGAACAGAAAATGGATGCGTCACCGGACTTTGCCGTGCAGTACGCCACACAGGTCAAGAACCTGTTGGACAAAGGATACGCGATGCCATGCGACGGAACAGAAAAGGATAGCCCCGTCTGCTGGTACCTGCCTCATTTCGCCGTACAGAATCCAAACAAGCCTGGGAAACAGCGATTAGTCTTCGACGCGGCGGCAACGAGCTACGGAAAATGTCTCAACGACGAGCTAGCTCTTCTTGTGGAGAGAACAAAACAGGACGTCGGCCCCGCGTCACTACAAGATGAGAAGCATGATCTTCGGAGCAGCCAGTTCCCCGTATATGGCTCATTACGTCCGGGATTACAACGCGGAGCTTCACGGCAGAGAGTATCCCAGGGCCTTAGAGGCCATAACCAAGAACCATTATATGGACGACTTGGTGGCAAGTTACAGCGATCCAGAGGAGGCGTGGAAGGCAGTAGAAGAAACGAGAAAGGTGCACGCGACCGCCGGCTTCACGCTGCGAGGTTGGAGCTCCAGCGACGCGACGGTTTTGCGCGACGTGCCCCAGACACTCCACGCCACCGCCCCGACACAACTAGGAGGGGAGCAACCTGAGAGCAAGATACTCGGGCTGTACTGGAACGCGGAACGAGACGAACTCGGGTTTAACACATCCATGAACCGAGTGCCGTCTGAAGTAAGAGAACAAACTCGTGCTCCCACCAAGAGGGAGGCACTGAGCGCAGTGATGTCCATCTACGACCCGCTAGGACTGCTGAGTCACTTCACAGTACGAGCGAAGATAGTACTCCAGAGCCTGTGGCGCCTACAAACAACGTGGGACACGCCGATTCCGGAGGAAGAAAACGAGCTCTTCGCGGCCTGGCTAGGTCAACTGGAGGAGGTGAACAGACTGCGGCTACCCAGGTGCTACCTTAAGAAGAAAACACAGCGCATCGAACTGCACGTACTGTGCGACGCTAGCGAACAAGCGTACGCGACGGTAGCATACTGGAGAGCAACAAACAAGGATGGGACCATTGACGTCGTGCTGGTCGCGGCCAAGGCAAAAGTAGCACCGCGGCGAGCCCAGACAATACCACGTCTGGAGCTGCAGGCAGCGGTGATAGGAGCCCGACTCGCCGACACCGTCAAGAAAGAACACCGCATCGAGATCGACAGTACGACCTATTGGTCGGACTCCTCTACGGTGATCCACTGGATCCATCACGACATGAAGAGGTACACGCCGTTCGTCGCGCACAGACTCGGGGAAATCGCCGAGCTCACCAGCAAAGAAGAGTGGCGCTGGGTGCCTACGGAGCACAACGTGGCGGACGACGCTACCCGACTCACCAACGCGCCGATCTGCGCAACCGACCGCTGGTTCCGCGGGCCGAGTTTCCTCCGTCTATTGGAGGAGGACTGGCCCGGGACGCCGGCGTCGGAAGACAACGAAGAGGAGGTCCTGCACATTGTGCCGGCCCCTGAACGAGACAGCTGGCTGCCCGATCCTGCCCGCTTCTCCAAGTACGAGACGCTGGTACGCGCTGCCGCGCGCGTGCTCGCATTTATTGATGCGTGCCGCCGCGTCTCGCCTCGACTCGAGCATCGGCACATTGAACGCGCCGAAAGGGAGCTCCTGCTGAAAGCACAGCAGGACAGCTTCCCCGAAGAGTTGAAGAGAATCCAGTCTGCTCGCCCCGTCCCCAGGACGAGTCGGCTGTACAGACTGGACCCCGTATTGGAAGACGGCCTATTACGCGTGCGAGGACGAATTGAAGCCTCTAGCGCGCCTGTGGAGGCCAAGCGACCCATCATTTTGGATGGTCGCCACCGAATAAGTAAGTTGATTGTAATGCGCGAGCATTGCGCCGCTGGGCATGCCAACAGGGAACGAGTCACCAACGACTTACGGCAACGCTATTGGATCATCCACCTGCGACCCACGGTGCGAACTATTGAAAAGACCTGCACATACTGCCGGAGACTGCGAGCAACGCCGCAGCCAATGGCCACGGGAGACCTGCCACGCGCCCGCCTGGACCCCTTCCATCGCCCGTTCACCAACTGTGGTGTGGACTATTTCGGGCCCATGATGGTGAAGGTGGGCCGGCGCCGAGAGAAGCGATGGGGCGCACTGTTTACGTGCCTCACCTCCCGCGCCGTGCATCTCGAGCTCGTCGCAACATTGTCAACAGACTCAGCCATTATGGCGCTGAGAAGGATGGCTGCGCGCCGCGGCTGGCCGCGGCTCATGTATTCCGACAACGGAACTAATTTCAGAGGAGCAGATCAAGAACTGCGAGCGGCTTATGCGGAGTGGACACCGGCACTGCATGAAGAGGGACTACTGCATCGAATGGAGTGGCGGTTCATCCCTCCCGGCGCACCCAATCAGGGTAAAGACTGCCCTCGCTGCGACTCTGCGCGAAAGGGCGCCTGCTGAAGAGGTGCTGCTGACTCTGCTCACCGAAGCGGAGTGCGCCATCAACGCACGCCCTCTGACTCACGTTAGCGTGAACCCCACCGATCCGGAGGCCCTCACCCCCAACCACTTTTTGTTGGGATCCTCCACGGGCCTACCCTCTACAGGGCCTTGTGACGAGGCCGACCGACGTGCTTGGCGGGCCAGCCAGGCCCTTGCCGACCACTTTTGGCGACGCTGGCTGCGGGAGTACCTCCCTACGCTGGTACCCCGCGGCGAGCCGCAGAGCAAACGCCAACCGCCGGAGATCGGCGACGTCGTCATCATCGCCGACAGCACCCTGCCACGGAACGTGTGGCCACTGGGAATCGTCGAGAACATCTACCCGGGACCTGACGGCGGCATCAGAGTAGTCGACGTGAGAACGAGGACCGGCGTCTTCAAGCGTCCGGTCAGCAAGCTCGTCGTTCTACAAAAGGAAGAGAAGGCTGCGCAGGCTACGCCGGGGGGAGAGATGTAACGGACGACGAGCCCTTCATAAGAATGTAACTCTAGTATAAATAGTTTTTAGGAAAATAACGGGGACCTATATGTCTGTCTACCCCCGACCTATTATATACTAAAGGGCCTTAAGCCTTACGCAATGATTTGTGATGTTGCATCAGCTTTTGTGGAGGGGATATTGGTCAAGTCAGTACTTGTCCAAAGGGAGATATTACGCAATAAGTTAAACTATTGCATCAGCTAATGGGAAAGTCCATTTTCACGGGCTATGATTGATTAAAGGTCCCTGAGAGACGCAATAGTGCCCCCACAACTTGCAATGCGTATGCGTAATAATCTATGTAAGGGGAACCGATTATTTAATCGAGAATCGAGTCAAATAAGAGCAAATAGAAACATGTAATAACTTCATTCAACCAGTGAATCAAGGAGAAGTCTTCAAGAAGACAAGGAAGAGCTCCATATAAGACAGATTGTCAAAGATATAAAGTAGATTCATAGTTGTTATCAGTTACCTAGTGTCGTAACAAGTTAATAAGTAAATGAGTCCCACGTTCCCCACGTCGTAATGCGTTATGTACGTTCCTTATGTAAAAGGAACATTTAATAGTGTAAACTCTTGTGCCCCGCTTCAAATATAAGCTATTTTCGACCTCTAATATACAATAAAAGTGTTAAAGTATTCGCCTCTTTAATTTACTACAGTCCACTCCCAATATCTGGGTCCTATCGAGCGAATAAATAGTAAAGACAATCTCAATAGAATGCGTAATGAACGTTTTCACCAACTCTTAACTAGCCAACACTAACTAGTTAGATTACACTAAGTTGGTTAGACTGGAAGTCAACCTTAACATAGTTGGGAAAAGACTAGACAGAAGGCAGGAAGGTATCGATATTATCTTTTATCATCAATTTTGACCGTATATGTCGTGGATTTGATTCTATTGGTGCTTATACGTCCAATTTTATCCCGGTTGGTAGTAGGTATTATTATCCCATGAGATAGTAACCAACTTCCTCACGAGAGAAATTGCAAGGAATAGCAAATAATAAAACTAAAGTTTGTAATCAGCAAACACAAAACAACAAGATGAAAAATAGCCTAATTAGCTCTCCAGGTGCAATAACAGAAACAAACTATTGAAAAATCTATACAATTCAATAAAATGGAAGTGTCTGTTTTAATATCAAAACAACAGCTTTTTTTGAGTGTAGATATGAACATGTATACGGCACATTAACAAAAATACATTTATTTGTCTGAATGTAGATTCCGGCTAATCTCCAAAACGGCTAAACCAATTTTGATAGGACTTTTACAGGCAGATAACTGATGTTATAAGCTGTAACTTGAAGATACTTTTACTTAAAAATAAAACAATCAGGGATCCGTGCCAAAAAAAACCTTGAAATTGTCAACAAAATCCGGTTAAAAAAGGGAAGTCATATTTTTTTATTGTAATTTCAAACGAACTAAGCTGGCGGGTACCAACTAGTCTATAGATATATATACTAATATTATAAACAGGAAAGATTCATATTTATGTATGTAACAAATAAACTTAAAAACTACCGGACCGATTTGAAAAATTCTTTCAGCAATGGATAGCTACATTATCAGCAAGTAACATCACATGCTATATTTCATCTCCATACTCCGACGAGAACGAGATCTACGTGGGTGAATCCACGTGACGTCCACTAGCATTAAGGGTGTAAAACACCTCTTCACGAAGCCGAAAGATACTTGTTCTGTCGAAAGACACCATACCTGGGAACCTTCTAGTTACGGAGATATAGGGGGTCAGAGACAACTTTTTGACAAGTTTTTTTTAAATACGAGCTTTTCTTGTAATATTTTAACTTTTAACACCTCCACGACCCCCGTACTATCCAATCCATCCATCAGCACAATGTTTTAAGTGCGTTTCATTGGGTTCTACCACAAAACACGATTTATAACCTCAAAAAAAAAGTTGTTTCCCACCGATATTTTTTGCGTAAAGTTACTTAGGCCCGTATTACAGAACATCGCTCAATACTCAAGCATTACTTAAAACTAGATTCAAGCCATTTGATTGGTTGAAACTAGCTTTAAGCAACGCTTGAGTTTTGAGCGATGTTCTGTAATACGGGCCTTAGTTTGATGTAAAGAATGCTGGTTAACGCCTTGTGATGAGGTGGTTGACACCCTGTATAATAAAGTAATTTGTACACAAGTAGGTCACAGTTATCCAATACAGCAATTCTTCCAAATGGTTATACTATCAGTATGTATACAAACAATAGCGTAATGGACTGTTACTAGTTGAAGAACAAAAGTGTTACAGTTTAATATTAGAGAGTGCATGTGTAGTAATTAGTCCGAATTTTGTAATGGGATGATTTGTGAGTTCTTTTTTAGGGTTAAGCAATTAAAGTTATGTTATTATTGTTTAGTCACATTTAAATCTAATGTTATAACGGTTCTCAGGTTTTTAAAGTGTGAAAAAAAGAAATTTTTAAACGAATTACAATCCTCTGGCTGACTTTAATTTATTTATTTAAACTTTATGTACAAGAGTGGTACATAGGCATACTTAATGCCAGATAGCATTCTCTACCAGTCAGCTTTTGGGTCAAGACAGTATTGTGTGTGATGGAGTACAATAAAAATACCATTATTAAGCATAAGATTAAAACACATAAATGGGTAATACACAATATATGCTTAAAAATAAACTAATATGATGAAAAAAAACATACAAATTGACCGAAAAACGAGAAACCTTATAATAATTAGTATGACTCGAGTAAAGACTGAGAAGAAAACTTAATTACAAGCTCGTAGTACCCCATTTCGTGGTTTTATTGCTTGACCTGGTGTCAGAGTGTATGTACGTAGTGTAAATGTAACTTATTTTTAACTCCTTTTATTTCAATCGTGCTTGTAAGTGATTGCATTGCGATTATAAATGTCCCTAGATAAATAAAGAAAAAAAGAATTTTACAATTTTTTTTCTGTTTTTCCTCGTAAGAACTTGTAATTGCTTTGCGTTACGTATTTGATTTCCATTTATGTTAGTTCTGTTATTAATCATCATGTAACGTTTTCTTTGTTTCACGATTTTACGGCCTAGGCTGACCTCTGATATTTAAGTATTCATGCTTACTGTAGCACAGTAACACTGCCAAACCGAAATTAATTTAAAACTAAATTAAATTACATTTAAAAATACCCATGGAGTTTATTTGCGGTTCTTCTCCATAGGAAGCAATCCACCTGAACTGTGCACCAGTCTTTTGACGCTTTATGTCAAATAAAATATTTTGATTTTAATCTTGATGAGCCTCAAGATTGAATTACAAAGTTTCTTGAATATTAGGGGAGTAAAACCTCAAAAAGTTCCTTATCATGCAGCACATAACATTGAATTTTGAACAACTAACAACATATTCTAGGTTCTACAATGCAATGCAAACTAAAAGTAGAACTGTGTTGTTGTATTCATTCGAACAGTTTTGTTAAAGCCGAGTTTCAGTTTCACTGTTAGAAAGTTATTTAGTAGTCAAATGTAGTTTACGCTTTAGTAGTATAATATACAACTGTGGGTGATAAATGCATTTAAATGAAACTCCTGGCTAGAATTGTTTAGAAACTTGATAGTTGTATATTTATTCTTCACTGCCATACTGCGACTCTTGCGCCTAAGTATATTTTGATCCGAAGGCTAACTAGATATTTTTTAAGTGAACACAACTTTAGGGGCGTTGAGCACTTTTTGGGTGAATAAAAATTACGGAACTACGTAGCACTCGTAGACGATCTGCTACGGCGTAACACTCGTAGACAATCCGCTACGGCGTAGCACAACAAGGGCGTGCGCGGGGCACAACCCGTAGCAGATATAAATTACTTAGTTTTCACTTCTATTGGCAGTCCCCAAAGACTGCCCCGCGTGTTTATTGACTGCCCTGTTAATCTCGTGGTCGCCAGCGCGACTGCTGGGCCCTGGGCGACCAGGGAGTTGACTATCTGTTCAGGGAAAAAGGGCTATTGGATTTTTCTTTTAGAAATAAATTAGTCGCGAAGTTCGCGTTTTGATAACCCTGTGCCTCAGAAAGCATGATAAACCATTGGTTACATCAGACTATCTATGTCAGCGCACACACTTGTACACGATAATATCTCGCGCGCCGATGATGGCTAATCTCCGCTAAGATTGGCCGCCTTGACCAAAAATAAATAAATAAATATCCCTGGACAATACACACACATACACACACATTTTCTACTGAAGATGGGATTAATACACACAGTGCCATCTAGTGTCACACTAAGCAACGGGGCTTGTCTCGTGGACAACAAATAGTAGATATACTACTTGATACTTTTTACTTTTTATACTTTTTTTGTTTCCATAAATCGGAAACAAAAATCCACATGCTCACCACACAAAACATTCGCTCCTAGCGAGATTCAACCCTGGGACCCTAAGAACGTAAGGGAGCCTCACTACCACTATGCTATTCGGGTCGCCAGAAGGAATATTTAATCGTTCATTAAGAGCCGTTTTTGGTCTTTATTATTATTTTATTTTATTATTATCTCAATCATTTTAGTCACAGTACAGGCTGACCTCAAGATTCACCTAGGTGTATATATGATAGCTAGCTATACGACATAGAAACCTAAGCCCTTTATTATAAGGTGCCTATTGTCATACACAATTGTATTGAAACTCAGCAGACAGAACGCGGCATGCAAATAATGAAAGTTCTCCGACGTCACTGCGTTCGACACACCCTATCATTGTTAAGGGTGAGTTACTAGCTTTATATTAAATAGAAACTATGGTATGCCTAATTGCTATGCTCGGAGTTTCCTTGCGTGATCTAATTAGAAATGAAGACCTCCGCAAGAGACCCAAGGTCACCGACGGAGCCCGAAGAATTGCCAAACTTAAGTAGCAGTGGACAGGGCACATTGCTCGCAGAACGGATAGCCGATGGGGCCGAAAAGTTCTAGAGTGAGGACCGTGAACTGGAAGACGATGCGTTGGAAGACCTCCCACTAGGTGGACCGATGACCTGTTGAAGGCTGCGGGAATCCGCTGGATGTCATTCGCACGGGACTGATCAACGTGGCGACACTTGGAGGAGGTCTATGTCCAGCAGTAGACGTCTTTCGGCTGAAATGATAATGGTGATGATGACAATGTCTTTTGCAAAAGAAAAAACCAACCAATTTAACAAATGTATCTCATCGATCTACTAAAACACAACCTATTTCCCATGATATTTAAATCAACCCTTAACCAACAATAATAACCATATTAACCCTAAATATGCCGCCACCATCTTCCCTTTAACCCTTCGTCTGCAGTACAGCGGCTAATTAAAGTTGGCAACACACGGCGCGACCGCGACGCTACGGTGTTTGACTACGGCTGCGTTTGTGTCGCACTCTCGCACTTGACACGTGCGATTGTATACAATGGTAATTCTATTTGGTGGCGCTTTGACGGAATAATTTTCTAGCGAAAATGGTATTGATACAGCTGTCTTAATTTTGTTTTTTTTTTCACTATTTGTACCTGTTTTACGATACTAGGGAAATTCCTAGTGTGGGTTGCGTTCACAAACAGCCAGATTCGGAACAACTATCTATTCAAATATTTGTTCCGTACGGAATTAGAACCCGCGACACGAAGTGGAACAGCCAATCGCTAAGCCACTGCGCCAACCATGTCATTATACACACACTTGTGCGTTGCCTAAAGTCATCATCGCTTTCTTGTCTTTTTCCCTTTTATTACAAAACCCATTTTCTCCATCGATATATTACGTGCTTAAGTGGTACTGTATGTATTCCTCAATAACTAATTCCCTGCTTTTATAACTGAACAAATTACTAACAAACACAAATCATGTTTTCTATTATTGCAGATGTTTCACGTTGTAGCAAACCAAATAAGTTATTTCTAAGACAGTTATAAATTAAATTTAAAATTAATTACGTACCTGTCCAATTGAAACAGAACGGTAATATGCATCTACTCCAGGCAGATTTAAATCCCTTCACAATATTATCAATTGAAAACAAACCTGAGTCCTAGAATAATCCAAACAACATTAATATGGCAATCACAAAGTGAATAAAATTAATCAACGCGATTGACATTGAAGTTTGTGTCATTAGCAGTATTATTGATGGCTTATAAATTGCATCGGTCTGCATCTGCAATGAGCACAGAGTATAATACAAATGAAGAGCTAATTTAGAACTTTTAAGTCTGTTGCGTGGGTCAGCTAGTTTGAAATAAAAAAATGAAGGTTCTTTGCAGCGTCTGATAACAGAATAATAAAGAACAGGACAAAATTGCAATCAATGGTCCACTACACGAATCCACAAGAAAAGCCACAGTACGGGAGGAATGGCAACGGATTGTAAAGCTTGCCACCATCCCTGATGTCGTTACCTCATCATAATCAGCCTATTAATGTTCCCACAGCTGGGACACAGGCCTCCTCTCTATGAAAGGGATTGGGCTATAATCCACCACGCAGGCCCAGAGCGGGTTGATACTTGGTAGATGTCACATATCTTCGATTTTTTTGGTTCTCGGACCTACCGGTTTCCCCCTATCGTTTTGAGAGCAGTATCGATAAAATAAATTAAATCAAGTAATGCACCAGTCTGTGTTCAAATCCGTAAGTTGCCACTACTGGGCCCCCGCTGCTCTCATTGTTATCAATCACGGAATTATTAGCGAATCTCTCTCTCAGTTAGTTATATTTGTATCCCTTTCAATTCAATTTGTAGACAGGTATATCAATATACATACACTGAGAGGAATTATGTTATTTACGAGTACCTTACATACAAGCACCCATCCACAACAACTCATACTAATGAGATTACTCCAATATTTGCGCGCCCTATCAAAGGGGTCCACGTATTTGAGAAATTTAAGCGGATTTGTCAAGTTTTCGGTGTCCGAGCGGCTGCTGAAATTATGTGCACCCTTGTTAGGCGAGCTGCGAATGACACCGCGTGATGGGCGCTTTGAAAAATTGTTCTCGGACAGAAACATGGAGGAGGGCAAAAAATCAAGGGTTTTGTGTGAGGTGACGGGGTAGGAGAGCTTGTACCGACCGACGTCATCTGTGACGATATGTTGTCACGGGTTTTCGGGAAACATTTTAAATTTTTAGGATAAGGAAATGGGTTAATTATTTTTTAAATTTTGGTAGAATAAGTTAACAGCTTTTAACTGTTAAATTAATTCTAATGTCGTGATCTAGCTACTTTTATTTTGGGTAAGTGATTGTTACTTTGCTCAGACTGGAATGAGGTTTTTTAGATAAAAAATCAATATTATCGTTTGAAATATCCGTTAGCAAATGTATCTTTATAAATATCATAATCGAGAAAAGCTAAATACAAGCCATGTAACATCACGCTGCGACCAATAGGAGTGGAGCATAAATGAAAAATGTTGCAAAAACAAAGTTTTTTTTTCATTTTGTGAGCTATTTCTCTCTTTTGTGACGCAGATGAAGTTGCGTGGGTCAGCTAGTTCTGTAATATAATAACTAATACAGCAGAAAGGGGGTATCGGAACATTGATGGTCAATCAGAATACAATATCGCGTCATTTTACTGTACGCTGATTGACTAGCAATGACGAGGCGCGACTCGTACGAAATCGACGTATAAATTCATTAAGGGGCCGGAGCATGCGTTTTTCATACAAACGTAATACCAAAATAATATATTCATAAGGTAGTGTGCATATATTTCGATTGTATTATAGAATATCCATGTTCCGAAATAAATATTTTGAAAAGACAATGATATAAAGACGAGATACGAGGAATTTTAAATCTCCATAGAAAATTTATTTTTCTCATAAGTCTCGTTTGAATCAGTGTCCTTTCAGAATCAGTGTCTTAAGGCGACTGCATTAGCTAAATTAGCTATGCTATTTGTGGTTCAAACTTTGTCTTAAATACTGTTAGAATAAAGTTCTACTACTGCATTACAAAGTTGTTGTTACGTCAGTCACTGCAGGCGATTGTAGTCGCCTTAATGGATGGATGACCACTGTTCATACAGAATTACAATGTAAACTTTAAGTACGAGTATGAAACTTGAATTTCACCTAAATATCCCAAACTGCTCTTTGGTCTAGTGATCGCAAGCGTGACCGTTGAGCATGCAGTCCTGAGTTCGATACCCAGGTCGGGCAGAGTGTCTTTGAGTATATCCTTCATTTCTCAGTAGCAGACAAGGAGACTGAATTTGAGCTCAGTTGATAGCAATAGGCTCCCCCCTATTACATGACACGTAACGTAACAGCGAAATATGAGTTTATGCATTTCTGCCTGACACTTCAGCGATTACGGATGCGATATTATGTTATGTATTCCAAACTATACAACCACATTAATAAGATAATGATAAAAATAAAATGATGACACTGATCTGCAACTACTGTAAATGACATAATAAAAAAAAACATAATTTATATATTATGCTCTCGAAAGAAAGATTACAGGTTGAAAGTTGATTGAATGATTACATTTTCAAAATGTTTAAGTGTATCAGCAAAACAAAATTGCCAATAATAAATTAAATTCATAATACTATATTGATTACATATCTACTCGTAAGATATACGAAAAATCGTATTTTAAAAGAAATCGGGGAATGTGATTGCGTTTCGTAGCTATGTGTCTTATGAGTGGATTTTTCATGCATAAGCAGAAAGCGATTTTTATCATCGAATATTTTAATACTCATCTCACTCTCGAATATTTTAGGACTCATCATCAAACTAAATAAAATTAATTTCCACAATTCGTCTTCGACAACAATCTATAGTCCGCACCGAGGAATCAGTGGGTTACTTAAATCCTTTATTTATTTAAACTTCATGTACAAGAGTGGTACATAGGCGGACTCAATGCCACAAGGCATTCTCTACCAGTCAACCATTGGGTCAAATAAGACAGCATTGTGATAAAGTACAATAAAAATAAAAATAAACATGCCATTTTACAAGAATAAAATCAAACACATAAATGGGTACCTACATACTAATGCATAAATAAGCATATAAAATAAACTAATATATATTAAAATACATACAAATAATCCGAAATACGAGAAATCTTATAATAATTATTACAACTCAAATAAAGGCTAACAATTTAGACAGGATTTAAATAAAACTTCCGAATTGCTCTTTTGAAAGCCAATCATCGGTGGTTTTATTTCAAATTATGAAATCATTCTATGAGGGTAGGAAGGATAACATCGTGAGGAAACCGGCATGTCCTAGAACAAAGAAGTCGATTTATGTGACTTCTACAAACACGCACTGGGCCCGCGTAAGAGGAGGCCTGTATCCCAGCAGTGGGAACATTAATAGGCTGATGATGATGATGGTGATGATGAAAAAAACAAAAAGTAACAAAACCAAAAATATCTTACAACTTGAGCCACTCCAGAAAATCTCAGCCGGCCTTTTCCAGGAACCGGGATCAACCTCGAATCGAGATCGTAACTCGATCATATTGTAACATGATTACCGGGGTTCCAAGTACTCTCGATGGAAGCTTTTATCTATAATGGTGTGTTATATTGTGTATCGAGAATGTTCCTATACGATTTCATGTACTATATAGGTATAGTCTTGGAGGAGGTATAGTAAACACAGCATAGCGATATTATCTCCATTGTTAACATTAGAAAGAAAACTTGACTTTTTTTAGGCCGACGACCCTTTTTTTTTTTTTTTTTTTTAAGAATTTTTTTTAAGAATGGGAAATCATCAAAAGACCCCCCCCCCACTCTGGGCGGAGCGGGAGGGAGTGTCAGACTCTTACTGACTAAAAAACCATCCATGTTCCTTCCTCGCCTTTTACGTTCCGGGGCCGCGGTATCTCTTTTGAACAGGCCCGCAACCCCGGCAGGCCGACGACCCTCAGACAGTGATTCGGCAGTGGTTTGCACCTAACTCTGAAAGTAAATATAACTTAGCTGGGCAAGATCATATTGTTCCACCTGCACAGTTTCTAGACGACATTTTAATAATAATATGAGATGAATAAACCATGTACTATATTAAAATTACTGTATTAATTCTGGACACCTTTTCGATAAATCTATTCCTGTTATCTGTTTAAGGCTTTAATTCATTGGTTTTTATTCATAATAATGACTTTACAAACATTCTACACTAAATATAATATACCTACATTAGCTTATAAATAATCAGCTCTTTTATAGTGACTGTAACATAACCTCACTCTTCTCTTCTTAGTCGTTATCTTCATTGTTGAAGGTCGTGTCTAGTCTGAGGTATTGATCACTCGGTGCACTATAATACTCTTCCACGTTTTTTTGTTCTCGGCGGTCATAAAAGCTTCGGCTATTGATAGGCCAGTGAGCGTCCTTATTCGGTTTGACCAACGGGTAGGTGAGCTACCGGGTCGTCTTTTCTCGTGTACTCCTCACTTTTAATAAACCTCAAATAACTCAGTCCTCAGATTATCAAACTTACATATTTTTCAGCGAGAGACTGATAAATCCGAATCTATTTATACACGTGACGGTTTTATAGCCTATTTTTACCTATCGAAAATCCGATCTCACCAAGTGATGATGACCCCACCCATCTTTTTCCCGCCCTCACCAAGTGTTGCTTAACCCCGCCCATCCTTTTCCTGACCTCACCAAGTGTTGCTTAACCCCACCCATCATAACTGCATAACAATCGCAATCCAAAATTACGTTCCAATTTTGGATTAAATCACTACATTGAACCAAAGTCCTCCGCCGCGTCCATCTCTCTCTGTCTGTCTGTTCGCGTCGTTTTCCCGACCTCACCACATATTGCTTAGCCCCACCCATCGTTTTCAGAACCTCACCAAGTGTTGCTTAACCCCACCCATCCTTTTCCCGACCTCACCAAGTGTTTCTTAACCCACCCATCCTTTTCGCGACCTCATCAAGTGTTGCTTAACCCCACCCATCCTTTTTCTGACCTAAGCAAGTGTTGCTTAACCCACCCATCCTTTTCAGAACCTCACCAAGTGTTGCTTAACCCCAGCCATCCTTTTCGCGACCACACCAAGTGTTGCTTAACCCCACCCATCCTTTTCCTGACCTTAGCAAGTGTTGCTTAACCCACCCATCCTTTTCGCGACCTCATCAAGTGTTGCTTAACCCCACCCATTCTTTTCCTGACCTAAGCAAGTGTTGCTTAACCCCAACCATCCTTTTCCCGACCTCACCAAGTGTTTCTTAACCCACCCATCCTTTTCGCGACCTCATCAAGTGTTGCTTAACCCCACCCATCCTTTTTCTGACCTAAGCAAGTGTTGCTTAACCCACCCATCCTTTTCAGAACCTCACCAAGTGTTGCTTAACCCCAGCCATCCTTTTCCTGACCTTAGCAAGTGTTGCTTAACCCACCCATCCTTTTCGCGACCTCATCAAGTGTTGCTTAACCCCACCCATCCTTTTCCTGACCTAAGCAAGTGTTGCTTAACCCCACCCATCATTTTCGCGACCTCACCAGGTGTTGCTTAACCCCACCCATCATAACTGCATAACAATCGCAATCCAAAATTACGTTCCAATTTTGGATTAAATCACTACATTGAACCAAAGTCCTCCGCCGCGTCCATCTCTCTCTGTCTGTCTGTTCGCGTCGTTTTCCCGACCTCACCACATATTGCTTAGCCCCACCCATCGTTTTCAGAACCTCACCAAGTGTTGCTTAACCCCACCCATCCTTTTCCCGACCTCACCAAGTGTTTCTTAACCCACCCATCCTTTTCGCGACCTCATCAAGTGTTGCTTAACCCCACCCATCCTTTTTCTGACCTAAGCAAGTGTTGCTTAACCCATCCATCCTTTTCAGAACCTCACCAAGTGTTGCTTAACCCCAGCCATCCTTTTCGCGACCACACCAAGTGTTGCTTAACCCCACCCATCCTTTTCCTGACCTTAGCAAGTGTTGCTTAACCCACCCATCCTTTTGGCGACCTCATCAAGTGTTGCTTAACCCCGCCCATCCTTTTCCTGACCTAAGCAAGTGTTGCTTAACCCCACCCATCATTTTCGCGACCTCACCAGGTGTTGCTTAACCCCACCCATCATAACTGCATAACAATTACAATCCAAAATTACTTTCTAATTTTGGATTAAATCACTACATTGAACCAAAGTCCTCCGCCGCGTCCATCTCTCTCTGTCTGTCTGTTCGCGATAATCGTTTTCCTGACCTCACCACATATTGCTTAGCGACCCATCGTTTTCCCGACCTCACCAAGTGTTGCTTAACCCCACCCATCCTTTTCCCGACCTCAACAAGTGTTGCTTAGCCCCACCCATCCTTTTCGCGACCTCACCAAGTGTTGCTTAACCCCACCCATCGTTTTCCCGACCTCACCACGTGTTGCTTAGCCTCACCCATCCTTTTCGCGACCTCACCAAGTGTTGCTTAACCCCACCCATCGTTTTCCCGACCTCACCACGTGTTGCTTAGCCCCACCCATCCTTTTCGCGACCTCACCAAGTGTTGCTTAACCCCACCCATCCTTTTCCCGACCTCACCACGTGTTGCTTAGCCCCACCCATCCTTTTCGCGACCTCACCAAGTGTTGCTTAACCCCACCCATCCTTTTCCCGACCTCAGCAAGTGTTACTTAACCCTACCCATCCTTTTCGCGACCTCACCAAGTGTTGCTTAACCCACCCATCCTTTTCCCGACCTCAACAAGTGTTGCTTATCCCCACCCATCCTTTTCCCAACCTCAACAAGTGTTGCTTAACCCCACCCATCGTTTTCCCGACCTCACCACGTGTTGCTTAGCCCCACCCATCCTTTTCGCGACCTCACTAAGTGTTGCTTAACCCCACCCATCGTTTTCCCGACCTCACCAAGTGTTGCTTAACCCCACCCATCCTTTTCGCGACCTCAACAAGTGTTGCTTAACCCCACCCATTGTTTTCCCGACCTCACCAAGAGTTGCTTAACCCCACCCATCCTTTTCGCGACCTCACCACATATTGCTTAGCCCCACCCATCGTTTTCCTGACCTCACCAAGTGTTGCTTAATCCTACCCATCCCTTTCCCGACCTCACCAAGTGTTTCTTAACCCCACCCATCCTTTTCCTGACCTCACCAAGTGTTACTTAATCCTACCCATCCCTTTCCCGACCTCACCAAGTGTTTCTTAACCCCACCCATCCTTCTCCCGACCTCAGCAAGTGTTACTTAACCCTACCCATCCTTTTCGCGACCCCACCAAGTGTTGCTTAACCCACCATCCTTTTCCTGACCTCACCAAGTGTTGCTTAACCCTACCCATCATTTTCGCGACCTCACCTAGTGTTGCTTAACCCCACTAATGTATGTAGTTACAGAATTTTAACCATCAAAATCATCAGTACAACCGTCTAAGTTCATATGAGTCGATGAACGATTTTTGACAGGTCAAAGTCGTTCCTATACGTGAGCTTGGAGGGTGGTATTGATGATTTCGAAGATCATAATTCCGTAACATGCGTCTTGCAGTCTCGAACTATATTTAATGTTCAACTTCATACAACCTGCTACTGTCCTGCAAATGGCAAAAAAGTAAGAAAATTAGAATTTCGCGGGCTACCCTGACGCTTTTACCTTAACCATGATCAGTAACATTTTATATTGCACACTTTCCATGGTCTTGGAGTAAATTTTTAATTCTATGCTTCATACATAATTATGGTCAAAAACTTCATATTAACCATTACTACGAGTACATACAAAGTCTTCTACCGCGTCTCTCTGTTCGCGATAAACTCAAAAAGTGCGGCACCCCAATAGTGTTTCTCATGGAAAGTTTTAGTATATAACTAGCTGACCCACGCAACTTCGTCTGCGCCACATAGGTATATGAGAGAAAAAGCTCACAAAAGGAATAATTTTTCCCCGTTTTTTTAAGATTTTTCATTTATGCTCCGCTCCTATTGGTCGTAGCGTGATGTTATATAGCCTATAACCTTCCTCGATAAATGGGCTGTCCAACACTAATAGCATGCATGCTTCAATAGCGTACTTTCCCATTGAAAGTCATCTTTTAAGGGGCCTCGTCGTTGTTATGAAATTATTTTGTTACGCGAATTATTTTTTTCAGTTATATTTCCCAAGATATTCATCTAAATGAAATGGTGTAAATGGCAATTTTGGTCACAATGACTAACGTATTTATTTTGATAAAGATTAATACTATGTCTGTAAAAACACCTTCGCAAATGAAGCATTATTTATGACGAAATTTTAAAATCATAAAAATGGTTATTGTGAGTCAATCTTCAAAGATAGACATAATTATGCTGTCGCGGCTGAACTTTTTAAGAGCAATAATTCCTTAGTAACGTCCTTAATTCCTTAGTTCCTTAGTTCTTTTCATGTAACTTGTACTGTTTAAGCAGCGCACGCAACGGAAGCTCTCAAAAAGGAATCATTTTTCCCGTTTTTGCAACATTTTTCATTTATGTTCCGCTCCTATTGGTCATAGTATGATGATATATAGCCTATAACCTACCTGGATAAATGGACTATCCAACACAAAAAGATTTTTTCAATTCCAACCAGTAGTTCCTGAGATTAGCGCGTTCAAACAAACAAACAAACTCTTCAGCTTTATAATATTAGTATAGATATGTACGCCGCGGGCATCAACTAGTCAATACTAATCTATGGGTACTCGTACTAATATTATAAAGCTGAAGAGTTAGTTTGTTTGGTTGAACGCGTTAATCTCAGGAACTATTGGTTGGAATTGACAAAATCTTTTTGGGTTGGATAGTCCATTTATCGAGGAAGGCTATAGGCTATATAACATCACGCTTTGACCAATAGGAGCGGAGCAGCAATTAAAAATGTTACAAAATCGGGGGAAATTTTATTTCCTTTGTGAGCTTTTTCTCACTTATGTGACGCAGACGAAGTTGCGTGGGCTAGCTAGTTCAATATAAATCGAAGAATGGTTTTAAGTCAATCGTAGTGCAAAGACATGATACCAATTCACTACCTATCAGTCACCAGCCTTATGCAGCTTTGTGCAGGTTATCTCATCTAAACTACTCGTAAGCTATCTGGTGTTATTAGATGCCTTAAACTAAATCATCTACAGGCAAGCTCTTCACGCTTGGCATCCTAGCTACAGGCTTTGAGCTTAAGTGCGGTTGGCTGCGTCTCTTCTAGCGTTGGGTGTACAATACAGTTAGTGCAAAGGTGTCTGTGCTAGCAGTTTACACTATTATAAGTTTCTTAATTTCATAATCATAATCAAGCTAATTATTGAATGTGTCTAAATAATAACAGCCGCTCGGTTCGATCGTTAAACTATACTTTGCTAGGTTGCTCTGTTCATGACCACCCTATTAGATACCGGGTTTCCTCCGAGCTTCGGGAGCTTAAAGCACGTTGAGCTGTTGGTCCCGGCTGTCATTTGTAGATCTTTGACAATCGTTACAGGTAGTCAGTGGCCCAAAAAGTCTGACAACCAGTCTTACATAGTGGTATTGCATAACCCAGTACTAACTGGGTTGTGGAGAATTACTAGTATTCAGCAGCATCCGCTAAGACTGGATGCCGACCCCAACATAGTTGGGAAAAGGCTAAGCAGATGATGAATCAAGCTGAATGAATGGTTGAATTATTAACATCCTTACATAGTGACAAACGATGTAATCAAATCTTGGAAGTCATTTTCTCCCTATTTCTATTTGTCGTATTGAAGTGCAAGTTTGTATGTTCATGATGACGACTGATGTGATGATGGAGCCAGGAAGTAGACAGAGGATCTTTACAAAGGCTTCTACTAAACCCCCTTGAGTTTCGGTTTATACAGGGTTATTTGTAAAACACCGGCAACCTCGCAGGAGTGGATTGCTGACATCTTAAACAACAACATTTGTTTTACGACTTTTGGGAAAACAGGCAAAAAAAAATCGAATTCTCAAGCAAAACTCCATCAGCTGTTCGGACAAATGTATGGAGAGTTGATTTTTTTTTGTCCGTTTTCGGAAAAGTCGTAGAACAAATGTTGTTGTTTAAGATGTCAGCAATCCACTCCTGCGAGGTTGCCGGTGTTTTACAAATAACCCTGTATAAACCGAAACTCAAGGGGGTTTAGTAGAAGCCTTTGTAAAGATCCTCTGTCTACTTCCTGGCTCCATCATCACATCAGTCGTCATCATGAACATACAAACTTGCACTTCAATACGACAAATAGAAATAGGGAGAAAATGACTTCTCGACTAGTTTAGATGACACCATTAGATTTCATTGGGTGTTGCGGTTCTTATGATGTGTATGAGGCAGGAAATGGATAGTTGAACTCAAAATAGATAATTTTAAGTAGGTACTGTACGAGCTAATCCGTATCAATACATGCTATCATCGACGCGCAGCGAATGAATTAAATAAACAATTTTACGTCAACGATCTGTAGTCGCATAACACCATTTGGAGTCACCAGACTCATTCGTCATTTATCAGTTTTGGGTGTTCTCTCAATCATCATCAGCCTATTAATGTCCCCACAACTGAGACATAGGACTCCTCTCTATAAGAGGGAATTGGGGAAATCCCCGTAGCTGTCACATGTCTTCGAATTTTTGGTTCTAGGACATGCCAGTTTCCTCACGATGTTTTCTTTCTCCGTTTTGAGAGCAGCAGTGATGAAATAAATGACACAAAGTTATGCGTCTGCCTGCCAAGGTTCTAACCAGCGACTTACTGTTCGTAAGTGGGGGCCACCCACAGCCTTTCAATACATAATTTCAATAATTCTATCAGGCCATCACTTAAATGTATCTTACTCGTAAATTGGTTTTTCGAGCCGCTACGTCATAAAAGCGTGCTATTTGTTTTTTTTCACTACGTTATTTTAACATCATTGACCTCCACTCAATGAGAGGGAAAAGAGGAGGCCGTAAATATATTGCACGTGTTACCAGTTCGTGTATTGGTAGATGTCAACACTCTTCGATTTTTTTTGTTCTAGAATATTAAGTTGCTCCGCGACGATTCAGTACACCAATATAAAAGCAATGATAAAATACCAAAAATAACACAAAATAAAAAGTCACAGTTCAAACGTAAACCACAATAAAACTAAGTATAGCATATAAGTACCTATTATCATTTTCAGATAATTATAATTATTGTTCCAGAAAGTACCGGTACTTTATTGCAACAATACAATGTAGGTACAAATATTTCGACATCGAATTCATACGAGAAATTTAATTAACATTGATCTGATTAGTGATAAATTCGCTTTGTAATTAATAAAAGCGCATTACGCAGTACACATGTTTTGTTCGGGTTGAGTACCTATTAATTATAGGTACTCGACATGATTTATTTGATCATGGAAATGAAATAGATTTTGTGTGAAACTGACAGCAATTTAATAGTGTCTAACTAGGTAGCTACCTACATTATTTTATTTATAGTTATATTGCATTATTTTATAGTGTTAATAATTTACATACGCATTTTAAATAGAAACAACGAGCTGCGTTATAAACAAAGCAAATGCGCCTGTAGTGTTCATTTTGTTTGGAGAACACGTGATCGCGCCGACAGAGGCGAGCCATCTTCTGATGTTCCGAACAAATTAGTGAAGTATAACCACGGAAATCGTTTTTTCTTCTCCAGATTGACGGTTGATTCTTCTTCGGATCGATGATAATTCCTTAACAGTACCAACTAACAAAAAAATGAAAATGTTTCAGCCACAATCAATAACAATTTACTTCAATGGTTGGCACATATTGTATTTTCTTTACACATCGTCTTCTTTTAAACCTCAATAGTTTTTCAGGAGATTGGCTCATTATTTTCTTCTTGTCATACTTAGAAAAAACAATGAACAATATAAGAGAACATGAAGAATTCTTTTGATTTTCGTAGAAAGTTCAATAGTATCTTTCTATCGGCAGACGTATTCATTTCCTCTAAGCTTCTCATTCGTACGTTGAGAACTGATATATACTGTACAGGTGTATGGCAGCAGTTCAACTCCAGGTCCAGCTCAATATTATCTCTGGTGACGCGACGATCTACGCAGGATCGCTGGTAGTGAGAATTATAATAGTGTGTGTGTGTGTAACTTGTGAGAGCAGCGGTGGCCCAAGCCCAATGGTGTGTGTGTGCCTGACGCAGTTCACAGGAGTTGCACTGAAGTGCATCGATAATGTTAATAGTTGATTGTTTAATTGTAGGTTTTTTTTAAATCTAAGTCTGTTTATTTTTTTTTTATTTGTAAGTGAGTTTTTGGTAGTAACATCGCACTGGCGTTATAGCTGTTAAGGTGTTATTTACATAATTTTAAATAAATAAATAAATAAATTCTACCAATCCGCACTGGGCCAGCGTGGTGGATTATAGCCCATTGATAGTGTATAGCTTGAATGATGTGCGATTGTAAGAGGGTACTGTTTTATTTGATAAAATTTCTACACAATGTATTTTGTTCTGAAATAAATGACTTAGACGAAGTAATTAGATGTAAATTTTCGTAATCATGTAGTGCCTAGTGGCTTAACTACGTAGGATAAGGTCCTGGGTTCAATTCCCAGGATTTGTACCCTGTTGACGGCAATGGGTTCGCTTTTATTGCCGTCAACAGGGCACAAGAGCACCCTAAGTCTAAAGGGATTAAAGGTGCGATGCTGTTTCACTTCTAGAATAAAATAAATAGCAGTCTGACACAAAAATGTTTGCACAAAAGAGGTGAAACTAAGGCTTCTATTAGCGGAATTGTATAAGTTCTCTTTCGAAGGAATAAACCGATCCTTCTGCTTTTAGTCTCCATCGCACCGGAAGCTGTGAATATTCGGCGCGACGGTTGCAGCGCCCCTGCAGCAGACTGCTACATCCGGTTTCAACTTCCTGCTCTTTCCAAATCACGGTTTTTAGTTCGTAAACGTTCTATTGGTTTTATTTATATTTTCCTTTCAACAGGATCGCAAAAAGTTACCCTAAGCTTGGAACTATTTACCTTGTTACGCTGTTGTGTTTTTAGAAACCTAAAATAATGGCTGGAATTATCTGATTTTACCTGACCACGGTAAAATAATTTTAGCAGTCTATTTCATTTGTATGCGATATGCGTATTTGTAAGATTTCTATTTACCACCGGAGTGCCTAAACTACTTTGTCGCTTGTCAATTACGGTCCGAGTGACTTGCTACATTTTATGTGATTAAAATCTAAATGGCATGTATGTTATATGAGATTCAAGTTATTATTTAAAAACAATTATGTCTTGTTTATACATTTTAGTTGCCGAGTTTAAAATTTTTGTGTTTATTACCTTTGAAAATAGTGATGCTGTCTTACATTCCGTAAAATAAAAATACTGAAGTTATAAATAGCATTAATTTTCACTAAGCGATACCTGGATAACGTACAGCACAATATAGAGAGTCAATAACAAAGTTTCAATTTCAGAAGTCCACGTCACCTGACGTATCGGAGCCAATATCTAAACACCTGGACGCCAATACTTGTGTATAACATTTACAAACTTAGGTCCATGCAAAAAGATGACGGTCTGATTATCTAAAATCAGCTGTTTAAAACACATTTTTGTAGAGGAACACGTCACAGTGACAACTGGTTTTCGATAATCAGACCGTTATCTCTTCGGTGAACATGGACCCTAAGCAGCTAATGTGGAGAGAGATATACGAATCGATGTCATCATCACTCTCTCCTGCCTTTATCTCAATTTATTCTTCTTCTTCTTCCATACTTCTACACTCACTCTATGTTTATTTATTTATTTATTTCAATTTTAGGAAAACTTACAGCTAAACAGACAGCGAGTAATAGCTTAAACAAAAAATCAAAGTGTATTAACTAAACCCACCGTAATAAAAATAGTAAAAACGGATTTTGTATCTACACTCGAGAGCAATGAATCCGGGTCACTTAAAGAATGTTAAATATCTCGGAAACTAAAAATGATAGGTTAATGCAATAAATTGTATTTAATAGACTATGTAATACTCCTTAAATAAAAGTAAAAAAAATATGAGTCACCATACATTTTATTAACACAAAATTACACAAAGAAAAAAACTGCTGATCTCTCCTTAAAACAAAAATAGGAAACATGAAATTTTTGAACTTTATTACGATTTTCTTGAATTTTAATACTTCGTATTGCCTCCTCGTGCTTCCATTACTGCGTTTACGCGGTTTGGCATGCTGTACACCAAGTTCCTTATACGATTTTGGGGAATATTCTCCCATTCCTCTGTGAGAGCAATTTTGAGCTCACGAAGCGTGATTGGGGGAGGGTTTCGTTGTTTTACGCATCTGCCTAGCTCGTCCCAAGCATGCTCGATCGGGTCGATATCCGGGCTGCGCGCTGGCCACTCCATACGAGTAATGTTCATCTCTTGAAGGTAGTCATTCACAATCCTACCTGTATGAGGTCGGGCATTGTCATGCATAAATATAGCATCCTCACCTAAATTGACCATAAATGGACCAACATGATCATTGAGGATTTCTTCCACATATCTTACGCTAGTTAAAGAGCCGTTTTCTATGATCACCAGCTCTGTGCGACTTTCAGAAGAAATTCCGGCCCACACAAGTACAGACCCACCACCGTAGGCTACTTTTTCTTCGATGCATGCTTGCTTGAATCTTTCCCCTGGTCTTCGATACACTCTGTGTCTTCCATCGTGCTTGTAGAGCATAAATTTTGATTCGTCGGAGAACATAACTTTTGACCAATCTTCAATACTCCAATTTACGTGGCTCTGGGCATATCTTAGTCTTGAAATACGATGCCCACGCTCCAGTTTAGGGCCGTTTGCAGGTCTAAGGGGTTTTAAGTTAGATTCAGCAAGCCGACGTCTTACTGTCCATGCACTTGGGTTACTTCCTCCGAGGCGTCGAAACTGATTTGTGAGTTCAGTTCCTGTGAGAAAGCGATTTCGAAGCATGGTGTTCACCAAGACAGTCCTGGCTGTATCGCGCTGACTCCGGCCGGTTTCCAGCATTGTAAGTATTCTGGTGCATTCTTCAGGCGTAAGCGACATAATTTCAGCTTGAATAATGAATATAGAGCACTATCAACATGGTTTATGTACCCACATATATGACAGATTACAAACAAAAGCAAAACCAAATGCTGTAATTTCGTAGTTCCATCTTCGAAAGTGGCCCTTTTTCAAATTTGATTTTTTATGATATAACTTTACAATAACTAAGAAGTTTTAATACCTTCATTTAAGGAGTATTACATTGTCTATTAAATACAATTTATTGCATTAACCTAGCATTTTTAGTTTCCGAGATTTTTAGGATTCTTTAAGTGACCCGGATTCATTGCTCTCGAGTGTATTTCAAACCTTGTTACTAATGTCAAATTATGACGCATCAAACTGGATTACTTTTTATTAAAAAAAAGAACCAAAAGTGCACATCGTTTCAAACAATATTAAATCCAGGTTTGTGTACGTGTGCTCTCTTTAAAGTACTATGGATTATGCGTTTATCTCAAAAGTTACATTGACGGAGTTAATACACTTTGATCTGTTACTCCTCAAATGGCCAATTACAAGTTTTCACATGAATGATAAATAATATGACATGCAAAAAAAAGACTTATACTCTTCTGTTTGGTGTTATATATGTCACCGTCAAATTGTGAACAAAAAAACAAAAAATACGTGTATTTGTCGGGTTTAGGTCCGGCTGCCCATCTTTAGAACCAAATTTAGTTCGTTTTTAAAGGAATCTGCTGCGACCTGTGTGATGTACGTTATGTATAAGTACCTACTATGCCTAACAGAAAAAAAAAAATTTAAAAACAGGCATAAGGTGGATTTATCGGGTTTTGTTCCGGAGCTCCTCAGTTTTCTTCAATTTAGCGGTACTAGTATTAAAAATGTCAATCTCAGCTTCCTGGCAGGCTGGCATGTTCTTCAATATATTTTAGAATGTCTGAAAGGAGACAATTTTTTTTGTTCGAGGATTAGGCCACCCACATAAATTGTAGCATTTAATCATGAAACTTACATTGATTTCTTACTTATAACCTCTAGATTCCAGTGTTTAAATAAGCTAAGCATTGTCTAACCGGAATAAATGCGAAAAATCTGCAAAAACACTTACGAAAACCAAAATAAACAGAAAAAGTAAATGTCAAAATAATGAAGTTGTCTGTTTATAACGTTCCGTGCCACGGTGATTGTTTTAACCATCTATGCGATTTTAGTGTAAACCTTTAGAAATAGCATTAAAAAAGCTCACAGTTTAAATAATATTTATTTTTACATTCTTTCTGATTCTATAATAATTATAGCACATATGATTATCAACGGGTAGGTACCGTACTTTTTTCAGTAAACAGAAAAAAACGCCCCTATTCACATAAGTATTTGCTGTCAAATGACATTGACCACAACATGAATGATTTGACTCGCAAAAAGATATCATAACATTGCTTATTTATTATGATTTTAGGATTCCGTTTTCATTTCTACGTAATATTTCGTTTAATACCATAGTAAAATGGTTACTTTTTTTTGGTGTTATTATGAATAATAAATGCAACGACCAGGTGGGCCCATAAAAAACTATCTCCTTTAAATTTTCTTTTTTCATGGCTTTTGCTATGACACTCGCTGTCAAGGCTTTACGTATATATAAAAAGCTTTCAACCGAATTACTTAAATTATTTCATCAGGTTGGTGTGTTTCCGCTGACCTCACCGCTCGTCGTCCCACTAGTGGGGTCAGCGAGAAATGATAAAATAATCAAATCTTTTCCGTCATTATTACCTCTAAAAAGTCACTTTGTCTGACTGAACCCTCTAGTAAAAAAGAAACTTTTTAAAATAGTGTTGTGGTAGGTTTTTTGTAATAAAGGAAGTTCCAAAGAATTGAGACAAAATAATCGCCAAGGCTATGCAATTTCCCTGTATTCATATTAAACTTGTACTCAAAGCATTTTATTT
Organism: Xestia c-nigrum; assembly: GCA_916618015.1. Taxonomy (NCBI): domain Eukaryota; kingdom Metazoa; phylum Arthropoda; class Insecta; order Lepidoptera; family Noctuidae; genus Xestia; species Xestia c-nigrum. The sequence continues at coordinate 21,903,806 of OU745245.1, read as the reverse complement.
TCCGTTGCGATGTCACGAGTCAGCTTGACACCCGAGCTGGACGCCCAGCCAATATCAGGTAAGGAAAATGATATTCTGTCAAAGGAGACTGCGCAAAAATGTAATTCACTTGGACATTATCAGTCTGTTTTGTAGAATAAACCAAAACATTTGTAATTTCATAATGATATATTGACGATCTGTGGCTTTGCTTCTCATGTATGTCATTGTAGGTTCAAATCTGGGCACTTACCAACAAGACTTCTTCAATTCGTGAAGACTTTATACGTGTATCCTGAACATCACCAACTTTGGAGAAGCAAACTTCTGGGGAAAACTTGGACTTAAAATAATATAAAAGTCTGAAATCGCTAATTGACTTCTTAAGCAAGCGTGGTTGTAAATGCTTGTAAATATTCTCTATATGGCAAGAGGTTTTTGCCCTGCAGGCAAAAAATAATATACTGATTTATCAATTATAGTTATATTGTTTGATAGCTAGTCTATAAGATTCTAAACTACCTTTGATGATGCTCCTTCAAGACACAGAAGGACCAACAGTCAAATAGGTACTTAAAAACGTCAAAGCTATGTCCCCAAAACCTCTTACCTATTGAAATTTTCTAAACTTCAACAACTCAGCTGTCAAAATCATGAATCGATTACACAAAGCCACCTTTAGGCACTATAGCTTGTAAATTAGCAGCTCAAACCGAGGTCAACTAAATAATCGCAGTTACCCTCGTCAACGGTCGCTGTTACTGACAGGCCCTGACTGGAAACTTTGGGGTGTAAACAAGTGTTCCTATACAACTTATTTAGTCCTCGATTGGTGCTTAAAGCGGTTAAGCCGCTTTAAGTTTCGATAGACTTGTAATGAAGTTGGTTAAGCTGGGAACGAATGAAACTGCTGTGACAGGCGTCGAGGTACTAGTAGTGAAGGGGGTGGCTTGTGGTAACGATAGTAATGGAAATGTTTTGTGTTTCTTTTCTATAATCTATACTATAATATTATAAAGCAGACGAGTTTGTTTGGTTGAACGCGCTAATCTCAGGAACTGAAAAAATCTTTTTGGGTTGGATAGTCCATTTATCGAGGAAGGCTATATGCTATATAATATAATAAATAAGCGATATTTGTAAACACAATCTTGAAAACGGATCTAACGATTTCGTTGCAGTTCCAATATAGTGGTACTAGCTGACCCGCGCAACTTCGTCTGCGTAAGACGCACCAACAGTTCCTAAAATTAGCGCGTTCAACCAACCTAACAAACAAACTCTGCAGCTTTATAATATAAGTACAGATTGAAGTCAGTAACAATTAATTTTTTCTCGAATAGGTTTACATTAAACGCCAAAATATTCAACTTATGTTTTTCCAAATAAGGACTCTTCCCTCAACAGCGTTACGTTTCTATCCTTGGACACTCGAAAATATCATACTCCAGCTAGGTCGAAAGTTCTCATTAAGTGGCATGACATGAGCCGAGACACGTTAACGCTGCTTCAAACTGTTGCGGACCTCTCGCATCTGCCTTCCTTCTCCAAAGTCAGACCTTCAATGGTAGTCATACTCCAGGCAGGTCAACACAATACGATGTAGATGCTGTAAACTCTAGAAAACCTATTACAAATTCTTTCCGTCTCCAAGCCTCCATCATGAGACCTTCGATGACAGTCATATTCTAGCTATTTCTAAAGTTCTCATCAAGGTGCATTAAGTGAGCCCAATGACGATATAGCTGTCTTATATAGCTATCCCCGCTATAGCTATCCCCATTGTTAGACCATCGGTGACAGTCATGCTCCAGTTAGGTTTAAAGTTCTTATCAAGATGCACGAAATGAGCCTTAAACACGATAGAGCAGATTTGAAGTGTTGCGGACCTCTTGTGACTGCCTTTCGTCTCCATCGTCAGACCACCGATAATACGCATACTCTAGCTAGGTCTAAAGTTTATATCAAGGTGCATGAAATGAGCCGACACACAATCACAGTCATACTTCAGACAGGTCTAAAGTTGTCAAAAAGGTTTATGAAATAAGCCCCAAAACGATCTTCTTCTTTATCGTGTGGTTAGTGCCTAACCTGTTGTCAGAGTTTTTATGCCGCCCAAGGTCCTCTGTCTTGGCTTTACATGCCGTCGAGAAATAACTCTCAGGCATGCTGTGGTTTTCTCACGATGTCTTTCTTCACGCAAGCAAGCGATCTTCCCTTCCTTATCGTGTTGTTGCCTAACCTGGTGTCAGAGTTTTTATGCTGACTTGGCTTAACATGCCAAATGTCTCTTAGCCATGTTGGTTTCCTCACGATGTTTCAGCAAGCGATGATTATACAATATGCACATGAATTCGAACACAACTATTTTCAATAAAAAATGAGAGAAACTTTGCTAAACACGCTTTTCAATAAAAATTATCATGAAAATCAGACTTCTCTGGAAAAAGTTATGCGTCATCATCATCATCATCCATAGTCCGACTTCATCGACTGCTGGGTACAGGCCTCTTTTTGTTTGTGCCAAGCTCCACGCTCTTGTGCCAGTCTCATCCAGGATATTCCCGCAATGGCAACATTATCGTCTGCTTATCTCACCGCTGGACGACTAAAACTTCTGTTTGGATTTCTGGAATGCCACTTGGTCACTGCGTTACTCCACCTGACATCACCGCGCCTTGGTAGGTGTCCTGCCCTACTCCGTTTGGATTATCATCATTCATCATTATTTCAGCCGAAAAACGTCCACTGCTGGACATAAGCCTATCAAGTGTCGCCACATTGACCGGTCTCATGCGACTTCATCATTCGGTCATTTGAGTGTTGCTCAGCCATAATATAGGTAGCTCAGCCATAAAGAAAAACAGGCGTTGAATTGAGAACTTCTTCCAAAAAACCAAACTTGAGACATCTGACACGGGAAAAGTCATTCCCAGAGTGGGAGAAGTCATTTGATGATTTCACATTCTTAAAAAAATAGTCATCTGACACGGGCGAATACCAGTATCATTCTTACACGGAAAATCATAACACCGTGATTCAGAAAATGGAGTCAAATGAACAACGCCATTTATAGAGCACGAAGTTAAACTGCTAAAATATATGCATGGAAAGCGGTCGAACGGACACTCTACTGGCTTTGTAGATTCTTAAAGCAGGGTCATGTTGACTATTCTCTTCTTCTCTATCTTGTGATTTTTATTCATTAGTACCATTTTGGTTTCATAGATGTCATTGCATGTATCCTTAGATCATGATGATAAGTTCTCCTTAAAAACTTTAAAGTCATATATCTTTTGATGGAGAGCACCGATTGCAAAGAAACAAAAATAAAAACTTTCTCTAAGTTATGCACAATAATAATTTGTGCATTAAATCAAACCACATTGGTTTTAAAATTTACACGTACTTAAAAGGGATAGGTAGGGTAGAAACACACAGACACAGACGAAAAATTAAGAAATAGTAGAAAAAGGGTTCTGTGTGTGATCCTTTAACAGTTTAAGCGCCATGTTTACAGATTTATTATTTGAAATAAATGATTCCCAAACTGTCGTATAAGTGTTAAAAAATATATGTATAAAACAATGATTTGGAAATATGCAAGCTTTAAAAATACAAAATACTTTGTTACAAAAAGTAAAAACCGGGTGGTTTTTAAACGTGCGAACCAAAGTTATTATCGGAAATCTTACAGCATTACACAAAATCATAAAGTATTTTATGTCTGTACCGAGGCTTGACCTTGCAACTCACTGTTCGAAAGGCGGTTACCGCCACCGACGGGCTATTTGTTCTCGTGACAATTTGTCTAAAATAGTTATTCTATTACAATGCATGTTATGACAGTTGTCAGTTGTCAAACAGATGACAACTATAGACGAAATGCAATATTGCTCACCCCCGTAAGTAATTAGCGTGATAATATATAGCCTATGTCCTTCCCTAGGTTGAAGTACATCTCCTTGCCAAATTTCATTACGATCCGATCAGCCGTTTTGTCGTGAAAAGGTAGCAGACAGACAGACAAACAGAGTTACTTTCGCATTTATATAATGGTATGGATAAAGGGGTCGAAAATTCCTACCGGGGCTGCGGAACTATTCGAAAGAGATACCGTGGTCCCAGAACGTAAAGGGCGAGGAAAGAACATGGATGGGTTTTGGTTTGTAAAAGTCTGACACTACCTCCCGCTCCGCCCAGAGTGGGAGGGGTCATTTGATGATTTCTCATATGAAAAAAAGGTATCGAAAAATCAATCTAGCCAGATGTCATATCACAGGAGAGATAAGAATTCACAGAAATATAAAAATGATGTTATTGTTGTCAAACCTTCTTCTAATCCCAAGACTAACAAAATCTCAAGTTCTCCAATCTCTTATTTCTTCACACCCGAAATTCTACCCTACAATCACACTGAACCAAACAAAATATTTCATTCCCAAAAACCAGATAAGGACCAAGCCGAAACGGTCATTGCGTCTCCAAAGAAACTGTTGACGACCCGTAATCCATTGGACAATACAATATATCCCTATATTGCAGCCTTAACACCAATACCAAAAACCCTTTTGTAAAATAGGAAGAATATATTCTACGAATATCAGAAATATGGAAGTCTGTATGTTTGTGAGGTTGGATACTTTTTGGTCCAACAACGTTTGGTATGCTGGCACATACCTACATTCAATCTATACTTATAATAAATCTGTAGAGAGGTCAATTCTGTACATGAAATATATTTACAAAATAACTATCGGGGGGTGATTAGTGATCGATACTGATGCCAAAAATGCAATCAGTAAAATTTTTGTCTGTCTGTCTGTCTGTCTGTCTGTCTGTATGTTATTTATAGAAAAAAAAACTACTCGACGGATTTTAACGAAACTTGGTACAATTATTCTACATACTCCTGAGCAGGTAATAGTATACTTTTCATCACGCTACCATTAATAGGAGCAGAGCAGTGAAAGGAAATGTTGGGAAAACGGGAGAAGTTACTTGGTTTTTTTAGCTTCCGTCGCGTGTGCAGCCTTAATGGTTAAAGCTACATAGAAATCATGTATAACGGAAATATTCCACATAAAATTATATAAAAAATATCCCAAGACAGCATATGTCTATCTTTTATAGTTGACTCACAATAACACGTGTAACTCCCGATAGCTTAGCAGTTCGGAGATTTGTTATTATTATATTTGTTTACTCTTACGTTTATAATATTCTCACTCAACCCCAATTAAAAAAAATAACATCAGTTATTCTTCGAACTCCTGGGCAGGTTATAGTATACTTTTCATCACACTACAATGAATAGGAGCAGAGCAGTGTAAGGAAATGTTGGGAAAACGGGAGAAATTACTTGATTTTTTAAGCTTCCGTCGCGTGGATGTATGTTTGTTACTCTTTCACGAAAAAACTACTGAACGGATTTAGATGAAATTTTGCACACAGATGGTTTATAACCTGGATTAACACATAGGATACTTTTTATCCCGGTAGTAAGATCCCATGGGACAATTTTGAAACTTCACGCGGGCGAAGCCGCTGGCAGAAGCTAGTTTTTAATAAAAATAATCCTATGTCCCAACATGGGATTCTTTTTCAACTTCATAGTGTACGTTCCTGTATGGCAAGAGCTTGTGGTTAAATCATATTAGCCACTTGGGGTTAGTCCATGGATTGCATACTCAGTGCCTCGGAAAAGCTCATTTGTAGATGTTTAACAGTCGTTACTGGTAAGTCACGCGGTTATCGTATTACCTACTCCTAACTGGGTTGTGGTATGAATCACTGCAGTCTAACCGGTGTATTCTGTATATGTCACCGTAAAATTGTCAAATACGTTATATTGTAATATCTCTAGCGATATTGTAATAACTCGAAATATTGTCAAATGAACATACTGCTTACAACAAAACGCATTATTTTTTGTGAAATGCATGCGATGGTAGTCAACTCACGCGATGTGGAGGGAAGGAGGGGTCCCCCTTACCCAGTGGTACATACAACTCTCATGAAAAGATATTGTACCATTCCTGAGAAATACCGATTATTATAACCTAACCTTAAAACACTTTATATTCCCTTAAAAAGCGTAGTCGACGGAGCCCCGCTTCGCAGGCCCCTATTTCCGAGTGCAGGGTTTAAAGGAACCTAACTAACCTAACGGGGGGGTGCCCCAAGTCCCGATTATGGGGGCAGAGATACTTCCGTATGTTCAGTTGACAATAATTAGAGATATTACAATATCGCTAGAGAGAAACACGTTATATTGTAATATAACGTGTTTGACAATTTTACGGTGACATATTATACTCGTACATCCGGTTAGACTTCAAGCCGACCCCAACACAACATAGTTGGGAAAAGGCTTAACAGAAAAAGTACTTGAACGTTTGATATTAATTATTTTATTTTGTCCACTGCGTTACTATAATCGATTGATGATCCCCCATGGGATCAAAAACTGTTTAAATTAAAGTTTTCCTATCTCTCGCTAAGCCATCTAGAAAAATAGGTAAGTATTTCTGAACTCTTCGAAGTCGCAAACAAAACCTAGTAAAGAATATATATTTCCAAAAAATGTGAAACCGCGTTCACAGTAACGTTGTCATTCAATATCCAGTGATATCTCATTTTGCCGCGCGAATAGACTTGAACAGAATAGGTAGCGATCCTGAGACCCTTAAGAGCTGGTTTAAGGTACAGGAGCGTGATTGTGGATGGTAATACAATGGGATGAAGAGAAGGAGTATTAAATCGTTCTTTCTTTGGCTATATTCACATTATCGTAAGTATTGTTTGGGATGAATAAATATTGTGGTATGGAGTTAGGTTGGACTTAACGAAAACAGGTTGTTAGTTTTTCAAGGTTTATTGTCTGTTACAAACGTAACAAACACAACACAACAAACAACATAACAAACTTATACAAAACTAGATGCCCGCGGCTTTGCCTGCGTACAAATTACTAAAACCTTCTCCTATCCATTGGTGAAAACAGTATGAAAATTTGTGCAGTAGTTTCTAAGTTTATCGCGAACAAACAGACACCGCGAACGACTTTGTTTTAAGATATGTAGTTAAGTTGGCCCCTTGATTTTTCTTTACAATATCTTGCAACTTAGAATCAGAAATTCAACATCATCTACCAAGCCGTTTCCCAACTATGTCGAATATGTCGCAGTTGTATTTCACTCTAAATGGATGTGGCCGTAGGTGTCTACCTGAATACGCTACAATTTTAGCGCAAACGCCTACAACAAGAATAGGGAAATTCTGTTTAATTCGTATTATCCGAATAGTAATGCAATTGAAATCCGGATATTTGAAAACACGAATATCCTGATAATTCGGATATCCGGATAGTAAGCCCTACTTGTCACGTATATGTGGAAATGACGTTCAAAAGGTTAATCCAGTTACTGATTAACAAAATAGATCACATGACAAGCCACCTGAGACTGGTACTGGCACTTTGAATCAGAAATCCGAAGAAATACTTTTTTTCGTTATGTTAAAAACATTGTTTTTCGATACTCTCGTGAAATTCTAGACGAAAATCCTCCCTCTTTCTACCTTTCCATGTCTTATAAGCTTGGACCAAACGCTTATGATCTCGCTGGAGGCACGGTCTCTCCCGGCGGCGAACATCGAATTTTGTGTCGCGAAACATTTTGTGAAAATATTACTTCGTCGACACCTATCCTCCTGGTATTATGTTAGCTTTATTTGCTACCAGTTAAAATCGCAATATCGGTCATCGCCCTTTCCCTAATATCTCTTCGTCCGAAACAAAACAAATAAACCAAGTAGGTAGATATCGTTTTTCACTAGATAATTGTTTAAGATCGCGATAAATGACGAATCAAGACTTGAATAGGCTTTTTTTTTTGTTTGTTTTTAGGATTGGAAATCATCAAATAACTTCTTCCACTCTGGGCGAAACGGGAGGGAGTGTCAGACTTTTACTAACTAAAACCCATCCATGTTCCTTGCTCGCACTTTACGTTCCGGGGCCGCGGTATCTCTTTCGAACAGTCCCGCAGCCCCGGTAGGCTTCGGCCCTTGCGGGCCCCTCTCTTTATGCTGACATGTGTATGAGGCGCGCGGGGAACACAAACGCGCCGTCGACACGGCCTGTCGTCATTAGACGGACGGACGGACGGCTAGCTAGCTCATAGCTAACTGTCCACAGGCCCGCGTCTACGGTGGCCAGTAGCCACCAGGTGGCCCCCCACGCCCGGTGCGTCTCTCGCGGTGGCTGGGGCGAGAGGTTCTCTCCCTCAGACTTGTATAGGCTTAGTTTTAGATTTCAAAATTAAGAACTTACAAAAATGTAGGTGGGTCAATGACCGGTTTTGCGATCTTAACTGGTAGCAACTATGATAGGACTTTGATAGGATACAATTATGGAATGCTAGGAGGCTGTGGCAGTGTGTGATTGCTCATTTATTATCTTAATAATGAGGGTGAACGAACTGGCTATCATTTAGCTGAAAGCCGTTTTGGTCAATGGCCTTGACGGATTCAGTCGAGGCTCCCGTATTAAAGGCCCTGATTCAGAAAGTAGTACTCCTTGACAAGGCCCGCATTGTGCGGTGGTTCCTGTCTCCAAACCACTGGTAGACTGGACCCTACATGCTGCCGATACTGGCGGACCACTGTTTCGTCCATTAATTTTTTTCACCATTGTAGTGGGCTTACAAAGACAGCTACTTTGAAAAGATTAGATATAATCGATTGTCTATTATTTTAATGACCAAACGAATTTGAAAGAATTGTGAGTTTTTTTATTTTGAGTATTGGTTTGACTATTTAGACTCGTTCCTGACTGACTGGCCAGAGGAGGCAAAATACCGTGAGAGATGGAAAGGAATGGGGGAGGTTTTGCCCAGCAGTGGGAAAGAACAGGCTTATTAAAACAAAATATGTTCTTAAAGTTCTAGTTTAGTTTTTTTGTTTGATAATTTTGTACTTGTTGTTATGCTAAAACGCTGTATGCTAAGTCAAAATATGTTTTTATCGGCGCTTACTGGCAGATAACATTGAAGATCTATTTATGTTTTTCTCTGTAAGTGAATTTGTAATTATTTTGAGAAAATAAATATCTTTAATCGTAAAGTTAAAGATATATAGGTAATAAACCTAACAATAAAAGTATGAATTGGTTTTCTTAGAAGAACTTTCTTTGTTAATGTGGAAAGGTACACATTCGACAATATCAAACAAAGCAAACAGTCGATATTATAAAATATATTATTATCTACTCCATTTTGTGAGCAAAATAACGTTACTGACACGTTTTATATAACGCTATTGTACCCAGTAATGCTATTGACGGGATACGATACGTTTATAGGATATAGGAAGATATAATTATATGCATGTGATGACCTACTTATAATGTTTTCGACGAAGAACAGATCACATTACGAAATAATGTTGGGTAATTGACATTTTTGTGTTTTATAGGAGCTAATAAACTCAGCGTTTACAAGTATTTCGGAATTGCAATTTTATTAAGGCGATTAGACGAGCTAAATTAGCAATTCTATTTGTGGTGGTTCAAACTTCGTTTGAAACGCTGTTAGAATAAAGTTCTAATCAGCTTGCACTACAAAGTAGTTGTTACGTCAGTCACTGCGGGCCATATAGCGCGAAATTAGTGGTTCCGATCGATTTATCAAAAAACTATTGATTGGATTTAAAAAATAAAACACTGTCATGCTAATAAATTGCTTGTAGAATTATTTGCCAAAAAATCACAATGATCGCATGCACATTAGTATGATTATTTTGGCGAGTGAAATTAATTGTATTACGTTTTCAAAACAATTTCATGCTAGCGTACGAGTATATCCTGAAGAATACTTATCATATATTTTTCTGGTCTATCATATACTTTTAGTAATTATAAAACTCGCGTTTAGCTCATGTAATCACCTTAAGGTCCCGCGAAATTCATATTTTTTTTCGTCTTTCGCATTTTTCCGGACTATTTCCTGAAAAAATCATACAATACCATTAAATGAAATTCTAGTTGTTTTAATTAACTACCGAGATAAACTATCTGTGTGCGAAATTTCACCCAAATCCGTTTTCCCAAATCAGTTTTTGCGTAACAGTGTATCAAACATACATACAAATACTCATATACAGTCAACAAAACAGTCAGGTATGCTGTCTAGCAATCTTCTTACTACTATTATAAGTGATAAAGGGTTAAGTATAATCAATCTGTGTGCAATTTCATCCAAATCCTTTTAGTAGTTTCTGCATGAAAGAATAACAAAAATCGATCTTTACACACTTTTTCATTTTTAGTAGTCGTAAGAAGATTGCTAGCCTAGCATACCTAACTATTTTGCTGACTGTACACACATACGAACTTTTACAACTTATCTTATTTATCCCTATGGTAACGTAAATCTATCTAGGTTTTAGTACTTAAGTGCATTGTAGTTATGCAGATATCTATTGCGATAATATACTAGGTACGCGATTCAAACAGAACGTCATGCCTTGTAATCCATCAAGGGTTGGCAGTGGTGTACCTAACACGTATGGTCGAACCAGCTATTTGGTTTATATTTTACAATGTAATTTGTGAATTAAACTGTAAACCAAATAGCTTGTTCGACCGTGCACTTACATTTCACCAGTTATGTGTAATAGATTTGCAATTTATTGATGGTGAGACTAGCCTATTCAAGCATCTTTAATTTCCTATTAAAATCCCGTTCCCCGTGAGATAAATCACTAAAAAACCGTCAGAAGTGAGGTTGCATCGTATAAAAAGCCCGTTCTACACTGTCACCTCCAATCCGTTTTCAATTAACGTGTCCAGAGAAGCGTTAACGCCCGGAGTACACTGGGCGTACACGCCCCGTGTTAGGGTTAGTTCACATGATGAGACCGGATTTGAATGATGCGAGTTGTGTAATCTGGGGACTAGGATGGGTTTAGACTGTTGTGTCGTTTCGTGCGCGATATTTCCGCGAACGGTTCCAATAGAAAGACGAAAGTAACTATAAAACTTTTACAGTTTTTATGTCTTGTGACTGGGACTGTAGCTCAAGGTATGTTCACCTTTGTTTCGACAATTCAAAATTACATATAACTGGCCTACTTGAAATAGATGCTTTGATATTGATTTGATTTTGATTTTGAAAGACCTGCGAAGCTAAAATGGCCGCTTCAGTAGAATCATAATAGAATAATAATATTTATTGGGTTACAATTTGTTAAATGGTCACAAAGTGACAATTCATAGTATTAAGTGAGGCTTGTGTTTATAAAAGCTCAAACTGGGTACTGTTAGTACACATGAAAAAATAGTACCAGCCTCATCTACGGTTACTTAACGTATCAATCATATTTTTTGTATTAGACAATATAAAGTCTTCTGGTTTCATGCCATTAACCAAGACTCATGCCATGATAAAAAATATTAGATAGCTTAACTATTAATTACGAGTACCCAGAACTGTAGAAACTCTTGCACACGCAGCGTGACCACAAACGAAAAATAGATTTTCATAAAATTGTAGATCGACTTTTAAAAACCGCGAAATAAAAAGCCATTAAATTGTATTTCGAACAACATTGTACACCTACCCTAAGCCATGACACCCACCCCTTTATTCAAATATCTCCCAGACGTGGAAGGATGCTAATTACGTAGACTAGGGTGTCTACAGCCCCATTGAATGATGCTGCCAGTACCTATGATACGGACGGGATTTGACTTAGATTTCATTGTGTGTGACTTTAATAAAGTAAAATATAAGAGATTAATGAGGTCTGAGGTAGCTATGCAGTTGAGCTGTTAAGGCGATTTCATGAGCTAAACACGAGTTTTATAATTACTATATGATTCACTGCTATAAACAAGACCAGAAAAATATAAGATATTGTTCAGGATAATATATGCTAGCATGTTTCTTGTTTGAAAACATAATACAATTAAGTCAGTCTCGATAAAAAGAAATCACCAACTTATCTCGAAAAATATCTTTCAAACAATAAAAAACATACTAATATGCATGCGATCATTCTGATTTTTTGGCAAATAATTCTACAAGCAATATATTAGCATGATACTGTTTCAGTTTTTTAATCCAATCAATAGTTTTTTTGTAAATCGATCGAAACCACTCATTTCGCGCTATTTGGCCCGCAGTGGCTGACGTAATAACCACTTTGTAATGCAAGCTGATTAGAGATTTATTCTAACAGCATTTCAAACGAAGTTTGTACCACCATAAATAGAGTTGCTAATTTAGCTCGTCTAAACGCCTTAACCGCTTCCGAGGAATGTGTCTGATTAGATTTTTCCATTAAAGAATTTTTTGATCTTGGAAGGCCCAGTTTTTGGGATGAGAAATCAAAGACTTGTCTTATAACTTGTATAAATATCACTTGCTTCGATGAAGAAAAACATCGTGGGGAAACCAGCATGCCCGGGAGATATTTCTCGACGGCATTTAAGCCAAGTGAGTGGCCTATGGATGCCATAAAAAACTCTGATACTAAGTAAGGAACTAACGACGAAGTATACAACTTATATATAAAAAGCTTTCAACCGAATTACTTAAATTTTTTCATCAGGTTGGTGTGTTTCCGCTGACCTCACCGCTCGTCGTCCCACTAGTGGGGTCAGCGAGAAATGATAAAATAATCAAAAAATTCACTCGGGCTATTTTTGTCTTATTACCACTAAAAAGTCACTTTGTCTGACTGAACCCTCTAGTAAAAAATAAACTTTTTAAAATAACGTTGTGGTAGGTTTTTTATAATAATGGAAGTTCCTAAGAATTGAGACAAAATAATCGCCAAGGCTGTGCAATTTCCCTGTATTCATATTAAACTTGTACTAAAAGCATTTTATTTTCCGTTGCAATGTCACGAGTCAGCTTGACACCCGAGCTGGACGCCCAGCCAATATCAGGTAAGGAAAATGATATTCTGTCAAAGGAGACTGCGCAAAAATGTATTTCACGTGGACATTATCAGTCTGTTTTGTAGAATAAACCAAAAAATTTGTAATTTCATAATGATATTTTGATGAACTGTGGTGAAGGCTTCGCTTCTCATGTACGTCATTGTAGGTTCAAATCTGGACACTTACCAACAAGACTTCTTCAATTCGTGAAGACTTTATACGTGTATCCTGAACATCACCATCTTAGGAGAATCAAACTTCTGGGGAAAACTTGGACTTAAAATAATATAAAAGTCTGAAATCGCTAAATGACTTCTTGAGCAAGCGTGGTTGTAAATGCTTGTAAACCTTCTCTATATGGCAAGAGGTTTTTGCCCTGCAGGCAAAAAATAATATACTGATTTATCAATTATAGTTATATTGTTTGATAGCTAGTCTATAAGATTCTAAACTACCTTTGATGATGCTCCTTCAAGACACAGAAGGACCAACAGTCAAATAGGTACTTAAAAACGTCAAAGCTATGTCCCCAAAACCTCTTACCTATTGAAATTTTCTAAACTTCAACAACTCAGCTGTCAAAATCATGAATCGATTACACAAAGCCACCTTTAGGCACTATAGCTTGTAAATTAGCAGCTCAAACCGAGGTCAACTAAATAATCGCAGTTACCCTCGTCAACGGTCGCTGTTACTGACAGGCCCTGACTGGAAACTTTGGGGTGTAAACAAGTGTTCCTATACAACTTATTTAGTCCTCGATTGGTGCTTAAAGCGGTTAAGCCGCTTTAAGTTTCGATAGACTTGTAATGAAGTTGGTTAAGCTGGGAACGAATGAAACTGCTGTGACAGGCGTCGAGGTACTAGTAGTGAAGGGGGTGGCTTGTGGTAACGATAGTAATGGAAATGTTTTGTGTTTCTTTTCTATAATCTATACTATAATATTATAAAGCAGACGAGTTTGTTTGGTTGAACGCGCTAATCTCAGGAACTGAAAAAATCTTTTTGGATTGGATAGTCCATTTATCGAGGAAGGCTATATGCTATATAATATAATAAATAAGCGATATTTGTAAACACAATCTTGAAAACGGATCTAACGATTTCGTTGCAGTTCCAATATAGTGGTATAAAGGGGTCGAAAATTCCTACCGGGGCTGCGGAACTATTCGAAAGAGATACCGTGGTCCCAGAACGTAAAGGGCGAGGAAAGAACATGGATGGGTTTTGGTTTGTAAAAGTCTGACACTACCTCCCGCTCCGCCCAGAGTGGGAGGGGTCATTTGATGATTTCTCATATGAAAAAAAGGTATCGAAAAATCAATCTAGCCAGATGTCATATCACAGGAGAGATAAGAATTCACAGAAATATAAAAATGATGTTATTGTTGTCAAACCTTCTTCTAATCCCAAGACTAACAAAATCTCAAGTTCTCCAATCTCTTATTTCTTCACACCCGAAATTCTACCCTACAATCACACTGAACCAAACAAAATATTTCATTCCCAAAAACCAGATAAGGACCAAGCCGAAACGGTCATTGCGTCTCCAAAGAAACTGTTGACGACCCGTAATCCATTGGACAATACAATATATCCCTATATTGCAGCCTTAACACCAATACCAAAAACCCTTTTGTAAAATAGGAAGAATATATTCTACGAATATCAGAAATATGGAAATCTGTATGTTTGTGTGGTTAGATACTTTTTGGAAAAACAACGTTTGGTATGCTGGCATATACCTACATTCAATTTTTAATAAAAATAATCCTATGTCCCAACATGGGATACTTTTTCAACTTCATAGTGTACGTTCCCGTATGGCAAGAGCTTGTGGTTAAATCATATTAGCCACTTGGGGTTAGTCCATGGATTGCATACTCAGTGCCTCGGCAAAGCTCATTTGTAGATGTTTAACAGTCGTTACTGGTAAGTCACGCGGTTATCGTATTACCTACTCCTAACTGGGTTGTGGTATGAATCACTGCAGTCTAACCGGTGTATTCTGTAGGTATATGTCACCGGAAAATTGTCAAATACGTTATATTGTAATATCTCTAGCGATATTGTAAAAACTCGAAATATTGTCAAATGAACACACTGCTTACAACAAAACGCAGTATTTTTCGTGAAATGCATGCGATCGTAGTCAACTCACGCGGTGTGGAGGGAAGGAGGGTTCCCCTTGCCGAGTGGTACAACTCTCATGAAAAGATATTGTACCATTCCTGAGAAATACCGATTATTATAACCTAACCTTAAAACACTTTACATTCCCTTAAAAATCGTAGTCGACGGAGCCCCGCTTCGCAGGCCCCTATTTCCGAGTGCAGGGTTTAAAGGAACCTAACTAACCTAACGGGGGGGTGCCCCAAGTCCCGATTATGGGGGCAGAGATACTTCCGTATGTTCAGTTGACAATAATTAGAGATATTACAATATCGCTAGAGAGAAACACGTTATATAGTAATATAACGTGTTTGACAATTTTACGGTGACATATACTCGTACATCCGGTTAGACTTCAAGCCGACCCCAACACAACATAGTTGGGAAAAGGCTTAACAGAAAAAGTACTTGAACGTTTGATATTAATTATTTTATTTTGTCCACTTCGTTACTATAATCGATTGATGATCCCCTATGGGATCAAAAACTGTTTAAATTAAAGTTTTCCTATCTCTCGCTAAGCCATCTAGAAAAATAGGTAAGTATTTCTGAACTCTTCGAAGTCGCGAACAAAACCTAGTAAAGAATATAATTTCCAAAAAATGTGAAACCGCGTTCACAGTAACGTTGTCATTCAATATCCAGTGATATCTCATTTTGCCGCGCGAATAGACTTGAACAGAATAGGTAGCGATCCTGAGACCCTTAAGATCTGGTTTAAGGTACAGGAGCGTGATTGTGAATGGTAATACAGTGGGATGAAGAGAAGGAGTATTAAATCGTTCTTTCTTTGGCTATATCACATTCTTGTAAGTATGGTTTGGGATGAATAAATATTGTGGTATGGCTTAACGAAAACAGGTTGTTAGTTTTTCAAGGTTTATTGTCTGTTACAAACGTAACAAACACAAAAAAAACAACAATTTAACAAACCTAAACAAAACTAGATGATGCCCGCGGCTTTGTCTTCGTACAAATTATACTAAAACCTTCTCCTATCCATTGGTGAAAACAGTATGAAAATGTGTGCAGTAGTTTCTAAATTTATCGCGAACAGACAGACACCGCGAAGGACTTTGTTTTAAGATATGTAGTTAAGTTGGCCCCTTGATTTTTCTTTACAATATCTTGCAACTTAGAATCAGAAATTCAACATCATCTACCAAGCCGTTTCCCAACTATGTCGAATATGTCGCAGTTGTATTTCACTCTAAATGGATGTGGCCGTAGGTGTCTACCTGAATACGCTACAATTTTAGCGCAAACGCCTACAACAAGAATAGGGAAATTCTGTTTAATTCGTATTATCCGAATAGTAATGCAATTGAAATCCGGATATTTGAAAACACGAATATCCTGATAATTCGGATATCCGGATAGTAAGCCCTACTTGTCACGTATATGTGGAAATGACGTTCAAAAGGTTGATCCAGTAACTGATTAACAAAATAGATCACTTGACAAGCCACCTGAGACTAGCACTGAATCAGAAATCCAAGTAATATTTGTTTTCGTTTTGTTAAAAACAATGTTTTCGATACTCTCGTGAAATTCTAGACGAAAATCTGCCCTCTTTCTACCTTTCCATGTCTTATAAGCTTGCACCAAACGCTTATGATCTCGCTAGAGGCGCGGTCTCTCCCGGCGGCGAACATTGAATTTTGTGTCGCGAAACATTTTGTGAAAATATTACTTCGTCGACACCTAGCCTCCTGGTATTATGTTAGCTATAGTTGCTATCAGTTAAAGTCGCAATGTCGTTCATTGCCCTTTGCCTAATATCTCTTCGTACGAACCAAAACAAATAAACCAAGTAGGTATCGTTTTTCACTAGATAAATGTTTAAGATCGCGATAAATGACGAATCAAGACTGGTAGGCTTTCCTTTTGTTTGTTTTTTAATATGGGAAATCATGAAATAACTTCTCCCACTCTGGGTGGAACGGGAGGGAGTGTCAGACTTTTACTGACTAAAACCCATCCATGTTCCTTCCTCGCACTTTACGTTCCGGGGCCGCGGTAACTCTTTCGAACAGTCCCGCAGCCCCGGCAGGCTTCGGCCCTTGCGGGGAACACAAACGCGCCGTCGACACGGCCTGTCGTCATTAGGCGGACGGACGGACGGCTAGCTAGCTCATAGCTAACCGTCCACAGGCCCGCGCCCACGGTGGCCGGTAGCCACCACGTGGCCCCCGACGCCTGGTGCGTCTCCCGCGGCGGCTGAGACGAGAGTTTCTCTCCCTCAGACTTGTATAGGCTTAGTTTTACATTTCAAAATTAAGAACTTACAAAAATGTAGGTGGATCAATAACCGGTTTTGCGATCTTAACTGGTAGCAACTATAGTAATGACTTTGATGAGATATAATTATGGAATGCTAAGAAGCTGTGGCAGTGTGTGATTGCTCATTTATTTTCTTAATAATGAGGGTGAACGAACTGGCTATCATTTTGCTGAAAGCCGTTATGGTCAATGGCCTTGACGAATTCTGTCGAGGCTCTCGTATTAAAGGGCCTGACTCAGAAGGTAGTACTCCTCGACAAGGCCCGCATTATGAGGTGATTCCTGTCTCCAAACCACTGGTAGACTGGATCAAAATCAAAATCAAAGCATTTATTTCAAGTAGGCCAATAACAGGCACTCTTGAATTGTCGAAACAAAGATGAAAATTAAATGTAGCTACAGTCCCAGTCACAAGACATAAAAACTGTGAAAGTACTGTAGTTGCCCATTCCCTATGGCATTTCCCTAAGGCAAAAAACTCCATGGACACTCTTTTACTTACTTTTACTTTTTTTCTACTCTTCTGGACCCTACATGCTTCCGATGCTGGCGGACCACTGTTTCGTCCATAATTTTTTTTCACCATTGTAGTGGGCTTACAAAGATAGCTACTTTGAAAAGATCAGATGTAATTGGATTGTCTATTATTTTAATGACCAAGCGAATTTGAAAGAATAGTGAATTATTTTATTTTGAGTATTGGTTTGACTACTGCTCCACAAGGACAGGGGCGCAAAAATTGATAGCATTAAATGGTATTGTTGGAACTGCTGAAGATCTATCTTTGCATTGTATAGATTCAATGTTAGTATTATACAATCGCATAGCCCTTATTGTGTGAGTACTATGTACTAGAAAGCTATCATTCACTGAAAGCCTACGGCAGTTCTTGACTAGAATGTGCCCTGGTGGTTGAGAGTATGTCATGCTCTCTCAAATGTCTCGCTGATGGTGGCGCGTGTGTCGGACCATTTAGCTCCCTTCAAAATGGTTGAGCTGAATGGTGCTGATCCATGCGTCATGTTCGTGAACGGGCGCTGTCAGTTGTGACTGGTCATCTCTTAGTCGCCATGGTTTATTTGAATTAATTATTTAGTTTTTGAGTTGTATTTTATTTTTGTTTTGCTATGGACACTTTTAACGTGCACATCTTGCTACATTGTTCTCACATAATATACCATCTCAACATGAATGATGTAACCGAGATTTTGTAACAATATTTTGATTTAAAAGAGTGTCCATGGAGTTTCTTGCCCGTTCTTCTCCATAGAGATCTACGTTAGGGAATGGGCAACTACAGTACTTTCACAGTTTTTATGTCTTGTGACTGGGACTGTAGCTACTTTAAATGTTCATTTTTGTTTCGACAATTCAAAAGTGCCTGTAACTGGCCTACTTGAAATAAATGCTTTGATTTTGATTTTGATTTTGACTATTTGGACTCGTTCCTGACTGACTGGCCAGAGGAGCCAAAACACCGTGATAGATGGAAAGGAATGGGGGAGGTTTTGCACAGCAGTGGGAAAGAACAGGTTTATTAAAACAAAATATGTTCTTAAAGTTCTAGTTTAGTTTTTTGTTTGATAATTTTGTACTTGTTGTTATGCTAAAACGCTGTATGCTAAGTCAAAATACGAGTATGTTTTTATCGGCGCTTACTGGCAGATAATATTGAAGATCTATTTATGTTTTATTATGTAAGTGAATTTGTAATTCTTTTGAGAAAATAAATATCTTTAATCGTAAAGTTAAAGATATATAGGTAATAAACCTAACAATCAAAGTATGAATTGCTTTTCTTAGAAGAACTTTCTTTGTTAATGTGGAAGGTATATATTCGACAATATCAAACAAAGTAAACAGTCGATATTATAAAATATATTATTATCTACTCCATTTTGTGAGCAAAATAACGTTACTGACACGTTTCATATAACGCTATTGTACCCAGTAATGCTATTCGTCAATAGCATTACTGGGATTCGATACATTTATAGGATATAGGAAGATATAATTATATGCATGTGATGACCTACTTATAATGTTTTCGACGAAGAACAGATCACATCACGAAATTATGTTAGGTAATTGACATTTGTGTCTTTTATAGGAGCTAACAAACACAGCGTTTAGAAGTATTTCTGAATTGCAATTTTATTAAGGCGATTAGACGAGCTAAATTAGCAATTATATTTGTGGTGGTTCAAACTTCGTTTGAAATGCTGTTAGAATAAAGTTCTAATCAGCTTGCACTACAAAGTGGTTGTTACGTCAGTCACTGCGGGCCATATAGCGCGAAATTAGTGGTTCCGATCGAATTATCAAAAAACTATTGATTGGATTTAAAAAATAAAACACTGTCGTGCTAATAAATTGCTTGTAGAATTATTTGCCAAAAAATCACAATGATCGCATGCATATTAGTATGATTTTTTGGCGAGTGAAATTAATTGTATTACGTTTTCAAAACAATTTCATGCTAGCGTATATATTGAAAAATATCACATATTTTTCAGGTCTACCATATATACTTTTAGTAATTATAAAACTCGCGTTTAGCTCATGTAATCACCTTAAGGTCCCGCGAAATTCTTTTTTTTTCGTCTTAGCATTTTTTCGGACTATTTCCTGAAAAAATCATACAATACCATTAAATGAAATTATAAAGTTGTATTAATTAACTACCGAGATAAAAAACTTTTTTGCAAAAAATAAAACCGACTTCAAAAAAAACAAAAAAGTGAAAAATAACTTTAGCTTCTGAAGTCGGTGACCTTTGTTTGATTGCTTTAGTTTTTTTGTCACCGACTTCAGAAGCTAAAGTTATTTTTCACTTTTTTGTTTTTTTTGAAGTCGGTTTTATTTTTTGCAAAAAAGTTTTTATTTTCAACTTTTTAGTGGTTCACATGTGCTTGATACATGGAAAGTGCATACCGTTACAATTACAACAAGCCCAAACACGACTATGGTACATTGTCTCATTATGGAGTTCCGTGACTCTTGGCTTCATCATTAGTTCTGATGGTAGAATGGTTCTTATCAAACGCAAATGCTTCACTTGTTGTAGAAAATACCAAAATCGCAACACGTTTTCAGATAAAATTTGAAGAGTTCCCTCGATTTCTCCAAGATTCCATCATCAGATCCTGATTTGGTGGCTATGGGACCATTTGGAAAGAATACCCTTTCCAACAAAAAAATAATTTTCCAAATCGGTTGGCAAGCGGCGGAGTTATGCCCGAACAAACATAAAAAAAAAAAAAAAAAAAAATAGAAACATCCGAATTGAGAACCTCCTCCTTTTTTAGAAGTCGGTTAAAAAGAATCCTTTATGTTATTCCAGGTCATAAACTATCTGTGTGCAAAATTTCACCCAAATCCGTTCAGTTTTTGCGTAACAGTGTATCAAACATACACACAAATACTCATGTACAGTCAACAAAACAGTTAGGTATGCTGGCTAGCAATATTCTTACTACTATTATAAGTGATAAAGGGTTAAGTATAATCAATCTGTGTGCAATTTCATCCAAATCCTT
Organism: Xestia c-nigrum; assembly: GCA_916618015.1. NCBI lineage: Eukaryota > Metazoa > Arthropoda > Insecta > Lepidoptera > Noctuidae > Xestia > Xestia c-nigrum. The sequence goes on along the minus strand of OU745245.1, from coordinate 21,882,884 downwards.
TTAGTAGTTTCTGCATGAAAGAATAACAAAAATCGATCTTTACACAATTTTACATTTTTAGTAGTCGTAAGAAGATTGCTAGCCTGCATACCTAACTGTTTTGCTGACTGTACACACATACGAACTTTCACAACTTATCTTATTTATCCCTATGGTAACGTAAATCTATCTAGGTTTTAGTACCTAGGTGCATTGTAGTTATGCAGATATCTATTGCGATAATAGACTAGGTACGCGATTCAAACAGAACGGCATGCCTTGTAATCCCTCAAGGGTTGGCAGTGGTGTACGAACAAGCTGTTTGGTTTATATTTTGCAATGTAATTAATTGTGAGTTAAACTGTAAATCAAATAGCTTGTTCGACCGTGCACTTACATTTCACCAGTTATGTGTAATAGATTTGCAATTTATTGATGGTGAGACTAGCCTATTCAAGCATCTTTAATTTCCTATTAAAATCCCCTGTTCCCCGTGAGATAAATCACTAAAAAACCGTCAGTAGTGAGGTTGCATCGTATAAAAAGCCCGTTCTACACTGTCACCTCCAATCCGTTTTCAATTAACGTGTCCAGAGAAGCGTTAACGCCCGGAGTACACTGGCGTACACGCCCCGTGTTAGGGTTAGTTCACATGATGAGACCGGATTTGAATGATGCGAGTTGTGTAATCTGGGGACTAGGATGGGTTTAGACTGTTGTGTCGTTTCGTGCGCGATATTTCCGCGAACGGTTCCAATAGAAAGTGGTTCCTAACCTTTCTTAGGCCAGGGACCACTTTGGTATGTTCATTGTTAACAGGGACCATATGGTTCTAGATAAACATGGACACCGACAGGATTATAACTTATAGGGGAGTGAATCTTTAACTCACACTATACAAAAATTGGACAAAAGCGATCGAATTGAGCTCGAAAAATTTAGCAATCATTTAGTAATTTTGCCTCTGATAGGTTCAATTAGGTTGGGTTGAGCTTGCATCATCTGTGTTAAAAAATACGAATAACATTTTAATATTTCGTGGACCGTACACGAGGCTCCTGCGGACCACCAGTGGTCCGCGGACCACAGGTTGGGAACCAGTGCAATAGAAAGACGAAAGTACCTATAAAACTTTCACAGTTTTTATGTCTTGTGACTGGGACTGTAGCTCTAGGTATGTTCACCTTTGTTTCGACAATTCAAAAGTACATATAACTGGCCTACTTGAAATAGATGCTTTGATATTGATTTGATTTTGTTTTTGAAAGACTTGCGAAGCTAAAATGGCCGAATGGTAGAATCATAATATTTATTGGGTTACAATTTGTTAAATGATCACAAATTTTACAAATTTCTTTGTAAAATGTATGTGATGTGGCTGTACTTATTCAAATAAATAAATAAATAAATAAGTGAGGCTTATGTTTATAAAAGCTGAAAATGGGTACAGTTACAGTTACAGTTAGTACACATGAAAATTTGTAGCATCCTCATCTACGGTTACTTAACGTATCAATCATATTTTTTGTATTAGACAATATAAAGTCTTCAGGTTCCATGCCATTAGCCACGACTCATGCCATGATAAAAAATATTGGATAGCTTAACTATTAATTACGAGTACCCAGAACTGTAGAAACACTTGCACACGCAGCGTGACCACAAACGAAAAACAGATTTTCATAAAATTGTAGATCGACTTTTACGGGGCGATGTCAAAGGTAAAAACAATCAATTGGCCTTCATAGAGTAGATATAACAATGGTCATTCCTACGCATGTTGGAGCTCATTTTGAAAAAAGAATGCGAAGTAAGTAACAAACCGCGATTTAAAAATGCATTAAATTATATTTCGAACAACATTGTACACCTACCCTAAGCCATGACACCCACCCCTTTATTCAAATATCTCCCAGACGTGGAAGGATGCTAATTACGTAGACTAGGGTGTCTACAGCCCCATTGAATGATGCTTCCAGTATGATACGGACGGGATTTGACTTAGATTTCATTGTGTGTGACTTTAATAAAGTAAAATATAAGAGATTAATGAGGTCTGAGGTGGACATAACGTGCATAGCTATGCAGTTGAGCTGTTAACCGCTTCCGAGGAATGTGTCTGATTAGATTTTTCCGCTAAAGAACGTTTTAAATCTTGAAATTTTTTTGTGATGAGAAATCAAAGACTTGTCTGCATAACTTGTATAATTATCACTTGCTTCGATGAAGAAAAACATGTGGGGAAATCAGCGTGTCCGGGAGATATTACTTGACGGCATTTAAGCCAAGTGAAGAATTAAACTCATGGGAAGTACTCAGATTAGTTGATAATTCCTATAAAAGAAGTCCGTCGATGTATCACTTTTTTTCCATGAACTGGGTGTTATTAAACTACAAAAGGTAACGGAGGATTCATATCATTTTTCAGTCGATTTTGAATCACCCGAACCAGAATACTTCATTCAGTATAAAAACTTTTTTTCAAAAAATAAAACCGACTTCTAAAAACACAAAAAAGTGAAAAATTACTTTAGCTTCAGTTGTTCAGTTTAGTTTTTTTGCCACCGAAAAGCTACAGTTTCTGAAGCTAAAGTTTTTTTTCACTTTTTTGTGTTTTAGAAGTAGGTTTTATTTTTTGCAAATAAGCTCTATTTCACTTTTTAATGGTTCACATGCGCTTTCACAGCGTACTGGCGTTATGTTTTGTTATGAACTTGTGTAAACAATAGACAGACATGAGATTTCAGCAATTCAAGTCCATTTGCTATCATTTATTCTCAATAAATGAGCTCCGTTGCCTATCTCCGAAGTTCTTGATCAGATCTTTACCACATTGAAGTGGAACCATTCCGAAAAAGTACTGTTCCGAAAACTACCCAAATCGGATCATGTGTGCCCATAAAATTTGAAGAGTTCTCTCTATTTCTCCAGGATTCCATCATCAGATCCTGACTTGATGATTATGGGGCCACCTGTGAAGTATACCCTTTCAAACAAATAAAAATAATCCAAATCGGTCCAGCCATCTTCGAGTAATCGGGGAACAAACCTAAAAAAAAAAAGATTTCGACGAATTGAGAGCCTCCTCCTTTTGGAAGTCGGTTAACAAATTATTGTCATTTGACCGAGGGCTAGAGAATTAGCCATAGCTTTCAAATTGTGTTATTTACTAGCTGACCCACGCAACTTCGTCTGCGTCACATAAGAGCGAAAAACGAAAGGAAAAAAAAACCCCGTTTTTGCAACATTTTTCATTCCTGTTCCGCTCTTAAGGTCATAGCATGATGTTATATAGCCTTTAGCCTTCCTCAATAAATGGACTATCTAACGCAAAAATAATTTTTCAATTCGACCCGGTAGTTCCTGAGATTAGCGCGTTCAACCAAACAAACAAACAAACTCTTCTGCTTTATAATATTAGTATAGATAAGTATAGATTTTACGACTTTCAACAGCATTGAAACAATCTGTTGCATCATCTTTAACACTGTATAATATCACTTTATCCCAAAGCCATTGTAAAATTATGACTTTTGGCAATAGGTAAGTTAAAACTTCCCCCGAAAAAAAACTTTCACACCAACATACCACACACACCTCGTTGTTTATTTGTAATAAACAAATAAAACAGAGATCAAAAGCGGAGGAACGTTTGGGCGGCACCAACCTACCCGGTTTCGTTTAGGCGGGTGGAAACCTACCCAGTTTTCTATTAAACGAGGCAGGCAAGCGTTAACTTGTGTGAATAACAAACATGCTAGTATTGAAATGTTTCGCTGTATTGTACAAGATGGCGATGTTTTGAAAGCGGTTAGGTTGTTAGGATCTAAAGGAGGAGGATCTGGGACGGTAAACGTTTTAGATTGTATAAGAGGGTGTATAGAGGTGTTGTCGAGTGTGTTGGGTAGGCAGGAGTATAATTAAAAGTCACTGCCTAAGTACTTACAGTTCTATTGAAGATAAATAGTTCACACGCACAACACAAAACAGAAGAAGGAGAACAGAGATGATAGTTAAAGTCACAGTCACAGTAAGCACAGCACAACAGTTTACAAATAACGGACAAACACAATATAATCAGCGTAACACGGAAACTATGAGTTATTCTAGGAGCCACAGAATTATGCGCACGCGTCGTTGCGAGGTTAGTACCGACTGAAGGTCATGGAGAGGACGGTCAACGATCGCGCGCTGCTTCCCACCGCACTCGCTTGCTATACGTCACGATGACGTAGCTCGCCCGCGGTGCGATTCCAGTGTACAGCGTCCCGGCATCATCCGACATTATATTGATGTTGTCAATATAGGATGCCGGTGATATGTAATAAGTGAATATTATAAATACATGTAAATAAATGTGTTTGTATATAAATGTCTTGTGTTGTGTAATATGCAATGCAAATACATAAATTAAATATGGGTGTAGTCCCTACACCACCCCCCTCCAGAGACCGTCAAGGGCGATAAAAATCTGGAAACTTGACCCGACGACCGGAACGCGTAGTGAACTCAGTTCTATCGCCGGATGGAGTATCTTCACGGGGGTCATCTTGGTCGGCCAATATGTAGGCTGGTTTTAGGCGGTCGATGGAGACCGTGACCTCTTTGCCCTTGAATAAAATTTTAAATACTTTGTCGCCCCTTTGCAGAACTTTGTGAGGACCTGTGTAGGCTGCTTGCAGCGAGCCACGTAATGCGTCTTCACGAAGGAACACGTGATCAGTGGTCTGCAGATCCTTAAATATAAAAATGCTAGCTTTGTTGTGACGGGAAGCTGGAGTTGGCTGCAAGTTGTGAGCGAACTTGCGGATGCGCGCGGTAAAGTCCGTAATGTCGGTCGTTCCATCATCATTGGAAGAAAAAAAATCTCCTGGGAGCCTTAGCGGTTCGCCGTATACCAGTTCGGCGGAGGACGCTTGGACATCGTTTTTGAATGCGCTCCTTTTGCCAAGCAATACCCACGGCAGCGACTCGGTCCACTTGTCATTGGCATGGCACGTGATGGACGCCTTGAGTTGCCTGTGAAATCGCTCCACCATGCCGTTACACGCTGGATGGTATGCCGTTGTCCGTTTGTGCTGGAAACTAGCAATCTTGGCCAATTGTTCAAACAGAGCCGACTCGAACTGACGGCCTCTGTCCGTAACAATGTCGGTCGGACAGCCAAATCGGGCAATCACCAGACAGCAATGCCTTAGCTACTGTCTTGGCAGTAATATCGACGATAGGTACGACCTCTGGCCACCTGGTAAATCGGTCGACTGCCGTCAGACAGTATCTAAAGCCTTGTGAAATTGGGAGCGGGCCCACAAGGTCGATGTGGATAGTAGTGAACCTGGCGCGTGGGAGATGGTATGCTCCTAATGGCGCAGATACATGGCGGCTCACTTTAGCCCGCTGACATGCGAGACAAGCTCGTGCCCATTCCCTGCAGTCCTTCCTGACGCCTGGCCATACAAAGCGCTCTGCCACTAGTTTTGCAGTTGCTGAGACGCCTGGGTGACTGAGGGAGTGCAAGCTGTCAAATGCTTGCTTCCGCAGCATTTTCGGCACATACGGTCTGGGAGACGCTGTACTGACGTCGCAGTACACGGACGTAAATTCCCCTGGGACCTGCACCTTCTCAAGCACCAGTGAAGACCCTTCCTGAAGAAGCTTCTTCAGTTCTGGATCTGATGCTTGAGAGGCTGCGAGGGTGCTGAGGCTGACCGGCACCTGTAATTCTTCCACGCGAGATAAGGGGTCGGCGACAACATTGTCCTTGCCAGCAATGTGCCTTATCTTGGTGGTGAATTGGGCTATGAAGTCGAGGTACCGGAATTGCCTAGGCGAGCAGTTTCTTTTCCGTTCATGGAATGCGAAACTGATCGGCTTGTGGTCCGTGTACACGACGAAGTGCCTAGCCTCCAGCATGTGGCGAAAGTATTTGATGGCCTCGTAAATGGCCAGCAGTTCCCTGTCATAGGGAGAATACTTCACTTGCGAAGGGCCAAGCTTCCGGGAAAAGAAAGCTAATGGCTGCCAGCCGTCTTTGCTAAGCTGCTGTAACACTGCGCCGATTGCTGTATCCGACGCATCGGTAACCAACGCGAGTTTGGCATTGCAATCGGGGTGTGCTAATAGAGCAGCATTAGCTAGGCTTTCCTTGCAGTCCTCGAATGCTTGTAAGGTACTCTCCGCCAGACATATGGGGTCCGAGCCCTTTACGTTGCCAATCAAGAGATTGTGAAGTGGCGCCTGTATCTGTGCTGCGTGGGGCATGAAACGCTTATAAAAATTGATCATGCCCAGAAATCGACGCAACTGACGAACGTCATTGGGCTGCGGGAACTTCTTTATGGCCTCGACCTTGGCGTCGAGTGGTTTTGTGCCCTTCTCGGAGATATGGTACCCTAAGAAAGTTACCTCCGGGACACCAAAAACGCACTTGGACGTGTTGACCAACATGCCGAAGTCCTTTAACCTATTAAAAATAATACAGAGATGTTCTTCGTGCTCTGCTTCTGTCCTAGAGAATATAAATAGTCGTCTAAATAGCAGTAGCAAAAGTCTAGCCCTCTGGTCATTTCGTCGACAAAACGTTGAAACGTTTGGCCTGCGTTGCGCAGACCAAACGTCATGTACGGAAACTCGTACAAGCCGAACGGTGTGGTGATGGCGGTCTTCGGAATATCGTCTGGGCTGACAGGTATCTGGTTGTAGGCTTTCACCAGGTCGATGGTGCTGAAGATTCGACAGCCTGCAATGCTATGTGCGAAGTCGTGGATGTGCCTAATCGGGTACCTGTCAGGGACCGTTCGCGCGTTGAGCATGCGGTAGTCTCCGCATGGTCGCCAACCATCGTCCTTTTTGGGGGCGAGATGAAGTGGAGATGACCAGGGGCTCTCCGAGGGTCTGGCAGTTCCATTGGCCAGCATCAGCTGGAACTCCTGCTGAGCAATTTTTAATTTATCCGGCGCTAATCGTCGGAACGAAGAAGATACTGGCGGGCCTGGGGTCGTGCGGATATGGTGTACCGTGTTATGTGGTATGTCGCGTAATGTTCCGGCAGGTCGGGTGATGTCGGGAAAGCTGTCGAGGATTCTGTGGTACCTCGAGTCGCCAGAAGACACCTTTACAGAAAATAAAGACGAATCTAAGTGATTCGAGGCTATACAAAAAATGTTGGTACTACTATCTATTAATGTTACTGCATACTAATCCTTCAACTCTTTTATCAGCTAACAAAGTAAATAACTTTTTTGTTAATGTTGGGAAAACTTTGGCCGAACAGATTCCGAAACATTGCGCCCATAACTCTTTCCAAAACCTGAACAACAGCTGCAACCTGAAGTCATTTGCTATGCTGGATACTGATGAAAACGAAATATCCCGAATAATTTCTGGTCTTAAAGATGACTGTGCAGTTGGATGGGATAATATAAGCAACAGGATCCTTAAACTCTTTAAGCATGTATTGGCACCTCCCTTAACGCATATTTTTCGAAACTGTCTTTCCAAAGGAATTTTCCCTAAATGTCTCAAAAAGGCTGTTGTTATCCCTATCCATAAATCTGGAGACCGGGACTTGGTTAATAACTATAGGCCAATTTCATTACTCCCCTCAATCTCAAAAATATTAGAGAAAATTATAAACAGCAGACTAGTTAGCTTCCTGGAAAGAAACAACATCTTGTCACCAGCGCAATTTGGCTTTAGAGCCAAATTATCCACAGCCGATGCGGTGCATCGCCTTACCAATTATGTCTCAGAAGAGCTGGGCAAAGGCAACCAGGTCATGGGAGTCTTCCTTGATTTAGCGAAAGCTTTTGACACTGTCTCTATTTCTGTGCTTCTGAGGAAACTAGAGGCCATAGGAATAAGGGGCACGCCTCTGACATTACTTGCTGACTATTTAAACGATCGATACCAGTGTGTTAGGATCGACAATTTTACGAGCGATGAGCTGAAAAATACTGGATTTGGTGTTCCCCAGGGAAGTATATTGGGCCCTACCCTTTTCCTGGTTTATATTAACGACCTGTGTAACCTAAATATCAATCACGGCAAAATCATATCATATGCTGACGACACGGCGCTAATATTTTCTGCTGAAAACAGTAGCGAACTGTTTGAAAACGCTCAACTTGGCTTTAATACTGTGACTAATTGGCTTCAAAGCAATCTACTAACACTAAATGCTGATAAGACAAAATACATCCACTTCTCCATGCGCAAGTCTCACACACTTACGAACCTCCATGTATATGCCCATCAATGTGATAATCGGTCAGTCAACATTTGCAATTGTCCTTCTATCCTCAAAACCAGTAATATTTAAATACTTAGGGGTTATAATTGACGACACACTCTCTTTTAGGTATCATATTGAAAGTCTCGTTAAAAGAGTGCGCAAATTAATATATGTATTTAAAAAAATACGAACTTTTGCAGATCCTAAACTAATCACAAAAGTTTATTTCGCGCTATGTCAATCTATAATTCACTACTGTATTATTTCATGGGGAGGCGCATCAAAAACTATCCTGCTACCCCTCGAAAGAGCTCAAAGAGCAATTTTAAAGGTGGCGAATTTCCATCCCTTTTACTTTCCCACAGATCAGCTGTATAAATCCTGCAACGTGCTGACTGTGCGCCAGCTATTTATTATGCACCTGGTATTAAAACAGCACACCATGCTCACGTACAGTGCTGACAATACTAACAAGAGACGGAATGATATTGTATGCATTTCTAAAGCAACCTCCAAACATGTCTTTGTGGAAAGATTCTTTACATTTTTAGGCCCATTTCTGTACAATAGATTAAATAGAAAACTAAGTATATATAAGTTGAACTATTTTATCTGTAAAAAGGCTATTATTACTTTTTTACAACCCATGACCTATGCACAAACAGAAGATTTACTTGTTGTCTGCAAGTAAACTGCTGACATGTTGTTTGCTTTTTTTCTATGTAAGTCGTAATTTTAGTCATTTACTTTTCTCTTAATGTTAATTTATTTATTTTAAGTAGGTATTTATGCACCTTCTAGCCTGAAACACAGGTTCCACCTAGTTCAGGCAATAAGCAACAGTGCTCTATTTTACTTGTTTCTGATACTAAATTGTAAGTGTGCCCCTTTTGATGAATAAACGATTATTATTATTATTATTATTATTATTATTAATCGTTGATTCTTACAGTCAACGGCTAAAGAGTAAAAACACAAAAAGTCCACACCAATGATAGGTTTTGTAACCTCAGCTACCACAAAACGCCACTTAAAGTCTCTACGTAGTCCTAAATTTAAGTTTAACTCCAGGAAACCAAATGTTGGAATGGGCGTACCATTCGCGGCCACAAGTTGGTAGTTGGTGGGCGCACGACGATCGCTGAGCAAACGACGAGGGTACACGCAGAGGTCGCTTCCGGTATCGACCAGGAACTGCGTGTTCGTCGTTTGGTCTGTGACGAATAGACGACCAGTAGAAGCGGGGCAATCGTCTGTCGCCATTACCGACTGCCCGCGGCGTTTCCCTTCTTGAAGTCGCAGGGCTTGATGCAACGCTTGGCGTTCTCGCCGTGCATCGAGTGGTACCAACACTGTGGGTGTCTTCTGTAGCTGGAGTCTGAGCGGGTTGAAGAACGTTGGCGTGAGTGGCGTCGCGTGTCTCGACCACGGCTGTGGGAGCGATTACGCGACCGACTGTCACGCACCTGCACCGTCAGGTCCCTCATAGCACGCTTCAGTTCAGCGATCTCGGCTGCCATCTCGCTCACTGTGGGTCCTGCTGCTGAAGTTGACGCGACGTGGCTCGTTGGCGCGATGTCCTGGACACGATCTGCCAGCTCAGCCAGCGCCTCCAAGGTGCTGTGCGGCTGGGTTGCCAGCAGGGGCTGGATGCTGTTGGGGAGTCGGCTGCTCCAAATGGTGCGCACAAAGTCTTCGGGCACGCTTGGTCCGGCTAGACCCTGCAGGTGGCGAAGGAACTGCGACGGCTTCCGGTCTCCCAGCTCCTCGTGCATCAGCAGCTGCTTCACCTTCTTCTCCTGGGAGGCTGAGAGGCGCTTCACCAATTCGGTCTTCAGCTTCTCGTACCGGTTGGTTGTAGGAGGGGACATGAGGGTGTAGTCCCTACAGGTGCTTAGTCTGAACGGCCCACAGTGTATGGACCGCGGTCCGTTCAGACGTAAGCAAAAAAATTATACGTCCATACGGACCAGTGTCAAAAGAATAAATGAAATGAATAAACAATAAAAAGTTTATAGGGACAGTCGCATACATTGTTGTTGTCATTGTTCATGCATGAGTAGGTTTCAGAAATAAGGCATTAGTTAGTGCCTAACCTGCTGGGTCGTTGTTAATAAAAGTTACAATCCGAACATTTTGTATATAAGTGACTTATTTGTGAAGTTGTATGACAAGTGTTGTTTAATAAAGCTTACAATAAGTGTCACCTAGGAAGAGCAAATGTTTATTAAACCGAAAAATAGTAGATAAATTTCTCAATTTTGTTAGTTTTCCTTTATTCAACAAAAATTTGTAGATTTAAAACTTGTATAAAAAAAATACAATTTGTAACGTTTGCTAAACAGTGACCTGGTGTCACAGTTTTATGCCGGCCATGGGCAACTGGCTTGGCTTTCCATGTCATCTAGCAATATGTCTCAAGCAAACTGGTTTCTTCTTCTGCCACTCTGCCGTCCTCAAGCTATAATGCCGTTATCCAACAAAATCATTTTTCGAATTATGGGCAAAAAAGCGCGGGCAAATAAAAAATTCTTGCCGTTTCTTAACTTTCTCTCTTATCCGTGAGTTATTGGTATCAAAAAATAGATCTAATTTTGTACTTTCAAATGGCCTTACTAACACTTGCTAATTACGATAAATTCTTAATAAAAATAGGTTTTTTGCGTTTTAGTTAAGTGTTTTAGCAATTTACGGCTTATGGAACCACGCCTATAATGCCGCTAAGCCTACCTTAACGGCATTTTAGTGTTTGGTTTAATTTTTTTTTTTGACATTTAAAATACTTTAAAAGATCTCTACATTACCAAACTATAATGTCGCTAAATAACTGTAACGATGATATAGCTAAATATCATGACGCCAAGAACAAACACTATGCTAAACTGTAATGCAGCTAAAGCACTTAGCCACAAATAAGACTAGTGAATATTTTTCCTGCATTTATTTTTTAGGTTGATTACTTAGCTTAAATGCCGCTAAAAATGAAACAATAAAATGTAACCGCGTTCTAGCTTTGAAACTCGAGCACAAAAGTTGAGGAAATCAAATAAAATACTAATTATTATTTCATTTAAAACGTACTTCACATATGTTTCTTAAGTAAGCTCTTGGATGCGAGTTTTGAATTCTTCTGTCGGATATGGTATATTAAGAAATTGTGCAGGTGATAAGGATTTCACAATGTTTTTTGATCTGTTTATTGAAGCTTCTGATTCTTCAAAGTCCTCAAGAATTTTTTATTTGCCCGCGCTTTTTTGCCCATAATTCGAAAAATGATTTTGTTGGATAACGGCATTATAGCTTGAGGACGGCAGAGTGGCAGAAGAAGAAACCAGTTTGCTTGAGACATATTGCTAGATGACATGGAAAGCCAAGCCAGTTGCCCATGGCCGGCATAAAACTGTGACACCAGGTCACTGTTTAGCAAACGTTACAAATTGTATTTTTTTTATACAAGTTTTAAATCTACAAATTTTTGTTGAATAAAGGAAAACTAACAAAATTGAGAAATTTATCTACTATTTTTCGGTTTAATAAACATTTGCTCTTCCTAGGTGACACTTATTGTAAGCTTTATTAAACAACACTTGTCATACAACTTCACAAATAAGTCACTTATATACAAAATGTTCGGATTGTAACTTTTATTAACAACGACCCAGCAGGTTAGGCACTAACTAATGCCTTATTTCTGAAACCTACTCATGCATGAACAATGACAACAACAATGTATGCGACTGTCCCTATAAACTTTTTATTGTTTATTCATTTCATTTATTCTTTTGACACTGGTCCGTATGGACGTATAATTTTTTTGCTTACGTCTGAACGGACCGCGGTCCATACACTGTGGGCCGTTCAGACTAAGCACCTGTAGGGACTACACCCTCATGTCCCCTCCTACAACCAACCGGTACGAGAAGCTGAAGACCGAATTGGTGAAGCGCCTCTCAGCCTCCCAGGAGAAGAAGGTGAAGCAGCTGCTGATGCACGAGGAGCTGGGAGACCGGAAGCCGTCGCAGTTCCTTCGCCACCTGCAGGGTCTAGCCGGACCAAGCGTGCCCGAAGACTTTGTGCGCACCATTTGGAGCAGCCGACTCCCCAACAGCATCCAGCCCCTGCTGGCAACCCAGCCGCACAGCACCTTGGAGGCGCTGGCTGAGCTGGCAGATCGTGTCCAGGACATCGCGCCACCGAGCCACGTCGCGTCAACTTCAGCAGCAGGACCCACAGTGAGCGAGATGGCAGCCGAGATCGCTGAACTGAAGCGTGCTATGAGGGACCTGACGGTGCAGCTGCGTGACAGTCGGTCGCGTAATCGCTCCCACAGCCGTGGTCGAGACACGCGACGCCACTCACGCCAACGTTCTTCAACCCGCTCAGACTCCAGCTACAGAAGACACCCACAGTGTTGGTACCACTCGATGCACGGCGAGAACGCCAAGCGTTGCATCAAGCCCTGCGACTTCAAGAAGGGAAACGCCGCGGGCAGTCGGTAATGGCGACAGACGATTGCCCCGCTTCTACTGGTCGTCTATTCGTCACAGACCAAACGACGAACACGCAGTTCCTGGTCGATACCGGAAGCGACCTCTGCGTGTACCCTCGTCGTTTGCTCAGCGATCGTCGTGCGCCCACCAACTACCAACTTGTGGCCGCGAATGGTACGCCCATTCCAACATTTGGTTTCCTGGAGTTAAACTTAAATTTAGGACTACGTAGAGACTTTAAGTGGCGTTTTGTGGTAGCTGAGGTTACAAAACCTATCATTGGTGTGGACTTTTTGTGTTTTTACTCTTTAGCCGTTGACTGTAAGAATCAACGATTAATAGATAGTAGTACCAACATTTTTTGTATAGCCTCGAATCACTTAGATTCGTCTTTATTTTCTGTAAAGGTGTCTTCTGGCGACTCGAGGTACCACAGAATCCTCGACAGCTTTCCCGACATCACCCGACCTGCCGGAACATTACGCGACATACCACATAACACGGTACACCATATCCGCACGACCCCAGGCCCGCCAGTATCTTCTTCGTTCCGACGATTAGCGCCGGATAAATTAAAAATTGCTCAGCAGGAGTTCCAGCTGATGCTGGCCAATGGAACTGCCAGACCCTCGGAGAGCCCCTGGTCATCTCCACTTCATCTCGCCCCCAAATAGGACGATGGTTGGCGACCATGCGGAGACTACCGCATGCTCAACGCGCGAACGGTCCCTGACAGGTATCCGATTAGGCACATCCACGACTTCGCACATAGCATTGCAGGCTGTCGAATCTTCAGCACCATCGACCTGGTGAAAGCCTACAACCAGATACCTGTCAGCCCAGACGATATTCCGAAGACCGCCATCACCACACCGTTCGGCTTGTACGAGTTTCCGTACATGACGTTTGGTCTGCGCAACGCAGGCCAAACGTTTCAACGTTTTGTCGACGAAATGACCAGAGGGCTAGACTTTTGCTACTGCTATTTAGACGACTATTTAATATTCTCTAGGACAGAAGCAGAGCACGAAGAACATCTCCGTATTATTTTTAATAGGTTAAAGGACTTCGGCATGTTGGTCAACACGTCCAAGTGCGTTTTCGGTGTCCCGGAGGTAACTTTCTTAGGGTACCATATCTCCGAGAAGGGCACAAAACCACTCGACGCCAAGGTCGAGGCCATAAAGAAGTTCCCGCAGCCCAATGACGTTCGTCAGTTCAATTCGTCATGATCAATTTTTATTGAATTAAGTAACTTGCGTATCACAAAAATTTTAGAAAAATATTGGATGCCGTTGAACAAAACCTATTGAAGCACAAGGTATCAAAACGCTGTAGTTCGGGATTAGGACTTAAATTCCCTCTGTTAAAAGTAAGACTTTTCTATGTCAAATTGCTCAATTTTGGTGTCTCTAAGGCGCGGGTCATACACAAGTGGCGTATGGCGGTGGCGCGGCGCGGCGCGGCGCTTAATCATGTCTAAAATGTTTTTGGATCTTTGTGGAATAGCAACGCGGAAAATTTTAAGACGCAGAGTTTGATCTTGGGTTTTTGAATATATCAATATAATTATATTAAAAAACCCGATCAAACTCTGCGTCTCAAAATTGTCCTCGTAAAATGAGGGCAAAATTGTGCGAATTCGCGGGCTAGTACTGGTAGCTCGCTACGCAAAAACTTCAAACTAAATAACTACATGGTTTCTATAATAATTGCGTTTAATAATTATTGCAATTTACTTCATTTAGTTCAAATAAATACTTTAGAAGATATCGCAGGTCTAAAATTATGAGAAACCAAAAATAAGCTGTTCGCGTGACGAAATCTAAACTATTAAATTAATCTTTTTTCAACCTGCATTGTTTAGTAAACAAAAAATTATCGTAATCAAGTTGTAAACAAAAAACTTCGAGTAGTTTTTGACCTTGATAAACAGTTCCTAAACCTTTATGAACTTGGAGGGTTGTATTGGTGATTTTGATGATTTTAATTCTGTAACTATACATAGGTCTTTACAGTCGCGAGCAATATTTTAAACAACATACCGCTGGCCTACAAACTGCAAAAAACGTAAGAAAATTTGAAATTCACGGGCTACCCTGACGCTTTGGCACACTGCTTCAGACGCGGGGAGCCGCGGAGCGAGAGCGAGCGATCGAGGGTAGTTAACCGCGTTTTAGTGTGGTAATGACTGACAACTGCATTTTTTGTGTTGACGTCGTAAGCAATTTAACTATATTTCCAATTGAAAATGCCGTTATTGGTAGCTTGTGGACGGCAGCACTGTCTGCCACTGTACCAATTTTAGCTGTTGTATTCTCAACCCTCTATTAATAAAGTCTAAATAGAATTCTCTGTAATCAGTTCGGTGAAAACCGGGAGCGGTCACCTAACAGGCACATTAAACATCAATTCAAACTAGCTAGGTCTCGACTGCAAGCTTTCAGCTTGAAATCCAGAATCATTTCGAGTGTCTAGAAAGCTAAGTGGATGAACACAACGATGGGTTCGTGGAAACTGTCCATACGACCGGGTCTAGGTACTTCAAGGCACGTGATTCAGATCAGAACAAGAGGCTCTCAAGAGGATGAAATAGAAGTTCGTTTGACAAATATGTTCGTTTCCAGCTTTTCTTGCCTATCTTAAAGAATATAAGTTCTTTAAATACGTTGGAACTGTTAAATGCTTCTCAAAAGACGATTCTATTCAATTTTACGTTGAAATTAGAAAAAGGTTAAGTAATTGTGTTTACAAAAGCGTCTTACAAAATGTAGACTCCAGACAATTTTCTCTCATTACGTTTTAATATTCGTTTCAGCTCAATTCTAAGAAACACTACCAGTAGACAAGTCCGCATAAAATTTTCTCGGTAAAACGAACCCTACAAAACGCTTCCCCACAATCTAGATTTCAAAACAATATCCAATTCACAGACACTTCAATTGAAGCTCTTAGACTCATCCCACAAAGTACTTCACCACCGAATATTGGATTCTGAAGACCAAGCACGATTTAAAGTAAACACCGACCTTTTAAATTTTTGTTTAAATATTAAAAAGCGTCTGAGTGTAGGTAAATCTATTTGGCGTTTCGCAACGTTTTAATGCAATTATGTCGGGGTCCGCTGCCTAAAAGCTCGCATATAATATCATTACTTTCGTTTTCGCCGGCGAGTTCGAGAGGGCGACACTAAACCAATTATGGAGAGTTTGGACGTAGTTTTTGGTATGACCGGCCTATCACGTTTCAAAGGGTTAGGTTAGGTTAGTTGGAAATTGTTTTGGCTTCAATTTTTAGCATCTGTTAGTACAATTTTGGGGATACTGGTAGTATCTTTTTTTAAATGGTAGAAAGGTAGACACTAGACCAAAATAATGCACCTTATAGCCGACTGTTTCAGTGTATGGGGTCGCGAATTCGCGATAGACCACGAAGGAGATGGCGCGATGGCGGGAAGAACTGGACGTATTTCTTGAAAATGGGAATGAATGAGTACATAGCACAATATGGACTAGCAATCATAATAATAATTATTATCAGTCTTATGAGACTGGTAATCTAACACAATTAAAATATATTTTTTCGTCTAATGTTAATACTATAAAATTTGTATTTTTTTTTTGCTGATAGAGAAAATCGATAGTCTTAGTTACTAGTTAACGACGTAGGGTACGCCTAACTAAAAATTCACAACAATGTCTGTAACAATTGTGTCGCACCCAATGTATCTTTAATCCCATAATCATAAGTCTCATTAACAAAAAGACGCTTCCCTAATTACACGCACAAAGACAACGCAATATTTATCCTGTATCAACTACACAGATGTTCAACGGGAGCATCCAAAAAGTCTTTCCCTGTTCCGACCATTAAGTTAACGTTTCGTATAAATCTTTCGAGAAGGTTCCTCGCCATTCTTTTGTTTTCCTAGGTTGTGGCTCGAGAAAACCGTAAATATTAACTTTGGTGAGTAAGGAGGTCTCTGAGTGGTCAGGTTTTGGTATTGAAGCTGTTCGTCTTTATTAGGGTCTTTCTGGAGCAGTAGTTGATAGGATGGATTGCGCATTTGCATGTGAGGGATCTGCTACGAGTATGTGCTTTACGATGTGTTGAAATGATTCCGTGTTCTGACTTTTTTTGTTTTGCGAGATTTCCTTGTGTCGTTGTAACAAGATGTGGCATCCCTTGATGGCAAAAATAATCTGAAAGTTCTTTGATAATATTTTAATTATGATATGAAATCTGGTGATCTTAAAGCTTATTAAACCAGGCTATCAGTCGCACCTTCCGTCGTTGATGTTCTAACATCACGTAGGTAAGTCATTTTTGGCGATTTCGACATTTTGATTTTTGATAGAGACGCGTTGATTTGATTGATTTTAGTCCAGTTAAGTATACCTTTGCCTAAGATAGCTTATTTAATCATTTGTTATGAAAACAATAGTTAACTCATTGTAATATTGATTGTTTTAAGATTCTTTGATACATTTTGAACACGTAGGTGTGAGTGTGATCTGTGTTTGTTTACAGATATCAGGTGACATTTCATAATATTATTATCAAACCATGTTACAACAGTATCATATTTTGATAATTTAATAATAAAGTTAAATTGATAATAAATTAAGAATTGTTAATCTGCGTGCTAGAGTTTCCGAAACTTCATAATTACGTGCTGCAGTTCTAAAGTTATTAGTTTGGGCTTACCCACTATCTAATTATATAAATTATAGTTATCAGTAGATATCAGTACGTGGACACTACTGATAAAATGGCCAAAGCGGTGATAAATTATTTGAGGTCTCATAAATCAATGAGATAACGTTACTGATAACGTCGGATATGCTTTCGATAGTTTAACATATTGATAATGCTATATTTTATATTGTGAATAATATTTATTTACTATCAACTTATTAGTAGTGTTTTAAATGAGGTAAGAAATAAAAAAGGAAGTAAGTAAATAAGTTGTTTGGTTTCTTGAACTTTTCAGAAGTTTCCTGAAGTTTGGATTTAAGACCAATTAATGGCAATTGGCTCCCCCTATTAAAGGGAACTTTAACTATGAGTGTACAAACTAACTCCTGCCTATAAGTCCCATTTCTTAAATACGAGCATAAAGATGTAGCGTTTAATTACTTGTTACATTTTACGGCAGACGATGCGTTGGAAGACCTCCCACTAGGTGGACCGATGACCTGGTGAAGGTTGCGGGAATCCGTTGAAAGCGAATCGCAAGGGACCGGTCAATGTGGCAACAATTGGGGGAGGACGTCTTTCGGCTGAAATGATGCTGATGATAATGATGACATTTTAATCAGCTCATCACAACAATTTACACAGCATCTTATTAATCAGTATTAATGCGAAAGTTATTTACTGTTTCACGCGTTGTTGAACGGATTTGTGTCAAGTTTAAGGATTAACCATACATTATTATGACTGGGTTAATATACATATAGGATACTTTTATCCCGGTGGTATTGATCCCGTAGAGAGGAGCTCGTGGCTAAATAAAAACAGTTGCTCGGGTCGTTGCCTTGGTAGGTTTGTGGATGTGTGATGACCCCCCCCCCCCACTCTGGGCGGAGCGGGAGGGAGTGTCAGACTCTTACTGACTATAACCCATCCATGTTCCTTCCTCACCCTTTATGTTCCGGGGCCGCGGTATCTCTTTCGAACAGGCCCGCAACCCCGGCAGGCTTCAGCCCTTGCGGGCCCCTCCCCTTATGCTGACATCTCTTTGAGGCGCGCGTTGAACACGAACGCGCCGTCGACACGGCCTGTCGTCGTTGTTAGACGGACGGACGGCTAGCTAGCCCATAGCCAACCGTCCACAGGCCCGTGACCACCCTTACATACAAACTTACCGAGTTTCCTACGTACCTTAGAAAGCACGGTCCCGGCTGTCAATTGTAGATCTTTTATCGTCGTCAGAAGTAGTCAGTGGCCCAAAAATTCTGACAATCATGGCAGTCTTACTGAGTGGTATCGTATTACCCAATACTGACTGGGATGTGGAGGTCAGATGGGCAGTCGCTTCATGTAAAATACCGATATTCAGCTGCATCCGGTTAGACTGGAAGCTGACCCCAATATAGTTGGGAAAAGGCTAGGCAGGTGATGAGTAATGATCCCGTGGGACAGTTACCAAACTTTACGCGGTCGAAGCTGCGGGCATAAGTTAGTCCACATTAATATTTATTTATGTCGGTTAATTATACGAGTTACGTATGGTATTTGAACGCGAGTGAAAGGTGGACACGTGTTAGTTTATAAATACTTACGCGTGTGTTGTCGACTGGTCGATAAATAGAGCAATGTTAACATCGTTTCCGTGGTGTAGCGGTTATCACATCTGCCTAACACGCAGAAGGCCCCCGGTTCGATCCCGGGCGGAAACATAGCTTTTTGTGATTTTGAAATTTTCAAGAATGAAGTTGTCATAGTGGTTTTTATGATATATTTGATTTTTTTGTCTCTTTTTGTTTGTATTTAGTCCTATTGTGACGTTGGTAGACGTCAACATTAAATAAAAGATGTATAAATAAAACTAGTGAATGAGAAAAAATAGTTGTATTGACTAATAAAAAAACACTATGTAGGTAGTTAGAAAATAAAAACCGGGTCGCGGGTACGTAAATTTCTGCTGAGTCTATTCGGAGCGTTTTAAGAGGTAACCACTTCCCTGGCAGTTGTAGTGGCTGTCCGGGTAGACGTTGAGGCGGATGACGTCACAGTCTTTCGGTTGTGGTGGTGTCCGCTGTAGGGACGTAGGCAGCATGCAGGATAATTAAAATAGGGGTCGAGCGTAGTCTCGTACCGGGACCCTGAAATTCCGGGAAATTGGACATTTTAGTAAAAGTCCGATTTCATGTATGTGACTGCAACATCAATTCGCGTCCGGGAACAAAAGCGTCGATTAGGCGAAGTGGAACCAAAGCATGAAATAATGATCAATGATGTTGCGATCACAAGTAAAATCAGCTGATACATTTACATACATTAACCGTTAATGATTCAAAGTATAAAGCACAGAAAGAAATAATTGACCAACACGTACAAAGCATGGCCCGCCCAATAAGAAGTCTAAATGTGAAAAATGACAATTAGCACAGAAGCGTTACAAAATAGATAAAATTAAAACATACAAAATCAAATGTTCAACAATAACGAACATGTAGGTAGGTAGGTAACAATTACGTGATAAAATAAGTAAATCCGTTTTATTTACCATTAACAACATGTTCGCTAGTATCTGCTAGATAATCTTCAGTTTTCTAATTACTACTACACTAAATACAGACTAAGATTTCTACGTACTTAGGTACTACAGTAATTACAAAAAGTATGCAACACTTACCCAATCGGGGTTACACAAATTCACTTTTAAGTAAAATATAATTTGATTATAGTGATAGAACGTATTTCAATTGTAGAAATATAAAAATTAATAAAACCGTTAAAATGGTTTGGAGGGAATTCAGCGACAAAGCAACGTATTCGCACGGCTAGTGTTTGCGCTGGATTGACGATCGGCTGGGGGCCACCTTTGAACCGGCCGTTAGTACGAGCCTTGCCGACAACATCCGAGTAGAAACGAACGCCGCGCGCGCATAGAATCGCATCGGAAGACGGTTACTTTCATTGTTTGATAGTTTAAAAGTGTTTTGAACTAATGTGAATGTAAAATAGTTTAATATTAATTATTATAGGTTAGTTTGCTAGATAAAATACTAAAATATAATGAGTTAATTTTTGATGTAAATAATGAGATTTAAAAATTTAAAGATTAGAACTAGTTTTGTAAGTTATCAAAAACACACAGTGTTACAGTACCCCCTCTCCTAGATTAGGATTTTCCTTAGATAAATCCGCTAACAATTCTATTTTTCAGCAGAAAACATTTCCAACATTCATAACTTCCTCTTACATACATTTCTTTCGTTCTTCGCAAATCATCCATCAGTCTTTCTAATTAGCACCCACATTTTATGTATTACAATACAATATGCTGCGCAACCTGACATACTGAGTATTTTGTTTATGAGGCTACAAGATACTCAATGTTTTTCCATTGATTGAAGTTAAAAGATTCATAATCTACTAGTTTATAATTTATTGTAGTTAGGATTGTAGTATCTACCTAGTTTCCTTCCTTAGTCCTTACTCTATTCATCTTAAAAACTGAACGTTAGTAGTTAGTTTTTTTTTATTTTAGTTTTAGTAATCCAATGGGTTAGTGCCACTGTATTATATATATTTTTGATGAATAGGACATTTTAGAGGTAGGTAATTGTAGATTTATGTAATTTATTAAAAGTTCATATTCCTAGTAGCATTTTAATTTCAAAGTAGATTATGGCATATGCTGTAACTGTTAGCTTTAACCAAGATATGGCACTGTACTTAGTTAGCGTTTTTACTTTTATTGTTTATAGTTCGTAAGTTTAATATCTTTGATATGCCAGGTACCAAGGTCGTTGCCTTGCATATCTTCAAGTACATACACTAATGGTGATTTTTTACCAATAATGCGACACTTTATGTATTTAGGGGCTAGCTTTTTAGTGAATCGGTTGTCCTTGTTGCTCTGGTAATATGTTCGCTTCCAAACTATGTCACCAATGTTGAACTCAGCAACCTTACGACGTAGATTATAATAAGTACTATTTCTCGAATGAGCTTTAATCAAAGATGATTGTACTTTGTCGAAGATTTTACGCAAGTGTCCTAAAGTTTCCGCGTACTCATCTCTAGGTGTAAATATTAGATCATTTTGCAGATCAGAGTCAAGATAGTGCGATCCACAACTAACTAACTCTCGTCCATAGACAAGTAAAGCTGGAGTAAAGCCTGTGACCTCGTTAACTGAAGAGTTAATTGCAAATTGAATCTTAGTGATGTTCACGTCCCAAGAGCGATGATCGTCTTCAATGAAGGTTGAAATTGCAGTGATGACGGTTTTGTTATAACGCTCTACGGTGTTCATTTGTGGCGTATATTTAGGCGTTAGATGGACGTTAGGAACCTTATATTTAGAAAACAGTTGTTTCATAGTACCGCTAACGAATTGTTTGCCGTTGTCCATGAGAACATGACACACAACTATTGGACTGTGGATTTGAATTCTTCGAACCGGGGGAGTATTCCGTTTTAATTTACTTATTATTGGTGTATTATTTACATACTAAACATCACTTAAACACTGCTCAGAGCTCT
Source organism: Xestia c-nigrum (assembly GCA_916618015.1). NCBI lineage: Eukaryota > Metazoa > Arthropoda > Insecta > Lepidoptera > Noctuidae > Xestia > Xestia c-nigrum. The sequence goes on along the minus strand of OU745245.1, from coordinate 21,860,960 downwards.
GAGCAACATCCCGTACACACTCCGGCTACGTTTATGTCTCATTTTGCTTGACAATTGTGGAAGCGAAATCGAGGACGAAAACACTTGCCCAGACAAAAACATTTACTACAAACCCTACTTCACACATAATATGTCCTTATTAATTATGCACACAATCGCCCCTTTAAGATTATAACACGTCCACTCCAATTCTAAAATAGTTATTCTTGCCAATTTAAAACCCAGTTTTGGTTCTAAATTGTTTTGTAGATAAATGTAATTTCGTAAAAAGTAAAACTTGTAACGATTTATACTTTGTGTACTTACATCAATCTTTTTAATATAAGCATAATATGTTCGTAATAATTAAATAAGACAGTAATATTTTATATATCATAAGTTTTATAATCGAAACAATCTACCCACATTAGGAAAAAGTAAAATCATGAGATAGTAAACTTCTTATTAATGCAATTAAATTGATAATTCAGTCGGCTAATATCAATCCTGTAAAGCTAATACAGCAGCCTACCTCATTTCTTTTTTTTAGTAAAGCAAACTTTTTTTTTTTTTTTTTTTTCCTGTTTTTCTCCCTTTCATCTCTAAATTTTCTTAATTGGTCTATCCTATTAGTTCTCACCGTTTCCTTATTTCCAATTTTCAGAAACCAATCCGGAAACCATGCCTGTGATGACCCGTAAGGCTACTGCTCAGGATATGGAGCTAAAATTGAGAACGGCCCTCCAAGAACTAAAGGACTCAAAACTCCAATGCCAACAGCTATTGCAGGAGAGAGAAGACAGTGAGGAGGAGGTCATTAATATTAACAGCAAAAACTCCAGCTTAAAACGGGAGCTAGTAGACCTTCATCAGGATTACTTGAATGTTGTCAATGAGCGGGATCACCTAAGGGTGGTCACGGATGGGTTCCACAGCTGCAGCAACTTATACGAGGAGGCTTTGTGTAAAATTAGGGACCTAGAGGAGGAATTAGTCCATGCTAATGTTAAACTTTTAAATTTAAAAAAGGAACAGGATCGTACTCAGGTTATGGAAACTGATCATTTGTACAACGAACTAGTAAATACAAATTGTAACCCTCATTCCCTCATAACAATAGACCTTACAGAGGACTCCTTACTGAAACAAAATTCATACCATAAAGTAAGTAAAAATAAAATTAAGAAATATGCAAGATTGAATAAAATCATTAAAAAAATTAATAAACATAAGAAACAACAAAAGCACTATTCCAAAAATATTCAATTAAGGAAAGAACGTGTTTCTCTTGTTAATAGATTAAATAATTATCAAATTAAGTTAGAAGACAGTACAAGTATTTATGAAATAGACACTCAGCGCTTACAATCTGAAATTGAGGCACTGAATGAGTCACTAAAATCTTTATATAATAAATATGAAAGCTCTAAAACACAAATTAAGGAGCATATTCTTGTCACAAATGAGTTGGTTGACAAAGTAGACTTGCTGACTCTCAGCAACACTCATTGTACTTGTCGGAGTGAACCCAGTCTTGATGCCCTCCAGCCTGAGGCAACGGAGGACCCGTCCCAAGCTGTGAGTGCTCAGAACTTCATCATCCATCAAAACCTTGATTCACAAGTAGTGCAGCCTGAGATTAGTCATTTTGTATCAACTGATTGTAATGATTTTCATCATTCAGTTATGTATTCTGATAGTATGGGTAGAGGGCTAGGTAAATTGATCAGTAATAACCTGAGTTACTGTACCCAAAATTATTGCATGCCAGGGTCAAGCTACAAACAAGTAATGGCATCAGTAATAAAAAATGATTGTTATCTTAACACTACCATTACTATATGTGTTGGTAATAGTTCTAATCTAAAAAAGGAAGATATCACCGACTGTGTTTCTGAGTTGCTAAAGTTAAATTGTAATAAAATCATATTGTGTGCTTTTCCATATTTTGAAAATTTAAGTAGTAGGAAAAACGATTATATACATATGTTGAATAAACATGTACATTTTTTAGTAGGTCACTATAGTGACAGGCTTATGTATCTGGATATCAACACTATAGTTGGTAATCTTAAGTCATCACGGGGTAAGGTGTATCTACCCATTGGATGTAGACACCAAATAGCTCGGCTATTAGCTTATAGTATTCACACAGACATAAATAGTATGTCTAAGTTTAGTTATATTATTAACACTGCGACCATTAGTAATTCTACTAATGTACAGGTGACTGGCACAAATGTATATAGCACTAGTGCTATAAATATTTACTCACATTTTACTGGGGAGGATCCATCTGTCACCATGGAAAATTCTCAATTAGGGTTTATTAGTGATAGGGTCTTGTTGTCTGAGGATGGCACGGGTGTCTCCGGCCTCACTCCAAATTTTAATATGAATTTAAACTAGAAAGTGAGACAACAGAAGGTACCATTAACAATATTTTTGTTAATCCTACCAACAGCAAGGTATCTTCTTGCACTCAATTAGTTAGTAAAAAAGGGCCTCAGCAGAACACCTTAAAATTATTCCACCAAAATATCCAAGGCATTTCTTCCAAATTATTAGAAATTGAATTGTTTTTAGAAAATAGTAAGTTTGACATTATTTGTTTTACTGAACATTGGCTTAAGGATTACCAAATGCTTATTAATTATGAGAACTATATGGTGGGTAGCTGCTTTAACCGTAAAACGATGCTTCGTGGAGGTTCCCTAATATTAATAAAAAATAGTTTTAAATATAAGCAACGTAATGACATAGTAGGTCTCTCGGTTGAACATTGTGTCGAACTGTCCTGTGTTGAGCTAGATAAGCATATAATTGTGTGTGTACAGACCCCCAAACTATCAAAACTTTTCCATATTTGAATCAATAATGGAAGATGTCCTGGCAAAACTTGCAGCCAGTGATAAATCAACAATAATTTGTGGTGATTTCAATATCAATATTTTAGAAGAAAATTCAAATAGCAGTCGGTTATTAAATCTTTTTAAGTCATTTGACTTGACTAACGTTTTTATTGAACCCACTAGAATCACAACTTCTTCTGCTACTTGTATAGATAATGTTTTCTGTGATTGTGATTACTTAGATAAAGCCATAATAAATAGTTTGCCGTCTGACCATAGCGGACAAGCAGTAACTTTTAGATGTAAAACTCCAATACAAAAAGTTCAGATTAAATTTAGACCTATAACTTCTTGCAAATTAAAGAGGTATAATATTTCCCTACAGAACAAGTTAAGTGTAATGAGCCAAGAGGATATTAATATAAACCAATTGTATGATCGTTTCTTTTCATTAGTTCACACGGAATTCAACAAAACTTTTGAAAAGAAGACAAAGAGTATTTGCCCTAAATTTATATTTAGTGATTGGGCAACTAGAGGTATCAGAAAAAGTAGGGAAAGGCTATTTGAGCTTTATAGCCTTAAGCCTTTTATAAACACTGAAACTTTTAGCAAGTATGTTGCTACGTATTCAAAGATTTTTAGAAATACTTGCAAGGTTGCTAAATCCCTTCACATTAGCAACAAGATCAAAACAGCAGAAAATAAAATAAAGACCGTTTGGAAAGTTATAAATAACGAGACAAACAGAAAGAAAATACGTAATAATACTTTTACATTAGATACAGCATGTGGTCCTAAAAACTCTAATCAGGAAGTAGCTCAAGAATTTGTTAATTTTTTTACCGATATACCAATCAAAACTACGGAGGCTCTTAATTCCTCACCGGAAGCCTCAATTGGCTTATTAAAGGCGAATGTGTCTGGCTGCCTGGCTGAATTTAAATTTAAACACATTAACCCCATGACAGTTATTAAAGCTTTCCGGCAGATTAAAATCAAACTGACTGAAGATTTATGGGGAATGTCTATCAAAGTTTGTACATCTATACTTGAGACCATAGCTCCGTACTTAGCTTTAATTTTTAATTTATGTGTAGACCAAGGAGTTTTCCCTGATTTAATGAAATACAGTAAAGTCATACCTCTTTTCAAATCCGGGGATAGTAAAGATGCCAATAATTATAGACCTGTATCCGTGTTACCAGTTTTTAGCAAGGTTTTTGAAAAGGTAATGCTTAATCAAATGCTCTATCATTTTAACACCAACAGAATCTTCCATGATCAACAGTATGGTTTCACCAAGGGACGTTGTACAACTGACGCCGGTGTAACCCTATTAAAGCACATATTTGCTGCGTGGGAAGAGTCCCAAGACGCAATAGGAATTTTCTGTGACCTCTCTAAAGCTTTTGATTGCGTAAATCACGACACATTACTTTTGAAACTGGAGCATTACGGACTGGGTAAACTTGCACTTAGCCTACTAAAATCTTATTTGAGCGATAGAAAACAACATGTTCAAATAAATGGTGTTAATTCACAGGGTATGAATGTAAAAATGGGGGTTCCACAAGGCTCAATATTGGGTCCTTTCCTTTTTCTAGTATATATAAATGATCTACCCTATTTGTTGAAACACCAATCTCAAAATATGGTGTTGTTTGCTGATGACACTTCTCTAATTTTTAAGATAAATAGACGGGCCAAAAATCTAGATGACGTGAATGATGCCCTACTTCAGGTCCAAAATTGGTTCACAGCAAACAATTTGGTATTAAATGAAAAAAAAACTAAATGCATAAGATTTTCATTACCGAATGTTAAAAGTAGTGATTGTGAGATAATATTGAATAAAGAGAAACTCGAATTCGTAGATAAAACGGTTTTCCTGGGGCTTACGCTTGATTCAAGGCTACAATGGGGTTCTCATTTAACATCTCTTGCGGGGCGCTTAAGTTCAGCAGCATATGCCGTTAGAAAAATCCGTCAGTTCACTGATGTGGATACCGCTAGACTGGTTTATTTTAGTTACTTCCATAGTATAATGTCTTACGGTATTTTGCTATGGGGACGGGCTGCTGATATTGAGTCTATATTTATTCTGCAGAAAAGAGCCATCAGAGCCATATACAATCTTCGTAGGCGCGATTCTCTAAGGGAACTATTTAAGGATATTGGCATCATGACGGTTCATTGCCAATACATCTACGAAAACATAATGTACGTCAGAAAAAATCTGCATCTTTTCGGTAAAAGAGGCGACAGACACAATTACAGTACTAGAAATAGGGACCAACTAGTTCAGCCAGGCTTTAGACTCGCTAAAGTAGACTCATCTTTCATGGGGTACTGTTTGAGATGCTATAATAAAATTCCACAAAGTATTCTTGAACTGAATGAGACGAAATTTAAAACATGCATTAAACGCACACTATGTAAGCAAGCATATTACAAGTTGAGCGATTATATCGCTGATAAAAATGCTTGGCTCAATGCTGGTCCTGCTCCACAAGGACAGGGGCGCAAAAATTGATAGCATTAAATGGTATTGTTGGAGCTGCTGAAGATTGTACAACTATCTTTGCATTGTATAGATTCAATGTTAGTATTATATAATCGCATAGCCCATATTGTGTGAGTACTATGTACTAGAAAGCTTTCATTCACTGGAAACCTACTTTAGTTTTTGACTTGAATGTGCCCTGGCGGTTGAGAGTATGTCATGCTCACTCAAATGTCTCGCTGATGGTGGCGTGTGTGTCGGACCATTTAGCTCCCTTCAAAAGGGTTGAGCTGAATGGTGCTGATCCATGCGTCATGTTCGTGAACGGGTGCTGTCAGTTGTGACTGGTCATCTCTTAGTTGCCATGGCTTATTTGAAAGAATTATTTTGTTTTTACTATGGACACTTTTAACGTGCACATCTTGCTACATTGTTCTCACATAATTTACCATCTCAACATGAATGATGTAACCAAGATTTTGTAACAAAAATTGGATTTAAAAGAGTGTCCATGGAGTTTCTTGCCCGTTCTTCTCCATAGAGATCTACGTTAGGGAATGGGCAACTACAGTACTTTCACAGTTTTTATGTCTTGTGACTGGGACTGTAGCTACATTTAATTTTCATCTTTGTTTCGACAATTCAAAAGTGCCTGTTATTGGCCTACTTGAAATAAATGATTTGATTTTGATTTTGATTTTGATTTTGAACAGTGCTAGGTACACCATGGACTAGAAAAACCTGATCTTCTACTATTTTAGCTATAATCTCAGTAGTAGCACGTTTAATTGGGAACAAGAGACAAAATTTAGAAAAACAGCAGGTAATTACGAACAGGAAAGTGTTTTGCTTTCTTGTAGGAGGCAATGGTCCAACTAAATCCATGCTTATCACTTGGAATGGCCTGCAACAATTCTTAGGTCGACCCATAGTTCCGAGTGTAGTGTGGTTAGGGTATTTGTAAGAAATACACACATCACAATTAGCTACGAAGTTAGTCACGTCTCTATGCATATCCGGCCAGAAATATTTGAGAGAAAGACGCTTATAAGTTTTAAAAACACCGAAGTGTCCCGCAGTTGGATCACTATGGTTATTTTTGATTATTTCATCCCTGAATTCCAGAGGTATTACTTTTTTCCATTGAAACTCTTTAGTAAGTGGATTCAAACTTTTTTTGAAACGATAAAGTTCCTTACTCATGACCTGATAATCGACATAAGAAGTCGGTGAGTCTTGACAGCCATTTAGGATGTTTAAATACCAAGAATCATTAGTGGTGCTGTAAGGATTTGTTGAAGGAGTTTGATTGTCGCCGATAGCAGAAACTGGAATGCTACGTGAAAGACTGTCTGGTACGACATTGTCCACACCCCGACGATGTTTTATCTCAAAATTATAGGCAGACAACCGAACTCCCCAACGAGCTAAACGACCAGTGGGATTATTGATATTCAAAAACCACTTCAGTGCGGAGTGGTCTGTATAAACAATAAAAGTACGACCATTCTCCAGGTAGCAACGCCAATGTTCAATTGCTGTAAGAACAGCCAAAGCCTCGCGTTCAGTAGCGCTGTAGTTTCTCTCCTGCTTCGACAGTGACTTGCTCATGTAAGCAATAACCTTCTCCTTACCGTCCAAGTTCTGAGTGAGAACAGCACCTATGCCTACATCACTCGCGTCAGTGTGTACTTGAAACGGTTCAGAATAGTTAGGGCATGAAAGAATAGGGGTACTTATTAAACACTCTTTTAGTTTTTTAAAGGCAGTGTCAGCCTCGGTAGACCAATGGAATGGAACAGCATTTTTTCCTTGAGAAGTAAGTTCATTTAGTGGAGATGCCAAGTCGCTAAAATTGGGAATGAACCTTCTGTACCACGAAGCTGTGCCAAGAAACCTACGCACTTCTTTGCGGTTAGTGGGGGTATAATAATTTACTATCGCTTGCACCTTCTCAGGGTCAGCGTGTAATCCATTTGAGTCAACAACATATCCGAGGTACTTAAGTTGTTTCCTGAAAAACTGGCTTTTTTCGTAGTTGATAGTAAGGTTAGCAGTTCTCAATTTTTCGTAAACACGTACTAGTAAGGATATATGCTGCTCAAAGGTTGAGGATACGATTATTATGTCGTCAATATAAACAAACACTTTATGCTCGAACTCTGGACCATAGAATAGGACATCCATAAGCCTTTGCTGAGTGGCAGGGGCGTTAGTTAGACCAAATGGCATGCTCCTGAACTGAAAAGTACCACGGGTTGGTATGTAGAAGGCAGTTTTAGGACGATCTTCTTTTTTAATACCTATTTGCCAAAAACTTTTCGACAAATCTAAACTAGTCAGGTACTTGGCGTCACGTAGATTATCGAGTATTTCCGAGATATAAGGAAGACTATATGCATCTTTTTTTGTTATAGCGTTTAGTTTCCTACTATCTAGACAAAATCGTAACTGGCCATTCTTTTTAGGGGTTAAAAGCACAGGAGACGACCAGGGGCTCTCACAAGGCTCTACTACTTTCTCCTCGAGCATCTCGTCTAGTTGTTCAGTTAAAATTTTTAATTTTTCTGGGGACATTCTATAAAATCTTTGACGTATGGGGGCAGCATCACCAGTGTCAATAGAATGCTCGATTAGACCAGTACGACCGAGTCCTCGTTCTTCGAATGAGATTCCATAAAATTGTCTTATAATATTATCAGCAGTAGTCTTTTGATCCTCCGTCAGGCAATCATAACTATGAATAAGTGTACTATTGTTAGTAGATAAATTCGATAAGCTAGTATCATTATCCTCGCATATAACGACGGAATCTAGACGTGTAGGAAAGAGTTCGAAAATTCTCCAGAAATCCATACCTAGGATTAAGGAAGAATTGATTTCGGGGACAACATAGACATCTAAGATGTGTAGTTTATCTTGAAATGTAATGGGTATATGTATTTTTCCTATACTCTGTAACTTCTGTCCTCCAGCAGCTACAAAATGTAAAGACTCACAGGGATGGAGTGTGTATCCAAGATCGAGTAAGCGTTTATGACAGTTATTGCCTAAAATAGTAGCAACTGATCCGGTATCTAGTAAACCTGTTAGTGATTTACCTTCGATAGTCACATTAACATAGGGACGTGAGCTTAAACCTCTAGCCTTGTGGATTGCGGATACAGTGTAACATGAAAAGAATTTTGAAATAAATTGTAACCATTCTTTCCACTCATCCTGATTAAATTTGCAGTTGTCTGGTTCTAAATTAGATAGACCGTCCCTGCAATCCACAGTACTTAGTTTTTTGTGTTAGATTTATCAGCATGACAGTTCTTGCAATCAGGGTATCGCACACCTTTCATACCGCATTTAAAACAAATTAAGAAATGTGGTTCCTTGCACTGACCAAGCGAATGAGTATCATTCCTGCACCTAGGGCAATAAATTTTCCTTGTAGGTTTGTTGTTCGAAGCATTAATGGAGTTAACACTGACTGCTTGATTCTGTTGTTGACTTGATTTGTTGTAATTAGGATTAGGTTTGTAGTTAGATTGATTAGAATTATAGTTTTTATTATTGTTGTGATTAGAGTTTTGATTTTTGTTTGTGTTATAGTTGTAACCTGTATTAAAATTTTTGTTAGAATTGTAATTGTTTTTATTTGAATAGCCAGCGTTATTTGTTTGAGTGGACTGATTAGTGTAAGCAAACTCTCGCGCTAGTGTATCTGAAGTGACTCCAGGTGGTTCATGAAAGTGTGTCAATCGTGATTGTATACTTTCGTAATTACGGCACAAGTTTTTCAAGTCATCAATACTAGTGATCTTTGAAGAAGCTGATAGAGTACTAGCGTAACATGGACGTATGTTTTGCAATATAATTTCTAACTTTTCTTCCTGCGAAATTGGTTTGTCAAGCCTCGAAAACATACCATGCATAATTGACAAGTATACGGTGATATTTTCATGTTCACCTTGTGTACGCATTCTGATTTCTGACGTTAGTCTGTAATCATAATCGCTCTGACTAAAATCTTTCTTTAGCAATTCGACAACTTCATCCCAAGTCGAAACGTTGTCTTTGATATAGCGGTACCAATGAAGCGCGTCCTCAATAAAAATCTCGTATGCGAAAGAAAGCAGTTTTTTCTTATCAATTTCTTTGGAGATAAGTAATTCATCAACTCTCTGAATAAATGAACGGACACAAGTTTTTCCGGAATATCTAAGTTTGCCTACAGCATCAGCAACGAACTTCGTATCACAACCGGATGTTGTCGCAACAGTTGAAGTTTCGGTAAAAGAACTCGAAGAAGTCTGTGTTTGTGGTTTATAACTTATTAATTCCTTATATTGTGCTTCAAACACAGCCTTATAGTCACTGTAAGGTTTAGCAACATCAGACGCTGGTTGAATTCTTTTAATTCTGTAATAGATGTGGTTTAAAAGTGCCTCTGCGCGCGAATACGTATTTTTGTCAGCCTTAGATTTTAAACTATCAAGAATAGTTCTTGATTTGAGTAGCGATTCTTTAACAGCAATAAGATCTTCTTTAGGCTCTAAATGTGATTCAGCAATTTCATCTGGGGCAGCTAGTGGTGATAGCTTAACGATTTGCTTTCGTAGCTCAGCGACTGACGCTTCAGCTATGTCACCTCCCCGAAGAGCAACTTCATATTCAAGTTCGGATTTTTGTAAAGCCAAATATTTGATAGGGTAAGACATTTTACGGTAAATTATTAAGATTGATTGGCCCCACGTTGGGCGCCATTGTGACGTTGGTAGACGTCAACATTAAATAAAAGATGTATAAATAAAACTAGTGAATGAGAAAAAATAGTTGTATTGACTAATAAAAAAACACTATGTAGGTAGTTAGAAAATAAAAACCGGGTCGCGGGTACGTAAATTTCTGCTGAGTCTATTCGGAGCGTTTTAAGAGGTAACCACTTCCCTGGCAGTTGTAGTGGCTGTCCGGGTAGACGTTGAGGCGGATGACGTCACAGTCTTTCGGTTGTGGTGGTGTCCGCTGTAGGGACGTAGGCAGCATGCAGGATAATTAAAATAGGGGTCGAGCGTAGTCTCGTACCGGGACCCTGAAATTCCGGGAAATTGGACATTTTAGTAAAAGTCCGATTTCATGTATGTGACTGCAACATCAATTCGCGTCCGGGAACAAAAGCGTCGATTAGGCGAAGTGGAACCAAAGCATGAAATAATGATCAATGATGTTGCGATCACAAGTAAAATCAGCTGATACATTTACATACATTAACCGTTAATGATTCAAAGTATAAAGCACAGAAAGAAATAATTGACCAACACGTACAAAGCATGGCCCGCCCAATAAGAAGTCTAAATGTGAAAAATGACAATTAGCACAGAAGCGTTACAAAATAGATAAAATTAAAACATACAAAATCAAATGTTCAACAATAACGAACATGTAGGTAGGTAGGTAACAATTACGTGATAAAATAAGTAAATCCGTTTTATTTACCATTAACAACATGTTCGCTAGTATCTGCTAGATAATCTTCAGTTTTCTAATTACTACTACACTAAATACAGACTAAGATTTCTACGTACTTAGGTACTACAGTAATTACAAAAAGTATGCAACACTTACCCAATCGGGGTTACACAAATTCACTTTTAAGTAAAATATAATTTGATTATAGTGATAGAACGTATTTCAATTGTAGAAATATAAAAATTAATAAAACCGTTAAAATGGTTTGGAGGGAATTCAGCGACAAAGCAACGTATTCGCACGGCTAGTGTTTGCGCTGGATTGACGATCGGCTGGGGGCCACCTTTGAACCGGCCGTTAGTACGAGCCTTGCCGACAACATCCGAGTAGAAACGAACGCCGCGCGCGCATAGAATCGCATCGGAAGACGGTTACTTTCATTGTTTGATAGTTTAAAAGTGTTTTGAACTAATGTGAATGTAAAATAGTTTAATATTAATTATTATAGGTTAGTTTGCTAGATAAAATACTAAAATATAATGAGTTAATTTTTGATGTAAATAATGAGATTTAAAAATTTAAAGATTAGAACTAGTTTTGTAAGTTATCAAAAACACACAGTGTTACATTATTACATGAGACTGAAACATAATTGCCACCTCTGGCATAACCTTCGGGGATTACAAGCGTGATGTTATGTCATGCTTTGTCAAGACCAAACAAAATAAAATATATAAAGCAATTTAGAATTCCATAACAAAGTGACGTTTACTCTGGCTTATCATTTTGCAAGCATGTAAATATTCATGATTCACTGTCTCTGCGCAACGCGTGGACTCTTAAACATAGTTACGTACAGTCACGAGCACCATTGTGTATAAAGCAACATTTAAAAGTATTTTTTCTTACTACTTTAAAGAGCACCTGTCATCGAACATCCAAAACTCAATTTAGGTACATGATGAAGGGAGGGTGTCTTTGGGGCTGTATTTTATTAAGCTTTGGGGCTGTACTTCTTGAAAACAAAAAGCAACACCAAGTTTCCTAAAAGACAAGAAAAGACTAGAAAGCGGACCCTACTAACACTTCACATTCCGAAATCGGTGAGTTCTTTGATGACTTTTTTTGCCACAGACTTCCGAAAGTTTAGTAATTTTTCCAGAACAGTCGAACAGTCCCGCAGCTCCGGCAGGCTTCAGCCCTGCTGCTGACATCTCTTTGAGGAGCGCGTGGAACACGAACGCGCCGTCGCCGTCGGCCTGTTTTTATAAGACGGACGGACGGCGAGCTAGCCCATAGCTCACCGTCCATTTGGGCCCTACGCTGTGCCTACGGTGGTCAGGGGCCACCACGTGGCCGCCGACGGCGACGCCCGGAATTCTAAACACCTAGCAATAGCTTTAAAACCGTTTCGTATTTCATTTTCTTCGACTTTCAACTGTATTCTCATCTTCCTCTCTATTGCTTAATTAATAAATCCATCATAATCCAATACATTGTTGGCTTTTCCATGATCATTAACCGTATTGCTGTTAGAACGACACTTTAAACTTGGTTCGAGTACAATTTCTCTCCACTTACTGACCGGTAGAAACCCAAGCTTTTCAGCCAAGTAAAATACATAAATACAGGTACCTGAAAAGTATTTTTCCAGCTCCAATAAGCAATAAATACATAGCAAAGAGGTCTGCATAACCAATCAAGCATCAAAGCAAACAAATTTCTCCAAATTGGGGTTCGCAACTACAATATGGAAAACCTATCGAGGCGGAAGGGACAGATGGAAATAAGCGGAAATACTCGAGTGTAGCCGAGAATAGCCGAAGTTCGAGTTGTTTATTTTTTGACGGTACATTACGTTTTGTGCGTAGTATATAAATATTTGTTATTGAAAATCGGTTGGTCAAGTTCTGGAGGATTTTGGAGTTAGTTTAATTGTTTATTGTGTTATGTAGATTGATATTCTTGGTTGTTGTGGAAAGAGGTGGGTTAGAAGCTTTGTTTCGTTTTAGTAAAGTTATTTACCACTGACTAGACGAGAAACCCACAGTAGGTCTTAGGAGTGCTAACATAGATATAAATATTTCTGTGAGTGCTAAGCAGGCCATCGACCAAACTATCATTAAATACATACATTACATTACGTCTATGTTCCCTAAAAAGGGTCAAGCAGAGTTGTACCTAATAGTAGGTACTCATTTTGCCAGTTATGTTTAAGTCGCATTTATTAGTTCAAAAGTTATTTTGCTGCGCCTTAACAGGGTCATGTACGCACTTGTTTTAAGCTTAATGTGTAAAATTATTTGTGTACCGGTTGCAAAAAATAAATAAAATAGGAGGTGAGCCTATTGCCATCAATCGGGCACAAATAGAAATACCGTACTGAGAAAAAAAAACAATAAAAATTTGCCCGCCCCAAGATCGAACCAAAGACCTGATGATCAGCAGTCGCCATTACGATCATTTGACCAACAAGGCAGTCACTATTATTAAAATGTCCACTTTTACCTCGGTGTTTGTTCAGCACCCATAATGCATTTAATTGAATGAATTTTTTAATTTGAATCGAAATTAAAAAACGAATCTCTTAAAACACATCAACTTCATAACCAAAAAGTGATTTCACACCATAAAAACCAAAAACACTAAACGCTCCCCATTAAAACAAGGAAGCACTTAACACTTCCAAAAACAATGAGAACCTCCCTAATTACCCCTCCTAGCTTACCCGGGAAAACAAAACCTAGGAAGCTCTCGCAAACGACTTTTTTATTAACCCGTAAGGAGAAATAAACAAGGACTTATCCGACTTATACACATCACCACGCAATTAGTTGCCCACAAAACTTCGTGGAAATAGCTTCTAAAATAAGGCAGTTGACCCACTGACCCCACGGTCACCAGTTATACTCTATGACAGATGCTTTCACGGCAGAAATTGCTACAGGACACGCATGCACGCGAATCACTAATAAATTGTCCAGTTCACATTAAAAATATTCAGTCGTCACAGTTGAAAAACGTTCGGAAATCGAAACAAGGGAAAAATACAGTGGGTGTTTTTTTCTGTTGGTTGGTTGGTAATCTGTGGTTGTTTTTAAAGGAATGACCTTGCGTTGCGTGACAAGAGGAAATTGTACTCAACCACCGAAAATAACTTAATTAAAAGGGTAAGATATCGAGTTACTTCCTTAGTATTTATACTCACACACAATTATTTACTCGTATTTTGTTTTTTTTTGTATTCCCACGGGTGGTAATAAATTAAGTTTTTGTATCGCGTATACGTTTTTCCCTAAAATAAGCGTCGGTATGGGTTCCGTTTGAAGGTTTTCCTTATTGAGTAGGTACTTAGAAATTCAAATGATATTAACACGAGGGATGTTATTATCACGGCACGTTCCATGGAGCCCCTGTAGGAATCAGTTTTTTTTTTTATTTTGATCGAAAATCAAGTCAATCACGTAGGAATGACGATAGTAATATGGTCAAGTTTTGTTCAAATTAGACTAATGCAGATTTTACTAACACTAAGCAACACCCAGGTTCAAGTGGCAGTGGTGAGAGGGCACATTGCTCGCTGAACGGATGGCCGACGGGGCCGAAAAGTTCTGTAGTGGTGACCACGAACTGGAAGATGTTGCGTTGAAAGGCCGCCCACAAGGTGGACCTATAACCTGGTGAAAGTCGCAGAGAGCCGCTGGATGCGAGACAATGTAGCGACACTTGGGGGAGGGCCATGCCCAGCAGTGGACGTCTTTCAGTCGAAATGATGATGATGAAGCAATACCCAAATGAATCCCCAAATATGATTGAACTATTGGAATTTCAGCTTACCGTCTTAAATCGAGTTTTGAAAATCCGAGTTTCTGATTGATTGCATTTGATGAATCACCACTTTTCAATGAGCTTTATTTCCTACCCCCTCGCCCCCTCCAAGCTTTGTATAAAACAAACATTTTTATAGGTACCACATAGACCACAAAACACAATGCTTTACCATAAAAAAAAGAAAAATACCCTACATATAAAAGCCGGACCACATGTCCTATCTCACACATAGCACCCCATCCGAGAAACCCCAAGGTTTCTTTATTGATAAAAATGTTGCCTATCGAAGCATTTTGGGGCTGAATGCAACGATTGCAACCAGCTGATATGGAAGTTGGTATTTTGATTTTTTCCACTTGAATTGAGGGGGGATATGATAAGGGCTGGAAAAAGTGATGAACGAGAAGCGATTATCGGGAATTACCTATAGCTACTTATGCATATGAATAGCTTACACATCTCTAAATATGAGATAACTCAACAATGTCATAAGATTTTAATTTTTTGGGTTTTCTAAAAAAATCTGCTGTTCCATTTTGTTTTCTATAAAAGCGCCACACGTATTGCTCTTTTGTGACCAGGGCCTCAACTCTGCTATTGCAATAGTGTCAGAATAGTCGATCAATGATTTCGAAATGGTCAAGTTTTACATGTTTGGTACTCTACTAATATGATGGCGTCATTATGACTTTTCAATGGTCAACCACAGACACTGCATTGAAAGAAATGTCATAGAATGGTAATCTCCTAGTCTCCTACATACTCGTATTGACAAATGTGTAAAACGATTTATTATAAATGAAATCTGACATGAATAAATGTTCGCATTTAGTAGTCGATTTTGAGACGATTTGTACTAAGGGTTTTATAAATTATAATAATGGCAATACGACAATGGCATTAAAACACAATTTTATTACGAGACCATTGACTGACGAATAATTGGCCATTGTGAATTTAGCAGATTACGAACTTTAAGCAAAATGACAATGGGATGGGAATGGAATCGTGCTGGAGTGACGATTTTAAAAAAATAGCAGGATTGGGCCCCAGATAAAAACAATAAACAGCCGGAAATTTTATGTTCGATTCGATGTCCAATAAATAGCTTGTTAGAAATCAGCCCTATTTGACGAGTGGTATGTCACAGGGTGCGTTTAGGGCGGTTTTGCTGCGTAGGGGCTGTAAAACGATTGGGAAAATAGTTGCAGATAGGATATTGGTTGGTAATAGAAAATTGTGGAATAAAATCGAATGAAGCTCTTTTATTTTGGTATACATACATTACCATACATTCATTAAGGCTTAAGTCTGTGTGTGAAAAACTCAGACATTCACAACAAAAAAAAAAACAAATCGTGTACCTACTATGCTATGCTAATTTAAATAGGGAAATTATAAGTCTAGCCACAAAATTATGTTTGGACACGTGATTAGACTTCTAATTTTATATCTAAGCAACGAGAAAATGACATAGCCTCTAATAAACTAATTCGTCTTTTTTACAACGCCAACTAAATATTCTATAGAAAGCATCAAGTAAAATCATCAATTATTGTGACTTGTCCTTCTTATTTATACATGGCCACTTAATTTAGTAACTCGGCCACGGATTTTACATCTCGTTACCATTTTACGTTTTACAGCCCCAACTCAATGTCCAAAAATATAATTCAAGCTTCTACAGAAAGCATCATTTATTATAACTTAGCATGTAAAATAATACATCATATTCTTTTATCGTCAAAATAGCCACTGCATGATTTAGCGCGAGTACGCGAGACGACAGCGACCGGCCATTTGCGCCAATCAGAGAGCGCCATTCGATTCATGTCACGACGAGTTGAGTTGATCACGTGTAATTTCATTGTTTATTGTAGTTCGTGCGTTATATTACAATATAACGTGTTTCTCCCTAGCGATATTGTAAACTCTCGAATTATTGTCAACTGAACATACAGAAGTATCTCTGCCCCCATAATCGGGACTTGGGGCATCCCCCCCGTTAGGTTAGTTAGGTTCCTTTAAACCCTGCACTCGGAAATAGGGGCCCCGCGAAGCGGAGCTCCGTCGATTATTATTTTTAAGGGAATATAAAGTCTTTTAAGGTTAGGTTATATTAATCGATATTTCTCAGGAATGGTACAGTATCTTTTCATGAGAGTGGTACCACTGGGCAAGGGGGACCCCTCCTTCCCTCAACACCGCGTGAGTTGAAAACGCATTATTTTTCGTGAAATGCATGCGATGGCGCTTGCATTTCACGAAAAATAATGCGTTTTATTGTAAGCAGTATGTTCATTTGACAATAATTCGAGAGTTTACAATATCGCTAGAGAGATTACAATATAATGTGTTTGACAATTTTACGGTGACATATAAGTACTATTTGATGACATTTTTAGCAAAATTTTGACGATCAATTGATATGGGATGAGTTACATTTTAAACGTACCTACTGAGTTAAAAAAATAGAAGCTAAATAAATATAAGTTTTGATGTCATTTAATAGTATTTTAGAAGTTTACTGTTAGAATGCATGTTACAAATTTAGATTCTAAAAAATAACCATCATGCTGAGTTGTATTTAGAGTGGTTTACATAGAAGATAACTAGTGGCTAAGATAGTATTATTTAGATGCTCGTTAATTTGTGGCTGACTTAGTAAATTAGAAGGCAACATATATTTTTCGAGGCAAATAATGATTATAAAAAGAAGCACCCATTTAATTAGCACCCATTTAAATATGTCTACGTACCCGTAGACGTATTTAAATTATTTCAGATGATGAGGTACTGTTCTACCTGCTTAATTATTAACCGACTTCAAAACATGAGGTTATCAATTCGACCCATATATTATTTATCGCCATTTCCAGCAACCACTCTACAATCATGTCAGAAAAAAAAATATTTTTCGCATAGATTTTTGAAATTCATGACCATGGAGTTCTCGAACTTTTTTTCTTGGATTCCGCACAATGGAACTGGTCTAATGATAGTGAAACCGATCATTAATGTGTAGTATTTGTTTCATTGCCTACCTAATTTATGGACAATTCTTATAAACATCTTTGATAGTATTTACTTCATCTTTTACAGACTTATAATAAAAACAAATAGTACAGCAGTATAATTACTGCTGTACTTATCATCGGTCGGCAGGACAATCGGCATAATTGCCGATTGTCCTGCCGACCGATGATTGGCTTAATAGCCAAGAGCCTCGACCAACATCTTTGGGGGCTCTCGCTTGGCAGCTGGATCAAGAGTTTGATTCAGAAAGCAGTACTTCTGGACACGGCACGTATTGTTAGGAGGTTTTTCTCTCAAGAGATCTGACCACGTTTAATTAATGATTTTTTTTTAATTTTTTTTTCAGGTTCATCCTTAGATTACATCCTTAATTGTTAGTAGAATTACGACATAAATGTGAAAGTACGAATAGCTTTTATCCAGAATAATGCAAAAATCCCTCAGAATATATAAGAAAAATCCACAAAACACTGCAGATGAAAGGATAAAAAGACTAGCACTAACCTATCTTTTTAACAACGTTAACGAGCGTAGCCACAGGCGCTGCTAATACCGTAATTGAATTTTATGCTCAATAACCAGCTCTTGAACGAGGTTTAGTTTCATTACTACTGCTATTAACTCTTTATTAGCTAGGTAGAAATGTTAACGGTGTTATAACTCAGAGTTTATTGCTAGTTTAGGTAGCAAGAGATTAACTTTATGAATTACAGCCGATTACAAACACTATGTTTATACTTTTGTGGAAGATTGACAGAGTTAAGTTTTTAAGAGACATACGAACGTAGAACTTTAATAACAAATTACTAGTAGTAGAAAACCCTTGCACCAGAAAACATCGACCATAACGATGCGACTCTGTAAATGTTTTATGGCAAAGTTTTAGCTCAAAATTCAGTTATCGAACTGCGCTCGCTAATGCAGTCATAAGATCGTCGAGCGCGTAGGTTTGAGGGCATGCTGCATAAGATGGAAGGTGGCCTATTGTTTTGAGAGACACACCGCATCAGAATTGAGATCTGAGTCGTCCTTGAACCCCTATCTGCAGAGATTGTCTTTCCTAAGGCCCACTTGGGTTCGGAGTTCTGTGAATGCGACTTGGCTTTGATCGTTCTCATACAGTCTTTCACTATTAGGTAGGTACTAAAAGTCTGACAAATAACTTGGTGTTCTGGTGAGGATTTCGAGATGTAATAGATCGCTGGTATAATTAATAAGTGCCTTTTTATGTAGATGCAGAACAATATAAAGTTCTTTAACATTTCTGGTCATTGCTGGTCCTTGATAACAAAATTTGAACGATATGGACTTTGGAACTAGCTATATGTTTGGGAACGTCGTCCATATATTGTACATAATTATAATAAGTTTTAAACTGACATAGTCACTGAAATTATCATTAACATTGAAAACGATATATATTTACCATGTTTTCTGTTTGCTTTGAGTTCCCGATATTGGTTGGTTGGTATTGGTTGTAGCGATAAAAGTGCAAAAAACGAACTAGCAAAAAGATATAGACCGATTTATCGGCTCATAAACACCCACCCGCTATAGCTAAACCGGGTTGCAAACACCACGATCACTGATTAACAGGAGTTCCTGCATAACAGCGATCATGGTGCTTGCGACAGAGCCGAAATATCGGGAACTCAAAAAGAAACAGTAAACAGATTACTATATGCCGTCTTCAATGTTGATAATAATGTAAAGACGTATAAGATATCATCACATACTATAAACCCTAACTTCTACCACCCTTTACAGTTGCCATCTTAAACCAACTTATTAATTTAAACGCGACCCCATCACTTTCCGATCATCGTAAAAATATCAATAGAGCACTAAGGCCGCCATTAACCGGGTTAGCGCCCGGACGCCCGGACGTAAATCAGTTGAAGGTCGTACAACATACGACCGGGTTGATACATCGCCGATACAGCCGGGTACGTGATTTGTGTGGTAACTGCTTCAGGGCAAAGATGAGGAGGCAGATGAGACGGTTCGTTGAAGCGAGGTTGGTGATCTGAAGGGATCTCAGATCAGTTGGCATGTATGGGTAAGAAAGTCAGTATGTAACTGCTATCAAAAACGTAGTGTACGTGGATATCACTGAGTCAACCAAACTGAACCACATTCCGCCCTATTCCTCCTTATTGGCCTCATAGTCAGAAGGTTCTAACAAAAAATCAAATCGAATCAAAATTCTTGCTCATGTGGCCAAGGAGATGCTATCATACGTACAGAGTGGAAGCACCCGGGACACGTGTAAAAATGTTTCATCAGTATTTTTTTTTTAATCTCCTTACATTTTTAATCATATTACAATACCATAATAATTATGACCGAGTTAAGCTTTACCGGGAACGTACAAGAATCAATGCCGAGCCGATCAACGCCGATGCTAGTACATCTTCAGCTGTATATAGGGTGTAAACCACCTCATCACAAAGCCGTTAACCAAGCATTCTGTATATCAAGATAAAGGAAACAACTTTTTTTTTTGATGTTATAAATCATGTTTTGTGGTAGAGCTCAATGTCACGCACTTAAAACATTGTGCTGATGGATTGAATAGTACGGGGATCGTGGAGGTGTTCAAAGTAAAAATCTTACAAAAAAAACTTAGATTTAAAACAAAACTTGTCCAAATGTTGTAACTTTGACCCCCCATATATCCGTAATTAGAAGGTTCCCAGGTACGGTGTAGAACAAAAAAATTATCAAAAAAAAAAAAAACAAGTGCCTTTCGGCGAAACGAAAACACAAAATCACTTAACTGGTCAAAACTGCACTGAACAGTTGTTTTATTTTATGCGATTTCAGGTTTAGTCCCATAGTAAAAGTTGTTTGTTATCATGAGCACAATCACATGTTTAACTTCTTGAATGTCTTAAGTTACACAGTTCGACTTAAGCTATTGTCTTACTATTGTGTCTCTAAATAAGACATTCAAAAGGTTAAATATCGTACACTAATTGCCAGTCACCCTTTAAATGGCAGTTTTGTAGGTAACAGTAGATTTTTTTTAAATTAGTGTTGAAAAATGTCTACTTGTGGTAAGGTAACCGTTTGCACATCGGAGTCCCTTCAACCTTGTATACTGCATGGCATGAAAGCACAGATAAAACTGCACCTCTAAAACGGTACTGACCAGAGATGAGACTGTTTTGTAAACACAAGAATTAAAACAACACATTAGTATTATAAGGGCCAGTTTCAACGGTTCCGGATAAAGTGTCGGTTAGTTATCTGATAGTTAATACTATCTACCACTTAAAGGCTGACTAATACTATATCTACCAGATATCACTATCCGACACCTGTGAAACCAAAAGTGTTAGTTTATCTGGCAGATAAGTTCCTAATAGGCTAACCGACACTTTATCCGCACTTTATCCCTAAGAATAGGATTAAAAATACCACCTTCTAAGGTTATATGCTATGCATTATGTACGTTCATATACCAGAGGGAAGCTGACACAAGAAAGTTTCTAAGTCCAGGCTAAAGTTAAGGCTTCAAAATTACCTTCACTCAAATAATAATATGAAAAGACAAACATAACCTTTACGTAATGGATGTTCTTTGACCTCACTGGGTATTCCCAAAATGTCGAACGTCGTAAAATAATATCATTCTATATTTCTTCCTTATCTTAGAAACGTTCTAGGAATTGATTCTGGCAGAATTTCCCTGAGGGCAATCATTGGCGGATATCTACGTATGGAGGTAACAAACGGGTTGTGTGTCTCCTTTAGATGTCTTTGTAATCGCTTTTTTTGGGTTTTCAATAAACTATTTGAAGATATGACTAGTTAGCCTATTTGTATGGTTTAAAGTATTTAAAACAGTCCATTTTCACACAGCACGTCTTCTAAGTACGATGGAACAAGTTATTTGGATTACATTTTAACCCCCGACGCAAAAACGACGGGGTGTTCTAAGTTTGACGTGTCTGTGTGTGTGCATGTGTGCGAACGGATTAAGAACCGATTTTGATTTTGTTTTTATTTGATTGAAAGGTGAATTAGTCAAGTGTTTTTAGCTATGTTCGATAAAAATCAATTCAAGATTGCCGCCGCCACTAAATGTCGGATTACATAATAAATAAATAAATATCACTGGACATTACACACAGCGCCGTCTAGTGCCACACTAAGCAAGGCTTGTGTCGTGGTCACCAGACAGTTGATACTACATTTATATACTTTTTGTTAATAAATACATACTTATTATACATACATATAAACATCCATGACTCGAAAACAAATATCCATGCTCATCACATAAACATTTGTTCCTACCGGGATTCGAACCCGGGACTCTAAGAACGTAAGGCAGCCTTTTTTTTTTTTTTTTTTAAGGATGGGAAATCATCAAATGACCCCCCCCCCACTCTGGGCGGAGCGGGAGGGAGTGTCAGACTCTTACTGACTAAAACCATCCATGTTTCTTCCTCGCCTTTTACGTTCCGGGGCCGCGGTATCTCTTTCGAACAGGCCCGCAACCCCGGCAGGCTTCGGCCCTTGCGGGCCCCTCTCCTTTTGCTGACATCTCTTTGAGGCGCGCGTGGAACACGAACGCGCCGTCGACACGGCCTGTCGTCGTCGTTAGACGGCCGGACGGCTAGCTAGCCCATAGCCAGCCGTCCACAGGCCCGCATCTACGGTGGCCGGTAGCCACCACGTGGCCCCCGACGCCCGTTGCGTCTCCCGCGGCGGCCGGGAAGAGAGGATCTCTCCCTCTCTCGTTCCGCCACCTCCTTCGCTAGCATGACCGCTTCGCAGAAGGAGGCGACGCGACGGCTTCCCATTCCGACTCGCTCCGGACCATGGATTGAACCAGGGCCGGACGCGAGAGGTCGCCGCCGCCGATCGCCGCCACGAGGACACGGCGGATCTCCGCCCACGCGGGGCAGACTTCCACCGTGAACGTAAGGCAGCCTCACTACCGCTGCGCCATTCGGGTCGTCATTTTATAATATAGTATTTATTCAACAACTCCCTCAATATGGGTATCAAATGAAAGGGCTTGACTAGTAGAATACTATACACAATTAATAACTTCCACATCAAAGATAGCCGCCACCACAAAATGGTGAATTACTTTTTTTCACAACTCGCTCAAAATGGGTATCAAATGAAAGAGTTTGGCCAGTAGAATAATGTGCAATATTGAAAGGGATTAAGGGATATTATTATTAAACTACACACACACACAGTAGCATCCACAGAGTCTGGAATTAAGTCCGATTGATGGCAATAACCTCACCCCCTGTTGCATGCGAATTTAAGAGCCCTCTTACAGTCCACTAGCGCCGCCAATCGAAAAAATGTCATTTAACTCGTAAATAGAATCAAAAATACAAAATGTGGTCTTTTATTACTGTAGAAAAGGCAATAACGTAATTTTATAACACATTGTCACCACTTGAAATATAGCTGTTTAGCTAAATCGTGCAATTGTAACAAAAACGGCCGTTTATGTTTTGAATGCACGATTTAGCTAAACAGCTCAGCTAAAAGAGGGCTCTTAACCATAACTGGCGAAACTCCAAGTTACGTATATCTCGTTGATGTTATGTTACGTTATGTGTTTGCACTGATTAGGTACTGTGTTGAAACATACATGGCATACACCTAATCTGTGACTTATCTTCCCGTCCATCAAAACAACAACAAAGATGAAATCTTCTACGTCCAGACTGCGATTGCTCTATTTTGACTGATGGGCCCTGTTTTTAATATTTCTGTGGATGGGCCCAATAACTCCAGATTTCACGCAGAAAAAGAGTCAAGCAAATTGAAATAAGAAAGTACCTATACAACTTCGTGATCTTTGACCCGCACTTTACTTTTAAACGTGGTTTAATGGTGGCAACTCAATTTATGTTTATGCTCCAGTCACTAAGGAAAATCTATACATACTTATGTACACAATTTTATTGCACTAGCTGTTGCTTGTGATCTTTGTCCTTGTTAAATTATTACAAAAATATCACATCTATATTTCAGTAAAAGTCTTTTCAAAATTGGTCCCGCCGTTTTGGAGATTAGCCGACTGTTTGACAACTTTTTTAAATAAGTACAAGTTTTTATTGTAAGATTTTTTAACTTTAAACACCTCTACGACCCCCATACTATCCCTGCGTTCCGAATTGCGATAAAAGTGATAATTTCGCGAATCCGACCAACGCGCAATGTCACAATTATTACTCAGTAGCCTCATATTTTGTGACTACTAAATTCGGTCGGATTCGCGATATTATCACTTTTATCGCAATTCGGAACATAGGGTATTAAAGCCATCCACCAGCACGGTGTTTTAAGTGCATTACATTGAGTTCACAAAATAAAGTCGTTTTCCAGCAATAATAAATTTTTTGCGTTATGTTACTGTTGGATGTACAGAATGCTTGGTCGACGGCTTCGTGATGAGGTTGTTTACACCCTGTATGCCATATACCATAGATATAACCGTATACATTTACTTTGTATAAATTCAGTAAAAAGCTGTTTTATTAAAATTACAAAAAGACACTTCAATTTTATTTATTTGTATATTTTCATGAATATAAATGCGTCTAGAACGCACTGAAGCAAGCTTAAAATATATTCGACGGCTAGTGAAGAATGAAGAGGTTGAAGACCTCTGTTGTTTTTTTCTGTGAAGGGAAAAGTACAGACACCAACACATACAGCTACCCGAAACTGTCAAATTTCACAATCAACTTTGAATCTAATGTTTTAGCGATAAAGTTGAAATGCTATTATAGTAAGGTGACGGATCGTAGTAGCTGTCTGTGTACATGAGCTACTTCGAAAAGTGTGGAACTTGGTAAAGTTTCCAATTAATCCTACTTCGGGGGGCCATTTACATGTGTAGCTATTGGGCCACATTAATGCACATCATTTTCTAAAAACAGCTGTCACTGTGACATGTTCCCATACAATAATGCGTTTTAAACAGCTGATTTAGATAATCAGTCTGTCAGCTTCTTGCTGAACATGGACCTAAGACTTACTGATGGATGTTTACGGCTATAATATTTTTTCTTGTACCTAATTTTTTTTGTTTTTTACTTATAATTATGTTAGTTATAGTTTAGTAGTGATTAAGCAGTGATGTTTTAGCGAATGTGAGTACCAATACAAACCATGTCTGGTTTAATGGTACAAAATTAACATTACCTGTATAAAAACATATATATTAATAAATAAATTAAAATTAATGAGAGTTTCAGTAGGAGGAGCTCGTGGCTAAATAATAATATCTGCCGCTCGGGTCCATCTTTAGGTTAATCCATGCTTGCTTGCTTGTCTGTGGATGGGTTAAAGTGGGGAAAGCCCGCTAAGCCGTTGGTCCCAGCTGTCATTTGTCCATCTTTGACAGTCGTTACAGGTAGTCAGTGGCCCCAAAACCTGACACCAGTCTTATCAAGTGGTATCGTATTTCCTATGTATTAATTGGGTTGTGGAGGTCAGATAAGCAGTCGCTCCATGTAAAATACTGGTATTCAGCTGCATCTGATTAGACTGGAAGCCGACCCCAACGTAATTGGGAAAAGGCGAGCGAGATGATTATGATGACAGTTTCAGAAGGATATGGAAGGCTGGCGATTGGGGCTGTTGCTTCTTGGGCGAGGTTTTCATTGCTATCTGTTGGTAATTGACAACGGACTAGGTGGACAGACGTTCTCATTAACATGGTCGGAAGAAACCGGCAAAAGTGGAGAGATTTGGAAGAAACCTCAGTATTGGGTGGCCGAGGATTGAAGAAAAAGAAGATGGGAAATTGCATCCTAGCTAGAACATGATATGATGACTTTACACAAAGAAAGGTAGATGTTCCCAGCTTAATATTGAAGTAAACTACCGACTTGTAAACTTATTTTCTCTTTTCTTTAACGCTGACAGCGATTTTTTCGGGATAACCATAAAAGTTATGATCAAAACTTCAAGAACGAAGTTCATCCAAGAGATTTTTCAACATTAACATTTAAAATCAGGCCATTTTATTCAGTTTTCCAGGCCGTTACGACTCGCTCTCAAATCACGTAGTAGGCTTCAAACAAAAATATGTGAGCGTCATGTATCAAATAAAATGATGGGCGATTCCGTTTCGGAATCACGCCACGGATATATATTTGAGAAATAAGATATAATATTTACGACACTATTTGGTTTTGTTTTGTTGAATGTTTTTCTGGGTAATGGTGGATTTTATCATTGATCGGTTGGAGAATAAAACTGCTGCTCTGAAAATCGGTTCTATTGCCTACTCGGATCAACAACCTACTAGCCACGTTAAGAAAATTTTTTTGTACCTGTACTCTGCGAATTTAATCAGCTAGCGAAACTGTACAGGGCCGGCATCAGCAGTCTCGACAGAGATAACGACAAAATCGCTAACTTTCGAGCGCTGATTACTAACGAATAAAGTTTGTTGCAATAATTATGCTTACGAGAAATGCGTCTGAGGATGTGAGACTTTCATTATTCGCAAGCATCATTATTGCAACCGAATGTATTCGTTAGTAATCACCGATCGAAAGTATGCGATTTTGTCGTTATCTCTGTCGAGACTGCCCGCCCTGACGTAATACCATATCTATAGCCTCTACAGGCATTGGCGTCCATAGCGGCCAACAACTCGACAAGTCCCCAGACTGTTTATAAACCCTAACATCATGAAGAATAGCAAGTTAAAACGGCAAGCCACGCTAGTAAAGTAAAGTACCGCTACTTTTAGGAGTAGGTACGGTCGAACAAGCTATTTGGTTTACATTTTACAATGTTACGTACCTAGAGGCTATAGATATGGTATTACGTCTGTACAGTTTCGCTAGCTAATTAAATTCGCAGAGTACAGGTACAAAAAAGTTTTCTTAACGTGGCTAGTTGGTTGTTGATCCGAGTAGGTTGACATTCGAATTAGCATCTAATCGAATGGCAATAGAACCGATTATCAAAGCAGCAGTTTTATTCTTGTAAAATGTAAACCAAATAGCTTGTTCGACCGTACTGGGTTGTCAGTTAAAACAGACAGGTAGAGATTTTGTTCCGTAAGTAGTGAGTAAGGGAGACTATGCCATTTTTGTAGTAGGTATCCATTTGTCCTGAAGGGAAAGTGAAACCCATAATGATGTTTATTCGCGCTATAAAATTGCCTGTAGATCATCGATTTTTATTAGTGATCGATGCTGTAGATACCTAATAGGTACCAGGACCCAGGTTCAACAAAATGAGTCGTTAAAACCGGCCAAGAGCGTGTCGGGTCACGCTCAGTGGTTCCGTAGTTTCCCGTCCGTCACAATAAGTGTTCAATCCAATCCGATTTTAATAATTCTTTTATTGTTTGAAAAAAGATACGTTCAGGATAATAAAATCTGTAAACGAAGTTAAAAAAAGGTTGTATTATTCGATACTACTTAGTCCAGAAATTATTTTGTACTACTTTTTGTCTTTTCTGTACAAAAACTTGTTTCCATCCAAGTTCAAAATGAATTTCCTAGAAAGTCCTTATATAGTTCTACTTTTGAGAATTTTTTCATATTTTCTATACTTATGGCTCAAAAGTTAGAGAGGGGGGGGGGAGAACAGTGTGTTTTACTTTTGGGGCGATTATTTCCGAGAGATTAAGCGAGGACGGACGGACAGACAGACATGGCGAAACTATAAGGGTTCCTAGTTGACTACGGAACCCTAAAAACGATAATTATTATGTACCTACTATAAAACGATTTTTAGGTACTTATTCACCTTTCATCTATCTGAAAGGTTGGCGTCCACCTGTCTGCATCGGACGCATCGTATCAAACGGATCGTATTGTTATGGAACAGATTCGATTCGTGCGGTGCGGATCAGTGACTTTCTATACAAAGAATACTACGATCCGTTTGGTAGGTACGATGCGTCCGATGCGTACGATGCGGATAGGCGGACACTTTATAACCTTTGGTGATCATAATCCTCTCTCGCTGCCGTAGTCGATATAAGACAGTGGAGCAAAGTAGCTAGCTACGAATAACAGAAGATGGGTAAGGATCCACATATCCATCATCTCAAATTGGCCTTATTGTGACAGATCATGTACCCAACGCCCCCCTGCTGGCTGGTCGCCGACGTCAATTTATATTGCTAAACGGAACCGCTCTTAGGAGGGGACGTCATGACGTCGCGAGTAGTTTACATACTTAGTTGGCGGAATATCTAACTTTATTACTACTACATGATACTTCCATTATAGTGGATGCTTTAGTTAGACCTATGTACGGTCGAACAAGCTATTTGGTTTACAGTTTAACCCACAAATTACAGCTTGTTCGACCGTATATTTTGGTCTACATAATGTAGTTAAGTATCAAAGATTTTGCTTAAACAAAATGCGGGTAGGTACCTACTTTAGGTAGACAGCAAACTTTGAAGTCAAGAAAAAAGAATTACTTACCTATCAGATTCGCCTGCAGTAAGATTTATTCCTCAATGTAAACAGTGTACCTACTGCTCTCTGCACGTCAACATTAGGAACATTTTTATTTTTTGTAAGTAAGCCTGAAGTATAGTAATGCTATCGAGATGTAAAAAAACTCGCACCTAAAGCTTTGGCAATAAATTTGAAAATCTATTGAATAAAATTGAGCTTGATGTGCCTGTACACCCCTACACCCCTCACAAATTCGCAAACCTTGGACAAACCCCAAAGCCCAAAATTAACGCCTGCTTTTTTACTAATGCCATCTACCAGTCTATTACTCAACAAATAGTAATAGTACGGACACTTTTTACTAGATGGCGCTGCATGTCCTCTCAATGTGTTCAAAAAAGTAGGTATGAAATTCTTTTTGTTTGGATCTAAGTTAATTTTTGTGCTGATCATTCATTTTAGTAATAGAATTAAATAAATTAAACAAAATAAATTTCAAAAGGCACGTGTTTCTAAACGTTTTTCGCAATGTCAAATCAAACCAAATTCAGAACGAATCAGTAATACCAGGAACAGATATATATCTCCTTTGTTTTGTTTACTTCTTACTAAAATCGATTGAGTGTTTTATTTTCTAAAGCATATACAAATACGATATATATGTAATAGACAAAAATAAGTGAACCGAACAAATTAATATTTTAAAACATTTACCTGTATCGCAAATTAAACAGATTTTCATAGCCCATAAGAAGGAAAACTGTTAGAAGTCTGGCAACATAGTTGTGACGTTAGTAAACTTGTTCCAGTATTGATCGATTTTATTTGCGAAATTATTTATACAAACACTTGTCGCTTCTCGGTTCACACATGCATCAATATTGAGGCAACGCGGCAGTATTTATCAAACGATTATTAAATAAATAAAACGGTCAGGTGTAATTCTTCGAGTGATAAAATCGTGAAAGTTCGTAATTTTGTTGTCGGTTTAGTGTGCGCAAGTGGCTTTATTTTTAAATTTTGATTCGAATTTTAAATGATGGATAAAAAAATCGTTTTTGTTGTATTTGCCACGCTTGGCTGCGTTTTATTAACATCTGCTTTAGAAGTCGATACTTACGATTTTCTGATGCCCAACGTTTATCCACACAAGGTAAGTTCTCACCTACTCAATTTAATAAATTAACTCAATTTTAATACTTATTTACACATTTTTTGTGTTAACATCGTACCTTGTTGTCTTCTTCAACCACATTTTAAACTTAAACATTTAGGTACTTACATATTTCTCTTATCATTTTTTTATTTGTTATTTAATTAAGTGTTTTATTCAATTTTGGATAAGTAAGTACAAAATTAATAACTTAAAAGTACAAACATTTGCCATAATTATGTTTCTTACATTGTACTATTTAGTACTTAAGTCACGGAGCCAAGACGCATAAAACCAAATCTTCAGTACAATAGATTCAATTATTTCTGATCATTAGATCCACCCTCATGGCGGTCATCTTACCTCTTAGCTCTCTCGAATAACATAATGTTGTTAATTTAGGTATGTAATTCTAAAAATTAACAAGAAACAAATGAATGGAAAGATTTTTAATGCTAAAACTGAGAGGAGAAAGTTGTTAATGTTTTTTTTGCAATTTACATCTCATCCTTTCACTGCTAATGGTATTATTATTACAACATAAAATATTCTAGTCACCTATCAGAATACAGTTGAATAAAAAGGTTTCTTAACTATGGTTTCTTACTGTTAGGAACACATTCTTACCTTAAGCTGCACTGTCTTATGTTTTTGCCACATTTTGATCTTAAGGTTTTCATCGGTCACTAAGACGAAGCGTGATAACAGGCAATGACAGTGATGATTTTTTAAGGATTTAATGGGTTGCAATCAATGACTAAAAGTCTCTAATTGCCATGCACCTTTGTATATCTAGTTCCAGAGTGCCATACATTTTATCTACAAGCGACCCGGCCGTATACTCTGTCCGCTTTGTATAACTTCTCCCTAATATTATCCTTTTTGTCCAGAAATATAGTCATTATAATATCAACATTAGTATATTTATTTGTGTTTGTGAGTATTTGACATTAAATTTAGAAGGTCAAATAAGTACCTGCTAAGTCAACCACAGATGACTCATCAATTCACCTATACTTGAATCTAAGCCACTAAAAAAGTTGTGAAATGGCTCTAAATAAAATGGCATAGAGTTTCTATTCCCAAACACTAAAATTAAATTCAATTGGTCAGCATATTTTGTTACAAATACCTTTTTCTTTGCAAAATATGTTGAAAGGGAAGGTAAATAACCTATTATTGGTATGTTTTTCCTTATGCTGTAGCTATTGCTATCGTCTTATACAATGTATTTAGGTTTCTGTTTCAAAGCAATCTAGTAAGATTTAATGATCTCTAAATTGCGTTGCAATCATTGGCAGTTGTCATGGGGCGTGGGTAGTCCAAAACCCTATTGTTATGATAGTCAAGACGAATCCTAGATTCTTAACCGCATTGTAGAGGTCTAGTATGCTGTTCCCATAATAAAGACTGTTATTGAGTTTCACCTGTTTAACCTGGAAGAAAAAATCCGAGTTACGAAGAGGCTAGGCAGACGATGAACATACGGATCCCTGGTGTGGTGATGATAGACGTTTGTCCAGCAGCGATTTATTTCAGCAATGGCCTATGCTTGTAATATTAACACCTGTGTCACCCCATTGGGGTTTACACGGTTGGTCTTCTCTTCTTACATAGTTGATAAATGTTATGGAAATTAGGCTCAGTTCAATATCAAATAAATTTTAATAAATTATATTGTATCTGGATGTAACCAATATAGCCTTATCTCGTATCCAATATAGCCTCATTTGTTGATAAGAAAAGGTCAATAATGTGCGTAGGTTGTTCTAAGTACCTACTTGAAAATGAGTAAGTAATTATAATAGCATGGTTGCACTCAAACGGTTAAATATCAACAAGATTGCTTAGGCTTTTGACGCGACAGCGCAAGGGCATGCTGGAGCAAACATAAAAAAAACAGAAAACCGGTCAAGTGCGAGTCGTACTCGCGTATGAAGGGTTCCGTATCCGTACCATCGTCGTAGGGGCCTTTTTATTGTCCTTGTGTTTGTCACCGGTCAAACCCGATTTCAGGACAAACTAGTTTTGCCTAGGCCGACTTGGGCACCCCGACACGTATAGATTAGGTTCGACTAGGATGCAAGAACGAGCTCAAGTTTTAGTTTAGCCTAGGCAAAACTAGTTTGTCCTGAAATCGTGTTTGGCCGGTAATATGTATTAACAAAAAAAGTATTTACGTAGTAGGTATATCAAGTATCTGGTGTTCACGACAAGCCTCGTTGCTTATTGTGGCACTAGATGGCGCTGTGTGTAATGTCCAGCCATATTCCCCATTCCTTCCACTTCTCACGTTATTTTCATTACTTATTAGCTTCTGCCAGCGGCTTCGCCCGCGTGAAGTTTGAATTGACCCGTTGGGTCTTACTACCGGGATAAGAAGTATCCTGTGTGTTAATCCAATTATAAACTATCTGTGTGCAAAATTTCGTCCAAATCCGTTCAGAAGTTTTTGAGTGAAAGAGTAACAAATATCCATCCATACTTACTTATATTTTGTTGAAAAAGCTGTCTACTTATTACGGAGCATGAGATACAGCCCGATGACAGATGTTCATGAGATGGACGGACGGACAGCGGATGCTTAGTAATAGGGTCCCAATGGTACCCCTTGGTGAGCAGCGGTGGCCCAGTGGTGGCGGCCCCGACTTACGAACAGTAAGTCGTGGGTTCAAACCCAGACAGGCGTATTACTTTGTGTAATTTATTTCATCACCACTGCTCTCAAAACGGTGAAGGAAAACATCGTGAGGAAACCGGCATGTCCTAGAATCAAAAATTCGAAGATATGTGACATCTACCAATCCGCACTGGGCCCGCGTGGTAGATTATATAGCCCATTCCCTCTCATTGAGAGGAGGCCGTGTCCCAGCAGTGGGAACATTATAGGCTGATGATGATGATGATGATGATGGTACCCCTTCGGGTACGGAACCCTAAAAAAGGGACCAGCTGTAGTCCTGCGAGCTACATACTATGATACATTTGATATGAATTCTCCTTTTTTCGGATGGGAAATCATCAAATAACTTCTCCCACTCTGGGCGGAGCAGGAGGGAGTGTCAGACTGTTACTGACTAAAACCCATCCATGTTCCTTCTTCGCCCTTTATGTTCCAGGGCCACGGTATATCTTTCGAATAGTACCGCAATTTGTTATACTCCTAGGCGCTACTTCATTATCATCGCTTTGAAAAGAATGGTTCATTTCTTTGCGTACGATTCTTTACCATTTATTTTACAAACCTTCCTAGAGCCTGTCTCAGGGTATTCCTCCTAGCATATGTTTCGTTTGCCTAAATTTTCGAGGTTCAAAGGGAATCGCGTTGAATCAGCGACTAAACTCAAGGTCAAATCCGTTCGTTTGTTGCAAATTGCGACGTCCGTAGTCCGTACTAAATATTAACAACAACTTGATACCTACGTTAGAAGGTCAAGTGTTAGGTCTAAACAGCTGAATTATTAACCATTCTGCAGATATCGGCAAAATTGCGCATCGAGAGATACTTACGTGCCTTTTGTCTTGCGCGTTTACACCTACTGCTTAGGTTTTTGTGGCAGTTTTGCGTGCATTGCCTAGATACTGTTTACACTGCTGCCAACAACCTCTTCTTTGATACGGTCTCTTAACGTAGTTGGGCATTACCCACCCACTCGTATCACCCAGTACAAAGTTGTGGATGTCAGATAGGCAGTCTCTCTGCATTCAGTTAGGCTGCACGCTGACCCAAACATACTTGGAAGAAGGCTAGGAAGATAATGATGGCCATTACCCACCACGCACGGTCCCACCACGGGCTGGAATTTTTCTCCTAGCCTATATCCACTTTTGTATCTCTTGCATCCTTGCAAGCGCTGCGGCGGTGCAGCGGTAGCTCTGTGGTGGCGGCGGCCCCGACTTACCAACAGTAATTCGTGAGTCCGAACACAGACAGGGCGCATTACTACGTAGTACGTGTACCTAATTTATTTCATCACTACTGCTCTCAAAACGATGAAGGAAAACATTGTGAGAAAACCGGCATGTCCCTAGGACCAAATATTCGAAGACATGTGACATCTGAAATCTATCGGCCCCGCGTGGTGGAACATAGCCATTCGCGACTGCGAAAAGTAGCGAATTTTTCGTCATGGGTGTCTTGTCTTGTCCATGGTGATCCAGGGCGTATTACTTCTCATAGAGAGCCTGTGTCCCAGCAGAGGGGATATTAATAGGCTGATGATGATCCATCCTAGATATAGTTAAACTTGCCAACACTTCTTAGTTTTACCACGCCGTGTGCTATTCTTTTTTCCATGGGTCGTGCCGATATATAGAAGAGAAACTGTATAGCAGCTTCTTTTTTTACACGACTGCCCAAAACAAAGAGTGTTACATGTATGTTTGTGAGTTTCTTTATTCCACCATAACTTCTAAACGCCTAAACCGATTTCGATGTGCGAGGTATCGTTAGAATCCTTGTGTTAGCCCGGGTAACATAGGCTATAGAAAAACTTTGAAAATAATAGGGTTGCCATTGCGCGAAATCAATTCCAAGTAAGCATAGTTTTGCTCGCGAGAGAAGTATAACAACTTGGTATTATTACATTCAGTACATTTTAGTGTTTGTTTAGTAATTCTATTATTATCATTGCTTACCAGACAAATAGTTCTTTCAAAGAAAACCAAAAAGGCTCGTCAATTGGAGAATAAACTTAAAAATGAATCGCCGAATTCACGTAAAAAGAGACTGAAAAAAAATTAAGGGCGAGAATGTCCCAATATTAAAAAAATAATTAAAAAACAACGCTTCACGACAGTACCCGAATTTCAGTACAGTTCCATGGCCTCCGAAATCATAGCGTCAGCTAAAAATCCATAGCAATCTAGTTGCACATTGGTCGTTGGTCAACATAATTATTATAAAGGGTGTAAAACACCTCTTCACGAAGCTGAAAGGCACTTGTTCTCCCCATCATTGCGATCATTTTTTGTTCTACACCATACCTGGGAACCTTCTAGTTACGGAGAAATGGGGGGTCAAAGTTACAACATTTTGCCAAGTTTTTTTTAAATACAAGTTTTTTTTGTAAGATTTTAACTTTGAACACCTCCACGACCCCCGTAATATTCAATCCATCCCTCAGTACAATACTATAAGTGCGTTACATTGAGTTCTACCTCAAAACATGATTTATAACCTCAAAAAAAAAAGTTGTTTCCCAACAATAGTTTTTGCATAAAGTTACTTAGTTTGATGTACAGAATGCTTGGTTAACGGCTTTGTGATGAGGTGGTTTACACTCTGTATTATCACTAAAAGGTATGAAATAAAAAAATAAAAAATAAATAAAAACACGCCTGCCATGTTAAAAAACATATTTAATAAAAAAAAAACACCTAAGTACATAACAATAAATAACTAAAAATATATATAAATAAAAAAAAAAATCTTTACATTTCCCCGACTGCAATAAAAATGTTGTTGCTCCATTTTTATTATTTACTTATTTTTTACTTTTTTTATCAAAGAAGACGTCTAAAATTTCCAGAATTGTGTTTGTGAACCGAAGCTTTGGTTTCGGTTTCAAACAATTTTGGCCAAGAAATCTAGTTTCAGCCACAGTTCCGGTTACGCGGAAAGCTACGGCTCCACCTAAAACCTGTCGTGTGTCGTTTCTCAAATTTCGGCTAAGTATATCAGTTGCTCTGCCTGGATCCTCTTTAAATTGTTATTAATATACGTACCTACCTAAACTTATCAATTAATTTTAAAAGGTCAAAAAGAAACAATTTCATAACTTCAGATAAATTTCGGCCGAAACTAGGACTAGGGCTGAAATATAAATAAATAATTTTCTTCCGGAATTCACAAGGGGAATAAATACAATTTTTTAAGGCGAAAGCGTCAGGTTGCCAGCGAAATCAAATTTCCTTACGTTGTTGTAATTTGCAGATCAGTGCTAGGTTGAATGTTGAAAAAATATTATTCGCGACTATACGGCGTAACGTGGTTCCTCGACCTTTACGCACTTGGAGGGTTGTATTGATGATTTTGCTGATTATGATTCTGTAACTACATACGTCTTACAGCCGCGAAAAATATTTTAATCAACATAAAATCTAGCACTGGTCTGCAAATTGCAAAAAACTTAAGAAAATTTGAAATTTTAATTTCGCGGGCTACCCTAGCATCAGCCTAAACACCAAAACTCTCTCATTGGGAGAGGAGACCTGTGTCCCAGCAGGAACATTAGTAGACTTATGACGATGATGATGAAACAAAACAAAAGTTCTGACGAGAACCACGGCCACCGGTTATTACAAGTTATTGAAAATGAAAGCCCTATCAGGATCAATAACTTCCAATCGTTGATAACATTGAACATTGATTGGAGCATTCCGCTGGGGCTATTTATAGACTCGACCTGGTTTTATCCAGTATCCGATCGAGGCTGTGAGGGCAAATATCAACATAGCTACTGTGTAATAGGTAGTTTCATCAAAGTAGGCATTTTATATTGGAAATTCATGTAAAATTTTCAAAATTGCCGTCTTCAAATCTATGACGGTTCTATGATCGATTAGGATATGTTCCGTAAAAGTCTCTTAATTATATAACGATCTAAACTCATATCCACCTAGTTTTACTATCCTTGTGGTCCATCATAGTCATGAAAGGTATATAGCTACACAGACCATTATTAAGTATTAAATACCAACCTTTATTCCGTAGGTAAGTTTCCCTTCACCCGGATTAAAACTAGTGCTGTCGACGTTACGTTTCAACATCCTTCGTAAACTTCAGGTTTCTTCTCAGCAAAAGTAAGCTATTTATATCCTTCAAAGAACAGAAGATATTAAGTAAAGATTCTCTGCTAATAGGTAGAAAGAGACCTTTTTATTTTATTGTGGGGAAAAATCCTTATTGATAGGTACTTTTTGTCTGGGGAAAACGGAGGGTTATTCCGGACTCCTACCGGCTTAAACCCCCGGGTTCTTACTAATATGATAAGGGTGCTCGGGAGATCACCGTAGGTACATTTGCATCCGTTACCAAGGGCAGCCGATCCAACGAACGCACAGTCTCCCATAAAATTGCCCGCATGTCAAACATAATCAATAATTTCGTGGACAAAAACATGTCCGTGAAAGTGGGATTCTATTTAGTAAACAGTTTACGTACAAGTTGTTATCATTAGGTATGTATCTACGAGGTAGCTACGTGGTTTAGTTTAACAACAATGTGAACTAGGGTTGTCAACCTCACTATAATTTATAGTATTGTACTATATTTCGGCTCTGTGTACTATATACTGTTGAAGATATATATAGTACGCAAAAATATTATATTTTCAACACCGAAATCTAACAAATCCATCATAAAAAAAATTACAAACGTCCAAAAGAAAATTAACATTATCTTTTGACTGACGCATCAACAAACATCTGCCAAAAGTAAAAGATTGTAATGAGTTAACTGACAAAGCTACATGCCAAAAATAGCGACGTATTTAAAAAAATATCGTAAACAACTTGCCAAAATAGTACATTATGGTACAAGTGTGTAATCGATATAAATGAGAGAGCCGATGACGGTAATCATCAACACACACGTGTATCGACGACGTTTTTCACACACTTGAGAATAAAATAATACTAAAATAGATATTTGTCCTTGGAGTTTTCAGGTAGTAAACTTACGATAACGTTAAGGGCTGCACATCTTATATCGGGCGGTGTACAAAATAAATCATTTTCTTCATA
The DNA here is from genome assembly GCA_916618015.1 of Xestia c-nigrum. Taxonomy (NCBI): domain Eukaryota; kingdom Metazoa; phylum Arthropoda; class Insecta; order Lepidoptera; family Noctuidae; genus Xestia; species Xestia c-nigrum. The sequence continues at coordinate 21,823,973 of OU745245.1, read as the reverse complement.
ACTAGTACTTGTAGACATTTAAATTAATAAATAACTATAATTTCAACAGAGAAAACAAGTTGTGATTTTTTTTTTCGCAATGGCGGGAATAATTAATCCGTTTTCCTATGCGCGCGCATCTAACAATGCGATCGCCCATAGACTAAAAGAATGAGGTTTCTTTTTTTTGGCTTTTCGCGGATAGCGTTTTATCCACGTACGAAATGGGGAATTCAAAGTTTTATTTAATACTTACAGAGAAAATAAAAGTTACATTTGAGTGAAAGTTTTATTTTTTAGAAACTTATAAGTTGAAATTATCTATGTAGATACGAAGTTGCATGAAATGAGCAAGCAATAGGTACATTAATTTATTTGTACTATTGAACGCGATCTTTTTTGTATCGAAACTTTTTTAAGAACAAAGCAATTCAACCAATAAAATAAAAAAAAACCCTATAACTCACTTGTGAATAATAGCAATGAAAAAGTCACAGTTTGATTACAGGTGTCATTATGTGCCTAATTGCGGTGAAATTAGAGCCACTTTATGAGCAAGTGTGTTGAAAAAGTAATTTAAGTCCTGCTCTCTTTTCCCGCCACTTCGGCATTTACAGAAAGGACATTTTCGGTCATGAATTCAAATGGCGGGAAGAAACAAACAGTAGTAGGTTTTTGATTAATACAAACAAGAACGGCATATATATTTTTTTTTTGTATAATAAAGCATAAAAGACACTTTTTTTTCAAATGCAAGAAGTGCAACAAAATATGTTTCATGAGTCTTTGTCTATTTTTGGCTTTTTCCGTAAAATACATACTTACTATATTTTTTTTGGGGCGTAAGTACTATATTTTTGTAGCTTTTTTTGAAAAATACTTTATTTTGCTGAAGAAATGTTGGCAGCCCTAAGGTGAACGTGTAAATCAGGGGTTCCCAAACTTATTTTATCTACTGCCCACTGTAAGAATGAATTATTTTTAAACGCCCCCATTTTTTCACCTACTATTTAAATTAAAATTCCTTAAAAAAATAACATTAAGTTCTTACCTAATCATCATAATTAAATAAAAACAGCAACTAACAAGCTGCTAAAAAGTAACTACTGTTATGTTAGCTTAGCTAGCTATTATAGTTTTTTTTTTTTTTATATTAGTAGTTTTATTCCTTATTAAGTAATTTACTTATAATTATTAAATAAAACGGGACAGATTTATGAACTACGGAGAGAAATAGCGAACCGAGTTAGTTTGAGCAATCTCTTAATTAATATTAGTTGATTATCACAAATTGAAGTCGAGAGCTCAGTCGGTGAGAGTCCTCCCAGATGAAATTACAAATCGCCCCCTAAGCCTCTACACAACGCCTCCATTTATTTCTGGATTTCTTACTGCCCACCTTTAGGCCTGCAGCGCCCTCAAGCGGGCGTTATCGCCCACTTTGGGAAAGGCTGGTGGTAAATGATAGATTATTATGATTCTCTAACTAGCTGTGCCTGCGACCTTCGTCGAAAAAGATATTATAAAAGAATAATTAGAATCATTCTGTTACTTCACTATTTGAATTGGATTTTGTTACTTTTCATGGATTTGTTTTTGCACAACCTATACAAAAAAAATTGCCATCTGTCCGTAAAACTCTCGAGATTAGTAGGACATACATGACATACAGACAAAAAATTGAGCCAAGCACCGAATTTACTTTCATATTCATTCAGTAAAAAGTGGTTCAGTATGTTATTTTGAAATTACAAACAAACACATCAATTTCATTCATTTGTATAGATGTTATGTAGGTAATACCGCTTTTTAAATCCGGGGACAGTAAAGACACCAATAACTATAGGCCAGTATCCGTGTTGCCTGTTTTCAGCAAGGTGTTTGAAAAGATAATGCTCAATCAAATGCTTTGCCATTTTAACACCAATAAAATATTACACGAACAACAGTATGGTTTCACCAAGGGACGTTGTACAACTGACGCCGGTGTTACTTTATTAAAACACATATTTACTGCGTGGGAAGAAGTAGGAATCTTTTGTGACCTTTCGAAGGAATTTGATTGCGTAAATCACGAAACCCTGATTATGAAACTTAAGCATTACGGTTTAGGTAAACTTGCGCTTAGTTTAGTAAAGTCGTATTTGAATGATAGACATCAGCAAGTACAAATAAATGGTGTCAATTCAATGGGTTTAAAAGTAAAAATGGGTGTACCACAAGGTTCGATTCTGGGTCCCTTCCTCTTTTTAGTATATATTAATGACCTACCCCATTTATTTAACAACCACCCGCAAATGGTGTTGTTTGCTGACGATACTTCGTTAATATTTAGGATAAACAGACGTGCAACTAATTTTGACGATGTAAATAATGCCCTACTGCAGGTCCATAACTGGTTTACCGCTAACAATTTAGTACTCAATGGGAAAAAAACTAAGTGCATTCGATTTGCCCTACCAAATGTCAAAAGTAGTGATTGTGACATAATGTTGAATCAAGAGAAACTAGAATTCGTCGATAAAACAGTTTTCTTGGGAATCACGCTCGATTCAAAGCTACAATGGGGTCCTCATTTAACATCTCTTGCAGGACGGCTGAGCTCAGCTGCATATGCTGTTAGAAAGATCCGTCAATTTACTGATGTTGATACCGCGAGGCTAGTCTATTTTAGTTATTTTCATAGTATTATGTCATACGGTATTTTACTATGGGGACGTGCGGCAGACATCGAGTCTATATTCATTCTGCAGAAAAGAGCAATCAGAGCCATATACGAATTACGTAGACGCGACTCTCTGAGAGAACTGTTTAAGGAAATTAACATCTTGACAGTACCTTGCCAATACATCTATGAAAACATCATGTACGTTAGGAAAAATCTGCATTTATTCAGTAAAAGAGGTGACAGACACCACTATAATACTAGAAATAGGGACCAACTCGTTCAGCCAGGTTTCAGGCTTGCTAAAGTAGATTCATCTTTCATGGGATACTGTTTAAAATGTTACAATAAAATACCTCCTCACATAAAATATCTACAACTGAATGAGACGAAATTTAAATCTTGTATAAAACGCACACTATGTAGGCAAGCATATTATAATTTGGGGGATTACATTAATGATAAAAGTGCTTGGCTCAATGCTGGTCCTGCTCCACAACCATAGGCAAACTAACTGATTCCCAGGTTACGTTATTGTGGAAGCTGCAGAAGATTGTAAAATATCCTTGCATTGTATAGAATCCATTTCGTAGTATTATATAATTGCATAGCACATTTGTGTGAGTTCTATGTACTGTAAAGCCACTATTTACATTTAGTTGTCTTTTTTTTTTTGACTTGAATATGCCTTGGCGGCTGAGAGATTGTCATGCTCACTCAAATGTCTTGCTGATGGTGGCGGGTGTGTCGGGTCATTTAACTCCCTTCAATATGGTCGAGTTGAATGGCGCCGATACATGCGTCATGTTCGTGAACGGGCGCTGTCAGTTGGGACTGGTCATCTCTTAGCTGCCATGGTTATTTTTAATTTCTGTTTTTGTTCTTACATTGTTGATTTAATCTTTTCTCTGGACGCTCTTAATGTGCACGTCTTTCTACATCGTTCTCACATATATGTATAATCACACATGAATGATGTAACCAAGATTTTGTAACAATAAAAAGAGTGTCCATGGAGTTTCTTGCCCGTTCTTCTCCATAGAGATCTACGCTAGGGAATGGGCAACTACAGTACTTTCTCAAGTTATTATGCCTTGTGACTGTGACTGTAGCTTTGATTTTATTTGTAATTTGACATTCAAAAGTGCCGTAATGGTCTAGTTGAAATAAATGCTTTGAGTTTGAGTTTGAGTTTGAGTTTGAGTTTATCATGTTAACATCATGTTTTTCTATAATTTTATTAAATTTATTAATTTTACGACTCGAATGGCGTAGTGGTAGTGAAGCTGCCTTGCGTTCATAGGGTCCGAATACCGGTAGGAGCAAATGTTTGTGTGATGAGCATGGACATTTGTTACCGAGTCATGGATGTTTGTATGTATAACTAGCTGACCCACGCTACTTCGTCTGCGTCACATAAGAGAGAAAAACGAACGGAAAAAAATGGCTATTAAAAAATAAGGGTTGATTGTGTGAAAATTTAGGATTGTATATATTTTTGTATGCTGTATTATAAAAAAAAAAAAAAAATTGTCTAAAAACTAAAAATTAGGTGTGGACTACCCTTAACATTTAGGGCACTGGTTCCCAACCTGTGGTCCGCGGACCACTGGTGTTCCGCAGGAGCCTCGACTACGGTCCGCGAAAGATTAAAATGTTATTCGTACTTTTTAACACAGAAGATGAAAGCTCAACCCATCCTAATTGAACCTATCAGAGGCAAAATTACTAAATGATTGCTAAATTTTTCGAGTTCAATTCGATCGCTTTTGTCCAATTTTTGGATAGTGTGAGTTAAAGATTCACTCCCCTAGTTATAATCCTGTCGGTGTCCATGTTTATCTAGGACCATGGTCCCTGTTAACAATGAACATCCCAAGTAACACATCAAAGCAGAAGATTTGTATATCGGCCCGCTTACAGCATTTCTGTGTTGTTTTAGCATTTTGAGTTAGCACTATGATAGCATTACAGACGTATATACGGCTACTGTAATGCTTATTTGGGCACAAATTGTATGGCTTTAGGTCATAAATAAGTTCACACTTAGTTGTTTAATTGCACTACAGTCGCATTATATTAGCATAATTGTGATCAAATAAGTTGCGAATCGCATTAAAGAAGCATTATTGTGGTCAAGTAAGTTGCCAATGGCATTACAGAAGCATGAGACTAGCATTAGATGGTTCTAAAAGAATGATTGAGGCTATTTAAGTGTTCACAGTTAGACCTTAAATAAACCCTACATCATTGCAAATACATCTGTAATACCATGACACAAATGTTATAATACAATAACGTTGTAACTTAAGTATTTTGCCTAGCAATATAATATGGACGGAGATGGTCAAAACTGAGTGAATGACACCATACTTGTTTGCATCAAAACAAAATGTATTATACTGGATACGTTTTTTACTCCTTTCTTATTTAACGCCTTCAAATTTTAAACGCAATGTAGTTTACTGTAAATGTATACATAACTTTCATTCAAAATTTTCAAGCGCCCTCAATATTTTGTGGTGTGTTTGATATAAAATGTAGTATAAAGATATGTGTCAAATAACCAAAATCATTGTTTATTCTTAGTATAGAACAAATTTTCCATAATTAACGTAATAGTATTGGTTGGGCAGCATACATTTAAGCTATATCATTATAATATGGGCCTATTGCTTTTATAAATAGGTCGGGATGATAATATTTTTTGGTTATAAAATATTAACAAAATGGTGTCGGTTCACAATAGCTCGGTGATACCCTAATTAATGCCGCCAGCAGTATAAATTCTCACACGTGAACAATTATTAAGCCAGAGGCCAGAGAGAAGACTTTTGGTGAACCACTGTAGTGCCGTTGGCTATAGGGTAGTTTTATATGGGTTTGGGCAGTATACATTTAAGCTATATCATTATAATATGGGCCTATTGCTTTTATAAATAGGTCGGAATGATAACATTTTTTGGTTATAAAATATTTACAAAATGGTGTCGGTCCATAATAGCTCAGTGATACCCTAATTAATGCCACCAGCAGTATAAACTCTCACACGTGAACAATTATTAAGCCAGAGGCCAGAGAGAAGATTTTTGATGAACCACTGTAGTGCCATTGGCTATAGGGTTGTTTTATATGGGTTCACCGGTATACCAGATGATTTAAATTGTCCATAATTTAAAAAAAAAAACAGAATGCCGCGAATGACACACACAGGAAAAGTAGCACCACGGACAACCGTAGTTCAAAATCGAGATATCATGAAAATAAAAAATCTACCATAAATATTGTTGTTTTGTTGATCATACAATATGTACAGTCAGCAAAACAGTTAGGTATGCAGGCTAGCAACCTTCTTACGACTATTATAAATGTTAAAGTCCGTAAAGATCGATTTTTGTTATTCTTTCACGCAGAAACTACTGAAAGGATTTGGATGAAATTGCAAACAGATTGATTATAACTCTTTTCCATTTATAATAGTAGTAAGAAGCAGGGGCGTAGCTACCGCCGTATCTGCCGTATCAATTATACGGGGCCCCTGGGCCACGGGGGCCCCCGAAATGAAAAAAGTAAAAAAAAAACAAATTCTTTGGTTCCTTTTTGTAAAACAACAAAAAAGGAAGAAGTGATCTTGAATAAATATTTCTTTAAATTTAATGCAAATATTTATTTGTCCGCGTAGTGAGGAATCGTTACCACTCATAAGGGCCCCCAAACAAATTTCTATACGGGGCCCGGCCATGGCACGCTACGCCACTGGTAAGAAGATTGCTAGGCTGTAAACTTAACTGATTTGCTGACTGTACTTCTCCCCGATATGGCCGACAAATGGTTTTACAAAAACATTAAAGTGAACGTATATAAAGCTTTACGCATTACAATAGCTCACAGGTGATCTTTACAAATGCAAGCATTACGTTGGTTCACGTTTATGCTGTTCACCAGCATTAGGCTTTTACTTGGCACTTAAAAGTGCAAAAAAAGTGCAAAGGGCACTAAACACAGCCCAAAGCAGTATACCTGATTTACGTGGCATTATAATGGTACACGTTTATGCTATTAAGCGGCCATAGGCATTATCTTACTGCTTAAATGCTTTTGTAAACCCTAAGGCACTAAGAACAGCTGAAAGCTGGATCCTGGATTTACGTGACATTATAATGGGTCACGTTTATGCTCTTAAACAGTCTGTAGCATTTATTTGACTACTTAATATGCTATTGTAGTGCCAAATGCAGTTAAAACAGCTGAAAGCAGGACAGCTGCATTGTGGTTTGATGCACTAAAACTAAAGGCTTTACAAAAGCATTTTTTTATGCCTTTATCCAACCATTATACATCGTAACGCATCATAATGGTTTTGAAATGCCAATATAAAGCCTCAAGATGCTCGGTGAACTTTTATAAGAGTTTATACGGGCCTTAAGTTTTACATAGGGATACTAGTAGTTGTTTAAAATGCTTCCCGAGTTACTTGGGATACCAAAGTGGTCCCTGGCCTAAGAAAGGTTGGGAACCACTGATTTAGGGGAATGAAAAATAGATGTTGGCTGATTCTCAGACATAATCAATATGCTCACAAAATTTCATGAGAATCGGTCAAGCCGTTTCGGAGGAGGATGGGAACGAAAACTGTGACACGAGAATTTTATATATAAGATGAGTATGTATTTACAAACAAAAAAGTATATACGTAGTAAATCAACTATCTGGTGTCCACGACACAAGCCTTGCTTAGTGTGGCACTAGATGGCGCTGTGTGTTTATGTCCAGCGATATTTATTTATTTAAAAGTTTCAGTCGCATTTTCTTGTTAGTTTTCTCGGAAACGTGCGCCACATCTAGATTTGACCTTTTATTATTTTTAACGGAGCAAACCGCATCCCACCTGCATTTTCTAAAGGTCATCGTGTACCCTGAACTCAGACTCTCTGCGCCATTTTTATTTTGCTACTAGCTGACCCGCGCATTTTCTTCTTCGTGAGTGGGGGTTAGTTTTTTTATTTTTATTAAAGTATCCTATGTTACTTCTAATACATGCATAAGTTTCATGATGGTCGGTTGAGTAGTTTTCGCGTGAAAACGTAACAAACAAACTTACATTCACATTTATAATATTACCTATATAGGATACCTTACCTACCTATGTTTATGTTTGACTATGTTACGAACATTAGCGTTACTCGAATAATGAGGAAAAATGTTATATGTTTATAATGTTCGTTCTGGTAATTCCAACGGGTTATTTACATAACAAACGATTTGAGCTGTGTTATCTTAACTGGGTTTGTGAGTGGGATGATAAAAATGTGATGAAATAACTCTCCATTGATTGTTCTAGACTGTAGAGAAATACTGATTAACCTATTTAGCACGTAAGTGCAACATTCGTGATACTAGCTGGCTTGTTTTCTTCGAGTGGAGATGTTTCAGGGCCAGATTTTAATTGAATCCCACTTCTGATGAAGGAGATGATACTAAGCCATGTACTTTTGTTCCAGGATGAACTTTACTTATGCACACCCATCAGGATTTCTCCCCACAGCAACTACTACGTAGGTTTGTATCTGATTTATTTAAAATTAATATTAAAGGCTGCACGATGTACCTACACGAAGTGGCAGGATCATTAAACCAAGCACTTAAAGCTTTCATAGCCAGAAAGATCTCTGTTAGTATCCACATGGATCTATTTTCTAGCGAACGGCAAACTCTTCCCAAAATTTGGTGTGGTTATACACTTTCCACTTACCTGAAAGTCCTGAAATTCTGCAAAAAGAACTCTAAACTCTGTTGTCTCTTGTACTCTTGTCTCCAAAAAAGGTAAACTGAGATGACTCTGCTCTCTGCTGCTGTGAAAGTATGGCGTTGTTGCACAACCAATAGGAACTATTAATTATCGTGTTCATCTGCATGGTACAGAAACTGCTAAAGGTGCCAAGCTCGTCGCTGAATTCTGAGCCGACTCAAATTACACCCTAAAAAGAAGGTTCTGTGGGCATTACCACAAAGCATCAAATAAACTAAAGAGCATTTCTATGAATGCTTCCTTTTTGCTATTTTATTTATTTCCAAAATCCAAACCGCACTGCTGAAAGCAGTTCGTGATTGTGTTTATTTACGAAGGTATTCCCTGAGATTCATCGCAATTTATAAGCTTATCATCCAATATCATGTTTATGTACAAGACTCCCACGATATACTGAGCTCTATCTTACTGCTAAGTATCTTAAAATAACTGTCGCACGTGTAAATAGATTTACTTGGAAATATATTTTGCTGCTTTGTCTGCCAAAATTGATAAACATATCGAAATATCCCATTTTGTTTCTAAAATTAGATCATAATCATGTTTACGTCCCAAAAAGCTCTGAAAAAGCTCTTCTGTAATGATCGCCCAAAAGTTTTGCGTTGTGGTCCGGTTGGGGACTTTCCAAAACTCATTTTTGTAGAGATTTTTCTTCTAACAAATATTTTATGAAGTATTTTTGTGTTTTCCTAATGTTGTCCCTTATAATCCGTCTTTTTTGAATAATCAGCCTTTAAAAACCTGTGATTGAGCTTTCCAAATTAATTTCTCACGCAGCCTGGGCAGACTGCGTGATTCAGTCTTTGCATACAGTCAGCTCGTTGGTTCATTATCACCTTATTTTCTGGCTATTTCGGGTTACTTCAACAAAGATCCATTAGGATGGGTGGAAAGAAAGACCGGTACGTGTCCAGTGTCCTCAGTGCTTCAAAACATGCAGTCTTAACCACTGACAAGTCATTTCGGCACAACCGAACACGTGCCCAACGACTTGGGGAAAAAAAGAACACTGGTTTTTTAACCGACTTCTAAAAAAGGAGGAGGTTCTCAATTCGGATGTTTCTATTTTTTTTTATTTTTTTTTATGTTTGTTCGGGCATAACTCCGTCGCTTGCCAACCGATTTGGAAAATTCTTTTTTTGTTGGAAAGGGTATTCTTTCCAAATGGTCCCATAGCCACCAAGTTGGGATCTGATGATGGAATCTTGGCGAAATCGAGAGGGAACTCTTCAAATTTTATATGAAAACGTGTTGCGATTTAGGTATTTTCTACAACAAGTAAAGCATTTGCGTTTGACCCATTCTACCATCAGATCTGATGATGAATAGCCAAGAGTCACGGAACTCCATAATGAGACAATGTACCATAGTCGTGTTTGGGCTTGTTGTAATTGTAACGGTATGCACTTTCCATGTATCACGCACATGTGAACCACTAAAAAGTGAAAAATAAAAACTTTTTTGCAAAAAATAAAACCGACTTCAAAAAAAAACAAAAAAGTGAAAAATAACTTTAGCTTCTGAAGTCGGTGACAAAAAAAACGAAAGCAATCAAATAAAGGTCACCGACTTCAGAAGCTAAAGTTATTATTCACTTTTTTGTTTTTTTTTGAAGGCGGTTTTATTTTTTGAAAAAAAGTTTTTTGTATCACATCACTGCTTGAGTTTATCCACGGTTCGTACTTTACTCATTTAAATGCTTGTTTCAGTGGGATTTGAACCGAATGCTACGATGCATACTGCTCATCATATGCTGCTGTATGGATGCTCGGAGCCGGGGTCTAACGAACCTGTTTGGTAAGTAGAAAAGTAATAGACTAATGGACACTTTTCTTTACCTGCCCTCATCTTAATCAGCTAATAATCTTCCCACTTCTGGGACAGAGAGCATACAGGCCTCCAATTCGTGAGAGAGACTGGTCTTGCGTTGGCACATGGAAAAGCCTCTTGTGGTCGAATGATTGTGATGGTGCTGGCTCTACATGCTTTGTTAATCTTAGTATTGTTTAGTTATTGAATAGGTGTAAGTAAGTACTCAGTATCGTGGCGGGCCAACAATAAGGCATGCCCCTAGTGCAAGCGGACTGTTAAAAAACTGAACATCATGAAGTATAGTAGGTTATAAGAGCAAGCCAATCTTTTATGCTTGTATGAATGTACCGCCACTATAAGTACATCATATTATTATCATAAGATGTTTTTGTCTAGGCACACATGATATTAGTTTTTGATTAGTGGTAAGTATTTAGTTATTTTTATCCAAATATTTTCGATATAATATGTTTCAGTATTTTATTACACTGAAAAAAACGTTAAATACGCGTAAAACATTTGTGTAGGGAGTTTCATTATAATACGACGATAAGGAAACATCGACATAAATTGCAATGCACGGGTCCGAAACTTACCTCAACAGCGTGTGTGGAGTACATGATATAATTTCCTCCCACCCTGTCCCATTTTACTTTGGATCAATGCAACACGTTTTTTTTCTTGCATGTACAGTAAGCGTTCATAAGCGCACAGGCACGCTAAGGATCATATTGCTGTGAACGCACGAGCGAGCGTCCGTGCGGCCTGTATGTGTAAGCTGTCTCAATACAGTACCTACGCACACCACAGCCACAGAGTCGCCTACTGTCGCAAGTTGTCGCGTCGCTCTCCACGAAACAAAAAGATATATATTACCATCTCTTTTGTTATACACGCAGCAAACGCATGATCGTATTTGCATTGGATAGCTAAACTTCGACCATATTTACCAGGCGTTGATAGCTGTTTAGGTTAAGCAGTGGGTTCACGATCAACGTGTCTTGAGTTCAAACCCCGTTTACATAATAAGGGTTTTTTTATTTTTTTTTGTAACCACTTTAATTAATATTTGTATTTTATGCAAAAACTATTTACTTTGGTATTTATTTTGAAATGGGTTCATGCTCATTATTTATTTTTATAAGGATTTAAATATAAGTTAATAACCCATCATAACTATTTATGTGATTGTGTAATATTTTTTCGGTGTTGGAAGTTGGAAAAAAAAGTCGTGCTGACAGATAACAACAGTTGTTGTATTCGTTTCATTTATTCATATAATTAACAACTTTTATGAGATTTGTAACGTCACATTCCTACCTAGATATAAGAAGTTCTCTTGTAACCGTTCATAAGATTTTTTTGTGTATCTGTATACCCACTTTGAAGTCATTTTTTATTAACATAACAAGGATATTCTAATAACACAAATATAATTGTTGATACCCACTTCTATCTATCGGTATTCAACAGAGCTTACTGAAAACTAATACATAATTTATACTTCGTGAATATGTTTTTTATGTGACGTCACAAAAAATGTAACTCATATTGAGGTTATAGTTTAAGTGTTCATTTTCCTGAAGAAAAGAAGATTGAAACTAAACCTCAATTTAGGAATTATTAATATCGCTAAATATTTTGTAACACGTCTAATTAAAGCTAGAACATTAGGGATTAATATTTTGTATAACCCCCATTATTTTCAATGCAGTCAAGTAGACGTATGCGGCTTAAAGTCACCCAAAGGGCAATGGAGAGGGCTATGCTCGGAGTTTCCTTGCGTGATCGCATCAGAAATAAAGACATCCGCAACAGAACCAAGGTCACCGACGTAGCCCGAAGTATTTCTAAACTTAAGTGGCAGTGGGCAGGGCACATTGCTCGCAGAACGGATGGCCGATGGGGCCGAAAAGTTCTGGAGTGGCGACCGCGAACCGGAACAAAATGGAAGTAATCCAGTTAAAGTCTAAATATTCCCGTGCGAAACGTAATCGTTCTTTTTTATGTCTTTCTGGCAAGAAGGGCATTTTAGCTGATCTTCTGTGATGCAAGCCTTCAGCGTGGAGGGCACGGCGAACAGTTTGCGGTGACTCCGAGTGTGTCGTAGGTGTGAAACCATTGGTTTCATACTCGCCCACGATATGTTGTCGCTGCGCTTCGCTAATAAGCGACGACCTTCCACTTCGCTGTCTACTTGCAAGGCTCCCTTCTTCCTCATACCTTTTGATCCAGAGACTTACTGCATTTCTCTAAACAAAAAAAATGATGTTAGGCAGCTGTAATAAATACTAAAGTGACTTCATTCACTCTGCATTTATAAATCCAATAATAAACACTAATTATTTATCTTGCATGACAGATTGAAAAAAAAAAAACAACGAATTAAGTAAACCACAGGTCACCAAATAAATGAACAATTTATAATACCCATTCGTTTTTAATTTTTAATGTTTAAGTTACAATTCATAAATAATTATAATACTCACATTCAGTTCTATTAAGGCCACTTTTATGAAGCGCGGATAATTCGCGATAATAGTCGCCCTCGCCTTAATATTAATATTTGCCCGCATTTTAAGAATCACACCAACAACAATACCGCTGTCTATTAAACCACACGTCACTGACCATCAACTACCACATTATATAGTGTATTATGTATGACTACAACCAAACGACAAAGTTCATTCCGATCAAGTTAAAATATTCATAAAACTCATGTCTACCTCACAGAAATCTAACAAAATTCTTGACTTATTTTTCTATCTACCTCCCTAACTTTACGAAATGTGTGAACAAAGCAAACAAGTTAAAGAATATAATATTTCTGTAGAGTAAAAACTTACAAAAAGACTAAAAGTAACTGTGCGGGATTTGAACTCACGGCTTACTGATTCACTCTTAATTCTGGACGGGCCCAACCGCTAGGCCATCATGTCTTAGATATTGGCATTGAAATTATAAACTACAACTAGTTGCTGACAATATCTATTTTGTTGAAAGTAGAAGGTCGTAAGTCAAACTAAACGTCAAGCTATTGCTTTGTGAGATTGCTTATCGACTTTTGGTCGGCACTGTACCCCTTAAGGCGATTACATGAGCTAAACGCGAGTTTTATAATTACTAAAAGTATATGATTCACTGCTATAAACAAGACCTGAAAAATATATGATTTTCTTCAGGATATATGCTAGCATAATACTGTTTTGAAAACATAATACAATTAATTTGGCTCGATAAAAAGAAATCACGAACTTATCTCTAAAAAAATATTTCAAACAATAAAAAACATACTAATATGCATGCGATCATTCTGTTTTTTTGGCGAATAATTCTACAAGCAATATATTAGCATGATACTGTTTCACTTTTTTAATCCAATCAATAGTTTTTTTGTAAATCGATCGAAACCACTCATTTCGCGCTTTTTGGCCCGCAGTGGCTGACGTAACAAAACCACTTTGTAGTGCAAACTGATTAGAACTTTATTCTAACAGCATTTCAAACGAAGTTTGAATCACCACAAATAGAGTTGCTAATTTAGCTCGTCTAAGCGCCTTAATGGTTCGACATCGTTTACTACTACAGTACTACCCTACCTTTTTAACTTAATTCAAAAGAGCTTACCAATTCGACTCGTATAGATGTAATATTGTTGGAATTTAACACTATTCGTAAATTTTAGTCTATGTGAGCTTCTAAACACTCAGTATTTCGTTCATCGCTCTTTGCTATATCATTACTCTTTTAAGGAACATGTTCACTGAAAAGATATTTAAAAAAACTTTTTTGCAAAAAATATATTAGTTATTTTTCACTTTTTTGTGTGAAGTCGGTTATATTTTTTGCAAAAAAGTTTTTATTTTTCACTTTTTAGTAGTTCATATGTGCTTACCCTTTCACAGCGTAACGGCGTGATTTTTTTGTTATGAACTGGTGTAAACAATAGAGAGACATGAGATTTCAGCGATCCCAGTACATTTGCTATCATTTATTAAGGAGTTCCCGTCGCCTATCTTCCGAAGTTCTTCATCAGATCTTTACCAAATTGAAATGGGATCAATCCAAGAACGTACTCTTCCTAAAACTACCCAAATCGCTTCTGGTGTGCCTATGAAATTTAAGGAATTCCCTCTATTTCTCCAGGATCCCATTAAATGGAACTTGAACAATCTGGGTGTATTGTACACTTCTGCGTACTCCCTTAGAGCATACAGGCGTGATGTTACGTTACTATGTTACATAAACAATAAACAACCAAGCGATTGCTGCAATGACTGCAGCTTTGCCGTGTATTTTTTAAGAGTTTCATTTATATACTATTATATAACCAAGTTGAAATGGGACCACACGGAAGGCACCAGCTTTCAAATAAAATAATAATCATCAAATTCGGTTTACCCTGTCGAAAGTTCAGAGGCAACAAACATTGTCGAAATCTAGGAATATTGTACACATCTACGTACCCCCTCAGAGCATACAGGCGTGATGTAACGTCATGATATAGTATAAACAATGAACTTACAAGCGATTGCAGCAATTACTGCAGATTTGCCGTCTATTTTTGAAGAGTTCCATTGTATATCTCGGAAGATCAGCATCAGATCTTCAGAAATTAAAATGGGACCAAACGAAAAGCACAAGAATCATCGAAATCGGTACACCCAGTCGAAAGCTCTGAGGTACACAAAACAAAAAAAAAAACAGACGAATTGAGAACCTCCTTTTTTTGGAAGTCAGTTGATTATCTAAAAACAGCTGTTACTGTGACATGTTCTCATACATTAATATGTTTTAAACAGCTGTTTTTAGATGATCAGATACCTATCAGATTATTTTTTCCTATAATTTTGTGGATTAAATTGAGGTGTATAAGGAACAAAAGCATTATTGCGTCCTTTTGGTCATATTAATCCAAGAAAGCCAGCTCAGAAAAATACTCAAGTATGTACCCACTTTTCAACTTTTCAAATAGGTGACAATTGACTGAAAATACTGAAACACAATAGCAACATTTTTGCTTGCTTTTATGATATAGTTTTCACACGATAACATAGTCATTATTTCTTACGGTACCTATGGTTTATAGGTTATGTACTTATATGCCGATATGATATCTGTGGCTGTAACCTTTACATTGTTCGTGTGATGACGTCACTAAAGCAAATTAACGCAGCCATGTGATACGAAATCGATGAATGGTTGATTACAACGTCACCTTTTATGCGTAATTCTGATCTCCTCGTAGTTTCTAACTGGTATTTATTTACGTAGGATGTGTCATAGACTAATTTAACAGTATTTGCGATGAATGTTAGGCACATTATTACTTAAATCGAAAGCTTTCTCTGCAGGTTTAATAAAACAATTCAGACATTGATTCAATTGATCAATGCCAAAAAAACTAACGGGATAGGTAAATCGGAGACACCCTAATGGCGCAGCGGTAGTGAGGCTGCCTTACGTTGTTAGGGTCCCGGGTTCGAATCCCGGTAGGACCAAATGTTTGTGTGACGAGCAAGGATATTTTTTTCCGGGTCATGGATGTTTATATGTATAATAAGTATGTATTTATAAACAAAAAGTATATATGTAATATATCAACTATCTGGTGTCTACGACACAAGCATTGCTTAGTATGGCACTAGATGGCGCTGTGCGTTAATGTCCAGCGATGTTTATTATTATTTTATTAATATATATTTTGCCTATTAACGGACGGTACTTTACCCGGAGGCAAAAACTTGAAGAAAATTATTATTTATCTATCTATTATATTTAATAGGAATGTTTCGTGATTCTTGCAGTGGAATACTCGGAACTAAGACTATACCTAGGTACTACAACAGGGATGCACAAACGGTTAAGAGGCCTGCGGAGCATGCGAATTTCATACAAATGTAATACCAAAACAATTTTTTAAGTAAATCAAACACATTTTTTATTGGATTACAGAATAAACAGGTTCCCAAAACACATATATTTAGAATGTACACAGATTTAAACAAGAGTTAAGTACCTATGTGAAAAATAAATTTACTATAGAAATTTTAAATTCCCCATATCTCGTCTTTATTTATTTATTATTAACACTTCAAGCACAAAAGTACAGAGGCGGACTTAATGCCATAGGCATGCATTGGCATGGAATAGGCTTTATATTATCATTGTCCTTTCAAAATATTTATTTGGGAACATAGATATTCTATTAAACAATCGAAATATATACAACCTTTATTAAGAATATGTTTGTTTTCATATTATTTTGGTATTACGTTTGTATGAAAAACGCATGCTCCGCCGGCCCCTTACGTACCACGTATTCAGTAGAAAAAATGTTGATCAGTAAGTTAAAAAAAAAACAGGTGTTCCTTCTTTCATTCCACATTTTAACCGTGTAGGTAGGTACTTATTGCTCTTTTATAGGAAACGCTGTTACTTCATAACCGACGAATAGGTCCTGTGTGGGTTTGTCATTAAGTTTACGGTTATGTTCCAATCAAAAAACTTAATGAACTTGAAGAATAAGATAAGTACTAGGACGTCTAAACACACAAACTCACGCCTTTAAACATTGGGTGAGGCAGATCCTTAAAACATACAGGGTGTAAACAGACTCAGTCATTACGAAGCCATCACGTGTGAAATTGGTTGTGTACATTGTAATAAATAAATCAACCAAGCATTCTGTACATCAAACTAAGAATTATGTTTTCAACCGACTTCCAAAAAGAGGAGATTCTCAATTCGTCAGATTTTTTTTTTGTTTTTTTTTTTGTGTTTGTTATCTCCGACCTTTCGACTGGGTGAACCAATTTTGATGGTTCTTTTTTGTTTGAAAGCTGGTGCTTCTCGCGTGGTCCGATTTTAATTTACTAAAGATCTGATGCTGATCTTCGGTGATATAAATGGAACTCTTCAAAAATACACGGCAAAGCTGCAGTGATTGCTGCAATCGCTTGTGGGTTCATTGTTTATACTATATCATGACGTAAAATCACGCCTGTATGCTCTGAGGGGTTAGTCAGAAGTGTATAATACACCCAGATTTCGACAGTTAAATGTGTTAAGTTCCATTTATTGGGGATAAGCCCTATTACCGTGACATTTATTGTTTTTTTTTTTTATTGGAACGGATGAACTTCAAGGGTACATTGATGAGTAGTAGATGAGTGAGTGGTTAGGTTCTGATTACTTCTGACTATGGGAACCATGACAAAGGAACGGAACTTTTAAATTCTTAGGGCCTGAGCAGACGACGATCACGCAAAATTTGTCGCAGACTTTTGTCCATCGCGCTCAAAAAGTCAGACGATACTCGGCTGAAACTTATAAATATAAAGGCTATCCGGATATTTGAGTCACCTACCATAACGTCGTTATAACCGACTTCAAAAATAAGGAGGTTCTCAATTCAATGTTCCTCGATTACTCGAAGACGGCTGGACCGAAATTGTTTTTTTATTAAATTGTTTGAAAGGTTATACTTATATGCTTCTCAGGTTGTCTCATAATCATCAAATCAAGATCTGATGATGGAATCCTGGAGAAATAGAGAGAACTCTTCACATTTTATAGGCACACTAGAAGCGATTTTGGTAGTTTTAGGAAGTATACTTTCTCGAAGTGATCCCATTTCAATTTGATGAAGATCTGATTAAGAACTTCGGAGATAGACAACGGAACTCCTCAATAAATGATAGCAAATGTACTGGGATTGCTGAAATCTCATATCTGTCTATTGTTTACACCAGTTCATAACCGAAAATCACGCCGGTACGCCGTGAAGGGGTAAGCACTTGTGAATCACTAAAAAAAGAAAAATTAAAAACTTTTAATTACTTCAGAAAAAACGCTTCAGAAGTCCGTAACCTTTGTTTGATTGATTTAATTTTTTTTATCACCGACTTCTGAAGCGGTTTTTCTGAAGTTATTTTTCACTTTTATGTTTTCTCTGACGTCGGTTTTATTTTTAGTAAAAAAGTTTTTATGGTAAAACTCAATGTAACGCACTTAAAATATCGTGCTGATGGATGAATCGAATAGTACGGGCGTCTTGGAAGTGTTTAAACTAAAGTTCTTAGATTAAAAACATGTATTTAAAAAAAACTTGTTAAGACGTTGGAACTTTGATCCCCAATATCTCCGTAACTAGGAAGTTCCCAGGTATGGTCTAGAACAAAAAAAAAGATCGCAATGACGTTGTGGACATGTGTTTTTCGGCTTCGTTAAGACTTTTTTTACTCCCTTTATACTCTTTTCGCCTCGCCCAAGTTAAAACATCATCCTTTTGTTGGTAATAATCATGTATATTTTTTATAGGAGCTGTGGCGAGATGCAGAGTAATGAGATAGACAAGTATTATACCACGAACAGCCCGTGCCACTCCGGATCTCAGGTAAGGGTCATACATTTTGTATTCTTCGTTTTAAAAGGGGTTGGTATTATGCAAACTCCAAATGACCTCCGTACTTTTACATAATAGATTGCGTAAGGCAAATTACGGAGGTATTCCATGAAGCACACCCAAACGAAGCGCACCCAGACGAAGCATACCTAAAGTATTCCACTTAGCACACCCGTAGGTGGGCTTCAAATAAAAAATTAAAATAATTAATTTCCTATTCCACGAAGCACACCTACGAATATTACTCGCATAATGCGGGGACTAAGAAATAAAAATGTCGATAGAAGAAAATATTTATTTATTATTTAAGAGACTAACTTAAATTATTAACATGATTTAGTTTCATTGTAATAATGTGACACAATGGTGTCGATTCTGTTGTGCACAAACTAAACTTAATTTAGGCTATTACTATCTTTTTCTATTATAAAACGAGAAAGAGACGGACGTAATTTAGAGCTGTCAAATTTAATTCCAATTAATATTTCCGTACAAATGAAGGGTGCACGTAAAAACATGTGGACTAAAACCACGGTGAAGCGCAAGGCATAAACTAGTTTGACATCTTTAACTTAGTGCATAGCTATAGCCGTCCTTTTCTCGCACTGCCTTTTAGTAAAAGATAGCAATAGTCTAAATTAAGTTTAGTTTGAGCACAACAGAATCGACACCAATATTTGTTATTTTTGTAATCATACTATTCACAGATTGTGTCATAATTATGCTACCAAAAAATATATATATTTTCTTTTGTTGTGCTCTTAATAAAATCACAGATTGTTTCATAATTATGCAATTAACACTTAGACAAATATCAAAATAATTGTAAGTATAGTTTTCTATAGAGATCTATATTGATCTTATCTTATAATAATATTTTTTTTTTTGTAAAATACTCTCGTTTTATGTAAAATCACAGACTGTTTAAAATCACAAATCACAATCTTTAAGATTCTAAAATAATCTTGAAGAATCTTGGACAATTTAGTATCTAAACTTATGAATTAAATAAATTATAACTAATCAAAATCTAATTTCTCTAGACAATGTCCAACTGAACTTAAGCCATTTTTATAATCTTTTATTGTGTTTTCGATTATATTATTTTTTATTTCAGCATGTTTTTGATGATTTGAGTAACCCATTTTTACTCTAGTTTCGGCATAATAATAGCAATTTTTTTGGAAGCAATCTAAAAGTTTCGCCAGGTTTATGGCTTCGTTTTTATCGAAAATTTTATTTATTTCAGAGTAATAGGACGCTGTATAATTATTAGTTTTATTTTTAACGTTATAACACGAGCATTTGTCGTACCATAACTTATGTTCGAGCGACTGAGTTATAATGTAATCGTTAAATCTAGAAATACTTTCTCCTTGAGGACATTCGCTCATGATGTAGAGCCAGGCCTCATCCAAGTTTTCCAGCGGTAAATGAGGTGGTGTCAGCGTCGTCTGCTACGCAGACGACACCCTGGTGCTGGCACAGGGGAGGTCGCACGAGGCGGCGGCCGAAAATGTGACACGCGGGGTTGCGATAGTCGTTGAGAGGATCCGGCAACTGGGTCTCGAGGTGACATTGCACAAGTCCGAGGCCATGTGCTTTCATGGGCCTCGGAATGCGCCACCGTCGGGATCCACACTGACGGTGGGAGGGGTACCCATCGGCGTCGAGTCGACGTTGAAGTACCTGAGACTCGTACTCGACAGCCGATGGAACTTCGTGGAACATTTCCGACGTTTGGCTCCCAGGCTGGAACGGACCGGGGCTGGCTTTAGGCGGCTCCTGCCCAACCTTGGGGGGCCAAACGCCTCCTGCCGCAGGCTCTATGCGGGGGTCGTGCGGTCCATAGCCCTTTACGGGGCCCCAGTGTAAGCGCGTTCCTTGAGGCGGCGAGCCGCCCGTTACCTGGACGCGCCCCAGAAAGTGGTGGCCGTAAAATGGTCCGTGGGTACCGCGCGATCTGCTTGCCAGATTGCCGCCATGGGATCTGGAGCCGATAGTCCTCGCGCGCCTGCTTGTGCTACTACGCCGTGGGGAAACTCCGCTGCCGCGGCAAATTGCCGCTCAGCGGACGGACCTCCGGCGCGATCTCATGGCGACATGGAGAGAGCGACTGTCGCAACCCCGTGCAGGGCACGCCACGATAGTGGCGGTAAGTCCCCTCTTTGAGGAGTGGCTGGAGAGGTCGGGCAGGTCCTCACCGAACACGGATGTTTCGGGAGGTACCTGCACCGGGAGGAAACGCCCGGGTGTCTCCACTGCGAGTATCGACCGGAGGACACGGTGGAGCACACGGTGGAAGTCTGCCCTGCGTGGGCGGAGCACCGCCGTGTCCCCGTAGCGGCGATCGGCGGCGGTGACCTCTCGCGTCCGGCCCTGGTTCAATCCATGGTCCGGAGCGACACGAAATGGGAAGCCGTCACCTCCTTCTGCGAAGCAGTCATGCTAGCGAAGGAGGTGGCGGAACGAGAGAGGGAGAGATCCTCTCTTCCCGGCCGCCGCGGGAGACGCACCGGGCGTCGGGGGCCACGTGGTGGCTACCGGCCACCCTAGATGCGGGCTTGTGGACGGTTAGCTATGGACTAGCTAGCCGTCTGTCCGTCTAACGACGACAGGCCGTGACGACGGCGCGTTTGTGTTCCATGCGCGCCTCAAAGAGATGTCAGCATAAGGGGAGGGACCCGCAAGGGCCGAAGCCTGCCGTGGTTGCGGGCCTGTTCTAAAGAGATACCGCGGCCCCGGAACATAAAGGGCGAGGAAGGAACACGGATGGGTTTTAGTCAGTAAGAGTCTGACACTTCCTCCCGCTCCGCCCAGATTGGGAAAAGGCAACATGTTTTCTATGTATGCTATTCTTATCTAAACCTAAGTCCCTAGATTTCTTTATTGCTTTTTTAAAATGAAAATAGCATCCCATTATCTGTGCGTTAGGAAATGCTGCCGTAAAACTCCTGACGGCAGCTTCCTCAAAATCGTTTGTGAAAACATTGACTTGCGTTTTGGGTATTGTTGTTTTTAATCGTTGAAATTAAATTTTATAGGTCGATTTTTTTTGTTATGTAGTAAAGCATAGATTAAAGGTTTATTGATATGTTCAACCTCACCGTGGATGCTGTAAATTTGAAGGAATGGTTTAGGCGCGCATTTAAAAGTTCCGTCGCAGTATACATTTATTATGATCGCAGCTTTCAAGTTTTTGTCTACTCTTCTGATTATTTAAGAATCTTAAAGTTTATGATTATTGATTTTAAACAGTCTGTGATTTTACATAAAACTAAAGTATTTTAACAAGATTTTTTTATTATTATAAGAAAACATCAACATAGATCTCTATAGAAAACAATGTTTTTACAATTATTTTGAAATTTGTTCAAGTTTTAATTGCATAATTATGAAACAATCTGTGTTTTTAAATACTAAGATTACAAAAATTACAAATATTGTGTCACATTATTGGAATGAAACTGAATGATGTTATAAATTTAAGTTAGTCTTTTAAATAATAAACATTTTCTTCTATCGACATTTTTATTTCTTAGTCCCCGCATTATGCGAGTAATATTCGTAGGTGTGCTTCGTGGAATAGGAAATTAATTATTTTAATTTTTTATTTGAAGCCCATCTACGGGTGTGCTAAGTGGAATACTTTAGGTGTGCTTCGTCTGGGTGCGCTTCGTTTGGGTGTGCTTCGTGGAATACCTCAAATTACGCAAGGTTCTGTGACTTTTTGTACGATTTCTTTCGGAAACACGTGAATAATTTTCTATTTTAATGGTTCTCTTACATTAATGGTGAATGGAATGGTCGACCGGTCTGTTTACTAGGTCTTACTGAGTAAGCTTCTATTAGTAGGTACAGTAAGCGTTGATAAGTCCACGGGCACGCCAAGGATCATATTGCTGTGAACGCACGGGCGAGCGTCCGTGCGGCTGTATGTGTAAGCTGTCTCAATACAGTACTTACGCACACCACAGCCACAGAGTCGCCTACTGTCGCAAGTTGTCGCGTCGCTCTCCTCGAAACACAAAGAAATATATTACCGTCTCTTTTGTTATACACGCAGCAAACGCATGATCGTATTTGCATTGGATAGCTAAACTTCGACCATATTAACCAGGCGTTGATAGCTGTTTAGGTTAAGCAGTGGGTTCACGATCAACGTGTCTTGAGTTCAAATCCCGTTTACATAATATGGGTTTTTTATTTTTTTTTGTAACCACTTTAATTAATACATATTTGATTTTTATGCAAAAACTATTTACTTAGGTATTTATTTTGAAATGGGTTCATGGTCATTATTTATTTTTAAAAGGATTTAAATATAAGTTAATAACCCATCATAACTACTTATGTGATTGTGTTATATTTTTTCGGTGTTGGAAGGTTGAAAAAAAAATCGTGCTGACAGATAACAAAAATTGTTTTATTCGTTTCATTTATTCATATAATTAACAACTTTAATGAGATTTGTAACGTCACATTCCTACCTAGATATAAGAAGTTCTCTTGTAACCGTTCTTAAGATTTTTTTGTGTATCTGTATACCCACTTTGAAGTCATTTTTTATTAACATAACAAAGATATTCTAATCACACTTATATAATTATTGATACCCACTTCTATCTATCGGTATTCAACAGAGCTTACTGAAAACTAATACATAATTTAGACTTCGTGAACATGTTTTTTATGTGACGTCACAATAAATGTAACTCATATTGAGGTTTTAGTTTAAGTGTTCATTTTCCCGAAGAAAAGAAGATTGAAACTAAACCTCAATTTAGGAATTATTAATATCACTAAACATTTTGTAACACGTCTAATTAAAACTAGAACATTAGGGATTAATATTTTGTATAACCCCCATTATTTTCAATGCAGTCAAGTAGACGTATGCGGCTCAAAGTCACCCAAAGGGCAATGGAGAGGGCTATGCTCGGAGTTTACTTGCGTGATCGCATCAGAAATGAAGACATCCGCAAGAGAACCAAGGTCACCGACGTAGCCCGAAAAATTGCTAAACTTAAGTGGCAGTGGGCAGGGCACATTGCTCGCAGAACGGATGGCCGATGGGGTCGAAAAGTTCTGGAGTGGCGACCGCGAACCGGATCAAAATGGAAGTAATCCAGTCAAAGTCTAAATATTCCCGTGCGAAACGTAATCGTTCTTCTTTATGTCTTTCTATCAAGAAGGGCATTTTAGCTGATCTTCTGTGATGCAAGCCTTCAGCGTGGAGGGCACGGCGAACAGTTTGCGGTGACTCCGAGTGTGTCGTAGGTGTGAAACCATTGGTTTCATACTCGCCCACGATATGTTGTCGCTGCGCTTCGCTAATAAGCGACGACCTTCCACTTCGCTGTCTACTTGCAAGGCTCCCTTCTTCCTCATACTTTTTGATCCAGAGACTTACTGCATTTCTCTAAACAAAAAAAATGATGTTAGGCAGCTGTAATAAATACTAAAGTGACTTCATTCACTCTGCATTTATAAATCCAATAATAAACACTAATTATTTATATTGCATGATAGATTGAAAAAAAAAACAACGAATTAAGTAAACCACAGGTCACCAAATAAATGAACAATTTATAATACCCATTCGTTTTTAATTTTTAATGTTTAAGTTACAATTCATAAATAATTATAATACTCACATTCAGTTCTATTAAGGCCACTTTTATGAAGCGCGGATAAGTCGCGATAATAGTCGCCCGCGCCTTAATATTAATATTTGCCCGCATTTTAAGAATCACACCAACAACAATACCGCTATCTATTAAACCACACGTCACTGACCATCAACTACCACATTATATAGTGTATTATGTATATGACTACAACCAAACGACAAAGTTCATTCCGATCAAGTTAAAATATTCATAAAACTCATGTCTACCTCACAGAAATCTAACAAAATTCTTGACTTATTTTTCTATCTACCTCCCTAACTTTACGAAATGTGTGAACAAAGCAAACAAGTTAAAGAATATAATATTTCTGTAGAGTAAAAACTTACAAAAAGTCTAAAAGTGTGTGGGATTTGAACTCACGGCTTACTGATTCACTCTTAATTCTGGACGGGCCCAACCGCTAGGCCATCATGTCTTAGATATTGGCATTGAAATTATGAACTACAACTAGTTGCTGACTATATCTATTTTGTTGAAAGTAGAAGGTCGTAAGTCAAACTAAACGTCAAGCTATTGCTTTGTGAGATTGCCTATCGACTTTTGGTCGGCACTGTACCTATGTTAGTAAACTTGAGTAAAAAGTCCCGAAAAAAAAATACTTGATGTGTCCATCATCAACTCATCATCGTAATATGAAAATTATAAAGAGGTAAAATGTGTTTATAAGTTTGTACATTCCCGGAGGTTTATTTCCGTGTATAACGGGAGCAAAGTCGTGAGCAAAAGCTAGTAGTTAATAATAGAGAGTACAAAAATGTCACGGTACATCTTGTTTTCGGCAGGTTGCACAATTCGCCGTTTTACAAAAAGAGTAATGATCTGCTTGCATACGCTCGTTGTTTTGTGATATGCCGAAGTGAAACTTATTTTGTTTCTTATAGTATAATTTCGCTACCAGTCATAATTATGCGGGGTTCGTACTTTATGAACTATTAATTATTTTCTCATTCATATTTGAACAGTTATCGATCTCATCAATATCAATATTAGAAAAAAGCGCTGTAACAAAATAAAATTGGAAGATAAAAAAAAATATGTCACGGTATTCTCGTTATACCGTTTTAATAATTCACGACGGTACGTTAAATATAAACTACTTTTCACAATTAATATATTAGCAATTTATACTTATACTTAAATATAGTTTTTCTTTAATGTACAGGTGTACTGTATAAATAAACAATGAGATTGTAACAGGGTTTTTAGTTATATTCATAGGGGTAAGCAAGTCATTAACCTTGCAAAATTATTTTACTTACAACATTTTTAAAGACGTGCCACTTATGAGTGCTAGGTGTGTAGTAAAGATATCTAAACAAATAAATATCTCCTATTTAAAGCAAAACAGCAGTGATAGACTAGTGAAGTGAGCATCGGACTGCCAAGTAGTCATCATCATCATCATCATCATCATCATCATCATCATCATTTCAGCCGAATGACGTCCACTGCAGGACACTCCCCGAAGTGTCGACACATTCACGGGTCCAGTGCGACTCGCATCCAACGGATTCCCGCAACCTTCACCAGTATTTTCTAAAACAAAAACAAATATCGCGATAATGGGGAGAACAAGTGCCTTTGGGCTTCGTTAAGAGTCTTTTATAATTCTTAAAATGGACTTTATAGTCATAATAATAAAGTCCATCTTAAGAATTTTAAATTTTAAATTATGATTCTGCTAAAGCGGACATTTTAGAACCCTTAACGTCGGTCCACCTAGTGGGAGGTCTTCCAATGCGTCGTCTTCCAGTTCGCCAAGTTAAAGGTGTACCTATGTTATTAGTTTCTACGAGTCATCATTATCGCCCTTATATTCTAGTTTATTTGTGGTCGGCGCAGCATGTTACCTCCAGTGATACCTAGCCAATAAGACAGAAGTGGTGTGACTGTGTCTGTGAAGCTCGTACTCAAGACGCGCACCACAGATTTTCCGGATTCATAAAAATATTTCTCGACGGCATGTATAGCAAACTGAAAGACCCATGGGCGGCATAAAACTCTGATACCTAGTTAGGCACTAGCTAGAAGAAGAAGACGACTAAGTTTTTGACACGCCTGCAGCACTAACTAGCACATTCACTGTCCACGAAAAGAAACAATAGTTACACAATCGCTCTGAACCATATGTGGCTCATGGGACAAAAAAAAGGGCTAGGTATATTATGATGGACTCAAGTCGTGTCCGTCATTGGAGTCCAGAGGAGCTCGTGGCTAAATAATATCAGCCGCTCGGGTCGATCTTTAGGTTAAACCATACTCGTACTTGCCTAGGTTGGTCTGTGAATGGGTGACCACCCTTACATAAGTACCAAGTTTTCTCCGTGCCTCGGAAAGCACGTTAAGCTGTTGGTCCCGGCTGGCATTTGTCCATCTTTGACAGTCGTTACAGATAGTCTGTGGCCCCAAAAGTCTGACGCCAGTCTTACCAAGTGGTATCGTATTTCCCAGTATTAACGGGGTTGTGGAGGTCAGATAGGCAGTCGCTCCATGTAAAATACAGGTATTCAGCTGCATCCGGTTAAACTGGAAGCCGACCCCAACATAGTTGGGAAAAGGCGAGGGAGATGATGATGGTCCATGGGTACAAATTGTACGCGAAACACTTGTCCATCGTCGTCTCAACGCTTGTTTAACATACAATCTCAAATTATAGGAATACCTAATTCCTTAAAATATATTTTTTTACGTCACCTCATGTTCTGTTGATAAACTCAGTTTAATAACAACACGGTGGAACCGGGAATACCCCGCCTCGTGGACATAGGTCACGCTTGTAGGTATAATCAATCTCGGCAGTTTTAGTCTCGATATAATGTTGCATGTACCCGATAGCCATTAATTATTTGATAAGAGTATAATTTGTGGAATCGGAAATTAATTGAGGAGCTTGTGGTTAAATAATAACAGCCGCTCGGGTCGATCTTTAGGGTGCTTTTCTAGGTTGGTCTGTGGATTGATGACCACCTATTAGGTACCGAGTTACCTTCGTGCCTCACAGTTGGTCCCGGCTGTCATTTGTTGATCTTTGACAGTCATTACAGGTAGGTAGTCAGTGGCTCAAAAAGTCTCACCGGCTGCCATTTGTTGATCTTTGACAGTCATTACAGGTAGGTAGTCAGTGGCTCAAAAAGTCTCACCGGCTGCCATTTGTTGATCTTTGACAGTCATTACAGGTAGGTAGTCAGTGGCTCAAAAAGTCTCACCGGCTGTCATTTGTTGATCTTTGACAGTCATTACAGGTAGTCAGTGGCCCAAAAAGTCTCACAACCAATCTTACCAGGGGGTATCGTATTGCCCAGTACTAACTGGGTTGTGGATGTCAGATAGGCAGTCGCTCCATGTAAAATATTGGTATTCAGCTGCATCCGGTTAGACTGGAAGCCAACCCCAACGTAGTTGGGATAAAAGGCTAGGCTAAGATGATGAATCGGAAATTATTTGCTTAGATCTGTTTTACATTGTGTCCAGTATTTATTAGACACAACGCCACTCGACGACTCGAATGGCGTAGCGGTAGTGAGTCTGCCTTACGTTGTTTGGGTCCTGGGTTCGAATCCCGGTAGGAGCAAATGTTTGTGTGATGAACATGGACATTTGTTTCCGAGTCATGGACGTTTATAAGTATAATAACTATGTATTTACAAACAAAAAAGTATATAAGTAGTATATCAACTATCTGGTGTCCACGACACAAGCCTTGCTTAGTGTGGCACTAGATGGCGCTGTGTGTTAATGTCATGTATTTTAAAAAAAAGTAAAACACCAACGGACCGACATAAGTTAAAAAATAACCGTTTCCGAACTACCACTCACCGCATCTTTTTCATTATATTTTAATTGCCACGCCAATCTACCAGATGTAATTAAATAAGCTGAATATGACCGTACGTAATCGATTTTCTCTTTTTAGATATGCCTTCTCAATTCAATTAATTTGTATGTTTCCCGTAATGGGCTTTCATCGTATTTTCCACGAGGCCGTAGGCGTTTTATCAATTACATTACGTAGACATCGATCAGAATTTATACGGCTTAGTGCGGCTTCATGGCTTCATGGGTAGTCTTTTGTGGTAATCTTCGTATTTAAGGCTGGTGCTTCAGCACAGCCCGCGAAGTTCAAATTTCATGATGTTTTTTGCATTTTACAGGCGAGTGCTAGGTTGTATGTTGATGAAAATATTGTTCGCGACAGTCATATTATGTAGTAACAACAGAATTATAATCATTAAAGCCTTTTTCAAGGTCAAAATCGTTACTCGACCTTTGTGAACTTGGAGGGCTGTATTGATGATTTTGATGTATATAATTCTGTAACTACGTACGTCTTACAGCACTGGGCTGCAAATTGCAAAAAAACGTAAGCAAATTTGTTTCGCGGACTACCTTAATCGCACTCTTCTATCCAATATAACTTGAGATGGTTTTTCAATCAGGAATTTCTTAACAGTAGCCTGAAGTCTGGATGTGTGCTAAATTCTTGTTAATATCAACATCTGCCTAGCTTTTCCCAACTATGTTGGGGTCGGCTGCCAGTCTAACCGGACCCAGCTGAATACCAGTATTTTACACGGAGCGACTGCCTATCTGACCTCCACAACCCAGTTAATAGGTACTGGGAAATATGATACAACTCACTACCTGTAACGACTGTCATGACATGATGGACAAATGACAGCCGGGACCAACGGCTAAACGTGCTTTCCGAGGCACGGAGGAAACTCGGTATGTAAGGGTGTCACCCATCCACAGACCAACCTAGGCAACCATGGCTTAACCTTAAGATCGACCTGAGCGGCTGATATTATTTAGCCACTAGCTCCTAACTGGATCCAGCTTAAAACTTGTATTTTACATAGAGTGACTGCCTATTATGTTAATACCTGTATTATACATGGATTGACTGCCTATTTATGTCTGTTACTAGCCCTATAACCGCGCCTTCACACACACAAATATACGCACACAGCGACATCTCGCGGGATGGGTAATTTTGTATATAACTTTCGTGTTATTCTGAAATACTGTCAACTTTACTTATTCATTATTGACCACTCGGTCGATCATTAATAAGGTACGAGTATCTTAGTTTAAATAAATATATTTGTGTCTTTTGTGACAAGAATCTTCTCTTGAATGTTTACAAATATGCAAAACTGCACCTTGTAATAATCTCCCTATCATTTCAGATCGTATACGCCTGGGCGCGAGATGCACCCAGTCTTCACCTACCCAAAGACGTCGGCTTCCTTATAGGCAAAGATTCACCCATCAAGTATTTGGTCCTGCAAGTTCATTACATGCATCGCTTCCCAGGTAAATAAATCAATTAAACGTTACTTAGCTTACTTCGTGTTAATAAAGTGTTAACTTCTTTAGGCGCGTTGAGCACTTTCTGGGTGAACATAAATCATGAAATTCGTGTGACCGTCACTTAAAACTTCGTAGCACTCGTAGCCGATCCGCTACGGCGTAGCACCACTTAAGCGTGCGCGGGGCACAACCTGTAACAGACATCGATTACCCGCTTGTTTTATATTGTGGAGGTATTGCATAATAGAAAATACACTTTATAATAATTATGTCTGTGACTGATAGATAGCGTGTGGCGAATCGTAAGTCAAGTTTTTGAACTTAAATCATGACGATATATCGTCAAGACGGTGCTGTTGCAGTGGCGAAGGATCCATACAACTCGATTCCTACCGGATTCCCTTTGAAAGTGTCACAGTCATTCCACAGATAAATTATATAATTACAGTAGGGCCAATTTAAGAGATCTTTTTTCGAAGTTAGACCTGCACAATCCCGGGGTTGCGGGCCTGTTCGAAAGAGATACCGCAACCCCGGAACATAAAGGGCGAGGAAGGAACATGGATGGGTTTTAGTCAGTAAGAGTCTGACACTCCCTCCCGCTCCGCCCAGAGTGGGAGAAGTCATTTGATGATTTCCCATACTAAAAAAAAAAAAAAGACCTGCACAATCACTTACTTACCTTTTTTTCAATTACGATAACATGAATTTGACATCTGTCAGTTGAAAGTAACTGACAGATGTCAAATGTGATCTATTAAATTAGCCCTACTTTACATTAAGGAAATGTACTTCGGCTGATCTCTTAAAAATTAACCCTTCGCTACTGCTCTGTTCTGCCGTCTTAACGAAAAGTGCAATAACTAGGTTAAACCTGATTTCGAGAAAAACGCGGTAAAAGTTTTTTTTTTGTTTTGTTTGTATCTCCATCACTATACAGGTATCGAGTTGAAACTTTCACTACATGATATATAACAATGTAGAGAATATTACGTGATACTTAATGTTTGTTCCCGCATTTATTCTCGCTATAAAAAACAATAAATACTATAATGTCAAGTATTATTACTATTTAGAAAGAATGTTTACTAGTCATAACCGCAATAAGTAACCTATTTATTGCACTAATTGTTAGGAAACAATGGATATTTGTAAAGTAGCAATGAATATTTTTTTATGAACTGTTTCCTAACCAAAGATGTTAACCAAAGAAGTTTCTTATTTATTGCGGTTTTCATTAGTAAGAGACAAGTTTAAAACGACAAAGTTGTAATTTATTACTATTAGAAAAACAGAGGTGTTACATTGTAGGTCAAATATGAATTAATAGAACCTTGCAAAACTTTATTTTTCTTCCTCTCACCGATCTACTATGAAACTGTGTTCGGTAAAGCCAAGTCTAGTCATTATATCTGTGTTCAGATGTGTTTGAAAAAAATGTGAAATCAGTTATAATTTTATAAATAAAAAAATAAATTATATTAAATCATTTTTATTTCAAACTAAAAAAGTACCTACAATTATAATTAGGAAGAATCACTTTGCTATCTTACTATTCATTCTGGTATATTACCCATCATGTAAAATCAACGGTTACTACACTTAAAAACACACACTTAGCAAAAATATATTCATTTGTTAAAATATCTTAATAATAGTTAAAGTACACAATATTGTAAAAATTAAAAATAAATTTAAAAAAAAGTTATCTACTTTTCATTTTAAGGCACAATTTGAGATCAATGTTTTAATCAGTCTGATTATTATACACCATAAGTAATTAAATATTTTTAGTCTAATGTCGAAGCTTGGGACGTTTCAGGTAAGTTTAACCAAAAGCCTCTCCTGGTTTCAGGCATCAAAGGTACTAAGTCTGCTATTATTCTATGTTTTCGTTCTTTTGTTATTCCTCTCGATGAATTCTTGCTTGCAAAATTAGGAAAGTATTTGTTTTTAGTTATTTTTACTTGTAGGAAATCTAGTTCTTTCCAATCAGACACGTGGGAAACTTTGTGCTTTATTGTAAATGCCCCTCTTTCGGCTCTGACTGCCATGATGTCTTTTAGATAGACTCTGGGTTCCATGTTTCGGAGTCTATGCTGAGACGACACATCCTCATAACTGTAAAAATCGGATACTGCCATCACTTTTACTATGCTTCTTTTTGAATTGGCCGTTTTTACGGAATCTACAAAGTCATCAAAATCATAAACTTTCTTTTTCTTTTTTAATGCCATTTCAACCTGATGATGAAAACTATCAGCCGACATGAACGTATGGCCTGGTTCAAAATATTTTACGGTAATTGATTCGGCAGCAATCAGCTGACTATTTACCATGTTTACCAGAAAACACATAAACGCCCAGTTTTTGTTTTGGGCCGCGCAATTGTCGGCCCATAAAACGATATGTTTCATGTCGCGTTCATGAATGAAAAACGATCTGAATGCAGAAATGATATCTTCTTGGCTTCTACCAGAGACAGTTTCGTTCCAAAGCACTGCATAAGGAACATTTGTACCATTACTACCTCCAAGTGGAACGAAACTTTCATTAAATGTAATGATACGAGGACAAAATATTGCAGTTTTAAATTTATCCATTCGCGGCAACATTATGACTTTCTGTAGATCTACAGAAAAGTATATGCAGTCTTTGTCAGTAAGAGCTTGCTCTTTGTCTTGTTGATATTCCTCTCTGGATTCCGTGTATCGTGACTTATGTTTATTGTTTTGAATACATAGGTCACAGTTTTCCTGAGAACATCCAGTATGTGATTCAAAGAGAGCACATTGTTCACATTCTTCATTCCCGAGATGAGCGAAGGAAATATTCATTTCTTTTACAACCTTTCGATATGTTTCAAAAGAGATCGGCATATTGGGATATTTATCAATGAAACATTGATGCATCATCGTTACGTTGATGTCACTCGGCAGATAAAGTCTATTAGGGGCATGTTCCCTACGGTAATGTGAAATTGTTGGATTAAAACTTTGTATATGGTCCTTGATTACGTTCCTGTCTATGACATTTTTGCGTTTGTATGATCCTCGTTTATCTTTTTGATTATCAACTTCCTTACTGAGTGCTGAGTGAATATGCCTGTTATTTTGTGGGTTGTAACCAAGTGTCGTTAGAAAAAAAGTTTTGCAAACATCAATTTTTTCGTGTTTGACTTGAAAATGATAGTAATACGAAACATCTATTTTCTTCCTATGTGGATCTTCCTTAGTGGTTCTTGTTTTAATTTCCTTCGGTTCAACCAGTCCTTTAATGAATACACCTCTAGACTCCCAATTTAAACTTATGTACTGACCATGTATCTCTCTTCTAATTTCTTCAGAAATCTTAGTTGTGCATTTTTTACGACATTTACCATCACACGGTGGTTTCAGTGACAGCTTTTCATCAGCATTTTCTTTTTCTGTCTTTGTCGATCCGCAAGGGATACATCAAATCTACGTCTTTTCCTTGGCAAGCCCGCTTTATTCAGTCCTTTTTCATTCTCAGGTATTACGCATTCCTCTACTTCACTATTTTCACATTCAGTCTCTTCACATTCAATCTCCTCACGTTCATTTTCCTCTCGTTCAATCTCCTCACGTTCAATCTCCCCACGTTCAGTCTCCCCACGTTCAGTCTGCTCATGTTCTATCTTCCCACGTTCAGTCTCCTCACGATCAATCTCCCCACGTTCAGTCTCCTCACGTTCAATCTCCCCACGTTCAGTCTCCTCACGTTCAGTCTCCTCACTATCAATCTCCTCACGTTCAGTCTCCTCACAATCAATATCCCCACGTTCAGTCTCCTCACGTTCAATCTCCCCACGTTCAGTCTCCTCACGTTCAGTCTCCTCACGATCAATCTCCTCACGTTCAGTCTCCTCACAATCAATATCCCCACGTTCAGTCTCCTCACGTTCAATCTCCCCATATTCAGTCTCCTCACGATCAATCTCCCCACGTCCAGTCTCCTCACGTTCAATCTCCCTACATTCAGTCTTCTCACGTTCAATCTCCCCACGATCACGATCAATCTCCTCACGTATAGTCTTTTTACGTCTAGTCTCTTTATGTTCAAGTAAATTTCTTTTAATACGAATTGGTGAATTAGAATCCGAATCTGAAAGTATGAAATCAGGGCAGTAGTCTTTATCAATGACACTGTCGTCAGAATTTTCAAAATATTTTACAGCTCTGTCAATGTTGTCATATTCTTCATCGGAGGATGGTAGGGTTTCATAGCACTCTAGAGAATGTCTGGTAAAGGTCGTATTAAAAGATTTTTCTGCAGTCGGTTTAATTATTGATGGCCTTGGAATCAGCTGGTGGTTGGTTGTTTGAAATGGTTCAGAAACATGTGGTTTTGGGTTCTGATTTTGCGATATAGCCAAAAAAAGAATTTTGTCTCTTCTGGACATGATGTCGCCTGAAAAAAAAAATTTAGCTTAGGTATAAAAAATCTCGTGGTAGAAGAACATACTGGTTTTCTCCGGAAATTAAGTACCTAGCTACTTAACTTCACCGTATATTTCAGAAAATTAAAACGTAAGGTAAATAATTATATAGGTGACTCCTACTAATTTTATAACTGCTTAAATCGAAAAAAAAAAACATCAAAACAAAAGAAAAATACAAAAGCAATGTTGCTGAAATAATAGACGAAATTCTAAATGTCCTGTTGTGACAATATAAGAAAAAAAAACAACCACCTTAATACACTTTAAAAGAATTCACAAAACAATACTCAATAGAAAACTAGTACAAAAGAAAAGTGTATTTAAAAAGTATTTTATTACGATGAGAAATCGCAAAAAATTTAAAAATCAGTTCTTTGAGTTCGACCGTTCCGGCATGGTAGGTACCTACCTCGCAGAGCTACCGGGCGGCCGGCCAGCGCTTTGCGCGTAATGCGCGCATGAACCCGAACATACCTACCTATTTTGTTGCTGAGTGATTCAAAAATAATGATATCTCCTAACATGCTGTGCCACTATGACGTCATTTACTCTGCAATTACGTCGAATAGCAAGTTTTTAGTTATTTTTATTATTGTTCTACTAGAAAGCAAAATAATATTTTTGTTAGTCACTAATTAATTAGAACCATATTTGTGTATTTTAATAACTAAACAAAGTAGCACTGGCTAATAACATCATAGCGTATTAATGTCCGTGACATGTAAACATAAAATAAGTAATATTAAATACGTTAGGTAGGTACTTACCGCCGAAAATGGCTCGCACGTGCTTGTGATCGTCCGACTCGAATCGATGCCTAGCCGCGACTGGCGTTTGGACGAAATATTTTACTCCCCTCGTACCCCCTCAACCCCCTGGTGCTAGTTATAAACGCAATAAATGGTGAAATTTTTGCAGTTTATTTCGCGTAGGTATACTGTATTCGTTTAATCTTCGTACAAATAAATGCAATTAATCTACTTACTACATCAATTTTAGTATTCTTCCCATAATCAGTAATAAGACCCCTTAACATAACTGCAATAATTCAAGCTTATTGTACTTATAACTTGTAAATGAGAATCACAGTAACGAAATATGGTAATTATAAATGCAATAACTCTACTTATTGCAGAAATAGTTAGTACATTATTTAATAGCGTAAATAAGGTTCCGTATCATATCTGCAATAACTCAAACTTATTGCACTTTTAGCTAGTAAATGAATATTACGAATGACGAACTATGCTAATTATAAATGTACTAACTATACTTATTGCAGATATAGTTAGTAAAACTACATAATAGCGCAAGTAAGTTATTCCTATCTATAGTTATTTCGGTCTTGATATGTAAATCATAAGGCACCGACCTAGATATTGCAGTTATGCTTAGTGTTAAAACCGGCTACGTCATAGATACGTAAAAAGTGTCTAAAAAGAATATACTCGTTCTGCAGATTCCGAATATGTACTTAACTCAATTTGGGGCAAAACTCGAGTTATTGCACTTTTCGTAAGGACGGCAGTGTTGACATTGTTATTGTTACATTGTATGTACCATAACATGGTATGGATAGTCACCACTTGTAATTCAATAACATTTGTAAACAATTGTTAATTTATATAAACAAACAACATACAATGTTATATCAACATCATCACTGAGAAAAGTCATTGCTTACTAGGCAATGTTGGTAAAACATTGTTTGTCAATATTGAGAGATTCCCGTGGTCAAATAATAATGATCTTCAAGAACACTTACTGAGGTTGGCGAGGATGGGTGACCATTTGTAACATACAGAGTTTCCGGCGTGCCTAGGAAAGCACTTTGCACTTCATTGACAGTCGTTACAGATGGTCAGAAACACGAAATTCTGACAAGGGGCCGTTCAAGTATTACGTTAGCAGATTTATTACAATTATTTACCACCCCGTCTCCCTTGTCAGCAAAAGTAATCAAAACTCTTACCCCCCCTCCCATGTTTACGTAAACATTGGAATATGTTTTTATTTGCGGGGATCCCCGAAAATGTGTTTCGTTTTCAAGCATAGACAATGTGTGTAAAAAAGTAAATAATTACTGCTGACATAATCACCATCTAGTTCCTCCAACCCCCCATGTCATCAAAAATAAGCAAAGCATGACCCCCCTGCCCCCCTATAGTGCTTCAGGGAACGCCAAGGGAATTCAGTCAAAAAAATGTTTTTTTTTTAAATCATAAACAGACACTTAAATTTTATTTATTTGTATAGGTAGATAAAATAGATCATTAACGAACGTTTTATTTTATGTTACATATGAGGAAAATGGATTGTAAATCACATATAAATCACATTTACTCAATGAACAAAGCAATGTTTTGAATTTCCACTTTGAATAAACACGCGTTGACAGTACAGTTTTGTTGCTATTGTTTAATGCAAATATGAAAGGTTTCTCCTACATCAAATAAGAGGAAAAAAGTTAACTACATATCAGAAGACAGCTCATGAACTGACCTCAAAAAAATGTAGTAAGGGCAGTGAGACGATGATTTGTATCATCGTCTGCCTATAAGCGCCTTTTCCCAACTATGTTGAGGTCGGCTTCCAGTGTTACCGAATGCAGCTGAATACCAGTATTTTACATGAAGTGGTTGCCTATCGGACTTCCACCACCCAATTAGTACTGAGGTAATACGATACCCGTAGGTAAGACTGGTTGTCAGACTTTATGGCTACTGACTTCAAGAGGTTTTTTTTATAATGCGTTCTCACCGGTATTATAAAACCAAAGCGATCGTCGACGAATTAACTGTGCCCAAAATCCTCCTCAGTGGATGTATTGACAAATATAAAACGCATCAAAACTCGGGAGTGGGGGCTCGTGACGTCAGTACGCTCTAAAAATTATACCTAGGCGTGACGTATTGAGAATATTAAAAGCGTCGTATCTTCGTCAATTTTGATTTACGTAACAAAAGAAAAAATACGAATCAAAGGTTGACTGATAATCTATCTGGATTTTTTTTTGCATTGTATGAAACTAATTTATCTACTAACGTTGTATCAATTTGTTTTCAGAGGGCGTACTCGACAACTCTGGCGTCTTCCTCAAATACACGAAACAACGGTAAATAATTATGTGTAATATGTAAACAAATATTTGCTACGCATTTATTTTACATTGTAACCAATACATGCCATGGTAATAGGATTATCTCCAATGAAATTGAATGTAACATACCATATTAAATAAATGTAAACTGTATTTTTTGAATAATAAAAGTTAAAGAAAAAAAAAACTGTCGGAATGTAGGTGTACTGCACATCTCTGCTTACCCCCTCAGAGCTTACAGGCGTGATGTTATTTTATGATGTTGTGTAAACATTAAACACCAATTTGCGGTTCATTTTTCTATATCTTAATGCCATAGGTATTTTTAACCCCAGACGCGAATACGACGGGGTGTTATGAGTTTGACGACCCGAATGGCGTATAGTGGTAGTGAGACTGCCTTACGTTCTTATGGTCCTGGGTTCGAATCCCGGTAGGAGCAATGTTTGTGTGATGAGCATGGGCATTCGTTTCCGAGTCATGGATGTCTAATATGTATAATAAGGATGTTCCACGACACAGGCCTTGCTTATTGTGACACTAGATGGCGCTGTGTGTTAATGTCCAGCGATATTTATTTATTTATTGGTCTGTGTGTGTGTGTGTCTGTCTGTTGCTGCCAGCTGCCGAACGGATGAACCGATTTTGATTATGTTTTTTTTAGTTAAAAAGGTGAATTATTCGGGACTGTTTTTAGCTATGTTTGATGAAAATCGATCCAAAATGGCCGCCGCATTAAAATATCGGATTACATATTTATCCAAT
Source organism: Xestia c-nigrum (assembly GCA_916618015.1). NCBI lineage: Eukaryota > Metazoa > Arthropoda > Insecta > Lepidoptera > Noctuidae > Xestia > Xestia c-nigrum. The sequence goes on along the minus strand of OU745245.1, from coordinate 21,785,965 downwards.
AACTCCCTTAATATGGGTATCAAATGAAAGGGCTTGGCTAGTAGAATACTATACACTATGATAAGTTTAAAATCCAAGATGGAACCACCATAAAATGTCGAATTCATTTTTTACTTCACTACTACTTTTACCTACTAACTAACGAAATGAGGTAGGTAAGGGTTGAGTGATGATGTACTAGGACTTAAGAGGCCTGCAGAACATGCGTAGTTCATACAAACGTAATACCAAAATAATATGTAAGTTTGATTTACATTGTTAAGGTAGTGTGTATTTATTTCGATTGAATTACAGCATGTCTATGTTCTCAAAAATTTTTGAATGGACACTGAGAACAGGAGATATGAGAAAATAAGTTTATATAGAAATTTGATATTCCTCATATCTCGTCTTTATATCATTGATCTTTCAAAATACATATTTTTTAATTTAATTTAACTTGTCTACCAGAGAACCTCCTATTGAAGAGTTCCGTTCCATATCTCCAAAGTCCATGTTCAGATATTGACAAAATTTCTCTCTTTTTTATCGCTAACAAAAAACGTTTAACCTCATCAAAGGAAGAAAAAAACGCGAAATTGCGAATTTAACTCGTTGAAGTTATATGTTTGTTGCTTGAAACAACAATTGTACTTGTTACAAATAGTTCGTTTCCTCTATTTCTGTGATAATAGAACGAATTTTAAATGACTTATTTATTTATTTAGTTCACTCACGTGGTAAACTCACGGAAACCTGATTTAATGATTTGGGACGTCTAATTTGTAGATTCTATTGAATGTATATACTATGTTACTGTAAAACCCCGAAGTACGGTAAATCTTAAGATTTCCCAGTAAATTCTAAGATTTACCAGCATGAGTTGGTAAATATCCGAATTTTATAAAAAGGGACAGTATTTCAGGCTTTTACCAGCAGAGTTTGGGAAATGCTAAGATTTACCAATGATGGTTGGTTAATGTTGGTTATGGGAATAAAATAATGACTATTTCTTAATCGTTTATTTTAATTATGCGGTCAGTCAAAGCTTTACATAGTTTTAATTATATTTATGATGATACAGTTTTAATGTTATTATTTTTTATTGCTTTTATTATCATGTGTGTTTCTTAACCATTTATTTATTATTAATAATCAGTCGCATCATCATAATTTGACTTCAGTTTCTTTAGGCAACATTGGCAAAGTCTCAAATAGGTCTTAATAGCCTCAACTGTTAAATTTTTATACTTGCGGTTACATTCCATAATCATCCTTGTCCTCCCACGGTGTCCAACAGTAACGTGTATTTCTTCGAGAACGTTAAACAAGTCTTCGTAACAAACGTAGGTAATGCCTGATTTCACCATTTTTTTCTTTTATTATATTCAACTTCGTATTTAAACGAGCAAAACGATCGAATGACGCGCGTGGAGGCGAGCGCGCTTTTGTGGGCTGCAGAGTGGTCGCGAGTACGTCACAGTGATCTGACACGTTTCAATTTGTCAATTTTTTAACATTTATCGCTTCCTGGGGTAAATCTTAAGATTTACCGAGTGTATGTTTGTACATGTCCAAAATTAACGATGATCATAGAACATTTCGGACATTTACCACTGAAGCTGGTAAAACTTAGGTTTTACTGGGAAATTTTAAGATTTACTGCACTTCGGGCTTTTACAGTAACATATAGACTAAACAATCAACATTTTTTTTCATCTCACAATGCATAATAAGAGAATACTATTACGTTATAAGCCTTTTAGGTAAACTGAAAAATAAGCCTAACATTAAAATGTTAAAGGGCTCTTAAGTATTCCAATATGAGGTCTTTAGGTTTCAACAAACAAATAATTTTCATGTTAGTTTAGCTCTGCCAGCACTAAACGCATTAAGTTAATTAGTAGAACAGCTAACAATGAGTGGTTAACATGCAAGAGCATCGTTTGAGGGTCAGTGTTATACTTGTAACGCCATAATAGGCCCCTTCCGGTACCGTACAACAATATTATCAGCATACTATCAAGAATCCTTTGTTGTTTTATTTCTAAATAATTCATGTTTTCATTACCCCCTCTATTTTAGAGGTATCGTAATACCCAGTGCTAACTGACCCAGTTAGCACTGGGTATTACGATACCTCTAACACTGACATGGACAGGGTCGCGCCGACCCTCCACACCGCCTGTGTGCGAAACCTATAAAGCACCTCTTTTTTTCACGAATTTTTGAACATAATTTTGGAACGTAGTTCCTTAACGCGGTTTACAGGTAGTGTGTAGTAGAAATCGTCACGTAACAAAATACCGTTATATGATGTGTGTGTGTGTGTGTAGTAGTAGGCCCGATATACACCCCGTTTTCATGATTAATGGGGTCGCTGTTTCTGAAAGTGAAGTCAAAATGAAAATTCAAGATGGCACCGACAAAAAAATTTCGCCTCTATTATCTTGGCGCCTGTGTGCGCCGCACACTTCGCACACATTGGCGACTCGGCTCTGGACATGGAGCCTGCCTATCTGACTTCCACAACCCTGTGGAAGTCAGATAGGCAGTCGCTCTACGTATAATTATAAATTATAAATGTATAACATTATAATGTTCTAGCATGCCCCGTCAAGCTGGAGTGATTCTGCTCGGCACAAGCGGCGTCATCCCACCACACCACGTTGAGCAAATGGAGACGGCTTGCACCATCAACGAATACAAAGTCATTCATCCCTTCGCATTCCGCACACACACACATTCTTTAGGTAAGTAGTCTAAAATCTGCTCTCAAAACTGTGAAGGAAAACATTGTGAAGAATCTGGCATGTCCTAGAACCGAAAATTCGATGACATGTGTCATTTACTAACCCGCACTGGGCCCGCGTGGTTTATTTATAGTCCCCTCTCATAGAGGGGAGGCCTGTGTCCCAGCAGTGGTAACAATCATCATCTGCCTAGCCTTTGCCCAACTGAATTGGGGGTCGGCTTCCAGTCTAACCGGATGCAGCTGAATACCAGTATATACCAGCAGTGGGAACATTTAAGCCTATGTTTCTGTTAAAGTGGCCATTTTAGAAGTATCTGTGAAAGGACTTCTGGATGTAGACCTTAACTGCTAAATCTCGCTATAGCATGTCAAGTCATGTATTTACTAAGGGACTTATCCCGCCACCATTGTTGCTAACTCGTTTAGGCGATGTCGACCAACGCCGCCAGTCTCTTAGGGACTTTACCGGTTGATAGCGTTGACTTACTGAACGTAAGTCTTGGCCGCCACCACTGGGCCACCGCTGCTCTCAAAAAGGGCAAAATATGGTTATTGCTTAAACCATAAATTTTAACACCTGTATTTTAAGCAAATAAATTATACTTCTTATTCATAAATAATACAATTCCAGGTAAACTGGTAACTGGTTACGTGGTCCGCCAATCAGAAAATCGCGACGTATGGACTCTCCTCGGCAAGAAAAACCCTCAGTTGCCACAGATGTTCTATCCTGTAGTGAGTACGCAGCCTATTGAGATGGATGACGTTCTGGCGGCGCGGTGCATCATGAATAACACTCATGATCATCCTGTGATGATTGGGTGTGTAACTATTGTTTATATTTATATCTATACTAACATTAAACTTATATTGTCACTTACGGGATATCTTCCGTGATTATTTCCAGTTTTGAGTATGCTCAAAAGTAGCAGCCGGCATCATACAAAAAACTTCAAAAAAAACTTGGTGATACTGTGAGTGCGTTTTGTCGTGACTTAGTGTCGAGTTCCAATAGTGCGCGTACCAAAAGACAAAGAAAGAGGGTAGACAGATTTGTCTGCTCGTAACAATTTAATTTCCATCCACCCGCAGTCTCCAGTCAACCAGCGATCATGGCGTTTGCAACAGCGTCGAAATATCGGGAGCTCAACTTAATAAATAATCACGGAAGATATCCCGTAAGTGACAATATAAGTTTAGTTTTAAACCGTGAAAGCCTAAAACAGTGTTCATACTAACATTATAAAGCTAAAGAGTATGTTTGGTTGAACGCACTTATCTCAAGAACTACTACTACTTATATTTTAATCAGCATACAATCTGCCACTGACCTGCAAATTCCAAATAACCATAATGAAAATTAGTTTGATTTAGAGCATATGATATTTTGCTTCTGAGATATGGAACTTTTTTCCTGAAACGGCAGCAGTAACGTGGTTGTTCACTAACATACTATGAAATTTATTGTTAATTTGCTGTTGAATATAAATTGACTTATGAATGAGTGTTAAAAATATTATTATTACTAGCTTTTGCCCGCGACTTCGTTCGCGTGGAATAGTGACTTCCGGTAGATATTTGGTTTACCCACATTGCCGAATCTTGACCAATAGATGGCGCTGTATGTCCGGAATAAATTTAATTTTTTATTTAATTTTATTTTTTGTAATAAAAACTATCCTATGTCCTTTCTCAAGTTCCAAACTACGTCTGTACCAAATTTCACACAAATCGGTTCAGTAGTTTAGGCGTGAAGCAAAGACAGACAGACAGACAGAAAGACAGACAGACAGTTACTTTCGCATTTATAATATTAGTTTGGATTTGGATTATATCATTTGGTGCTAAGGTACCCTTTGTGTGCGAGTCGGACTGACTTGTATTTGGCGGGCTTAAAAAAATATTCCAATGAGGTTTTTATACGCCAGCTTTACACTATAAAAATATAGATGGCGGTGTGCATGACTCAGTGTAAAAAAACATTTTGGTGTATGGAACTAGCGTTCATTACCTTAAGAGATCCTTCGTAGTAATTGTGCGTTCACCTTTTTTTTAGTTAATTGGCGTTTTTGTTAAATTGCAACTTACTATTTTCATTTTCGCTATAATTTCTATGAAATACGACTTGACAGCGAATATTTGGACATCGAGATATCTGCTGCACGTAATAACTTGATTAAATACTCAGAATATTCAGATACTCAGCTAGGCTAGCAGCAAGCAAGAATCTTTCAAATAAAGTACCCACAGACATATACTAGCCACCATTTTATTAAAAAAAAAACTTCAATGAATCCATATTCTGACAAACAATTTCTCCAAATTACAGGGCAACGAACAAAGATGAGATGTGCAACTTCTATCTCATGTACTGGGTTGAGAACGACACCCCATTGGACCAGAAGTACTGTTTCTCTGCCGGTCCCCCCTACTACTACTGGAGCAGAGCCCGGGAAAACCTCGTCAACATTCCAATGCGCGAAATTTGAATACCATTGACGGATTACTACGAAGATTTGGATCAAGAGAAGCTTGAAATACGGTAATGGATACTGAGATTAGAAATTCTGTCGTTAATGTTTTTCGTGTTTAATCATTTTAGTTTACTACTACCTGAGTATTGTAGCGTTCATGTAGCAAATTAAAAGCAACCTTATAGGAAATATTTTAAAGATCACTGTCGTTTTCTCAGTGATGGAATATCAGAAATAAAATTATTGTTTAATATAATAGGCCCTTTTACGTTTACAATTGACTGTTGCATGTTCTTAGGTCTAAAGTCGTTATTGCCTATTTATTTACTTTCCTAATGTGATCTAAAATTTATAATAAATCTTTTTGTTGTAATCCATTTTGTAAGCTCAAAATATTAAGGCAGCTTTAAAAATATTTATTTAAATTATCGATTAATTAAACTCAAATTGTTTGCCATCCTTTCCAGTTTTTTGTAAAAAATAACACATGTGTTAACAATTGGGTGAATTATTGGTTTTTCAGTCGTAGGACGTAAAGCAAAATTATGCTGAAATTACAAGATCTGAAATATAACGAATACATTCCATATTCAAGACTAATTTTAAACATTATTTACATTGGATTTAGGTTTAAATTATTTTTAATTTTTAAATAATTGAGTGGAGGAAACTGAGACGTGATCTGAGAAGATGATCTCTTGATAAAAGAATTAAAAAGTAGACGAGACATGAGCATTGAGCATTGATCATAGCGCATGCTCAAAGCGAATTTGCGGAACTAATTATGATGACAAATTATATCATTTTTTTTATAATAGCTCAAATTATAAGAACTATAAATCTCTCCTGATATATTTAGTCTGCTGGAACTGTATACAATATTGATGTTATCCAAACTATTCCAAACTTAACTTATATTTTAAGTTATAAATGTATGCAGGTAAGACATAATTATACATTTATATTTATGTATTTTAACTTTAAAGATCTGGGTGTCTAATATTAGTATAAGAAATGTGTATATTTACCTATTACTACAATATCTATATACTTCTAGTCACAATCAGTATGAAAGACTTGAATTCTATCGTAATATTTAAGATCTTTATAGAAATTATCTATATTTCTACCTGATAAATTAAGCATGAATACAGGTCTTAGCAGGGATTTATGTTCAATTTTAGCAAGAAAATTAACTCGAAATTTTTTTTTTTGTTGTTGCAACACCAACTATATATATTCTATTTGTTGGCAACATTGAACAGTGGCTCCCAGAGTTGGTTGCCGTCTTGCGGTCAAGAAGTGATTCTGCTGAACGTAAGGTGTTGAATTAGTTTAGGTTGGGCATCAATGCCCGGTTGTTGATAATAGGCACTCCCCTTAGTACATGAACTTCAACTTAACTGCTTCACCTTGCAAAGATGCAAACAGGCTTGATATTTTGTATGCTTATGTTGCGCATAATAATGTATAATCAAACAATTTTATAAAAGTTTAAACTATTTTAACACACACTCAAATTTTAATTTCACATAAAGTTGCCAAATATAATAAAACAGATGAAGTTATATTTTATCAAAAATAAAACTACTATAGTTATATTTATTGTAAATAGTAAGACCTACAGTATTCCAGTACATAATCTTCTGAAAACTAACTTGATGTGTAACAAACAATCTTGGCTTCGAATAATGGACTTCCGAGAGATTGCATGCAGTTGATATCAATTTTAAACATTAATTTTGTGGAGATATTAAGTATTATGAAAAACTCAAACTCAAATCATTTATTTCAATTAGACCATTACGGCACTTTTGAATGTCAAAAATACAAAACTAAATTAAAGCTACAGTCACAGTCACAAGGCATAATAACTTGAGAAAGTACTGTAGTTGCCCATTCCCTAGCGTAGATCTCTATGGAGAAGAACGGGCAAGAAACTGCACTTATGCTCATACCGTTTTTAGAAGACCTTACTCTACACGAGCGCCTCTAGCGGCGAATTCATGCGCGATAGTCCAGCATAAAAAAATTACAATAGACTTAAGTACATCACACAAACATTGAATATCAAATGCATGCAATTGACTTTGTAAATATCATAGGTTTAGTGTTACTTTAATTTTAATAAAACTCACTTGTTCAGGTGCTTTTGTAAAGTGTTTGTGTTTGACAAAAGTCTCTGAATGACTATTATTATTTTATACTAGCTTCTGCCAGCGGCTTCGCCCGCGTGAAGTTTGATTATTGTCCCATGGAATCTTACTGCCGGGATAAAAAGTATCCTATGTTTTAATCCAGGTTATAAACTATCTGTGTGCAAAATTTCATCCAAATCCGTTCAGTAGTTGTCGCGTGAAAGCGCAACAAACAAACTTACATTCACATTTATTCTCCGAACTGCTAAGCTATCGGGAGTTACACGTGTTATTGTGAGTCAACTATAAAAGATAGACATATGCTGTCTTGGGATATTTTTTATATAATTTTATGTGGAATATTTCCGTTATACATGATTTCTATGTAGCTTTAACCATTAAGGCTGCACACGCGACGGAAACTAAAAAAACCAAGTAACTTCTCCCGTTTTCCCAACATTTCCTTTCACTGCTCTGCTCCTATTAATGGTAGCGTGATGAAAAGTATACTATTACCTGCTCAGGAGTATGTAGAATAATTGTACCAAGTTTCGTTAAAATCCGTCGAGTAGTTTTTTTTTCTATAAATAACATACAGACAGACAGACAGACAGACAGACAGACAAAAATTTTACTGATTGCATTTTTGGCATCAGTATCGATCACTAATCACCCCCCGATAGTTATTTTGTAAATATATTTCATGTACAGAATTGACCTCTCTACAGATTTATTATAAGTATAGATATAGATTATTTGTCTATTATTATTATTTTTCGACTACTATTATCTCTGGTGGAATGCTGCGTTGATCTATTGGTTTGATTCCGGGGTCCTGCAAAATGTTATTGGGTTATTCTTTCAGGAATTTCTCAGTATTAGTATTTTTTATTGTATATTTTTTTGCAATATTAATAATTTTATATTTTTCCACTTTTATGACCTTATACAATGTATTTGATTATATTTTTGTACGTTATATCTGAGACATTTATTTTTTATGTACCTAATATCTCAAATATGTTTATATAATCTTTAAGAATGTTAGGCTTTTAAGTATATAATGAAAACATATTATTCATAGACTGTTGGATGAAGGATAAAAGGGCTTTGGTATAAAACTGAAGCACAAAAAAAATGGTGGATATCATAATTATAATCATATAAAATAATAATATATATTTAATGAATTGTAGTAACTTAAAAAGGTACGCGTTTGATGAGATTTTTTCGTTTTATAAAAAGTGCCTCCCGAAAATAATTCAGCCATAAGTATTTTTTTTATTTTTTCCTTTTAATTACTTGGCAGATTTTTTGCACAAAATTCGTAAGAAATTAAAAGTAAGTAGTTTTAATTGTTTATTCAATGTTTCTATTAGATGTTAGAATATGATAAAAATGAGAATTATTATCGTGTTAATATGTGTTACGCTATCGATTTACTTCTCGATGTACCTAAACTCCTGACTGTCAAAGTTTTCTTTGCTTTGAAGGGCATTTAAAAATGACTTTTAAACATTCCAATATTGAAAAAAACGTTTAAAAAAGAAGAGATTTTTGCGGAGTAAAATATCAGAAAAGTTGATGATTTTAACGATTTTTCTCAGTAATAAAAATGCTCTTTAAAGCAAAACATTATTAGTATTTATGTACGTGTTAAACACGATGGTCCCGTTTAATGTAAGTTATTCTATTAGAATACATAATATTAAATATTTAAATCATATCTCTGTGTAATGTATGCTGTAAGCGTTTAGCGTTAAGATTGGAGAGAAAATGTACGATTTGGAGGTTAGAAAAATATATTTCTTAATAATTTATTGAATTGCCAACAGTAAGCGGAGCGTGTAACGTATAAAAAAGTTACCAAGGTAAAAATAAACGTACATTTTTTTGCAATCTTAGCAACTCTATTGTTTTATGAAACTGCACGCAACATACACATACATTGACGATTAAAAACATTGATTGTAATAATTATAATATTCAGTTATTTTTGGGCATATTTGAACCTTGACCTAACACACATAATTGTGACCAACCAACACGAACCTCACACATATTTGGGTTTCATTCGGCTCGTCCCGAAAACTTCGTCCTTCTACGAACTTCGTCCCGTAAACTCTACTCAATCATGTTCGGGTTGCTTCGGCAAAATTCGAGTAATATATTCGATTTTCGAAATCTAAAATCAGCCGACCTAAACAAACCCGTCAATGAAAATTTGTTGCATGCTTTTTCCTAAACTGTACTCTAATAGTAGGCCTATTAAGTGTCTATTGAAATGAAATTTTAATTCCAGTATTGTATTTATATCTGTTTAGACACGGCTTAAGCCTGAATCGATGTGCCCTGGATTCCTATATTGTGTGAACCTCAATTATAATGTGGTATATAACTTATCGGAAAAGTGCAAATAAAAACTATTATATTTTATGTATTGGTGTTTTATTTTTAACTTGTGTTATCCAGCAACTTGGGGAGGTCAGATAGGCAGTTATTCCAGGTACAGTCAGCAGAACAGTTAGGTATGCTATGCAGGCCAGCAATTTTCTTACTACTATTATAAATGGAAAAGGGTTATAATCAATCTGTTTGCAATCTCATCCAAATCCTTTCAGTAGTTGCTGTGTGAAAGAATAACAAAAATCGATATTTACAGACTTATACATTTATATTTATTTATTTACTTAACAATTTATGTACACACTAAATATACAGAGAAGAAAGGAACAGAAAATACAAAGGTGATGCTTATTTTTAAAGAAATCTCTTCCAGCATACCTGCGAAAGGAGATACTAAAAAAAGAGATGTAGACGTAAAATGGAATACATACAGCATAAAACAGATTAAATAATATATACAACATAAGAATACATACTCATAAAAGTCGTAAGAAAATTGTTGGCTTGCATACCTAACTGTTTGGCTGACTGTACAATACTGGTGTTCAGTTGCATGCGGTTAGTTGGGAAAAGACTTAGCACGATGAGGGTGATGCCTCACAAACGATTGGACACTTTACATCGAGTCCTGCCTGTGCTGTTGCTTGTCCATCACAGGAGCTGTCGGACGCCACTGGCCACAAACCGCGGTGCCAAATAATAGGCTGACTCAATGTAGGTTCTCATCGACACTCAGAGAAGAAACAGGTGGTGTAAAGTATACGCATGTAGGTACGGTCGAACAAGCTATTTGGTTTACAGTTTAAATGACAAATTATATTTTAAAATGTAAACCAAATAGCTTGTTCGACCGTACACTACATTGTGTATGTGTCACCGTAAAATTGTCAAAAACGTTATATTACAATATAACGTGTTTTTTCTCGCGATATTGTAATGTCTCGAATTATTGTCAAATGAACATACTGCTTACAACAAAACGCATTATTTTTCGTGGAATGCGTGCGATGGTAGTCAACTTACGCTGTGTGGAGGGAAGGAGGGGTCCCCCTTGCCCAGTGGCACAACTCTCATGAAAAGATAATGCACCATTCCTGAGAAATACCGATTAATATAACATAACCTTAAAACACTTTATATTCCCCCTAAAAAGCGTAGTCGACGGAGCCCCGCTTCGCGGGGCCCCTATTTCCGAGTGCAGGGTTTAAAGGAACCTAACTAACCTAACGGGGGGGTGCCCCAAGTCCCGATTATGGGGGCAGAGATACCTACTTCCGTATGTTCAGTTGACAATAATTCGAGACATTACAATATAGCGAGAAAAAATACGTTATATTGTAATTATAACGTTTTTGACAATTTTACGGTGACATATGCATACGACTGACTTTTGGACATACCTACGAAAGAGACGCTCTTTGAAATGACAAAAAATATGATCGTTAATGTTTTTATAGTGACTGAAAGTTCACTGCAATAAACAAAACAAAAAAAAATATATGATATTCTTCAGGATATTATACTAGTATGATAGTGGTTTGAAAACATAATACAATTAATTTTCCTCTATAGAGAAATCACGATCTTAAAAAAAATATTTTAACGAATAAAAACCATAGTAAAATACATGCGATCATTCTAATTTTTTGGCAAATAATTCTACGAGCAACATATTATCATCATAGAGTTTTATTTGATCAGTCTATTCCATAGATTTTTTGTTAATCGATCGAAACCACTTATTTCGCAATATTCAGCAGTGACTGACGTAACAACCACTTCGTAGTGCAAACTGATTAGAACTTTATTGTAACAGTGTTCAGATAAAGTTTGAACCACCACAAATAGAGTTGCTAATTTAGCTGATGTAGTTACCTTACGCGAAACGCGTAGTCTTGCCAATAGAGGGCGCTATCGGGTCCAAAACGAGTGACAAAGTATAAGAACCCGACGATCGCTGATACGCACGTCCATTTGCTTTGGTACTTGGTATTCGCTATCCGTTGACATTATTCACCTAGGTAGGTACTTCCTTTAATAACTTAAAACAACTATTGTCCTTGTGATATTTAACAGAAAGGCCACATTTATCCTTTTTTTATCCAACCTATTTGTACTCAATAGAGTACAAAGTAGATAATATGTCACCGTAAAATTGTCAAACACGTTAGATTGTAAAATAACTAGAGAGATTGTAAACTCTCAAAATATTGACAAACGAACATAGGTACTGCTTACAATAAAACGCATCATTTTTCGTCAAATGCATGCGATGATAGTCAACTCACGTGGTGTGGAGGGAAGGAGGGGTTCCCCTTGCCCAACGGTACCACTCTCATGAAAAGATAATGTACCATTCCTGAGAAATACCGATTAATATAACCTGACCTTAAAAAACTTTATATTTCCCTAAAAAGCGTAGTCAACGGACTACGTACTATTTCCGAGTGCAGGGTTTAAATGAACCTGACTAACCTAACGGGGGGTGCCTTTTTTTTTTTTTTTTTAAGGATGGGAAATCATCAAATGACCCCCCCCCACTCTGGGCGGAGCGGGAGGGAGTGTCAGACTCTTACTGACTAAAAACCATCCATGTTCCTTCCTCGCCTTTTACGTTCCGGGGCCGCGGTATCTCTTTCGAACAGGCCCGCAACCCCGGCAGGCTTCGGCCCTTGCGGGCCCCTCTCTTTTTGCTGACATCTCTTTGAGGCGCGCGTGGAACACGAACGCGCCGTCGACACGGCCTGTCGTCGTCGTTAGACGGCCGGACGGCTAGCTAGCCCATAGCCAGCCGTCCACAGGCCCGCATCTACGGTGGCCGGTAGCCACCACGTGGCCCCCGACGCCCGTTGCGTCTCCCGCGGCGGCCGGGAAGAGAGGATCTCTCCCTCTCTCGTTCCGCCACCTCCTTCGCTAGCATGACTGCTTCGCAGAAGGAGGCGACGGCTTCCCATTCCGTCTCGCTTCGGACCATGGATTGAACCAGGGCCGGACGCGAGAGGTCGCCGCCGCCGATCGCCGCCACGAGGACACGGCGGAGCTCCGCCCACGCAGGGCAGACTTCCACCGTGTGCTCCACCGTAACGGTGGGGTGCCTCAAGTCCCGTTTATGGAGGCACAGATACTTCCGTATGTTCAGTTGACAATATTTCGAGAGTTTACTACCTCGCTAGAAAGATTACAATCTAACGTGTTTGACAATTTTACGGTGTTACCTTTCTCCTACTTTGTCCTTTAATTACAACCCAAGAGGTTCATTTTACACACTTGACTTAATATTGTCGGACCGGATGCGTTCTATTTCTATTTATTATTTCTTGATGTTGATTACGGAACACCTTCTACATCCTCTCTTCGTACTTACACTATAATAATGGCAGGAAATCCGGCCGGTCTGGAGGAAAATGCTTTAATTTTCACCGTCGCAGGAGCTACAAGTGTATGGCAACAATAAAGAAATGGGCAGAAGAATCATTAGGTACCCATATTGTACCCCATCCTACAATCGTATCTACCATTGTAGGATGCTAAAGCTGGTGCTCAGTGGAGGAGCTCATGTAACAGCCGCTCGGGTCGATCTATAGGCTTGCCTGGGTTGGTCCTTAGATGGATGATCACTCATTACATACTAAGTTTCCTCAGTACCTTAGAAAGTACATGATGACGCACGCCAAACCGTGCCGGGTCCGTGTCGAGTGTCGGCCGTAGCACAAATCCATTGTCCGTTGCTCGGTAGCGTGAGTGTATGTACCAAACTGCTCGGTCGACACTCGGCTCGGACCGGACATGTGAGTAAAGCTTGGTCTCGGCTGTTAATTGTAGGTCTTTGACAGTCAGTAGTCAGTGGCTCGCTTGAGGCTTTTGGTCCCGACAGGTTGTCAGACGACAAACGATAACTAACTTAGTTCGCGGATCCACGGTTGAAGTAGATTTGGTGCCGCGCCAAAAAATAAACTAAATTGCCAAATTGCTTACACATCGTGCAAACTGGATCTTTTAGCACTCGCTTACTACCACCCGCCTACGCAAGGGTGCGGCACCGAGGGGGCGAGAGGGGGGAGTCCGCACGTTTTCTCTACATCTGCCGAGTTCCCCCGCCGAGGCGGCGCGTGGGTCCTTAGTGTGCTACCGAAGAGATTTGTCTGTAAAGTAGGTTAGTGTGCGTTGGGGGCTCTGTTCTGCGGTTTACCTTGAACTCGGTTTGGGGTTGGCTTTTTGTCCGGCTACTTGTGTGTGTTGTGGGGTACGTAGCCTTAACTTTCTGATCATACGACTCTGTGACAATTCAAGTGGCCAGAAATTGAAATAATAAAAATGCTTTGAGTTTTAATCTTTGTTCTCCTGTGGAATGTTGGTACCTACCTAAATGGCTAGTGTAATAGGTATAATGGGTGTAAATGAACCCTTAAAGAAGCCGAAACGCACTTGTTCTCCCCGTCATTGCGACTTCTTTTTTGTTTTACACTATACCTGGGAACCTACCTACCTAGTTACGGAGATATTGGAGGTCAAAATTCCGAGGTTTTTTTTTCAAATAGGTACCTACTATTTTTGAGGGCATTACTTTATTTTAAATACCTCATAACCCGTTAAGTATTAAATGCGTCCATCAGCACAATTTTTTGAGTGCGTTACCTACATTTGGGGTGACTATCACGTTTTACAGTGAAACGTCTTTTTTCACCCAAAAAAAGAGGTCGTTTCCCAGCAATAATTTGACGGCTTCGTGAGGGGTTTGTTTGCTCTTTATAAGTTGAGAAGTAAATACAGAGATAAATGGATAATTTTAATCTAAATCATCATTAGCATTCTTTTGCCCTTTTTCTAATTTGTTTTGAGGTTGGAGTGCAGCAGCTTGTTTTTTTTTTCCATACTTTTCTAAATCGACGACCCGAATGGTGCAGCGGTAATGAGGCTGCCTTACGTTCTTAGGGTCCTGGGTTCGGATCCCGGTAGGAGCAAATGGTTGTGTGATGAGCATGGATTATTCCGAGTCATGAATGTTTATATGTTTAATAAGTATGTTTTTACAAACAATAAGTATAGGTACTTTGTGTAGTATACTGTCTGGTGACCACGAGACAAGCCTTGCTTAGTGTGACACTAGATGGCGCTGTGTGTAATGTTCAGCGATATTTATTTATTGAAATCCGGTAACTGCTAAAATGACGAGTACCTACCTTAAGGTACCTACTCGTTATCTTAGCAGTCACTTTTTTTCGAATGAAAAATCAGCAAATGACGCCCAGAGCGGCAGGGTACTCTCTCCCGCTCTGGGCGGAGCGGAAAGGTCAGAATGAGATTGATTCGGTACGTATTATTTTTAGGTACCTAAGTCAATTAGCCGAATACAGAGTGTTTTTTTTTTCATATTTATGTCTAAGAGAAAATAGAAAGTTTACTAAACTAATCTTAAAGCAATTAGGAAACTGCCAAAGTTATACTGGAAGTCTTGTTTTAAAAACAAAACGAATAAGTACGAAAATAGAAATAGCTTGTTGGTGACTACATCACACCATTCAGTAAGCTTAATACCTCCAACAGAAGTTATAAGTAGTTAGGTTAGTATCTTGGTATACCCAGTAGGTACCAACCCACATAATTGTTAGGGTAACTAACAAAATGCGGTTGCGGGAATCCGTTGGATGCGAGTCGCAAGGGACGGGTCAATGTGGCGACACTTGGGGGAGGCCTATGTCCAGCAGTGGACGTCTTTCAGCTGAAATGATGATAATGATGATGATGAACTAACTAAATATATTTTTACAATGTGATGACCGCATTATTATTTTATCTTACTTCTCGTATATACGCGAATGTCTGTGAGGATGGATGTTTGGGTAGACGGATGTATGCCCGGGCCGGGCGGGGCTTTTTTGACGTAAACCAGATTGACAAAGATACGACGCTTTTAAAATTCTCAATATGTCACGCCTAGTAATATTATTTAGTGAGTTCTGACGTCACGAGCCCCCACTCCCGAGTTGATTTACAAAAACAATTTTTTTTTATTTTTATTTATTTATTTATTTATTAAAACTTTATGCACAAGTAAAAACTGTACAAAGGCGGACTTAATGCCTTGGGCTTAAGTCTAAAAATACGTGTCCACTATTTTCTAATACTCTAACTGACGGACTAAATAGATTTGCAATTTTTTCATACTGTCGTAATGTCTGATAGGCAACGACTCTGCGCGAGCGAAGCCGCTGTCATAAACTATATAATTACCTATTATTGGCTACCATAATTACCTATTGTATTATGATAGTGCTCTATTGACCGAAGCACTTTTCAAATTTTCCCAAGCCCCTAAAGGTTTTAACGACATCCCTACACTTAGAATAGGTACTCCTACGTAAGTCCTTAAGGGATCTAGTTGGAAGAAGACCATATTTCATACCCTTGGCAAGCCAGTCAATGAATCGGTAACTTTATTACTTACATTAAGTAAGTAGTCGTTAAGATAGACAATCGTTCCGTGTAAAATACTGAAAATACTGGTATTCAGCTGCATCTGGTTAGATTGGTAGACGACCCCAACATAGTTGGGAAAAGGCTAACTAGGCTAATGACAAGTGGGGCTCGCTAGTGAGTTTCCATCACTGACGAAACGTTATTAAACTCTCATGGTCAGTTCTCTTGTTTCTAGTGTTAATGATTTACAAAATATTCGTTTTCGCGATCACGTGATCATTCTTCTGTCGTTATATCAATTTATTACTTACTAGCTGACCCGCGCAACTTCGTCTGCGTCACGTAAGAGAAAGAGAGGGTTACAGAGAGTGGGTCGTAAGCACCTATAATACAATTTTCAAAGAGCACATCACACACATCCTTCCGCATAATGAAAATGCGCGCTCGGTACATGATCATTATTTTGCTGCGGAGTTATTTAAAACGGTGTATCTTAGGAGATAAGTATCTATGCATTGAAATCAATTTACGTGCAATACGAATCGCGTCTATCAATTCTGTTAATATTGTTGATAGCAAAATTTGAAGTAGATTGGATCAAGGAATCACGTTTTCCCATACAAACTTTGCCCCCTCTTTTCACACCCCTATGGGTATAATTTCAGAAAATCCTTTCTTATCGTATGTCTACGTCATATAATAAATTCACCCTCCAAGTTTCAGGTTTCTACAATATGCAGTTTAGGCTGTGCGTTGTTGTGCGTAGACCTTCAGGACAAAGCATTTTTTATTTGTAGATAGTAGGATTTGTACTCGTTTGTACTTGTAACTTTTCCGGCTTTATGTCTGATGTACATTCGTATAGTCTACATTTTCTTCGTAGTATTATTTTATTTGTAAATACAGGGTGGAAACGATTAAAGGGGCAGAAAGGGGAACTTCCTTAACCGTTGAGTATAAGAAACAGGATCGATTGGCATAAAAAAATGTTTTGTGTATAATAGCAATTTTTTTGCTAACTGTACTTTATTTTAAATCTGTGAATGGGGATCAAAATTTCACGAAAACTCACGGATGGTTTCCTAAGACCATTTTCATGTAGCCCATTTTCATGTAACTGCTGCGGTTAAGGTTTATCATTATTGGCATCAAAAAAATTGTTTTATGTAAAAATGGAAATTTTCTTGCTAACTGCACTTTATTTTTTAATTAAATCTGTGAATGGGGATCAAAATTTAGCGTAAAATTAATGGATTGTTTCTAAGACCATTTTCATCTATTGTAGCTCCCCTAACTGCCCCCTTTTACCGTTTCCACCCTGTATTACCAACTACTTATACCGAGGAAAGCCGATTTTATTGAGTACCGCTATTTTGGGCGTATTCAAAAATTTCTTATTTAAATTATTCAAAAATCAAATTTCAAGAAAATTGTGAAATCATATTTACCTGTATTAGATTTGCAGTATTTACAGCAACTTTTAAAGTTTTACACTTAATTGGATTTTGTTCTATAGGTGTATAAAGTTAATTAATTTTAAACACAAAACCCTCTTGTTTACGTCTCTGGATAAAATTTTATAAAAACGCTGAAACAGGTATTTCTTTATTTTTTTAAATAAGTATTTACTCTGAGTTTCATGATTCTAGAACAATCTAAAAAATTTTTTTCATACAAACTTTACCCCCTCTTTTCACCCCCTTTTTCCAACAGTTTCCATAATTTCTATAGCCTAAATGTTATTCTGAGTTTATTTAAATAGATTAGTGAAGTTTTCATCAAAACGAAGACGAAGTTCCAGAGAATGAATTTAACTGTCTTGGATCCCGCAACGAAATTAATCAGAAAGTATAGCTGAGTAGTAGGAAAAAACCGGATTTTTCACTTCCCTCCATATCAGCTGGAGTCAGTACAAAATAAGGCCAATAGGCACAAAGGGACGTTTACAACTGAGATGGGCCCAGTTGCCTAGCACCACGAATAAAAGAGTCCTAAGTTGTGAGCTGTTATATTTGATTCCAATAATACTCGTAGATATGGCAAAAACGCTTGATCAGTTACGGTATATCGAATACCTGAAGGTAACAAAACTAGCCTGGCCACGTCCCGACGTTCATACCATCAATAGTTTACTAATTCATCTTCCCGCCCTTATTCTTCTTGGGGTCTGTGCAACACGTTTTCTTCTTTCATTCTCCCCTCCCCTGGCAGACGTCACGGCATCATTTACACCTTCCTCTCACTATCCTATACCAATTGTTCACTAATTAGTCCTGGAGTCTTCGCTTACATTGACACGAGCCTTACATAAAACTAATCCCTTACACAAGCTGTGGAACGTACGTCAGTAAGTTAAATAACTACTTACGAGTGCCCGCTTAAGTTTTACGCAACCATATTATGTGGGTGTAAACTAAGTACTTATAGACCTGCTCACCTACGTACGTTGTTATGGGGACACACCTACGGAAGTCCGTAAATAAGAGTTACGAGACATCACGTTGTTTCAGTGTTTCTAGTTGTTACTAGTATGTATGACTTAACTGTAAACTGCTATGGTACAATCTTGGAGGTGTGGAGAAAAAATGTAAGCAATAGTTGCAGAAACTAAAAAAGAAATTTAACAATGGACTGTTTCGTGTTTGGACAGCTAAAAGAGTAGATAGATAAGACATACGAAATGTTGGATGGACTGTGTGAAAGGTCATGTGAATGGAAAGGGATGGAATAAACCGATGACCGACTAAAAAGAAGTAGATACTATTAACTATAGAAGAAAAGGACATGCTACGCTAATCCCAAATACTCGATGACTCGCAAAGACTTCACACCAATCTTCAAGGTCACACATAGACAGCAGTTGACACTAAATATAGATTATCTACTTACAAATTACGAACGTAAAAAATTACATAGAGTTGACACAATGGGTGGTCTTATCGCTATAAGGGAACTTTTTGAAGACAATCTTGAGTGGAATTAAATCTAAGTGCCAACTAACTGGCTTAAAACTTTGAATAAGAAAAGATAGGATCCAAAAGAAAAAATAAGGGGAAGTTTAAAAAAGCACACTACTAAAAGATCCCTTGAAGGATGCTAATGTGTTCAAGCTCAATGGTACAAAGAGGGAAGCTGGATAGATTTAATTTCAGTCTCCACATACAATGCTTTAAAATCCGTTAAAGTTCCGAAATTCAAGTGAAACGTCTCGGTAGTCGTTCTTCTATTTCGGTGTTTTATGAGATAGAAAATCTGATGTTTAGTCTTTACCTATTTAAATAAATAATTACGACTGGTTTTAAATAACAATGCCTGCAGTGATTTCACAATCAAGGAAAACCGCCGGTTTTAATTTAAAATTTACCTTCTCCATTCAATTCGCCCTTTTTCCTTCTACCGTCAACATATTACTAGATATATGCCTACCCTCGTTTGTTTCACAAGACATCGCGTGTTCGCTGACGGGCGGGAGGTCGCGTGGCACCACACATGCTGATCATAATTGGCTTCGCAAGGATTATACAATGTGAGAAAGTGTTGTACCGAAGGCGATTGTGCTCAGTGACGTCATAAAGCGAAGGTTAGGATTATGTGAACTTCAGTTAAGGTTCGGGATTTGAGGGTCAATGTGCTGTGGTAATGAATGAGCTATGTTTGTTAGTGCCTTGTGAGTACGTCGTTTGTGGTGGGTATTACTGAAGTTCTATGCTATATTTGAGCTAGAGGCATTTGTCGCTTCCAGTTTTACAAGTGATGACAAAAAAAAGTTTTTTAATTCATTCTGTCATTAGAGTAGACCGTACGGCTGATGGAGTAAGTTTTAACGAAATAGTGGCCAAGCCTAAGAAAATAGGGCCTTCCAAAAACGCGTTAGGTTGAAAATATCATCAAGATCGCGGAAAACGGATGGATAAAGGACGTATAGAACAGAGAACAGTGACGGAAGAAAGGCAAAGCTTATAGGTACAACCAGTGTTTGATTCTGGGTTGAAATGTTGATGATTACGATATATGAAACGATGATTACTTCCATTGAATCCCAAATCAGTATAATACGCAGTACCGATGTAATGCGCATTACAACGATCATTACAATATAAATATGTTATTTTTATTGTTCTCTATCACACGCAATGCTGTCCTGTTAGACCCAAAGGTTGACTGGTAGAGAATGCCTTGTGGCATTAAGTCCGCCTATGTACCACTCTTGTAAATGTAGTTTAAATTAATCTGTCAAAATCAAAATGAAAATCATATCATAATCAAATTAAAAAAATGTAGTTGTCAAGATTTCGGTTTTGCATCAGAAACTCACAGAATTCGAACCCTATCATAAGGTTTCAGCTGGGCCTGTCTCCTTGCATCAATGATGCCACAATAGAATAGAATAGAATACAACTACAGTACTTTCACAGTTTTTATGTCTTGTGACTGGGACTGTAACTACATTTAATTTTCATCTTTGTTTCGACAATTCAAAAGTGCCTGTAATTGGCCTACTTGAAATAAAAGATTTGAATTTTGTTTTTTTTTAAATAGAATACTCTATAAATGTACATTATAAAAATATAAATACAAACATTCCACAATCTATTTTCTGTATTGTTTCTTTGGAAGTGTATTACTAACATAGTTTGTAAATATTGGTACTAACACTGTGCTAACACTATGAGGCTTGTTGCTCGAAATAAATGAATAATTATTATTATAATAAACCCAATTCACCATCCTTCAAATCACATCAACATTTCCGCACACAATAAGAGAATTCTTTAACAAATATCACCCAGTGATCCCACCTCGCCCTCGCATTATTCCTGAAATTAAATTTGTAACACCACGTGTCTGATTCATCTCGTTTCAATGCTGTCACTTTCAGCCGAAGCAATTTCACGTTTTCCGAATATTTTTGGATTTCTCAAAGGTTAAACCCCTATTCCATTTAGGGGCTCCAACGACTGTATAAATGCTTTTAAAAGGATATCCGTTTCGCTAGTTGAGATTTTGGTTGAATTTTGCAGCGTTGTCATGCGGGCGTAGAGTACCTAAAACACGCGTCTAATTTTATAGGCTCAAATTGCGTAAAAGACAATTTAAAGCATAAAAAAGAAAATGTCAAAGGCGTATTTACAAGGGTTTAATTTTGTCGCTGCTTATACCTTCGATTTTGTAATGAACTTTGACCCACGCAAGGGCAAACTCTGCTTTGTGAAAAGTTTCAGAAACATTTTCTAAGAAAAGTCTTTCCCCTGTGAGCAACTAAAATCGTCATAATTACCATTATTATTGGTTGGACCTGTGGTGTGGTAGTCAGTCGACCAAACATTTTTAAAATGGTTCTCTTTTAAAGTGTGGAAAATCAAGTCCCAAGTCCTACCTGAGTAGACACACCTGTACAGTGTTTTTAGTTCACATATTCAATAATAAATACAATTATTCATCATCATCATCAATTCAGCCGAAATACGTCCACAGCTGGACATAGGAAGAAATACTGGATGAGAAACTGGACACTGGACTGGAAACTGGATGATAATGCTGGTTAAGAAATTCATTGTCCAAATAGTATTTATTAGAAACATGCCGCCTATGATACAGGTTTACCCTAGTACAGGCATCGAACTCTGTTATACCAACATTACTTTTAAGATTTAACTTGTATTTTTCGTGCAAATTCTAAGTTTGAATAAATATATTATTATTATATTATTATTATTATAGGCCTCCCCCAATTGTCGCCACATTGACCAGTTTCATGCGTGTCGCATCCAGCGGATTCTCGTAACCTTCACTAGGTCATCGGTCCATCTATTGAGAGGCCTTTCTACGCAACGTCTTCCGATTCGCGGTTGCCACTCCAGAACTTTACGGCCCAAACGACCATCCGGTCTGTAAAAATATTCACACTCCCTATATTCATAACTACAAGCGTTATATCTACAATTTTACTTACTTACCTCCAGTACTGAATAATATAGTCATCGCTCAATACTTTCTCATACATGAAATCTATATACTTAAACTGACTTCTAAAAGCAGTTTTCTATTTAAATATTCATTGTTAAAAGTAGGTTTTCGTGCTCCTACGGAAATGGTCAATGAAGAAAGCTTGACCGGAATGAATTACTGGTAGATTATTGGATTATTCGTGGGGTAGGTTAGTGCTGAAATTGTTTCACGTGGTTGGTAGCACTTGATTACGTGGTGAGCTGGTTCTATTGTTTCTTTGTTCATTGTTCGAATGTTGGTAATATTGTATTATGGGCAAATTTACGTTTCAATTTATGATATATTTTTGCTCGTTGCTACACAATAACAGATGCTCAGGTAAAGCTTTGTTTGCCTAGTTTGGTCTATGGATAGGTGACATACCGAGTTTCCTCTTGTTGAGCCGTTGGTTTCGGCTGCTATTTGCAAAGAAAACCCGAAAGTCTAACAACTGGTCTTATCAGAGGGTATTGTACTACCCAGGACAGTCGCTCCATGTAAAATACTTGTATTTAGCTGCATCCGATTAGACTGGAAGCCGAACGCAACATAGTTTGGTAAAAGGCTAGGCAAATGATGATGATGTACATCCTTCGTTAGTCGAGAGGTTTCCGCCCTTGCGATATTTTTTTTGTTCTATACCATTCCTAGTCAACATATAGTCCCGTGGTTAATACTACTAGTGTTAGATTGTTGTTAGCTATTGCAGCACAAAAAGGTTTAAAAATAAATCAATTTGATGTGAAGCAATTAATGTTGGACGGAGAATTTTACCAAATCGAGAGAGAAGATTGCCATCATGGCTGAAAGATTATGATTTAGAAACATCATTTTTAACGTATACAGAAGCTTTTAACAGTTTTGATAAAGATTTATGGCGATAGAGCTGTTGGTGGTGAGATATTGAAGATAATGAGGTGTTTGAAGATAGTTTTGATAATGTTGAAGTTGAAGTTGGGACCTTCTATAGTTACAGCGATATTGGGGTCAAAATTCCCATTATTCCATTTTTTTTTTGATAGTGTAAGATTTTCAACCACGGACTATTCAATACATCGATAAGCACAAGGTTTTGGGTGCGTTTCATTGAGTTCTACTGTAAAACGTGACCCCAAAAAAAAGTCGTTTCCCAGCAATAATTATTGCGTGGAGTTGCTTAGTTTGATGTACAAAATCAATTACTATAGTCTGGTTGGTGGTTGAATTCTCAATGAGTCTGTTTACACCCTGTATTTGATATTCACACTGTCAGCTTTTACATTTACGAGTTTAATTAATCAAATTCACTCTAAAACTTTGTTTCAGTACAAAATTCAACAGACCATAAAACTTAACAGTCTCGAGTAAAAGGTATCGATTGCAGTAACATTGTATGTGAATCAAATATGTAAGGCGATCAGAGCCGCTCGATATATGCATGTCACTCGCGGCCGCCACTGTTTGACATGACCAGTGACGTCACACAACACAGGATAAGCGATAA
Source organism: Xestia c-nigrum (assembly GCA_916618015.1). Classification (NCBI taxonomy): domain Eukaryota; kingdom Metazoa; phylum Arthropoda; class Insecta; order Lepidoptera; family Noctuidae; genus Xestia; species Xestia c-nigrum. Next base: position 21,762,325 of record OU745245.1, on the reverse strand, counting down.
GCGATAAGCGATTTAAGTTCGTTTTCCGAATTTTAAGGGTACTAAGATAACGTCACGTTTGTAATTCCTGTAGGGCTAAGGCCATGGCACACTATACCGGCACCGCTCCAACCCAGCAATTAACTTGCATTGGAGCTTTAAATCGTGTGTTGTATAATATATTTTTCACTTTTCATGCCAAGGGCTATATTGGCGTAATTTTACGCCAATATGGCCCCACGAAGCGGGACTAAAGTGACCACTTTAGTCTCTAGGGAGTAAAAGTAGTTAGTTTTTTTTATTTCCTTCATGTATTCTTTCTTTTTGACTCCCGAGCGTGCAAAGGAGTCAATGAAACCGAGGGTATATGAAGTTGGCATTTAGTCTCGAGGTTCAAACTATACTTTTCACTTTGAGTACGAGAAAAATAATCAGTTGAATACAAAAACATTTAATATTTATAATACAAAAAACATACAGTTCGAATTTTTTTAATGTCGTCCTAGGAATATTTACTCGCTCTGGTGTATTTGTATTTGAGCATTTTGAGTTGCTGACAGCTCTGTATAAGTGGGACTTTCTGGCAGGGTTTCGGCATTTCTCTCTATCATATTTTCATAATCCAAGTGCTGATTAAAATTCTGAAATTTTCGCAGTCAGTTTTTTCATCTTTACTACAGATTAACTATTTAAAACACATGGCGCCACCACCTTCGCGGTAACACCATGAAACTAAAACTTTCAACATTTTCGCAATGAAGATGATCAATATTTACTGGCTGTTTGAGTTTGTCTATGTTACATGAAAGAAACTTAAAAACGAATTACTTTTTACTCCCTAGGGACTAAAGTGGTCACTTTACTCGTGCTTCGTAGGGCTATATGTTTTGGCGTATTTTTAGAGCATGAGAAGTGAAAAATGTATTAGGTTTTTTCAGTGACAGTAAAGAGTTTGACGTCGAGCAAAGAGCAAAAAGCATATTAGACAATCTTTTGCCGCCTAAATCGCGCAAAAACTTGAAAGTTTTATAGACTGGAGAAATAAGAAACAAAATGTTTCGTACTAAATTTTTCTCGCACTCAAAGTGAAAAGTATAGTTTGCACCTCGAGACTAAACTCCAAATTAATATACCCTCGATATCATTGACACCCTCACACACTCGGGAGTCAAATCACCTCTAGTATATTATAGTTTCGTTTAGACCCTCGATATAAAATATACTATCCATTTCAGTACTACCCACATTTAGTAAAATTTTTGAAAAACTAATTTTAGAACAAATGCAAACATTTTTTAATAAACACAAGTTATTGCATAACAAACAGTTCGGATTTACACGGGGTCGTTCAACTACTGCCGGTGTTGAACTTTTAGGACATATTTATAATGCCTGGGAAGATAAATGCGATGCTTTGGGCATTTTTTGCGATTTGTCTAAGGCTTTCGATTGCGTTCTTCATGATACATTAATCAGGAAACTACACCACTACGGGATCCGTAATGCCTCTCTGGATCTTCTTACTTCATATTTGAGTGATAGGATTCAGAGAGTTGATGTTAACGGGAAAAGATCTCCCGGTTCCGTAGTTAGAATGGGGGTGCCCCAGGGCTCAATTCTCGGCCCGTTTTTGTTTTTGATTTATATAAATGACTTGCCTTACCTCATAAAGGATAACCATGACATAGTATTGTTTGCAGATGACACTTCTCTTTTATTTAAACTCAAACGCCAGCAATTAGTTACGGACGATGTTAATAGCGCCCTGGCAAAAGTCGTTAATTGGTTTAATGTTAATAATCTACTCCTTAATGAGAAAAAAACGAAATGTATTAAGTTTACGATACCCCACGTAAAACAAGTGGAAACTAGGGTACTAATCAAGGATGAAGAATTAAAAATGGAGGATAACACAGTGTTCTTAGGCATAACTTTGGATGATAAGCTTCAGTGGGGCCCGCATATAGACAAATTGGCAAAAAAACTTAGCTCAGCAGCATACGCCGTTAGAAAAATTCGTGATCTAACTGACTTAGAGACATCTCGTTTAGTTTAATTTAGTTATTTCCACAGCGTGATGTCGTATGGTATTCTCTTGTGGGGCAATGCCGCCGATATTCAGACAATATTTGTTTTGCCAAAAAGGGCTATTCGTTCTGTTTATAAATTAAGTCCCAGATACTCCCTCAGAGAAAAATTTAAAGAGATTAATATTCTCACTGTGCCCTCTCAGTTTATTTATGAAAACCTTTTGTACGCGCATAAAAATATTAAATTGTTTAAAAAATACAGTGATATCCACAACATAAATACGAGGAACAAACATAAATTTGTTGTTCCTGCAACGAGGCTCAAAAAAATAGGGGGTACGTTCAGATGCCAATGTATACGTTTCTACAATAAACTTCCGACCCATATTCAGGCACTAAGCCTAAATAAATTCAAATTGTTTATAAAACGAAAGCTTTGCCTGAAAGCCTTCTATCATGTTAATCACTATCTCGAAGATAAAAAGGCTTGGGATTAAGCTGCTCCAATTTGCTCTGTGAATGTTGAAATTTCGGACTTCGCTTGTTTATTATTGATTCCTTTAACTTTATACACTGTGACATTGAATGATTTGACATGAATACTTAGTTCAGTATTTTTTTTTTTTTTACTTTACTTATTTTTATTTTTTATATGTGTGTTTATAAATAAAAAAAAATAAAAATATTTTATTTCAGACAAAAAAGTCCATAGGCAAGACAAGGTTGTTAGTAACAAGAACTTCGCTTATATCTAATATTAGTAATTAAAGTAGGTAACAACAAAACTAGACACACCGTCTACCCCTGCACAGTAGGCTCACTGGTCCCGCAACACATGGAGTTCAGTGAACCTACTGAGCAGAACAGTATCGGTTCTCTCGCCAATCATCCTAAGGACGCTATTCGGGCTCCCCCGTACTCGGCGCACTACTGACGCAACTTTTTTACGCATGATTGCATAGAAATCATCTACGCTGGCGTCAGCAAACATGCCGGATGCACTGCAATATCGAGGGAGCCGAAACAGAGCCCTAAACACATTATTGTACTGGACGCGCAAGGCATTGTAGGCTTTCTGTGTAAAGTTCGCCCACAGGCCGCTCGTGTAAAACGTCTGGCAGAATGCCTTGAACATCGTTATTTTAACAGGAGCAGTACATCGAGCGAACCTGCGTGCCAACATATTACCACGCACCGACAATGCCCTGCGCTCCCTCTCAATATCCAATTCGTCACTCAAATTCTCGGTTAGAATGTGACCAAGATATTTAAACTGTGCAACACGACTTAGAGGTACACCGTTAAGTACTAAAGGTGGTATAAAGATATTGTTTTTACTTTTACATTTAAATAACATGAACTCACTCTTACTTTCGTTGTACCTCAAACCATGTTCCACAGCATAAACCTCGCACACCTTTAACAGCCGTCTAAGACCACCAATTGACGGGCTCAGCAGCACCATATCATCAGCATAACTCAAATTATTGACACATATGTCATCAATATGACATCCAACATGCATGGTGCTGAGCTCCTCAATCAGATGGTTAACATAGATATTAAAGAGTCTTGGGGAGGTCAGCCCGCCCTGCCTGACGCCACACTCCAAAGAATATTCATTTGAGTATACCTTTCCCCATCTGACTACATTAAGCTGCTCACTATACCAGTAGGCGAGGATATTCACCAGATCGGATGGTACACCTGCACTTCTTAATTTCGTCCAAAGCTTATTATATGATACCAAATCAAAAGCTTTGGACAAATCCAAGAAGCATGCGTATACTGGCGTTTGTCTTTTTACATAATAATTTACAGTGTGTTTCAGAGATAGTATTGCACTTTCAGTTGACAACCCCTCTCTGAAACCGAACTGTGTATCCTGTAATTTCACAAAACGATCCAATTTCCTATCCAATAGCCCATCAAACACTTTTGCGATTATAGTAGCTAAAGAAATCGGCCTATAGTTACTTTTATCAGAGATATCAGCAGTGACATTTTTCACTATTGGCACAACCACTGTTCTCATAAGATTAGATGGAAGATATGAGTGCCTTATACAAAACGTGTAGAACATGGCTAACACTCTATACAGATGCACTCCCCCATGCTGCAGGTGCTCGACACTGAGGCCCTCATGACCTGGTGACTTCCCTCTTTTCATATTTTTAACCATGTCAGCCACGTCTTTACTTGAAAATCCAATAGGCGTTTCTACTGGGCCATGTTCAGTATCAGGCACCACGAGCAAGGAAGATTTCATCTGAAATTGATCCTTGAACGAATTGGCAATCCTTCTGGCATCACTGATGCCATCAACGCACACAGGCAGACTAGGCTTACCATTTAAACGCTTGGTGCCCTTCCAGAACTTATTAAATTTCTTAGCAGAATGTTGTGAGGCAAGTATATCCATTTTTATCTGTTCCTGGTGGTTCTGACAGTACTTTAAGCGTGACTTGAAAACTCGTCTACTTTCACACATTTTTTCATATAAAGATCCGCTACCTGGTTTACCACCTAAGACATACAACTGATGGTCCAGTCTAGCCTGCCTATGGGCGTCTCTGACATGCTTGTTCCAACCATGCACACAGTTAACATTAGTGGGCTTCCTAGGTAAGAGACTGCGACTGTGAGCCGAAGCCTGACTCAATATATTAACAATATCATTATATAGGTTGTCAATTACAGATCTGTGTTGTATGTTTTGACACATACTATCGGCACATTCATGAAGTTCATCAGGAAACATAATTTTTCTAAAATTATTATTGCAAATTTCATGATATTTCTGAAGTTCTTCTAATTCTCTTACCCCCCATACAATACTATTATGTAAACAGCTGTTAACTTCCACTTTAGCTCTAATTACTCCTAAATTACAAGTCACCTGTAAAGGGAAATGATCTGACCAATATACGTCATTGTGAACCATAATGTTCACCACAGACTGCCATGCTGACTTGGTTACCACGCAGTGGTCCAGCCATCGCTTACACCCGTATACTTCACTTTGAAAAGTATATGTTTCAGATGACATACCTAATTTGACTAGATCGGCACATATCCAGTCATTTTCCTCACAAAAATCAAGAAGTTCACTACAGAACGGAGCATTAGGATGTGCATTGAAATCTCCCATCATAAATACTACTTCGATACTATTGTCTTGTATGATTGCATTCAACTCACCCAAACACTGAGTAAATTCCGGCAAGTTCACAGTTTGGTCAGTCGGCATATACACACACATAACTAACATTTCACAACCCGCTCCAGTCATTACTTTAATCGCAACAATACGCTCACTTTTGCACTTCACCACTGTAACATTACGAAAGGAACTTTTCCGCCACAGTAGCGCAACCCCACCGTGAGGTCTGCCTCGTAGCACTCCAGCTGTCAGGTCCACCGCCGACTTCCCCGTGTAGCCGAAGTTGTCGTCAATATCACCCAATACTTGTGTATCGTACGGTAGTAGCCAGGTTTCTTGGAGGGCTATCACATCTGCCGATTTACACAAAGTTCTCACACATTCCATACTTCTTTTAATATTTTTGCAGTTATAACTTATTATTGTACTATCCATTTAATTGTATGTCATCTTTATCGGAATCCCGTGGTCTAAATCGTATGAATCTCCTAAATGTTATTCCATCAGGCCACAAGTTATCATTTAAAAAGGTATCAATTTTATTTATTGAAATAAATATTTTAAAGGAGTTGTACGGCCTTTCTTTCTTCATGATAACTTTTTCAAGAGAAACTTTTTCCTGGGTCTTACTATATATGTATTCGCTTATGTCAGCCTCGAGTGTATCTTTGTTTACATTGGAAATAAACAAAGGAATCTTTGTTTCCGCCGCCTTGAACTTTGTTTCAACACTGGTTAATGCCTTTCCCATTTTTCCAATAAATCGATTCTTATGTCGTCCACGTTGTATCACAGTCCACTCATCTGTTGGCTTGTTTTGTTTCCATTCACCTGGCGACTTAACTATTTCCGCCATCGTTGGTTGCGATGTACACGGCTGCGGCGCCGGCATTTGTTTACATGCAGTTGTGCCTGTCAAAACTTTGTTAGCGCGCTCTTGTGACAATGACGTTTGACTTCTCGACGCCTCCGCCCGCGCCGCCTCCGCCGCCTGCCGCTCCAGAGACGCGCTCGGTGCGAGGGAGATAGACTTATTTACACATGCGCGATAGTGAGATGTCGGCGACGGCTCGAGCGCGTTCCATCCCGACGATTTTGTCATAATGCCGGTACTTGATAAGTCATGTGATAGACCTACCGGCCCGCTATCCGAAAAATAAGCACCTCTTTTTTCCGTGTTAATATTTGGGTAATTAACCAAAGAAGTTAGTTTGAGATTGTCTAGATCTATACGTACTGTATCTACCATGTCTACGGTTGCATAATTTTCCTTAATTGCTTTTATCTCACTACGAAGTAGCACAATGTCCTTCAGCAACTTCGTAACATCTATGTGATCAAACGATATCGGAGGCAATTTTTGCAAGTCTCGTGCAACGAAGGTGGGAATCACATCCGGATCAATTTCTTTAAAGAGACAGATAATGTCCTCTAAGTCTCTTTGCACTTTGCCATCTCGCCTTCTTGATTTTTTCCTCTGAGAAGTCGTTACAGATTCAAATAACAAAGTTTTCGCCTCGTCGATTTCTGGTTCCGAGAAGGCCGACAGGCACACACGAACTATAGACTCGTTATCCATCACATCATGTTTATTTTGGATGAATGCTAGTACTTCACATATAATTATATTGCAATTAGAACACTTCAACTTATTAACCGCCATTGTTTACAAAGAACGCGCGCGCACGTCAGCGCTGTGCGAGCGAGACTGTGTTTATTTGACATGAATATTTACTTGTGACTGTCATGACATTTAATGATTTGACATGAATACTTAGTTCAGTATTTTATTATTTTTTACTTTATTTTGTTTATTTTATGTGTTGTATTTGACATTTCGTATTTTTATTGACATTAGTTTTTGTAATTTATTATTTATTTTATTTAATAATTGTGAATGTGAGGACCTTGTGGGTCACTTTTTGTTGTTTTTTTTCCCACGACTGTCTGGCAGTTTGAGTACTATAAGCGACCTACCCAAATGTCCTTTCTTTCGTATTGTTCGTCGTTTCGTTGAGCTCCTTGAGTTAAAAGTCGAGCTACACGATAACTGACAAATGCTTGCACTGACTGGACAGGTCCACTCAAATCTGTATGGCTCTTTCTTCAAAAGACCATCTCAGACACTAATCTGCATAGTTCTCATGTAAGTTGAACAAGATTGTCTGGACTTTAAAAGAGACTATGACCTCTGAGTTTGTTTCGGCTGTTTCTTCTCAGAGTAGTCAGGTACGAAACACCGGCCCCATCTAGTTTAAAAAATAAGGACGTGTAAAAGTGTTTGTGAAAACCAATTTGCAAAATAAATATCATTTATCATTTATCATTTATCATAATGTCAATATGAAAAAACCGAAGGCGCGCAGTCAGCGCGCATGCCGCTGTTATGATAGCAGCCCGCGCGCTGCTAGCGAGGGGTCAGCGCGCTGACTCCAAGTTCCCGAGTTGCCAGCGAAAAAGTTCGAACACAAATACCATACAGATAGCAATTGTGTTCGCGGTGACAGCAAGCTAACACGTCACGGCCAGCGCACTAGCCGTAGCTTAAATTCGAGGCGACGCTGTACTGCAGCTGTGCAGTTTCAGTAGTGCTATACTGTGCCATGATCTGGGCAAAGATGTACTTATTAGTACAGTCACATTTCGCCAGTTATGTTTAAGTCCCATGTATCAAAGGGGCTTAAATACAGACTCCGTAAACGGAAATTTCTGATCGAAAACCCCCTATCATAACTTGCCTTATCCGGAAATCAAACCCAGCAACCTTATGCACAGCAGTCTCGCTCGCGACCAACGAGGTAATTATGAAACATACTAGTATCACCACAGGTAGTATATATGTCACTGTAATGGCGATATTGTAAACTCTCGAAATATTGCCAAACGAACATACAATAAAACGCATTATTTTTTGTGAAATGCATGCGATAGTAGTCAACTAACGCGGTGTGGAGGAAAGGAGGGGTCCCTCTTGCCCAGTGGTACCGCTCTCATGAAAAGATAATGTACCATTCCTGAGACCGATTAATATAACCTAACCTTAAAACACTTTATATTCCGCTAAAAAGCGTAGTCGACGGAGCCTAGAGGGCTTTAAACTTTAAAGGAACCTAGGTAACCTAACGGGGGGGTGCCCTAAGTCCCGATTACGGGAGCAGAGATACTTCCGCATGTTCAATTGACAATATTTCGAGAGTTTACAATATCGCTAGAAAGAAACATGTTATATTGTAATATGACGTGTTTGACAATTTAACGGTGACATATATATGGTTTTAAAAATAAACGCTTGTCGCTTCAGCTTACGATTTACGCCAATATTGAAACATATAATTAACTTGTCGTCCTGAAGATTTGTAGTAATTTAACGATAGGTAGTACGCAAGAATCCTTAATGAGTATCGACAAAGAAGAGATTATAGTGTAACAAAGTTGAGGCTATTGTTTTAAATTATAATAAAACGTTGCGGTGGCGGATTAAAAAAGAGGGTAGACAGATTTGTTTGTTCGTTGTCAAAGTCTGTGCTTGACTTAGGGGCCTTAGCAAATGCTTACCTTCGGGGTCTCAGCATAATATCCATCGCAGGTCTATGCTTGCCTCAGGGGCCGTAGCAAATGCTTACCTTCGGGGTCTCAGCTAAGTCTATGCTTGCCTTAAGGGCCTTGGCAATTGACAAATTTTATGCTTGCTTTCGGGGTCTCAGCATAATATCCTACCAAGTCTATGCTTGCCTAAGAAGCCACAGCAGTAATGACTGACATTGTCCTTGCCTTACGGGCCTCAGTAACACCCACTTATATGCATGTGCTGCCTCAGGGGCCTCAGCCACTTTATCTGTACCTGTCTTTGCCATTGGGGCCTTAGCAGGGTTACCCAAAAAAAAGCTTGCTTTAAGGGCCTTAGCTATTACGCTACGACTGGATTGCTATTCCTGAGTAGCTGTAAAGTCTTCCTGGCAGGACGTTCATCGCGCAACTGAGCCTCACCTTCGGGGACCGATTAGACTGTTAGACGGAAGAAAAACGAAAACCTTCTCAATCGATACAGCACAGCACTACATGAAGACGCTATGTGGAACATCACAAATTTTATACTTGATATTTGTATGATTTCGCGGCATAAGTGTTTCCAGTGATTTTATTTTGTAAAACTGCTTAAAGGATTAATTTGTGTACTTATATAAAAAGTCTTTTAATGACTAATAATAGGTACTTATTACGTAATATAAATTTCTCTTACGAAACTGCTGAAGGGAGAAAGAGGTTCTATTCTCAGCCTCACAGGTACCTACGCACCAATATAATTATCCTTTTATTTTTTATGTAATGCCTACAATGAAGGGTTCAACCAACCCGCATTTAAAAATAGCAACGCAACAATGAACTGTAAATTATTAATTTGTAATAAGACTTCTTTTCTTTGTACCTTTTAAAACTGGTTATAAACTTCGGGAGCGACACAACAGGGAAGCTGTGTGGTGTTATGGATATATATTTTTATTTGTAACTGCTGAGTTTCAAGACATGTGAAACTAGAAGGGAGAATAGTAACTTCCGTTTTATTTTGCTTACAATAACGGACACTGATCATTGATTTTTCCTAGCCTACATCGTGTCCCACTGCTGGGTAAAGGAATCCCCTCTTATACCTCTCTATCTTGTACGATCTCAGGACAAGTTAGCATCGCAAAAATGATCAGATCGTCCCGCCACCTTCTCCGCGGACGATCTCGACGGCGCGGCGTCGCTGTCCTTCTTTAGAACTGAAGATAATTATGTATAATGTATGTAACAAAACGGATATATTCCCCAAAAGACATTAGTGTAAAGATAGTGTTGAGATGTGAATAAAATATTGGATGATGATGATGATGATGATGATCAAAAGAGTTTATGACTACGGAGTAAGTCCTCATTCAACAGATAGTAGCAACATTGACATTTCCGAGCCCATTACATTAACCGGGAATCGATTCAGACTCCTATTTAAAAACAAAAAAAAATGAAGATCGACAAAATAAATGAAACGCTGGGAAGAGATCTCAAAAGAGTTGCCGGTCTCGAATGGAGTAGAAGTACAAGAGACAAAGGTTGGTGGCAGTCTTTGGAGGAGGCTTTTTGTCGAAAGACAAGCTATAATTAGAGAAACCGATCGTCGGTATCAACTGTAATTATGTTATTTTTAACTCTTGGTCACTACTGAGAAAATCTCCAAAGTTCAAATATGGAATGCACAGCTTTATTGAAGAAAATAATCCTGGTGGATCTTACAACCATTCGGTAGAACTGATAAAATAAATAACAATAATACGAATCAAATAATTGTGCTAATTACTTTCTTAACTACTGCTAATTAACGGATGTAGTCACCGGTGCGTGTATCCTTAGTTACAGATGTAATCCTGACGTCTTGACGTCACTGAACCTCTTGTATTATTTCTATCTTATTCATTTGTGTATTTTCTGCAATATTGATAATGCGATTAAAATGGATGCTTATAAGATTCTTGAAAAAATTGTGAATACAACTTTTTAAAGAGAACTTATCTAAAAATCATTATGTTCGTACACGCTATAATCCCCGAAACCAGTAAACCAATTTCAATGAAACTTTGAGAATGAGAGTGTTTGGTTCCAGCTTCAAGATAAAACAGTTTTGGACCAGTTAGGTGGCACTGTGTGAAGAAGGGGCAGGTCATTAGCAGGTATATACGTTACTGACAACACATTAGTGACAACAGGACTAGTGTAAACTGGGCACATGTTTCCATTGAAAGTCCGAACTTTACTAGGTAAGCACAAGTACACAAACTAATGTTAGACTGAAAGTTGACCCTAACATAGTTGTGAAAAGACAAGGCAGATCACCATCTACCTAGCCTTTTCACAACTATGTTGGGATTGGCTTCCAGTCTAACCGGATGCAGCTAAATACATGGAGCGACTGCCTATTTGAGTTCCACAGCCGAAGAATAAAGGAAATAATAATAATTTATTCATCAAAACAAAACAATGCAGTACATGTCACAATTTACAGAATAGCTATATAATTATAGGTTGTGTAGAAAGACTACAATAAAATGGTAGGTGAAGTGCTGTATTCCTAGCTAGGTTAATAAAGAGTTAAGTGCCGGTCCTCAAGTAAAGAAATTATAAAATCGTACACATTATGCATTATAGTACATTATTTTGTGTTTACTACAAACAAATACAATTAGTACTGAGTAATACGATAACATATCAGGTTGTCAGATTTATTAGACCACATAATAAACTATTCCATTAAGGGCACCTGCAAAAAATATTGATAGGTGCCGAATGTGGAATACCTCAGGTGCCATTAACTCAGGTGCCCTTAAAGTAGGTGCCCAATGTGGCATACGTCCTGACTGACTGTCAAAGATCTACAAATGACAGCCGGGACCAACAGCTCAACGTGTTCTGTGTCAGATTACATAAGGCACGGAGGAAACTCTGTATGTATGTAGATTAACCGAGCCGCTATTATTATTTCGCCACGAGCTCCTCCAAACGCTCCTCTAAAAGAATAGGCAGATGATGAGTAATCAAATAAATGAAGCAACATTTATCTGTCAAAGTATCTATAGCACATGAGTAAACTGAACAGAGTATGAGCTTCTTAACAACGTGCAAAATTGTTACCTATTTTGGTAGGGTTGTCACAATAGGTGAGGACAAATTAATCAAATATTTATTTACCTATTGTACTCCTTGGGATAGTTACAGTATGATATATTTTATTTTCTTCTTGTATTATTCATATACACAGTACATTAAACAAACATTATTAATAAAGGCCAAGTTTTTTACATTAAAATATTCTAACGTGTCTCAAAACATACAACGTGTGTTGCCCTGACAACCCTGAGATTTTCAACTGGCTGTGACAGCGTAAACCGGTTTTATCCACTATCGCCGCGTACGTGACAAGCGGCCAGTGGTCACGCACGTGGTGCAACCGATTCGCGCGGTTGTATGAAGCTTATACTCTGTTCCATTTACTTACTCATGTGCCTTTAGTATGTTCTAGAGAATTTAATCTCGAAGTCCTGACGTCACGTTATTCATCCCTGACTTTAAAGGGTGCTCTTAAAGTTCGTATTTTGAATGTTTTCTGTTTTCCTGGTAGTTGTGAAATGTGTGGGTTCTAGATTTCCATGTGCAGCGGGAAAAGTTTTAGATAAAAGGTTATGAAATACCTACATCTGGCTATGCTATTTTTATTTTAAGAGGACAAAACATTTCACTAACTATTTTATTCATTAGCGTGCACATGTTTATAGTTTTGAAGAAAAAATATTATCAAACGCGTTGCTTCACTTGCACTAAAATAAAACGTTAAGTGGTTTAAAACGATTTTTAATGTGTGTCATCTAATAAGATTTTGAAGAAAAATTCTAAGTATTAAATTTTTGCATAAATTCACTGAGAGAAAATAACCATGTGGAAAAAGCTTGAATTTTTTTTCAAAAGTACGGCATTTTATTTATATAGGTAGCTGTGAAATCTTACCGTGCTCACAGCTTACTCGTTTAGTTAACTACTTATGAAGACAGGAAATATTTTCTCAGAAATCTGTCAACAATTCAAAAACATTGCTACGCATTTTGTTCCTGGAACAACTTCAATCCGGTCCTTGAGGCACTGTCCCACTAACAACGAGGAAACGACACGTTTAAGCGGTTTTATTTTCCGTTCTCAAAAAACGTACAATAGATATAGACCCTGTGTCAGTAATCAGATGCATAGTGGATGTAAAAAACCATTTAAAAGTTATATTTCCTTATAAAAAAAAGTGTGAAAAAGTTTGGCTTTCAATAACTCCGTAACTAGAAGGCTTCGTCCATACCTGGACCATTCCAGTACAAACAAATGAACGCAATGACGAAAAAACAAGGGCTTCCTTGACGGTATTTTTACACCTTTTTTTTTTTTTTTTTTTTTTTTTTTCAGGGTGGGAAATCATCAAATGACCCCCCCCACTCTGGGCGGAGCGGGAGGGAGTGTCAGACTCTTACTGACTAAAAACCATCCAGGTTCCTTCCTCGTGAACGACGTATGTGGAGGAATACGGAAAATGTCTCAGAAAAGTTTTGAGTATGAATGTAGAGGGAGTCACCGGCGATACTTTCAGACTTCCTCTTATGTACTCATTTCTCACTGCGATATTAATAATAATTGATCGCTGGACTGGACACAATTTCACTGGGAATGCTCACTGTTTTCCTGTTTTTCAATGATTTTATTACTTTTCTCATTATGCTACTTTCTATTAGTTATAATAATAATTCAACCATTTTTTGTTTTTGTGTTTTGTCTTGTTGGGCTAATAAATGATTTATAGCTAACTAGCTGACTCGCGCAACTTCGTCTGCGTCTCATAATTTGAGATTTAAACTATCCTATCTCTCAAGTTGGATCGAACTGCACATGGTGTGCGAATTTTATTATAATCGGTTAAGTGGTTTAGGAGTCCATTGAGGACAAACATTGTGACACGAGATTTATATATATTAAGATAGACGACCCGAATGGCGTAGTGGTAGTGACGCTGCCTTACGTTCTTAAGGTCCTGGGTTCGAAGCCCGGTTGGAGCAAATGTTTGTGTGATGAGCATGGACATTTGTTTCCGTGTCATGGATGTTTATATGTATAATACGTATGTAGTATATCAACTATCAAGTGTCCACGACACAAGCTTTGCTTTTTGTGGCACTAGGTGGCGCTGTATGTTAATGTCCAGCGATATTTATTTATTTATTTATTTTTCTTTCTATCTTTCACTAGTTATTACTAAACGTTAACAAACAGCTCGTTTCTAGTTGCTAGTTCTCGCTTATCCTGATCGGTAGGACATGTGCTTAAAACTTTGTCTGCTATGTGCATCGAACTGCGCTACCTCTCGAGGTCGCATGAAAAATGACAATGTTTTCTAAATGAACAAACTTTTCCTCGTATCACATGTTCGGAAGTCCTTTGTACCTTGAAATACCAAGGGTATGTACCCGTACTTGCGATGATATCTTTGCGAGTATAAGTGGTTTCCTGAATCTAAGAGAAAAGTTGATTCCACAGATAATTTCTTGAACTTTGACTTTTAGACATACCTACATACGTATTTTGCCTAAGGGTCAATTCACACCGAGACACAACGCGACTCACTGGTCTCCTCCAGTACCGTCTTGGTGTAAACTGACGCTTGTGAGCTCTCTACTACCGCGTCCTCACCAAAGCAAACACAATCGTCTCGTTCATAACGTCACGCATGTGTTCGGAAAATCGGAAGGTCCCCCTCGTTCAGATTCGCCGAAGAATAGAGAGAGAAGATACCTGTTCGCGAGTCGATTGCTTCGGTTAAGACATAGCCTAGACTTGACGTAAGCTTGCATCTTATCCTCCCTATCACTACATATTATAAAACAAAGTCCTCCGCCGCGTCGGTCTGTTTGCGATAAATTTAAAAACTACTGCACCGATTTTCATGGTGTTTTCACCAACAGATAGAGTGGCTCTCGAGGAAGGTTTTGGTATATAATTTGTACGCAGGCAGAACCGCAAACATCACCTACTGATACATAAAAATAGTAGCGAAACGAAGGTTTACTGTTAGGTTTACGTTTGCCTAACCGCAGGTTACAGCTTAGGGGATTACAGGCGTAATGTAAGTTATGTTATATAATAATTATAACATAACTCACATTACGCCGCGTATTTCGTTGAGGCTGAAATAGTAGATTTTATAGCGAGGGAATAAACGAAGCCATTATATACCCGAGGTAGTTTGTCAATTAAAGCGAGGGTACCTACATTACTGCAGCGGCTAGCAACAGAGGCATTGCACATACTTTTCAAAATCGACGATGCACACAAACAACAATAATTTTTCTCGCGTTGAAGAGTGTTTATTTATTTATTTATTTAACACTTCAAGCACATAGTACAGAGGCTGACTTAATGCCATAGGCATTCTCTACCAGTCAACCTTTGGGTGATGCAGAGACAAGCAGTGGTAGGTGTACATCTGAAAATAATTCGATTAATACTCAGGTAACTACAAAGATATTTAAAATACTATAAATATCTATATATATATATATATATAGATATATATATATATATATATGTTTATTTATAGTATATATATATATATACTATAAAAAAATATCAAACTATATATTACTGTAAAAAGAGAATTAACACGGATATACTAAAATAAAAAGACAAACAATGGAGAAAACACTACTGTTGTGATGAACCTGCCAGTTTCTTGCGAATGAACTCTCGAACTTTAATATTGAAAGATAAACGATTGGTTGCCATCCTGATTTCCTGGGGAAGCGCATTCCAAAGAGAGATACACTGGACAAAAAATGATGACTGATTTTTTTTTCAATAAACCGCTTCCTATTTGCAAGTCCATTAAAATTAAATAAAACCTTTGATAAGTTACTCTTTTGTGACCATGTCTCAGAAAAAAAGATCGTTCCATTTTTAAATTACTTTTTACTCCCTAGGGAATAAATGATCACCTTAATCCCGCTTCGTAGGGCTATAATGGCGTACTTTTAGAGTATGAGAAGTGAACAAAATCTTACATAACTAGTATACAGCAGCTCAAACACATGTTATATCCACACGTTTCTAGCCATAGTTTTCAGTATAATTTTGACAGGCAGCGCATTGGGGCAGTTTTCAGGTAAACAAAAGTGGTTTCAAACAAGAATAAATACCTCATATGCATGTGACGTAGACTAGTGCCTGTACGCACGTCCTGACGTCAGTGGTTACCACCCTTAGAACAAGGGAGGCGGGAGTATATACGGGAGGAAAAATACTACCAGTTCGTTTTGTTTTTGTTAATTTTATTGTTTTAGGGCTTATAGGTTTGCTTTGTGATAAGGTGGCTTAATTGAATTTGTTTAGGGCGTATGACGTTAATATTTTCAGTGAAAAATTTTGTATGGTAGGAAATTAAGTTAGGATTTACGATTCTCTCTCAAAATATATCTTACCCCTTCATAACTTCCATTATAATCTACGTCATCAAAACCGCCTGAAAATTCAAACTTCAACCTGGAAAATCAATCCTTCTTAAAACCTCAAACAGACCTCAATCCAAAGCCGAAAGATATCAAAGGTACTCATAGAACGACACGCGTCGATCAGCTGGTACCTAAGTTCAAGGTTCCCCGGGTCAATGCTGCGCGGCGTGGGGTGGGCGAGGGGGGAGGGCGAGGAAAGCGTGGGCGTTACCATGGCAACCGGCCTACGCCACCCCCGGGCCCAGGTAGTCAATCAATTACGGTGAGAACACATTTCTTGTACATAATGACGCCCATAGCATGATATCTTGCAGTTTTTTTTTGGTAAGATATTTTCTTATAAAAATTATAAACGGACCCCCGATTAAAGAATCTCAAATATGTTCTAACCATATATTTTTTGTTTAAAAAAAAAAAGGTTCGTCCCCAATCGAATCAATAAAAATAAAACTTATATTTTTGTGTCGCTGATCAGTCAAATGTTTTCAACCGTCATTTTGTTTGAAAATTTTTGTCATACTCGTTTCTGTATTATCTAACAGTTATATGTTTCTGACTTGCGACATAGCTCACGCCGGGGTCGAGTTGATACCTACGTACGTCCGGCGCTCCCGGGCAGACAGCCCCGCTATCAACCTTGCTAACTGGCTTATCTTTTCACTACGACATGCGCCGTAACTCATGCCGACACAAAATAGGTAACGCTACATAATACAGGGTGCAAACAGACTCTCCACGAAGCTGTCAGCCAACCGTTCTGTGCATCAAACTATGTAAATTTACGAAAAAAAAATGGGGGTGAAAAATCGTGTTTTGGGTAGAACTTAATGTAACGCACTTAAAACAGCGTGCTGATGGATGAATTTCATAGTACGGGGGTCGTGAAGGTTTTTAAAGTAAAAATCTTACAATAAGAACTAGTATTTAAAAAAAATTGTCCGTAACTAGAAGGTAAAAATGATGACGGTGAGAACAAGTGCCTTTCGGCTTCGTTAAGCGGTTTTTTTTACACCATTTATGATAAAAAAAACATGTTCTGAAGGACATTCTAAGTACGTGGGATACATTTTGCGTCGGTATCTAATTCACCTTATGTAAAGCAGGGCCATTTGTAGTTTTTTTTTATTAGATAGATAGAAAATCATTTAATAAGTGCAAAAGACATAGCACAACACACAGAAGTACAATTAAATGAAACAGTTCACTTACAAAAAAAACAAATTGCTAATATACAAAAAGAAAAACATATTTACAAAATAAGTATAGCATCGTGACATACTATAATACAGATATATTAAACAGTCTTGTACACAAAAACTACTAAGGTCTAAGCTTGGACCATTTTTTACGACAACATCAATACCTTCCAGAGAAATGCAGTAATATCTGTATGTTTTATACAATGAACGTATACAGAGTTTTTTTTTTTTAAAGTGCCTTTCCAAAAATCGCCAGTTTGGGGCATTTTAATGTGGACATAAACTGCTGGGTTACCACAACCTCTAAATGCGATTCAATTCAGGTCCTAAACTGAGTCGCAAGCTGTCAGTTCCATAGACAAAATCTGTCAGAAAATGACAGCTTAAACCTAAATTGAATCGCATTTGGACGTTGTGGTAACCCCGCTGAACTTCGTTTTCACCTCCATTTGTACCTGCTCCTATTTAAATCGGCTAAAGCGCGGCGAAGCGCCACTAAGAGACTATTTGGAATCCAAAGTGATTCTAAACTAAATAAATAAATAAAATAAAATAAAAAAGCCTTTTATTTCCTCCAGAAAAATTCACGCTTACAAAAATTAATTGTTTTTTAGTATCAAAAGTTTTAATTATACAAATGAAAGTTTTAATTTAAAAAGTTAGATAAGTTAATAAGTTTTAAAGTTTTTAAGTTAATAGTTCCCGTTATTTTATGCAGGTTTTTAATACTAAATATTAAGTATACTATTCTGTAGGAACCCCTCTGCAGGTAAAGGCCTCCTCCAAATGTAGCCAATTTTCTCTGGATTGCGCTATTTGCATCCAGTTTGGACCCGCTATTCGTTTTATCTCGTCCTCCCATCTGTTGCAAGGTCTCCCTTTCTTTCTTTTGCCCACTGGCCCCCTCCATTCTGACACTTTTCTTGTCCATCTGTGATCTTGCAGGCGTGCTATGTGTCCGGCCCACTTCCATTTTAACGCCAGAGCTTGTGCTAAACCGTCTGTTGCTTTTGTGATGTTGCGTATTTTTGTATGTCTTATTTTGTTTATTCTCTTTATGTTTAGCATACTCCGCTCCATTCCTCGTTGGCACGTTATAATTTTTTCTTTGACATTTTTGTTAAACTTCCATGTCTGACAAGCATAGGTTAGGCATGGTATAAGGCAGGAATTCATGACCTTAGTCTTCAGTTTGATTGGCATGTTGCTCTTAAATATTTCTTTAAAGCTCCAGTACTTATTCCATGTCAGCTGGGCTCTGCGCTCAATCTCCTGGTAGTTGTTTTGTCTGTCGAAGCTTATTTGTTTGCCTAGGTAAATGTATTTTTCCGTATACGGGAGAGGCACGTTGTCGACGTAAATTGGTACCTTGATGTTGTTGGTCATTACCATAGTTTTGGTGAGGTTCATTTCTAGCCCGGCGACCTTGCTCGCTTGGTTTAGTAGCTCTACCATGTGTTGTAGTTCTTCTACTGTCTCTGATATCAGTACCAAATCGTCAGCAAAACGTAGGTGGCTTAAATGCTTTGATTTAACTTTTATACCACATTTATTCCAGTTAAGCTTGCTTATTATCGACTCTAATGTGGCTATAAATAGTATAGGTGACAGTGGGTCACCCTGTCTCACGCCTCTCTTTATAGGAAACCAAGAACCCGCTGTCTCTAGTTTAACTCTACTTTTGCTCTTCCTGTATATGCTTTTGATAACTCTTATAAAGTCATTTTCCACATTCTGTGTTGCTAGAGTTTCCCAGATATAGCTGTGTGACACCGAATCGAATGCTTTTTTGTAGTCGATGTAGGCCAAGTACAATGGTCTACTTCTCTCTTGATATTTCTCGATGATAAGTTCGAGTGTGTGGATGTGGTCGATGGTGGAGAAGCCTTTTCTGAATCCTGCCTGTTCGACGGGTTGACTTGTTTCCAATGTAGAACTAATTTTTTTGGTCAGGATTGTAGAAAATAGCTTATATGTACTCGGCAGCAAACTTATTGGTCTATAATTCCCTATATCATTCGGGTTTCCTTTTTTGTATAAAAGAATTATGTACGATTCTAAACTAATAATTATAAATGAGTTAAAGCCAATATTTGGAACATTAGGGGTAAGCTAAAAAAATAACTCAGTGAATGACATCTGTTATAAAAATATTATCAAAAACATTAAATCAACAAACATTGAAAATATTGACGACTCTTGGCGTAGTGGTAGTGAGGCTGCCTTACGTTCTTAGGGTCCTGGGTTCGAAGCCCGGTAGGAACAAATGATTCCAATTCTAATGTCTATATGTATAATAAGTATGTATCTAGAAACAAAAAAGTGTGTATGTGTAGTATATCAACTATCTGGTGACCACGACACAAGGCTTGCTTAGTGTGGCACTAGGTGGCGCTGTGTGTTAATGTCCAGCGATATTTATTTATTTATTGTATAGGTTTTGACAAATCATATTGCGTTTAAATGTTACGGGTAGACAGGAGCCCAAAAGTGTGTTCAAAGGATTGGGTTCAAAGGATTTTGACATGACAATTTATTCGACAAACCAGGAGATAAATAGCAAGTTACCATCATCATCATCATTTGTCTGGCCAACTATGCTGAGGTTGGATTCCAATCTAACCGGATGCGGCTGTATAGCCAGTATTTTACATGGAGGGACTGCCTATCTGACCTCCACAACCCAGTTACTGGGTAGGTAATACCATACCATTTGGTAAGACTGGTTGTCAAACTTTTAGGGCCACTGACTGCCTGTAATGACTAAAACGATGGACAAATGAAGCACGGAGGAAACTCGGTGAGGGTGGTCACCCATCCACAGACGAATCTAGGCAAGCAGGGCTTAACCTATAACGATCGACCCGAACTCCTCACAGAGTTAGTGACCAAATTCATATATATTTGACGGTTAATATCTGTCGGGTGACCACGACACAAGTCTAGCTTAGTGTGGCACTAGATGGCGCTGTGTGTAATGTCCAGCGATATTTATTTATTATTATTTATTGAATTATTTTAAAGTAAGAGCTGGTAAGGGTTTGGCCGTATTGGTCGTCGACTGTGTGAGTGACATATACGACATACTACAAATCCGAACTTTAGCTGATCTCATCTAGTTAAAACTCCTTGTTTTATTTCAACAGTCGCATACTACAAACTCATGTCCCTGCCAGGCCGAATAAAACCTTTGTAGTCTTCAAAATTGACGTATCGGAAGGCAGACATTATTTTGTTTTTTACAAAGCCAGAAAATCACAGGAACGTTCGTTGCTTTCATCTCTTATAAGAGTTTTAGGTTAAATGGCCTTTAAAGTATTTTCGAAGGACTAACACGTGCGGTCTCACTTGATGACGATTTAGTCATTGAATAAGTTCACTTTTTACATACATGCTGGTAGTAATAGAGTTTAAAATTGTTTGTTGAATATATTCTTAATTTTTCTTTTTTTTTCTTTAATGTTTATAATCAAGTACGAGTACATTCAAAATCTTTATAATCGTTCCAGGAAAATGACCGTTGTAAATAATGTATGTATTGTCTTTGTGTTGTAGCTAGTTTAAAAAAAAAAAAAAACTTTACGTTGTAATCTGTGGAGAACGATGTGGGTAGCACAATTGTTTTAAAATGTAATGTATTATATAATATATATTTTTTTTAACGAATCCTTATTGTGCTACTGTTTGTTTTTCTTTAAATTAATAAAATAAGATAAAATAAAAAATATTCAAGAGAATAATTTGTTATTATATCAACCCTGTTTCTCTGGTAAGAGTACAATTCTGGAAGTGGCGCCAGTAACTGAAAAGTTGTGTAGTAATCGGTTAGCTTTATATGAGCATGTGATGTGGAGGAATGAGGAAAAGTTTTGAGTATGAATGTGGATGGATATAAAAGTATAGAAAGATCGAAGAAATGAATGGAATGTGTGAAAAATAGAAATTAGGTGTCTGAT
Source organism: Xestia c-nigrum (assembly GCA_916618015.1). Lineage (NCBI taxonomy): Eukaryota > Metazoa > Arthropoda > Insecta > Lepidoptera > Noctuidae > Xestia > Xestia c-nigrum. Next base: position 21,740,935 of record OU745245.1, on the reverse strand, counting down.
GAGATAAAGAGTACTAGTAAAAATATGATAGAAAAAGTATGATAGAAAAAGTATGATAGAAAAAGTATGATAGAAAAAGTATGATAGAAAAAGGCATGCTGGGCCGATCCCAAATAATGATCAAAAAATATTAAGTATATTATTATTTTTTCATCACAAAGTATTAGTTTTATTCTGTTCCATCTCTGTGAAGTCATAAGCGATATTTTTTTGTCACGTTCGTAAGTAAGAATGAGTAATTGCCTTTCTTAAATCGAAAGTACCTGAAGGTGCTTTGAATTTAATTTATTTGATCTTAAATTAAACATGAAATATATATTAAGTACGCTTTATATGATGTTGGTTTGATGTGGCGATAATTATTTGAAAGGTTTGCATCGTGATTTGCATTTGGTGATAAATTATGATGAGTGGGTAATTTCATCCATTGAATTCTAATTCAAATAAGGTTTTTTGACGCCATTTTTAAGTTTAAAGCTTAAGTTAGTTTAGTTTATTTTAATTTATAATTGTATGTAGCATTATTCTTTTAAATATAATAAATAGAATAAGGTTCTATTAATTCAATAAACATTAAAAAGTTGTAACAGAGCACTGACATTGCCCACAAACCAAGTCCTCAGTGCCTACGTGATCTCGTAGCTCGTAGACGCTCGTAGCAAGTTACCGCCTTAAATTCGTAGCACCTGCTACAAGCCTGCTACGACATTACACTGACTACGAGACATCAAAATAAAGAAATGAATCATCTTAATACCTACTTGTTATAACAAGGGTAGGTACATCGTTTGGTGTAATAAATACCATTTGATTCTCCGAGTAATTAGTGAAATTAACGTAGTAATTATTTATCAGTCTTCATCGTAACGTTTCTAAGAACTCAGTCAAGGTCCGTTTCGTTGAATTAATTGGTTTGCGCATTCGTTAACAACGGGATAGGATATAATTTGTGTTAATTGTTTTGGATATTGGAGCTGCGTTAATTGTGTGGTTTACCTGGAAGGATGGGTAACTCCCACTCTTTTTACCTCTCAAAATATCATGCATGGTTTCTTATTAATAACTAGCTGACCAACGCAACTTCGTTTGCGTCACATATATGAGAAAAAAAGCTCACAAAGGAATAAATTTTCCCGTTTTTGCAACATTTTTCATTTATGTTCCGCTCCTATTGGTCATAGCGTGATGATATATAGCCTATAACCTTCCTCGATAAATGGACTATCCAACACAAAAAGATTTTTTCAATTCCAACCAGTTGTTCCTGAGATTAGCGCGTTCAAACAAACAAACAAACAAACAAACTCTTCAGCTTTATAATATTAGTATAGATAGTATAGATGATGGTCACCAAAGTGGTCTTGTAGATGATGACTGCCCGTTTAAGGGTTCACAAAGGGTAAAAACGGGACTCTATTACTTAGACTACACTAGCTGTCCGTTTGTCTGTCACCAGGCTGTATCTCATGAACCATGATAGCTAGACTAGAATTTTATGTAATTTTTTTTTAAACAGGTTTTATTGTAAGACTTTTACTTTAAATACCTTTACGACAATACATCCATCAGCACAATGTTTTGAGAGCGTTACATTGAGCTCTACCACAAAACATGATTTTTCACCGCAAACAAAAAGTCGTTTCCCAACAATAATTTTTGCATAAAGATAATGCTTGGTTGACGATTTCGTGACGAGGTTTTATATACCAACCCTGTATAGTTGAATTCCACGGATCTAGACCAAATCCTTTTTTTTTATTTCAGACCTGTTGATCCATATAGTGTTAGTATGAACTTATCCTATGTTAGTAAAAAACAAATTAACATAACTTAAAAATACACTCATTGGCTATATGAACATGTGCACGCACATGTCTGCCAGCCCAGAGGCTAATAAAAGGTCCGTCAACATTGTCCGCCAGTGTAGCTAAAGTACTGTTCGCTTTGCTTCCACATTAATTTATTGTGCGAATCGTCATTTTGTGAAATTCACTGAAGACCGGGTCATTTAGTTTCGATACAATTTTAATTGTAATATGTATGATTTCTTGTCATCAAATGCTTTATTATTTTGGTTTTTGTTTTGTTTTTCTAATTATTTATACTTTTGTCAATTATTTTATTTTAGTGTTAACACCTAGTTTTATGTGCATGTTGTGGTCTCCTGTAATCGAAGGAACACACTTAAAAAGAACCTCTGTATAATTGCGACTTATATTGTATCTGTGTATCTTTTGTTGGAGATCCAAATAAATAAATAAATAAATATATTTTTTACGAATCAGAAACGTCCACTGCTCCTTTTTGCATCCACTTTTCTATTAATTACCCATCCTTAAACAACACACCTACATATTACATGACAACAGTATATAACCCTTATATTCCTACCTATGTACGAGTATATAACCGCTTCGAAGGCTCAGCATCTCACGCGCATTGAGCATTACTGATGACCCATGAAGTTTCAGGCCGTGCCTATCCTGTGGGCACTTCAAATGCTATTTATATTAACTTTTCTTATATTTTACGGTGTATAGATTTTTTGCATATAAAAAGGTGATGAAAATGAGTGGGAGAAACGAGTTTTTGTTGCTAAAAAGGAGTCCTATAATTAACAAAACTCTAAATTTATTTATTTAACACTTCAAGCACAAAAGTGCAGAGGACTTAATGCCATAAGCATTTTCTAACAGCCAACCTTTAGGTAATGCAGAGACAAGCAGTGGTAGGTGTCATTTCCAAAAATCTGAGAATAATTTTATTTAATACAACGTAAACTGCAAAGATATATACTATACATATTTATGGAATATTATATGTGTTAAAATAAATGTAAATAGGCATTTATTGCCATAAAAGAAATCGTGGCAAATGCACAACGGGGCATTTAGTAACCGCTGCACGGTCAAGTGATCAATAGCAGAATTGCCCATGATGAGTCCTTGCAAGAGATTTTCTGTGACTGCTAAAGTGATTTATCAATGATTCGAGTAGGTCATATACGCTGATGTTATGGATTGCCAGAGATTTCGTTTTTGAATTACATAACATCTGCACTAAAAAATTTTATCAACGATTTTTTTCTACGCTAACCAAATTTTTTTTTCTGATTCCATCCCGAAAGAATATTAATATTTAAATAAAAAAATACCTAGTCGACCAGTGGCTCACATATTAAATAATATTTAGCCTCAAACAAACCTTATTTAAAGTCACTTTTCCACCTAAACAACATCAAGACGGTGCAAAAGATACACATAAAAACAGTATCAGTTACTCCTCACATTGGTAATGGCGGAGGACTGCCTCTGAATATTTGAGGGCAATCACTCCGAGTGGCTTCATTTCAATTTAATCGCGTCAATATTTTATTTGAAAGAGACACGGAAGGATCGAGAAGATTTGTCGTGTGATTGACTTTTAGATAGGTTAGAAGGTACTTTCTTTGTGATTTTATTTATTACGAATTGACTTTTTTGTGGAACTTGTAATGACTAAATAATAACTGCCACACGACAAGCGGCAGCTTAGCTACAGTGGCCGAGGTCAGCCTATGGATGGGTGAAAATTCATTATAAGCCTCGGTAGGCTTTGGATTCCTGCTGTGATTTGTAGATCTCTAACAGTCGTTAGAGGTAGTCGGTAGCTCGGAAGTCTAGCAACATACAAGAGGTATCATATAACCCTTTTTTTTCGGATGGGAAATCATCAAATGACTTCTCCCACTCTGGGCGGAGCGGGAGGGAGTGTCAGACTTTTACTGACTAAAACCCATCCATGTTCCTTCCTCGCCCTTTATGTTCCGGGGCCGCGGTATCTCTTTCGAACAGGCCCGCAACCCCAGATCATATAACCCCGTGTCTGGGTTTTGGAGGTCAGATACGCAGTCACCCCTCGAGTTGGTGTCATCCTGGTTAAATAAAGTTTTCTTATTTGAAGCTTAGTTAGGCATCCGATTTCATTTTCCGCAATCAAACAATAATATTCTCAAATCTTACTCGAGTGGTAGTAGGAGAAAAGTATTAAGATTCACTCCAACAGGTGCGGAAAACCAGTCTAAGATCATCCATGTTTTAAATTTTCCGTTGCTGGGACATGGGTCTTCTTATGGCGAGAGCGAATGGGCTGTCATCCTCCACGTAGACTCGATGCAAAACACTGTTTTATGCTATCACGGTTCAAAAACTAAACTTAAAATGCCAATTGAAAAAAAAAAGAGTGTTGTGATAAATGTGGGGCGATTTCGAGGTCTTAAAACAAATAACAATCATGGAAGATATCCCGTAAGTGACATTTGAAGTTTCGATGCAAAACATGCATATTGTCAATTTCCACTAACCGCACTGTCAGCACATCACCAGGGCAGGGGGGAATAGTTAAACTTATCCGACTTGTTGACGACCCGATTGGCGCAGTGGTAGTGACGCTGCCTTATGTTCTTAGGGTCCTGGGTTCGAACCCCGCTAGGAGCAAATGTTTGTGTGATGAGCACGGACATTTGTTTCCGAGTCATGGATGTTTATATGTATAATAAGTATGTATTTACAAACAAAAAAGTATGTATGTAGTATATCAACTATTTAGTGTCCACGACACAAGCTTTGCTTAGTGTGGCACTAGGTGGCGCTGTGTGTTAATGTCCAGCGATATTTTTTTTTTATATTTCTTTTATCCAATCCCCCCCCCCCCCCGACTAAATCTGACTTATAAGAAACGGGATCATAACCACTGTGAAGTATGTAAATTATAGTACAGTGATTAGAGCGAGTTTTTTACAGTTCACATGGTTGTTACAATGTTTGCCGTCTCCCCCCCCCCCCAACCCAAAAGTCTGTACACGTACTTGCTCACTGTTCTACGTTTATCCAAGTAAGGTCCATGTTCACCGAGAAGATAACAGCCCGATTATCTAAAAACAGCTGTCATTTTTTAAACACCTGTTAGTTAGCAACCTAATTGATATCATTAATCAAAGATCATAATCAGGTTTCAAAGAGCTTTGAAACCTGTACTTCGAATTCCTATACGTACAAAGGGAGCACTGCGTCAAACCAATCCTATTAGCAATTCACGAGAAACTGCAATTTATGCTTGTATGTGAGGATATTGTCGTTAGGTTTATGTCAAACGAGATTACTGGTATGTAGTGCAGTGTATTGGGAACTGATAAATTCATTCTCAATCAAATGCAGTCAACTCCACTGAAGTCAGACGTCTTTTGTCTTGCACAAGCAACATAAAGATGTCGGGTTGTCAGGAGATATTTCGTTAGGCTCGAGCATTTTGTAGGCAGAAGACTTGTATCGTGCTAAGAAAACTCACCGGATCCAATACACTATTAATGTCTAGGTGCACGGTTCGCTTTGGTCGTTTCCATTTGTCGGTCGAGAAGAACCGGCAAGAAAATACATGGTTACTCTTTTCAAACATATTTAGACTGAAGTCCATGTTCACCGAAAAATAACGGTCTGATTATCTAAAAACAGCTGTCATTGCGACATGTTCCCCTACAAAAATGTGTTTTAAATAGTTGTTTTTATATAATCAGACCGTCATCTTTTTGGTGAACATGTACGGTCGAACAAGCTGTTTGGTTTACAGTTTAACGAACAAATTACATTGAAAAGTGTAAACCAAATAGCTTGTACGACTGTACCTCAGTAAACTAACAAAATTACTTGACATTACAGACTTTCACACAATAACACTGGGCACAATGAATCGGATACAGTTTCAAAACGTCTTCACTCCGCGGCTCCGCTGCGATCAGACCTAGTCTGTCCTCTTCGCTGCGAGCTGTTAACATCTGGACTCTGTAGAAGCACATCATGGTGAGGGTGGACTGGTAAGTAGGTCACGTGATGTCACCACTGCCTGGCGCGCTTTTGATTCATTAAAATTTGTCTGTGCGTACAAATGACCGGACCCGACACATTTAAACCATTCATCTTGAATCACTATCTATTGCTGAAAACTGCATTAAAGTCCGTTACGTATTTTAAAAGATCTAGCCGTACTAACAACGGGAGAGCCTTTATTTTATACTATGTAAAGATATCTGTCCTTTAGTCTTGCTCACATCCGTCCCTATGTATCTGTCTCTACATAGGGGCAGATGGGAAAAGGAGTGCCATCGTCCTCAAACTAGCAAAATATGGTTGTATTTTAAGGTATTTGTTTACAATTCTGCCTAACACAGCTAACACTTCAAGGATTACAGTGGTGATATGTTTTCGATAAATGCAGCATGAACAAGTTGATACGAGTACATAAAACCGTTGACGTGGAGTTACACGCGGACTTGCTCAGGTTTTCCTTCCACGTGTTGGTCAGGTTTCAGATTACCTAACTAGTGTGCTTATTAAGACCAGAGTAGATACTGATATAAATCGGGCAAACTGACCGCAAGTTTGCCCTTGACTTGAGGTCAAACTTGCTCTGCCGGAGTTGCGGGCCTGTTCGAAAGAGATACCGCGGCCCCGGAACATAAAGGGCGAGGAAGGTACATGGATGGGTTTTAGTCAGTAAAAGTCTGACACTCCCTCCCGCTCCGCCCAGAGTGGGAGAAGTCATTTGATGATTTCCAGTCGAAAAAAAAATGTCAAAAATGCTGGTACTCTACTTTTCATCCCCTTCTACGAGAAAATAAATAAGAGACACTTTTAAGTAATTAATTAATAAGATTAATTAAAAAAAATACATGAATCGAGAGTTTACAATCTCTCTAGTTATATTACAATCTAACATATTTGACAATTTTACGGTGACATATCGATCACAAAATACGCTTGAAACATCGGAGACTAATAAACATGACTGAATACTATAATCAGATATTCGTTTATTGTTTCAGTAACATTTATTTGTGTTTATTTTGTCTATTTATGTTATTGAGGTACCGCCACAAAATGACAGTCCAAATGGTCCACTACATTTCAACCAACTTGTCTGTGCAGGCGGAAAAACAAAGAACTAAAATAATTGTACCATGTTTGACATGTCGATGCAAATTTTCTAGACAAGCAACGCCACCATGAACTGCACAATTAAAATGGTCACAATACCTACATGCAATATACTGGTTTGTTTGTTAATAAGCACCTCTTCACACACAAAATAATTATATTAAACATAAAAAACACAGGTCATAAACCCCCACTTACGAAGCACCACTCGTGTTCGCTCGGTAATCTTCGGCCGCCGACAAAGACGCCGCCGGCGCCGGCGCACCTGAACCTCTTGACTCATAAGTGGTCCATTTGAAACGTGAATGAGACGGTGTTATCGTGAAATATCCTGTAACTTTAGACGAGATTACATGAATATTGTTGTTAATAAAACAGAAGTACTAATAAGTAATAAATATACTACAACGATAACTAGGAAAAATCATTCACGAGATACATTTTCTTTGACGCTTTTCATTGCATTAAAATGCCAAAAAAAAGTAACATAATATTCATCATGGCCATCTGCCTAACCTATTCCAAGCTATGTTGGGGTCTGCTTTATCTTTTCTTTTAAATGTTACAGCACCATGCTGAGATAGGAAGGAGCCTTTTGGTCTTGTACAGGACAAATTCTGTTTTGTATTTTGTTTGTTTTTTCTTATGATTTCGTTTTTTTTTTATATTCTCTCATTATGTTCAATTTAAACTAGTGTTATAATCACAATTTTATAAAAAAAATTATGTGTTGTCCTGTCGGGCTAATAAATGCTTTTTCTTTCTTTCTTTCTTTCTTTCTTTCTTTCAATCTCTATGGAGCAACTGCCTACAAGGCATGCTTATAATACCTGTTTCTAACATCATACCCCTTGGCAAGATTGGTGGGCAGACTTACGAAAACATTAATTCAGTAGTTACTGCTTTTGGATGACAAAAAGGTTTTCGAACATCGTCGTGTTACCGCAGCATGTCTTCTTCTTCTTCTTTATAACTTGTCATCTCATCAGACATCATATTTCTCGCCGTATCATCCTTCAAACAGTTCGTCCATCGTTTGTTTGGTCTGTCACTAGGTACTCTTATCCACATTCATAATCAAAACATTCCTCATTCTTCCACATCCCATGCCCGTAATAATTATTTTCAAACATGACGCCTTAATATTGAAAATCAAAACCTAGTCACACTTTCAGTTGAATAAACTTCATCTCTTAGCCAAATAGACAGACAGAATAGTGGAACAATGGCGTCGGACCACTTCGGTCGCGCTTCACAGACGACATAAAGGATGAGATTTACGAATACTTAAAGGTATGGAAATAAACGAGAATATTTTTTTGAGTCGCATAAATTCGGTATCAACCATAGTTGGACTCATTTGACGTAGCCGCGTAACACAAACTAGACTGTCGTATCATCGTATGAGAATTAACCGTAAATAATGCCTAAGCCTTAGACTAGACAATATTAACATTCATATTTAATAATCAGCTATTTTGGCGTTCCTTTAAAAAAATAAAAAGACAAGAAATTATAACCAATCAAAACACGATTCGACAACACAATCCTTTATATAAACCTCTTAAAAAGATAGAGAAGAGGTTTTAAAGATTCAGTTGTGCTTAAGTACATCAAACAAGGCATAACTAAATGTGTGTGGGCGGCCCTTAAATGGCTTAGGGTTTTATTCAAAGAGTATTTCGTTACCAGTGTAAGAAATATTTGAGGTCTTTGTGTGTAGTTAAATATACTTTTATGTTTGATTTCAGTTTTATCTTAACATACAAATACTTTACCTACCTCATTTATTGAGCAAAGAAAAAGTAATCTGAGTCGGGTTTCCTAAAAGCCTGAAAATGTATTTCCATTTCTATATTTTAGTTATAATTGCGATGCGAGAGAAGAACATACAAAATAAGGTTATAATGACTATCATTATTAATGTTTTGAACACACAATCTCTCATAGTAAAAGATAATTAGATATTGTAGAAAACCATATATTATTCATCTTGTTTGCTGTAGCTAAAGTTAAACGTCTCTATGAGCGAGAGTAGGTATTGCAGCAATAGTCAGTTCAGACATGACATCCATTTATCGCAGTGTTTGACCTCCTGTCAAGTCCATCCTGCACACATTTCAGGATTTAACCAAAGAAAATGTTGAAGTATGCGCGCACTACGAAAATAAATAATTGCGAAGAAAATTCGTCAATCTGTGAACAACAGAAATGTACTACAATCCGCGCACTGCGAAAATAAATCGTTCGTATATTTTGTACCATATGAAGTGGTACCTACTGGCTTTTGTGGTGCGCGCATACCCTTGAACCTGTGCAGGTGGCTACATACATGTCTAACAAAATTTGAGTTTCATCGCCACGTGATGAAAAAGGTCGCAGTGACGAGACTGTGTGAAGAAGTGAGAAACAAAACATGTTGCTATTAAAACGTTGTCAATGACGTTATTGATCGCTATCACAGGATCCTTTCCCCTGGCCCGGCAGTCTCGACAGAGATAACGACAAAATCGCTAAATTTTTATAGCTGATTACTAACGAATAAATTCAGTTGCAATAATTATGCCTATGAAAAACACGTCAAGGATGTAGAGACTTTCATTATTCGCAAGCACCATTATTGCAACCGAATTTATTCGTTAGTAATCAGCGATCGAAAGTAAGCGATTTTGTCGCTATCTCCGCCGAGACTGCCGGCCCTAGGCGCAGACTTTCTCCCAATTTTATGTCAGTCCGAAAACCAAGTGAGCGCGAGTCAATTACATCTTCGACTTATCGATAATAGTGACCCGTCCGCGTCTTTAAAGTTTATATGGTGCCTAGAAAAGTGTAGTTGGTACAGTCATGTCTAACAATATCTATACACTTTCCTTAATATAATAGCTATTTTCGCGAGAAATAACGATTGTCTAAGAGATTGGATCTTTTTCATAAAAATATGAGTTCCAGAGCACTATGTACGTAATATCATTAAATTTTAATCAGTACATTAGGAGAAACACGATTAAAAAAAAATCTTAAGTGTTTACATATTATTAGACGTGACTGTACATATTGCGCTGATTTTTTCGATGGAAATATCTTTTTTTCAGTTAAAAGATACTACAATTTATAATTATTTTTCAAAATAATTAAAAAACAGCAGTACAAAAAGAAACAATACATTTCTACTAACCAATAATAAAACTTCCTAAAAGTATTTAAGTCTCGTTAAATTAATATGTTTCCGCGAATTAAAAAAAGAGAGTTTTACAAACAATGGAAAAATTAATTTGGCCAATTTTTCAATTCAAAGTGAAGGTCCGATTCAGTAGCTAGATTGAATTGCTCGGAATGTAACTTTGAAAAGTTACTTCATTAATGAACTGTTCAGTAACTCTGTTAGTTAGAAATGTAGGGACATTTTCATTATTATTGAGTTCATACAGCTACTAGTTCACAGAAATGGTAAATAACTGTTCGTGACTATCAAATGAAACCAATCATAGCATAGACACTCTGGTATTTTAGAGTTCCGTACGTCCAAATGAAAAACGAAACTCTTATAGGATTACACTGCCTGTCCGTCTGTCACAACCCATACCTTTCCTCTGATAACAGTGAACCTAAAATTATTAAAATAATTAATAACTCAAGATTGGCGGAACCGATTTACCTGAAAATTGGTGGGGAGGTAGCTTAGAAGGAGACAAACATAGGACACCTTTTTTAATTTAATTCTTTTTAGGTAGGTAGTGGGTAGGTGGTCGGTAGGTAGTGGGTAGGTAGTGGGTAGGTAGTAGGTCAATTCGAATTCAATGTTCATAGTTCACAGGACAATGTCTGTCGGGTCGGCTAGTATAGTTGGTAAATAAATAAACAACAAAAGTATACTCAGTATACTTACTTTGTTTTGATAAATAAATATAAATCTACAACATTATCTTTTGTTTAAACTAAACCCGAAAAGGGGTCTTTGTACTCAAACCTTTGAACAACTTTTTCTATGGGAAGAACCCTGCAATCGCGAAAAAAAAAACAGCTGTTCTCTACATTTTGACGAGTTATGCGAACATAAATGTAGGGAACAGCTGATTTTTTTTGTCGCGATTTAAGGTTCGTCCCATAGAATAAGTTGTTCAAAATGATGAGTACAATGACCCCTTTTCGGGTTTAGTATAAACAAAAAATAATGTTGTATATAGTGTCACTTACAGGGCATCTTCCGTTTTGTAGTTATAAACTGTTGAGGATTAAAACAGTGTTTGGTAAGAGAGAATATGTTGCTCAACTATGTAAAATGTTAAGTTCATCGTAAATTAAATAAATATTCATCATACGGAACCGTCTCCAACCGGAGTTCTTCTCTTCGACTCGCACTAGGCCAGTCTTTGTTGTGATTTATATGGCACAAGATGAGAGAGAGAGAGAGTTCAAGAGTAGAGTGCAGAGTTTCAAGGTCTAGCTAAGTCTTTCTGGGATTTCAACTAGAAAATTTTCTCAGCATAAGCCCGGGATCTGGATTTCCACCCAGTGCAATATATAGGGAATGTGCACAACGATGGTGCTGCCAACTGGCGTCGCCAATCCGAATATTGTACTCTAATAATACCTACTTGATATTGACATTTTATATTTAGCTAATCATAATGCATTGTTGCATTTCTGGATGTACCAATACATCAACACATAATGAAAGTAAATCAAAGAGCGTAAAATGTTATAATTTTCCAAAGAATTGAACTCTCATGCCATGGTTATGTGAAAAACGCAAAAAATGGTTATTACGCAGTAAAGAAGCACAGGTACTCAAGTATCAGTTTTGAGAATTTAGAAATACAGATAAATCAATAATATTTTAATAGTGGAAATAACTGAATTTTGTAATGAACACAGACAGTTAAACATTATCTTGTTTTCAGGAAACATACGAATGATTGGTTTCCATCTAGAAATACAATAATATGCAATGCAGTACTCGTTTCGCTGACAACAAAAAACGTTCGTATGTATATGTCACCGTAAAATTGTCAAACACGTTATATTACAATATAACGTGTTTTTTCTCGTGATATTGTAATGTCTCGAATTATTGTCAACTGAACATACGGAAGTATCTCTGCCCCCATAATCGGGACTTGGGGCACCCCCCGTTAGGTTAGTTAGGTTCCTTTAAACCCTACACCCGGAAATAGGGGCCCCGCGAAGCAGGGCTCCGTCTTTTTAGCGGGAATATAAAGTGTTTTAAGGTTATGTTATATTAATGGGTCTTTCTCAGGAATGGTGCATTATCTTTTCATGAGAGTTGTGCCACTGGGCAAGGGGGACCCCTCCTTCCCTCCACACCGCGTAAGTTGACTACCATCGCATGCATTTCACGAAAAATAATGCGTTTTGTTGTAAGCAGTATGTTCATTTGACAATAATTCGAGACTTTACAATATCGCTAGAGATATTACAATATAACGTATTTGACAATTTTACGGTGACATATACGTTCCTACAATTGTCTCAGGTGAAGACTCATTATCATCTGCCTAGCCTTTCCCAACTATGTTGGGGTCAGCTTCCAGTCTAACCGGATGTAGCTGAATACCAGTATATTACATGGAGCGACTGCTTATCTGACATCCACAACCCAGTTAATAGGGTAATACAATACCACTTTGTAGACTGGTTGTCAGACTTTTTGGGCCACTAACTACCTGTAACGACTGTCAAAGATGGACAAATGACAGCCGGACCAACAGCTTAACGTACTTTCCGAGGCACGAGGAAAATCGGTACGTAAAGGTGGTCACCCATCCACAGACCAACCTAGGCAAGCATGGCTTAACCTAAAGATGGGCCCGAGCGGCTGTTACTATTTTCCTCTTTAAATAAAAGTAGTGTGCTCTTATATATCGGATGTTCTGCAACTCTATTTATTTTTCCGAGTAGGTAGAATTTAAATATAAATAAAGGATAAATGATACGGCCACGTGGATGCCGTTTTATTTAGTTTATAGTGCCTTGAATATAATAACAACCAAGAGACTGGATTTGTGCGCGTTTGAAGACAATTGCCTCGTGGAACTTAAGGGATGCGTTTTTCATACAAACGTAATACCAAAATAATATGAAAATCAAACATATTCTTAAGGTAGTGTGTGTAGGGTTGCGGGCCTGTTGGGTTGCGGGCCTAGGCTGTTGGGTTGCGGGCCTGTTCGAAAGAGATACCGCGGCCCCGGAACGTAAAAGGCGAGGTAGGAACATGGATGGTTTTTAGTCAGTAAGAGTCTGACACTCCCTCCCGCTCCGCCCAGAGTGGGGGGGGTCATTTGATGATTTCCCATCCTTAAAAAAAAAAAAAAAAGGTAGTTTGTGTATATTTCGATTGGATTACAGAATATCTATGTACCCAAATTAATATTTTGAAAGGAGAACCAATTTTGTTCGGTTCGGGATTTTCCATCAGGAATTTCTCAGTACCAGCCACGAGTCTGGATTTAAGCCCGGTGGATGGCAATAGGTTGCCCTATCACATCAGACGGTGCAGCAGCGGTGGCCCAGTGGTGGCGGCCCCGACTTACGAACAGTAAGTCGTGGGTTCGAACCCAGACAGGCGCATTACTTTGTGTAATTTATTTCATCACCGCTGCTCTCAAAACGGTGAAGGAAAACATCGTGAGGAAACCGGCATGTCCTAGAACCAAAAATTCGAAAACATGTGACATCTACCAATCCGCACTGGGCTCGCGTGGTAGATTATAGCCCATTCCCTCTCATTGAGAGGAGGCCGTGTCCCAGCAGTGGGAACATTGAAGGCTGATGATGATGATGATGATGATCACATCAGACTTAGACATAACTGACGAAATATGGGTGTACTAAAAGTCACACCTCTACTTAATCCTTCGGGGTTACAGGCGTGTTAAACAATGCGGACACCACACCACGAGCTGATAAATCCTTCCTACTAATATTATAAATGCGAAAGTTTGTGAGGATGTATGTTTGTTACTCTTTCACGCAAAAACTACTGAACGGATTTGGATCAAATTTAGCACACAGATAGTTTATTACCTGGATTAACACATAGGATACTTTTTATCCCGGTAATAAGATCCCGTGGGATAATTTCAAACTTCACGCGGGCGAAGCCGCTGGCAGAAGCTAGTAAACAATAAAGGTGGTACACCCATTGAATTTAAAAATAAATGCAGTCACTGACATTAAAAGAATATCCAAGTACACTCAATAGCACGACGGTTAAACCATTTGAACAATTGAATCCCTCCTTGCTAGTACCGAATAAAGGGTTGACTAAGTAAAATTGCTTCTTGTGCATGAAGTTGACCGTACACCTGACCTGACATCGATGTCGTGGTTTCATAGCATTTTTTATGTAAATGACGTGTTATTAGTGCGATTAAATCCCTTTGAACTGTACAACGGTACTGTCTTGTAAGCGTTCGTTTAAGTGACATCCTTGATCGTTGGTGCAGCTTTTATTATTTATGTGACAGCCCTGTTTTGTGGCGGCTTTTATGCGGAATATTAGTTGAATCTTTGACTTGTGATCTTTAGATCTAAAATTCTTTTTGTAAGTGAATCATTTTTGTTGTTATGTAATAACGTACCAAAATATATATATATATATATATGCGAATATAAAGAAAGTGGCTTTCTTTAATTCGCATGTTTAACGAATGTGGCATAATGCACTCGAGGAAATAATTAAACGAAAATAAATAAATCTACTCTTTACTTCATACTACATTCATTCATTTACTTCATGCAATGCGTCTTGTGTCTGGTACTGTAGCTCCCTTTATTTAGAGTTCCGTATCGAAAGAGCAAAAACGGAACTCTTTTACTAAGACTTCATTATACGTCTGTTTGCCCAACCGGGATAGCTTGACAGTTGAAATTATCACAGAACTGATGATGCATTTCTGTTGCCACTATAAAAACAGACTTAATTTCATTTTATTATTTGAACAAATAATAAAATTAAAATTAAAAGAAGAAAACAAAAGGCAGCTCGCCCTGCCCCCTTTTTATTTTCTTCTGTTTTGTATTTGGCAATTCAAAAATACTCTGTAGTTGGCCTACTAGAAATAAATGCTTAAATGATATAAACTCTTAGAAATCGTGTTCAATATCAAACTAGAACGAAGGTTCCCGGCGGCAAAAAATATCGAAACAAACTAAGGCCATAAGGTTTAGGTTTAGGTTTTAGGTTTAAGTCCATATATTGTCTTGGTCCAGAAGTTTGACAAGTTAATTTCCATTGCAAAAACATAAGAAATTATTACACGTTGCGAATTACCCTAGTTCTGTACAAATAACACCGAACTAAATGATGTTCTTTTATGAGATAAATTATTTATAATATTTGAAAATCGAACTCCCACGCCATGGCTCAAGAATTTCACAAACGCTTTATACCTGCACGCTCTAACGCTTCTTCACCCCTGATAAATCCTAGTTCAGCCAGCCTCGGAAAAGCGTTCGCAATTCAAACACTTCAAAACATCAAGGAATTTGTCAAAGGAAATATTGTTTTTTTTCCTGCAAAAAGGTTGAGGTCGTTTTTTGTTTTGTGCCAATGCAAAGCTGATAAAAAAATTGGCGGACACCAATGACGTATTATAAATAGACGCGTCATGCATGAACATCACGGCTGTCGAAAACAGCGTACATACTGTCGGTAGCTAGATAGCTACTTAGACGCACGAAGAAAGGGAAAGAAAATTAAACATCATCTACGGATTTTTTGTTGTTAGAGAGAGATAAATATATTTCTTTAATTCCGTTGTCATCTTCCGTGAACGGCACGTGACTTACTTCAGGCGCCAGCCGCCATTAGAAGGCATCGAAAAAAATTAAATAAAATAAATTTTACACATGAAATGATACTTTTCTATCTTTCACAGTTAAAGTATAGTTTTTACATGTCCTCAAAACACAGGACGGCATTTTTTTTTCGTTGTTTGAGGAAGTTATACACAAAAGTTATTTAAATGTCACGTACTACCGCGGCACTGGTTGGTACGCGACTAAATGAAAGTCCGGCAATTACCTTGCATTCATGTTGCCACTACAGAGCGCGGGCAACGTATCTATAGTTTTATATATCATTGGCGGACACTATCGAAATAGAACAAGCTGGTTGTGAAGTAAGTTGTGGTTGTAGGCGAAGCACAGTTTTGCTAGCCATAGAACAACTTAGTTAGTACAAATTATGTTAGAAGTTAAGTCTTATTATGTAGATTGGCTCATAGCAACACTGTAATAAAGAAATAATATGAAAGCACAACGCAAACGTAGGTAAAGATAAGAAAATGACCCATATTCCGAAAGATATAACAGTTACGAATACATAGATAAGTTTTAAATGAACAATATAATGTAAGCAATAGATTCTGAAAGTTTCATAACCCTAACTTATCTAGAAATACTAAATAAAGCCTAAAAACTATGAAACAGTAGTTAAATGTATGAAAGTTAGTTTGACAAGGTATCAGCTACTAATCATAACAAACCCTCTGATTGGCTAAAACTCGCCATTGTATTCTACATCCGGGTTCGTTGGGCGAGTCCATTGTGAAAGTAGGCCACAGGGGTGGTGAGCGGGGCACGCGGGGGGAGGCGCCGCCGGTTTTCGCCACAACGAGTGGGCAGCGAGCGGTGACAAATATTGGTTCCCCAGTAACTTGCACTTATGAGCAAGGGTATAAAAAGGGCGTGTTCGGGCGCTTTCAACACAGTCTTCTCACATCCTTCGTTCTCGTAACAAGTCGCTGTTACTCTGCTCCGCGATTTTCTAAAGTTATTATATATAGTTTGCGTTAAGTTGTGCCAGTTGTTTTGTAATTAATAAGTACTCTTGATTGTAAATTGTGTGACTCTGAATCCTGATATTGTATATAAATTTGTGGTGATGAATATAAGTGTGTAAATATTAAAATCAGTGTTGTTTTAATTTAAAGACCTCAAAAAGGGAACAAGCGTTGCCCCCGACCTACCCGATTTCATAGTTAGTGTCGCAGCGTCAGCGCAGTGGTAGTAGGTAAGACACAACTGTTTTACCTGCACCATCAAAGCAATGATGCAGCAAACGATGGTGCCCCCGCTAAGTTATTCCCTCAAAATTGGCGACACTCCATGTCACCCCCAGGGCACTAGAGCTACCGGGAAATTCAGGCTTTGCCAAAGAGTTTTTTTCTACAACGATACGCAATGTGAAAGTATTTAAAGTATATACAGCTTTAAAACTAGGGTGAATTGAAAAAAATGGGCCATTAATAGTTTATAATAAAAGTCTGAAAGTCAAACAATTCGAATGTTTGCCAACAGCGCTCCCTAATCAATGTCATTTAACCGCTAACCAAATATATTATATATTTATATATATATGTATTTATATATATATATATATTTATATATTATATATATATGTATATTTCGTCAGATTTTTTTTTGCAGATGGTTTTCCGGCAAACATGACACCTTGTCAAAAACACTGAAAGTAGCATTTAATCAGCCCAACGTGTCATTTGGAGGTGTAATTAAATTCTAACGATTTCAAGTACGAGTATATCGCATAAAATCAATGCCATTTTGAAATTTTCTCTTTCTAAATCTAAAATATTGGAATAATTTCGGAATCAGCTTATTAAGCATACTTATTTCCACTTTCTCTTCTTCTGTTACGCACTATGTTTAAAAAAAGATTTACAGCATATCTAGCCGATATGCTGTAAATCCTTTTTTTCTTTAGAAATAAGCATCGCCTTTGTACTATTTTCTGTTCCTTTCTTCTTTTCAATATTTAGTGTGTTATGTGTATAAAATATTAAACGATAATTAAATAAGAAAACCTATTATTTGGTTATTGATACACAAAATATCGAAAGCAAAATATTTTCCGATCAGCCGGTCAGCCACATACAAAATCAATATTGTAAGTTCGACGGTCGAGTCAACGAGTTTTGCCCTCGTGATGAATATTTCAGGGCAAGTACTTGGGATTACGGGTGGTCGGACACTTATCAAAATTTTTGGGCCGCGGGTACTCCCTGAGGATTATGCTGCCGGGTATGTGGGTAGTAGAATATTTTGTTGTTTAATTGTTTAGTTTCGGCACAAAGTTGTGTGGGCGGATTATCGGTTTTCCTTTCGATCCTATTAAGTTGTTTGGCGTTTGGTAGCCATATTTTACGACTTATGTATTCATACTTTTGTCGCTCCATGTTAAATATTGATATTCAGCTGGTATTCACCCATTACATACCAAGTTTCCTCTGTGCCACGGAAAGCACGTTAAGCTGTTGGTCCCGGCCGTCATGTAGGTCTTTGACAGTCGTTACAGGTACACAGTAACCCGAAAGTCTGGCAACCAGTCTTACTAAGGGGTATCGTATTACTCAGTACTAGCTGGAGTCAGATTGACAGTCGCTCCATATAAAATACTCGTATTCAGCTGCATTCGGTTAGACTGGAAGCCGACCCCAGCATAGTTGGGAAAAGGCTAGGCAGATGATGAGGGGCTTGTTTGATTCTTACTGCGTCAGGGGCGGCATCGGTTAGTCTAGTCGAGATTTGTGGATTTATAACGTCATTATTTAGTTAAGAATTGTAACGTTGCTTAGCCAAACTGTCCTGCAGTGCGTAAATAAATGATGTTCATTTTACGAATAGGTTTTAAAAACACTTTTACCCGTCACGTCATTCAGGGGGGTGAAACTTCCATACATTGGCTACAAACAAAATTTTCATAGATAGTGCTGCCATCTGCATGTTAAGGTACACCAACTTTTCAACTGTTATAACGAGAACAGCTATTTTAGACTACTTGCTAGTGAAGTAGATAGTCTAGCGGTGACAGCGGATGCCCTTGTGACTTATAGTTCACAAGTTCGAATCCTCAGAATTTCTTTATGCATTGTTCGGTTGATCAAGTTTGGGTACACAGTTTTAAAAACGAAAACCAGAGTTGCGCATCTATCGTGAATTATATAGTGTATTATCTATGACGTCATTTAGGGCGGTGTTTCGTGACTGACTACAGCCGAAACCAACTCGAAAATCATAGTTTCTTTTAAGGTCCACACTTGATCTTGGATAAATCACGAAGATAAAAACACAGTTCCCAACTGAATGTGATAGGAAAGGGTCCGCAATACCAAGGCCCTGGAACACAAAAGAGCTAAGAAGGAACATAGGTGGGTTTTAGTCAGTGAAATTCTGACACTATGGGGAAAAAGTGGGTTTTTTTATAAGTCTCATCAAACACCGCCTAACCTTAGATTGACGTATCCAGGTCCGATTTAAAGACGATCCCTTGTTTACTGACTGTCATTTTATAAAACGAATACGGGTATTTATCGCGAATTTAACTTTTTTTTTTAATTAAAGGTAAATTCGCGATAAATACCCGTATTCATATGTTTTATAATGTGTACTGATCGTGAAAGTTTAAAAAAGACAATGACTGTCATCTTCTAAGAAGCACTGTAACGTTTCGTTTTCCTGGAGAGGTTGCATTGTATAAAGTTTAAAGAAAATGGCAAGAGTAAATAATAGCAAGATGATTTAATAGACTAAGGAAGCCGAGGTAACGTGGTGATAAAGGTCCAGGTCTGAAGCTCGCAGTAGGCAGGAGCTTTTCAAGGCCGACAGCGTCCAAGCTCTCCGTAGTAGTGTAGCAGTGTAGTAGCAGCAGCCTTTCAAGGATATTAGGGCTGGCTTTTGTGAACTTAGCGATCACATCAAATAGTTCAGAGCACCCTCAAGCTTCTTACTCTCTCGAGGACCAAGGATAGACTGACTATTCAGGCTCGGCTTCCTGTCATCATGCAGTTATGAACTTTTATAGTGTTCTAGAACATAAAAGAATAAAATGGTACAAAAGACGTCTAGCATCAAACGTATACCACCTACAATTCCTAGTTACAGGAATAAATTAAAAAGAAAACTAGGCTTGTCATTGTCATTGTCATTATCTGACATCGCAAAAGTAAACAAAGATTTGAAAACACCAAAATGTACAGAAATGCTATAAATAATACTAATTAAAAAGCGGAAAAGGCATGCTAAGCCTCCGCATAAAAGCTATGAAGTTATTCGGAAAGGACATGTGATATTATTTTGGATTACAATAGTTAAAAACGTAAGTACAAAAACACAAACATTACAGCACCTCGATCAATTTGATTGCGATGCGATCTTGAGACCATAGTTCTTATGTACTGAGTAGTGGGCGTATTTATGTAGAAGATCTAAGAAATAGACAAGGCTTTAGACTTAGTATTGATCAACAACGACGCGTCGGTAAAATTTTATAGATTTTCTCAATGACTTTTTTTGTCCTGAAGTAGCTGTGATATCTAATGATTTTGTGTCCTTAGCGCAACAAGGATGTCGTGGCCATTGAGTTTGTTAGATTTTTTTTCTTTAAGGAGGTGGTATTTAAAATATTGCTCCCTTATTTGAATCAGATTTTGTTAACAACATAATGGGTTTGCATTTTTTTTTGCATCGAGCCCTAATCCTTATTTCTAAAATAAAAGTAGCCTAAATTACTATTATGACAGTATCTATCTGCCTGTAAAATTCCTTCAAAATCGGTCCAGCCGTAACGGGGATTAGCCGGAACAAACAGAAAAATAAACAGTGTTTTGTAAACATTTATATGCATTAATGAAAGCTACTATCAATTCGTATTAATTGCCTTAATAAGAGTCACACTTTGCACCACACAGGATATATTTAACAGCACGTTGGTACTGTTGCCCACGTAACATGACCACCGTAGACACGACAGAGAGTCTACAAATCTTTCGTTCATCTATCATTTTGTCGATTTAATGACAGATGAACAAAAGATTGATCGAGTCTCTCTTGTTTCTCATGCTAAGCGAGCTGGGCCTCGATTCTGCTATTACGATAGTGTCAGAATAGACGATCATTGAAGTCACAATGATCAAGTTCTGTCAAGTCTTGACAAGTTTGGTAATCTACTAATATAATGGCATCATTATGACTTCTCAATGAACAACCACTATGACCCCATTGAAGGAAATGTCATAGAATATTAATCTCGTACATGAAATCTGGCATGCATAAAGGTTCGCATTTAGTAGTAAATTTCGAAAACCATTTGTACGAATGGTTTTATAATAATGGCAATACGAAAATGCCAATATAACACAATTTTAAAACGAGACCATCGACCGACCATTGTGAATTTAGCAGATTACAAACTTGAAGCAAAATGACAATGGGATGAGAATGGAATCGTGTTGGAGTGACGAATTTATTAAAATAGCAGAATTGGGCCCCTGGTGGTTAGTCACATTTACGGCCATTCACAAAAACTTACAGTTCGGGGTCGGTAGGTTGTTATCTCTATCTGTTGGACATTTTGCTTACAGAGGAATAGAAACAAAATGTCACAGAAACACTTTCTTTTATTTTTTCTAAGAATCAAGTGACAGGTAAGTGACGCGGGTATTTCAAGCTAACTTTGTTTATTAAAACATCGATATCTGGGAGACGTGGAATATTAACTGACATAGGCTAGTTTCCACTATCAATAAATTGCAAATCTATTTAGTCCGTCAGTTAGAGTATTGGAAAATAATGGACACGTATTTTTTGTTTTAGTAAATCATCAATATTGACAAAGATAAAGCGTATCGTAACTCGGAAGTGGGGGCTCGTGACGTCACAGCGCACTAAAAATTATAGCACACCATGACGTATTGAGAATTTTAAAAGCATCGTATCTTCATCAATTTTGGTTCACCTACGTACCTAACAAAAGGAAAAATACGTGTCTAATATTTTTAGATAATCTTATTGACGGACTGGTTGGATTTTTTCAAGACACAAGCCTATTATACGTAGGTAAGTTATAGAAACCGGCCTAGAGATTTCAAGTGCCTTTTTTTCGCTTGTGCAGGTATAGTAACTGATGTACGATTGACCGTACGACACGGACATTAATTATCTTACTGCGAATTCGCAATGGCGAGCCATTTACAACAGACATGCTGTAATTTTTATTTCTATCCCTCTCTATCTCTTCATCTGTCCCTTTCTATCTTGTTTTTGTTGAAATCTTTCTGCTTTTTTCTGGTTTATGTGATTTTTTTGTCCGTAATAGCCATTTAAAAAGGACCCTTCGTTATCTGAACAACTGTTAACAAAAGCCGTAAAAATCTATGTATTCTTCAAATAAATTCTTATACTTTCAAAAACAAACATCTTTATTAATTTCCCCTTCAATTTCCGAATGTCAAGTTCTATAACTTACAAAATTATTAAGTATCGCTTAGACTAGACGCTTTTCCTCTTACTTTTAACGTTTGAAAAACCGTTTTGTTTACCGGTTTTTCCCGCTCATTTTCCCGGGTGATCAACAAGTGGCTACCCCGGATGGAGGTCTGTCTGGGTTCCGGGGGGGGGGGGGGGGGGGGGTTGTGAGGGTCGAAGAGGGGGTGCACCTCGTAGCTACGCAACTAAGCCTCCTGAGTAGGGTAGCTCCGATTTCACAAAGAATTTACGGTTATTTGATCTTGGTTCTAATGCAGTGGATTTTATTTGGTGTTAATTTTTTGATTATACGGAGAGTAGAAAAATATACCATGTTGTACAAAAACTCGGATAATTAAAAAAAAAACGCTCAACTTTATTTGCAGTTATCGGAACCGCATGCTGACTATAGCATGCGTTTCCGATAACTGCAAAAGGTTTGGCTCAATTAAAAAAATTACAACGTCTGTCGGCGTGAACTTACTTCAAAATGGCGTCCCTTATGTTTACGTTTCCTAATGTCAGATGCGTTCCAGTACCACAAAACATTAGACGACAGCGCCAAAATATAACCCGACCAAGTGAAATTGCTTGTTAGTTTCGTATAACAAGTACGAGTACGATAATTTCAGTTGATTGAATTTGGGAATATTTGTTGCTACGTAACTTGGTAGAAATTCTTTGTTTACAAAAATTATAGCTTCTCGTAGCGCGGACAGGTGTAAACAACCTCATCACGAAGCCGTCCACCAAGCATTTTGTACATCAAACTAAGTAAGTCTACGCCAAAATTATTGCTGGGAAAATATTTCTTAGGGTATTCAAAAATAAGGATTTTTAAATACCCTATGCAGTTACGAAGCAGAAAAAAAAAAGTAAATAGCTTGGTGTAGATTTTTGTTAATTTTAATTAGTGGTTAAGGAAACATCAACAACTGTAAAGCCAAAAAAAAATTATATATTTGATGGACTCACGTAGATCTTAAGTTACTAATAATAAGCTTAGTTTAATGTAGCGTGTCCAATGATGGAGCACGATCGTGGTTTTAATTTTTTCTAAATCAATCAAACAATAAATATAATGTAAATAAGAGCGCGGACCCCCACGTCTGCGGTAGAAAACTAATTTTAAAAAAAAACCCCTAAGAAATATTCAGATAAAAAACTTGTATTTCTAAAAACCTTATCCCGAAATCTCCGTAAGTAGATGTTTCATATGTATGGTCTAGGAGAAAAATAAATATTGCAATATCGTACCAGCAACGTCTCCATAACTAGAAGGTTCCCAGGTATTATGGTCCAATGCAAACAAAATATCACAATGACGGGGAAAACAAAAGTGCTTTTCGGCTTTGTTAAGAGTTGAATCACAAATCATCATCATTTGCCTAGCCTTTTCCCAACTACGTTGGGGTCGGGTTCCAGTCTAACCTGATGCAGCTGAATACCAGTATTTTACGTGGAGCGACTGCCTATCTGACCACCACAACCCAGTTAATACTGAGTAATACGTCGATACCCCTTGGTAAGACTGGTTGTCAGACTATTTGAGCCACTGACTACCTGTGACGACTGTCAATGATGGACAAATGACAGCCGGGACCAACAGCTTAACGTGCTTTCCGAGGCACGGAGGAAACTTGGTATGTAAGGGTGGTCACCCGTTCACAGACCAACCTAGGCCAGCATGGCTTAACGTAAAGATCGGCTTGAGCGGCTGTAATTATTTAGTCACAAGCTCCTTAAGGTGATATCCAAAATGATAGTAGATAAAACACAGGCACCCTACTCCAAGGCAACCAGTCGTAGTCACGTACTTATGTTGGATTTTATTGAAATCGTGTTTTCGTGTACCAAGGTTATTTTTTCTTGGAAGGACTTTCCAGTAAAATGGTCTGCAGGTAATTATTTTTTAGGTGAAACTGATGTTCATTTTCACAATCAGACGCCAGTTTATCAGATTTCTTCAAGGCGACTACATGAGCTAATCGCGAGTTCTATAATGCCTGAAAGTCATTATAGAAGATTCACTGCAATAAACAAAACCAGAACAAAAAACTATAGATGGCAAGTTACTACTGTGAATGTGCGGTTACATTAGTTTTCAAACCTAGAAGTTGTTTGCTAAAATATACTCTCAATCGATCTTAATACAAAACAACATCTTTTGTTTCGTTTTCATGCCTACCAGCGAAGATTGATCGGTCTGTAACGTATGTACTTACACACATTAAATTCGGGGATAAGCAACAAGTGCTAAACGGAATATATAGCGGCAAGTTACCAGCCTGCAAACCAAATTATAACTGCAAAAAAAACTTCGCGATGGTTTTCGTGGAACATCTTTATATCGGTGTTTCTTTATACAAAGTTTTCTTGAAATAATCCTATCCTGCGTCACCTACCCGTCACTTGAATCAGAAAAATCAAAGATAAGTTTATCTGTGACGTTTTGTTTCTAACCGTCTGTAAGAAAAATATCAAACAGACAGAGATAGCAACCTACCGAAACCGAACAGTAAGTTATTGAATTGGGCCGTGAATGCCTTTAAACAAACCACGACCTATATAATACCGCAGGATCGAATGGAAAGGCAAGAATTGTGTGAAAGTTCGTCACATATATCCATATTATATTATATTATATTATATTACATATTATATATTGCTTAAATTACATTACATAAAAATAAAACAGTAAAAAAACTGTGTCTGTACATTGAATATATACTATTTAAAAATAAATAATTGAGAGGGGTTTGGAAACAGTAATAGAGCACGAATCTATAACACAATATAGGAATGACGTTTTAGCAAAAGTTGTTCAATCTGATGAGCTTGAGAGGTGACTTATAAAAATCGAAGCTCTGAAACACCTGTTGTGGAACTCCAAGAGCCCAGCTACACCATAACCACATAAAAGAATGCCGTCTTAGCAAAAGTGGTTTAATCTGACGGGCATTTCCTGTTGACTAACAAAAATGAAAGATCTGGAACGTCTCGAATCGTCTCTTGCATCCTGTCCGCAGTGCCCCCGCTCCGCTTCTCTCCCTCTCTCCTCTCCTGTTAGAATTCAACATCAGCCGTTTCAGATCTTAGATTTTGACGACCCCGTTGTCGCTGGCATAAGCAACAGGATCCGCGTACGAAATCGCGGGCAGAAGCTAGTTTAAACATAAAATGATGACTGTAATCCCCGAAGGGTAAGCAGAGGTGTACACCCACATTTCACCAGTTATGTTAAATGGTAGTATATAGGGGCGAGCTCTTTGCCATCCAACGGGCACAAATCCAGACTCCGTGATTGTAGTTCTCATTTATTTACAATCACGGAGTGTTTATTGTCTATCTAGCGCACTGTAGTTCATATCGCTAAGTATAGTAATCGCTTGTACTTATCTTCTGAACAACCAAAGATCTCCCATACACACGCCAACTCCAAAGGATCTACTATGAAAATCAATACTCTATGCCTAATCATATTTAAAAATAGAACTGAAACGATTACATAGAGCAAAGTATAAGCATTACACAACAATGTGGTAGGCGAGACGACGTCGCTTGTGATTGGTCGACGGCGGCCATTACAGCCGTATAGGGAAAGCGCGCGGGTATCGTGTTACAGTGCGCTTACGCAGATTTCATAGGGTTGGTACGTCTAGTTTTTTGAGGATATTCGGTTTGGTTGGATGTTGCTGGTTACATAACTTCACCATAGGTTAAACATGAACGATTAAATTATAGAGAAAAGAGATTCGTTATTAATGTTTTTTTTTATCAGCTTACTAGTACTAAAGGTCTCTTAGCAAAACCTCGGACAGACGGACATGAAGAAACTATAAGGCGTATCGTGACGACAGATATTTGTGTATTTTCAAGTGTCGTGGCTTGTATATTTAAATGGAGGTGTTCACATATAGAACGACACGATAACTGTCTTCCATGACTTGCGCCAACTAAAAACCAATAATAAATTAATCGTCACGACCCCCGTCCCTGGCTCGTGCCAGCCCGCGTGGCTGAGCCTGTAGTCCAAATCCAGTCCCTAAATAATGACACCACTCAGATCCAGCCTGTCCCCTCGCTGTCCTCTTCCAGCGACGACGCCCTAAGCCGAGGCCCGTACCCCGCAGGGGGTGCCCTTAGCAGTAGTCGTATAGTTTGTAAGTTTTATGTCCTGGCTGGAGGCCTTACACTCAAGGCACCCACAGGATAGTCCGGTTAAGCAGACGACAACCTCTCTAGGTTGAAATGCGAGATGCCATTACGAAAAAAAAAACAACTACATGACATACTGGACCCAGGGCCGTGACAATAATCTCGCGACCGCGTCTCAACTAAATTCATCGTCGCACGAACACGATTCAATATTGTAAAAAAATGAGTTAGGCCACTATGGTTCTACTTTGTTTGTTCAAGTTGCAATAAAAAAATTAATTCGTTTAATCATTTCCGGACCTATTATTTACATAAACTTTGAAACTATTCCAACTGTTTCCTCAATAATCTTTTTTATCGTGTGGTCAGAGTTTTTATGCCCCCCATGGGGCTCGGACTTTATATGCCGTCGCGTGTCGCGAAATATATCTCTGGCATGCTGGTGTCTTCACGATGTTTTCCTTCACCGAAGCAAGTGAAAATTAAAGAATAAAGAACATAAATCTGAAAATTCAGAAAGAAGAAAGAAGTTTCCTCAATAAAAAAAAAAAACAGTCAAGATTTAAGACGCCTGCGGAGCATGTGTATTTCATACAGCCGGCCTCTTAAATCACTCAAAAAGGGTGTAAAAAGACTATTAATGAAGTCAAAAGGCACTTATTCTACCTGTCTTTGTTATCATCTTTTTGTTCTGGACCATACCTGGGAACCGTCTAATTACGGAGATATTGGGGTTCAAAGTTAACCCTTTACGCTGTACCGGTTTTTTTTTAAATACATGTTTTTAATGTAAGAACCAACTTCAAACACCTCCACGTCCCCCAAACTATTCAAATCATTCAGTTTAATTGTAAAACGTGATTTTTCACCCAAAAAAAAAAAGTATTTTTTTCCAGCAATACTTTTTGCGTAGTGTTACCTAGTTTGATGTACAGAATGCTTGGTTAATGGCTTCGTGTTGAGTTTGTTTGCACACCGTGTACTTATCCATACCCAGTACACGTGTTGTCATTAACAAAGTTTTCATCCGTGCGTCACACCCACAAACAAATTCAGGTTGCGTCACGTCGAATTTGAAATTAATATCGCACGTTTCACAAATTCACAACTTTTCTCGGCTGTTTACAATTTCGCAACACCCTCTTAAAACTTTTTGTAAGATTGCCGCAAAAGTATACAATTTCTAATTTGTTATTTGACTACGTCAATTTCCAACGTGCGTAGGTACTTGCGGATGGAGCAGCTGCAGGTTTTCTTAAGGAAAGGTTCTGTTTTTGATGGGTTGGTGTTTAAAACCAACCTTTTGGAGGAAAGAGGAGTTAAAATCAAAGTATTTATTTCATAGTAGGCCAGTTAGAGGCACTTTTAAATTGTCGAAACCAATACAATAATGAAATATAATAATGATTTGATTCTAAAGGCGAATGCTTTTGTTTTAGATATATTTGTTTTATGTATTATTAAAGAGACAATTATGAAAAAAAAGCCTCAACAAAACATAACAAGTTAGCATTAAATACGCGACACTATTCTTTTACCGAGAATCAATAATATGACACCTCACTAATTATAACCGGTGTTTATGTCGGAAACGGATCTCGGCTTCAGTAATTATTATTAATCAGGTTAAGAAAATAAATACATCCTTTTCATAATGATGTATTTCGCCTGTTATTGAGTATTGATTATTGTCATGTCTCATTGAACAACTAAGGTCCATGTTCACCAAAAAGATGACGGACGATTATTTAAAAACAGCTGTTTAAAACGCATTTTACAATGGGAACATGTCACATTGACAGCTGTTCTTAGATAACCAGACTGTTAGCTTCTCGGTGAACATGGACCTAAGAGCGTCGGGAATTCAATCTAAGATACTCGTAGTTACTCGTTATATCAAATTTCGGTCAGAAAACTATGGTGACTATGAGGGTGTGCTACCCTCTTAAACTAAACATGGTAGCTTGTGAAATTAAAAATTTCTTACGATTTTTGCATTAAAAACTGAATTCTTGTCGCGCTGATGGTTGGTCGCGTACGGTCGGTCGTGACGTCAGCGAGAACAAAATACGACCGTCGGTCGCCGCTGACGTCAACGTTCCAGTATAAACACAATGTTTACAACCCTTATACAACAAAAATCAAAAAAAAACAAAAATCAATAGGATCAAATAAACATACAGAAAGTTTCCGGCCAATGTCTTTTTCATCAAATGGTTATTTAATTATTTACTTACGTATATAATAAACCGCATGCTCGTACTAGGGCCAATGGTCACACCCACGCTGGGCCGCCGCCTAAATACTTGTTTCTCTAAAACTAGGCTGTAATTCAGACATATTGTTGATGAATGGATGGAATTGTGACTTAATCAAACAACAAAGCCTTTGTCAAAAGGGGTTGTAATCAAACACGGAAACGTCTTATATGTTTAACTGGAATAAAAGGCAATTAATTCGCACTTTTTTATACGATTGTGTCGGTTATTTACTTCAAGAGGCATATACTAAATGGGTAGCTCATTTTTTTGGTAATTTTATTGGTAATTATGTGTTCGAGCCGTTTGGGGTTGAAACACTAGGGCCATGGGGTCCGAGTGCCCATTTAGTATTTCAGGAAATCGCCAAGCGATTGGTCGACTCTTCACGTGACCAGAAGGTGGACCTATTTTTTGGCCAAAGAATCAGCATTGCCATCCAACGTGGCAATACTGCCAGGCTTCTGGGCAGCGATGTGGACGAATTTTTCGATGCCCTGTAACCCTTTTTGATACTTGTACAGTGCCGACCAAAAGTCGATAGGCAATCTCACAAAGCAATAGCTTGACGTTTAGTTTGACTTACGACCTTCTACTTTCAACAAAATAGATATTGTCAGCAACTAGTTGTAGTTCATAATTTCAATGGTAATATCTAAGACATGATAGCCTAGCGGTTGGGCCCGTCCAGAATTAAGAGTGAATCAGTAAGCCGTGAGTTCAAATCCCGCACAGTTACTTTTAGACTTTTTGTAAGTTTTTACTCTACAGAAATATTATATTCTTTAACTTGTTTGCTTTGTTCACACATTTCGTAAAGTTAAGGAGGTAGATAAAAAAATTAGTCAAGAATTTAGTTAGATTTCTGTGAGGTAGACATGAGTTTTATGAATATTTTAACTTGATCGGAATGAACTTTGTCGTTTGGTTGTAGCCATACATAATACACTATATAATGTGGTAGTTGATGGTCAGTGACGTGTGGTTTAATAGATAGCAGTATTGTTGTTGGTGTGATTCTTAAAATGCGGGCAAATATTAATATTAAGGCGAGGGCGACTATTATCGCGCCTTAATAGAACTGAATGTGAGTATTATAATTATTTATGAATTGTAACTTAAACATTAAAAATTAAAAGCGAATGGGTATTATAAATTGTCCATTTATTTGGTGACCTGTGGTTTACATAATTCGTTGTTTTTTTTCAATCTATCATGCAAGATAAATAATTAGTGTTTATTATTGAATTTATAAATGCAGAGTGAATTGTGAAGTGTTGATTTATAGCATCTGTATTACAGCTGCCTAACATATATTTTTTTTTGTTTTAGAGAAATGCAGTAAGTCTCTGGATCAAAAGGTATGAGGAAGAGGGGAGCTTTGCAAGTAGACAGCGAAGTGGAAGGTCGTCGCTTATTAGCGAAGCGCAGCGAAGCGCAGCGACAACATATCGTGGGCGAGTATGAAACCAATGGTTTCACACCTACTCGTACGACACACTCGGAGTCACCGCAAACTGTTCGCCATGCCCTCCACGCTGAAGGCTTGCATCACAGAAGATCAGCTAAAATGCCCTTCTTGACAGAAAGACATAAAGAAGAACGATTACGTTTCGCAGGGGAATATTTAGACTTTGACGGGATGACTACCATTTTTTCTGATGAAAAGACTTTTACATCAAGTCAAAAGGGTAGACTTCATTTATGGCGCAAGGATAACACTCGCTGGTCCGATAGAAATGTAATCCCTAATACAGACTCAGGTCGAATTATGGATGAATGAGTGCCCCCATAGAAAATCTATGGGGTTTGATAGTGCAAAGGTGGGATACACGAGATGAGAGGTGTATAACACAATTAACAACCCATTACATAAAGGTGTGGGAAAATTTAAGAAGAACCGAAATATGTTGAAACATTGTGGGGTCCATGCGCATACGTCTACTTGACTGCATTGAAAATAATGGGGGTTATACAAAATATTAATCCTAATGTTCACGTCTATAATAATATATATATTATAATATAATATAGAATAATTCCTAAATTGAGGTTTAGTTTCAATCTTCTATTCTTCAGGAAAATGAACACTTAAAATATAACCTCATTATGAGTTACATTTATTGTGACGTCACATAAAAAACATGTTCACGAAGTCTAAATTATGTATTAGTTTTTAGTAAGCTCTGTTGAATACCGATAGATAGAAGTGGGTATCAACAATTATATTTGTGTGATTAGAATATCCTTGTTATGTTAATAAAAAATGACTTCAAAGTGGGTATACAGATACACAAAAAAATCTTATGAACGGTTACAAGAGAACTTCTTATATCTAGGTAGGAATGTGACGTTACAAATCTCATAAAAGTTGTTAATTATATGGATAAATGAAACGAATAAAACAATTGTTGTTAGCTGTCAGCACGACTTTTTTTTCCACCTTCCAAGACCGAAAAAATATTACACAATCACATAAATAGTTATGATGGGTTATTAACTTATATTTAAATCCTTATAAAAATAAATAATGAGTATGAACCCATTTCAAAATAAATACCTAAGTAAATAGTTTTTGCATAAAATACAAATATTAATTAAAGTGGTTACAAAAAAAAAATAAAAAACCCATATTATGTAAACGGTATTTGAACTCAAGACACGTTGATCGTGAACCCACTGCTTAACCTAAACAGCTATCAACGCCTGGTAAATATGGTCGAAATTTAGCTATCGAATGCAAATACGATCATGCGTTTGCTGCGTGCATAACAAAAGAGACGGTAATATATTTCTTTATGTTTCGTGGAGAGCGACGCGACAACTTGCGACAGTAGGCGACTCTGTGGCTGTGGTGTGCGTAGGTACTGTATTGAGACAGCTTACACAATTACAGCCGCACGGACGCTCGCCCGTGCGTTCACAGCAATATGATCCTTAGCGTGCCTGTGCGCTTATGAACGCTTACTGTACATATTTTATTTCTATGTTTATACTGTAAATAATTATTACTTAAAATTCATTGATTTTAATCATCCATTGAGTTTGTAATCATCATATTCTTACCCTTGTTTCATGTTACTTGAGGTCTGTGCATCACGTTTTCTTCTTCCATTCTCCTCTATCAACCTACAAGCTATCTATATTTACTCCTTTTTCTATCATATAATTCTTCACACAATCCATTCATTGTTTCTTTGGTCCTTTTTCCAAGCCTTGCTTAGTGTGGCACTAGATGGCACTGTGTGTAATGTCCAGCCACATTTATTTTTATTTATCCTCTCCCCCTTCATCCATCAACATTTATATATTCTTTTAGTTTTCGCTACTCATGTTGCATAGGAATTGGTTTACGTTTTTAAAGTCAGCCGCCTGCTTGACACTAATCCTCTTTGGGAATGCTGTTGTTGCTAATTTATCCGTCACCATTTGGGAACCCAAGGTGCTTCATAGTAGCCGACAAACTGTCCTGCAGTTTGGCAGAAGATTTGTAAAATACTCTTATGTAGCTTTTTGTTGTAATAAATAAATAATAAAAAGAAAGTATGCACTGGGTCTTCAGCTCTTCGATTATAAAGGAATAAAAACAATGTATTTATAATTATAATTCCGGATTTACAATTTATAATCTAGGAACTCAAATCTATATATATAAAAGAAAGTCGTGTTAGTTACACCATTTATAACTCAAGAACGGCTGAACCGATTTGGCTGAAAATTGGTGGGGAGGTAGCTTAGAACCAGGAGAAGGACATAGGATACTTTTTTTTTTTTTTTAAATTATTTTCGTCGGTATGTAGTGGGTAGGTAGGGGTAGGTAGTGCGTAGTAGTAGGTAGGTAGGTAGTAGTAGGTAGGTAGTAGTAGGTAGGTAGTAGTAGGTAGGTAGTAGTAGGTAGGTAGTAGTAGGTAGGTAGTAGTAGGTAGGTAGTAGTAGGTAGGTAGTAGTAGGTAGGTAGTAGTAGGTAGGTAGTAGTAGCTAGGTAGTAGGTAGTAGTAGGTAGTAGTAGGTAGTAGTAGGTAGTAGTAGGTAGTAGTAGGTAGTAGTAGGTAGTAGTAGGTAGTAGTAGGTAGGTAGTAGGTAGTAGTAGGTAGGTAGTACTTTTGACGCAGACGAAGTTGCGTGGGTCAGCTAGTACTCTATAAAATCATTTATCTATTAAGATTTTTGTAAGAATACGATGTTTCCAGCAATATTTTCGCACAATGTTACCTACTGAGTTTAATGTACATCAGATTGATGGTTCATTCATTTACACCTTGTGCGGAAAACTTTGATTGCGTGACGTCAGGATGGTACGTAGTTCCAATGTGGCGCTGTAGATGAAGCCACATACAAAAAAATACTAAAATGTTTTCAAAAGTTTCAAAATGTTACGTCCGAATAGAAAAACCATTAATGAATGTACCGACAACTGTTGAATCTGACAAAAAAACTTGGAACCAGTCCAAACACAATCTAGATTTCTAGAATGACTTAGGTCATAAGTTTAAATCATTTCCTAGGCTTAAAAAAACATCTCAGTCTATCTGAAATTGCTTCAATTATCTTTGTCCTTCAGAATAATGTGTGGAAACCTCGATGGACTCAACTATATGATACGAGCCAAGTCACTACAGAGCGTTGAGAAAAAACAAATGCACCGCGGCTGCCGTGTAAACAAACATGCGCGGGCGCAGCGTTGAGGAGGTGGCGCAGATGGTGGAGTAGGTAGAAAAGGCATTTGGTGTTTAGTGCGGTGATACGGCGAATGGTGACATAGTAATAATGGTGTCTATTCCTTACTGAGAAAGCTTGTAAAATAAAAATCAAAATCATCATCAAAATCGGTTCACCCAGTCGAAAGTTCTGAGGAACAAACACCTACAAAAAAAAATACAGTCGAATTGAATACCTCCCGTTTTTGTAAGTCGGTTGAATACGCGGCTGCTCCTCAACCCGTGGAGAAAAACATCGTGATAAAAAAAACCGGAATATTCTAGAAACAAAAACACAATCACAGTGCCGACTCAGTTTCATAAATATGAAGCTATTGTATGAATGTTTTTTATAGGGCAGATGGCAATAATAAAAAATATGTTACTGTAAAATCCTAAGATTTTCCAACACTAAATGGTAGTAGCCCAATTATTCTGTGATCATCGTTAATTTCTTTCTTTCTTATACCACCATACACTCCTCGGAAAACTTAAATCCTGAATCTAATAGAATTCCAGAGCGAGCGGATCCACTAGTCAAAAAAAGAAGAATATCAATGAACTGTCGCGTCTATAACTCATTCTATGTCGAAACGTGAGCCAAACGGTGTTGGAGGGCGGGCGGCGAGGGGTGCGGGCCGGGGGGGTACGAGGCGCCCCGTATATGGTGTGCGTTGGCGCAGTTACTATACAGTGGAGAGCAAAAATTTGTCTCATTGATATTTTTTTAGATTTATTGTTGAATACAAGATTTTTTTGTAATGAGGTACTCGTAGCATTTCAACATTATTGACCTAAAACGTTCCCACTGCTGGGAAACAGAGCCTTTGTGGAAAGAAGAGGATAATTCCGACTTCTAAGTCACAGCGCTTTAGGAGTCAGAGTATAATTACTGCAACCTATTAATAAAACTAAGAATCATGTAAGGCTTTACACGATTCTTAGTTTTATAAAACTGTAATGTGATGACTTTTAGTGAAATAAAGAATATATTGATTTAATTGGTTGATTTTTATCAAACTTTTGTGTCTAAAGTATTATGAATATGGCTTGGAAATTGAAAGACTAAGGCCCGTATTACAGAACATCGCTCAAAACTCAAGCGTTGCTTAAAACTAGTTTCAACCAACAAATGGCTTGAATCTAGTTTTAAGTAATGCTTGAGTATTGAGCGATGTTCTGTAATACGGGCCTAAATGAATTAAATCAAAAAACATTAACCAAGACCTTTGCTGCAAACATCACAGCTATTTAAAAGCGATATGACTCGCCTTTGCTTTGACAGCGATCGTGATTCCTTTCAGGAAATACAAACACCATTTTTTACATTACGAATCTGACTATTCTCCCTGACTGTACCCCGGGGCGCCGGCTGTTGTCGGGT
Organism: Xestia c-nigrum; assembly: GCA_916618015.1. NCBI lineage: Eukaryota > Metazoa > Arthropoda > Insecta > Lepidoptera > Noctuidae > Xestia > Xestia c-nigrum. The sequence continues at coordinate 21,706,185 of OU745245.1, read as the reverse complement.
GTTGCGCGTGCGACGACGCCCCGCCCACTTGTCTTTGTGTGCGTGTCTATGACGCCGTTAAGTCTTTCACACTCGCACCGGACTCATTCCTTCAGCTACCAGCACTCTGACACCACTGAAATTCAATACAGTTTTTCCTGCTAAAGGTTTTAAGCAAATGTAGTTGTTTAAGTGATTTGGAAAAAAAAAATGAATTTGTTTATGCTTTTCAATATACAAAAAACCAAAACATCTAAGAAAAAATATGAATTTTAAAAATAATTTAAGGGATTCTGTAAAACACACTTCCGACAAAAAATACATTTTTCTTCACAGTCTGTATCTTTAAATTAAATAACAAACCAAGTTCTTAGATCATCAACAATTCCAACATCCAATTATTCAACTATGCGTCCGATTCCCCTAAAACACAATTCATTTCTCGAATCGTCGCTTCTGTGGATGAATCACCAGAATGTATCTGTAATGTAAATGAATCTGTAATGTAATCAGAATGTATCTGTAATTTAATGTAAATGTAGACTCCAACCAAAATCATAAAAAATGCACTTAAGTCTGACTAACACCTGTATATCCTCCCCTAGACAAATATGTAAAACTAGCGACGTCTCGCGGTTTCACCCGCAAAGTTCCCGGCGTTCCCGTTGTAGTACGGAGATAAAATATACCCTATGTTACTCGCTGATACTGTAGCTATCCATTGCTAAAATAATTTTTCAAATCGGTGTAGTAGTTTTTAAGTTTATTCGTTACATACAAAAATACAAATCTTTCTTCTTCAAAAGATTCGTTTATACAAACTTCGACTTGCAATCATTTGTAACAGCTAACATAGTATTGGCTAGACACTCAGGCCTTCCTGTCATGACCTAGATAAATGGGTAGTTAACCTGGCACTATGATTGAATTCACAGAAACGTAGCTCATTTATTTTCATTATTGTTCGGAGAATTTTTTGACAGCTGTCAATGGCTGGATAGGTGTCAAAAAGGGCATCCTAAGTACGTTAGATTGCAGAGGTCAGACTTTACCAACCAAAAGTTGGTTGTTTATGACAGTAGCTTTTATTCTCCCCTTTGAGACCTTTGGCCATTCGACCATTTCATACCTTACATACCTATCTGACCTACACAACCCAGTACTGGTAGGGTTGTGGAAGTCAAAACCGGCTTCATGTGAAATACAGGTAATCAGCTGCATCCGGTACTTTACAAAGGTTCCCATAGAATCTCTATATTTATTTAATTGTGCCACTTGCCACCTTTTAATGAGAACCCATTCAAAGTCTCCCGTTTTCTTTCCATTGATCTTTGATTGGGATTATGCACTTAGTTTTCAATGCTTTAAAGTTCTTTATCTATTGAGAAATAACTCTCTTCATATAGCTAGTAGTAAATGTTAGAAGAGGTCTCACCCCTTCTGGATTGAAGACCTCTTCGCTTTGACTTCTACTTCTTCGATCACAAAATAATTGAATCGATGACGATATGCCCCGTTTAAACGAAGTCTAATTTTAAACCAAGACCAACCACATCATTGGCTAACCCAACATCCTACCTTTCCATATAAAGCGATGAAATAAAAATCATAACCTAATTAGTTTGACCGGTGGCCGGGAGTACTAGTAGGAAGACTTGAGGCGAGTATATAGGTCGAGTTACTGGCCCGTTGCCAAGGAATTAGTCACCCAGTGTGTAGCCAACGCATGACGATAGCGTTAAAGGTTACTCTGATACGTGAGACGCGGGTTTTTGGGATTATGATGTGAGTCTTGTTCCAGTGGTCTGAATGGGCCATCATTTTCTTGTCATTTAAATACGTACCTTCTGTTATAGACCAGCATGATTCTTATTGCATTGAATGACATTGTTGGGACAATGCTGTTGGTAAACATTATATTGAAAAATAGCGGTGATAGCCGAGTGATGTCACCATCGGAATGTCAAATCATAGATCTCGGGTTCGAACCCAGAGTATGCACCACTGCTTTTTCAGATTCATGAGCGTATTATATTATTATCACTTGCTTTGGCGAAGGAAAACATCGTGAGGAAACCAGCATGCCTGAGATATATTTCTTGACGAAGAAAGAAGATTCAAAAGCAAGATGGCAACAGTAACGCTACTTCCGAATATGCCTACGCGCCAAAAAAAAACTTACTATAATAAGTACTATAATTGCATGATTGTTTCATTTTATTTGAGTGATTTTTTTTTATTAATATAATATTAGTCATGATACCACGGAAAACCTATTCAGCTTCTTTATCTGAAAAAAGGAGACAGTTTTTTCAAGAAACAAAGATCATGTTCCAGCAAATTGAGTGAGTCTTATAAAACTACAGAAAACTGTTGATTTTTTCCTTGAAAGAGAACTAACAACGTTTCTGCAAAGTTTTCAGTAAATACGTTGATACTGATGATACTGAGCCACTTATGCCTGCTCTGCAAGTTTTATACGACGAGAATAATATCAAGATTTCTTTACTGAAAAAAAATGTGGGTTTGCTATTAAGTAGGTATACCTCTGCCCAACCGTTTGGGGATTTCAGGTGTGATATTATATGTATTATATATTTTTATTTTGCCTATATTGTACTAGCCTTCCACTCTTCTTTACGTGTGGTTTTCTCTGACGAATCTCTCATAAACGCCTCTAGGTCGTCATGTCAGCGTTTTTTGGACCTCCTCGGCGACTCCACGCCCGTCTTCACTACTGGACGAGTCTGCCCCATCAGTACGGATGCATTCGACAGACATGGCTCTCCCAATTCCACTTCAACTCAGCAATATTTTCCCACATCAGCGATTCCAGTTTGATACTTTTAATGTAATCTGTCTCTCTCTTATCTTATTATATATTATACTCGTATACATAAACAAATAAATTAACCAAACGACATTGAAAACTGCATCAAAAGCTGCATTGTTTAGAAAAAGTGACCACTTTGTCCACACATACAGATACAAAAAGCAACTTAATAGGTACTTGCATAACCTCAACTAATGAGCATTCCACATAAATTCTAGAGAAACAAATAAAATAATAAAATTAGTAGTACCTAGTACATGAAGCGGACAAATTGAAATTAAATTAACTTATGTAAATCAACATGAATAGTAGTTCATTAAGAGTCTATGGTAACACTAATGTATTCAGAATAATTTACGTGTTTGTCTAGTGCCCTAGGCAAACAGCTAATAACATGTTTTGCCACGGGTTACAATCCAATATACGTACTTAAATAACTGTGTTTTTGTTACACCTACACAACCAGGGTGTAAACAGACTCTTCAAGAAGTTGTTAACCAAGCATTCTGTACATGAAACTTATTAAACCTAGGCAAAAATTATTGCTGTCAAATTACTTTTTTTTTGGTGATAAATCAAGTGCAAGTGCGCTGATAAATGGATTAAATAATACGGGGGTCGTGAAGGTGTTTAAAAATCTTACATTAAAAACATGAAATTAAAATAAAAAACTTTTGGAATCGTTGAAACTTTGACCCCCAATATGGGAGATATTGAGGGTCAAAGTTCCAACTTTTAACTGCAACTTTTAATTAAGTAACAAGAAGGTTCCCAGATTTGGTCCAGAACAAAAAAAAGATCGCAAAGAAAGAAGAAGAAGAAGGAAAACAAGTAACTTTCGGCTTCGTTAATAGGTTTTATTCACCCTTTATAAAAATAATAGAGACGCTGTAAAATTTAATGCCAGTAGCTAACTTAAAACATGCTGGGACCACAACACTATGAAGAATAGCCCACTTACATATTACAGTCAGGACTTAATTGTAGCTACATGGTCCATTCACCAAACAGATTGCCCTAAGATTGCTCTTAAAACCTATAAAGTAGTGTAAAATATTGAATGAGGTCAGTGAATGACTGGTGTACGTCTCTCATTGGCTGCGTTACGTTTTCCGCGAGTGATCGGCTAAATATTTACCACGTGGTATTTACTATGAATGGTTCAATTCTTCGATTTGGAAGCTGGAGGTAAATATAATTTTTTTGGCTTCGGTAGGAAGTTCAGTATCAATCGGGTTTTGTGAAGCTATTTAAGATAAAGTCATCTTGTTGGAATAAATTAGTATATGTGTAATTTTAAAATAACTGCTGTTTACTAAATGCATGTGAAAGTATATACGGTTGGTACTTACAACAAAATATCTTTTTAATTTTGGTCTGTCTGTGTGATTCGTTCCGCCTAATCTCCAAAACAGCCGGACCGATTGTGACGGGAATTTTACAGGCAGATAGCAGCAGACAAAGTATTAGTGTTCTGTGAAATTCAAATTGAAACTTTTGAAATTGGTAACACAAACCGATAAAAAAAAAATTAAAACAAATTCACGCGGATGAAGGTCTGGGAGGGCAGCTATTAACAAATAATATGGATGAGTTGTGTGTGAATAAATTATTGATGGAACGGAAGACCGACAAAAAGACTGGATAGATTGTGTGAGACAAAATATGAAAGGGAACGGAGTAAATGACAGCTTAATAGTTGCTAGGAGACAGTGGAAGAAAAAAACGTGTTGCATCCATCCTAACAACATTAGACAAATACAGTGAAATGATAATTGAAGGATAGGTTTTCACATTATCTTAATATCAAATCTAAAAAGCATACAAAAAGGCAGGCCCTTTTGTAAAAAACATAGAAAGGACGGGGCACGGGCGCTACCGGGCGCGAGCGGACTAGGGACGGGCGAGAACGGTGGTGCGAGTGTAGTGGAGCGCGGGTGGCGGGAATCGTGCGGCACACGCATCGCTCGTCGTCTCTCGTGGCACTTGGCGTTACGTCCGCGTCCCGCCTGTGCCTCGTCTTTTCTGAGTGCTAAAAAATCGCGACGGTATGGGCGCCCCGTCTGTGCCATGTCCGCGCCTCATCCTCGTCTTACGTCTTTTCTGTGTGCCCAGTGCTTAATGAGTGAATGACCAATATTTTATCGTAAACTAATTGGAATAGTTTAGAAGCATGCAAAGGGTGACAGGGTGGTACCCAAGGGAAGGCAAAAGGAAAAGAGGCCGACCACAGAAAAGATGGGACGATGACGTCAGACAAGTGGCGGGAGTCACATGGAACAGAGTGGCTCAAGAAAGAAAAGAATGGAAAAGGTTGGAGGAGGCCTTTGCCGACAGGCAAACAGATCTAGGAAAGATAACCAAACAACAAATATTATTTTAAAACTACTCATATATCTACTAGGTTTAAGATTTAAATATTTATATAAGTTTCAAAATTCATTGTACTAAGTGATCGGAATAAAAGGCTATTTTATTATTATTATTAAAAGCATGCTGTTCTTATAGAGATTGCATCCCTAACAGTCGAAGGAACACACGCAAAACCAAATGACGCCTTCTCTTTTATCTCTCATCCCAAAACTCACCTTATTGATTTTCACGAAACTGATGTAACCTTGGCAAAAACGAAGACAAGCTTCATAAAGAAGAAACTTCGACAAAGAAATTTAAGTAAACAAGTTTCCAGTTCGAGAGTGAAATTAAATCAATAAACTAACGAACTGAAGGAAGTACACAGACAAGTCTTCGAAGAAAGTATCGAAGGTAATATAAATGTGCTAAGGATATAATTTTATCTAGGATACAGAGAGGATGTAAAATAATAACCACCCATAAAAGCACGTTAAGCAGTTGGTTGACAGTCGTTATACTCGTATTTCACAATATAACGGTTTCACTTAGTTAGATTATAATCTACCGAAAAATAATGCGTAACATTGTAAGCAGTATGTTCGTTTGACAATCTTTCGAGAGTTTACAATCTCTCTTGTTATATTACAATCTAACGGTTTTTACAATCTGACGCTGACTTATATATTACTGTCTGTGGAATTCACTGCTGCCTTCTCTGATTACCGATCATTATAATCTAGATCTCTTTAAAGATCGAGTGAATCGGTTTTTCTTCTAGACAAGCATGTTCCTCCCTAGGCCATGACATCGCTTCACGAGGCGAGTTGTGGCCAAACGCAACCCAAAACCAATTAATATGTGTCCATAATATTAATTAAGATTGATTTAAAATGTAAACGATTTTTCAGGTAGCTCAAAGGTTTAGTGCTAGCACTTCCTTGGGCAAACCCATTTTACCCCTTTCACAATATGCTCTACTTTTCACTGTTTACCGAGCAAACGCAAAAGTACTAAAAGTCAATGAAAATGAAGGAATCAGGCCACCATATTACACATGGTGCTGAACACACAAACACCATGGATGGCCAGAGTTTACAAAACACGTCAGAATTGAATTGACTAGTAATTTATCACCATCAAATGGTTTGGACTGTTTATAAACAACATCCAAACACTGTTTTCAATGTTTTGTTTGCGTAAACACCTTTTGTATTTTGACTTTGACCTGTTTTGTAATGGTACCTGTAATCTTAGAAACGGTTCCAAATGAATTACGACCTAACTTACCACCCTTCATCATTTCAAAATCAAAATCAAAGAATTTATTTCAAGTAAACCTTTTTTGCAAAAAAAAAAAAATCAAACAAAGGTCCTTCTGATGCTCAAGTTATTTTTCACTTTTTTGTGTATTATGAAGTCGGTTTTTTTTTGCGAAAAGGTTTTTATTTTTCACTTTGTAATGGTTCACTTGTGATATGTAATGAATTGGTGTAAACAATAGACAGACATGAGATTTCAGCAATCCCAGTTCATTGGTTGTCGTTTATTGAGGAGTTCCGTTGCCTATCTCCAAAGTTCTTCATCAGATCTTCACAAAATTGAAATCGCTTCAAGTGTCCCTATAACATTTGAAGAGTTCTATCTTTATTTCTCCAGGAACCTGCCTGGAAAGTATACCCTTTATAACAACAAAAAAAAATCCAAATCGGTCAAGCCATCTTCGAGTAATCGGGGAACATAAATAAAAAAATGGTTCCGATGAATTGAGAACCTCCTACTGTTTGAAGTCGGTTAAAATTGATCTTTGAACCGACTGCAATAACAGTAGCCGATAGGCTGATTATATGCTTTACTAGGTTATGCGCGTGACTTCGCCTTTGCCGAGTTCGGTAATTTGTTAATCCTGTTTATCCTCACAAACTTTCGTAACTTTATAACAGTACTAGCTGACCCACGCAACTTCGTCTGCGTCACATAAGAGAGAAAAACGAAAGAAAAAAAAACCCGTTTTTGCAACATTTTCCATTCCTGCTCCGCTCCTAATAATTATAGCGTGATTTTATGTAACCTAAAGCCTTCCTCGATAATTGGACTATCCAACACTTAAAGAATTTTTCAATTCGAGCCGGTAGTTCCTGAGATTAGCGCGTTCAACCAAACGAACAAACAAACCAACAAACTCTTCTGCTTTATAATATTAGTATAGATTATATATTTTATTATATATAGATAGTATAGATTGTTGCTGCCAGATTAGATGACAATTGCGGTTTTTGACTGGTGGGTCATCCACCATGGAACCATGGGAACCATTGTATCGTTTTTTATTGGAAAAGATACTTAAAGTACTTACGGGATTATATCCGTGTTTTTCCTGTATTTTTACGAGCACCCAACGAAGTGTAGTGAAAAACCGTGAAAATCTAAAACAGTGCATTGGAAAAGATGTTGAAGATAGTTGACGATTCGAGACTAAAACAGGCTTATTTTTGGTTTTCATAGTTAAGAACTTTAATAAATTTTGGTGAACATGAAAATCGATACATGTTTCATTTGTTTTGGTTTGTGCAAGGAAATATTACAACACGAATGATACAACACTTTATCACAACACGAATTTATCTCGTCTGCTCGACGTCCGTACGTCACCAGCCTCCAGCCACCGCCAGCAGAATATCAGCGTCAGGTGCATGCCTGACACATGCTGAGCTGGACTCCCATTTGGTGTAACCTTGAGACGCACACCGCACCTTGCATACCCTCTTTTTTATTTTTTTATTAGAAGTCAGTCATGGTGTTTACTATACTTATTTTGTAAATATGTTTTTCTTTTGTTTTAAGTGAACTGTTTCATTTAAATGCAATGGTCTGATCATTTCCCACTGATTATTGATTGTAACTTAGATCTAGTGACGGGTGAACAATTACCAATCTGTGCGCCGGTGTTTAATAAGGTTGTTTGGGGTGATCGTACAGCTGAGCAAGTGCAGTTGTATAGTAAATTATGTCGCGCTCAACTACGTGAAATCGATTTTCCAGAGGAAATGAGCCGTTGTTGCGATGGAATATGCTCCAATGCTGATCATAAGTTATTGTTAAAAAATATGTATTTAAGACTGGTCACTATATTGTCTGATGCAGCAACAGCGTCATGCAAAAGGGTGAAAGCACGAAGGAGGGGTGGTTATGTTGCGGGGTGGAACAAATATGTTGCTAGTTACCATAGGGAGGCCCGGTTGAGGTTTTTGGCCTGGGTTGAACAAGGCAAACCTAACAATGGTCAGACATATATTGACATGAAAGAAAGTAGGAAATTGTTCAAGCAAAGGTTGAAAACCCGCCAGAATAGGCAAGAACAAATCAAAATGGATGCACTTGCTTCTCATCATTTTGCCAACAATTTCCCACAGTTTTGGAAAGAGACAGGAAATATGAGCCAAAAACCTGGCCTTCCTGTGAGTATAAATGGTATTAGTGATCATCACTTTTGATTGCTAATATGTTTAGTGAGCACTTCAAAGTGATACCGCGGCATAGTACAGACATGTTGCGGTCGCCCGTTGCTGGGCCCATCAGCCAGAATAGAGATGTCAGATTTACAGCGAAAGATGTTAAGAAAGTTATTAACGGTATGCGCAGAGGCAAATCCCCTGGTTTTGATGGTCTCAGCATCGAGCATCTGAAGCATGCTGGAGTCCACCTGCCGCGAGTCCTATCGTTGTTTTATAATCTCTGCCTTTGTCACGGTTACTTGCCAGAGGAACTTACTAAAACTATAGTAGTTCCAATTATTAAGAATAGAACTGGGGACATTTCGGATAGGAGTAACTATCGTCCCATTTCGCTTGCGACCATAATGGCCAAAGTGTTGGATAGCCTGCTTAATGTCATTCTTGTCAAGCACATTAAACTGCACGACGCCCAGTTCGGTTTCCGGAAGGGGCTTTCCACTGAAAGTGCCATATTATGTCTTAAGCAGGCTGTACGGTACTACACGGACAGGAAGACGCCGGTATACGCTTGGTTCTTGGACTTGTCTAAAGCATTTGACACCGTTCAGTATGATAAGCTTTGGGACAAGCTGGGGGGGGCGGGAGTGCCGGTAGAAGTCATTTCTCTTTTGCAGGATTGGTATCATCGACAGCGGAACCAGGTGAGATGGGCGGGAGCCTTGTCCGAGCCATATGGCTTAGAGTGCGGCGTTAGGAAGGGTGGACTGACCTCTCCTTTGTTATTTAACCTGTTCGTAAATGACCTTATCGGTGAGCTCAGCAGCACTCATACCGGTTGTCATATTGATAGTATATGCGTCAATAATTTTAGCTATGCGGACGATATGGTGCTGCTGGGACCATCGGTGGGTGCTATTCGTATGTTGTTAGCAATATGTGAGAATTATGCGGTGGAACATGGACTAACGTATAACGTAGCAAAAAGCAAGGTTCTACTTTTTAGGGGTAAATCTAGTGTTCCCATGCCAGTTTGTGTTCCACCAATTAAATTATATGGTGAGGAACTGCAGAGAGTGACCAGTTTTAGGTATTTGGGGCACATTGTGACGGAGGATTTGTCCGATGACGCGGATCTAGAGAGGGAGCGCAGGGCTTTGGCAGTCCGAGGGAACATGATTGCCCGTAGATTCGCTCGCTGCTCCATTCCAGTTAAAATTACTTTGTTTAAGGCATATTGTCAATCGTTCTACGCGAGCAGTCTATGGGTAAATCATACCCGTCGGTCTGCTAGTGTCCTGCGCGTTCAATATAACAACATCTTTAGAATGCTGATGCGGCTGCCTCCCTATTGCAGTGCGTCGCTAATGTTTGCTGAAGCTCGAACGGATGGCTACCCAGCCATAATTCGAAAGAAGGTTGCTTCATTATTAAGACGAGTGAGAGACAGTAGCAATAGCATCCTCAGGATGATTGCTTCCCGCGCAGACTGTCCGATCCAACATAAGTGGATGTGTATATCTACTGGACAAGACTGATTAGTTATATTATTTTATTTTATTGTTATGTGTTGTGTGTGATTGTATAATTTCTTTATTTTGATTGATTGACATAGGATATCTAATTTTGACATTGATTTTTTAATATTTTCAAATGTTATTGTATTACTTTCCTTTGTTTATGCTATTACTTGATTTATTTTATTGATTTATTTTTTTTATTAATTGATTTTTACTGTTTTTATTTTTTTTGTATTTTTGTATTATTTGTGGTCTGGCTATTTCATTACTATGTTGCTATATGGATTGGAAATTATCTGAAATAAACGGATTATCATTATTATCTCCTTTATTTATTTATCATCTTATTTTGTACATTTTTAAATATTTCTTAAAAATCATATATTAAAACATTTAAAAATATAAAAAATAGGGATCCGCCGGTGTCGAGAGCAGGGTCCAAGTCACCGGTGGTTAGGGCTGCAGAGACAGGAACCTCCTCACAATGCGAGCCGTATCGAGGAGTACTGCCTTCTGTATCAGGCCCTTGATCCAACCGCCTAAAGAAAGCTTCGACAGATGTTCGTCGAGGCTCTTGGCTATCAAGCCATTGGCCGACACGACAATCGGCACAATGATAACCGAGTCCATATTCCACATGTCGCGAACCTCGTGCGCCAAGTCGAGATATTTTATTTGTTTCTCTTTCTCAGCTTTCACGAGGTTCTCGTCATGCGGAATGGTAACATCGATTATCATTACGCGGCGCGCTGATCGGTCTATCACCACTATGTCAGGGTTATTGGCGACAATAGTCCTGTCAGTGATGATAGACTGATCCCAGTACAACGTAACATGGTCTTTCACGAGAACTGGGTCGGGCACATACTTGTAGTACGGTACCTCTAATTCCACAAGATTAAATTTCAAAGCAAGTTGCTGGTGAATAATCCTGGCTACTTGATTGTGCCTGTGCAAATACTCGCCGTTAGCCAGACGAGAACAACCAGAAATAATATGTCTGATGGACTCACCCGGAAGGTGACATGCCCGACACACGTCAACCGTCCCGTCCTTCATAATATATTTCCGGTAGTTGTTCGTCAACATAACTTCGTCCATAATCGCACAGACAAAACCTTCAGTTTCCCCAAAAAGGTCACCAAAACGTAGCCAGGATACGGACGCTAGGAAATCTACATCGGGCCCATGAAGAGCCCGGTAGAAGCGCCCGTGAAGCTCCTTGCCCTGCCATTCTTTCATGCGGTCATCGGTAGTAAGTACCACAGGTTTGCGCCAGTTCTCTTTAGCCATGGACAACGGGGTGAGTCCCTTGTCCACTGCGGCCACATCTCGGTGCATACCCACGTCGGCTTTTAGAAAATATTCTCTGAGGCTGCACACCTCGCGGTTGTGGAGGGTCTTCGCATTTAAAAAGCCTCGACCCCCGCACTTCCGCGGGATGTACAGTCTCATCACTGACGATCGTGGGTGATGCATCCGGTTTTCGGTCAGCAGTGTACGAACTCTTCTATCCAAGGCGTCGAGTTCGGTCTGTGTCCATTTGAGTATGCCGAAAGAGTACATTAAAACCGGCATGACCCAACCGTTGAAGGCGCGCACCTTGTTCCCACCTGAAAGAAGGCTATTTAATACCTTCTTTAGGCGGCCGAAGAAGCGCTCCCTCAACGATTGTTTCATGTCAGTTACGTTAATGCCTAACGCTTCCGACATACCCAAATATTTATAGCTCTCGGATGAGGAAAGGGATCTTAGGTGTATGGAATCCGAGAGTTGAAGTCCCTCGGATCCCATAATCTTCCCTCGCTTTACATACATGACTGCACATTTGTCCACACCAAATTCCATCCCAATGGCGCTACTAAAAGTTTCGGTTACTTTCAGTAGCTCCATCAGTTGCAATTTGTTGGGGGCAAAGGGTTTCAGATCATCCATGTAAAGCAGGTGAGATATAACCTGACCATCTTTCCTCAACCGGTAGCCTAGCCCTGAATTCTCCAGCAATGTGCTTACAGGATTCAGGGCTAAACAGAACCAAAGGGGACTCAGACTGTCGCCCTGGAATATTCCCCGTTTAATCCAAACAGGTTCATCGTTCCCCTGGATCTGTCGACATCCTGGATATCGAAGGACCGTCCTCCATTGCCCCATACATGACTCAAGGAAGGCGCGTAGAGTTGCATCTATCTTGTACAACTCCAGCACCCTCTTGAGCCATGAATGTGGCACCGAGTCGTAGGCCTTCTTATAATCTATCCAGCATATTGACAGATCCTTGCGGGCTCGACGAACCTGTTGGCTAATGGCCATGTCGATGAGGAGTAGCTCCTTCGTACCACGGGACCCATTCCTACATCCATTCTGAGAGGCAGACATAATAGAGTTACTGTCAACGTGTGTATTAATTTTCATTCTCAAAATGGATGTAAGAAGTTTATAGACCGTCGACAAACACGTGATCGGTCTGTAGTTCTTGGGTTCCGCGGGACTACCTGACTTATGGAGCAGGTGGGTTACACCTGTTGTTAAAAACTGTGGTAAGGACCCAGACTCTAAGGATGACTGGAATTGGGATGCCAGGCAAGTGTGTGAACTACTAAACCACTTGAGCCAGAAGTTATGCAGTCCGTCCGGTCCCGGTGATTTCCAGTTCGGTAACGGACGAACTGCTCTGGCTATATCTAGTGGCGTTATTAAAATTGGTTCCATTGTTGGAATAGGTTCACACACTCGCTCGACATCACGCATCCAGTCAGCCTCAGAATGACAGACGGGCACCGACCAGATGCTGCGCCAGAAGGAACTCGTGGCGGCATCATCCGGGCGGCACACGTCCGTCATATTTTGCTGAGGTCGCTCCCAAGCTCTGTATACCCACCTCTCATCGCTCTGGAACATGCGATTCTGCGAGTACCGATCAACCCGCCGCTTATACCGCCGTATACGGCTCGCCCATGCATAAACTTTCTGCTTCAGGAAGTCGATGCGCTCTGTGACACGGGACATGTATTTCATTATTATTATTATTATTTAACTGGGTGTTGTGCTTTGTCTTTTGTGTGCACCAAATAAATGATTTATCTATCTATCTACCTATTAGAGAAACGGCATCTGTAGTAATATTGTAAGTGAAATGAGAAGTAAAAAGTACACTCAATATAGAATAAAGTACAATTTTAATCTACTTAACTAAGAATCTACCAAGAATTCCTTCAGAAAACAAGTCCAATCTGATTCCTATGGCTTCACATTCATAATATTCAAGGAAAATTGAAGACGTTCCAACCTTGAAAAAATCTTCATTACATTTTTATCATAAATCTCGACCTTCGCTCCTTTCTTTAAATTAATTGATTTAAAGGAGCACTTTTATTAAAGGTATCAGATAATTTCATATAAAATAACTTTTAGGGTGTATTTTCCCGTGGCATGTTTTTTACTCTCACTAATTTATGTTATGGCGACGCTCAAAATTACATTAATATTGTTTTTTGACTACTAGCTCTGTCTTCATTCCGTCATCTGCGTAGAGTCACCATACAAGCAGAAAAAGTCGGATAATGGAAAGCGGAATTTGGGAATAATTACAAATGTTTTGAGAACTTCAAAACATTTTTACATCTTGGTAGCAGATAGAACTATGCTGCTTGAACGAAATAAGAGAAAGTTGTTCGAAACATGATCACGAATGTCTATAATAAATCAATAGAACTAGAACATCAGTTATCATTAAATTATGATTAACACAGCGTTAAAATCAATTAGATCACCAATAAATTAAGACAGACACTAGCATGTTTCCGAAACACAGAATTTATTAGGACTGTCCGCGATAAAATTAAAAGATGGCGGCCGTATTCTCCGCCCACATCACTGATACTTGGCCGAGGAAACATAAATATTGCTGAAACATTCATAGGTGTGTCGGAATATTGTCACTAGTGCGATTATTCGGTGCGTTTTGCTTTATAAATAAACTTTTCTAGATTTTTATATTACGTTTATTACATGACTGGGTTGAAGTGGCATTGACGAATTTGAATCTTCAGTACTTTGCGCTAAAGTAGAGGTTTATTCAAACCGATACAGATTGATTGATCTCCTTGGGTACCGGACAGAGACTCACAATTCAGTACATTATCAGTCAGAGTCTGTTGTCCGGATTCATGTCTGCTGAAATAAAGTGCATATCTTTATTACTGCTCATCTGTTACAAAATTTAAGGGAAAAGAACTAACTTGCTTGGAACTCGTGGTCAAATAATCCGCGAAAAGGCTAAGCAGATGATGAGAACTTAAAAAACCGGCTAAGTGCAAATCCTGGCACATGAAGGGTTCCCTCCGTACCAACGTGGTAGGGCTGCCCTCTCTTGTTTAAAAAAATGTTATTGCATGTTCTTACAGCGGCAACAGAAATACACCATCTGTGAAAATTTCAACTGTCTAGCTATCACAGTTCATGAGATAAAGCTTGGCGACAGACAGACAGACAGTGGAGTCTTAGTAATAGGGTCCCGTTTTTACCCGTTCAAAACTTCTTTTTTTGTTCTAAAAGGAACAGACAAAGAAAGAAAAAATATTACTGCAAGGCAAGGGCCTCCTTTATATCCTTGATACAAATGAGGTAATAAAAAACCTGTTATCTTAAAACTCTTTAATTTCTTTGACAACTATCAGCGTGTTATCTTATTAATAAATCATATAATTTGAAAAAATAGTACTGAAATAAATAATAAAATACCAAATTACGCATAAATCTCTACGGTCTAATTTTTTAACAGTTTAATAACTAAATTAATAAAATATTTTTACTGACGGGATACGTCTAGTCGCTAAGCTTATAAATTTCTACAATATAATAAAAGTTATTATTATAGTCGTATTAAAATGAAACTATTCTAGTAGCCTTTTAATGAGACACGAATGTTTCTTTTTATTAGTACGTCTTTTGAAAAGCCGAAGAAAATTACGTTTAGGTTTGAATTTAAATCAATTAAATTATTCATACGACTGGAGTTCTTTGTTAAAAAAGGAGAATTAAATTCGTGATTCACAATACTAACGTATGTTTGCCTCCCTCTCTCTCTCTCTTTCTTAACAAAAAACATTGCTTTCGCAGATCCAGTAACTGGGATGTGCAGTTCAGACCGGCAATCGTTTTATTTAAAGTATTGCAGGTATTCAGCTGCTTCCGCGGGATACGCATCGGGTATCGCGGTTCGGCGGCCACTGTAGGCGCGGGTCTGTGGATGGTGAGCTATGGTCTAGCTGACCGTCCGTGCTTCTTATGACGACAGGCCGTGTCGACGGCGTGTTCGTGTTCCACGCGTGCCTCAAAGAGATGTCAGCAGAAAGGAAGGGCTCCGCAAGGGCCGAAGCGTGCCAGCGTGCCCCTGAAAACAGAGGGCGATGAAGGTACATGGATGGGTTTTAGTCAGTAAAAGTCTGACACTCCTGAGTCATATGATTTACCAACCGAAAACAAAAAGTTATTCAGCTGCTTGCGGTGAGACAGTAAGCCTAACGTAGCTAGGCGGATGACAAAAATAATGGCTTTCCAAAATTATACATAGTTTTTATATATTTAATAAAGTTTAATTACTTTATACCAACTTTAAATTAATCCAAAATGCAACCAACCATCCTATTGACTCATGGAACTTGTTACTGGAATTCAACATACACAAAATGATTGGCTGCAATCTGTTAGACTTTCAAATAATTGAAACCAGCTGGTCTTCGAAGCAACTTGAGTCTGGTCAGGAATCCTTTGAACCGAATTAATTGCGTTGACATTGATTAATTAATCGGCTTAAAACTGGTAAAATTCGCAACCACCATTGTCTGGCGCATTATTTACAGACAAAAGGGGATTTACTGCTGAAAATTGGAGGTATTATAACGTTTCTGTGGGGTATACCTACTTACCTTTAAAATAATTTGAAATTATAATTTCACGGACTTCATTAATATATCAATGACTTCAAGAAATAAAGGTAGCATAATAGGTCAATTTGATTTTAAAAGTAGATTTCAAACATTTCTTTTTCTTTTCGCAGATTCAAAAACTGGCTGACAGATTTAAATTATGTCGTCATTGCTGTGAGTATTTAAAAAAAAACTATGTGTTTTCAATTAAACCTTTTCTCAAATCTTTTTTCAAACAAAGAAGCTTGTTTCTAAGCCCAGTTTCCAGTGCTCGATTTGCAAGTTTACAATGAATGGAAATGGAAAGAAAAACTGTCTCACTTTGTTTTCCCCTCATTTACGTTCGCTAATACGTTTTCTCCACTCAGAAACCGTAACAAACATTAGCTTTTGGATATGGTACGCTGACAGTTAATCTTTAACTTATACTTAACACCAATTTGTAGATCTTTGACAGTCGTTATAGGTAGTCCGTGGCCCCAAAAGTCTGACAACCAGTCTTAACAAAGGGAAATCGTATTACCCAGTACTAACTGGGTTATGGAGGTCAGACTTTCAATCGCTCCATCTAAAATACTGGTATTCAGCGGCATCCGGAATGACTGGAAGTCGACCCCAACTTAGTTGGGGAAAAGCTAGGCATATGTTGATATACTATCATCAATTTTCATAGTTTTCAGTAACCTACGCAATCAGTTGCGTGTAGATTTTATGCATAAATCGTTCCCGCTTGTTTATCAGTTAGGGACGTAACGCAAGATCGGAACGCCGACATTTGGCTAGACGACCATTCGAGGTCATCGTCTCTTAGCAGGGAGCGTCGGGAAAACAGTTTTCTTTTAAATAAATTGGTACTTAACTGATCTGACAAAAGGCTTACATTTTAAGTCTGTAGGAAAGGAAATTCTTTCATTTACTGTATTTTTAATAGCTATGCTTATCTTCCCCGTTTGATCGGAATGAAATGACATGTTTTATCTAAAGAAATAAACATGCTGACGTGGTATGTTGAACCTAGGCTTATTTTGGGACCTATCATCTATTCCAATCTTTTTGCTATAAAATATGTTTACTAAACCAGGCGAAACTTCAGAACGAGTCGTCAGTTATAATTTTAAAATGTTTGTAGTTTAACTGCTAGCCAAAAAGTCGCTTTGCCTGTTCCGGCAAAATATGGGTGTATTCAAAGTATACTTTTGTATAGCCTTTCGGGTAAATACAAGCGTAATATTGTATGAGCTGCTGAACCAAAAACTGCGTAAAATTATGACCTCAACATACTCTTGTAAGCTAAAATCTAAACAACTCAAAACATCAACGCGAGTAATAAACGTATGACGTCAACAAAATCTAGGCTGAGCTAAATTTCTTTTGCCGACCGTACTACTTTGGTACACACATATAAATTTTCACCACTACAACTTTCAGTTCTGGCTTTAAGCCAAAAACTCCTGTACTTATCGGTGATTCGCTCTTATATTTCAGTTCTTATAGAAAAAATATATCATTGTGTTCGACGTTTTCAAGCAATTAATGTTTTAAGGCAATAAAATGAATGGGCAGAATCCGTAACGTTTTATGAAGAAAAATGTGGTGGAGGTTTTTGAAAAAATTTTAGGTACTTTGTTTAGGTTTTTTTGTACATCTTTTGACTGAATTTTCATACCGAGAAACAGTTATGATCTTCAGTATTTACGAGTACATATGGAATATTTTCGTTAAAGTAATTCCTATTGACATCAAGGCATGTTAAAATTCCAACAGCGTTTTATTCAAAACATACTTCGTTACTTTTACGATAATAATAAATGTAAGTACCTATTGTGGTCTTTTAAGAATACATCTTAGAAAAATACTCACGACTTAATAGTTTTCGAAGAAAATGTGCCCCAAATGAGAATGTTTGAAATCCCAAGCGTTCTATGAATTGTCTGCGATGCTGAAGTGTTTGAGTGGCAGCATGAAAATATGAGTGCAGAAATGCTGTGTGATTTTGAATTAATACAATCTCCTCTGTGTACCAACTGGTTTTATAACTTTCCTTGCATCTATTTATTTACTTCGTATTATGGAACTTACCCCCTTAAAAAAGTACATTTTCATAAAATTGGGGAAAAATTGGTTATTGCAGTCGAGGCGGAATTCACGCTCGAGCCGTAGGCGAGCAATGGAGCCAAGAACTTCAGTTACAAAAGCCCACGCGAATGAAACGCCGTTTATCAATACACTTTTGAAGAAATAAAATCATCATCTTATCTTCCTGCTTTTGTACCATGTTATATGGGGTCGGCGCAACACGTTTTTATTTTGAAGAAATAAAATATTAGAATTAAAAGTTTTTTGTCGTAAATGAATAGGAATAATATTCCCATTAGTGAACGTCTTTCAGCTGATATGATGGTGAGTTCCTAGTAGCTATTAAGGATGTTCTAAATAAAACAAAACTTACAAACAATAATTTTCCTAGCAAACAACTCAGTACTTGTTTACCATTAGTTACTGATCTTTGAACCCAATTCAATACAGGCCGACGTCACGGATAACAAGAACTTCTGGTAAATGATTTATTTTGTTTTGAGAGCTCTCTTCGATTTGTAAGTGATGATTTCGATGACGTAATATTCTCCTAAATATGCATGATAGTTTACAACTTCATGTTCTGTTACTACTGCGCCTGCAAAGTCTCGACATGTTCCTGGAGATTTTGCTAGCGTTGTCGCGGGCGTTACTGCTCCCACTGGGAAACCCGTGCCTAATAAGGTACCGATTCGGACTGATGATGGTTTCGTGACGGTAGTGAGGAGCACCGTCAAAGTACTAACAAGATAGAAATCCTCAAAGGTTCCACAAGGAGCCTCAAAGTACAGCTCCTGTGCCTTCTTTACTTTTTTTAAAGTCCGTTTTTCGTTTAACAATGATAAGACGCAATAATACAGGGTGTAAACAACCTCATTACGGAGCTGTCAACCAAGCATTCAGGACATCAAACTAAGAAACTTTACGCAAAAAAAATGCTGGAAAACCACTTTCGGTTTTGGGGTGAAAAATCTTGTTTTATGGTAGAACTCCATGTAACGCACTTAAGACACAGTGCTGATGGATGGATTAAATAGTATGGGGGTAATAGACGTGTTTAAAAAACTTACATTATTATAAAAAAAACTTGTCAAAAAGTTATAACTTTGACCCCCAATATCTCCTTTACTAGAAGGTATGGTGCAGAACAAAAAAATGATTGCAATGACCGGGAAACAAGACCGGGACGGGAAAAAGAACAAGTGCTTCGTTAAGAGGTCTTTTACACACTTTATAAGTAACTTAATAATACAATTATCGCAATACAATATAAAGTTTCCGTCTTTCTGTTGGGCAAAAACTCTGCTCATGCTGAGATAGCAAGACGTTGACCACGTTTATTCATTGAATTTTGGTTACATGCCATCGTAAAATCTTTCCATGAGCCATTTTAGTAAAATCGAGTCAAGCTGGTCAAGATTTTGTCACCAATTCTTTTTTTCTGTCACCTAATCTTTTTTTTGTCACCTATTCTTTTGTTTTTGTCACCTATTCTTTTTTTTTGTCACCTATTCTTTTTTTTTGTCATCTATTCTTTTTTTTTGTCACCTATTCTTTTTGACGTGATAACGTCTTATAAATTGATAATACCAGCAACACTCATGAAAAATAGTAACGTTCCATGCCATAGTAACGTTCCACCCCGTGGCCCACGTGACATAAGGGGGACAACGGTAAGGAATTATTTGACGTCCTGTTATCCCCGTGACGGGGACACAGATTACGGGGACAACGGGAATACATCTAACGTTCCACCTCCTTTTTTTTTAAACACAAATGATAAATGATAAATGATAAATGATAAATGATAAATGATAAATGATAAATGATAAATGATAAATGATAAATGATAAATGATAAATGATAAATGATAAATGATAAATGATATTTATTCAGCAAGTAGGTTTTCTCAAACACTTTTACACGTCATTTTGACGTGATAACGTCTTATAAATTGATAATACCAGCAACACTCATGAAAAATAGTAACGTTCCATAGTAACGTTCCACCCCCTTTTTTTTTGTCACCTATTCTTTTTTTTTTGTCACCTATTCTTTTTTTTTGTGGTGAGTATGCCTAACCCGGTGTTAAAGTTTCAAAGCCGCCCTTGGGCTTCTGACTTGGCTTATCATGTCATCGATGAATATCTCTCAGGTAAGCTGGTTTCCTTCGCCGAAGCAAGTGATAATTATACAATACGCACATGATTCGGAAAAATCAAAAGTGTACTGGGCGTGTCTTGTGTTTGAACGTGAGACCAATGACTTGGCAGTCGGTCACGCCACTAACTTTTACTGCTGCCTATTCTTCTGTCACAACCATACCCACGTAAAACTTCGACCATAACGTGTAAACAGAACATTATAACAATATTTTTCCATAAATTTCTCGTGACACGAAATCCGTAGTAGGACAGCCCGCCTGTTGCTCCTGGATCAGAGCCAACAATGCCGTGTGGTTTTTCACGACAGCTTGTTCAACTAGATAATGTCGTCTATAAAATTTTGGACGTGTTTTAGGAGTGTTTAAATCTTCTGGGTTTGTAGCCCGTGATATCTAAGTGCTATGGTGAAATGGGTTGGTCTGGTTTCATGTTATTTTAGGTTCTGAAGTTATGAAGATGAGTCATCACCGTACTTATTGAATTAAAAAAAAAACTGAGAATGCGTCGTCACAAAAGATCCATTACGATGACCTGGTGAAGGTTGTGGAAATCTGCTGGATGCTAGTCCCACGGGACCTGTCAATGTGGCGACACTTGGGGGAGGCCTATGTCCAGCAGTGGACGGCTTTCGGCTGAAATTATGAACAAATGATGAAGAATGCGCCTCTACTCAAAACAAACAGTCAGCAGCTGCGCATTGAATTTTCTGATTAACTTTGGGGTCATAATTCTTCCCTGTTCTATTCTATTCTTTTCGTCTTCTTCTACCGCCTAAGCACGAACTATTCTAAAGAATAGCTTATACCGACATTCTTCTGCTCCTTTCCCCAATTTTTTAGCGTCGATAAAGCTGGCGTATTCATCTATATTTAATGAAGAGAAGTCAGAAGTTAAGTGTCTAGAAGGGGGAAGCTCTTCTCGACAGTTTCTTTTCTTTGACAGTTTTCGTGTCTTTGACAGATAGAGGCAGACTTTTGGCTGACCAATATTATGTCAATATACATATTATGTGCATAGTGCTCTAAAATAGCAATAAGATAATTATCATTAATACATAGATATTTCTTTTTATAGGTTTTTTAGGCAGTTATGTTTCAATGACTTTTAGAACACCCACGTAGTCGATACAGATATTTGTTTATACATAAACTATAATTTGTGTGACCTTAATTAGAATAATAATTATATATCCACACATACATCCTCCGTCCTTGATATTTACTTTACTTTAAATACGAGTACTGTAGGTGGTAATCACAGGGCACTTCAAATGCTAATGATTTTGTAAACATTTTGTTTTGTACAAGGATGTTTTCCGTTCCTTGGTGTTTCATTTGTTTTATTTTTAATAAATAAATGAATATCGCTGGACATTACACACAGCGCCGTCTAGTGCCACACTAAGCAAGGTTTGTGTCGTGATCACCAGACAGTTGACATACTACATATATACTTTTTGTTTGTAAATAAATACTTATATAAACATCCATGACTCGGAAACAAATGTCCATGCTCATCGCATAAACATTTGCTCCTACCGGGATACGAACCCGGGACCCTAAGAACGTAAGGCAGCCTTTTTTTTTTTTAAGGGTGGGAAATCATTGAATGAACCCCCACTCTGGGCGGAGCGGGAGGGAGTGTCAGACTCTTACTGACTAAAAACCATCCATGTTCCTTCCTCGCCTTTTACGTTCCGGGGCCGCGGTATCTCTTTCGAACAGGCCCGCAACCCCGGATCAGGCCCGCAACCCCGGACGTAAGGCAGCCTCACTACCGCTGCGCCATTCGGGTCGTTAAATTCGTCGTTGTCGTTATTATTTTATTGTTATTTATTTTTCATTTCTAACTTCTCTTGGTATTGCTCAATAGCAATTTACTCTCCACATTTGATCCTTCGAGCCGGATCATGATTTGTACGCCGCCGCCACAACAAGGCATTATGACATGGGCAAACGCGCGGCTACAAGTACAACAACTGCTCGCGGACGAACATATGAAGGCCAAACATAAGCTTCAATGAAATGCTGAAGGGTAATCGGCCAAACTTTTACCCGACTGGGAAAGGTTATTCTTGGTAAAACTCAATAGCAATTAACCGTCCACAGTAGTGTACGTGTGTGTGTGTTGTGTGTGTGTGTTATATTACAAAATGGCCACATAAACAAGATGGCCGCTCTATTCCGGTTTGAAGCCACGTGGCAAAGGTTCTGTACATGTACAGCTAGACTCCGCTCTGCTAGTATAGGGAAATTGCTTGCAAAGTCAGGTGGAATAGCTGGTTATGATCAAATTTTATTGGCCATTGATGAAGATGACCTTGAAAGAAGACCCTGAATCACTAATGAAAGTAAGAAAAGTGTGATGAATTTAAAAAAAACGGAGTATCTTCGAGAGAGTCCGTGCTCTTGCTTTACAGGAGTTGGTGGCTACCCAAGGTGGCCTAGGTTGGTCTATGGATGGGAGACCTCCCATTACATAAGTATGTACTGAGATCTAAGCCGTTGGTCCCGGGCTTTCATTTATAGAATTTTGACAGTCGTAACAGTAAGTAAGTGGCCCAATAAGTCTGATAACCAGTCTTATCGTATTACCCAGCACTAATTGTTTTGTGTAGGTTAGATAGCTATAGGCAGTTGCTCCATGTGGAATACTGGTACCTATTCCGGAAAAGGCTAAGCACATGATGATGTACGCTTTGCATTACCCGAACCGTTGCGCACTAAAAAAATCAGCCTTCACTATTCAGTAATTTCAATAATCTGAAAGGTAAATTCTAATAATAAGCATTAACTTCTTATAACACCCACATGAACTAATTTTTAGATTCCTACCCACGTATTCGGGTAGTCAATACAATAACCTGTACGAATATTATGAAGTAACTGACCCACACAACTTCGTTTACGTCATATACGAGTAAGAGAGATAAATCTAACAAAAGGAATACATTTTCCCCGCCTTTGCAACATTTTTTCATCCGCTTCGCTTCTATTGGTCGTAGCATTATATAGCGTATAGCTTTCCTCAATAAATGGACTATCCAACACAAAAACATTTTTTCAACTCGATCTAGTAGTTTCTGAGATTAGCGCGTTCAACCAAACAAGCAAACTCTTCAGCTTTATAATTAAGTAAAGTATAGACGAGGAAGTAGCTTTATCTATTTGTCCTTTGCCTTTACTCGCCTTAACAGCTGCACTGAACTCGATGAGATTTAGTACGCAGGTAGACCATAATATCAGTATCACAACCTTCGCACCGGAACGAGGTGATCTGACCGAGAGCCGAAGTTGTCGACATTGATAACTGAATAAGTGAACTGAGTTGTCGACATAGATAACTGGATAAGTGAGCTGAGTTGTCGACATACCTTGATAACTGAATAAGTGAGCTGAGTTGTCGACATACCTAGATAACTGAATAAGTGAGCTGAGTTGTCGACATACCTAGATAACTGAATAAGTGAGCTGAGTTGTCGACATACCTGGATAACTGAATAAGTGAGCTGAGTTGTCGACATACCTAGATAACTGAATAAGTGAGCTGAGTTGTCGACATACCTAGATAACTGAATAAGTGAGCTGAGTTGTCGACATACCTGGATAACTGAATAAGTGAGCTGAGTTGTCGACATACCTAGATAACTGAATAAGTGAGCTGAGTTGTCGACATATATAACTGAATAAGTGAGCTGAGTTGTCGACATATATAACTGAATAAGTGAGCTGAGTTGTCGACATAGATAACTGAATCAGTGAGCTGAGTTGTCGACATAGATAACTGAATAAGTGAGCTGAGTTGTCGACATATATAACTGAATAAGTGAGCTGAGTTGTCGACATATATAACTGAATAAGTGAGCTGAGTTGTCGACATTGATAACTGAATAAGTGAACTGAGTTGTCGACATAGATAACTGGATAAGTGAGCTGAATTGGCAATGGGCCGGCCACATTAGCGGTAGAACCGATGACCTTTGGGGTAGACTAGTTCTTGAGCCAAAGCTGCCAATCGGCACGCGTAAGGTTGGACACGACAGTCGGAGACACGCGGTGGAGCGACGATCTTCGAGTGGTGCAAACTGGATGAGTGTGGCCGAGAATCGAGTTCAGTGGCGTGCAATTGAATAGACCAATCTCTATGTCTACTACTACTGTAGGCTGAAGCTATATTAGCTGTCCCCAGAAGGAGTGAGACGCCAGATGAAACAGGAAACTCGTAAGTTCCAGTAGAGTAATTTCCTATATCTATTTTATAAGGACAAATCCACAAGCAACAACTAGTCGTACATATTCAACCTACTTGTTGCTTATATAAATAAATAAGTTTGGTGTGAACATTGAACTTGTTCTTCTTGGTAGGCAAGTACATCAATCACGTACGGTTGAGATCTTCTAGTGATGTATCGGCGCCTTTTGTATAGCATTATCATATTGAATGACTAATTAAATACTGTGAGAAGTGTGCTTTTATTTGGTATAAGTACTGATTGATAACTTAAAGCTGCTTTCAAACTACGCTATACTATTGTGCTATAGAGCAAAGAAGGACCTAATGCTATACTATATAATAGCATGGCGTTCCCATTACCCGATATTATCGCAAGCATTTATAGTATATAGCAAGCTCAGAAAGAGTTCAAATAAGTGGGGAAAACTTTCGCTTACGGGATGGCCGGGGTGAGGGAGGAGAAAGAGGGCGGTGCGTGATATAGCACGGCATAGACTTAGTTTATCGCACCATTTTATAGCGTATAGTAAGCCAATAATATACAGTACAGAACAGTGTGAACGTCTCCATAACAATGTATGGTGCGCGATATTGTAATGCCACGAGCTATATACTATATGCTATTATATTTACTATATGCTATGCTATTTATTTTTATACTGTTAATTTTGATGTGTTTGTCCTGTGTGGGCTAATAAATGCTTTTTCTTTCTTTCTTTCTTTCATATTATAGCGTAGTCTGAAAGAAGCTTAAAGCTTAGTAGTTTAGGAGACCAGTGTGTCAGTTTTTTGTCATAGAGCGGTTTAAAAAAGGGCAATGGATATTTATTATGCACCAGTGAAGATTTTGGCAAAATCATAAGTTATTTGTTACCCTGACAAAAAGCGTTTAAAACTAAAAACAGTCTTAAGTTAGTTTATGGTATATAAGCCGTTTTCAATTAAGGTCTCGGTTTTTTGGTGTTACTATAAACAAAGTTAGCTTGGTATTGCTATCTACGTCACCCACCTGTCACTTGATTCATACAAGATCAAAGAAAGCTTTTCTGTGACTGTTTGTTTCTATCGGTGGGCATCATTGATATATTTTATACTAGCTTCTGCCCGCGACTTCGTACGCGGATCCTGGTACTATTTTTTTTTTAAATAATAAGTATCCTATCACCCCCTTCATTGTGAGGAGGCGGGGTCCCAGCAGTGGGAACATTATAGGCTGATGATGATGATGAAGTATTCTATGTTACTTCTAATACCTCCAAGAATATGTGTACAAAATTTCATGATGATCGGTTGAGTAGTTCTTGCGTGAAAGCGTAACAAACAAACTTACATTCACATTTACAATATTAGTAGGGATAGTAGGGATATCAATGGTACGCATGCTAAATGTCAAGCAGACATAGATTGCAACCTACCGATAGCTGTTAATAAGTTATTTAAAATGGCCGTTAGAGTATCTTAATCAGTTCTGTGCCCATTCCATTTAGTTTTCCCATAGGACCTTGTGAAAAACCCGGCCTAGATAATAGCAACTTATTACTTCTTAATACAAATATTATATTCAATGAATAAAGTTTATTATTGCCCTAGTTTCAATTCAAATAAATGTAGTGATTGTTAATTACGAAACCGACGAGTTTGTTGAAGTTACTAAAATTAATGTAGAAATGGGTTTTTAGGGTAAGTATCGGTGTATAGTTGGAAACGTCTGTGTTGCTTTGGGGTTGGTTCCACCCCTTCTGCTCCTCAGCTAAAAGACTAAAAGAGGGAGCACCTTTTAGAAGACAGTCTTATTTCTGAAGTTTAAAAACTGATGATACTAAGTAATTAGAACACAATGTTCGAATGTTTTGAAATATCATCCCTGAAGCGGATTCAATGGAAGATGAAAGTCCATATTTTTGCCGGTTATATTAATAAATAATTTGAATGTTACAGAAATACTTAAGAAAAAAAATGTTCTTCCCGTCACGATTCAAGTATTTTTCTATAAACAGATGACCCTACCATATCTCGTAAATCGTAACACATTATCTCACTCGTTTCTCCATTCACAAACATTTAGTGTCTGGCCAATTTCCAGCATTCCATACAAAGTTATGCCATACGTTTTTCATGAACAGAAAACTATGTAACTATGCCTTCGTGTTATGCAGATTATACATTGTATACAATATAAATATGAAAGGAGATTCGTATGTTTGTTTGTTTGCCTTCAAACCGTTACAGCTGAACGGATTGCTATGAAATTTGGCATACAGAAAAAGCATGACCTAGGTTAGAATATAAAAAAACGTTGTGTCCTAGTAGAATTTTCCCATGAGATAATCCGAGCAAACCCACGATCAAAAGTTAGCTGATGATATCTTCTTCTTGGCTTGAACCGCAATCAAAGATTTATTACTTTGTGGTTTTCAAAACATTTATATGGTTGCGCCCGCGTCGATTGACGCATATCAAAAGATACAAATTCCTTTTCATGACTATAACCAATTTACTGCCTACTAGGTATTTCAAAGTCCATTTTCTATTGGTCCGGCTTACTTCTGGTCTATTTTTTCATCTTTTCATCTTCTCGCTGAAATTTGTATTTATTACGCATCCATAAGAACGTCTAAGTAAGGTCCACTTACAATACGAAAACTAGTGCCTTTGAAAGGGACACACCTTCACAGCAGTCAATTTCAACATAGGATACCATTTCATACTCCCCCCCCGTTCCCCCATCCGCATAGTCTTTAACAACGTCCTCCTGAAACCCGTAACAAACGCCCACCATCTATCTAACACACAACAGTAATCAGTTTCATGGTCCGGCCGCAATAAAACCTCTTTTATACATCATGAAAAACATGTTACCGGCGCTGCGGGTTGCGCGTACGCCTCTGACGCATATCAAAGATGCGCGACGCCATTTCTTTTCCACTGTGCGCTCCCGATTTGGCTTGGAGCCAAAAACGCCGCCTGGCGTGCGGCCAACACACCAAATCACCCCCTCTTAACGCTTAGCGGGAGAGCTTTCGATAGTGCTGGCGAAAAACTTTGTCGATCACTGGATTTTTTTCGATAGTATTTTGTTTTTCGATTTTCTGCTCAGCGTGTCGCTTTTATTTTAATTATATGTCGACCCAAGATTCAAAGAACAGTTGAATTTTATGATTTTTGTATATTTTACCATTTTTGTCTGTTACACAAAAGTAACTTTTATTATAGTGCAATTTTATAAGGTTTTAATACATTTAGAAGATAAAATCCAGATGTCCAGTAATATTGCGTGTAATTAACGTAAACAAGCGGCACGTGCGATATTACCCTCATTATGTTCACCCGATGACAGATAAATACTTTGCAGGGGACTGTATGTCTGCAGTTCGATATAATTCCAACAACAGCTAAATAAAAATCAGCAATAAATTTGTATAATTATGTCACCGTAAAATTTTCAAACACGTTAGATTGTAAAATAAGTAGAGAGATTGTAAACTCTCGAAATATTGTCAAACGAACATATACTGCTTACAATAAAACGCATCATTTTTCGTGAAATGCAAGTGATGGTAGTCAACTCACGCGGTGTGAAGGGAAGGAGGGGCCCCCTTTGCCCAATGGTACCGCTCTCATGGAAAGAAAATGTACCATTCCTGAGAAATACCGATTAATATAACCTAACCTTAAAACTCTTTATATTCCCCTAAAAAGCGTAGTCCGACTCCCCATTTCCGAGTGTAGGGTTTAAAGGAACCTATCTAACCTTACGTAGGGGTGCCCCAAGTCCCGATTATGGGGGCAGAGATACTTCCGTGTGTTCAGTTTACAATATATCGAGAGTTTACAATATCGCTAGAGAGATTACAATCTGACGGGTTCGATAATTTTACGGTGACATAGGTTTACATATATAAACTTACTCATTATCACAGTAGATAGAAACTATAAGACCTGCTACAATCCTGACATGCTCCCTTATCTTCAACCACGTTCAGGCAAATGGTCATAGACAGTGCTGGTTTCGAGTACAACACATAATACATATTCTTTCGACTTCTCGTTTTCGACTCAATTCGATATTCGAATCTCGTTTCGCCTCCCGTTAACAACCGAAGCTTACGCGATCAACAACCTAAGGACATAGTTGAAACGCATTCCTAGCTTATTGGTGTAGAGTTTACGATTGAAACCAAGTCGATTCAACATGCAGGTTGGGCTATCATAACAGATTTATAGCTGTTCATTTGGATTGAACTCAATGGAACATCCACTTAGATACTGAAGTGTTTTGGGTTTTGGATGTCCCTAATTTTTTTAGTTTACAGTATTATGTTTTGGTGTTCTGATTTATAGTGGAATTGTAGCTGATGATTCCTTTTTGTCAGTTTCTAAGTGAATAAAATATGTACATTATGGATAATTTTTCCTGAAAATAAGCCAATTTGAAGGGTACAGGGGCAAAACAAGGAATGTCACAAAAAATCCAAAAGTTAATTTTTGATGGCAACATTCTCATTTTCCCGCGTATTTTTATTGGCATTATACAAAAAGCGTAAAAACAAGCGTAGTCAGATGTAATACTCGAATTTAAAAACTGTGTACAGGAACAAAACAGGGAAGGTCCATGTTGAAACGGAACGTAAGAAGGAATGTCCCATGTCACGTTCAAAAAATTTAGCAGTCAACTTTTTATATGTTTGTTCCTGTTTCAATATATTTAACAAACCACCTGAATAGTCGTCTAAACCATTTATTTAGAAATATTTTGTGATTTAGCAGGTGGACAGAACAAGAACTACTTGGTATGAGGTTTATCAATTTTTATATGGGACGTATTGGACATTTCCAGTTTTTGCATGTTCTAAAAGGGAACTACATTAATTTTTTTATCATTCTCAAACTTTTTATTTTCATAAAAGTATTTATTGTTTCTAAAACTAAGACTTTAAAGGTATACTTAAGTTCTTAGTAACAGTTTACAAGTTTAAGTAATACCTAAGAAAGTTATTAACTTTGAAAAATAAAAATGTTAAATAAACAACTTTTTGTTTTTGTGACATTTCTTGTTTTGCCCCTGTACCCTTCATTTGTTATTGTCTCTCAGTCTTCTTTAAGTTTTTTCAGTACTTGTGAAGTTTTCAAACGCTCTGCAACGTCGTCAGAGGCACTGATGAAAAATTGCATATTTTATTTTTAATTCAAGTTTGATTTATATCTCTCCCACTTTAAACCTACCAGACGTTATTTATAGAATGTACCTACGTAAATAGTTTTAGATACATTCTAAAATCAAAACAAACACACGTAAAATGTTGCATAACACCGTCACATGATAGGAAACATGGAAAATTAATTTCCCCTGCATAAACCTGTAGACATGAAAGTAAAAATTTGAATAATAAAACATTGGAAGGAGAGTAATAATTTATATGAATCACATTAATGACGCAAACGGTCCTGACATCATTGGGTCTCAATTTCTTACAAAGAAATAGGAATTGGAGTATTTTGTCACTGACGTATACTAATATTCATTTGAGTTGCCTCGCAGTGCTATTAACACAGTTTGTTTGGAGCAATTCTGTAAGCTATTTTATTTGATTAGAGATTAGAGATTTTCGTTTGTAATACATGGCTTTAGAATTTTGGCATTAGCTTTACTTTTTTTAAATTGTCGCCCCACACTAGTAATATCTCCTGTATACAAGCAATAATTAAGCTCAGCAACACCCAGACAGACACATGAGAATAACCTGCAGGTCATACAAATATGTATTGAGTACGGAGGTCGAACTCACAACGCGCAACGTAGCAGCTAATCTTTCAGTCACTGTGCCATCCATCATCTTCGTAACCTTTTCCCAACCGTGTCGGGGTCTGCTTCCAGTCTAACCGGATTCAGCTGAATCCCAGTATTTTACATGGAGCGATTGCCTATCTGACCTCCACAACCCAGCTTAGTACTGGGTAATACGATACCCCATGATAAGACTAGTTGTCAGACTTTTTGTACCAACCGTGTTGTCCAAACTATTCAGTCCGAAGTTTGCCATGAGGCATTTCTTCAGATTCATTAATCAGGTGCTTTTTACATTTTTTTAAAGTTCTGCGGTTTTACGCTATTTACCAAAATTATATCGAGTAAGTTCACTTATCACGCATATATACATAGATAGGGTGAATCATATATCTATAGTTTCTGCCTTTCCTATGGCAAAAAGCGTGAGTAGGTTATGTACGTATGTTAAACGAATCTCACAACTGAATTATGTGGCTTTAGCTACAGAAACAACGTATATTTTCAAGTAATTAAACTACGTTACAGAATGGACCATTGCGCGTGAGTCACCGTGACTCGAGCGTCACAATTGAGCCGCAGCTGCCAAAGGATCTCAGCTTACTTTGCGCACGTCGCACGTGTCGTTCCAAACACCTTCATCAGAAACGACACATGTCACGTCATTTGCATAAGCCAATTTATACATTATTCCATTACGAGAGAGGCGCCTCTCCCGTGGCAGTTTTGAGGGTTCTTTCAGGGAATCGAGAACCGATTATTTATTTAGAAAGAATTGTTTTTTTAATCTGGAATCGGTTTTTAATTAGGAGTATTTTTTATGATTTTAGCCCGAGATCGAACAAGGCCTTTTAGAGCGAATTTCTTCAATGATTGAACGCGATCAGCATAATCTGCATTTATGAGATATCAGTGACAATATTCCATTGCGATGATGACACTCGATGACATTTCTTAAACGATACAAGTGACACTATTCTAACCCCGACTATTGTCAAATTTTCAAGGTCTGTACAAAAAGCATACTTCAGTAACACCGCCAAAAAAGTAAATCCAGACGGAACCCCAAAAAAAATGAATAGACGTAACATCATTAGACAAATCCCGTAAAACCGAAGTTACTGTCCCTCACTTGAATTTGAATTTACGAGAGCAAGGCGCACACGCAGCTGTCGTACACTCAACTGCACATCAGCTAGAAATATCAGCCTTACTGCTACGATATAAAGGCGCAGTTAATGTTAAATAGTAACCATTCATGTGTAGGTGGCTGTAGGTACAGGCCATCACGGCAGCTGCTATGTGTAAACCTTGGAGATGTATGTTGTTTTTCTTCAAGCTATTGTTTTAAACTGATTTGAGTTTAAAGATCATTGTTTTAAGGACTATAAAGAATTCTAAGAAACTTTACCTACAAGTTTTGGGCGTAAGAGCTGGTAATGTAATGGGGCAATAAGAGCTGATATCTTTGCCGTAGTAGCTACGGAAAGTCTGATTAGAAGAGTGTGTTAGGTAGTAAGGCAGGTCGTGCTTTTGTGTTTGTATAGAATTTCTTTGAATAAACTCTTCAATACCTAAGTCTTATAGTTCATAAACTTATTTTTTTCATGACTGTACTCCGTCCAGTTGCTAATCCGCCCAGCTTCGAAACTGTCCAGCTGAGAATCTGTCCAGTTTCGAATCTGTCTGTGGACAAAATGCTACAGTTGCTGCGTTGCATCAATGCTTGTATTGAGTTCATATTTTTTGTAGATACTCCACTGAGTTAGCTTTGACCCAAAAGTACATCCTTTCTTTATCGTGTGGTTAACTTGCCTAGCCTTAAGAGTTTTGATGCCACTCATGAGCCTCTACATTGGCTTTACATGCCGTCAAGAAATATATTTCAGGCGTACTGGTTTCCACGCGATGTTTTCCTGCACCAAAGCAAGTAATTATACTTATCCTATACGCAAATTAATCCGTCAAATCAAAGGTGACTGCTCTTGGAATCTTGAGACTTATGTGTACAGCTTTATAGTCCGATGTTCACACAATTTGGCTGTGTAGTATGGTCGAACAAGCTATTTGGTTTACAGTATATCTCACAAATTACATTGTTAAATGTAAATCAAATAGCTTGTTCGACAGTACATACTGGTGTATTCTACTGTATGTAGCACGGCCTCTGAAACTAAAAAAACCGTAAATTATGATTTGCCAAGCGACGTAATTGATTATTACGACACGTATTAGCTCATAAACCATTTCCATCTAGTACTTAACCATGCGCCTTCTCAAAATCACAAACACAAATTCCTTCTCAGAAATTATGCCTAATTGATTTGTCATCCATTTGTTTTGGCAAACGTTGTGGATGTAGAGACATGTTCTTGAAACAGGTGGATGTTTGTCGATCCCTCTGATTAAGATCTGTGAGTCACTTACGACACCCACGGGAGGTCCCGGTGGGGGCTATTTTAAGATCAGACTATTAATAGCAAAGTGGTAGTCTTCTAATCTGGTTTAAATTAATTTATTGGTATTGACCCAAGGGCTGGCTTTCACCTTGGCCAGAGGCTAAGCATTGACATACAACGTGGCAACGCCGTCAGTCTCTTGGGGACATTACTTGTTGACAGCGATGAGGAGGAGTTCTTTTGACGCATTTTATTTTTGTCTATTGAACTGCAATGTCTCTCAAAGTCATCTGTTAGCAGCCCGTGAGTCAGTCAGTCTGACTAAGAGAATAAGCTGCACAACTTGGAATTTATTCCACGTTGGTCAAAGGAGAAGGGAATGACTCCATAGATTCCTGGGCCCAGGTGTTAACTGAATCAAACTTGCCTTATTTGTAAGAGGATATAAAAACAAGACCTCACTGAAAATTTTGTGAAATTTGGCTATCCAGGAACCAAGTTATATGAATTATAGTAAAAGTGAGGTTATATTATAGCATTGTAGTTTTTTTATGTTATTTACGAAATACTTAATATTGAAGCAGTGGTGGCCGAGTAGTAACGGCGCTGACTTACGAGTTGTAGGTCTTGAGTTCAAACCCAGCCAGACGCATTCCTTTGTGTAATTTATTTCATCACCATTGCTCGTAAAACGGTGAAGGAAAACATCGTGAGGAAACCGGCGTGTCTAAAATTCGAAGACATGTGACATTCACCAATCCGCAGTAAGCCCTCGAGGTGGATTACGGCCCATTCCCTTTCCCAGAGAGGGCTGAGTTGCTGGTGAGCAGTGGGAAAATTAAAAGGCTGGTACGAAATACTTTTGAATGGTTGTCTAATGGTTTTATTCATGGAACGTGTGAAGTCGCAAAGATCTAATACGTTTGGCTCTCACGCGCCCTGGACAGTCGCTACAGTCGAAGACAAGTTTCTACATACATATCTTGTAACCTAGAAGCAGTAGGCACCAACCTTTTAAAAACTAAAAAAAGGGGGAAGAGGAAGTAAAATAAATCACCAACATATATGTATAAAACATGTTTTATTCATGTTCAATGATTATAAGAATATCATCCAAAAACTATGCAGGAGGTACGATATTTTCTTCCAAGAACCACATTTTGGGCCAAGTCCCAACATGCTTGGCATACAAAGTTCTCACTGGTTACCTGAAATAAAATAAATATTTAAATCTAAATTAACCATAAACAAGCTTCATTACAAAGCCTTAGTGCATGTTCAACCAAATCTCTACGTCCCTGCAGAGACTGAAATGGACTCATTGGGACTCGAGGGTCACCTACACCTTTTTTATGAGGAAAACAGTCAAACGGCACATTCCATAGATTGAATATTATGTCTATTCAACAAGTAATTGGCTATTGATTTAATATGTGATGTCCAATAAAAACACAAACGATACACATGAAGCCAACATGGCTTGTTAGACTAAAAGCACGATTTGAATATGTAAAAGTAATGGGTAAAAAAACTTACAGGCTGAGATGCACGCCACTGACGAATAACTGATAAAATCGCCTCATCTTCCAAGACTCTTCTACCAATAAAGTTACTGCGACCAGTCGCAATCGTACAATTTACACAGCGATCCATGTCGTCAATATCCGATCGATAGGCGTAAACAGTTGTCCAAAACAGAGAGCCAGGTAATATAGAGTAGTAAGATTCGTCAAATAGTCCGATAAAATATGCAAAGCCGAGGTTAAACAATTAAACAAGAAAAACGAGCGCACTAAGAACGAAAAAAAACGAATAGTATAGGATCCCGCTATACAACGACCTTCACCGAGATGCTTATTTAATGAGACGTATTTTTTATGTTATTAAATATGCCAATAAATATATCCTATATGGGTTGCCTAACAAATTTCAGTCCAGAGTATTTTTAATTAATAATTTAAAAACATTTTTTTTTTAAACATTGCACCGGTGTGATTATTAAATAAATTTGATACCCATGAAAGTTTGAAGCCCATAGAATATGCAAACGTTAGGTTGCCTATTTTTTTCCGGTCACAACCACGGGTTGCCAGGTGTAAACAGGTAAATCTATAGGTACTAGCATTTTGCAACGGTCTGATTATTGAATCAAACTTAGATAAAATGAAAGATTATTTCATAAGGAACACGGTGGTATAGGGTTGCCTGCGAAAAATCAGTCCCGAATTAGGGTTGTCGAATTTTAAATAATAAAATATCGCTGCGAGTGAATGTGTGCGAGAGAGAGGTCCCAGACCAACCATCCCACGCGGTAGAAAAGGACGCAGCGTAGCAGCTGTTTAAAGTCCGCCCATTTAAAGAAGGAGAGTGCGCATGCTATTTGTGCTTGGAAATGAAAAGGATAGCGATAGACTCGTATATGCTGTGCATTATTTTGGAGTAGTTAATTATTAATATACAGAAATAGTTATTTAATTTTTTATTTTTTAATCAATTAAAGTCACATCGGTTTTTTATTTCTGAAATCCGAAAACTGAAAATTTGTAGTTCCACAAAAATTTTTTTGCGGGAACTGTTTTCTTTGGTAAGTTTATACGGAACCCTCGGTGTGCGACTCCGACTCGCCCTTCCCCGGTTTTCTTTCTGTCGCTTTCGATGACACAGATTTCATCGGTCTAAACTTCAGGCTTTGTGTAGGTACCTATTTCTAATTTTATCACTAATTATGGGGTACATTTTTCCTACTAGTACTAGTACTTTTTTTTTGTCCCTTTCAGCGACACGCTTTCTCGCCATCTATATAATACTATATCTATGACTCCAAAATAATGCACAGCATATTCGAGTCTATCGCTATCCTTTTCATTTCCAAGCACAAATAGCATGCGCACTCTCCTTCTTTAAATGGACGGACTTTAAACAGCTGCTACGCTGCGTCCTTTTCTACCGCGTGGGATGGTTGGTCTGGGACCTCTCTCTCGCACACATTCACTCGCAGCGATATTTTATTATTTAAAATTCGACAACCCTAATTCGGGACTGATTTTTCGCAGGCAACCCTATACCACCGTGTTCCTTATGAAATAATCTTTCATTTTATCTAAGTTTGATTCAATAATCAGACCGTTGCAAAATGCTAGTACCTATAGATTTACCTGTTTACACCTGGCAACCCGTGGTTGTGACCGGAAAAAAATAGGCAACCTAACGTTTGCATATTCTATGGGCTTCAAACTTTCATGGGTATCAAATTTATTTAATAATCACACCGGTGCAATGTTTAAAAAAAAAATGTTTTTAAATTATTAATTAAAAATACTCTGGACTGAAATTTGTTAGGCAACCCATATAGGATATATTTATTGGCATATTTAATAACATAAAAAATACGTCTCATTAAATAAGCATCTCGGTGAAGGTCGTTGTATAGCGGGATCTTAGACTAGAACGAGTGGATCTGTCAGTCAGTGATTGACGCAGACGGATGTCAGACACAAGTGTTGCCGGAATAAAAAAAAAAGAACTAGGAATCGATTCAATCGATTCCACGAAAGCTTGATAATATGCTCTTGTCACTCGATTGTCATACATATTTTCAGATTTTACCGATTTATTAATAATCGATTACTAGTAATTCAGGCATTATTTAATCGATTTTTTAGTTTCATTAACTTAATTTAAGTTTTCTCGCTTCCTGGGTAAAAACATGGTACCATATTTTGTGATTTCCGTTAGAAAAATATTACGGTTTTTTTAATACACATTTCAACTAGTTAACTGCTGGGCCCAGAAGTCCCCTTCTCCTTTGTGCCCGATTGGTGGCATTAGGATACAAATACATAGGGAAAAAGACAAAAGTAATAAAAATATTTTGTGTAAAACACACACACAATGAAATAAAAAATTGATACAAAATAAGGAAAAAAACATGTCTTTGCATAGGACCTTCAACATAAATAAATATATGGTGGTGGTGTTGAATTATTCCAGAAATCCCCACCGACAGAAATCCACACTAGTTATATCAAAAATAATCTCAGCCTAGTGGGGATTTTTGGAAAAATAAACAACAATCCCCAGCAGATGTTGTTGTTTCAAAATTGTTAAACGAAAAATGATTTAGTCAAACCGTTTCATTATAAAAAAAAATCTACAAGTGCACACAATAGAACAAAAATAAGAATGAAATAAAATACCTAAAAGTACACATGTGTGAATTTGATGTACTACAAGTACATACGTGCCTCTGGTAAGCCTTTCACGATTCGGGCATGATGTTATTATAAATATGTGATTTAAATATAAATATTAAATAAATCAGTATAGTATTCTTTCTCCTTAGATGGTTAACTGACTTTATAACAGTCTTTTCGGATTTTTTATATACATAGGTACATCTAAAGATTAAGTGATTTTCTTTTCTGATAAGTTTTATGATATTTTTTTCCAACGCAGGACCGTTTTTAAGTGCACAGCTACAGGAACATTTAACTTATAATACAATTACTATTGGTAAACGTATTAAAGTTCAGTCAAGCTAAGTAATGACCCTATTTTATATAACGATTGGAACACAATTCTGTAAAGTTGCGTCGTTCACTATAATTTTCTATCTTGACATACATCACAAAAGTTGAATGCTACTTACTGATAATGATATATACAGACGGGTTCCTGAAAGCGTTTGCAAAGTACAAGAGACAAAATGAACTATCTGTTTGCCTAAATATGCAAATCTAATGTAAGAATATGTAGATTGTTTTAACACAATCTGCATGTTGGTTGTTAGAATTAAGGGAGGATACTCTTTAATTTAAAAGAGAATTAAAATTATAGGGGGACCCTCCTTTAATTAAGGGTTATTTATAACACACAG
The DNA here is from genome assembly GCA_916618015.1 of Xestia c-nigrum. Taxonomy (NCBI): domain Eukaryota; kingdom Metazoa; phylum Arthropoda; class Insecta; order Lepidoptera; family Noctuidae; genus Xestia; species Xestia c-nigrum. Next base: position 21,668,588 of record OU745245.1, on the reverse strand, counting down.
AAAATCGTTTTTGGGTTAGGGGGCAACTCGTCCACTTCGAAAAAGGAACCAGGGACCAGTAGCCCCTTTTAAAAATTGAAAATAGTTAACTGTGCCCACATCTGTATTTCTCTAAAAGAAAGCAAAGGCAAGTAGAAGATGAGAAGCAAGAATAGTAAAGTCTCACAACCAACAGAATCATGCAGTAGGTATTGCATAATATACGATATCTCCTTCATGATTATTGAAACAGCGAGGAGGAGGAAAGTGGTGTCGTCGACGACGGTAGTAGCAAAAGACCCGACTCCCACTCACCGGCCAGCAGGTGATTTTGAGCTTCCTATTGACACTATACAATACTTTCTTCATAATTCTCGCCTCCTGTTGAATGCAGCGCTTTTATAACCCGCAGCCGCGCCACCGCCATACGCCACTTGTATATGACCCGCGCCTAAAGCGCCCAAAGCCACTGCTTTGAGTGCTGTAACCTCCACAACTCAGTTAGTACTGGGTAACACGATAACCCTTGGTAAGACTGGTTGTCAATATTTTTGGGCCACTGATTACTTGTAACGACTGTCAAAGATCTAAAAATGACTGCGGGGGTCAACTGCTTAACGTGCTTTCCGATGCCCGAGGAAACATGGTATGTAATGCGTCACCAAACCGCAGGCCAACCTAAAAAAGCTCGGCTTAACTTAAAGAACGCCCTGAACTGCTGTCATGATTTAGCCATGAGCTCTATTAAGTAATATTCCTCATCCAGGTGAATAATCAAAACAAAATCGTGGCAACCGTAGCTCGTATAGAACTGTATACCGCCATGAATACTGGCACCCATTAAACATAAACAATTTACGATGACTACCTACTCATAGTATCGTAAACACATTACATTACACAACCCAGCTTCCCGTTACAAGTTCAGCCGTGTTTCAATATGTAAATGATGACGTGTTTGTACGTAGGTCTCTGATTTACATATTAAGCATTTTCCGCTCTTTATATTTATAAGATTTTCGCAAATCAGTCTCGCGAAACGAAAATGTCAATTTATTCAAATACATTTTTCGTAGGTCGACTAATTTATAGACAACAACAGGCCTAATTTAGCAAAATAAAAATCGTGGCTCCTCAAACATCCCCCTCCGACACACTACGTCAAAGTAGCAGAAAAGCTCCTTCCGGGACACCTTCTACCATGGCCCACCTGGAAGACCCTAAGCCGTTTGCGAAGTCAGGTGGGGCGCTGCAGATACAACCTAGTCCAGTGGGGGTATTCCCATGAAGCCTTGTGTGACTGCGGTGCCTCAACGCAAAGTTTGGCTTTCCTCCTATCCTGCAATATGTGTGGTTCCACCTGCACTTTGAGGGACCTGTCCGGGGGTAGACCCAACGTTGTCGATGTGGCAGAATACTAGTTAAAAACAATAAAAAAGGGGAAATCATCGACACGACGAAGAAGAAGAAGATTGTTGTAGGCTCGCAATTTGTGACCTTATTTTCTTCTGTTACCAACAGATTGATGTCTTTTTAAGACTGTCAAGCTGAAACTAGGTTTTTTAATAAGGCTAGTCTTTATTGGTGTCAAAGCTTCAACTAAGAAATAAGAATGTTGTTTTACTGTCAGTCCATTCCCGCAAATAAAAACAACAACAACAATGACTTTATTATTATCCGGAAGCAGTAGCTACACTGGTTGAACTCGGAATCAATTCCAAACGCTGTTTTAACTATGCGTTTATTTAGTAACCCAGAAGGTAAAATACAATCATCATCATCTGCCTAGCCTTTTCCCAACTGTGTTGGGGTTGACTTCCAGTCTAACCTGATGCAGCTAATACCAGTATTTTACGTGGAGCGACTGGCTCTCTGACCTCCACAACCCAGTTAGTACAGGGTAATACGATACCCTTTGGTAAGACTGATTTTCAGACTTTTTGAGCCACTGACTACAGTAAAACGGAGTTATTTGTTTTTTTGGTACCATATTTACTAAATTTAATTGGATAATTCAGCCCTGTTTTACGGTACCTGTAACGACTGCCTAAGAGTTTCAAATGACAGCCGGGCCAACGGCTTAACGTGCAATCGTAGGTAAAACACAATAAAATGTGACTCTGAAACTTAAAATGTGGGTCATTATTACAATGTATAATGACTGTACTAAGATATTAATACAAGATTATCCTAGTACAGGCCGCAGGATCTCTAACAATATGCTATAATTAAACACTAGGATTTGGGTCTTCCCGGTGTCTTGCCGCAGCTCAAACAACTACCAGTGATCGTTAATGTCCAATACCGTTGATGATTTATCATTTGCTATAAGATAAGTCTAGTTGTTAAATGTTCCCCACGTCATCATAAGAGGCTCAAGATTTCATGAAATATTACAGTACTAGACACATACAGTACTTATAGTACTAGTATATTGGTTTCAGGCATCTTTTAGAGGTCTAATCTTAAAAAACAGCATGAGGTTTTTGAGAACTCAACGAAATTATTTTTTGTATTCTGTTTTCTACACTTTATTAACGGCTCTCTTGGACCCTAAATACATTTTAAATACGGACGGATTTTACAATAAAGGCAGCGTCAAATTTTAGTGCTTCTCATTTGGCATCCATAATCAAAATAGGCCGAGGAAATGCCACTAATTCTTTTGTAACTCCCACGACCTGGCAACAGCCGCGTGATCTCATCCCAGAGTTTTCGTGATCGTCTCTTTACTGTCTATACTTTGTCATCATAAACCAAGAGAAACAAATAGGTCGAGAACTCGAGACACAATTGCCATCCGGAATTATGACGTGTCTAAACTATTTAGTGGTAATTTGCCAAAAGCTGAGCGATCGGGAGTGCAAACGATGATTTTGCTAGGAAAGCTCGTAGCATACTTGTAGACACTGCATCGGATCGACATAATCTCACCTCATTTAACCAATCTTGATCTGAGGCCATGCTGTTACGATGCTTTGCTGTGTGGAGTTTCATAGAAAAATCCCGTGTTCTAGTAGAGGCGATCTTCCTGTGCAGTGCATGTAACTGTGCGTTGACCCTATCGGTTTTTGGCTAAATAATCCATCCGGGTGAATGAGTGTTTATTCATTAATTTAAAGTGTATTCCTTCAAGGTAAGTGGGAAGTGAATGTTTTACAATTCATTCTTGAACTAGATTGTTTTTTGGTCTAGTTTATGATCGTGGGTGGTGTTTATTGTGTTACTTCGTAATATGGTTTAATTCGGAGCACGGTTTTTAGTGTAAGAATAAGCAGAATCCGTCTATAAAGTTTCAACTGCTGGTGCACACGTCTCTTCTTTGTGAGGGAGTGAGCGAATAATCCACCATCTAGCAAATACGACACGACATTAACAATTGACCTTCCGACATGACACATGTCGAATGTTCGTTCTGCATAATTATTTAAATCTAGCCAATTTTAATATGTATTGTCTTATCAACACATCAAACTAATATCCCTAAAAGACATAAAATCGAAAAGCCATTTCCAAACAATAACGTTTAAAGTCGCTGAAGAAAAAAACACTCAATCGAGTCCTCAGAAAATTATTTCTCCACTTTCCATCCATCTGAACCATCGTTAGGTTACCGAACAGCGAGAAAGAGAGAAAAAAAAACAATAATTAAGGAATCTTCAAGATCTCCAGCGGTTGGTAACGTCGCTCGACGGGAGGCGCGGCTATATTTAGATGCGCGCGCGCCGGTACGCGTGCTTCAGCGCGCATGCGCGACGCGACAGATGTGTGCGTGTGACTTGCGCTGTATGTACCTGGGAGAGCAGTGAACTTACGGTAAAGGTATATAAGAAATTAAAATATTTGATATAGGTGTATTTTCTTAGGCAGGGAGGAGCTGAGATAGAGGCTGGTTTGAAGATAGTAGGTAAATGCAGATTTGTATACTGTAGATATGGTGCTTTTTAGGAATAGATTGAAAAAACTAGAGAATTGAAATGGACTTAGCTTGTTAATTTATTGATTTTACATTTTATTGACGTGCTTTACTGTCATTCCAATAAATATAATAAAAATAAAAGTGTAACAAAAAATATCGCAGATAAAAGAGAATTCGAGATTGTTATTTTCAAGTTTTGACACTAAATTACAGTAAAAATTTGCAATGATAACATTTACGACTTTTTAAGAATTTATTGTCATACTCATCTACATAACCTTGGAACACAAAAGTAATGACAAGTTGTTGCATATCAGTTATTTATTTTATGTCGTTTCGTCCGGTCAAGAATGTATCGAAAAGTCAACAAAAGGTGTTAAATTCTCCAGCGTATAGCAATGTCAAAGGACAATTAAAATTAAACTATAATCACTATTACAACCTCTAGACCTCAAGTCTATACATGCTACCTAGAAGTAGTTAACAAAATAAATATAAATGACACGAGAAATCGCAAGAACGATGACCTTAACCCAGAACAAAAGGCAAAAAAGTATTAGTCCCTCTATTTTCCACAGAATCTAAGTACTATCAATAATAATCATCTCAAAGACAAGTATTTGTTGATACTAACAGTGCAGGGGCAGGTGGCCAGCCCATCGTCTGCCAACGCTCCAATAATTCAATAAAACAAAAGGAATTCAGACACGAAACATGCCACAATGCTTTAATAAGACAGCGAGACAATAAGTTAACGATATAATACATGAACAGTATGTTATAATTAAAAATATAGGAGAAGTATAGATGGAGACTGACGAGAAATATACTGAAGATAATCTAGGTGAAACCATAGATACTGTCAGTGATCATCTACATCTACACGGAGCAACTGTCTATCTGTCATTTAATATTCAGAGTAACATTAATGTTCAGTTTATTGATGCTGCGGCTCATACAATAACATTACCTTATAAAAGAACTATTTAAATATTTGTATACAAAAAGGAAAGACGAAGACAATAAAGGATAAATGCTAATGGAAACCCAACAAGACGACCTGGAAGGCAGGTGAACAAGAATTGGTTCTGGAGATAAAGAAGAATGAGACAGATATAGCAAGAGAGAGTGATATGTCATAATCAAAAGCATAAAACAAAGACTATAAACCTTAGTCAGCCATAGCGTAGATAATGACGTACCTTCTCGGCGTTCGTCCAAGACAACAGTTATAATCCGCATCACTATAATGTATCATATCGTGGACAGAGTAAGTCATCGGGAGGCGCTTGTCAAAGTATATTGTATTGTTTACGCGAAGAATGAGTATTATAAGGGATTTTGTACTATTTTAGAGAGAAAATGGAGCTGATTTAAGTCAGCTAGGTATATTATTCTATGAAAAGTGACATCAATTAAGAATTATCCGTTCTTCTTTAACCCTTGGCCACCGCTGAGTGTGGGTATCTTCCAAATCTCTCCATCTTTGACGGTTTTTTTCCATGGATTCTCTCTAATATTCTCTCAAATTCCCATATAATTCTGCTGATTTAAGTCAGCTAAGTATATTATTAAGAAATATGAAGAAGAGAGATGCAACTTAAAATATGATTTTAATGCAATTGATTGTCAATGCACATGATGCAGATCATTCTGCGAATCGCGGCTTTTGCAAAACTGTAATTTTTATTCGACATGATGTTTTGGGAATGAATGTTCTGCGTCAAGATACCAATCGATGACTGCACTTTTGTAAATTAGTCATATCATCCATGATGCTATTCTTCTGACTCCCCATTCATAATCCGAGTTTGTAATACGTTACTTTTACGAAGCAACGTGGACGACAGGCCTTAGATTCGGCTCTGAAACTGACCAGAACCACCACACTGTATTTTCTTTTCCAAACAAGCTGTATTTACACAAAACAAACAAACCACAACCACTGTCTATCACATCACTGTGATACTCCAAAACTATAGACTGTATTACATACTTAATTTAATTCTAAAACCTCGTCAAACAGACCGACTTTCTCATTAATAAGTATGCGCATGATTCACGAATCTTTCCTGAATCGTCGGTAGCGTCTGGTAAGATGGTGGCCGCATGTGCGAAGATTTGAGTGTTTGGAATACCTACAGGATGTGATGATAAGTTGATTCATAGCTTTCGTTCGGAGACTTTGTTATTGGGCTTATAAAAAAAACCGTCTTGGAATGTCAAGTCTGATGGTCCTATATTACTGGAAGAGCAAAACTGACGCATCTCAGGAGTTTTTTTTGCTGTAAAAAAATTGTGGACCTGTTATTTCAAAGAGTTGACTTTAATCTGTTTAATTTTATTTTGACTATCGTTACGATGTTTCCGACGTTGACTAAACGCTGTCATTCTTTCAAACTTCGCTTCAATTAATTTACTTCCAACAACAGACCAAACATTAATTAATTTTAATTTAACCCCTGACATGCACTGCAACTAAAGTAAATAATGCTAGAAAAACAGACCTCTCACCTAACAAAATTTCCACATCCCTCGTAGTTGAATCTCAGGCATCATAAACAGTTTGCCATGCATAACAATATACCGCGCATTACGTGCCACAATCGCCTGCTGCGCGCACGCACACACGTAAGCACGTCACACGAGCGCAGGCGCGGCGGCCATCTTGCATGCGCGTGGGCAGCCGGCGGCGAGCGGCACGTGCGAGCTATTTTGGGCGGCGCCCGCCCTGCCCCGCACCGCCCGCCCCGCCAGCTCTACACTGAATTGCGTAGAGGCGACGATTGATTTGATTTTATTCTTTTGTGTGGGGTGGATGGTTGATTTTGTGGGAGTTATATTGAATTGAATGTTTGAGGGGATTATTTAACCAATTATATAAAAAAAATCGCATTAGTTTGTGTAGTCAAGTTTTGATTGTTATTATTTTGAAAAAAAAAATAAAATTAAATAGGAAGTAATCTCTTTTATTACATTTTGTACAAAAAACGTACATAAATGTTAGTCACAGCATTGTGCAAAGTTTCGAATGTCCGAAAGTTATAGACGTTTCTAGAACGTTCGAGACTCCTCACTGCAACACGGAAAAATACAGTCGCTTCTCCCCACTTCTTTATTAATCTTTGCCGCCATACCTAGCCGTGGTCACTGGCAGCCCGTCTCACATTTTCCTTCGTGATGTCGTATTTAATGAGCCGTCCACAAGCCTACAGATTGTGTTGTGTAAACAACCATAAATCCGTGTTTTTTTTTTCTTTGACAGTCATAGGTTACGTTGGGGTTGTAAAATTTACGCGTTAATGACTTGAAATGCCGCTTTTAAATTAGTCATAAATGTTAGTTATCCATAAAATTGTCGAAGAATATCTACGAAACTTACTGTCACTTACGGGATATCTTCCGTAATTATTTATTATGTTGAGCTCCCGATATTTCGACGATTTTGCAAGCGCGATCATGGTCGCGGGTTGACTGGAATATGCGGGTGGATGGAAATTAAATTGTTACAAGCAGAAAAATCTGTCTACCCTCTTTCTTTGTAAAAATAATATAAGTTAAACTTACATTAGTAACTTAAATTTGTAATATAAGTTTAGTTTTAAACCTAAAACAGGAGTATCTACGAGTATATATCTAGCTTATTAACAAAACTATGAGTTTAAAAAAATACGCGTCGAATTGACCTTTTACTTTCGTGGGTTAAAAAAATGTTGAAAGAATAATTGTTAAGTAATAAGTGTTAAATCCACGGCCTAATAAGGAGGAAGCTTAAGCCCCATACGTGCTACCCTGCCTAAATTATGATGTTCGCTTTGAAAATCTGGTGCAATAACAGCGATCATCCAACTAATATTTCCTCCGACATTGAGCGAGCCAATCAAAACCTAGATCGTCGGTTCGAAATGATTTTATATTAAATCACATTTTCAATGTAATCAGAAAATTACTCAAATACCAATAGGATCTTTTAGATCTACCCTTTTCAAAAGTAATTAGATATTTAGAGCGGAAACACCCACAGAGTTTAATATAATTATTTGGAATTTTCGACCGAAATCTTTTTGATGGACTGAAACGTTACTTCACCAATTTGCTTTGTTTGGCAATTACATCAATTTTCGTGTTTTCCAAAAATTGTAATTTGGAAACTCCGTGATGGTAATTAATCAACAAAGCTTACATGAGTCCCTTACTTCGCCGCAACTTTTGAGTGATCATCATCTGACCAGCCTTTTGCCAACTATGTTTGGGTTGGACTTGGGTGCAGCTGCATACCAATATTTTACATAGATAAACTGAGCTGAACTGACCTTCACAACCCAGTTATTACTTGATAATACGACACCTCTTGGTAAGACTGGTTGGCAGACTTCGAGTCATTGTGCACTGACTACCTATAATGACTGTCAAATATCTACAAATGAGAGCCGGGGCCCACCGCGTAGGAACTCGGTATACATGTACTGGGTGGTCACCCAATCACAGACTGGTTTAGGCTAACTTGATTTAACCTGAAGATGGATCGGAGCAACTTTTAAAAGATGATGATATTATTTAAAAATGTAACCTCACTTTTTCATGTTCACATTCGTGCCACCATCGTCAAAGTTCACACAGCATATTGACCTTAACAAAGTAGAAAAGATACATCTCTATACTTTACACATACCTACAATAAACCTTACTACGTACAAATACGGTGCTCAATTCCCTTCTCGCAAACCTGAAACAATCCAACACTGTCTTGTCTAAAAGCAGGAAATCCGCGGGAACTATCGGCTTGAGCCTGACACTCGTGCACTCGTAAAACTGTGAATAAATGATAAATGCTACTTCGTACCCTTCACTTGTACTTCCAGACGTGGAGCTACGAAAGTTAGTGTTTATTCAGTCTGTCGCCTGTCTGGTACGAGGAACTTGTATACTGAATTCTGAATGTTCTGTGATTGTGGAAATGGGATGTTGAGGACTGTTATGAGTATTGTTCTTTATTTGTTTGTATATGTTATAGGCAATGTGTATAATGCAGGCATTCTATACATTTCCTAGGTATTGTATAGAATGCCGGGGTCGTCCAGGCAATGTGTGAAATGATATTGAATGTTCAAACTATTTTACACTTTACCTAGGAAATGTATGGAATACCTAGGCATTGTATAGAATGCCGGTTGACGCATAGGTAATGTATGTAACGTGTTTTTTTGCGTAGACAGCGTTTCTCACATAGCAGTTCCCTTCGGATAAAAATTTACATTTACAACGTACAGTCAAGTGCACGTAGAGCTTTACATTTTGACATTTCCACTTCTGCGATATTAGGACAAAATCGAATGGTAAGTGTAAAGGTCTACTTGCACTTGACTGTACCTTAATAGAATCAAAACTTAAGGTTGGTATTTTAAACAATCAAAATAGCCACATATCAATTCTAAAATGTCAAATTGTACATTGCCATTATCTTATGCACCTAACTCTACTTTTAAGATACAATCTACTTATAATGATCAAGTTCTTATGGTTAATAATAAAAGATCTTCCTGTAAGTAAGTATATTAAAAGCAGTTACTTATTCTTACAAGAACAACTATTGTGACACTTTGTACACAGCAACTTATTCTTAAAGCATGAACATTTTTTGGTTTCACCGTTTACTTTGCAAGTACATTTGAAAAATCCCTGACCGGTTCCAGTCGATTGCAAAGTAGCAACTGAACGCACTGTTGTATCCTGATTAGCGACATCTTCCACGCTTATTAATTTCTGTTCACAAACAGTGAATATTATTGTTGTCTAGAAAACAGTGTTTTTATGATACCCTGCTTTGTGCTAAGTTGATAAAGTTCATCTTCTGTCTTTTTGCTGCGTACTAACACAACGAACGAGTTGCCACTTGTTTACGGGGTAGTCCCGCACGCCACGCACTCGCCTCCATCCCGTGGTCGTTCATTATACACATTGCCTGATGCGCTTCGGGCATTTTATACAATACCTAGGCAATGTATGAAATGAAACGTATTATACACATTGCCTGATCGTTTTAGGCAATGTATACAATGCCTAGGCATTCTATACAATGCCGGATTATACACATTGCCTATAACATATACATTATGAATGAAAGTCATCAATGGTGTTCTGGTATATCTGTTTAGCGCTCGCTGAATTTTTTCGGCCAAATTTGGATATGCTAGACACTTTAGAGCACATGAAAGAGCAGAAGACCAAAGCTCTCGACGACCTTTTTTTATTTTTGGATGGAAAATCATCAAATGACTCACGCCCAGAGCGGGAGGGAGTGTCAGACTTTTACTGACTTAAACCCATCCATGTTCCTTCCTCGCCTTTTATGTTCCAGGACCACGGTATCTCTTTCGAACAGTCCCGCAGCCCCGGCTGTCGACAACCACCGTATATAAAGCCATCGAATGCAGTCGCATTCATCTCATTATGCTGCATCTATGTCTGCTTATATTCAATTGCTGACCCATCAGGTTATGAGAGTTAAGGAATACAGAGGGTTGTTTCAGACGTATACTACATATTTTATTTTATTTTTATTAATTAAATTACACCTTTTATGAAAAATGGTGATGGAAAACATTGTGAGGAACCAAAAATTAGAAGGCATATTGTTAAACCTGCATTGGGCCCGCGTGGTGGATTGCGACCTCTCACATAGAGAGAAGCCTTGTGTCTATAAAGTGGAAATATACTACGAGTATATTGGGATATACTCGTAGTACATGTATTCGACCAAAACATAAAAGCTTCATTACATTGGTGGTACCAATAGTCAGATAACTAAAATGCTGAATAACATCCCATAAATCTCTCATTTAAAATTCAAAACCTTGGACTTCTGAAAGAATTCCGTTGATTAGAAAACACATAGAGATAATGACGTCATCAGTAGGTATAAAAACTGTGTGTATGTTGTTTTAGTGATGTAATCTTCATCTGTGAAATGTATCTCGCTGTAGGTAACTACGCCGAGATTACGGATACGTACGCAATGTTTGAAAGCTTATAAATCATAGGTTCATGTAACTTTACAGTGTGTTGTGTATAGAAATGTTTATGGTTTTTTTAACAGGTTCACAGATAATTTAGTTGGGTAGCGTAATAACACTTAATCAGCGTATAATGTGTTTCCAATTGGGACACGACTCATTGGCAAAGGGAGTGGGCCGTGATGCATCAGGCGGACCCAGTGCGGATTAGCAGTCTGCAAATGCACCACTTATTACACTACCAAAGGAGAAAGAACAATTTTGTGGAGACCAACGTCTTTCATTCCGTTTTAGTTTATTTGTAAATAATCATCTCCTTGCATTTGCTGCATTCGCAAGAAGCTCCGATAAAAAAACATCATCAAATCCACCTTTCATTTGTTGCCGGGACTCGAATGTTTGGGACCAATTCAATGTAAATACATAAACGCTAATTCCTAATTGCATCTAACGTGTTAATTATTCAAACATCTTTACAAAACCACAAGCCTCTTTCGTTGAAAACCTATTTTCAGTTTATAAATTAAATACACTTTATTTTTATAGTTTTCTAGCTATAAAAGAAGTAGGTTATAAGTGGGCACACAAGTAATTGTACCTTCGTGGCCACTGTGATTGAAACGTAACCTATCGTGAGTTCTTCGGGAATATATTTTTTATGTTCGTGACTGTACACTGAAGTGAAGTGAATACGCAAGTAGTGTATCGTTGTAGACAATCAATAGTCGGTCATTGTGGACAGAGGTAATGTAGATAGTTGTTGCAAAAAGGTCGTGTTGACAGTTATGGAGAATGTAAGATTTACAACGAAGTTATTGACAGAGGATCGTATTTTTGCAAACGCGATACAAAATGCTAACTGAGGGCAGTTTGGGTAGTCATTGAAAAAATTGGAGTACATATGCTGCAACGACGGGTCTGGTTACAGTTCTGGGCTTGAATAATTATGTATTGGCCTGATAATAATTAAAGGTTTAGAGGTTTCCGTAACACATCCGCGTATTGTCGTTGCTAACTATTTAAATACTTACAAGTATAATTTTACTAGTATACAGGGTGTCTCATTCAAATCGGTCAGTATGGGAAAGTCTGAAACTATAAGACATACGAAGATCTATTCTGAGGAACCATGTCATCGATTTTAACAACAAGAAAAACTGCATTCATGCATTAAAAAAATCATCTGTACTCCGTTCGGGAATCGACACCCGGTTATTTTGAAAAAAAAAACTTACACTATTTCTATTTAGATATCGATTGTGTAGGTTTTAAGCAGTAAATGTCTGTATGAAACATGATGTCTGAAATGAATAAAATGCATTGTTTCCACATACTTTAATTTATTTTAGTAGGTGCTTGAACTGACCACGTTTACAATATTAAACAAGTTCAGGTATTTAAAATTGTCTCAATGGTTGTTTGTACCTCTTTGCTTATGTTGCAACTTGATACATACACCGCTTTACATACATATGACATTGGCATTGCATTAAACCATTCCGGAAGTTTTGTTATCTGCGATAATATTATCTAATATCGTGTTGAATATTGTATTGAAAATTTTCCCGAACGGAGTACAGATGATTTTTTTAAATGTATGAATGCAGTTTTTCTTGTTATTAAAATCGATGACATGGTTCCTCAGAACAGATCTTCGTATGTCTTATAGTTTCAGACTTTCCCATACTGACCGATTTGAATGAGACACCCTGTATAGCAAGTAAAATTTGGTCCTTCGAGCCGGATTTTAAAGGTAACTTAGCCCTCATAAACCAAGACAAATAAAACAGATAGTTCCAATTGAATGTAAAACCAATTAGGTACTGCACCTAAGAGTCGATGCCCTCCCGCCCACTCCAGATAAACATAAAGGATAATCATGATTAATTAATCTAAAGGCGCAAAGATTAAGCATTTTAATTTAAAGATCCATTTTTCAAAAATGAATACAAGTCAAGTTGTTTTAGCAGAGTTTGACATCATTTTTCTAGGTTTGTTTCGAAAGTTGTTTTTTTTCTCTGTGTCACGTTTTTAACAGAGGGTAAAAGTTTGAACTCTTACAAATACTTTCAAAGCTCACAGCAGGTCAGCGACTTGAACGTTGTGTTATGTAAAATGTAGGCGGAAAAGGGTAATGCACGTTTTTTATTATTTTGTGATAACTTAGAAGAGAGGGGAGGAGCTTATGGCTAAACAATAACAGGTGCTCGGATCAATCTTCAGGTTAAGCGGCGCTTATTCAGTATCATCATCATCATCATCATCATCAGTGTTTAATTTTCCCACTGCTGGGACAGGCCTACTATCTATGGGAGGGAAGACGCGCTCATTACAAACGGAATTTTCTCAGTGAAAATACGTTAAACCGTGAGTCCCGGCTGTCAATGTTACATCTTTAACCGTCGTTACAGATAGTCAGTGGCCCAAAAAGTCTGACAATTTATCTTACCAAGGGGTATCGTTTAACCCAGTGATAACTGGGTTGTTAGGTAGGCAGCCGCTTCATGTAAAATACTGATATTTTGCTGCATCCGGTTAGACGGGAAGCCGACCCCAACATAGTTGGGAAACGGTTAGGAAGATGATGATTCTTCTTTCAAGAAAACCAAAAACAAATCTCATTCTTTGTTCAATTATTTTTTTTTCAACTGAACAAAATCATTTACAATGTCATTACCGTAGATTCAGAAAATTGATTGTCATTTACGAGCAACTATTATAAGCCACCTCAAATCTTGGCAACTTATATAAGATTGACACTAGTAACAAGCCGTTGATCACGTTTTTCTGATAAACAGTCAACAAATTAAACACCGAATCTAAAGCTCATTATGGCATACAAACTAAAAGGAAGTCATTACAACATGTTTCATGTGAATAAAACATGATACATAGTGAGATAAAAGATTTCATATATCAAAAGAGAGAGTGAGAGAACAGATTTACGTACATATTTCAACATGTTTTATGTTGTTTCGTCAGTGGGAACGCACAGTTGAGTAATGTCTAGACCGACTTGGTATAAATTTGAGATATAAATTGATTCCTTGTCAGCGTAATTGATCAGATATTATGTTACAGTTCTAGGTTTCTAGGAGGACTTCCTTGCCTCGTTGGTCTTTTAGTCGCAAGCGCAACTGCTGAGCACGAGGTCCCAGATTCGATTCCCATGTGCCCGCGTTTTTCCCACACCGTTTGCGCATTGAATTTTTCTATCATGAATTTCTCAGAAACAACCACGACTCGACGGTCGCTGCATGTTAAACACTGACTGATTCGCAGCTGCGTTCTTTTAAACTATAACCTTACCGTAGAAATATCGGTAAAAGGTAAAGCAGATGATATATACTGTGCTTCATTGTCTCACAGACCTTCACGGTGCCAAATTTCTACACGATCGGTTGAAGCATTGGGGCGTAAATACAGGATAAGCAAAGATTATGAACATGTTGTACAACAAACTCATGTTCACATACATACAGACACAAACTCACATGTCATCCCCAGTGCAGTGGACAGAAACTATATAGAATTTATATTCCTTGAGCTCTGGTCTGATCTTTCCACATACAAGTCAACGGTTGTAAGTATTACCCACCTGTACTTTCGAATATTGAAGGCTAAAATATCTAATAATTCTATCTATTCTCCGATTAGCAACAATGTAAAAAGACAGAGTTTACACAAGTTTTTTGACCGGCTCGCCCAAATCTCATACATTTTATTAACATCACTCTATATCTGGAAAGTTGCCAGTTTTATTTATAGAAACGATTTCAAGGATTCAATAGCGTAAAAACACATATGAGTCGAAGTAAATGATCGTCATAATGCCACAGATATTAGGAATTGAAAAACTGAAACAAAGAAAGGTTGTTTTTCAGTAATATTGTGAAAAGTCCGAGGTCACGGTTTGTCGTGCTTGTATCTTTAGGAACCATACGGTTGTCTTGACATTATATCGAAAAATATTATTTTAAAGGATTTGAAACGATATATGTAGTTGCTTATTAGTAAGTTATTCATGTTTCAAGTTAACATTTCAAGATAGACACGGACGATGAAATATCAATACCCTCTAACTTAGTTACTGTTGATTTTTAGTTCTGAATGTAAAAAGTAACGTAAAATAAAATTTCGAATGTACTGGCAAATTTTTTTACTCCTATATTTGACGATTTATGCCTCATAACACTAATAGAAACAGTTACCAAAATATTAGACACCAATGTTTCTGCGATTACTTACTAACTTTTTGACCCGAAGCATGGACATATTTTGTTTCCGAGTCATGGATGTTTATATGTATAATAAGTATGTATTTATTTACAAAACAATTAGTAATAGTAGTAAATCAACTGTCTGGTGTCCACGACACAAGTCTTGCTTAGTGTGGCACTAGATGGCGCTGTGTGTAATGTCCAGCGATATTTATTTAATTTGAGGATTACCTCGTATCTGTTGTAAAAAGAGCTAATTGTTTTTTACATTTTTGATTAATATGAAACTATGACAAGTAATTTCAATGATAAGGCATTTACAAAATTACAATTTTGATGTTATTTTACTGTCATCAATACCTCATTCCACCCTCCAAAATAACCAAAATGTATTGCACGAACAATCAAGAGATCGTATATTTAAGTAACTCGGTGAGTCATTAGCCACATTTTGAAAAAGTGTGTTTTTCGCTTCTTGTAAAGTTGCAACTTTTGAGATAAAAATGTAATTATATTATCTCACTTCACTTAGAATAAATTGTAAAATATTACAAATTATTTTACTTATTAATAAAAAACACCAAAATCAATAACACATTTTGGGTTCCCATATTAACTGTTGATTATTATTTTTCCTGTTACGTCGAATACAATTAAAGAAAATTTTACTTATTTTTTTCTCCGTCTACACGTGTAGTAAACTGGTCAACCACAAAGGAATTAAGCGGGAGGTCAACTCAAACACAAAGTACCTTATTAAAAAGGCCACAAAAAATGGCAAAACTGTGGCCAGTGGACATTTCATATAATTATCCCGTCATTAATGGGCCGCTGAAAACAAAAGCCCCTGAAAAACCCTTTGATTTGCCGCTCCATCACATTTCGCCGGGTCAAAGGCTTCAAAACTCAATAGGGCCTGAAATTCGAGTGAATCTACTTTCACGTGTTGCTTCAATAAATTTCTATAAAATTTTCTGCATGTATGGTGAAAATAAGAAAAGCAAAAAAAAAACTCTAGTCAGTTTTTACGTCCATAGTCTATGTAGGTGCTAATATAATAATTATATTATTTCGTTTAAGCAATTTAGAAAGTTTTGTATAAATTTATAGTAAATGTTTTTTTAATATAAAAAAAACGTGATACTTTGATAACACGGAAACAAATTAAGGCATCAAACGTGTTTTTATGTTTATGAGCACTCGTAAAATGATTTTTATTTGGAGCACAGATTATTAGGTGTGAATAAAAGGTATGGTCTTGGTTACGATGCTGTTCTAAATAAATAAAAGAGTGTTAAAACGCATGCAGTTTTTTATTTAAAAATGTCAAAATCAGGCTTCTTTTATAAAATACATAGTTAGTACATATTTTTTATTACACACTTTTTGTAGAAAATAAGGGTACCAATCGCAGGGTAAGGATGCCAGGAACACTGACAGATTCAGCCAAAACGCTAGCGAAAAAGACTATAAGAATTGGGTTGGATGCACCGCGTAAAAGAGTGCATCACGCGAAATTCATCACTGGTGAGTGATACCGGATTATAAATGAGCGACATTAAGATGGCCGACCTGGCAACATGGCGGGCAATTCGTAAATGGAATGTCATAAGTTTGGCAGTTACTTACGTATCGGTCGCGATGGGTGGCGGGAGGTGGCGGGAGGTGAGTGAATGGGCGCGGACGCTGCGCTGGCGTCATGAGGAGCAGCAGACGGCGTCTCACTAATTTTACCATCTGGCTCGCACGCACCACTAAGTTTAGCCGCCCCAAGATAGCCTCGGTCCACGACCCATCGCGCATAAACTTTTCACAATTAGACTATTATTTTTGGTAGCAAAGTCAGTCGGTCGATTATTAATAGAGGCTTTTCCGAGTTTATATTCGTTACGTGTGTTGTGGTGTTAACTTTTAGTGAATTTATACATAGACGCTTATAAATAGGATGTGCTGAAGTTTCGTCTGACGGACGGACGGGGGAATACCTTCCTGAAATATCGTACTACGGCCGGTGGTTTGCGTGTTTTCGGACGCATTGGTAAACGATTATTTATACATTGATTGTGAGGATTTTGCTCGCGGGAGTAAGCGCTACGCGGCGCGAGATGCGGTCCACTCCGGCGCAGCGGGGCGGCGTAGATCTGAGCCGTAGAGCCACCCTCACGCGTGACCTCTAAGTTTGATGACTGTTTACTTCGATCTGTAGCATATGCATCTCTTAACAACCTTGCATAGACAACTATCAAAGGTTTTTTAAAGTATTTTTTAGTTTTTCCAAGCCATTAAGGACAGTATTAACTTCTCAAGCAAATACTTACTTTCATAGCTGTCTGCTACGCGTCTACAGTAGAATATTGTTCAAGCAAATAATTTCAGTCGATGAATCTAGAAGTTGTGTCAAAAAGGAAATTGGTTTTTTATGGAAAACTTCATAAAAGTTTAAAAATTGTTTAAGAGGTTTGTTAGTAACTTTTTATTGAGTTAACAAGTAATACTTATGAAGTTAAGTATATTAAAGAAAAAAGTATAATAAAATGTAGAAACTTTCCTTATTTTTAAAATAATTATTTCCAGAAATGTGTCGTGAAGAAAGTTTTGAGTATAGATGGCTATTAGAGTAGAGGAAGACCAAAGACACGATGATGATGATGATGATTAGGCTAGAAAGGAGGTGTCTGATGAGACACCTCCGAGAAGTATGGAAGAAAAAGAGATGTTGGGGCGCGACCTCTAATAAATTGGGATAAGGGCAAGAGAATATAAATAGAAGAGAATGATAATGATGATGAACTATGTCCAGAACTCTTTACAGTTTTTCAGATTACCCTTATTAATACACTTCTTTTAACTTGCCATATACATGATTAGAGCGAATAAGAGCCTAAATACGGGATGCAGCACTGCATCCAAATGTATACTCAAAACATATATTGCATAAAATTGAATGACATGGTTTTCCACAAAATTGCGCATCTATAACTGATATTTCTTTTCTATTTCCAGTATCACTCGATCAATTCCTTAAACATTCATGCGACCTACTTCTGTATTGTAAAATGATACCTTGCTTTACCCTTACTTATAAAATTGCAGCTGCAAAAAGCGGTGATTGTTAACTCTCAGTAAACGCCATTCTCATGACGGTTTATCGTGAGCCCTTACAATGCGTGCCTGCTAATTTTCGCGACAGCAGTCTATGATTTGCCTCCGTCTTCTATAAATTATTGCAAGGAGCTTTTGTACGAGTAGGCTTAATCGGAGTTAGTCTTTAATTAAGAATGGTGGTTATCTAAAATGCAATTCACTGGTTCACTCAACCTACGCTGTGAGTGACAGTTTAAGCTTACAATGTAAATGGTTTTTCTTTTTAGCGTTTCTATGGTAATCTAAATTGTGTTCCAAAACTAAGCTACTATTTTGAAGATATAATTGCGTGGTTTTTTTGTTTCATTGTAAAAGAAACCTTAGGGCCTACTTAATTAGCGGCGATCAGCGGCGACGACCTCTCGCGTCCGGCCCTGGTTCAATCCATGGTCCGGAGAGAGATGGAATGGGAAGCCGTCACCTCCATCTGCGAAGCAGTCATGCTAGCGAAGGAGGTGTCGTAACGCGCGAGGGAGAGAGCCTCTCGCCCAAGCCGCCGCGGAAGACGCACCGGGCGTCGATGGCCACGTGGTAGCTACCTTCCACCTTAGAAGCGGGCCTGTGGACGGTGAGCTATGGGCTAGCTAGCCGTCCGTCCGTCTTATGACGACAGGCCGTGTTGACGGCGCGTTTGTGTTCCACGCGCGCCTCAAAGCGATGACACCATAAAAGGAGGGGCCCGCAAGGGCCTTAGCCTGTCGGGGTTGCGGGACTGTTCGAAAGAGATACCTTGGCTCCGGAACGTAAAAGGCGAGGAAGGAACATGGATGGGTTTTAATCATTAAAAGTCTGACGATCCCTCCCGCTCCGCCCAGAGTAGGTCATTTGATGATTACCCATCCCAAAAAAAGGGCCTACTTAATAGGTAATCCGTTTCGACATACATAACATTACTCCTTATAATCGGCGAAGGGTAAGGCAGGGCCCGGATGTACCTCACAAGTCCACTCACATTTATTTCACCAGTTATGTTTTTGTGCCATTAATAGGAGGCGAGCCTATTAACATCAACCAGGCCCAAATCCAGACTCCATGGCAGCTACTGTGAAAATATTCCTGTAGGAAAAACCCAATAACATTTTGCTCGACTTGGGATTGGAACCCATCGTTTTCAAATCGTTTGGTATTGTATTACTTAACTAAAAAGATAGTTATAATTACTTTTAAAGAGTTTTGTATTTCAACAACGATTTTCAAAAGGATTGACATCGGTACATTTGATAGGTAGCTTATGTTTTCGATTAAAATTATTTTCGACTTTCCGTCACCGTCATCGTTTAGAATGTCATCTCTCATGACGTGATTTACGGGTCTAAGGCACGGGACGAATACAAGAAGCGTCGGGCGGTGGTGTGGCGCGGACGCAGTGCGGTTGCGGCGGCGGCGGCGGCGCCACGCCGTCGCCATCACCTCGCCAGCGCCACACCCCTACGCCTCTTGTTTTTGTCCCGCAACTTAGAAGTCTATATTCTTCGGCTAAATAGTATCAGGTACACAATTATCTAATGCAATATAGAGATAATGAAAACATACAAAGCGGGAAATCCCCTATTATTAAAAAGTTTCGCGATCTAATCGCAGTGTCAATATGTTAAAATATTATAGTGTTTGTCTTTATTGATCGCTGCTGATAACAGATATCGACAAGATTATTAGCGCATGTAATTTAGGGAATTGTTGTTTGGATTTTTAGAAGAAGCTTTGCAAATATATTTGTATAATAATGTTGATCGTTTGAATACTTTTTCATTATTTTTCAGAAGAGCTCGTAATAACAGTCGTTTGGCGCTTTTTACATTCTAGTTTCCTCCGAGTCTCAGAAAACACACTAAGCCATTGACCCCGGCTATCTTCCAGCAAGTCAGTTGTCAAAAAGTCTGACTACTTGTTTTATCCAGAGTATCCTATTGCCCAGTACTAACTGGGATGGTGGAGGTCAAACAGGCAGTCGATCCATGTTAAATACTGCTATTCATCAGGTTAGTCTAGAAGCCGACCCCAACATAGTTAGGAAAAGGCTAGGCAGATGATGTTTGATTAATTTTTGAACTCAGGAAATTACATTTATCGAAACATAACAACCATACCAGAAAGTTCAACAACCATTTTTAAAATCAGACAATATAAATATACTCAAAAATCTCAACGTTAATAAATCAACTCCGAATAATAAACTGCAAAAACAAAAAAATACATGGCTTAAAAGCTGCGCTGTCAAAAATCATTATGACAAACTTGAACTGCGAATCTGCGATGTAAACAGAGAACTAAAGGGAGGTGTGCACTCCCCACACTACGAGCTCACCCCCCAGACGGGCAAAGGTATTTTGGTCTGGCCTGATCTGTCAATTTGAATTAGCAAGTGCAGTACAGCCGAATGGGTAATTGAGATGCGGAGTTAATGCTCCGATGGCGTTGTATACTGAATTGTGGTAGGTCGAGGTATTTCTGTGGGAGTGGTTTATTGATTTTTGTGAAACGATGGTGCGGACTCACTGATGTATACTGTACGGATCAGGGATTTGATATTTTAGCAAGTAGGGATACCACTTTTATTTTGTAATATTCCACGGGGTGAACTTATGCACAATCAGGAGACGTATCAGTATACTGTATAGATGTCCAGTGAAAAGGGTGTAAAAAACTCTTAACATATTTTTCTCCCCATCATTGCGATCATTTTTTGTCCTAAACCATACCTGAGAACCTTCTAGTTGGGGGTCAAAGTTCCAAATTAATTACAAGCTTTTTTTTGAAATACACATGTTTTTAATGCAAGAACTTCATATTCAACACGTCCTTAAACCCCACACTATTAACTCCATCCATCAGCAAAATGTTTTGAATGCATTACATTGAGATTTACAGTAAAACGTGATTTTTCACCCTAAAAAGTCATTTCCCAGCTTCAATTTTTGAGTAGAATTCCTTAGTTTAATGTACAGAATGCTTGGTTGGCGGCTTCGTGAAGTTTACACCCTCTATACGACTTGAAAACCACAGAGTCGAAACATTTTTTTAAATATATTTGGTAGTTTTAAAGAGCCATGACTAAAGGATGCAATTGGAAAACTGATTCCGATTTTTTTTTTGCATTTTATATTGCACTAGCGGACGTCACCCGTTCACCCGCGTAGTTCCCGTTCCCGTGGGACTACGGGGATAAAATATAGCCTATGTTACTCAGGGTGAATGTAGCTTTCCAATGGTGAAAGTATTTTTGAAATCGGCACAGTACAAACAAACAAAGTTTTCCTCTTTATAATATTAGTATAGATATTTAAGTCAGCTGTGATTGAAGTGATATCTATCATATTTAATTTTAGTTAGAAAAATTAATCAGAACAGCGAAGCGTTTCACAACTATCAGCGATGTTGCTAACTTTCTGATTGCACCCTCTTAAGAAAAAGTCCTTTGTATAAAAAAAATTCAAGGATTATCTCTTTTTGAAAATATGAACTGTTTTAATAGGTGAAGTAATTAAGTACTTCTGTCAAAGTAAAAACTAATCTGTACCGAAAAACAAATCTCTTAAAGATTCTATAAAGTCACCTTCAAACATTAATTATTTCATCAACCAAATACATTTCATCGGTCTTCGTTAAGAAAAACAGAAAATTGTTTTCAACGATCGATTTAAAATGACGTCATAATCATCTGCAAAACAATAACAACACCGTCCTCTAACGGTGTTCCTACAGGAAAAAAAACAAATTAGTGACAGGAAGTGAACGCAGCCGGTGGGCACAAAAAATACGGCCCGGTCATCGACCCGTGCGTTTGCGGTGCTGTGTGTAACTACCCTTAAAACATCCGCCGTGAAACGATCCCGATCTCTTAATTGACCTTAATTTTCAGGTTGACTTCAGCCTTGATTTAATTGGTACTCTCGATTAGTTGATTAGAATTTAAGTTAACTGATCAATTAATGTTAAGTTACTATTTTTGAAAGCTTTCACAGTATTTCCAGGAATCTATCTGAATTATTTTGGACAGGTGAATAAGTTCCAAAACTATTTCAATACTTAACAGTAAAAGTTTTTGAAACGTTATGATTCAAAATTGAGATTTTGAATAGAGCTCAGCTTTGGTGTCATAGAATATATTTAAAACAGAATTATACATAAATATTTTATTGTTGACATAGGTATGAGGAAAATTGGAGAAGGAAATTTCATTTTGAGGAAAAGTAGAGGAAGACCGAAGAAACGATGGATGAATTGTATGACAGATGAAATGACTAGAAAGGAGGTGACTGCTAAGATAAGAGAAGTATGAAAGAAGAAGACATGGTGTTCCAGCCCCACAATAAATGAGGTATTCCTCAGAGCACACCTATATCTAAGCGCAACTAAATCATTCCTCGGAACACAGCCATTAGTTGCGCTAAAAAATTGAAATTAAAAAAAAAAAATGTGTGCGTGTACTAGCGTACACTCGTAAGAAGTGAAACTTCTTTATGACGTTATTTTTCAAAAAAAAATTTAACTACTCAAAACGGGCCGCAAAATACATTGGAGACATTTACCAATCCCTACTCCGCTGGAGAAAGTATACTTCGAATCACGCGTGGTAGGGATAAGAAAAAGATGGCGCGGAACGGTAAAATGTTACACTAAATTTTTTTCCAACCCCGATAAAGAAGTTTCACTTCAATAAGCGTAAAGACAGGAGAATGACAATGATATAAGTGTTATCAAAACTATTGCATTTAAAAACATTCTATTTGATCATAATTATTCTGCTTTACCGAGCTCTAGCGTGACATCTACTATTTTTCTTCGTGTCGACGATGGCGCAACGGTATTTAGCTCAGAATAGTTACAGCACTGATGACAATATTTGTGTTACTTGTTTAATTTAACTTATTTTTTTTCATATTTACTTACCGTTGTATATAAGCTTTTTTTACCTGTTATTTGTGAATGAGTGATTCCCAGATGCTGTATAACTTTTGTTATTAAATATTTATCTTGTTTTACATTTTTTGTATAGCAAGCAACTACCTACTGTCGGGCTTACGCAGTCCCCCCATACTTTAGCACTAATGCTGTAACATAACATAATAATATTGAAACACCAAATGATTTGAAAAGAGAAACCATGGAGTTCCTTGCCGGTTCTTCTCCATGGAATCGACCAACGCTCCAGCAGCAGCAACAGCGACATTAGTTTGTATTTACAAACAAACAAGTGTATATGTAGTATATCATCTATCTGGTGTCTACGACACAAGCCTTGTTTCGTGTGGAACTAGATGGCGCTGTGTGTTAATGTCCAACGAATTTTTTTTTTATAACATCACGCCAGTAATCCGCGAAGGGTGCACCTCACAGTACACCCACATTTCGCCAGTTATGTTTAAGTCCCATGTAATAGGGGGTGAGCCTATTGCCATCAACCGGGCAAAAATCCTGAAAAAATCCTGACGGAAAGACCCAATGACACTTTCCAACCGGGACCAAACAATCGCGAAATAAAATCAGCTGTTCAGTACAGTTTGACCAGTAAGGCGAACATTAAATAAATAAAGAAAGAAAAAGCATTTATTGGCCCGACAGGAAAACACAAAAAAAAAAAGTAGCAAGTAAAATCTATCTATCTTCTATCTTCTATCTATACTTATAATAAATCTGTAGAGAGGTCAATTCTGTACATGAAATATATTTACAAAATAACTATCGGGGGGTGATTAGTGATCGATACTGATGCCAAAAATGCAATCAGTAAAATTTTTGTCTGTCTGTCTGTCTGTCTGTCTGTCTGTCTGTATGTTATTTATAGAAAAAAAAACTACTCGACGGATTTTAACGAAACTTGGTACAATTATTCTACATACTCCTGAGCAGGTAATAGTATACTTTTCATCACGCTACCATTAATAGGAGCAGAGCAGTGAAAGGAAATGTTGGGAAAACGGGAGAAGTTACTTGGTTTTTTTAGCTTCCGTCGCGTGTGCAGCCTTAATGGTTAAAGCTACATAGAAATCATGTATAACGGAAATATTCCACATAAAATTATATAAAAAATATCCCAAGACAGCATATGTCTATCTTTTATAGTTGACTCACAATAACACGTGTAACTCCCGATAGCTTAGCAGTTCGGAGAATAAATGTGAATGTAAGTTTGTTTGTTGCGCTTTCACGCGACAACTACTGAACGGATTTGGATGAAATTTTGCACACAGATAGTTTATAACCTGGATTAAAACATAGGATACTTTTTATCCCGGCAGTAAGATTCCATGGGACAATAATCAAACTTCACGCGGGCGAAGCCGCTGGCAGAAGCTAGTTGTGAATATAACACTAAAAACAAAATCTAAATGTACTGAACTGTTGATTTTTTCCATGATTTCAGGTTTGATCCCATAGTAAAAGTTGTTTATTATCATGAGCACAATCACCTGTTTAAGTATCGTACACTAATTGTATATAATGTATTTTAAATATTTTCTCCCAAAACACTCAGCGCAGACTTTGACTGCATGGTTTTCCTCACGGTGTTTTCTTTCATGCCTGTGATGTTCTGGACAAACACAGAAAGTACCTGTACATATAAAATTGAAAAAGTCATATATATAAGGACAGTTCCTTATATATATGACTTTGAAAAAACGTCCGTCTCAGTAGACGGACGTTTTTTCACGTTCACACCCGCTATTTGTCTCTTAGTATAGTGGAAAATGAAAAAAAGGTGTTCAAAATTCCAAAGAAATAAACGTATTGACAATGCATATAATTTCGTCAAACATGTTTCGAATCAATTGTCATGGCGGGTTCATTATTTCGTCGTCGTCTCGCACCCTCTCTGAAAACCGGCGCCGGCGCATCGAGCGACTGAAACTTATTTGTTAAAAGTTCTGAGGTTATTATGGTTTTTTTTCGTTAAGTTAAAAAAAATAGTCTTGACTTTTGTGTGAACATTAGTATTTTGAATTCATATTATAAAAAAAATATATATTCTTCTAGTTTATCTTGGGCATCAAAGACATCGGTGAAGGAAAACATCGTGAGGAAACCTGGAACTACTATCTGTAAGTCTGTGATCGCCAATCCGTGTTGAGCAAGCGTGATGATCAATGCTCGTGCCTTCTCTGTTGAGAAGAGGCCTTTGCCCAGCAGTGGGACAGTTATATGCTGGTATTATTGTAATTATGAGGAGCGTTCAACTGACCATTGTATTCGATATTAAATAGGCTTCAAATCATTGGCATCGTACTTCGTCATTGGTTCCAAATCTTTTGAAAAAACCGAGACAAATAACGTTTTCAATCAATTCAAG
Organism: Xestia c-nigrum; assembly: GCA_916618015.1. Classification (NCBI taxonomy): domain Eukaryota; kingdom Metazoa; phylum Arthropoda; class Insecta; order Lepidoptera; family Noctuidae; genus Xestia; species Xestia c-nigrum. The sequence goes on along the minus strand of OU745245.1, from coordinate 21,643,025 downwards.
CAAACGCCCTTTTTTTGCAATGTGCGGGTCATTATCGGGCTGTATTAAACAAATTATGATTCGCGACCCTAACATATTAGAATAGAATAGAATAGATTAATATACTCTTTATTATGTACACCGTAAAAATTATAGTCACAATTTTTTAAACATTTTACAAGGGGTGACACAATGGGCGGTCTTATCGCTAAAAGCAATCTTTTAAAGACAACCTTTAAAAGATCATACCATACCATATTGTTATATGTCTGAACAGATTAAGAATCCTTTAACTCATCAATACAACCCTCTTATGTTTATTTAATTCCATTGAATGATGTTTTCGTAAAATAGTCGATTGAATATTAATCGGAGTGTGAACTGCAAAAAAACCTATACCTAGTACCCTGGCCGATTCATCAAAACACAAAACGCATTTAGTTATTAGTGATACAAATGAACCTACATACATTTTCACCATGAAATTATCTCTAACAAACATGTGATACGATAAAAAAAAATCTAGACCAGATATCAAACAAGAACAAAGAGAAATGCAAAACGGCACACATCAAACGTCAAGTACATGTGTAAATTTTCACATGTTTAATCACGGTATTTGTCAAAGCAAAACAGCATTCTAAATGCTTCCTTCCAATGGTTGATAATGACCACATTTGTTCGAAGCCGTAATTAAAGCCTTTGAATACACTAGTACAGGAAACTTTATCGCAGGTAAACAATTTGTCCCTAATAGCGAAGGCTATTATTTATTGGTTTCCAAGAAAAGCTGTCAGGTCTTGCGTTGTATTCAGGTGGTAGGACCGTGAGAATTGGATACTTTTTTTAATCCTTGTGAATTGGGAATGACCGTGTATGCCTAGAGGGTTGGAATTTGCAAGGAAAGAAGTTCTATAAGTAATGTTTGTATGAACATTACAATTTATTATTTCGAATGACACGATTGGCGTAGTGGTACGTACCTTACGTTCTTAAGGTCCTGAGTTCGAATCCCACAAATGCAAAAGCAAATGTTTGTGTGATGAGCATGGACATTTTTTCCAAGTCATGGATGTTTATATGAATAATAAGTATGTATTTACAAACAGAAACAAGTATATATATGTAGTATATCTTATATCTAGTGTCCTCCCCGTTCAATCCCTCCCCGACCCTTGCTCGAGCCAGCCCACGATGCTGAGCCTGTAGTAATAAAACAGTCCCTAAATAACGACAATCAGATCCAGCCTGTCCCTTTGCTGCCCCCAGCGACGCCCTAAGCCGAGGTTCGTACCCCACAGGGGGTGCCCTTAGAGCGCTGTCGCTTAGTTTTTAGTCATTTTCGCCCTGGCTGGAGGCCTTAAATTCAAGGCATCCACAGGACTTGCCCGGTTAAGCAGAAGCCAGTCTTCTCAGACTGAACTGCGAGATGCCCATTCCAAAAAAATATCTAGTGTCCACGACACAAACTTTGCTTAGTGTGGGTGGTAGGTGGCGCTGTGTGTTAATGTCCAGCAAAATAAATAAAAAATGAACTTAATTTGGTTTAAAATAGTACTTTATTATACTGTCATATGTTTTATATTTGGGCCTGAAGCCCCGATTAATTTTCAATTAACTGCCAAATTCGATTTTTAGTTGCTTTGAAATCAATAAAAAGTTGAGTTATTGACTTGACTAAACAGTGATATCACAGCGTGCTATTGCCAAACAAAAGAGAGAACCGCGTTTTGACAGCTCTTAAAATGTACATATAAATTGTAACACATTGCATATTTTATGGTTACAACCGGTCTTATCGCTGATGGTTTTATCTTCCAGGCAACCTTTGGATGGACTGTATGAAAATGAAATAAGAACGGCAAAACACCTAAATACAATAATACCTAATATAAGCCCAACTTCAAAAAATATTGAGCGATTTTGGGTAGAGAAAACTAACCCCTAGTTTCAATTTTTTGCTTTTATTTCGAGAGCAATTCTAGAACTCTAAAATTCTTTCAACCAACGATAATTTCATATAGATGGAACCCATATTAAATACGATTTACAACCCAAAACATTCAAGCAAGTACGTTAAACTCAAACAAATCTTTCGATACCCCACACTCCTGCAGGAAAGAAAACAAAAAAACAATGAAATCCGACATGCGACACGGAGTGAGCACCCTGAGTTCCTCTGGGCCCCCCTCCCTTGCACCCTTCCACCCCCCTCGTTTCAGCCGCATCCGGCGGGACACCTGCGCGCACGCAGGCGGCGTCACGCATGCGCACTGAGTTATTCGTTTTTAATATTCTTTGCCACGGTCCTGAATAATGAAGTTTTTAAGCGATGATTGAATAGAAAAATGGGTTTGTAATTATGGTAGTGGTGATATTTGAGGGGGGTAGTTAAGTTGGTTGATTTATGGTGAAATAACAGCCGCTCGTGTCGATCTTTAGGTTAGGCTAGCCTAGGTTGGTCTGTGGATGGGTGACCATCTATTATAAACGGAGTTCCTTCTTGCCTCAGAAAACACGTTAAGCAGTTTGTCCCAGCTGTTATTAGTAGATCTTTGACTACAGGTAGTCACCCGTAAGTTCGACCACCAGTCTTACCAAGGGGTATTGTATTACTCAGTACTAACGGTTAGATATGCAGTCTTTCCTTGTAAAATGCAATATTATTCACATGCATTCGGTAAGACTGGAAGCCGACCCAAACATAGTTGGGAATAGGCTGGGCAGATGATGATGAAAACTCTGAAAATACCGAAATGTATCGTTTTTGACCTAGAAGAGATAACTGTTCGCTTAAGTTTAGTGAGCTCGATCGTATTCATTAAGTTGAAAATACAACATTCTTTTTTTCAATTTCAAATGTATTTAGATATTTCTTCTTGCAATACATGTATTTATATGTTATTTCGGTTGTAATTTAATTTTCATGTATAGACCCGATGACACTAAACGTAATTCAAATTAATGGGGGAACACGAAATGGTGATGCTGCAATGCAAAAAACCTGGAGGCGGTAAAAAAAACATGATTAATTTCAATTTCAAACATTACAGTTCAGTAGGTAAATGTGTATTTACCTACTAAACTTTTTAACTGAAGTTTTTGTAGTTGAGAAAAAGAAATACAAAAAGTTGAACGCAACGGTCCACCTATTCAAACTATACCTCAAATAGAGTCACAATTTTCCATAATCATTAAAACCATAACCCTCTTTTTCCACGAACTTTCCATACCAGCTATGCAAACAGCGCCGTCTCCATAGAGCTGCTGCATCCATTATTCAAGCACCGCTAAGTGGCAAAGCCATCCGGTTCGCTGACTATATATTATTCAGTACCAGACTTGACACGTCGCCACTGACGCTTCTACCCCCCCGGGGGGGCAACGTCAGTTCCATTCCCAATTATGCACACGCTAAAATGTCACAAGCACTTAGCTCCGAATGACCCTTAAACCTATTGGCCTTTTATTTTAGAGTTTTGGGTTAGGGGTTCGGTTTTACGCAAGGTCGAGTTAGGAAAGGTAGGTAGGTGTTCTCGTTTTTTTGTTTTTTTTTCTTGTCGTGTTAATACGTAATTTGGTCCGTCCGTTTACCTTTTTTCAGTCTTTTTTGGGTTTTTGCTTTGTTGTGAAAGGAACGTGGAGCAAAGAGGATACACGATGAAAATAATGTTAGGTGTTTTTGCAAATCACACTTAATTATAAATATAAAAATGTTTCAATCACCCATAATTAGGTTTTGCTATCAATGAATTTTTTTGCCATCAAAATAATATTTATATAGCAAATGAAATGTTCAAAAAAAAATTTTTTTTTTTTTTTGCTTTGAAGAAGAATATGTTCTAACACAACCTACTTCATATGCTTGCAATCTGCCTAAAAATACTACTATTCGTCAATATCTAACCCAACGAAATCAAAACAAAACAAACACAAAGTTCAACCAAAACAGTTCTAAAAGCGCTTGATAAAATTGCTGCAATTTAAATGCATTCGCGACAGTTTTAATCATTACTGACGTCTGAACCATATCTAGCGCTGCATTCAGCAAATCCAGCTTATTTTTGGACCGTACGGAACACAGAAAACCGCTTAACCTGACCAGAGAGGATATTAATGAAAATTGAGCGACATCCATTGTAACGCTGCGACTGTTTTAGACTAGACCTTATACAAAAGTGGGGCAAGATATTTCCGAACTAGATACTGTGCTGGTGTCCACTGCAAATTAGTGAAGTTTTGCTAGATTGTTACTTTGAAAATGGAAATCAGCACATTGTATTTCTGTTCTGTTTATAAAACTGCAGTGAGTGTGACTGTAACGGAAAAATGTTTTTGATGTTCAGTCGTTTCAGCACTTTTGTTTTTGTATTTGATTATAAGACTCCGCAAAATCATATTAAGGAAAATATCGCCAGGGAGTTCATAAAAAAAGACTGAAATTCCTGATTTGGGATAACGTTTGCTAGAGATATTAAAGAATAGAATAGAATAATCATTTATTCGCTAATGGACAGCACAACACAAAAAGCAGCACATACATATAGATTATAACAACAAACAGCTTAGCAATTAATTAAAACAGCTCAACTGCGCTGAGCATGCCCATAACGAAAGGGTAGCCAACTCAGCATATGCTGGGTGTAAAACACTCAGCGCTGGTTTTCAGTAGTATAATATGGATGAGGAACCGTATTGCGTTGACGTTAAATTCAATACGCAAAGGAGTTTGAGCCTGCAGCAGACCATTGGCAAGATGATGGAACATAGTCAATATGTATTATAGAGAGATATTTTCAGCGACAGTGAAATAAATTTCACACATCAAAACCATTTGGAATATTGATTCTATTTTACAATGTTATTATAATCGTCTAGACTGGCTCGTTTCGAGTGTAGTCAGCGAATACCAGGCCCACGAGTAGCGTGGGCTGCACCACTTGAAAGCACTTTCAACAATGTCTGATACTATTCTTTGTAAATTCTATTTAGCTTGTTCAGGAACAGGTTGGTGTCTGTATACGTACACCATTAATGGTTTATGGAAAATGTTGTCTTTTTACGTATTGAAAAACGTTTTTTCTTGTGACTTAAGTTCACAGTAGTTTATGTCCTGGAAAAAATATTGGTAATTCTTTAAGTTGGCATCGGGTCTGAGTGACTCTTATTCATTGTTCATTGTCATTCATTAGCAATTCCGTCGCAGGTCCTGTAGCCGCAGGCGTGAATGCTGTGAAAGAGTTCCTGAGTTCGATTCCTGGGTCTTGCAAAGTGTGTTTGGGGTTTTCCACCAGGAATTTGTCGGTAGGTCTGGATCTGTGCCCAGTTGATGGAAAAGCGCTCGCCCCATTCCATGGGTATTACATAAATGAACCTCTGACTAACCCTTCTGGTATTACAGGCGTGGTGTTATGTTATGTTAGTTCATCGTTATCTTTTCTGGAGTTCTGCGATACTCAAGTAATAAAGTTACGCAATAAGAATTCCACATTTTTTGTTTTCTGTGAAAATAATGAAACGTCATTTCGGCCTTATGAGTCACATTCTACAAATTGTACAAGCTGATATTTCCATTGCATTTCAGTAAATGTATTGCTATCCGCTCGACACATGGCTCAATGATTACTTCACATGGAACGACCTTAGAAGAGTACGTATTAAATAAAGTTTATTTTCAAGTACGTTAATAAAATCTTCTCCACTGTGCTCCGTTCAGTCTGCGCTGAGTCTTAAGCAAACATGAATGTACTGAACAGCAGATTTTTTTTCACAATTACAGGTTTGGCCCCATGGTAAAGTCCAAGGTCCATGTTCACCGAAAATATAACGGTCTACTTATCTAAAAGCAGCTGTTTAAGGGACATGTTCCCATACACAAATGTGTTTGCTGTTTTTACATAATCAGGCCGTCATCTTTTTGGTGAACATAGTACCGTACACTAATTGCCAGTCATCAATTATATTCCAAAAAAATTGAGGAGATCGACGTTTCGTATTCCCCGTTTTGCTTAATCGTGGTCGGGTAAAAACGGGAATTCATACATTTGTATGGAAAATAGCAGCCCCTTTTCCTTATTAATAACGGTTGTAAATCCAAAACATATTCATGCACACGAGTTAAATCCGCAAAACAATAATCCTAATGATGAATTATGAAGCTACCGGATTTGCCGCGAATGTGACAATTAATGAGTGAGTCCACGTGTCGGCTCACATATCCAGCCATGTGACTACCCCACGGGACACCTATTGAGTTATTGTTGTTTTCACATTAGCATACGTACGCTGAACAGATTGTGGCGACAGCGGTGAAGCGATGCAGCGGATTTGTGTGAACGAACGGTATTCAAAAATGTTATGGTATGCTTTCGGTGTTCCTCATCTTAATAAAATACTAGGATTACGCCCGCGACTTCGTCCGCCAAGATTGTTATAGCTCGGCTAATTTGCATGATGTCAATATAATTTACAGCCCATTTTACTCGGAAGACGTAGCCTTCTAACAGTGAAAGATTTTTTTAATCGATTGAGTAGTTCTTGAGTTGAATCGTAACAAACAACAAATCTTTCGTAATAATATTAGTTTAGAGAGTTTATAGATAATGACTGTGTGGATCTCTTAAAAGTTACTCCATACGTCCTCTATAAGTCTAAACACTTACTTACACATAAAGGGTATAAAAACGTCTCTCCACGTCATTGCAATTATTTTTTTGTTCGACACCATACCTGGGAACCTTCTAGTAACGGAGATATTGGCGGTCAAAGTTCCAACTTTGCACTTGTTTTTTTTTTAATACAAGTTCTTAATATAACATCTTTAATTTAAACACCTCCACGACCCCACACTACTCAATCCTTCGACCAGCACATTACTTTGAGTGCTTTACACCGTAGAACATGATTTTTACCCCAAAAATATGTATATTATAGTCATTTCCTAGCGAAAACTTTTGTGTTGGGTTACATAGGTCGATGTACAGAATGCTTGAATAGTTTGATTGCACCCCATATAGCTTTATAAATATCAGTAAACAAAATAACGACTTCTAGCAACAGCGATAATGCACGCTCATCAGCTATGCACCGCCTGTCTTATTAGCTGAATAGTTGATATACTGAAGCTTTCAGCGACCACTAACTAACTTAATCGCGCCGTTTAGCAAGATTGTTACCCAATAATTACGTTTAAAGGCCGTTTGTTTACTGCAGTGTGTGTTTTCTGTACGCTATCGATGGGCTTGGTTGGATAGAATGCATGTTCTGTTGGGGATTGTTAGCGTATTGTGTTTTAAAACTTTTTAATTTCCTACTTTTCATCTTACCCATTTCCTCGGAGGGGACATCATTAAATGACCCCTTTCGCTCTGGGCAGAGTGGGAAAGGGGTGACTTTGACTGACTAAACCCCATCCATGTTTCTTCTTAGTCCTTCGTGTTCCAGGGCTACCTAGTATCTCTTTCAAGCAGTCTCGCAGCCCTGGTTTTGTCCTACCCTCCACTGCATATAGGTAACGCAATAACGCTCTTTTAAAGAAATATTTGATCACAAATAACACCCTTCCTAACATCTGAATGCATTGGTTGGGTGTATAGTAATTTCATAATTGCTACTGTGACGTCTGTGACGAACTTTAATTATACTTTATTTTAAGCATTATTGTTCTCATGTAAGTGACTTTGTGTCTTTTTTGAGAATAAAATATATTTAAACCTAATAGAGTTTTGACTTTTAATAATTATTGAATTTAACGTTTGACGTATAAGAACGTTATTTATTTAAACAGCTTTTAATGTTTTTTTTATAAAAAGAAACTCGTACTCTACTTCCGATTAGAGAATCATGTTTTATTTTAACCGTTCTTGGTCCTCATCACTATAGTATACAGTAAAACCTAATTTCGTTAAAGTACGTCTGATCTGGGAATATCCTGGATGAGGCTGGTACAAGAGCATGGAGCTTTTGACGAATGGCGCAATGGTAGTGAGGCTACCTTACGTTCTTAGGGTCCCGGGTTCGAATCCTGGTAGGAGCAAATGTTTATGTGATGGGCATGTATTTTTATATGTATATTAAGTATGTATTTAACGACAAAAAAGTATCTATGTCTCGTTGCTTAGTGTGGCACTATATGGCGCTATGAGTAATATCTACAACTACAGTACTTCCTCAACTTATTATTCCTTGTGACTGTGACTGGAGCTTTGATTTTTCTTTGTATTTTTGACATTCAAAAGTGCGGCTAATGGTCTAATTGAAATAAATGCTTTGAGTTTGAGTTTGTCAAGCAATATTTATATTTATAGCTTGGCACAAGGAAAGAGAAGAGCAGCAGTGGGTAAAGACGGGCTGTGGAAGATGATGATGATTTCTGATCTGAAATCTGTCTCAAAATTTATCTCTGACCCCTAGAATATTATGTTAAATAACAAATAAAGGCAACATAACAATATTTTGTCAAATAAAACACATTTGTAAACCAAACGACGCATTTAAAGCCGTAATAGCTCAATGAGAACTCTGCACATGTCGCTAATTGTTATACAACACATGTCTTTCCCATGACAAACATTTGTGACACTATTATAATCATATCATTCCTTATTAAATGACAATTAATGTGAATAATAGTAATACCTTGACGTGATCAAATCTAAATACCAATTATTTTAAAACTTAACATTGAAACTTTTTATCCTGAAATTCAATTCAATTGAGTATATTTCAACCTTCCAAAGGATTACAAAAAAATTGCCCAAACAAAGATACAATCTTAATTTCATCTTATTTTAAACTAGCTTCTGCCAGCGGCTTCGCCCGCGTGAAGTTTGATTATTGTCCCATGGGATCTTACTACTGGGATATCCTAGTATCCTATGTTTTAATCCAGGTTATAAACTAACTGTGTGCAAAATTTCATCCAAATCCGTTCAGTAGTTTTCGCGTGAAAGCGAAACAAACAAACTTACATTAACATTTATAATATTAGTAGGGATTGACTTTCCAAACAAAAGTTCAACACATTTTTGATAGCCAGAACTGTCTTATTACTAGGCAAAGGCCTTCAACTATGCTCAATATTATGGCTCTTCTCGTCAATTAACGTGAAGCCAACCAAAGTGTCCTGCCATCTTCTCTTCACACAAATTACAAATTTATCGTAAATGTTATAAAGGATAACCACTTTGAGAAGCTTGATTATACCTAGGCTCAACAATAGTTCCAAAAAATCTCAGTAATACTATAGGACCGGAGACAACCTAAAAGAATCATCATCATCATCATCGGCCTATCAATGTTCCCACTGCTGGGACACAGGACTCCGTTCTATATACCTAAAAGAACCGCATCTGATAACCCTCTAAAGCATCATGCAGTACCGCATCAATATGAAACTAAAACAGTTCCGTATATAGCAGCAATTACTCTGCCGTAGTCTGAGGCATCGAACATCATAAGTGTTGTCGAACTGCCGTTTGTCTGTTCATTACTCTGAGAGCTTGTCGGAGAGAAGCCGTAGCCGACTCCCCGTCTATAATTCAGAACATCTCCGGAATCCGTTAGATACCAATTTTCTGTGAAAATATTTAGCTGTATAACCTTTTGCTGGTTTATTGATTTTGACGTTGTTTTGATGTGTTTTATTATTTATTTTAAATGTCGTTTGACGTTTATTTTGTTTTAATATTTGACAGGATCTGTCATTTATGTTATTAAAATTTAAACGCAACAACCATACGACTCGGATAGCGTAGTGGTAGTGAAGCTGCCTTGCGTTCATAGGGTCCTGGGTTCGAATCCCGGTAGGAGCAAATGGTATGTATTTACAAACAAAAAAGTATATATTGTAATGTTTGTGTTTTTGTACTTACGTTTTTAACTATTGTAATCCAAAACATTATCACATGTTTTTTCCGAATAACTTCATAGCTTTTATGTGGAGGCTTAGCATGCCTTTTCCGCCTTTTAATTAGTGTTATTTATAGCATTTCTGTACATTTTGGTGTTTCCAAATCTTTGTTTACTTTTGCGATGTCAGATAATGACAATGACAATGACAAGCCTAGTTTTCTTTTTAATTTATTCTTGTAACTAAGAATTGTAGGTTGTATACGTTTGATGCTAGACCTCTTTTGTACCATTTTATTCTTTTATGTTCTAGAACACTATAAAAGTTCATATCTGCATGATGACAGGAAGCCGAGCCTGAATGGTCAGTCTAGCCTTGGTCTTCGAGCGAGTTAGAAGCTTGACGGAGCTCTGGGCTATTTGATGTAATCGCTAAGTCCGCAAAGTCTAACTCTAATATCCTTGAAAAGCTGCTGCTACTACACTGCTACACTACTACGGAGAGCTTGGACGCTGTCGGCCTCGAAAAGGCATTTACTATTATCTCTGAGAACCTGGACATTGACAGCGGATGAGCCTCAACCTTGGAGCTCTCACAAGATTGACGTCTGCGAGCGAGACTATCACTGCGGCGAGCCGTTTCTACCTACTGCAAGCTTCGGACCTGGACTCTTATTCCCACGCTACCTCGGCTTCCTTAGTATAATTAAATCATCTTGCTATTATTTACTCTTGCCATTTTTCTTATTTTATATAATGCAACCTTACGTTTTCCTCTCCAGGAAAACGTAACGTTACAATATGTAGTATATCAACTATCTGGTGTCCACGACACAAGCCTTGCTTAGTGTGGCACTAGATGGCGCTGTGTGTTTAATGTCCAGCGATATTTATTTATTTATTTATATTATATATATTTATTTATTTTATTTTATATATTTTTATTATTTATCAATATCCAGACCAATAGTTTTGGGGTCAGCGCACCATGTCTTCTTCTTCCATACTTCTTTATTATAACTCGTCATCTCATCAGACACCATCTTCCTTGTCATATAATTCTTCACACCGTTCATCCATAACAACAATAGGTATACATAGGTGATGGACCACAGGATCGAGAGAGTAGAATACATACCACCTTTACACACAACCCAATATAGAACCTATTGGTGTTGACAAAGAATGAGGAGTTACCTTAAAAAATGGGGATAAATATAATGACCACCACAAAATGCTTTGATACCCTTAGTTTTGTAACCAAAAATATCTACTTAACACCAGAAAAATAAAGTCTAAAAATACAATAGTACCAGCTATTTTAGTCACGACTCCACTTTAAATTGTATTCGACCACCAAATTTAGTAAATGATCACCAAATCTTGACGACCAAATTAATGTATTATTTTTGCCTAAATAAATCACTGTGATTGCCATAAAATGTAGGCATATTATCAAATAAAGTATTATGATAGTTATGTCTCCGGCTTGCAATCCCCTCCCACACCGCACCGCAAACGCCGCCGCCGGCGCCGCTGCGCTCGCCCGGACACGATCCCCAGGGTATACCGCCGTTTACCCGAATTTTATTTGCCCTAATATCATTTGCCATAATAGTCAACAGCCATAATATCATACGACATAATACTCATTTGCCCTACTCTCATTTGCCATATTAGTCACGTGCCAGAATCATTGTTTCCCATAAAGTCACTTACCATAATATCGTTTGTCATAATAATTGTAAGCCCTAATTATCACATGCCACAATTATGATATGCCATAACATAATTTGCCATCGACATTGGGTGTGTAACGGTTGTTTATATCAAGAGAAATTGGATGCAATTGGGACTTTAGGGCACCCCGACTCGGACAGGTTAGGTTAGAAGGGGATGGCGGGGTCGTGTGAGCGAGCAAAGCGAGCGAATAGACCCCGCCATCCCCTTCGTGGTTAGTTTTTTATAAACCACACAGAAGTAGGAGCCCCGCGAAGCGGGGCTCCGTCGACCTAGCCCACCATCAACCATGCACAGAATAAATAAGTTTGTCTAATACTTGTTATGCCATTTAAATATTATGTCTAATAATTATTATGGCACATAAAAATAATGATTTTTTTGGAGTCAGTTTACGTAAACAGGATAGCAAGATGTAAAAACTTTGATTATAATTTTATCTTAAAACGCTGGTATAATTTTGGTGATCATTTACTACTTTTGGTGATCATTTACTACTTTTGGGATAAGAATGATTTATTTGGACTCATTTTGCTTAAATAGGATAGCAGAATTTAAAAACTTTGGTTATAATTTTACTTTAAAATGTTGGTTTAATTTTGGTGATCATTTACTATTTTTGGGTTACTCATGATTTACTTGGAGTCATTTTACTTATATAGGATAGCAACGTGTTAAAACTTTGGTTATAATTTTACATTAAAATGCGAGTTTCATTTTGGTGATCATTTACTATTTTTGTCTGCTATTTGTTACTATATCTGGTGGTAAGTTAAACATAAGCCTTAAAAAATTGGTAACAAAGCAGGAATAAGAAAACCAGGACAGGAGAGGAAACTAAAAAATGTACTATTTTATATAAGCGTTAAAATAAACGTAGATATAGTACTCCATCATGACTCCATCGCATAACAGGTCACTCATACTAATCCACATAAAAAACTTGGAGGTCGTAATTTTGACACTAAATAAGTCTATGTTCTGAATTCGTTACCACTGCATGTGTGTGAAAATGAAAACAAAGGTATAAAAATAACCCCCTTTTTAATGTTCGTTCATCAACCTATTTGAATATAAATGAACTGGTAATTTCGTCTTACATAAGAAATGAAACAGACAATATCACTATTTGATGTTAATAAGTAGCAAACGATCGGCTTTCAAGAGTTCAGTATAAATGGTTTCCCTACAATTGTCGATGCATTTCACTGATTACAGCCATCAAGACATGTTTCTATTAAAATGCCAACGGTTCCGTAGCTCAAAAATAATATAACAATACGAAATAATGACTCAGAAATAATGACGAGAAATTCTGACACGTGCCGTCCACGCATCCATTACACGAGTTTTTAATTAAACTTCAAACTGAAAGCTGCTGAAATACAAAACGGATAAACATCAGAACAGGTTTTAATTACTAAGCGAAATAAAACATGCCACTGACACTTTAAATAAATTTTCAATAAAGTTTGCCCTTCTCGGAGAAAATTATATGTTTACATAAATCCAAATTATAAATAGAATGAAAATAAATAGTCTAGCGATGGAGATAATTTCGTCACAAACCTAGTATTTTAGTCTTTCACGTTAGTCGGTCAAGGATCCCTCGGTAGTCGTATTTACGGACATACGGAACTCCGAACCGATCGATATTGGGATTTATAAATAAATACGCTGGCAACACACATCGACTGGGAATCATTACAGTTGACAACTCGGACAGTTCCTAGCGAACGACAAAGTGGTTTAAGTTGAAAAGTATGACACTGCAATTTTATTATTAGGAGGCCTCCCTTAGGTAGGAATTTCAATCGTTAAAAGGTGGGTACATTACCTACGTCTTGAACGGCTGGTATCAAGACCACTTTACTTGATTTTTTCACACGTTTATTTTCTTACGTGGTATTTGTAGGAGTAACTGTTAGGAAATGGAGGTGCATTTTTAAGCATTGATTTAAAAGGGCTTATAGTATGAAAATTTTACTATCGTATTACCCAGTATTAACTGTTTTGCGGAGGTCAGATAGACAGTCCCTCCATGTAAAATAATGGTATTCAGCTGCATCCGATTATACTGTAACCAACCCCAACATAGTTGGGAAGAGGCAGATGACGACAGTATAACAATTTTATTAGACCATAAATGTGATGTACCGGAATGAAAAAAAAAATGTCGTGTGGTAAGATTTGGACGTCGCGAAGAAGGATGGTAGGAGTATACAGGAGAACCCCAAATAAATCGGGATTAGTGCAAGAGAATGAAAATGTGTTCTATAATATAAGTCAGTGATTTGAGATTATACAACATGTCACGTTAAATGCGCAAAACCTCAGACACCCCAAATGATTTTTAATTTAATTGATCTAATTCTGAGCCAAAAAAAGACATTACAAATTTAAGGTAAAACCTTTAATTTTTAATGTCTTTCTGTGCTGTTGAAGTTATAAGATTTACTGACAATAACTATTATTATCCCGCATTTGATAAAAAAAAATTAGACGACAACCATCTGTGTTTGTTTGTTTACCTATTTTGGCGGGTTTGCGCACGTGATGGCTTGCCCTATATAGACAGAGCAACATTTTGAATGAAGATTTTTTTGAAAAATGTGATCTATATTAAAAAGTGGTTCAATTGATTCTGCTCGTGATTTTGACCAAACAATTTTCTGATTTTGCGCATTTAACGTTACACGTTGTATATTATAATGCACAAATCCAGGCTCCATGGCGGTCATTTAGAAATTCCGGATGAAAGCCCAAACTTATCACTGAAAACAACTTCTTTTTGGTAAAATTTAAGCTGGATAGCATCGTAAAACAAAATCGATCACATTAAAGATCAGAACTATTCATAGACAAAGGAACGAGACATATGATTGATTTGTTTATGCAAGTCGGTATTAAGGTGGCCAACCTCTTGAATGAAAAATACATTTCTGTTGCCGAAAATACAGCGGCGTGGTTGAACCGTATCCAATAGTTTACAATTTTCATGTTCACTAGGAACACAGTGTTGCGTTTTCGGCACAATGCCAGTAGTAAAACAAAAGGTAGTAAGCACATGTGTCGAACAACGTACTAGAATTCCATCATCAGCTATCCACGTTGGTACGTAGGAAGGTACCGCCCGACAGTAGATCATCAAATGCGTAGATATTATTGGCCACCTGACCGTTTCCATCACAGCCCGGCGCCGTAGATATCCTCGCTCGCCTTTGTACATAAGCTATATTATTGCAAGTATTATGTATATTTGTTGTTTTTTTGTGTGCAATAAAGAATAAGAATAAGAATAGATATTATAGTGCACAAATGTGTGCTCAGGCACAGGTACACTCTCTGTTGCTTTAGTCTCATAGTCCGATGGGACGGCAATTGGACTTGACTGGACTCGGAGAGAGATCAGAGAGCCTACCCCCTAACGTTTCGTCAGTATATTCGGATCTGTCCGCCTCTCTCACACGCACTCGTCTGCAGATGTGCGCAAGTTAGGGGGTAGTACCTCAGGCGCAGGACCAACGACTTAACGTGCTTTCTGAGGCACGGGGGTGTCATACCGGCAACTTCCAAACTCTGAGAAAATATCGAATGGAAAAATCCCAAAAGCACTATACCTAACTAGGTATGTATCTCCGCATTAAGATGATCTTCTTTCAAGAATAAATCATTCTAGTTATCTGCGCAACTCAAAAGTATTAAGATATAGAAGACAACAATATGTGTGAGACATAGATATGGAAAACAAAACAACAGAATCATGAGTGTTCATAAATCGTAGGTACCTACTGATAGATATTAATCTTTCTGCTTTACGATTTGTAAGTACAAGTCATTTGATGAAAAACAAAATTTTACAATACATTTCTACTAAAATTCACCTGTAAATATTGTAAGATGAAGGAAAGCTAAAATACTCGTAAATCCGGACATATTTCCAAGTAATTTTCTCTTTTCTCACTCATTTCCTTTCCGTGGAATTTAGTCTTGGATTCCCAAAGACTGTGCGCACACCAACAGAAGTGACTGGCATAGATATTTTTTTTTTTGTAAAGCAAAATAATTCTGGTTGTGAGTCGTACAGGACCGTACAATGTGGCAACACTTAGGGGAAGCCCAGCAGTGGACGTCGGCACTCGGCTGAAATGATGATGATGAAATATTTTTATGACTAAGACCATAACGATACACTTGCCGACAATAAATTCCCCAAAAAAATACGTAATACGTAAACAAGCATAAGCCATGCTTGGAAAATTATGCGAAATCATTTCGGCACATTCAATCTGAAGGAGGAATTTAAAGGTAAAACTATTAAAAGTATTGCAGGCGTAAACATGCTGAACTTTCCGTGCCATAGTTTCGGTAAGTGAGTTGTTAAACTAACGAATGCAATGTTGATTTTATATATTTTGTCAGGTTCAAAACACATACACCATTTAGTTTAAACAAAACGACGTCTTGTTTAAAAAATTAACATCATTTACAAAGAAACTTCTCTCTAAAGAGAGTTATATGACTAGTTTGAACACAGCCTTAGTCATAAAAATAACACACATGAAGGATGTGACGAACAGGAAGCCGGCGAACCAAAAGTCCCGTGTTTTCTTCAGATAACAACAGACATGACATCAATTTTTATATTTTGATCTCATATTAATAGAAAACTAATAAGGAATACGATTTGCACAGAGGAAATGATTAGAAAAGAAGATCATAATTGTGATTATTTTTACTATTTTTGGGGAATCACGTCCGTTAAGGGCGGATATCGCAAAATATACATAGATGATGGCTACTATTACCAATTATTGGATGGCACAAATAATATTTTTTTTATCCTCGAAGTCCTCGTTTCCAGGATGTCAGCACCGGCTGGTAAAATTTTTGTTTGCCACGCGTTCATTTTGTGCATAGGCGGTTATGTGATCCCTTTCTGAATCAGACATTACTTTTAGATGATAGGTGAATGGAATAAAATAAAGTAAAGTAATGAAATACTATTGTATTGTCCCAAAAATACAAATTGCACAATACGCACATTCAGAAGACGTTTACGGCAGTATCTAATGGGATCCCAACGGAAGTTGGAGATCATCATTATCATTATCATTTCAGCCAAAAGACGCCCTCTGCTGGACATGGCCTCCCCAAGTTTCGCCACATTGACCGGTCCCGTGCGACGAAGTTGGATATGGTCGTACTGAATGTCTCAATTATATGATGTAAAAACTATCCTACGCACCTATCTATTTACCAAATTGTTTATTTTGTCTTGCACTTTTCTTTCTCACTTTTAAAGTAAAATGAGCTTAATGGACTGATGTTTCGGAAATGAAGTGAGTGACAACGCCTTTGTTGGCTGTAAGGAGAACGCCTAGCTACTTGAAAGCTCAACGCAAACTGAACCTTATTACTTATAAGTTGAAATGAATGTGGCGTAAACTACTGAATTGGAGAATTTGCGGTTGCACCGTACAGCGGTAACTGTTTCTCATCACCATTCATCCTGACCTTAACCCAATTCCTTTAGGATCGGCGCATCTTCTACTTCCATACTTCTATTGACTCGTCATCTCATCAGACACCCCGTTCTTGGCATAATTATCGTCCTTTAAACAGTTCAATTTATTGTTTCTTTGATTTTTATCTACTCTTATAGAGGCCTCTGACTCAACAGACAGAGATATTTCTCGACGGCTCGCAAAAACAAGTCAGAGGTGACTGTGTTTTGCGAGCCGTCGAGAAATATCTCTCAATTTTCCCTACGATGGCTTCCTTCACCGACAGAGTGAATGGAAAGTGATAATTATACATATAGAGGGGTCTCGCCTACTACTATTTTACAGAACCTTTCATACGCATTACCTATAGGTATAAATAAATATCGCTGGATATTACACATAGCGCCATCTAGTGCCACACTAAGCAACGAATCTTGTGTCGTGGACACCAGATAGTTGATATAAAACAGATAATTTTACTTACTTCAGGAATAAAATATAACCTACGCAACCCAATATTTCTAGAATATTATAAATTACCACATGACTAGTTTTCAGCAACTCTAACAAACTCTCCACGGAATAAATCGAATCTACATGTAAATATCGTTTGACATTGACACCCAACTATTACGAGTACCTCTGACAATTTTATAGGACCTTCGAAACTTCAGTCGTTACAAATACATAAATAAGTACAGTTGAAATGCTATGGGGAAATGAAAAACTGATATGATAGTTATATATGTCACCGTAAAATTGTCAAATACGTTATATTACAATATAACGTGTTTCTCTCTAGCGATATTGTAAAGTCTCGAATTATTGTCAACTGAACATACGGAAGTATCTCTGCCCGCATAATCGGGACTTGGGGCACCCCCCCGTTAGGTTAGTTAGGTTCCTTTAAACCCTGCACTCGGAAATAGGGGCCCCGCGAAGCGGGGCTCCTTCGACTACGCTTTTTAGGGGAATATAAAGTGTTTTAAGGTTAGGTTATATTAATCGATATTTCTCAGGAATAAATACATTATCTTTTCCTGAGAGTTGTACCACTGGGCAAAGGGGACCCCTCCTTCCCTCCACACCGCGCGAGTTGACTTCCATTGCATGCATTTCACGAAAAATAATGCGTTTTGTTGTAAGCAATATGTTCGTTTGACAATATTTCGAGATTTTACAATATCGCTAGAGATCTTAATATTTATAACTCAAAGGTGACTGACTGACTGACATAGTGATCTATCAACGCACAGCCCAAATCACTGGACGGCTCGGGCTGAAATTTGGCATGCAGGTAGATGTTAAGACGTGGGCATCCGCTAAGAAAGGATTTTGAACAATTCCACCCCCAAGGGGATAAAATAGGGGGTGCAAGTTTATATGAAAGTTCGTCAGATTTAAAGTTAGGATCTTTTAATTTTGTGTTTAGGCTGACGATTGAAAATTAATTTATACATGTTTCAGCGTTTTTGATAATTTCACCCCGAAGGCTTAAAAAGGGGATGAAATTGTGTGTGAAAAATCCTTAATTTTCGACGTAAAACGTACAAAATTTGTTATCTGGGCTTATGATTGGAAGCTAACGCAACGGTTTCATAGAATTTCAACCCTTGAGGGGTGAAAAAAGAGCAACATTTTGTTTTTAACTAAAGATTTTATTTTTTGAGTCACTACATAGTATCAAAGTTAGTAAGTCGTTAGATTTTTTTATTTCAACCCACAGAGGGGTAAAGGGGATGAAGTTTTGCATTGTAGTTGTTCATTCGTTCACCAATAACAGCAGCAGGAGAGACCTTTAGCAGCAGTGCAAGTTAATTGTATAGGCCGTACACAAGTTAATAGTACAGGTAGGTACCAATCGTATGGACTTCGCGGCTGGCAGTACTTACCGTTTTGTAGGGACCTAAGTAAGCCGAAGATGATGGAGTTACGGCAGGGGCAGAATAAGAAAGTGTGTATAGTGGAGCGAGATAAAATGAGTTATTGTCTATTTATTTTCATGATTTCTGTTTTTTTTTTCTAACTCTTCTGCATTTCTGATCTTAGTTTTGATGAATGAAGATGAAGTCAAAATAAAAATATAAAATGGCGCGGACGAAAATTTTTGGATTTTTCATCATGGGTGTCGTTTCCGTGGTTTTTGTTGTCGCTGATAATGAAAATGAGGTCAAAATTAACATGGGAACAAAAGTTAACAGAAGCAAATAAAACAGTGCTCCTTTTTTTCTTCGGCTTCCCCTGACACTATTTTCACCCTTCGCCACTGTTAAGTAGAGGTATATCTAATCCTAAACCCTCATTTCGCACATTTAGCTTATTTCCATCAACTGGGCACAAATAATACAATAACACTTTGCCCGTCCCGGAAATCGAACCCAGGACCTCATGCTCAGTAGCGCTTGCGACAACTTGACCAACGATGCAGTCTCTCTCACACATGGCATGACCCATCAATATTTTCAAGCGAACGAAGTTGCGGGCAACAGCTAGTATTACAATATAACGTATTTGACAATTTTACGGTAACATATATACATTGTTTTAAGAAGTAGGTTTTATGGGAATGTGTTTTGTGTTTGTCTGTGTAAATATCCTACTTTCTTCTAATATCACAAATGTGAAAGTTTTTGAGGATGGATGGATTGATGAAAGTTTGTTCCTCTTTCACGCAAAACTACTGAACGGATTTGGATGACAACACGCACACTGATAGTTTAAAACCTGGATTATGCCGCACATAGGCTTCTGAATTGACCAAATTAAATACCTGAATTCAAGACGCCATCCGAAATATTATTAAATAAAAGTTCACAGACCTATTTATGGTTATATTAACGACTTTGTAACTCATCCGTTAAAATTGTTAGTGTAACATTGTTCGGTAGTTACTTTAAAAGTGTTTTATAACTATCATAAAATCGAACTACGGTGTCAAATCGTAAACTTTCACTAGGCAGTTAACAGTTCGTAAGAAAATTGTGGAAAAAATTGATCGCCCATTATTTTGTTAATGTTTTTAGTAGGTTTTTGTTCTTCTTTTTTGTTGTTGTAATTTGCCGTCTCATTAAGTTTTTTATGTAAAGTTCAATTGATTAGATTCGATCGGGTGTTTACAAATGCTATCTTAATAGAAATGAATGTGATTAATTATTGAGATAATAATCGATTTATTGATTGTTTAAAGTTCCTTATTTGGTTCAATAGTGACTCGAATCGCTTAAACTTCACTGACGATATGACGTGTGTGTGTCCTATTTTCTCTTCTGGTGTTACAGGTTCCTACCATTAACATTGTCTTTGTATAGCCAGAAAAAAAAAGGAAAAAACGAAACAAAAATAGAAAAATATAAGGTTATAAAAGTATAACCCATTTCTTCTTTCAATGACTGTTTAGGAGGAAGTAATAACAGCCACTCGGGCCGATTTTTAGGTTAAGCCGTGCTGGCCTAGGTTGGTCTGTGGATGGGTGACCACCCTTACACACCGAGTTTCCTGCCAGCCTCGGAAAGCACGTTAAGCTGTTGGTCCCGGCTGTCATTTGTCCATCTTTGGCAGTCGTTACAGGTTGTCACTGTCTCAAAAAATCTGACAGCCAGGATTACTAAGTGGTATCGTATTACCCAGAATTGACTGGGTTATAGACGTCAGGTAGGCAGTCACTCCATGTACAGCTTCAAGTAGTATCGTATTTCCCAGTATTAACTGGGTTGTGGAGGTCAGATAGGCAGTCGCTCCATGTAAAATACTGGTATTCAGCTGCATCCGGTTGGACTGGAAGCCGACCTCAACATAGTTGGGAAAAGGCTAGGCAGATGATGAATGACTGTTTAGTACGTGGTTAAGTTCTGTTATGTCGGAGTCTTTTTAAAAAATCGACAAAATACGTCGTGTGTCATATACTCGTATGTTGCAAACATGTATTGTTGTTTTGTACAAATGTTGCATACAATCAGTCTTTATAACTTGTTTTTTTATATAATCGAAAGCGGTGGAAAGTTTTTTCCACTGTTTTCGTGAACAGTGTTGATTAAATGTTTCACATCTTTGTGTTATCTTGGAATAATGTCGATGTTTTAAGCTTAACCTAGAATTTGGCAGTAAGTGTTGACAACTAAATTCCAATACCAAACGTGATGATTGTAGAAATGATCAAATTCACGATAAAAGTAAAAAAAGGCCAGTTAAAAGGTGTAGATAAAGACAGTAAAGATTACGGTCAATATAATCGTCAATGACGCCAGCATTCTAGTTTTAACCAATATCTCTCGAACAAAATACAATCGTAAACTGATAAAATTTAACTGATATAAATAGGCATTATTGGATTTATTTTACTCGCATTCTTTGTCTGTCGTAGGTAAAGAAAAAAATCCGTCCTCGAAAACACATATCACTCCTTTTCTGGCCTATAGTATACAACGGTTTTATGAAGAAAAATCTGTATTTAAAACACTGTTTTAAGCTTTTAAAGCTAAACATTTTATATGGAGCGACTGCCTATCTGACCTCCACAACCCAGATCAATACTGGGAAATACGATACCACTTGGTAAGACTGATTGACAGACTTTTTGGGTCAGTGACTACCTGTCAAAGATGGACTAATGACTGCCGGGATCAACAGCTTAACGAACTTTCCGAGGCACAGAAGATACTCGGTATGTAAGGGTGGTCACCCATCGACAGACCAACCTAGGCAAGCTCGGCGAACGACCCTAGTGGCAGTTATTATTTCGCCACGAGCTTCTAGTATAAAATAATATGCTAAAAATCATGATAGCAATTTGTGGGTCGATGTCCTACACCCCGAATTATTCAGTAATCGTTGGCATGCCGAAAGATCCCCATATGCCTAAGCAATGTAATAAGAAACAATATTTATGAGCACCTACCAAGCATTAGGTGCGGCCACTCTTGCATTCATCTGAAATCGCTGCACACGTGCCCCCAACGATTTTTAATGTTACTCACTGTTTCTTGTGTAGATTTGTGTGGATGCGACTGGCACTATTAAATATCCTACTATCCTACTAATATTATAAATGCGAAAGTTTGTAAGTATGGATGTATGTATGGATGTTTGTTACTCTTTCACGCAAAAACTACTGAACGGATTTGGATCAAATTTAGCACACAGATAGTTTATTACCTGGATTAATACATAGGATACTTTTTATCCCGGTAATAAGATCCCGTGGGATAATTTCAAACTTCACGCGGGCGAAGCCGCTGGCAGAAGCTAGTTATAACTAATTAAAAAATGTTATGAGTAGGTTAACAATTATGTTCGAATCATTCGTTGAAAGTATTTGTCAGGTTTTCAAGATTCGATATTTTTTTCATGTCCACAAGGTTTTGTTAGCTCGAAAATATAATAAGTAACAAGTGCAATAAAATTTTAAAGACTCCTCAAGCCAATCCCATGCATTCGTCTGTTGTCAAGCCTACACATTATCACTGCATATTACAACATACAAGAGTAACCATAAAGTTTCTTCTTGCACCGAACCTAATACAAATTCGAATTATACAACTAGCTCCTGATGTTTCACAATGTTTAGTAATGTACACGAATTTCTGATAAATAAAATATTAGGTACCTATATATACTATAGGTTTTTTTTTGACATATCAATTAATCTGACCGTTTTTTTTTACATTTTGACATTTTAATAATTCCTCATTTAGGTCCGACATTGGAGTACTAAATAATATGTAAATTTAATACCATTCATTTTTGTATTCGTCAGCTAGATTTGCACACCATATTTGTACGCTGGCATAACATGGTGTTCTTTTCTTCGAACATAAGATCACTACTTTTTTACTTATGTTAACAAATAGAATAGAATAGAATAGAATAGAATAGAATACTCTTTATTATGTACACCATAAAAATATAAATATAAAACATTAACAACAACAACAACACAATTAACATAAATTAGGATTTGATTTGATTTAGTTGAATGCTCACATTAATAAAATAAAGGTACATCCACACGTTTCACACGTGCGGGCGCGAGGCGTGCCGCAGCCGTCTCCTGTGGGCCATGTGGCTCCACATCCGACGCACCTTGTTCAGGTTATAGAGTGACGAGTACAACAGTGCGGACTGTTGTTCCAATGATTCAGATCCGCACATTATTATATACAGTTTTTTATTATTAGTAAAGGAATTTTATGACAACCAGTCTTACCAAAGGGGTATCGTTTTACCCAGTACTAACTGGATTGTGGAGGTCTGTAGCAGTTTCTCCATGTAAAATACTGGTTATCAGCTGCATCCGGTTAGACTGGAAGCCGACGCCAACCTAGTTGGAAAAAAGCTATGCATATGATGAGTGAAGGAATTTTATGGTTATTATATGCAGCGGTTAGTTTTGCAATTCTTCGGGCTACGTCGGTGATCCAAGGTCCGAAGAATTGCAAAACTTAAATGGCAGTAGGCAAGGCACATTGCTCGTAGAACGGATGGCCAATGGGGCCGAAAAGTTCTGGAGTGGTGACCGCGAACCGGAAGAGGCGTCTGTTGGATGCGAGTCGCATGAGGCTGGTCAATGTGATGACACTTGGGGGAGGCCTATGTCCAGCCGTGGACGTCTTTCGGCTGAAATGATGGTGATAATGATGTGGGGTGGGGGGGACGTCGACGTCATCGATTCTTTTTTACCGTGTCCACTTTTAAAACAGCCTTATTTTTTTATTTTATTCAGGATACCTAACCTTCCTGAAATCGTACTGTCAGGGCTGGTTCAAGGCGGCGCAAGAAGAGCATATGAAAGGAATTGGGGTAAGCCTATGAACTAAATAAAAAAATAAACATAATAAATTCTTCCCATTTCCCATTACTGGGGCACAGGCTTATCATTATTTATTTGGCGGGGACCAGATGTACTGAAATGAAGTTTTGTTCGTATGTCAAAAAAAAAGCTTTTTAGAACTAGGAGCACTGCACCGAATTAGAATGGACATAAACTTATATTGTCACTTACGGGATATCTTCCGTGATTATTTTTAATGTTGAGCTCCCGATATTTCGACGCTGTTGCAAGCGCCATGATCGCGATCATGGTGACAATATAAGTTTAGTTTTAAACCGTGAAAGCCTAAAACAGTGTTTAGAATGGACACAGTTAAGTGAAAAATAAATATAAGTAAATATAATACTGTATGTCTGCAGAATAATACAAGAGTATTGTAACAGCACTCGTTGTATCATTTACTCCTAGAGTCTGCCCTCCGTACATGCCATAGCATATGCTTCTTGATTCGGTTTAAGTTTTCGGTTTGTCATCATCTGCCTAGCCTTTTCCCAACTATGTTGGGGTCGGCTTCCAGTCTAACCGGATACAGCTGAATTCCAGTATTTTACATAGAGCGACTGCCTATCTGACTTCCACAACCCAGTTAATACTGGGAAATACGATTCTACTTGGTAAGACTGGTTTCAGACTTATCGGTTAGCGAATTCAAGATTATTATTAAGACAGGTATAAAAAATTCCATCAAATGACTTGTAATAACGGCAATATTGACGTAAACTCAGATAAGACCCTATCTTAATACGCGTGCAGGATATTTAGCTAAGACAGAAAGTTTTTCACGCTTTTTCCTGTAGACTGTAATCTTTGTAATCCTAATTTACTGGTTCTACCATATTATTTTATGTAGGCAATGATTATCTCATCACGTTTCTGCCGTCATCCTAAATTAGTTGTGGTCACCAGAAACGTTTGTTTTTTTCCATTTGCCCCTTTCAAACATCACGCTATCATTTATTTCTTTTATTTCATCTCCTTTCACACACACACTTCATCATTCTCTTGCCCTTATCCCAATTTATTTGGGGTTGGCGTAGCATGTCTTCTTCTTCCATACTCCTCTATTTTTCGTCATCTCATCAGACACTTCTTTTCTTACCATATCAGTCTTAACACCACACTTGTAGAGTGTAAAACCCCTTTAACGAGGCCGAAAGGCACTTGGTCTCTCCGTCATTGCGATCATTTTTTGCTCTACACCATACCTGGGAACCTTCGACTTACGAAGATATTGGGGGTCAAACTTCCAACTCTTGACAAGTTTTTATTGTTATTTTTTTTATTTTAAACACCTCTACGACTCCCATACCCATCCATCAGCACAATGTTTTAATTGCGTTACATTGGTGTCGATTCTGTTGTGCACAAACTAAACTTAATGTAGGCTATTGCTATCTTATTCTGTCTAATAAAACGAAAAAGAGTAGGACGTAATTTAGAGCTGTCAAATTTAATTTCCATACAAATGAAGGGTGCACGTAAAAACATGTTGACTAAAACACGGTGAAGCGCAAAGCATAAACTAGTTTGACATCTCTAACTTAATTGATAGCTATTGGTGCCGATTCTCTTGTCACAAATTTCTCTAAACTAGACTAAAAATCACTAAAATTTAGTTTATTCCTGTCAAACGACGTTTCCTATTCTGAAATTGATTAAAATGACATAACTTAAATCAATTATAGTTTGACAGCACTAAATTATTCAATTTAGTGAAAATGGCAATTTCGCTATTCTGAAATTGACGTTTTTCACCTAAAACTTTGATTGTCAAACTAAATCAGACTATTTTTAATCGAGACTAAAAAGGTGTAGATTAAAATTAGTTGTCATGAACTAAAATTTACAAAGCAGATTTCTCCTCGTTTTTCTTCAAAGTTTGGATGTGTTTGAGTTCAGAATGGAAGCTTATGTGATTGCAGCCGTTGTCGATTTGGCAGAAAGGTAAATTTAGTGTTATTTTATTATGATACAATACGAAATGCATTCATGAAAACTTACAAGGGAAATCCGCCCCTAAGACGACCCACTGACCGGGATTTGCGTATTAAACATCTAATGCACATGCTACATTACATACACTTCTCATAATCAAAGCCACTTCCAGGTTTTGTGTAATAAAATATGTGTCTAATAAGAAATAACTATGTTTTAGAAACTATCAAGCGAGGATTCAATTGGAAAGATAATAAGACTAATCCAACCCATTTAAAATGGTAGAGAAGAAATTCAATAAAAAGACACCTAGATCGGGGACACTTTATTTGGTGGATAAGCTGAATCCTCGTTTGGATGAAGGATTTATCCCCAATCACCTAAAGGTTAGAACGGTTTTGTGTCCTATATGTATATTATATGTATGCAATAATTCACTTGCTAAAACAAGTTAATTACTGCATACATGCATGCATATGGATTTTGTTTTTTGTCATAGTGACTTTTATTATGTGATACTTTACACCTAGTCATTACTTATTAAAGAAATGAGTTAGTGAATAGTATGTGGGGAAAGATCTCAGTGGCTTCGCCGTAGGTCACTAGTAAACTTTATACCTATTGGGTATATCTATTAACTAAGTACATATAAAGTTTTATTTATTTTAGGAACAGATACCCACTACAGTCATGGCTCATGATTCCCATCGTGGTGCCATATATTGAGTGCCACTCAAGGGCAAGAAATGTGGTGGAAATGTGTAATGGGCGCCTAATGAACAGAACCAGAAAATGCTACAAAAATCATTCTGGCATGTTGCACCCTGTACAATTGGAAACATTTGATTGTAAGTGTTTGATTTGATTTATATGTAATTCTGTTTTATTTGTTTGCAAAATAAGAAATCTAATTAAGTGTATCTTTGCAGATGAAGAAGATATCAATGTCACCGAGCATAGCGAGGAGAGTGCTATTGCAGAGGATACCTGCACAGATTTCCTTGCTGAAGCGAGGAAAAATCAGCAATCACTTTTAATTAAATGAAACATTTTATTTCTTTAATGTTAAAATATTTATTTTCTCCTTAAACCTTAACAAAAAAGAGTAGCGATTTCACAAAATTGAAACCGCATATTTAATACATGTTTCTGGATAACATGCGTTGAATGTCATTGAGATCTGCCCCTGCTGGTCTTCCACTAGTAGCCCTGATGGAATCCCTCGCCTTTCTTGCCTTTGTTTTCACTTTTGTCACCCACACACTCCAAATCTGTTGAAATTAAATAAGTTTAGAATACATGAAAATTATGCAAGTACTTATCCAATCCAGTATAACATTTCATCTCACTGAAACAACTTACATGGTTGCCACTGCTCCAATTTGTTCAGCTCGCTACTGATATTGGCCTTAAATCCAATACTTTGGGATCAGCTTGATTTTCTTCTTGTTTTTCCTTTTAGAGTATATACTAGTATAGTGTACACAAGTATACGTTACTTTACTACTACTCGTGAATACAGAGATTAGTTAAACGAATCGAACATCAAAGAGTATTTATTTGTTAATTAATTATGTTAACCGACCACCAAATTAATAATATTATTGACATGTGACATCTGACATGACAAACAAAACAAAGATAGGGCTTTCCTTCCAAACGCCGACGAAAATACCGGTTATTTTCATCTACAAAACCGAACATAATTTTTTAAGATCAAATTTTTATTTATTAACAAGCTTTAATAAACTGAAACTAGACAGAAATAAATAACAGGACAAATCATGCTACCTCATAGATTTTTAAATACGGCAGTTTTGTCGATTATAATAAAATTATAGGTTTTAATCATATTGAAAACCGAAAAGTGTCGCCAAAATGTTGTCATTTCCGATTTCCAACCCTAGCAGGATTATTATGGTCACAGATAATAAAAACTGAAAAATAAATATTTAACAACAATAATGTTTTACGCAGTTACAATAGTCCCTGTCTTTCATTAATGATCTTTGATAAACAATTTTAAATAATTGTTTGATTTCACTAGGGCTTTTTTTGCAATTCAGATCATTTCATTCACTTTCATTCAGTTTTTATTTTAATCTCCGACAAATCTTAATCTATGGTCTATTGAATTTAGCGATTGTCGAACTCGATTTTAATTGTGTCAAATCTAAAATTAAAATTAGAGAATTTTGTTTTCAGAATAACTTACCGAAACCAACTAACTAAAATTAAGAAATTTTAGATTTAGTTTAAGTTAGTTCGGTGTACAAGAGAATCGGCACCATTGCCGTTCTTTTCTCGCACTGCCTTTTAGTAAAAGATAGAAAAAGCCTAAATTAAGTTAAGTTTGTCCACAACAGAATCGACACCATTGAGTTTTACCACATGATTTTTCACCCCCAAAAATAAAGTCGTTTCACAGCAATAATTTTGCGTAAAGTTGCTTAATTTGATGTGCTTGGTTGACGGCTTCGTGATGAAGTCGTTTATACCCTATGAAGTAAATAGAATAATCACTGGCCAATTACAGTGCGTGGTAAATTGGCTTAGGTATAAGATAATTTGATTCACCTAGTTTAATAATTACTATATTACTTCCGAGCTTATAATTTAAAGACGTTAATTTGACATTCAAACCCCACTAGGTCACATGGTTCATTCGTTTTGTTTGGTACGAAGGGAAATTAGGGAAAGGGCACCCCTATTGGCTGACCCCTATTGTCATCTTAACTGACAGAAACTATGGACTAAAGGTATTAGAATCGTCTTCAAAATATCACCGTTTAACAAAAAACCGGCCAAGTGCGAGTCGGACTCGCCCATGAAGGGTTCCGTAGCAGCAAGTAACATAATATAAAAGTTATAATTTTACGATTTATAACGTAATAAAAAAAAACTACTCACTAGATCTCGTTCAAACCAATTTTCAGTGGAAGTTTATATGGTAATGAACATCATATATTTTTTTTTGGTTTTATCATTCTCTTTTTTTAGAAGTCACACATTTTACCACTTTGGAACTATTCAGTTTAGAAAAAAAATATATATCTATATAATTTTTGAAGACCTATCCATAAATATCCCCCACACATCGATGAAAAAAATTTTTTTTAGTTTCTGTTCAAAGTATGGGGAACCCCAAATAAATATTATTTTTATTCTATTTTTGTGTGAAAATTTTAATGCAGTTTACAGAATATATCTACGTACCAAGTTTACAGCATAGTTCTTATAGTTTCGGGAAAAAGTGGCTGTGACATACGGACGGACAGACAGACAGACAGGTAGACAGGCAGACAGACAGACATGACGAATCTATAAGGGTTCAGTTTTTTTTTCCATATGGCTACGGAACCCTAAAAATCAAAATCTGTTTATATTCCACTCAATCCAGACACAGATGTGTGGACCCGGAGGCCTGCAAATCTGCATTTTATGGCTTCCACCGTGCCTGATAAACAAACTTAACTCGAAATGAAACAATCATGGCTTCAAGTAGCTCGTTACGTTATTAATAACTTTATGATTGTTTTAACTTATAAGCAGCTATTGAAGAGCGGCTTGTGGTTAAATAATAACAGCCGTAAGGAACTTTTAGATTAAGCAATACTTGCCGCGGCTAGTCCATAGATGGGTGACCATATAAGACTCTCTGTGCTTCGAAGAGCTGTTGTTAAGCTATTGGCTTCCGCTGCCGTTCTTAAGAGTGCTATTAGAGGTTTTCTTGTGTTAGAGTGTTTGAAGAGTCAAACAAATTGTGAGTGTCAAGAAAATTGTGATTGCCCTCTTAAATGTTGACAGCCGTTAGGCACCGTAAAAGTCCAAAGGGTAACACTCAGTAATTGAGTTTTGGAGATCAGATTGGCAGTAGCTCCATGCAAAATCCTTGCTGATGATGATTTTGAATTATTAAAGTGACAAATCAATTTTATTAACGAGTTTCACATCAATTTCTTGGCTACCTTTAGATTTCTTGAAGAACTTAATGTAACTATAATAATATTAAAACTGTCCATGTGACATTATCATATGCATATGATTTGACCTCGGAGAGTCTACAAGGCTGGCACGACCTGTGAACTTTGCACCTTCACGCCATGTATACCACCCTGGTACTTTGTTTTTTGTAAGAGAAAATTATGCGTCTGTATCTTAACCTTAGAGCATTCCCGCTTTACTTAAGAACGATAAAGTATATTTAACAAGATAAAATGTACCTAAGTAACAAAAATCTGCGATAAATATAGACTTATCTAGATTTTACAAGGAAATAACTCCTCACGACTTATTTATTATATGTTTATTAGGTACTAAGCATGAGGCTTATTGGTAACAAAAACTTAAAAAAAAATTTGAACTTAGCCAATACAAATTTAGTCCAACAGTAGTCTAGAAAAGATAACCATTAATTTCATATAAAATAAGGTTTCGAGTATGTGTAGGTACTTACTTATTTCTGGTAATGTGTAACAGTTCTAGAATATTCCAACTGTTGAGAGGCCACAGATGCGATGGTTTGAAAAACAAGTATATACTCATAATTTGATATGATGAAGAAGTTTATAGATAATCTTGTCTGACTCAATCAACTACCATATCTCAAACTTGATAACATCATCTCGATCTCAAATACTTTTATCTAATAGGAACACTTCAATAATGACGAACTCAAATTGTTTTTTACCTTTTATTTTATACAGTTACAATTTACAAAGATGTCCAAAAATGTTTTTCATTAACACTTTAGAACACCAGAAAACTGATGCATAGATATTCGTTTGCAAATCTTACTTCAGGAATGCTGCACTATGGAAAGATGACATCTTATTTCATTATGCTCTAACACACACTTACATCTAGAATTATGATTTAAGTAAATGATACAATAAAAGAAATTAACTTAAAAGGCCTTCAAATGGATTTCAATGCGAAATTCAAAGAAGAATTTGAATATAATTAAGAGAAACAGCAACAGTAGCTCTTTTGGTCTACTGTGTAGTTTCTTATGATAATACCAGCGAGGAGTGGAGATGACTCAACAATGAAAATAGACTGACTATTAAAAAGGTATACGCGATTGCTGTAGATGCGGAATTTGGATTTGGCGTAGTACTCGCATCCGGTCCAGGCGTTGTCGTAGGTGCTTCGGTATCCTCGCCGGCTGCAGTTGTAGTCGTAGTTGTAGTTTCATCTGGATCTTGCCTATCTTTTATTGACCAAGTACTTTGAGCATCCAAGAAATTAGTAGAATAAACATTCTCCCAAAAGCTAAGCTCAGCAAAATGAGGGTTTAGCATTGCTACCTCCAAGTTCCCGCCTTCAAGAATCTGGCCTGGGGCGAGCTGGTGAATGTAGTTAAAAGTTAGTGGTGTATACGGCAACCAATCTACCGATGAAGTTTCACTTGTTGGGATGCTGTGAAAGAAAATATAATAATTAATCGTTTAATCATAATTTTGCCTTATTTTTTTTAAAGTCCATGGTTATTAAGACTCACCCAGTTTTAGCAAAGTTGGTCCACCTCTCTACAAGAATGTTTCCCATTTGTTGATCTCTGTCGGGTGTTGTCGTTACAGGAGTTCTGTAGAACATATAAGCCAATTCTTCACTATGAGCTGCTGAATCAAGCTGGACACTCTCCAAGGGAGGGATAAACGAATCTCCAAGAGGTCCTGAGTATGAAAATTGGTATAAATATACTTGTGTTGATGGATAAGAGAAGATTCGATTTCTGACTTCCCTTATAGATGATACAAGCATCATGGTGTCACCATGGTATTTTAAATATTCTTTGAGACGACTCGTATCAATTGCATTTCCTTGGAAGTAAAATTGTCTTATTCGTTCAACTATTGCCGTCTTATCATCATTGTTATTAAATTGTAGGTCTGGTTGAATGAAGTCAGTGAATGTATCTTGCATTCGGTCTAGCCAATCATCTTCCAACGCCTCTTCAGCTCTGATTGTACCTTCATTATCTACAAACCCAATTATCATAGGAATTTGCGCAAATTCCCTATCGCGGATTATTTGAGCAGGGGTTTTGATTAAGAAAGGTTCCACACCTTCCAATTCTTTCCTTTCCACACAAGGGGCAAAAGCCAGCGAATTATCAGTTAAATCTAGATCGTTAATAACACCCATCAACGCCGACACACTAGTCCTGGTAAAAACCTCTGACAACTGTTCAATAGTCTCAATTTCATGACCAAGAGCTTCAGCTACTTGAAGGGCATATTCCAAATTATCTCGGGATACAGCCCACGGGGCTAACGCGTTTCCACTTTGAGCGATTGCTTTTTTAAGTAAACCTTGACCCATAGGTGACATAGTGACTAAGTCAACGGCAGCTGCTCCACTTCCATGACCAAACAGAGTAATGTCCTCAGGGTTTCCCCCAAATCCGGCAATATTGGCTTTCACCCACTTTAATCCTGCAATAATATCTTTTAATCCGGCGTTGCCTGGAGCAGTTTCGGTTCCAAGACACAAGAATCCTAGGATAGATTCGCGGTAATTTAGAGAAACAACGACGACTTCTTTTTGGACAAAATTTCGAAAAGATAGGTCTCCTCCATTTAGTCTATCAAATTCCTTTCCTTTAATCCAAACCATGACGGGTAGAGCTCTTGTTGCCTCTAAAGTTGGTGTGAAGATATTCGCAACCAAACAATCTTCAGTACCTTCGTATCCCCGTCCTAAGGCTCGAACACATTTTATGTCTGTTCGATTCGCCACTAAGGGCACTTGGAATGATGGAGCAGGTAAGGGTGCCTGCAAATAAATGTTTATTTTTTTAAATACAGAAACCATGAAACCTGGTTTTGTTACAATTATAGTATGTTGGTTTAAGAGAAGGGAATCTTCATGTGACTTCATACCTACTAGTTTTAATTATTATGATTACCTTGAACCTGTTGATGCCCGAAGTGGAGTCTGCGTATGGTATGCCATAGAACTCGAAGTAATTCCCGTCGGTTGCGACACTGCCTACTACAGTTCCTTGTGTTCCCATGTTAACTGTAGGCGGCACCTGCGTTTGGCCTACACCCAATGCTGCTAGCATGGAACAAACGGATAGTAGCAATTTCATGCTTGCTATTGGTACAACTGCAGAATTGAAACTGGATACAGAGATTGAAGGGAATACAGAATCGTCTAGATTAGATAATATCCAAGTCTGATAATGTCAAATTGTCAGATAATGTTATCGATATGGGAGAAACAAATTTGTTATCAATTGATTTAGCTGTGATGTTCTCCTTTTTGTGGGTTGTTTTGAAATTGGCCGACAGTTACAATTACTATAATTATTCTGTCTTTTTTTTTACCTATTCCTAAAGAGACTGTACACCGAGACGAAAACAGTCTTAAAATAAAATTGATTTCATAAATCCGTTATTATTATTTGGGTAGGTCACTAATGTTACCTATCTACCTACCAATCTATTACTCGACTATTCTCCTAAAAGGTGCATGATCTAATTATAGGTGGGAAATACTAAATAATGGACACGTTTTGGTTGAATTTCTGATTATATTTTAAAATTATGACAATGTTATTTACAATGCAGTGTTTAAATAATATAAATTAACTAAAAACTAATCTTAGATCATTAAAAGTATCATACACATCTCTTTGAACACTTTCAGTAAATGAACAGCTCGTGTTAATAAAAAATACATATTCTTTGATCATAAACGTTGATGAATATTGTAAGTCTAAATGTAGGTACAAAAAAGAAAAAAGAAGAGTTATGATCCGTTTCATACGATTCCGGTACATCTTGTCTTTTTTAGCATGCAACACACATTCAAGTAAATTCTAAAATAATAATTTAAGTACAGAAATAATTAACTAAAAGTCGATGAAATAGATATCTGTGCAAATTGTCACGTTCAGAAAATTTTAGAGAAAGTATCGTCTAAGTATATGTATTTTTTAAGACAACATCAGTGAGGAATGCAAATGGCTGAGTACAGAAAACAGAATGACTATTAAGAAAGTATATCCGACTGCAGTAGATGCAGAATTGGGGTCTTCCGTAGTACTCCCCTCTGTAGTGACATCCTCCGTGGTACTTTCCTCCGTATTAACATCTTCCGTAGTAGGTTCTGTAGTTGCTTCTTCCGTAGGGGTAGGTTCAGTAGTTACAGATGATGTGCTTTCGGGCGTTGCAGTTGATATTATAGTGCTTTCGTCCGTTGGGGGAGGGGCTATTGTAATGTCATCATTTGGGGTGGATGCCGTAGTACCTCCATCCGTGGGGGTGGATGCTGTAGTTCCTCCATCTGCTGGTGTAGACGCCGTAGTACCGCCATCCGTAGGGGTGGATGCCGTAGTACCACCATCCGTGGGAGTGGATGGCGTAGTACCTCCATCCGTGGGAGTGGATGCTGTAGTTCCTCCATCTGTTGGTGTAGACGCCGTAGTACCGCCATCCGTAGGGGTGGATGCCGTAGTACCACCATCCGTGGGGGTGGATGCTGTAGTTCCTCCGTCTGTTGGAGTAGATGCCGTAGTACCTCCATCCGTGGGGGTCGATGCCGTAGTACCTCCGTCTGTTGGTGTAGACGCCGTAGTACCGCCATCCGTAGGGGTGGATGCCGTAGTACCACCATCCGTGGGGGTGGATGCTGTAGTTCCTCCGTCTGTTGGAGTAGATGCCGTAGTACCTCCATCCGTGGGAGTGGATGCTGTAGTTCCTCCATCCGTGGGGGTGGATGCTGTAGTTCCTCCATCCGTGGGGGTGGATGCCGTAGTCCCTCCATCTGTTAGTGTAGATGCCGTAGTACCACCATCCGTGGGGGTCGATGCTGTAGTTCCTCCGTCTGTTGGTGTAGACGCCGTATTACCACCATCCGTGGGGGTGGATGACGTAGTACCACCATCTGTGGGGGTGGATGCTGTGGTTCCTCCATCTGTAGGGGTGGATGCTGTGGTTCCTCCATCCGTGGGAGTGGACGCCGTAGTACCACCATCCGTGGGGGTGGATGCCGTAGTACCACCGTCTGTAGGAGTGGATGCTGTCGTACCTCCATCCGTGGGAGTGGATCCTGTAGTTCCACCATCCGTGGGGGTGGATGCTGTAGTTCCTCCATCTGTTGGTGTAGACGCCGTAGTACCGCCATCCGTAGGGGTGGATGCCGTAGTACCACCATCCGTGGGGGTGGATGCCGTAGTACCTCCATCCGTGGGAGTGGATGCTGTAGTTCCTCCATCCGTGGGGGTGGATGCTGTAGTTCCTCCATCTGTTGGTGAAGAAGCCGTAGTACCACCATCCGTAGGGGTGGATGCCGTAGTACCACCATCCGTGGGGGTGGATGCCGTAGTACCACTATCTATAGGGGTGGATGCTGTCGCACCTCCATCTGTGGGAGTGGACGCCGTAGCACCTCCATCCGTTGGGGTGGATGCTGTCGTACCTCCATCCGTGGGAGTGGATGCTGTAGTCCCTCCATCCGTGGGGGTGGATGCTGTAGTTCCTCCATCTGTTGGTGTAGACGCCGTAGTACCGCCATCAGTAGGGGTGGATGCCGTAGTACCACCATCCGTGGGGGTGGATGCTGTAGTTCCTCCGTCTGTTGGAGTAGATGCCGTAGTACCTCCATCCGTGGGGGTCGATGCCGTAGTACCTCCGTCTGTTGGTGTAGACGCCGTATTACCACCATCCGTGGGGGTGGATGCTGTGGTTCCTCCATCCGTGGGGGTGGATGCTGTAGTTCCTCCGTCTATTGGTGTAGACGCCGTAGTACCACCATCTGTAGGGGTGGATGCTGTCGTACCTCCATCTGTGGGAGTGGACGCCGTAGTACCACCATCCGTGGGGGCGGATTCCGTAGTAACACCATCTGTAGGGGTGGATGCTGTCGCACCTCCATCTGTGGGAGTGGATGCTGTAGTTCCTCCATCCGTGGGGGTGGATGCTGTCGTACCTCCATCCGTGGGGGTGGATGCTGTAGTTCCTCCATCCGTGGGGGTGGATGCTGTAGTTCCTCCATCTGTTGGTGTAGATGCCGTAGTACCGCCATCTGTAGGGGTGGATGCCGTTGTACCACCATCCGTGGGGGTGGATGCTGTAGTTCCTCCGTCTGTTGGAGTAGATGCCGTAGTACCTCCATCCGTGGGAGTGGATGCTGTAGTTCCTCCATCCGTGGGGGTGGATGCTGTAGTTCCTCCATCCGTGGGGGTGGATGCCGTAGTCCCTCCATCTGTTGGTGTAGATGCCGTAGTACCACCATCCGTGGGGGTCGATGATGTAGTTCCTCCGTCTGTTGGTGTAGACGCCGTATTACCACCATCCGTGGGGGTGGATGCCGTAGTTCCTCCATCTGCTGGTGTAGACGCCGTAGTACCGCCATCCGTAGGGGTGGATGACGTAGTACCACCATCCGTGGGGGTGGATGGCGTAGTAACTCCATCCGTGGGAGTGGATGCTGTAGTTCCTCCATCCGTGGGGGTGGATGCTGTATTTCCTCCATCTGTTGGTGTAGATGCCGTAGTACCGCCATCTGTAGGGGTGGATGCCGTAGTACCACCATCCATGGGGGTGGATGCTGTAGTTCCTCCATCCGTGGGGGTGGATGCCGTAGTCCCTCCATCTGTTGGTGTAGATGCAGTAGTACCACCATCCGTGGGGGTCGATGCTGTAGTTCCTCCGTCTGTTGGTGTAGACGCCGTATTATCACCATCCGTGGGGGTGGATGCCGTAGTACCACCATCTGTGGGGGTGGATGCTGTAGTTCCTCCATCCGTGGGGGTGGATGCTGTAGTTCCTCCATCTGTTGGTGTAGATGCCGTAGTACCGCCATCTATAGGGGTGGATGCCGTAGTACCACCATCCGTGGGGGTGGATGCTGTATTTCCTCCATCTGTTGGAGTAGATGCCGTAGTACCTCCATCCGTGGGAGTGGATGCTGTAGTTCCTCCATCCGTGGGAGTGGATGCTGTAGTTCCTCCATCCGTGGGGGTGGATGCCGTAGTCCCTCCATCTGTTGGTGTAGATGCAGTAGTACCACCATCCGTGGGGGTCGATGCTGTAGTTCCTCCGTCTGTTGGTGTAGACGCCGTATTATCACCATCCGTAGGGGTGGATGCTGTCGTACCTCCATCTGTAGGAGTGGACTCCGTAGTACCACCATCCGTGGGGGTGGATGCCGTAGTGCCACCATCTGTAGGGGTGGATGCCGTAGTACCACCATCCGTGGGGGTGGATGCCGTAGTACCTCCATCCGTGGGATCGGATGCTGTAGTTCCTCCATCCGTGGGGGTGGATGCTGTAGTACCACCGTCTGTTGGGACGGATGCAGTTGTACCTTCTTCTGCTGGTGGCGTTACCGGAGGAATAGGAAGCAAGGTACTATCCGTAGGAGGAGGTACTGTAGGATCTTCTATCTCCCAGTTACTTTCTGCATCCAGGAAATGATCCACATAAATATAGTCCCAAAAATTGACTGTAGTTTGGTGTGGGTTTTGTAATGATACTTCTGTAGCGTCTCCAATCACTTCCGAGCTTTCTAGCACGCGAAGAAAGTTTAAATAATCTCTAGTTACTGGAGCCCAAACTACATCCGAAGTTTCACTTGTTGGGTTACTGTAAAATAAAAAACAAATTATTAACTTCGTACAAATCCTCCTAATGATAATTTATATTTTTTTAAGTGAAAACTTGGTTAGACGCGTTGAACACTTTTTATGAATAAAAATCATAGAACTCGTGTGACCGTCACCTAAACCTAACGCCGCCTCCACCGGCTTGCGCGGGGCACATCACTTCAACAAAGACTGCCCCGTATGTTATTTTTTTTAATTATTTGTTTGTACTCACCTAGTTTTAGCAAAATTTGTCCACCTCTCTACAAGTATGTTTCCAATTGTTTGATCTCTATCAGGTGTTTCCGTGACAGGAGTGCTGTAAAACATATAAGCCAGTTCTTCACGATGAGCTGCTGATACTACGGTTATCGGACCTACAAATGGTCCTCCGAGAGTTCCTGAGTACGAAAACTGATATAGATAAATCGGTGACAGAGCGCTGGAAATCCGGTGTCTGACTTCCCTTATAGATGATACCAGCATCATAGTATCGCCATGATACCGAAAATAGTTTGCCAAATTAATTGGATTTCCCTGGAAGTAAAATTCTCTTATACGCTGAGCCACTTCCGACTTTTCAGCCTCGTTTTCGAATGTTAAGTCTGACTGTAAAAAGTCTGAAAATGAAGTTTCCATTCTCCCAAGCCAATTATTTTGTAATGCCTCTTGGCCTCTGATGGTTCCTTCGTTATCAACAAAACCTATTATAATAGGAATGGGCAGAAACTCAGCATCACGGATGATTTGAGAGGGAGTTTTACTTAAGAAAGGTTCAACACTTTCCAATTCGTGTTTTTCTACACAAGGAGCAAAAGCCAGTGAATTATCAGTTAAATCTAGTTCGTTAATAACGCCCATCAAAGCTGATACTTGAGCTCTTCTAAAGATACTTGACAACTGTTCAGCAGAAGTTACATCGTGGCCAAAAGCTTCAGCTACTCGAATGGCATGTTCCAAGTTATCTCGAGTAACAGCCCATGGGGCTAATGCGTTTCCACTTTGAGCTATTGCTTTTTGAACTAAGCCTTTAGCCAAAGGCGACAAAGTGACTAAGTCAACGGCAGCTGCGCCAGTTCCGTGACCAAACAAGGTAATATCTTCAGAGTCTCCCCCAAATTGCTCAATATTTTGTTTCACCCATCTTAATCCTGCTATAATATCTTTCAATCCGGCGTTGCCTGGAGCAGTTTCAGTTCCAAGACATAGGAATCCTAGGATTGATTCGCGATAATTCAGAGAAACGATGACTACATCCTTTAGAACAAAATTTCGAAAAGACAGCTCTGGTATAGTTGCTTGGTCTAACTCTTTTCCTTTTATCCAAACCATAACGGGCATTTTTTTTGTATTATCTAACGTTTTTGTGAAGATATTCGCCACCAAACAATCTTCGGTGCCTTCGAATCCAATACCCAGGGGTCGGACACATTTTATGTTTCTTTGGTTCGCCACAAAAGGTGTTTGGAAATTTGGAGCGGGTGGAGGAGCCTGAAAATTTAAAAAAATATAGAAAACGTCGATGATTTTCGACTTACATAATAATTCGTAATCAATAGTTGGTTTATAGAAGCCTATTAGAAACAAATATTTTTTTCAAGACTGATGGCGCATCAGTCTACGTCATGTTTTCATAAAAAAAGTGATAAGTACATTATTACACGACACGTAAGTCTGCTGTGAATCATCGCATCAATTAAATGGGATGGAATAATACCGTTTTTTTTCTTCCACCCCTGCATTCCCTTATTTAAAAAAAAAATGTTTTTACCTATAGTTATGTTTATTCTAGAGTATTTATGTGTCGTTTTGAAGTTTCGATCTCAATGATTTAAAATAATCTGCTATTTACTTTCAATTTTAATATTATTACCTAAGTATAACGGAATTTTGTTGCAAGAGTATAGTTTAGGTTACAGTTTAAGTTCTTGGCTCTTGCAATAGGGTAAATCCTAATGAAGTTGTTGTAAATAAATATACAGTACGAATTATCGGTATTCCAGTAATATGCAAAATAAATAAGAAAAAATAAGGCAAAATTAGGTAAATGACCGCTATATTGAGCACTGCGATGAGTCGGCAAGATTTTTGATACTTTTATTATTTTAACGGTTTTCGTAACACTGATCAATTATTTTTTAATTTTATATTTTATACATTTTCTTGACAACACGTATTATTGTATATTAAAATTTGTCGCATCTATTCAATTTCACCCTGTATAAAATCAATGGTAATTGGCTAAAAAACATTTAAAGCCGAATGGCTTAGCATAATTACAACTTTTTAAGTAAGTTTTAGACAGGACTGACTCTGCTACTGGACTTTACTGTTTTGGTTGAAAAAAATAATTAAACCAGAAAAAAAAAACTAAAAAAGTTTAAAGTTAAGGTAAAGTTTTCGCGAAAATCTAAACTTCCTTATATAACTTTTTGTCGTGTTGACCATGATTATTATAAACTTAAAATGGACTAAAGACATCAGTATCTAACATAAATTTCAACTTGCTAGGTCCACCCGTTCCTGAGAAAATCAGTAGTGACAGACGGACAGACGGCTAAGTGATATTATAAGGCTTCTTTTTTTATCTTTTGAGGTACGGAATAAGATTAAAATTTACCTTGAACCTGTTGTCACCCGCAGTGGAGCCTGCGTATGGTATTCCATAGAATTTGAAGTAATTTCCGTCGGTTGCGACACTCCCTACTATGGTACCTTGAGCGATGGTAACCGTAGGCGTCTGCTGTCCTGCAGCCGAAGCTGTAAGGGCAGAACAAAGAAATAGGAGCAATATCATGCTTCCTGCACAACCGCGGAATTAAAACTGAATATCAAGGGGAAGCAGAATCATATTTAATTAGATAACTTTAAATAAGTGTTTCTTTTTTTGATAACGTCATCGATACGGTGATAAGGAGACTTAATTGATACGAAACTTAAGCTGTGTTTACAAGCAGATAATTTCTCGGCTGTCGAACGGTGAGACGTGCAACTCTTTTCATACGAGATTCGAAGGCTAGAATTACTGGGCGATTTCTACCTACAACGAAACACACCAACAAAATACGTACGACAAGTAAGTAAGTATATTGTTTTCGCACTAAGACGTGCATCGCCAAGGCTAGATCTAAGTGGTGCAGAAAATAGTTCCTGAAAGGGGATGGGTGAAGCCTTTGCCCAGTATTTTAGCCATTCAAAACAATTTTTAAAAAAGATTCCACTTCATGTAAGAGATGATTTTTTTAAAGGAACTGCGATAAATCTTGGTGATGTATCGCCGACGACGCTTTGTATGGACATACTCTCTACTTGACGACAAACTGGGGGTTTAAAATGGCCGCTTTAGGTCCATGTTCACCGAGAAGATAACAGTCTGATTATCTTAAAACAGCTGTCAATGTGACATGTTCCCATACAAAAATGTGCTTTAAACAGCTGTTTATAGATAATCGTCCGTCATCTTTTTGGTGAACATGGACCTTAGTAGAACACAATATGAATCACTTTTAAAAAACTTAAATTCTAAAAATGGACTTTAAGATCATAAACATAAAGTCGATTTTAAGAATTTTAAAGTTCTGCTAAACCGGCCATTTTAAGCCCGCTGGTCTCGTGTAAATACACCTTTATGTGACATTGATTTTGAAAAAATATCTAGTCGATGACGAATTCTAATTATTCATTGTCATCATAAAGGAATTTTAAGGCGTCTTTACCTCAAAACTAAAAATAGGAAACTAATAGGATTAGTTTGTAATACGTCTTCATAATTATTTCTAAATTCAGTTTGACCGCGACTTCTAAAAACGAATTTATGTTACCTAGGGTTTTGGGGTTCCGTACTCAAAGGGCAAATGGGACCCTATCACTAAGACTCCACTGTCCGCCTGTCTGTATGTCTGTGTGACACTAGGTTGAATCTCATCACTCGTAATAGCTACAACAAATAACAGAATAAAATAAACATTTAAGTGGAATCCCATACAAAAAAGTGTTTTTTTGCCGTTTTTCATAACGACTACAAGTAAACGCTTGTAATATTCATAGAATGTTTAGTTGTTTAATGTATATTCAATTTAAGAATAAGGAGCCCACAGCTAAATAATTACCACCGCTCGGTCCGATCTTTAGGTTAAGCTGTGCTTCCCTGGGTGGTTGCATTATCTGGGGATGGGTGACCACCCTTACATACCAATTTTCTTACGTGCCTCGGAAAGCACGTTAAGCTGTTGGTCCCGGCTGTCATTTGTAGATCTTTGATAGTTATAGTCATTTTACAGTCATATTACTCAGTACTAACTGGGTTATGGAGGTCAGATAGGCAGTCGCACCGTGTATAATATTCAGCTGCATCCGGTTAGACTGGATGATGACCCCAACATAGTTGGGAAAAGGCTAGGCAGATGATGATTCATTTTAAGAATAAATAATTAAAATTAAAAAAAATATATTTAATATACAACAAACATGATTTTGTATAGATAATGGTACGGAACCTTTCGTGCGTGAGTTCAACTCGCACTTGGCCAATTTTTTACTAATTATTCTTCGTGATTTTCCCTTTTTTTCATTTATTAGACGTCCTCGCGGTGCTCAAATTTTCTTTAGCAATTGATGAGTTTAGCGCCTTTAATACCCAGTTCCACTCACACATTTCGAAGAAAACACTGAAAAAGCAGAAAAATAACTATCATTTCGGAAGTAGGTAGCAAAAAAAACGTCAATGAAACAAACTTCTTCCGAGAGCAAAGTCATTATTTGTGTTTTTTTATTGGAAGTCGTCGTCATCTTTTGTCAAGACTGATGAATGTTTATCGCGGATTACTATAAAAATGAGTATCTATGTAGATATTTATTATACTCATTATCACTGAGTGACAGCGTAGCTACCTGCAACTACCTACCCTTTATTATACGTTTTTTTTTATTTTTTTAGCCAAGTGCGAGTTGGACTCGCACACCGAATGTTCCGTACAAACTTTTTAAAGAACAAACTTAACTTTGCTGTTCGATTCCAAAAAACGGCTATTGCACCAACCGCAAATATTAAGTGTGTTATAGTAAAAACGCTTTTTTTTGTTATTAAACTACATACCATTTGCGGTTTTCAGATTTTTTCTTTTACATGTGCTGTAAGACCTCGATTTTTGCCAAATTTCTTGATTCTAGGTCAACGGGAATTCTATACGTGTTCGAACGGATGGACGGACAGATAGACGGACGAGAGAGTGATCTTATAAGGGTTTCTTTTTTACAATTTGAGGTAAGAAACCCTAAAAAATCTCCATACATTGAATTTTAAATACTTTAGTGTCCTATAAACTATAAACAACAAATTGGAACAGACATTTACATAAAAAAAGCCAAAATGTGTGCCAAATAAAGAGGTCAATGACCTTAACCAAATGATTTAAAGAAAAAAAATGTCCCTTTAGGTACCGTTATTCCACACACTCATTTATATTCCAATACAAACCTTACAGTGATTGGTATAAGGGTCACTTTTTTTAAGTCCTTTGTGGTCCGTTTTTTCAGCGGTTCCCTTAGCGGGGGTGAGTGCTACGTGTGCGGGGGGCAGGGGGGTAGAGAGGAGGTTCAAAATGTGCGCAGCACGTGTGTGCGCCGGCGCAACTCAGAATTCATGAGAATTTCTGATTCATTGACTCTTGTCATATTTGAGAGTGAATTTTGTTTTGTCTTAATTAACTTTTTTCGTTATTCTTACGGTGATGATTCATTTTATAGTGATACAATTATTTATCAATGTTAGACGGCGGTTAACTACAAAAATAATTATGCTGATACTGTTTTCTAAATAATGTTTAAGTCATTTCTAATCTATATCAGTACAAAAATGTTACATTCATTAATAATATCACAGTATTGATTTGTCTTTCCCATTACTTTGTATTCAGTAAAATTCTGCAGTTCAATTAAAATAATCTTGAAATCTAAAGTGCGTAATTATCTGTTTTGATAAATATCTAGTACTTACTTAATGTAATATTAATTTACAGTAAAGGTAACGTTACCAAAACCTTTAATAAAACAGATAATAACCATAACGCAAACTATGATCTTTTTAATCAAAAGTTAGTTTTGACGTAGCAAACTTAATAAACCACTAAATTAGAAATTATTCTCTAAACCATCCCGCGAAGTTGGAATTCAAAATCCATTAAAGGAAAGACAAATTTCCCCTAAATTGTATTATCTCCCGTCTCCCGGCTTGGCTCGGGATGCGATGGTCCTAAACATGTGTTGCACCACGTGGGTCCTGGGTTCAAAGACACAAAAAAAATAAAAGATCTTAAGTGATAACTAAACAACGTTGGCGAACCAACCCTGGCTGTACTCAAATAAGAACCCAATTTGAATGATACAGATGCAGACATTACGATGGTAGACGCAAATCAGTGTTACCTTGTGGGAGACTCCAGTGAGACAGGCGAAAGGTTAAACGTTATGCGTAACACATTGAACAACGTGCAGAGATGCTCCGAAATGGTAAAAAAATGAGATTTGTAACAAAAA
Source organism: Xestia c-nigrum (assembly GCA_916618015.1). Taxonomy (NCBI): domain Eukaryota; kingdom Metazoa; phylum Arthropoda; class Insecta; order Lepidoptera; family Noctuidae; genus Xestia; species Xestia c-nigrum. The sequence continues at coordinate 21,599,056 of OU745245.1, read as the reverse complement.
ATGTTTTGGCCCACGGCTTGTAGGATTCTTTTACTTTCAGTCTACAAAATAATGAGGTGATGATACGTCACTACTTCAAAGCGTCTATTTATTATAAGTAAACGAATAAACGTACTCTTTCAGAAAAGATTTTCTCTACACTCAAAGTTGTCTGATATTGAAAATTATAATATGGAGATCGAATCAAATTAAGGAGTAAAAAATTTGGTGTCCAATAAGATCCTTCCTTTTGGATAATAATATGCCTTTGATAGCCACTTAGAAAAAAATATTCTGCATCTTCTTCATCTTTATTGCATCAATAATTATCACACTAAGTTAAAATGAACTTTGACCAGCACTCAGCCACATCAGAAAAGGGAAGAAGAAGAGTAATGACAATTCATTTTGACTAACTCTGGGCAGATCGCCGGCTCGCTCTGCTCGCCACCTTCCCCTCTTAGCTCTACTCAAGACCTATATAAGGAGGGTATACGAACTTTGGACCAACTTTGGAACACTCACTGGCTCGCTACGGTCGCCACCTCCCCACTTCGTTTGACTCAAGACCTGCCTACCACCAGAAAGCTACCGTGACCTTATCCCCACGCTATGGGGTCACCGGAAAAAAACACTCAATCGAAAATTGTCCACTCTGAGTGATCCAAATAAACCGTTATAAATCTTAAACGTGGCTTTGAAACGAATCGAAAGTTTGTTTAGCAGCTTTCACAAATCCTTCACAATTAATTAAAGTGCAAAATATAAACACATAGGCAGTATATTCTTGGAAACGCGTTATGGCTTTTTGTTCAGTTGTCCAGATTGAGAGATCCAGTTAATGAGTTCTAACTTTGTTTGTTTAGGTTTCACAATTTTTTTATCTTACCATGAAGTTTTCACAATTATTTCCTAAATCCTCTTATAATTTGGTTGGGATTGGAAGAGGTTTTTGAAAAGATCTCTCAATCCACACGCACACGGCTCGCTTCGCTCGTCACCTCCCCCCTTCACTTTACCGGTACCACCATCGGACAGGTTTTAGGTCACCGGCTCGCTGCACTCGCCACCTCCTCACCTTGCTCCACTCAGGACCAGCCTATCGCCGGAATGCTACCGTGACCTTATCCCTACGCTATCTGTGGTTTTGGACAAGTCCCTGTGTGCAAGTGGAGTTCTACAAAGGACAGAACAGGAGAACATCTTTAATATTATGAAGAGGAAACATTTGTATGTTTGTATTTTTGTATGTAACGAATAAACTACTGGTCCGATTTGAAAAATTCTTTGAGGAATGGATAGCTACATTATCAGCAATTATATAGGCTACATTTCATCTCCGTACACCCACGAAAACGGCTACTACGCGGGTAAATCCGCGTGACGTCCGCCAGTCGTTTATAATGTGGTTCCACAGATAGAATAAAGATTTCAAAATATGTACTAATTGCATCTCTTGACTGGATTACGTTACATTACAACACGCAGGATATGATGATGATTGGCGTTACAATAATATGACGTATCTTATCATTTCGGTTTTTCCAGTAGCTTTGTTTTAATTCACTTCTTGATGGTCTTACATTACCCGTCTACAACCCCACATTGTTTTAATTACAAATAAACCGTAAACCAATACTTTGTTTAAAAACAATAATATTGCATTTCCTCCACCATCCGTGCTGTTGTTCTGATTAGTTTAAGTTTTTATTGGTCGGCCCCGAGAGGGCGGTGTGGTCACGTACTGTTCATTTAATGTACGGTGGGGATTGTTTTAGCGTTTTGTGTACACATACGTGCTAAATGTAATAGCGGAAACTGGTCATAAGCTGCCTTGTATAGGCATGTAATTACCCTGAAAGTTTGCCGGCTATGGAAATTTAAGGAGTTCAAATACCTTGCATATTGATTTCCATTACATACCGAGTTTCCTCCAAGCCTCAGAAAGCACGTTAATCCACATTGAGTTCCAGGTGTCATTTGTAGATTTTCGACAGTCGTTTCAGTGGCCTGAAATTCAGACAACCAGTCTTCACAAGGGGTATCGTAGGTATTACCCAGTACCAATTGGGTTGGGGAGATTAGGTAGGCAGTCGCTCCATGAAAAATACTGTTAGATTGGAAGCCGACCCCCAACATACTTAGTTGGGAAAAGGCTAAGAAAATGTTGAAATAAATAGGTACCTTGCCTATGAAGTGGCGCAAGCAAAAGGAGTTTGTGCGGATCGTATAGTTGGTGGCGTGCTGTAGAGTCTCTGCCTACCCTCCCATGGAAGAAAGCGTAAGTTTATCGTTGAGTTTTCTTTATTGTATTTATTTAGGATGCAAGTTTTCGCAGATCACTATTTTAATTTAAACAGTGATCGATCTTTATAGCTTAATATTTAGTCAAAAAGGCTTACTTCAAAAGAAATTCAAAGGAATCAAGATTTAATTATACTCAATGAAACTAAATAATAAACAGTATGCCGGCAACATAATACTATTATTTTAAAAGACACTAGAGTAGTCACTCCATGTAAAAATACTAGTTTTTCGCGTCATCCGCTTAGATTGGAACTCGACCTAAGTTGGTAAAAGGGAGCTAGTATTTTTTTTTGTAGCTTTGAATTTTTTTGCCAAAATTAACTTTGAATAGTTACATAACATAGAACTCATTGCACAACACGATTTGGCTAATTATTGATTGCTCTGATTAGATAATGTGTCGAAAGTCCGGTATTCAGGGAAATTCCCGCATTTCCAGTGGAAGTACGTGTCACGGACGCGCAAATAACAGTGACGATATTGCAAATATTGCGTTTTTTGTACTTCATGATATGCCTTATCAATTTTAACAACATAAAATATTATTTATTACTTAATTTGCGTATTTTTGCTTGCAGGATGCATCGTGACACTGATTAACTCTTTACGTACCGAATGCACAAATGTGCACAGACCAATAAAACACTTACGAGGACATTACAACGGTTTAAATACATTCATACAATAAACTCACACCCTTCTCCATGGATTCCCCCATGGTAGAAACTCAATCATTTGAAAATTAACCAAATTTCGAGCTGCATTCTCACCGTATTCATTTTTTTCTTTTCGACATGGCTTCTTGCCAGGCCAAAGATTGGGAAACACGTGACATCTACCAATCCATCCTGGGCTCGCGTAATGGATTATAGCCCACTGCCTCTCATAGAGAAGAGGCCTGTGTCCCAGCAGTGGGAGCATTATTAGTCTCATGATGATCTTGCCGGTCAACTTATGAGGCTGGCTTCTGCTTCACCTGTACTATCATGTGGGATCCTTGAGTCTCCAGCCAGAGGCTAAGATATTGTATACTGGCTCAGCATCGCGGGAGTCGACGGTTAAGAACCTCCAAGATCAGTGACCATATAAGAACATAGTCAACCCCGTATCTGTGGCAACACACATTGACAGTGCCTTCATATCGACAATGCAAGTCATCTATTTTACTAACTTGCCGTTGTCGCACTGCAAGAGCTTTTGTCATCTAGTTTGTGTCTAAATAAAAGAATGAAAAGGATCGCCATCATCATCATCATCTGCCTACCCTTTTTCCAATCATACTGAGGCCGGCTTCCAGTCTAACCGGATGCAGCAGTATTTTACATGGAGTTTCTCCCTCTCTGACCTTTACAACCCAGTTAGAACTGCAATACTTTTTGATAAAACTGGTTGTCAGATTTTCGGGCCACTAACTACCGTTAAGGACTGTCTAAGATCTGCAAATGACGCCGTAAATATTAATTACTTATCAAAACACAAAATATTAACCTTTATACTTCACCTTGCAGGTACTAAACACGTCATCAACATAGTACTGTGCGTCATTGCAACAACTTACCTACACTGATCAAAATCCATGATAGTCAATCAAACTGTTTTCATTAAAAAATGCTTGCTTAACGTGGTTAGTGCCACAGCATGCAAGCTAATTTGTTTAAAACAACACCTTTTCAACACAAAAACTTAATTCTAGACATTTAAAGAACAAAACGTAACTTCGTTTTCTTTAGAGGTCAGACAGGCAGTCACTCGAACTTAGCTGCATCCGGTTAGACTGGAAGCCGACCCCAATATAGTACATAGTATTCTTTACGCAATCCATCGATCATTTCTGTCATTCTATATTATGTACATAAACCGGTTAATCGCAAATCACTGCATTGTATAGACTCAGCCTTAGGACCTCAGAGTCATGTAAAGACTAATCTAAGTTATCTTGAAATTGCACGCCTCACTGAGTTTATCGCAACGTGGTGCACTTTGATATCAACCAATGACACTCAAATTGAGGATTACTGCCGTTATCAAAAACGATTACGCCTAATAAAATATTTGGTAAATAATTTCGATGTTTTTTTAACGCCATCAATTTGTTTTATTGGTTTACCACGGCTACTCGTTTTACACAAGAATTAAAATAAATAATCTAATGTTATTTCAATGTTATGAAAACAGTTTGTTTTTGTTGTGTAAGAATTGATGACAGTGTTTGCCACGACTAAAACAAAGAAAACAGAGCCTAGAGACGGAAGTGCTAGTACAATCGTGGCACCAAAATTCCATAACGTACAACTTATGTCACTAAGTCATCAGTTTCAACATAATCTAGATTTGTATAGAAAGTGTTGTTAATATGTCGCCTTTAGTAGCCACTGCCGAGGCGCCTCAGAAGCAACTCCGAGTCAGAGCTCAGCATTGGTTATTCGCTCATCGCAAATGAAGACAACCGCAAGAGAACCAAGGTCACCGATGAAGCTCGAAGAATTGCTAAACTTAAGTGGCAGTAGGCAGGTCACATTGCTCGCGGAACGGATGGCCGCTAGGTGGACCGATGACCTGATGAAGGTTGCGGGAATCCGTCGGATGCGAGTCGCACGGGACCGGTCAATGTGGCGACACTTGGGGTAGGCCTATGTCCAGCAGTGGACGTCTTTTGGCTGAAATGATGATGATGATGATGAGCTCATATGATCTAAGAAGATATGACCGAATAACCTATGATATGTAACGCGACAAGATGATAGATGATGAAAAGGATTCCTGAAACAGTAAGTATTATATTATGTTTTAATGCCTTAAACTAAACCAAACCCAGGTACATACTCGTAGCTCGATTTCCAGACACACACCAGACCCCGTATTCACAAACGTTCGACTCGTTTCCGATTCCACAACTCGTATATCTCTTCTCTCGTAGTCTTCTTCTGGCATTACGAAAACGACCGAGATAGACATACGACTTTCCGAATCGGAAGCGAGTCGAATGGTTGTGAATAAGGGGCCTGGAAACGTCGCAAGTGCAACAGTATAGTGCTGAGCATTAACCTTTTGACCGCATCAGCATAAACGCTCGCGCGTACCCTCCACGCCAAGCCACAATTTCATCTACAATTTTGTCACATATTTGTGTCGTTTGGCGTTCAGGGCACGCGCTTGCTTGTCACGTATATGTGACAATAGCGTCCAAAAGGTTAAGATTCTGCCGGCGGGCATAGTGTTAATGCTTTTTTATCAGGATTTTTTTGCAGTTGCAGGAGGCTGAATTTGTGCCCGGTTGATGGCAATAGGCTCACCCCCAATTTATACGGAACTTAAAACAAAATGTGGGTGTGCTTTTAAGTACTCTCCTGCCTAGCCCTTTAGAAATTACATAATTGATGTTCTATACCAATATTAAAAAAAAAAGATTTGTGTTTGTATATTGTAAGGAACAAACATAAAAACCACATAACCGACTTGAAAAATGATTTTAGCAATGGAAAGCTACATTATCAGCGAATAAGCTAGGCTATATTTTATCCCCGTACTCCCACGGGAACGGAAACAATACGGGTCAAACCGCCTGACGTCCGCTAGTGTTTGTATAAAACAATTCAGAAGCCTTCATTCCAGAATATTTTTCGGATGGAAAATCATCAAATGACCTCTCCCACTCTGGGCAAAGCGCATAGATAATACACTATATAATACAAGATAACTGCGCAACTCCGGTTTTGATTTTTAAAACTGTGTACCCAAACTGTTAGATGGCGGCGCTGTTAGTTTTTGTTCAACCAAATAAATACAAAAAGAAATTCTGGGGATTCAAACTTATGAGCTTCTGCCAGCGGCTTCGCCCGCGTGAAGTTTGATAATTGTCCCATGGGATCTTCTACCGGGATAAAAAGTACCCTATGTGTTAATCCAGGTTATAAAATATCCTTGTGCAAAATTTCATCCAAATCCGTTCAGTAGATTTTGCGTGAAAGAGTAACAAACATACATCCATCCTCACAAACTTTCGCATCCTACTAATATTATAAATGCGAAAGTTTGTAAGTATGGATGTATGTATGGATGTTTGTTACTCTTTCACGCAAAAACTACTGAACGGATTTGGATGAAATTTTGCACACAGATGGTTTACAACCTGGATTAACACATAGGATACTTTTTATCCCGGTAGTAAGATCCCATGGGACAATTTTGACAATAGTCACAAGGCAACCGCAGTCACCGCTATGCTATCTACTTCACTAGCAAGTAGTCAAAAATAGCTGTTCTCGTTATGACAGTTGAAAAGTTGGTGTACCTTAACACACAGATGGCAGCACTATCTATGAAAATTTTGTTTGAAGCCAATGTATGGAAGTTTCACCCCCTGGCAAAGTGGGGAGGGAGTGTCAGACTTTTACTGACTTAAAACCATTCATGTTCTTTCCTCGCCTTTTACGTTCCGGGGCCGCGGTATTTCTTTCGAACAGTCCCGCAGTCCCAATCTGCGATAGGTATTTTAACACCTGGAGCTATTGCCCAACACATAAATAATTATGCAATCTTAAATATCACAATAAATCACTGACACATTGATTACTGTACCTACCTAAATACTTTATCAGCTCACAATCGGAAATACCTGCCAGCTTTGTCCAAAATGGCTAGATTTAGTTCCTAGCCTATATCGCATGCTATCTTTGACTAATTTGAGACATGGATATGTCACCATAAATTTGTCAAACACGTTATAATATTGTAATCTCTCTAGCGATATTGTAAACTCTCGAATTATTGTCAAACGAACATACTGCTTACAATAAAACGCATTATTTTTCGTGAAATGCATGCGATGGTAGTCAACTCACGCGGTGTGGAGGGAAGGAGGGGTCCCCCTTGCTCAATGGTATCACTCTCATGAAAAGATACTGTACCATTCCTGAGAAATATCGATTAATATAACCTCACCTTAAAGCACTTTACATTCCCCTAAAAAGCGTAGTCGTTAATTGTAATATAACGTGTTTGACAATTTTACGGTGACAGATACATAAAATAATTTAAAGAGTGAAATGGAATTTTTCCAATTCACTCTAGACATTGGCAGAATAGTCGACATCGGCTTTGCTTGCCATCACCAAAAAATAGAATAGAATAGAATAGAATGGAATTTTTCAATGCCTCCTGGTGGGAAAGTACTCTAATAGCAGAGGTAACTAGATTTTAAGGTTTTTTTTTCCATTTAATTTACCCTGTTTGTTGGAATGATTTGCTTCATAATGATAGATCCTTTCGATTGATATTAAAAAGTGTAGGATATAATTTTTTCAATAAAAAAAACAAACAAAATACGAGTCCATTATTTTCCAATTCTCTAACTGACGAACTAATTAGATTTGTAATTTTTTTAAACTGTCGTCATACATATTTCCGAGTGTGACAAATGCATTATTGAAAAACGGTGAATCAAGATTTGTTTCTTTTTTTATGGAATAAAAATAAAAATATAAAATAAAGGAAACATTCCTTTATTTTTAAAGGAATGTTTCCTTTGCGTATATGTCCGGTATTTAGAGTATTTCCCTCCTGGTTGCATTGAAAAATTCCACCGTAGATAATTCCGATATCGTGCTCATACCGGGTTCATGATTTATGTAAACCTCACACATCTAAATCACAAATTATTCCATTCATCATCATCATCATCATCATCAGCCTATAATGTTCCCACGGCTGGGACACGGCCTCCTCTCAATGAGAGGGAATGGGCTATAATCTACCACACCGGCCCACTGCGGATTGGTAGATGTCACATGTCTTCGAATTTTTGATTCTAGGACATGCCGGTTTCCTCACGATGTTTTCCTTCACCGTTTTGAGAGCAGTGGTGATGAAATAAATTACACAAAGTGCGCCTGTCTGGGTTTGAACCCACGACTTACTGTTCGTAAGTCGGGGCCGCCACCACTGGGCGGCCACCATTATTCCATTAGCTGATCTGAAAGTAACGTCGTCGAAAACACAATTGCTGAGAATGTCATGGGTTAAATTCTTATTTTGGGCGAAGAGTTATTGTGTTTTTCAGGCAGTTCGAAGTTTGGAAGTTGGTACAACTCGTGCTGCGCTTGCCATCCCACTGTGTGGGATTGCGTTCCCAACGGTCATTTTCTATGCACACACTAACTTGTACACTATAAAATGTCTAGAGACCATGGCCAGAAGTGAAAGAGTTTGTCTAACAGATTACAACTTAAGTTAAAAAAAAAACGTTTATGTTTTCAGGGCACCATCATCCTCGAAGAATCCTCGAAGAGGCTCCCCTGCACTATGGGTCATTGTTTTACCAGCCTTTGGGGCCATGTCACCTGCCGCTTATAACAAAGTACTTTGATGACTGCGTTGATCACATCATGTTACAAATTATCGAGCACTAACTCACTCTAAACCCTGAATTGCATTTTTTTGATTAATTGCCGGTAACATACCGTAAGTTAAAGTAACAATAAAAGAAGCACTGTGTACAAAGACCTTCCGATGTAACACGAAACATAAACGTCAAATGTTGTTGCAAAAAAAACATTGAAAGATGATACAAAAAGAATCTCTCCGGCGGGGAATCGAACCCCGGTCTCCCGCGTGACAGGCGGGGATACTTACCACTATACTACCGAAGACTTGTTTTACTTCATTCAATTTTGCAACCAGATAAAATTACATACACGTCAAACAGAATCCTCCTTAAGGGGTTAGCCGTTGTCGTTCTGATGATCATGAAATCTTTTCAAATGACATACTACTAGTACTACTACTTTTCTTGTTCTTGATATGCAATCATTGTTTTATTTGCACAGAATATACTTATACAATATTTTGCGAATGCTCAATACTTTTCAGATCACCACTGTTACCAAATTTTCAAAATGTCATGTAATCATATTTACATATTATTTTTAAGATTGAACGGACCATCTTTATCAATAAAAATCCGGATTTCCGATCTAAGACTCACGAACTTTTTAATGAAGAAGAAAAAAAACAACATCTAACTTCCATTACACTTATTGGTGCATTAAACTCAAAAGTCTCCCCGAGGACTGCGCTCGCGCCGAAGCCGAGGGGAACCGTTCAAAAATAGAATCCTCATGGATTCCTATGCTTGCATATTGCCATGGTGCTTGAACGTTAGCACGCGCCTAAGCAAAGCCGTTGTTATTTAAGTTTTATTAAGTTACAGTAGAACTGGGTTTGATTTTTTTACGATGAACTTAGTCCTGAAAATGTCCTTAAATCCCTGTATTTTTTTTCTGATTATGATTGTAGATCTATGCAACTTCGTTTTTCATAACATAACGTCAAGCCTGTAATCAGGTCAATAGGCGGAGATGTTCCTAATAGGACATAATATTAACTACACCCTCATTTCGCCAGTTGTGCATAAGTCCCGTGTAATAGGGAGCGAGCCTAATGCCATCAATAGGGCATGATTCCAGACGACGTGGCTGCTACTGATAAATTCCTGAAAAATCCAATGCTCGTTTTCCAGGACAGAAAATTATTAAGTATTTTTAGGTTTCCTTAGCTGAAAGGGTGTCGACAGGACGCTAAAGCTAAGGGTTCGCTGTCTATCCGTCTGTCTGTCTGTCTGACATGAGCACCGTCCGTTCCTTACAGTAGTAGTTCATCATCATCATCATCATTTCAGCCGCAAGACGTCCACTGCTGGACATAGGCCTCCCCCAAGTGTCGCCACATTGACCGGTTCCGTGTGACTCGCATCCAACGGATTCCGACAACCTTCACCAGGTCATTGATCATCTTCCGGTTCGCTGTCGCCACTCCAGAGCTTTTCAGCCCCATCGGCAATCCGTTCTGCGAGAAATATGCCCTGCCCACTGCCACTTAAGTTTGGCAATTCTTCAGGTTACGTCGGTGACCTTGGTTCTCTTGCCATGGATGTCTTCATTCTGATTCGATCACGCAAGAAAACTTCGAGTATAGCCCTCTCCATTGCCCTTCGGGTGACTTCAAGCCTTTTGATAAGGCCCATTGTGAACGCTGCCCAGCCGAGTCGGATTCGACGATAGACCTCTTTCTCGAAGTTAGACCTACCTAACTGGACCGTTTGTCCTAGGTACACAGTAGTAGTTTTACTTATAGTTAATATTATGTCCTGAAAATTATATTTCAAGTATTCAAGTATCTTCAGTGGGTACATGAAATGAACACTTTTTTAAAGACACAATAAAAAATACCAATCTGAGGGGCAGAGCGTTTAACTCCTGACAGATTTATGGTCCACGGCTGTGAGACGCTACAGAATCTTAGTAAATTATATGTCCTTATTACTGCGGTTGATTAAATAGAGAGAGGACTCATTATTTCGACAGTTACTCGTAATTGACGCTGTAATAGATATGATTTAAAGATTAAATCTGGGGAAGTACCAGTAAGAATATCTCAGATAATCTTTTCCGAAATAACAATTTCAGAAAATATTATTATTTTATTGGAGTACTTGACGCCTAAGGGTCAATTTATTTATTTATTAAAACTTTATGCACATCTAGCTTCTGCCCGCGACTTCGTTCGCGTGAATTTCCCGCTTGCAACATTTCTTATTGCTGCTCCGCTCCTATTGGCCATAGCGTGATGTTATATATAGCCAATAGCCTTCCTCAATAAATGTACTATCCAACGCAAAAATATTTTTTCAATTCGAGCCGGTAGTTCCTGAGATTAGCGCGTTCAACCAAACAAACAAACAAACTCTTCTGCTTTATAATTTTAGAATAGATTAAAAACTGTACAAATGCGGACTTTATGCCATGTTCTTACTTTTAAACTTATTTTTATAATCTTAAATAGTTTTATTTGTAGTATATATATAATTGACATAATACTTAGTTTTAATTATTCAATAATAAACAATTTTATCGTAGTGTTACATGAAGTTTTAAGTGTTCTCCAATTTATTGATAGCTGTGTTAATAAATCACCACGTTCTTTTTTTTTGGTAGGATATATCACAGTTGACCTATGAGGTTGTCGGCTGCTTAACCGGACTTCACCGTGGTGTACTCGTACCTTGAAAAGCACGCTTGTACGTTTTCAGTGTTAACGAAAATGTAAGTGACCATACCAGTTTAGAAACATATACTTCGAAAATGTCTCAAAGCCTAATCTCATCTTAAACAAATGATTAAACATGCAAAAAGTAATATCGGAATCACATTCGGTAGATCCGATACTACCTCTAAACACTTCGAGACTCTATTAAACTGAACTTGTTGGAGAAATTACTAGTCTATTGTTATGACTTAGCTTTGTTGTGTTTCGGTATAATCTTCAAGAGCTTAGCTTATTTATGCAAAATCAGATTATACAATAGTCCTTCGAGCCGGATGTTTTTTACAAAATGGGCCTGTTCTTTACCCTGATCACGCCTGATTGAAAGCGATGGATGAGGTATATGATAGAACGAGCGTACCCAGAAGATGCCTGTTCACTCTTGCTTTAAAGGCAGGGGTGTTAAATGTGGGTAGGAACACAGATGCTGGCAGAGAATGCCATACTTTGGCGGTGCGCATAATAAATGTTGCGAACAAAGTTACGAACTAGTAGCAACTCTCCTACAATTACAAGTAAGTTAATAACCGAACATATTATGGTCTTGATTACTACCGAAGGCTATAAAATAATCCTGCCGGGGTAGCGGGCCTGCTCGAAAGAGATACCGTGGCCCCGGAACATAAAGGGCGAGGAAGGAACATGGATGGGTTTTAGTCAGTAAAAGTCTGACACTCCCTCCCACTGCGCCCAGCGTGGGAAAAGTCATTTGATGATTTCTCATCCTAAAAAAAAAGGCTATTAAATAATTATATTAAACGTTGTTCTGATTTTGTAGTTTTCTAGACTTTATCAGACTTATCAGAAACTTCTCTGTTTATTTTTATTTCAGAAATGACAAATGAGAAAAAAGGAATTTCATTTTTTTTCGCGTAAAGCGTGCAATCAAAATTTGGCAACACTATGAATAAATATTTCTTTCAATTTTATGCAAACATTTTTTTCTTTTGTGAGAATTCTTTACCGTTCTTATGCCCAAATAAGCTTCATAACCCCCCAAACACATTTTTATACGGCCCCCCCCGCCAAGGCACGCTACGCCACTGGACTTTATCAAGTTTGATAAAGTCCAGTAGCGTAGCGTGCGTAGAGTTCAGTTCAGATTATAACATAACAAGTAACATAAAATCACGCCAGTAATCACCGAAGAGATTGGGATTGTGCGGGCCATGTCTGTAGAATGCATCAGGACCGATGGGCCAAAGTCACAAATCAGTGGGTGCCAGAAGTCGGGCAGCGTCGCCGAGGGAGGCCTAGAAAACGCTGGCGTGACGACTTAGAAGCGTTTGCGATAGATTGGCCTGAGAGAGCCGCACGTAGAAGGAGTGGAAGACTATGGGGAGGCAGTGGGACAATACAGGCTAATAAAAAAAATAAAAAAATCAACCAAGGGTTAGGCAGAGGTGTATTAAAACAATACTACCCACATTTCATCAGTTATGTTTAAGTTTAACCCCCGAATACTGAAACGACACTCAAAATTAAAGGGCTGCTAAAATTTAGAGCAGCTCCTTAACTTTAAATTTGGTATGGCCAAACGTCACTTTTGAATATCTGTTAATATAAGTGCTACTTAAATTTTGAATGAGGTTTCAATATTCGGGGGTTAGTTAATAGGGCATAGCCGGCTGTAAATCCAGATTCCATGGTAGCTACTGAGAAATTCCTGTTGGAAATAATAATAACAATAAATTCTATAGCATAAAAACAAGTTACATACAAATGTGAGACCCTGGCTCCAGAGCTAGATTAGAGTACCTGTATTTTAGTAGCCAGTGACTAGACGACTTGAATGGCGTAGTGGTAGTGAGGCTGCCTTACGTTCATAAGGTCCTGGGTTCGAATCCCGGTAGGAGCAAATGTTTATGTGATGAGCATGGTCATTTGTTTCCGAGTCATGGATGTTTTTATGTATAATAAGTATGTATTTACAAACAAAAAAGTATCTTTGTAGTATATCAACTATCTGGTGTCCACGACACAAGCCTTGCTTAGTGTGGCACTAGATGGCGCTGTGTGTTAACGTCCAGCGATATAAAAAAAAACTTCTTCTATTTAAGTTACAATTGGGCATGTTGTATGCAGCAAAAGCCGAAAAAACTATATTACTTAAATTAAGTTCAATAGTTATCATTAAACGTTCCAATAACACATAGTTCGACCTGAACGTCGAACTCAGGACCTCATGCAGCAGTCGCGCTTGTTACCACTATCACTTTACCAACAAGATTTATTATTGGAGAAAAGTCCATGTAGCACTCAAAACTCTTTCATTCCCTTTTAGGATGACTGACGTAATGTTATAAGTAGTATTGTTGAGAGCATCCGATAATACTGGAAACCGACCCCAATAAAATGACAAGCGGGCAGCGAGCGTGTGTTGAGAAGCGGTGGCCCAGTGGTGGCGGCCCCGACAGAAGAAGTCGTGGGTTCGAACCCAGAAAGGCGCATTACTTTGTGCAATTTATTGCATCACCACTGCTCTCAAAACGGTGAAGGAAAACATCGTGAGGAAACCGGCATGTCCTAGAACCAAAAAATCGAAGACTCAGGGTGTCTGGTAAGGGTCCTAGAACCAAAAAATCGAATCGATATCTACCAAACCGCACTGTGCCCGCGTGCTAGATTATAGCCCAAAATACGCACTTTGACGTGGAGTTGCGGACACCAGCCCATTGTACAATACAGTACAAGTAGTATTGTTGTTTACAAGCAGCTAAAGTGTTTGTTTTAGGATAGCTCAACTTTTTCCAGTTTTTCCATGAGGCCAGGGATTTTTTCCATATTAGCAAAACAAAACTGTTCATTTTCTTTGAAAACCTTTTTATTAGAATTCCGTACCCAAAAAGTAAAAACGGAACCCTATTACTAAGACTCCACTGTCTGCCTACCCGTCTGTCTGTTATTAGCCTGCATCTCATGAACCGTGATAGCAAGACAGTTAAAATTTTCACAGATGATCTATTTCGTTAAAAAAGAGAATAAAATTAATATTTAACTGGGGCTTCCATAAGGAAGGGGTCCACAAGATGACTGCCGAGGCTGCGCGACTTTTCGAAAGAAATACTGTGGCTCCGGCACACAAAGGCTAAGAAGGGACATGCATGTCATGTCAGAGCGGTCATTTTATGATTTCCCATCCGAAAAAAAGGGGTGGGCTCCCATACAACAAACGTGTATTTTACTCGTTTTTAACGGCAACAGAGGTAGACTAGTATATTTTTGTTTATTTTCTCATTTTTTGTCTTCACAAGTTAAAAAAAAACTAAACATTTTCAGTCATAACAATAGTGTCGATTTTCCTTTAACTTCATGAAACAGAGACATTGTGTTGTATCGTTCATAATTTTAGTTAATTTCACACTATACTAGACTACCACGTGGCTTGTTCCCATCGATTATTTTAATGTATGTTCCTTCAGTTTCTTGACACTTCTTGGTATTGTTTCACTGTTTGTAATTAAAGCGTAATTAAACACGTTTCCTGCCTTATTTATTTATAGCGGTAATAGTGCATTGGTTAAGCCACGGACTTTAAGGGAGGTCTTGAGTTCGATGGCAGGCCGGTGCACTTATCGACGATAAAGTAGGTAACCTCCTAACTTCGTATCGTCAGAAAAACCTTTTTAGCAAAAAATAAAACCGACTTCTAAAAACACATGAAAGTGAAAAATAACTTTAGCTTCAGAAGTCCTGGTTCAGGGTTGGGTTCAGGTGACCTTTGTTTGATTTTGTTTTCTAAAGTAATATTTCACTTTTATGTGTTTTTAGAAGTCGGTTTTATTTTTTGCAAAAAGGTCACACACGTCATGTTATGTTTTTTCAGCAATCCTAGTCCGTTTTGCTATCATTTTATTGAGGAGTGCCATTGCCTATCTCCGAAGTTCTTCATCAAATCTTCGCTAAATTCAAGTGAGGCTACTCCGAGAAAGTACTCGCGTATGTGTGCCAATAAAATTTTAAGAGTTCTCTCTATTTCTCCAGGATTACATCATCAGATCCTGACTTGATGATTATGGGACCACCTGTAAAACAAAAAAAAAATTATCCAAACCGGTCCATAAAAAGACGAGGTTCCGACGAATTAAGAACCTCCTCCTTTTGGAACGTGAAGATCGCGGCAAACTGATGGATAAGGGACGCACAGAACAGAAAATAGTGGCAGAAGAAAGGGGAGGCCTGTAAACAATATTGAAAGTGCAAATTATGGCTTTTCCAGCCCCCCCCCCCCCTGTACATTTATGATTTATTTCGTTGCGGGATCCAAGACAGTTAACTTCTTTCTCTGGAACTTCGTGGAGTTTCTTTAAATTCCGGTTTACGATTTATGACGTATTAAAAAAAACTACTTACTAGATCTCGTTCAAACCAATAAAAAAGGAAATCTACATACCTATAAGAAAAAAAACCAATAGTTGAGTGATTCCGGATTGCGTTCACCGGTTGGGCTGAAAGAGATATTATTATACTCTATTGTCTTGTAAGAATAATAAAAAAGATAAATAAACTGTTTGAGTACCACAACAATCTTTTATCTGAAAAGCTTGTTTTATCATTTACAAACAAATAATATTTTCATCATTTTGCGAGTTGAGACTTTCACAGAAGTTTTGTTTTCAAAAATCACCAATTAAAAAGGCAAAGACAGTCCAAGAAAATAGTGATCAACTTTAGAATCCTTATTCCTTCAACTAAACACTTTTTCTACTTAAAATCTCCGATACAATTTCCTGTAATATAATTACAGATAGCCATATCAAATCCAATCTTATGTGGCACTCTGTAAAACTCAATTTGAAATTTCGCCAAAATGTATACGTAACTAGTACAGAGAGAGAAGGAACATCTATAAACCAAAATGAACTTTGCAGTTTGGAAGTTAAGGTAGATTTTGGTTTGGTGATGTAGTGGTTGTTATGAACCGACGTGGGTGTTTAATGGCGAGGAGTAAGCCTGGCGACAGCTGTCGTTCCCTCGGGCACCACTAAGGGTTTTGTTTACAGCACACTCTAATGACAAAGATCTCTCGGTACGTACTGAATTGCTTTACTCTGAATATTTACTCACACCCGGATTTCGTATTTTGTTCAAGAACTCTGTGGGTAAAAAATCTTATACTTACGGAGTAACATTGTTAATTTATTCTGCAATAAGTTTTGCGTTGATAGATCACGATAGTGAATAAAGTTTTAGTAGATTTGATTTAAAGTTGTATAATCATCATAAGCCTAGCCTTTTCCCAACTTTGCAACAGCTGAATACCAGTATTTTATATGGAGCGACTGCCTATCTGACCTACACAACCCAGCAAGTCCTGGATAATTCGATACTCCTTAGGTAAGACTGGTTGTCAGACATTTAGGCCTCTGACTACCTGTAACGACTGTCAAAGATATACAAATATCAGCTTCACCAACAGCTTTACGTGCTTTCCGATGTGTGGAGGAAATTCATTCCTCGAATGTAAGCGTTCAGTCACTATGATAGTTAATACAAGATTCAAAAGCTATTTTGTCCTTAAATACAGATTTCACGAACAAATAATTTTCGCAAAGTAAATTTTATTAATTCACGAGAACTTCGCTTTTGACTTTTAAGTTCCTTAGAGCAAACTGCTAATGGTCTGGACTGTAGGTACGATATAAACGACTAAAACACCTGAGGTCTTGGCGCGACTTTTGAGGTTTTTTGTAACGTAAAAATGACGACTTTTGAATTGAAAATATTATTTTACCGGATTTTTTATTTGTTTTCAATAAGCACAAATACCATCCATATTGGTGTAAATAAATTCTTAAAATTGTGAAAAATAAAATTTGTGAAACGAGTAGGTATTTTGATTTTGAAATCGACTTATTCACATTACGAAATAAGTCAAAAGTCGTGCCGAACTTAGCTACGTACGTATTTAATTTAAATGCGAAATAACAAACTGTTGAGATTCGAATATACACAATTATTATTTAAAGAAATCGATAACATAGACTACTAGTACTGATGAAATCTTGAAATGCGAAACACACTTTAAAAAAAATACTAACTGAAACCTCTCAAAGAAACGATGTATGGACTGTGTTAATATGGTAAGAAAAGAAGTGTCTGATGAGATGACGAAAAATAGAGGAGTATGGAAGACATGCTGCGCCGACCCCAAATAAATTGGGATAAGGGCAAGAAAATGATGACTAACTGAAACCTCTCAATATATTTAGCATTAGTAATCAATCAAATACTATGTAAAATATGGATTAGCACTACTTGCGCGACTTATCACAAAAATTGTGATAGCTCAACTAGTGCATGATAAAAACGAAATGTCTACCCTATAAATAATTAAGCTTTTGCCAGTTTTTTAAAACCCGGTAGACGATAAAAAATTATCTAATTAATCCGTCAGTAACATTAACAAAAAATATTTGACCCGTATTTTTTCTTTTGTTACGTAAACCAAAATTGACGCAGAAATGACGCTTTTAAAATTCTCAATACGTCACGCCCAGGTACATTTTTTAGCTAGTTCTACCATCACGAGAAAACAAAACGAAAACGCATCAAAACTCAGGAGTCTTGAGTTTTGATGCGTTTTATCATTGTCAATATTCATTGATTTACAAAAACAAAAAATATGTGTCCATTATTTCTAAATAGATTTGTATTTTTTTGATATTGTTGACATGCCTATTGAATCATTAGTGCCGGAAATAACCTTTTACATACAAACTACAAAACTTTACCTCTTTATGTTAGTAGTACAAAAAGGCCCACTTATTCCAGTTTTGCTGACACTACTATGAGGCCCATAACCAAAGCCTAGTCGTTAAATAATAACTTTGACCAGCGATGTATTCAACCACCCTTCAAAAAATCGACATCACAGGTAAATAAGTATAATGACACACTCGTCAATATTTTACGTCACCTTGGCCCTCATGCCCGTCATTTACAATGGTCAAGGTTTCATGAATATCAATCGAACAAATCGTTTGAACTTCATTTTTAATAAAAACATTTGTATAGAAATTTGACTTCCTAGAAATTTCCAATCTGTTATTTACCAAGTCTTTGTCAGTGGGTTGATACGACGCGACGGCACCCCCAATTCAGGGGTGAAACACGGAATGGTTTTGAAGGGCAAATTCCTTTGAACAGCTGATTGAATTTAGTTTGTGTGTGTGTGTGAAGGGGTGTAATACCGCAGAACTTTGACGAACCTACCAACTTGATATACACTACACATATAGGATTAATTAGACTGGTTTCTAATAACTACTAAGTTATAGGAGACAATTGAAACTGCATACTACGCTTAGTCCAGAAGTCCACAGCGGGACATAGACCTCTACAATCACACGCCCCTTACCTCGATTCTAGGCAACTTTCATCCAGTTACTACCAGTCTTAAATTCATCGAGAAAACACCAACAACCTGCACCTTTGATTCTATACGTAAAAGTTATCTAAAAAGCTTTTCCGAAATTTAAGTCAATCCAATACAATGTTGACTACCCCATCATTGTTACCTCTGTGTGAATGTCAAATGGTCTAGGACGAAAAACGCTTTTCACTCACACCTCACATGACATGAAACGGCATTTGAAAAAACCAAGGCCTTTTGTGGTTCAGTAAGGCAGAAGAGTCCAGAAGGGAACTTTTTATGAATCGATGCGGGTGTGGGAAGGAGTGTTCATGTAAAAGACCATATAATGGTATTTGGATGGATGGATAGAGAGAATGGTCCTTAGATTTATTAAATACCAAGTTGCTTCCATGACTCGGAGAGCACGTAAAGCACATAATGGTCCCGACTATCATTGTTGACAGGCGTTGTCACATTTAGTGGTCCGAAAGTCTGACAACCAGTCTTACCATTTGTATTACGTACTCGTATTACCTAGTTCTAACTGGGCAGCTGAGGTCAAACAGGCAGTCGCTCCATGTCGAATACTGGTATTCAGCTGCCTCCAGTAGTATGTAGTTGGAAAAAGACTAGGCAGATCATTTATTAATTTATTTATTAAAACTTTATGCACAAGTAAAAACTGTACAAAGGCGGACTTAATGCCTTGGGCATTTTCTACCAGTCTACCTTAGAGTGATGCAGAGATAATACACAGTAGGTGCAATAACAGAAAACAAATAGGTACGAAAATATTTAAAACTAAAATAAAATATAATAATAGATACTTATATACATACATAAAACATAAATATATATATACATAAAAGTAATGAGAGGTAAACTAAAAAAAAAAAAACTACAACAACTTAGTTCTGAGACGAATCTGCCAAGATCATGATGACTGAATGGTTTGTTTTTCAGAAAAACGTTAGCTTCAAGTTTTAGAAATGTAGTAGTCAATACTTAAGTGCAGAACGAGTCTGTTTGACGAATCTTCAAGTTATCCTACATAAATAACTCGTCTGCATCATCATCATTCTCTTGCCTTATCCCAGTTCATTTAAGGTCTGCTCAGTATGTCTTCTTCATCCAAACTTCTCTATTTTTCGTCATCTCATCAGACACTTATTTTCTGGCCATTTATCATCATTAATAATTATTCTTAACTATAATTTTGAAAAACAATACAAGGATCCCTCCAAGATCTCCCGATTGCAAAAGCTTCTCTATTGGAAAATAACACCAGATTTGCAAATTAAACAGCAAATTGACAAATTAGTAACGCCGATGGGATCTCAATCAGAATTGAGAGAAATGCAAAAGTTTAGAGAGCCTTGCGGACTGTGGGGGAGTAACAGATATTTTCAAAACCCCTTTTTGCCATCACATTTATTTGCGATATTTATCCAAATAATATTAAATAAAAAAACAATTAGCAAACGGTCATTAAAATTTTGAAGACATTTTGTTTTTTTTTTACCAAGAAAACACTTTCTTCTCGACCTATTTTTTTTGTTCTTTAGCGAAATCTGTAATACTCATATCCTGAATAATTATACTAATAATATTATTATTATATTTTATATATTATTATTATTTATTTTGTATTATTTGTGCGCTGACTATTTCATTACTATGAACTGTTGCTTTATGGATTGGAAATTATCTGAAATAAACTTATTATTATTATAATAAACATAACTGGCAGCATGTGAGATTGTGGGAGTACTAAAAGCTAGCAACTCTGCCGTAACCTTAGGGGCTTATGCGTGATACTATGAATTATTAAACAACTCGACTAGGCAGAAGCATAATCCTGTAAATTCGAAAGTCAATTTATGTAGAACTGGTCAAAATGTAATTACTAATTCATGACATCATAAATGGCTAGTACCCACTCTTCCCTAAAACTTCCTACTCCGTCACATAAAATAAACAATTCTACTTACATTATACAAGTTTCTAAGCTGAATTATTATTTCACTAACTTTACCTCATTCAAAAATTTGTACTAAACTAATTTCATTCAACATTAAGCAGTCTTGTATTTACAAAGTTCAGTTTCTTGTTCAACAAATTGTTTGTTAGTTTTTAAAATATAAATATTTTCCTTGTTAACAGATACTGAAACTTTCGTTTGATATAGTTATATTAATGAAAGTTTATAAAAACTTCGTCATTTGAACTCTAAACGAAAACAACAAACACGGCTATTGAGACAAATAAAATAATAAGAATCATATTTATTTTATATTTTATTTTCTCTATAGTGAAAAAAAGATATATATTCCTAACGACCTGTCTTCAAGGTCGATTTGTAATCATTTTTGTATTTATTTAGCGCTTAAGGATGTAAACCATCTTCAGTATTTACTCAAAACCGGTTCTAATTTGAATAATCGTTTCAGGTACTGAAACGTTTTCGTAAACAGAAAATGTTACGGCTATAAATAATAATTACTATTCTGATCAGTTGAGGATACCAAATAAATTATAATAATGCATAATTCATTATGCCGTGATTTCTTTCCGTGCTGGCCGCCCGCAAAAGCACACGCCCTAGCTGAAGAAAGCTGTGTAGGGCGGGCGACTTCCTCGAACGTAGCGCCTCTACCGACAGGCGGCGGGAACTAAAGAGCGCGCTGCGATTGGCCAGTTTGCGTGACGTCACGCGGTTTCCAACCAATGGGGGGGAGCGCGCTCTTGCTCGGCCGCAGTCCTCGTCGCCGCGCCTTCGTATGAGCCGTGTGTCGCTGCCGGTCTCCCCCCGCACCCCGCGACGAGCCGTCTCACCCGCATTCTAGTTGTGGGTGTCGCGCCGTGCAGTCCTCGCGTGTGCCGCTCAACTTAGTGCGCCGTTTGTGAGTGCTTTATATCCCGCTCGAGTGTCAGTGTGACGGAGGATCCCGTGCCACCCCGCGGAGGATGTTAACAGCGCACGGTGAGTGATGTCGACGAGTCGACGGACGCTTATCTCACTGCGGCGCCACGTGAACGCGCTCTATTTATAAAATGTAAACACGCAGCTAATTTGATTTGAGACTATATTGCGGTATTGCTACTTAAAAGCGAGAGTACGCGTCCGGAGCGCGCTCCACCAGCGGTCGCAAATTAACAATAAAGACTCGGCGCGCGACGGTCGAGATTGCCGAGTTCCTGTAAGACGGACGTGCGAGTGATGTGTTGATGTCGATGCTTTTAAAAATTAAGCCTGGACCCCGACGTGAACATTCAAAAAGTGGATATTCGTCTGTTAACCTTGGATTGGTTCAG
Source organism: Xestia c-nigrum (assembly GCA_916618015.1). Classification (NCBI taxonomy): domain Eukaryota; kingdom Metazoa; phylum Arthropoda; class Insecta; order Lepidoptera; family Noctuidae; genus Xestia; species Xestia c-nigrum. Next base: position 21,576,999 of record OU745245.1, on the reverse strand, counting down.
GGCTGGCGATAGCACGATAACGTGACCTTGGAGCGGAGTCTCGCGAACGCCGGCCGGCGCTGGAAGCGCGTGAGCTCACGGAAAATGTCCAGACAAACAACGATAATGGTGTCGCAAACACAATGATAATTCTGTTAATGTGAGAGATTCGTTCAGGAAACACAATGAGAAAATATCTTTAATATGCACTGCCAACTGAAACATTAATAATGAATTTAAATACCTACGCTGATCTCATTGTTAAGACAAATATGCAAATTGAACGAGCGAAACAACAAATTAACAAATGACATTGATTGCCGTCACCGAGACTGATAAAGCAAAGGAGATCAAGCTAGTAATTTGGATGCGTTTCAATTAACGACGTGCAAGACTGTTTAAGTGACTAATGAAACGGTCCAATGGTTAATTCAAGTGAACATGAATCTGCTTAAGTTAAGCGGAGGTACCCAAGAAATTGTCGTAAAGTATTTAATGATGTGCCTCAACAAACAACAAGCTGCAAGTGTTCCCTTTTCTAAATGGCTGCAATTTCTACAACACGGTTTTCCCTTATAGCTGTTGCAATTTTTTTTTATAATGGCAGTCGAGTCGAGTCTGTCCGGTTGAGATACCTCGATACGGTCAGGTTCGAGGCGTTGGTCCCACGCCTCGTTCCACATACTCAATTCTTTCGATTTGCAATCGTATGGTCAGTAGGCCTGACACCGATCAAGTGATTTACGTCTCCGCTAAGAAGATTAAGTTCAACAACCGAAATGTCAACTTCTATTATTGTTTGAGAACTTCTAAGAGGAAACTTATATGAATCGGATCGTAAATAACAAATATTTAAAACAAAACTCCTCCAAATGTTTACCAAAACCTCAGCGTGCTACACCAAGGTCAAAACACGTTTAATCTGCAAAAACTGGTAGCAAAAACGAAACTTAACGAAAAATTAAGAAGATTTGGGATTCTCATTCGCACTTACGCACATTCGAATGTTGAAAGAGCGGTTGCCATATGTACTGTGTGTTCGTGTTCTGTCTAGCGTATAAGAACAGCGTACATGTGCGAGTAGGACGAAGATAATTCGCATCGAGTGAGCGAACCGGCCATGCGAGATGCTCAGCCGTATCATAAATATTAATCAGGCGCTGGTGTCAACAGCCACCGCGTAACGTGACACCGCTGCGATCCGCTGCTAGCCTGGTACTTGAAGTAGTGCCCAGACACTATACTCCAGACAAACATGACAATTGGACGTAGGACTTATGACAAGGCTACTCATAGAATACCAACGTCCCACAGCACAGATGAAAAAAAATGCCAATATTCCGGAGTTTTTAACAAACTTTGTACTGATGTAAGAAAAAAAATGCACCAGCCTTTAAACTCTGCAGAAGATAGCAGAGATCAAATATTTATTTTCTCTTAACTGGCTCTTTCTGTTGCAAACAGACTTGTGGAATAGTGATAATGTTATCGTTTGCACATCCGTTTGTGCTTACGCATTCAGCCATGACCTGCCCTACAACTCTCACACTCGAACTGGTGAATGCACTACAGTTTTATGTTAATTTGCTTTAAGAGTTTCAACAGTAGTTGACTTAACAAGCTGCTATATTGGTTTATAAAATCGGTTTTAACTATTTAATCATTTACAAATGGATCTGATTGAGGAATATTTCGCTCAACCCTAACCGGTGCACTCTTACTATCGCTCGATGGTTCACTTCGATGGTATTTTAGTTATCTATTCTTTGAATTTTGGTTAACAGCGAAAGTAATTTATTGCTGTTTTGATCTTTGACCTTTACGAATATTTTACAATCAGTTCTTTCAAGAGTCAGTTCTCCTCTGATAAAATCATCGATACAATGTATCGGAAGTCTTGGAAATCGTCGGTTCTTCGCACTATCGACCTTCATGTTTGACATTTTACATAAATCTACAAACAGGTTTGATTTTGCATGTACTGTTGAAATAAAAACAATTAATAGACTCTTCATTTGTGTGTTTTCAAATTAACAATGAACACAGCTAGTGTTTCTCTTCATAGTTCTAGTTTTAGTAGATAATGAAACTAGTTATTTAATCAAATATTTTATCGTAGGGTGCTCATTTGATTCTTGTATCATGTGTTAAATGACTGCAATTAGAAAAAAAACTCTTAACACTATATTTCAAGCCGGCTGCTTTGGTCACGAAAATGCAATTAAAATAGGAAAATACATTGTTCAATTGATACACTTACGATTAAAATAGTATCAGCAACATTAACAGTGTACCTATCACTTGCTCTATATGTTTAATATGATGACGACAGCATTACACCAAGTACTGATGCTCAAATAATGGGCGACGACGACGAGTTATGTCTCGAGAGTTGTTTTGTTTAAGTACAGTGTACTTAAAACGTAATTAAAAACGAGTTACCACTACGACAGCTCGGCTTAGGGATAATAAAGATTTAATTGCACAGGTGCTGAATAGAATAAAATGAGTGAAATTATTCAAAATAAAACAGAAAGAGAGCTGGCGGGAGATCGCAGCCAAGATGATTATCTTCGCAGACATTTCACACGAATGAAGACTTTATCGGAAGATGGATTACAAAAGTTTGTGCGGTTATCAAATCATTTTTAGTTAATTAAATCTGGAATTTTCTTACACAGTGGGCTTTTGAAAATGATAGAAAAATTTAAAAAAAGATTAACATATAACTCAGATGGAACAGAAAACCCAGATACTAGTTTGTTCATGGTAGAATCTTATGATTAAGAAAAGCGGTCACAAAAAGTCAAAATTCCAAAGAATTTTTATCAAGCAAAAGTATGAGAGATAGGGAGATACAAGCAAACGGGTGGAGCTAGTCCGACGCAAGATCAAAACGCGCCGGTCGGTTTTTGCTCGACAACGATGCGTGTGAGCACATCTGCAAAGTTTTTGCTCCTGTATGTGTGTGTACGAACACGTTTTTTGCTAATGTGCGGGTATGCGCCAGCGGTCCGTTTGTGGGTTCCCGACGTGCGTGTTCAACTGTCTTTTTTGTTTTTTCTTCATTAATATTGCTCATTTTATTACCGAACTCTGCGTTTGAGTAAATAAGAAAATATTTATTTTATTCTTTGTTACCAACTTTATAACTATCGTTAGCTGTAACAACGGCATTGTCTGGTCATATTACGTTAGTAAATTATATCACCTGCTGCTGTTGAAAAGAAATTATTTTCTGAAAACCGTACCTGCAAATAAATAAAGATAGTGGAATGTCAACTTACAGTGCCTTACATTATAAGATAATTATGAATGACAGTGGAATCCATGTATCTTACAGATTGAATATGATTTCTGTAAATGTACCGAAGCCTCATTTTTATGTGACATAATATATTATTAAGTTGACATGACTTTGAATTGAATAGTTAATCAAAAGGATCAATGAAACGTTAAGGCTCTAATAAAATGATAATTCGCTGCCAGACTAGGAAAAAGCATGTTAGTATTCGCCCGGCGAGGAAACACTGCCGAGTGTGGTTGCTCTACATGTGACTTTATTGATAAACGTGGAAGGTTCACTTTTGTTTGATGAATTCAAATAGACATGTAACGTTATTGATTGTGACACTTGTAATAAGAGTCACGAGTTGTTGCGTAATGCGAACAATCTCGTCCACTTCATGTAGAATACTAAAGCGGATTTTTTCTTACTATTTGCTTTAGTGCCGATGATAGTTGTGTCGAGTATTTTTTCTTATGTTACTTTTACGAGAAGCGTTAATGCATTATCCTTATTATGAACCTTAAAATAGCTGCAGTTGTTCTTGACATTGAAATAACTTCTTTTAAGTGCAATGCCTCTAAGAGATGGAATAAACGATTGATTAAGAAAAAACATAATAGGTCTTACACAAGTGCCTGCCTTTTTATTATTGCTAAAGTACAAGTCACTTGAAGGTTTTCAATTTAACATCATTACCTATAAGCAGGTATATTGTATGCTATAATTTCAGTTTCCCAGCCCTCATTAAGTATGTTTCCCGTCAAAGGACGGTGCGGGCGTGGGCGTTCAGCCGGTGTACCCCAAAGATTCTCAGATTTCAATTAGTTAGGCGAAACTTGGAGAAAATTCCATGTAGGTATTATTCAAGTTCATTTTCGTTAAATAAAAATGTTCGCCCTATTTCTGTCAATTCAAACCAAATACAAAATTTGGAAACGGATTTTATTCTAAATATATCTTTGATAGCGTTTTATTTTGCACTTAGCTTATAAATATCAGGTTTTTTGTGCAGTGTTATAACCAAAGTCATAATAACAATTTACCTTGCTTCAAAATTATGTTCGGTTTTCCCGATGACAGGGGGTAATTCAGATCCTATCAGCAAACACAAACCATCAATGAGTTCCCAAATCATTTTCCCAGACCTCTTTGGATACATCCACAAATGTTTCTTTTCTTTTTCTTTTATACCAAGGAATGTTATGTCACAAGTGATAGATGTGGTGGTTCGAAACTCAAAATCTTCCACGCACGTACTCGTAGAGCGTCACCCTAGAGCATTCGTTGACAGACGCGCGTGGAGTGATGGATGTGCTCTTATCACGCCTGATAACCTTCCGACGTCTTCCCCCGGCACCCCTCTACGGAGATGCGATGTTTTAGCGAAAGTGCGCCTATAAATATCAAGACACTACAATTTGCGATAGGTTTTTATATTTTACGACTCTATTTTTGACATAAGTTGACAAAAATATTGTACGCCTTGTCAATTCTGGAATGGAACACTAAAAAGATTGAAAACAATTATTGGACACATTTTGATATAGCTTTTAGTTTATAAACATTCAGTTTTAAACTATCTATGAGGCAAAGTGCAATAAAACAATGTAATAAAAAGAATTTGAACAGCGTTTTGGATAATTACTGCTTTATTAGATACTACCCAGAGTCACGTGAAACCAACCTAAGTTTGAAATAAGAATATAAAGTAGTAAAAGAAGCATTGTTGCACATACAGACATTGAGGATGTCTAGAATCGGCAAAGACAAACATTTCAAACCGTGTCCATGTATAGTATAGCTATTTCAAAAAGATAGACCTCGATGCTAACAGGAAGAGATGCTTTCATTTTCCTCATTACATTGATGACACAGCTGATCTTAAAACTCTAATTTTCTTTTATCTTTGACATTTTCATCTTCACCATTGATCTTAAAAACAACAGATACATCTTTGTTTCAATTGTCAGAGTGGTAACAAGACGTTATCGCGGAAGTGTTTGTACTAGTAGGTAAATTTATTCTGTCAGTAGCATGATCTACTGCAGACAAAGGTCAACCGTTGAGATAACCTCGTGACTTTTCATAAGTTGCGAGTTTTTTAATTCTGCGTTCACGTGAATGTTCCTTTTTGTTTTCTTCAGCATTTGTATTAGAAATGTTTCTATAAATATTGGTGGGTCTGGTTCCTGTTTTATTGTGCATTTTATTTGGTATTGGTTTCAGAAGTTTTTATCTTCTTAACTTTCAACATTCTTCTGCTCGTATGCAAATCGAGGCAGTTTGTCTTCTTCTTTCGTACCTAGTTTATCTTATGAATACTTATTTCAGTTTTCCCTTCTTTGTTTTTTTTCTTCTTTTCTTAAGCGATAGAAGATTATCTACGCTCGTCTGTTCTTTAAAGATCTCTGATATACCTTCGATATAAAGTATTTCGTTTGAGCATTGTAAGATTGTATTTTATCTTGCTTTCTACAACAACTGTTTTTGCTCCAATTCACTTCGGTAATCAGTATGAATGAACAATCCAATACTGGAAAAGGGACTTTCAAATGACCTCGCTCTGACCTTATCACAAGCCCATAATTATACAAAAAAGGCGATCGGCAGAAGTGAGAGGGTATTTTTTGTTTTTCGCTCAATGAACACATTATAAATCACAAATAATCTTACGTGTTTCAAGATATAGGAAATTCTTTGTTTTAATTGTTCCTATCTTATTCCTCTGCAGTGCAAGTAGGTTTTTACTTACAATATAGTTAGAGTAAGCAAAACATGGTTCTTCTTATCAGCTATGTAGTAAATTTCTTTCCTCATTCACTTTAAATGATGTTAAATACAGTTAGTGTAATTATTTATTGAAAACCGGTCTCGTGCAAGTACCTATAACAAACAATTTGAAAATGCAGGAATTTTAAATGCAAATTATATTTTACTAATGCAAATACGTTTGCACCCTGCTAACTACAATAGAAATTGAAATGTTCAAACGAAAATGTTGATTCATGCGATCTACGAAAATTGGATATTGCCAAGGCAATAATCAAATCATGCATTGCTTCGTCGTAAACAGTCGAATCCAAAGACACGACAAATTTAGTCGCTCATTTAGTATTAACAAGACATTTTTATTCGCGTCCCTTCTTCCCATCTTTGTGTCCCGTATTCATTAGTGAACTTGTCGCGTGTTATCACACGCCGTGGCTAATGGTTCCATATCAAATATTGACTGTTTCGCTATCGTATTACGTCATCCATACAGTAGTTCTACAGCACTTGAGTATTGGTGTCTGTCGATTTGAATAATCATAAGTGCCAATACTAAAAGGCCGCGGTCTTTGATGTTTGAACGTTAGTTCGAATAGTTCATCTGTTATTGTTTTTTTTTTCTTTTGTGGGTACTAGACTTGATTACAGATGGTCCACTTGATGAATTAATATTAGAAAAGACTATTTGGTTTTTAACATGGAAAGTAATGGATGCGGATGTGTTTGCAAGGAGGATGTTTAGGGCACTTATTTTTCTAGTGTCTTTCACATCATTTTCATTGTTCTAGCCAATTCCATATTGTAATTATATCTTGAAAGATAATCTAATCACTTATAAGAATCGTTCCGTTTATCTACATTATCTTCCACCAAAATACAACAAACGATGTTGCCCCCGTATTTTTGTGTGTTTTCTTTATCAACCTGTTTAGAGGTTCACGTTTTCAAATTAGCAAGAGTTTCAAGATTCAAATAAATTGATTTGTTTTTTACCTCCAAGTTTTTTTACGGTCCTAAAAACTAGTTTACCGAGTTTTGGATTCTAGTTTTGATGCACCGTTTTGTGGTTGTTTGGCCAATACACATTCGCACCAATATTGCAGGTTTCTAAAACCAATCCAGTTTATCGTGACAGACTTTAGAACACTTGGGCCTCTTGGGCTCATGCATCCTAGTTTCGTATTTGTAGAGTCTTATCTGATTTACAAAAATAATATAATAGTAGATGCGAGTAATCATAATATCAGCTAATTATATAACCGGTAATCGGTACATTATAATTAGGAGTGGAATTATTTATAGTGACTCTGATAACATTTTATCATTCATAAGATTTTCTACCTACCTCATTTTCTTTTTATTTGCATCAGTTGTTTCATCTTATCTTATTTTACGTAACGTACGTTTTACTTGTTTGTAGATAGTAACATTTATTATTTCATGTAACTGTACAGTTTCAATCGAATGTCGAAAAATATGGAAACTTGACGGAAATGTTAAGTACTAACTATAAACATCTATATTCATAAAATATAAAAATAATTATTAGATGTAATCCAAGATCGTGTCATCGTCATTGCCTTATTATATTCAAATAATATTGTAATTGTGCATTTATTTGAATGCATTGAATTAAAAAAATGATTTTTGTACGACATCTCAAGATCACTGACGTCTGCGACTAATATCGATGACGTCAAGTTTCAATTACCCTTGATCAGCTGATAATAAAAAATATATATAGCATATTAGATTTACCATATTTTATTTGTAATTTATTTTTCAACTTCTTAGGAAGTAATATACTACTGAATACTAATTAAAGTAGCAACGTTTTTGAATATTGTTTTTTAAATTTAAAATTAAATGAAGATGAACCAAGTTACGCATTCAAAACTTTCGTGTTCGTAAAGTACTGCTAGTGCAGTTGTTCTTTGATTACCTGGCCAACAAATACCTATTCAGATTAAATACAATTCAAACAAGACTACAAACTTTAATTAGGTAGGTAACTACGGAAGATACAAAACCAGTTTTATATTTCTAAAAATTCCACCATTCGGACCTTGAGATGTATTTAATTATATAATATCGACATAACTAATGTCATCCACTTAATAGCGAATGATGTATTAAAGTGATAAATTTTCTTAAGGTCATGCAAATAATGATATAAAGTGATAAGGTGACCCTGCATTGTCTTTCTCAGGTTGCTTCAATACATCTTCCGCGGTTCTGTAAAATGTTTACCAAGTTACTAGAAATTCCCTTGATGCATCGGAAGAAGATATATTTAGTATAAACTTTCCATAATATGTCAGAAAGATGAGATATTATATTTGCTGAATTATTCAAATTAAATGTTTAATTAAACTTGGATCATATGTGATTTTGAAATGGAATCAACAGTAAAAGTGGGCCATCTGAAGAAAATATCGAATTATCACAATCATAATATAGATCATAGAGCAAAATGCGATAGTGATTATGAAGTGCACTCACCAGGTGCCTCTGAAGTGTTTTTCAAACCAACATTTACCCTTTTCAATTCCAGTGTACTCCGAAAAGGTCTCAAAGGAAATCTGAAAAGTAAAGAAGAAAACAAAACACTATCGCACTTCCGAATAGAATATGTTTGAATCTAGGAATCGAATGTTGCAAAACAATTGCCTGATTGAAAAATAACTGTCAACTAGTAAAAGAATATCTACATATCTTTAGCGTAATGGATGATTTCAAACAACGTATACATTTAGAAAAAAAAATGTTTTAAACAAATTTCCTAAAATTACCTTTCTGTGACCTAAAACTGAGTAATACTTTATAGTCTCTTTTAATTTTGGTGCCATCTACCATATAATATATATTTTGTCTGTCAACTTCCCTCAATATCCATCATACACATAAAAGCATTCGTTGCCACTCTTACACCATCCTGCAAATATTTTTTCATTATTCATCTTTTTAAAAGCACCGACATCAGTAGTTGTTTCATTTAATATATAAAAATCATTTGCTTCATGGTCCTCAACAATAATTATGTCAATATACTTTTTGGGAACTGTAAACTGGGCAAGGCTATCAGCTATCCCTTTTGCCTGCCCATTTACAGTAATAACTTAAACACCATTGGCCATGATGGTTGACTTGATTATTTTGTTTATTGATCAAAGAGAAAGGCAAAATATCTAAAGAATTTTGAGACAGTTTCAGCTACAACAATTTAATAAGAAAATGAGACAAGTTGATTTCGTACTCCTGTTACTTAAGTCTACCAGAAACTTTATGAAAGAATGGTGGCAATCAATCTTCATTTTCAAGCATCAGACTCATAATTTCTTCTTTTTGATTTACTTTTCGTAACAGCATTTTAGAAGAGACCTTTAATTAGTTAAATTCTTGTAAATCAAAAACATCATCACGACGCCTATGAAAATTCCAAACAAAAAACAACTGTTTTTGTGTTGTTTCAAAAACACTGTTTTCGCACACCTATCTCTAACATTCAAAAAGCGTGCGACATTAAGTATACATCATTAAAATTGGAGCAGAAGGTTTCTGCCGAGCCTCAAAATCCACCCGCCCAACACTAACGTGGGCGTTGGGCTCGGAATGAATGAACGCTTCGGCTCTTTTCGGAAACGCTCGACCATCTCCGGCACCCAAGGTCACAGGCGAAGGGAGGCCGACCCATTTCCACGAGGATCGATGGGAGCGAGAACCACCACCCCAAAATTTGGGTGTTTAAGGCTTTCGGCATTTTCAATGTCAAGTGATTCATGACTACTGTGGTTATGAATTTTACGTGTATATTACAGTATGTCGTGACTTCTGACTGTTAGGTTCTTGGCCGTTTTGATTTGCACCCACATACTTTAGTTTTTTTCCGACTGGCTTAGGGGTAACGTTCGAAAATTCTCGATGATCAACTTTGTTTTGTCTTTTGTTTTTTATCGCGTTAGTTACTAGCTCCCTTAGGAGTCTTTACTGTTCTGAAGTTTCCTTTTTTCTTTCGTTTCGTTTAATAACTTTTTCTCGTATTTCTCTCGATTATGAACTTGTTATTATTATGATTCGGATTAATACGCATTCCGTTTTGATTTAATTTTACAATTACTTATAAAGCGAATAAAAATATTAAATTTTTGTTCGATTCTTTATTAAATATTGATTTAATAGCTTTATATCGGAGTTGCTGGGAAACAACTTTTTTTTTGAGGAAATCATGTTTTGTGGTAAAACTCAATGTAACGCACTTAAAACTTAACTTAAAAAAAAAACTTGTCAAAAAGTTGTAACTTTGACCCCCCATATCTCCAAAACTAGAAGGTTCCCAGGTATGGTGTAGAACAAAAAAATTATCGCAATGATGACACGTGCCTTTCGGCTTCGGGAAGAGGTGTTTTACATCCTTTTTAGCTAGCTAATATGTAGTGTGCGAGTATATCTATTAAGTGGAAACGGTTGCGGCTTCTCCCACGGGGAGTACGTTTAAAAGCAAATTATACAAATGACATAATAGTCATATATCGCCACATAATTGTTTAATGTCTTAACTTTGTATGGTCAGCAAGTAACTATTGTATTTTCTTCCTATTTACTTTATTGGAACCTAGATTATTATGGAATAAGTTTTAAAAAGACAGTTTCTCCAGTACTAACTGGGTTGTGGTGGTCAGATAGGCAGTAGCTCCATGTAAAATACTGGTATTCAGCTGCATCCGGTTAGACTGGAAGCCGACCCAAACATAATTGGGAAAATATCAGTAAATTAATATTTCATTTATCTATAATAGCTATGTCTTCACTCAAATCAGTTGACATTTACAGTGTCAAGACATCTTCAATTTCAAAATTAATTTTCGATTTTACAATTTGACAGAAACCTGGTAACACATTCACGCAGCATTTCTTGAAGGGTGTGTAGAGATGTCTAGTATAACCTCCTTTTTGCCACTTAAGTCACAACTTATTACCTACTGTGAGTTACTCGTACATGCACCTAACTGGAGATAAATCAATAAACACGTGGCAAAAACTTTGAATTATTAACACTCTTAAAAGGAACGTGGAGACTTGATATCAAAACAAAAATATTATCATTGTTATCAATACACTACGTTCAATAATCTCGTGCTATCAATTCTTCAATAACTAATAATCATAATTTATCACAAGATTATTCGCTATCAGTCTTAGGGGATACTTAATTGATATTTCTAAGTAAAGCATACGAAGTTTGCCGTAAAATCGGAATGGAAAATATAAAAATAGTTCATCATTTTCCTGGTATTTTTTAGACAAATCGCCATTTCCTCTCGTATAAAAAAAATGTCTGTTACTTTACCATACATTTCTATTCATACAACTTACTGAAAATAGTTTTGTATAACCAACAAAAAATATAAGAAATTCTTTCTGTGAATACCTAGACATCTACGTCAGCAGAGAATAAAATTAAAAAGTATATAAAATATTCGAAAATCCTCCCTTTATTTCTTATCCAAAGATTCAATCTCACTCAAGCACCACAGATAGGGCCAACGATACTATGAACATCCTTTAGAATGTCATAAAACTGTACATATTTGCAGTAATGCCCTATGAAACTTGATCTTCACAGTATCCACCTTTAAAAACCTCGTCTCCAAGATTGTCATTACGTGCGGTATTAGAAAGTAAATTATTGTATGGAAAAACAATAAATTCCTGCATTTAATGCTCTTGAAATGACATGAACAGTAAAATACATGTTGCTTTAGGCAAAAAAATATAAAATATTGTCGTAACTAGCTGATGAACGCGGAATCGCCCGCGTGAAGTTAGATATTATTATTGTGGATCACACAATCGGAATAAAAATTATCCTATGTGTTAATTTGGGTTGTAAACTATCTGTGTGCGATTCATCCAAATCCGTACAGTGGTTTTTGCGTGAGAGAGTACAAACATACATCCATACTCACAAACTTCCGCATTTATAATGTTATAGTTAGTAGGATCTTCAAGTAAAACAGTAATGCAATAAATTAAGATCATCTTACACAATTCAGTACAGAGATGAAGCAAAAAATCATTGTATTGATAAATAGAACTCGTGCTAGGGTTGCCAACTATACAGTTTTAAACCGTATTATACTTTTTTTACTAAATTATACTTTTTACTGTTTAACTAAATTAAAATATACAAAATACTGTTTTCAGCATCAAAATGCACACACATTATTATGTGTTATACTTAGAAGCTCACACAAATTTCGCCACCTCAGCATTTACTGAAAGAGTTTTTTCAGTAATGAATGCTAAGTGGCGGGAGGATAAAAATACAGCATCTATAAATTTAATAAAAAATGAGCTCCTCATTTATTTTAATTCCTGCTATAATTATGGTGATTAAAAAATATTGTAAATTAATAATGTGTGCGAGAAGCTCTAAAAAATATGTATTTAAAACAATAAATAAATAAAATACTGTTCATTTTTTTACAATACTGTTTAATATTCTTCATAGACCTGAATATACTTTATTTCTTGTAAATAAAGTTGGCAGCCCTACGCGTGTCACCTTTATCTCAACGCAGTTGGCGGATTGTCGTGATAACCAAAGACTTCCTACTTCGGACCTCTGTCTGCGCCTGAGTTTCGAAATCGCTCCGTGCATTGTCTATTCACTTCCTCAGTTATGACCTTGAGTGACGCACTATAACGAATATCGGGTGTACAGTTAAGTAAGTTGATATTATATTGCATTGCATTGATATTGCAGTTTAATATATAACAGTATTTTTGAAAAGAGAGCTGAAAAAATGAGTTTTTCCTATCAAAATTTATATTATTTTTGTAATCATGTTGAGAAAGGCTGTTTTATGTATGACTGGAACCACCGATTGATATTTTTCTCTAGTTAATGCCCCTCTCTAAGTATCACGATAAACGTGCGTCAGCGATGTAGAATACCTACTATGGGTGATATTCATACCGACGCTCTTTAAATTAGAGCTCTAATCAGAATGCCTCATCCTTCTCCCTGTGAGCTATTAAATGACCGCCTTCCGGGCAGTTTTGATAGCAGTATTTTGCCTAAAGTACCCACCATCATCACTAACCAATTCGTGCAATATCTTGCTCTCTGTATTTCTCGTTTTGTTCGTCTATTAGAACCCAAGCAAACTATAATACACCGTGAAACATTTTAACAGAATAATCGTTCATTTTAACGATACAACTGAATTTGAATATCAATGTTAAATGGCTAGATTTTACAGTAATATCTAGATACCGCGGTAGATATTAGGCGAGTTGTAAATTGACTTCATAGATAACATTCAATGGTTTGAAAGATGTTTTAATCTAAATGAATACAGTTAAATGAGGGCGCCATTAAGACAGTAATTTTGTGACACTAGAATTGTGGCTAGCTTAATTATTGTACAGAATAATAAGAATTGAATGAGTTTTAATGGAGTAAAGACAAAAGGCACATACTCTCCGATTGACAAAGAATGATGATAATAATCATGAGTGAAAAAACAATTGATTGAATGAATATTGAATATGAAAGAAAGAAAGAAGAAGCATTTATTAGCCCGAAAGGACAACACATAAATAAAAAAATAAAAATAATAAAATGGTAAAATTGTGATTATAACACTAGTTTTTAAGTAAACATAATGAGAGAATAAAAAAAAATAATAATAACGAAATCATAAGAAAAAACAAACAAAATACAAAACAGAATTTGTCCTGTACAAGACCAAAAGCCTCCTATCTCAGCATGGTGCTGTAACATTTAAAAAAAAAAACGTCTCAGCGCTGATATTCTGATAGGGCCCAAAGTGATGCCACGGTCAAAAATAAAAAATACACATATACACAATATGCAATGAAAATTCCCAAGATTCTCTGAAAAAACGCACATTTTCAGACTACTGAAGTTAAATAAAAAGTACATAAATAATTACAACTCAAATCGAGGGCTTCTAACATAACAATAGACAATAATAATATTTGCCGTCTATACTTAACGATTTCAGAAGCAAATGTTTTGAGGAACTAACACGATGTAATACATACGGTTTAAATTCACGATACATAGCGTAAAGGAACAAAAAACGTACGGTCTCGTACAAATTAATTCTGTATAATGAATATAATTGAATATTTTGGCCGCCACTACATAAAAGTTAGTCAAGGTCGCGTGGTCACATACTCTGACAAGAAAAAAAAATACACATCTGTGTAAATTATAAGGAGTAAGTGAAACAATGTAAAATATTAAAATAATAATGATTAAATAATATACATGTGGTTCAGTCCATCTGTGTATGAGAAGTTGTGCAGCTGATTTAGCTCATTATACAAGGCGCCATTTTGATTTTAATCACTTTTCGTCAAATGTAAAACGACGTAACTGTGGCTCACTACTCTATCTAGCTGTTCACAGTCTGGTTATAATCTCACAAAGTTAACCCAAGATTTAACTGCGCTTTCATACAGTTGCATACTTCACTTGTTGTTCTATTTACCACATAAGGATTTCCTTTCGCGCTAAGCCCCATTCACATTATGTCTTATGTTGTGCGCAAAATAAATCAGAGTTTTCCGTTGTACGAATGTATGCACGAGTAGGACTACCAAACAATCGTCTTAGCGTGGGTGGTACTATGCAGCGTGAATATTAAAGCGATAACGACCACTTAATCCTCCTCTAACAGAAAAAGGACTCAAGTCCTCGCGATGCATTGGCGCCAACTAGAGGAGATTAATATAATTTTTGTTAATTGAAACGGACTTGGAACATTGTCTTCACCAATTGACCAACCAATTTTGGATTCTGGAGCGTCTAAATATAACATTTTCAGATGTCACAAGACCCAGAAATTTGGTTGTTACTAGTCTTTTAATGTTCGCAATTTGGGTCATCATGAGTATAAACATTTTAGTTGGCTGAAACTCCCGGGGTTACTCAGCCTTCGAAGAATTTGAGTCACTGTTGTGTCTATTTTTCTGAACTTTGTCCTTTGTTTTTAAAGGCTAAACACTCTTTGTTTTCAATTAAACCTACGAGTATTTCCCTCCTTGCGAATTATCAAGCCCCTGTGTATTCTATGGAAATTGGCTCTCTGCTCCCATCTTCAGGGTACCGTTTTCATAGTCAATTGCCGAGTTCCGTTTTGATTAGGGATTACACGTGCATTCTACGACCGCATGCCTTGTTCACATTTGATACGATGACTATCTTGTTACATACATAGTCTACAGATTATCTGACAGTTCGAATTTTGAACTTGTTTTTGACAGTTCTGCAATTTTTTTTTTCCTGAATTTCAGAGAGCCTTTTAGGTTTCGTATTCATCGTATGCCAGGTTTAATAAAAATGAGTAAGTAGGTATTCTGTCAATTTACCGACTCATTCGATTCTCTTTCCTTATAGGAATTGTGAGGCTGAAATTCTCGTAAAAGTATTTTTCCTATCACGTGAATCGTTCATTATTTTATTGGATTTATGTATCTTTGTGCGTTTTGTCCTTAAAATTCTTCGTTAATTTATGTGGGTAGCTATCATGTTGACTATGTGGAGTGATAAGATTCCTTAAACATACCAGGTAATTAAATTACAAACTGCGGTTTAACCAACATACATTTTTATCTGAAACAATGGAGATTATAATTATTTAGGAAATAAGAACAATTGATTATTTTTACATTCAAATTCCAATTGTTTTTGAATATTTAAATTAGATAGTTAAGTAAAATCTATCATACTAGTCCTTATGTTAATTAAATCATTATTCAATGATTGTAGGAAAATTACAAATAGGAATGGAATAGAACATTGCTTAATTGTAGTTACTTAATTGGAATAACATATTTCGATCAACTGACGACTTCATCTGAAGAAGACATGCAGAAAAAATAGATCAATTCATTTTAGGAAGAAACTAAGTTAGCCAAATTTTAACCTCAAAACTCGTAAATGAAGCCCTGAATACAGTTTTCTACCCAAAACCCAAGCAGGTTCGATTAAACTTGATTAATGAATGTAAAAACTTCTTAATACAACACTTAATGAAGTAACCGACAACAACAAACTCAAAACAAAATAAATTTTAAACCAATGCTATAACGACAACTTTTTATTCGATACTTATTGCGTATGTTTACAATAGTACACGAAAAGTGACGTATAGTGACCTCCACGTTTTTCAACAAGTCTGTACTTTTCAAGTTGGTTCAGAGCTCGATTTGCGGAAACATAATAAGTTTTTTTGTGAGTTGATGTCGTAACTTCACGGTCAATGTCGACTTGTCGGCCTTGCGGCTCACTCGACCACGTCTCACGCTCGATATCGTCCGAATAGTGGACATCTAGTTACGTAAGCCCAGCCAACTATTAATTTGCTAATGTACCCTCGCGTAGTGAATTTAAATCGAGAGTTAATCGAATCAAATCGTGTGAGTTGGCGACGCTCATTGGTCGCGAGTTTGATTAGCAAAACTTAAATCGAGCCATGTATACTAATGTATGTTTATATTGATGATTTTTATTCGCATTTGTAATTCGGAGGTATATAAGTCTTTATTTTTTTTTACCAGATCTTACAGCTATTGTTTAGCTGCCAAAAAACTCAGTTTTATTACTTTATTGTGTCCAAAATTAAGTTCAGAAAAAAAAACAAGTTTTATCTGTCTATAGACTCAAATATAACCGAAGTGTACAAAAACAGATGTTCAAGACTGCCGTGCTACCAAGTCCACTTTCTCCATTACAATGACCTGTCCAATAGTCCACTGATTGCCGATAACCTTAGTTACGTCGTTCTATGTCAATCGTGCACAATATAACCAATAAACTGCACCAAGTCATTGACACTGTTATATTACATGAGTAACATTAGTATTATCAAGTGTAAGCGTCATTGCTCGCCTCTACGGTCGCCGTATTTTTAGCCTAGGCCGGACTAAAAATAGTACAACAGTTATTACTGAATTAATATTTCTAAAAACGGATCGTCTACGCTTGGTGATAACGCGCCCGAGACCGATAGTACGGGTGACGTTTCGACGCCATATTGGTTGTTTGTTTTCGTTTCTTGTTGACGGCTTTTTTGTTGTGCCAGTGTTTTTTTTTTATTATTATAAAACTTTTTGTTCAAATTTGGCCGTGGATTGAGATTTATAAAATATTTGTTCACGATTTTTCAGCGTTTTTGTTCTAGAATATACATATTATTTATTTTCAAGCAAGCATTTGCTTACTTGGGATTTTTAACACCTGTAGATATCTAGGTATAAGGTATTTATATAATAAAATCTGTATAATCTACGTGAGTCATGAATGTGTGAAAATTATGAAAAAAATACATAATTAGTTTGATAGTGAGACGGTATCAGTAAAGCTAATCTGTAAGTTTTTTTAGGTTTACACGTGTTGTTAAAGGTTATCAAATGCTTTTAAAATATATTTTTTTTGTCATTTTGTGCAGTAAATAGTAGTTAAAATATTTGATTATTTATCATTACATAGACTAAAGCCATCATAAATTTTTGCAAACGCAACAATAAACTGTTATGTGGGTTTCAACATTGTCTTGCATACCTTTCTCTTATTTAATTACACAGTGAAAGGCGCACATATCTAATAACATCAGTTACCTAAATTTTTAACGGTTATATGAAAAACTCTAAAGGTGTATTTATACTTTACATAATTATTTTATTTATATCTAACACCTCCATAACTAAACCGCATATGTCAATTATTTAATTTTAAAAAATCATAACTAATAATTCATTTCAATTCTATTAAATAAGAGCAGTAGATATAATTTCTATAAATAGAAAAAGAAAGCCATGTCAGCTATCATAAAAGACTTGACGTAAATCTAAAAATAAAAAAACAGGTTTACTTTCTTAAATTTGAATTTTAAATGCAACATTAGTCTTGAAATTGGCCAGTGACTGAGTGCTAGACAAAACTCAGACCAATTTGGGTTAAAAAGATTTTTAAACGTGTTCTTTTTTCAAGATTTGGAATGTTCCCGTTTCTATAAGTATGATCTGCAGTATTCTACCGAAATATAAATGTAAACATGACCCGACTGTTGACGGGGCCATGACTTGTTGCGTATCCAGATAAGACCGTATTGTTATAGGACTGTAATGATAAAAATATTTTGTTACTCATAATTTTTCAGAGATCGTATTGTTTTGGTATCTATAACTCTAATCGAACCTCATCCGTAAGTGTTTGCTTTTACTCCAGTAAATAACCAAAAGCTGCCAGGCCAAGCTGCCAACCTGTACAGCCAACCTGTGTGTGCTGCCAAGCTATAAGGCTAAAATTACGAACTTCATGTTTGAAGTCCACTTCAAGCATGTAGTGTTCAATTTTAATTTTTAGTAAATGCTCAATTTTTATATGTACAAATTCTTTTAGGTCTAGGATGAGTTCATGCTCTTTGCACGTGTACACTTAGTGTATTATGTAATTAGTGACTTAGTGATAATTAATACAATCAACTCATCCATGAATACTATTTACGCGCATGCAAATCTCCTCCTTCGAATCTCTTCATCAAGGTGCAACACAATAATTATAGGTACCTGATTATTTCGTCAAATTCATGACTTACACAAAAGTCAATAGCCGAACTTACCACCCATCATCAGCCATGTTGAAATATAAAATCGTAGGTACTTTATACGAGTAAATGCTAAAATATTAACCGGTTAGTGTGAACGCTGCCATGACAGTTTATCCGAAATTGCCTTTTGACACGCCACTCTGACGAGTATCCGAAAGGTATCAAATGTCTGAAGTCTACCTGTGATTGACAATTCATCCAAAATGGACATAAATTTATTTCACTATTACAAATTCTTGAATCCATTTATTGGTCATCTAACCCAGCTAATATTGATTGAAAATTTGTGAGGAAATATAGATGCTGTTAGTCTATAACTACTCAACAGATTACGATGAAATTTAGCACACAGATAGTTCTCAGCCTGGATTAACAAAAAGGATACTTTTATCCCGGTAGTACATGTTCCCGTGGGACAAATTTCGAACTCCATGCGAGCCGAGCTGCAGTCATAAGCGAGTAAGATATATAACGTCACATATTGGAAATGCAATAAAAGCATGGAACGAATATAACATACACAATTACAGAAAAACAATCTCTAGAGACATAAATCAAAACAGAGTTCAGCTTGTCACTAAACACATTTACAATATAACTTAAAGACAGAATTTAGCTAGAACTTTTCTAATCTGTACCTAGTTTTGGAGCTACCTGCGTCAATTTGACTTTCCACCTAACCTATTTAGGTACTAGGTCGCAAACTCGCAAGCTAGTTTAGGAAACGAGCTCTGAACACGCATGGAGTCTCTTATGTCACTTCGTTAGTACGGGTCACAGTATATCGCGGTGAAACTAAACAGATAGGTATAAAACAAAATATATATTACACATTATTAACGAAAATATTATTTTATTTTCAATATTCCTGATCAATTATGACAATGGCAGCTCTTAAACGTGTTTCAGATGTAATAATCGGGTTCATTTTCGTTAGTGAAATTGACATTTAATAACTTGTAGTACTCAATACGACAACTGATTAATGACGTAAAAACAATTTAAATGACGTAGGTATTGCTGTTCTATAATTTATTAAAAAAAACTGGTTGACATGTACATTCCATTTACTAATTGGCTAGATTATTTTAATAAATGACAAATTATGTCTATAGGTATATTATTATTAGTACCTAAGGTTATTTGTGACGTTAATGAGATAAAGTTTTAACGTATGTTCTGAATTATGCATTAATTTGCATTTTAAGCCTAGACGCAAATCAAATTTGGCGGAAAGCGTGGTGTTGTTTGTTAATTTAATCGTATTATTTCATTCGACATAAATGCAATTTATTAATCATAATAATTATCTTGTTTCAGGTATGTTCTGATCCAGTTCTTGTCGATTCGAATGAGTTCAAGACACGGTCGTCTGGTTGAACATAATATCGAAACGGTTGTACTCACAGCTTGACCTCCGCGGTAGGTGATCAACAGTATTCGACGATTTTGGCCGTGCTTACGTCACAGCATTTACGTGAGTATGTTTTGGAACAATGCCCTCCGTTCAAAACTCGATAGTAAACATTTTAAAAACTTTTGCTTTATGAGCTTTGGGTATGGAGTTTATGATAACAGAATACATAGTCACGCTCTGTTCCGAAATTTTAACATAAGCTTAGAAATAGCGGTAATTCATAGATCGAGCGGAAAATTTATGAGTAAGTCAAGATTACATTTAAATACAAAACTATATTATTTTAAACTTGGATAATCATTTATTTGTGCTTATCACTCAACACATGCGACCCATATTCTGTTGTCAAAACAATATCTTACGAGTTTGATAATTATAAAAAGATAGGGCAAGTAAATAGGTACACGTCCCCTGTCTTTAGTATTCTACTGATAAGTTATCGTTAACTTTTCGCATAATCTCTATCGTAAACAAAATCATGTAAGTTTATCTGTACGGAATAGATTAAGATTGATCGGTTGGCAGGAAGATAGGCTTGAAAGACCAAACTTATGTCATGAAAGGAGAATGACAGTAAATGTTCTGTAGTTTGAAGGTTCTTTTAATGTGAGTTTTTGTACTGCTTAGAAAGGAAAGGAATTTCATGACAGACTATTGATTAATTGAGATACTTTTTACAATTGTTCGTTCTAAGTGTTTTTTCTCCAGTAGCTACGTATTCATAGATTATAACTGCGATATTATATCTTATCTTAATCAAGAGACTAATGACGAGTACAAGCAGTTTACTTATTACAACAATGACTTCTTTTAAACAATATTTTAAACCGCATTTTTATTTATTATCATTAAATGAATCGAAATGATGTCAAAACGTCTGCAGAGCCCAAACGTATGACATCATTGACGACGCCTTCTGACTTTAATGACAAGCTTTACTTATGATTACGACATCCTCTTAATATTTACGACTTTAGAATAAAATAGAATTTAAAACAATTTTATCCTTGATAACAAGATTTTTTCTGTCCATGGTTGGATATTTATGTCGTATATCGGATTGTATTCCGTATCATAATTAAAATAAAATAAAGTTAATTTAAAAGGCCATAAATAAGAAATTCTATCGCATTAATCCCTGCTATTAGGTATGCACACTGCCATTACTTTTATTAACTATTCATAGCTTATGGGCTTTAATTTTCTAACTACCCTGCGATGATTATTAAATCTAATGTAGATAAAGTAGCTTCAGCCGGTCAGTACGAGGGACGAGTATCTTAGTGGAACGGCTGGATTTTTCTGTAGACACCTGTATTACTAGGGTTGGCGATTGAGGCATCTGTAATAAAACCATAGATATCATAGTCAAGGATAACTAAAGTGAAGGAACTAGGAGGTTACAATAACAACTTTGTGGTTTTTGTGGATCCGAGTCATGATTTATTAGTCTGTTTTGAGTTTTCAACGGCTGTAATGTTTGATCAGTCGCCAAACGCCGAATATTTTTTAAACCCCAAGAATGCTGCTTCAATCTCGTTTTCTGCCAGACCAAAACATTTTCCTCGTTCGAGAAACTCACAATTGTAAAGGACTTAAGCCACACTAAAAACTAGTTTTTATAATCTCAGATCATGGGAGGTGCAAAAAGTTGAAGATACTTAAAATTAATTACTCATACATTTTAGAGCCTTAATTATCGCAATTAACATAGCCTGTGATATTAAAATGGGTAGCAAACTTAAATTTTCGTGTTGTTTTATTAAATATCAGCATTTTACATGACTGCTGAATATTACAAATACAAAACGGTAACCACAAAATGGTGTTCTTAGCAGTTTTTTCTTTCACTCAACTGCATATTACACAAATGAATGCATATAATGAAAGCATAGACAACCCTAGACCGCAGCAGACTAGGGCACCAATCAGGCGCGCCACTGCGAGCGTGAACTGCGTGGACGCATCGCTTCGCAGATAGTAATTTAGTGTCGTTGCTACTTGCTACCGAGCTAGCCTCGACCGGTCCTCCAGCAATTAAGTGACACAGTAAAAGTATTAAAAATAATAACTTTTAACGCACACGTTTTACATCGCGTCGTTAAAAGGGTATTAGTTATCAGCGAACATAAATAATAGTGTTTTTTTCTTGTCTTAGGTCGGATGCTGGGCTAGAGCATTCCAATTTATTGAATTATACATAAATATTTTAGCTATATCGCAAAATTTTCTTTTCTTTGTGGATTTTTGACTCGTGTCGGAATAAAATTCACCCTCCAGTTAAAATATTAATCAAGCGGACTTAATAGGACTTCATAAAACTAATTGCCAAACGTCAAAGATGAATAAGAAATTCTAGGAATTAAATGATTGTTTAGTGTCTTAACAATTATAATTGTTTTAATCATAACATTCACAATCAAATGTTTACAAACATGATGTAATGTACGTCTTTCAGTTCTTTCCAGAAAACTGATACTATGCAAATGTAAGCTCAGTACTGAGTAGGTATTACAACAATTATATTGTTTTTATTTCACGGACGTCACTTAGTAAACAAACCAATTAAAGTTTTTTCTTTCAACAAAATTCGGATTTGATTAGGGTTTTTAGTACTTTGATAACATCTTCATATTAATTTTGACAAAACACCTTATTAACTTTAATAAAACTGAAGACAAAGTATGCGTGCTAATGCTTAATAAGGTTATAAAGACAGTGGTCATAAATCCATTATTTTCTTCACTCGGGTAAAATATTGATGAAAGATTAAGTAAAGCCATACTTCTTTAATATCTTTTCGAATATTTCTTTAATCATAATAAATTAACGGTTTGTCGTATCGTTCAAAAATTAGATACGACAATTATGGATATGACACGTTAGTAATTATTATTTTAATCTAGACATAAAATTTGTTACAACGTTGCATAAATGTGCTGTTCTTTATTGCACACAAAAAAAACAACAAATATACATATTAATTGCAATAATATAGCTTATGCATTTTTGATTTACCTTCTTTTTTGTTTGTAGGTTAACTTTTAATCATTGTGATTTAAAACCTAATTCGTACAACCTGTCTAGTGCTAGGAGCCTAGTGACAGGTGCAACGCCATTTATGGGCCTTCCCACTTTTTTCAGCGGCATACAGAAAATATATGAAACAGCTCTTATGACGTTGACATAAAGTCCAACACGATTGTACAAAAAAATGTAGATCCAATGCGCTTACGACGTTCCCATGCGATCTTCACGTACAGAACCTTTTTTTTTGTTATCGCAAACGGGTCTACAATGAGAAGATTCTGGTTTTGCAAGGCAACTTGCAATGTCGATACTTGATATTATCGACTGAATAGGTATTTCGGTTTTGTTTTAAATAAACTACACCTAATTTTGTACCGATAGCTGGTTGTATAAAAAGTTTTAATTTTAAAAGTTGGCAACTTTATGTAACCAAATGTCAAATCATCGATGATCCATACAATGCATTACGTTACAATTTGGTTAGAGCTTGAAATTAGTTTTGTAAATAATAAATCTATGTACATTTTGCAATTGTTGCTTGAAAATGTTATCGATATCCATTCATTTATTTACTTACTTATCAAACAGGTGATATTTTTTATACTTAAGTAAATATTCACAAATCTATGGAAAATTCTTTACCACGTAATAAAACCAGTTTAATATATTGTCTCAAATTAAATGGCCACATTCA
Source organism: Xestia c-nigrum (assembly GCA_916618015.1). Lineage (NCBI taxonomy): Eukaryota > Metazoa > Arthropoda > Insecta > Lepidoptera > Noctuidae > Xestia > Xestia c-nigrum. The sequence continues at coordinate 21,553,174 of OU745245.1, read as the reverse complement.
TAGTTTGCCTCTTATCTTAAATGCAGTAACTTAATCAATTGAAACCTTTTTTCAGAGTTTCTGAAACTATACAGTTTAATGTTTTGTATATTGACAGGTGTCATTTTAATCCTACTAAATTGCTAATACCTTTCAACTTATCATGATGACTGTTTATTATATCACGCTTCTGCTAGCAAGTGGTAATTTTGCATCATCTGAGTTTAATTTGCTGTGGAAGACCGCATTACAACCTTCATTACCTGGCTTGTATTTTGCGTCATACAAGCATACGAGTTAGTCGAGTTTTTTTCACTTATTGTTTTGGCGAATTTTATCAATATTTGTAGTTATTTAATTAAAACTATCGATGCTAATTAAAATATATGTGAAAAATGTCCTCATTATTACTAAATGCAACGTGGTAAACCCTGTATAAAAAAATGTAAATGCCCTCCGTGACTAGGACAGCTTCTTGTGACCTTGATGTCGGCCATTACTTTTTTTTCGCGCGTTCAATGTTGCCAACACGACGCGCCGTGCGGTGCGTTCGCTATTTCATTTTTATTTTTCTTATAAGGAAACTCGTTATGCAACTTCTTTTTGTTTAAACTAGGTATTACAGCAATTAATGGCGTTAATTTCTTTAATTATATAATTTAATATTTTAAATTTGATAAACCATAATTACGTAAGGCTTAGATATTTAACATTGCAATCTAATGTAATCTTTCTACGCTCAAAACTCCACAAGTAAACGATAAGCGTTTTATACAAGAATCACTAGATAATGTTATATATCAACTTATCATAATACATCATCCAACAGAATGCGAGATTATTTTATGATTTTGACGCAGCCCTTATTTTATACGTATGTATTGTACCTATATTTAAAAAAAAAATATGTCTTGGTTTATATTTTAGTTGGTCATAGTTACATTGAAAATGAACATTGTATGATACTCCTTATTACTTCATTAATAGGCCATTTTATCTTAAACCATTAGAAGTTTGTTTATCATATCGTATCATGACTTATAAGCACGTCACGTGGTGCTATTTTTAACTTGACCGTTACCAGCAACTTTGATTTGTTTATATTCATACAAAAATAGTTTGAATGATTCATCGGTTTTCTATATTTAAACGTTTGAAGCAGCGGCAAATAGCTCACTTATTAATTCAAATACCAGTTAAGATGACAGATGTCAAATTGTCTATGGCTGTTTATTTTTTTTTTATTGAACCACAAGGATTTCCCATTTCATGTAGTTTTCATAACAAATTTTAACGTTTGTATACCCGTGTCCCTATCAGTGTCAGATAAACTAAATTACATTGACACTGCAATTATCTTATCGTGTTATTTGGCAAATAACGCGTGGAAGTAAATAAATATCGATTGCGACAGGCATTTGGCAAGGAGCATGTGATGTTGTTATCTATTACGCCTGACAGAGCTCTGTAATCCGTTTCCTCGAGGTGATACCACGTTTACCGGATTTGCCGACGAATTTTGCTAATCGAGCGTTAAGCTTAGTCTATCGGAAATGTTAGTTTATTAGAAACTTCGGTTTACTTTTGGCTAAGATGTTTACTTTACCTGGAGATGTTGTGGTTCTTAGAGGATTTAGCTAGGTGCGTGAGGGAATAGAAATTATTCAGCTGGAGAATTAGGTGGAAGCAGTATTTAGTTGACCTGAAACAACATTGGTGTTTTGTGACTCCCTGTGAATAAGTTTTTCCTAATTCATCTTTTTTTGCATGTGAATGAACTTTTGTGGGCATCTATCTGATGATTTTCAAGAGTCCTCAATCAATCTGCTTTAATAATGACGTCAACAAATCCATAAGCATTCAATCATCAATTCTTAATCCACAATTACACACACAGATTTCGATATACGGACATACCTACCAATATATTTTAAGAGCCAAACGCTAAACTGGTTATAAAAGTTACGTTACATAACTTGAATGGAAAGACACAGATATATGAAGTTACTAGGCTGATGACCGATGCGCGATGATACAAAAATTACACAAACGTAATGCACCAGAAACAGTTGAAAACTCGCACTCGGTCGAATCTTTCCACTTTCTTCCACACATCGTTAGCGCCTTATTCAAGGACAGCTACGATACACACCTACAAGGGCGTAGTCAAGTTCCCCATAACGCATAACACTACAACTCTCAACTCTACTAACTATGTAAATAAACGCTAGTTTTGCTTGAAAATTTTCTTAAGACTCTCGGCCCGCAGATTGAATAAACTGCTTGACACAGATTCGCGTTTTGGGTCAGACGGGTGCGAGTGTGCTGTAAACAAAATGCTATGCCCGTTACGACATCTGACTATTGGGAAGAAAGAATTTGGTAGAACAGATGTGTGCGGACATAATCGTCTAGCTCTTATACTACTAATAAATGCAAAAGTTTGTGAGGATGGCTGGAAATTTGTTACAAATTCGCAAAAAAACTGTAGAACCGATTTTGATGAAATTTATCACATAGATAGTTTATGACCTGGATAGTGTACAATAAAAGTTTATTTTTCTACTAACAAGTTTCGGAGAGAACTGTTTGTCGACTATCTAATGGTACCTCCTTATCTACATGTACACAAATCTGATATTCTAAGGGTAATTGATATCCATTCTAATACTTCAGCTAACCAAGTACCTGTTCTGGCAAAGTTTGATGTAGTAATAGAGCCTGAAAATGAAACTGAAATCGTAGAATATTAGTAGGTATCACAACTGTAGTTATTACAAGTGAAATAATGTAAATAGATTATTTGACAATACTGATAAGATAGCAAGCCAGTGAAAGCTACAATTAACCGGATTTTTCATACTCATACAAAGGACATGAAGATACTATTGCTAATAGTATTTTGTGAAATCAAGCAATGATTTTAAAAGTCATAACAACATAATCAATAAGTAAAATTTATATTTATGTGAATAACATTTTCATTGGCTGAAAGTTAATAGCTTACGCTCGATAAAACAAATTAAATGAGCAACTCCCACACAAGGTACAAGCAAACAACAATTTGCGTTTCTAAGGAAAACTAAGGACGAATATTTGCTTTCGATCTGAAAAGCATTAAACTATGTCTGCAGTTCTTTTATTGACGTTACAATGATATAGAAAACTAAACAGATCACACAATTTTAAAAAAAGAGATATTAGTACACTGAAGCACATCTTGTTTGTGACTGTTGGACGTACTGCTGCTTAAAATATATTAGAAACATGTAGTTATAATATAAAATAAGGTATCGACCATCAAATTGATCAACCAATAGTAATCGCTAAAAATATTTCAACTGGACATACCAAATTTCAATATTTACTCGACTCAAATATATGGTACAGATGGTCACCGCATCGTCATACCCAGTGACAGTGTTGATACCATCAGTACTGGCGCCATTTTCCTTCACATATTAGCATCTGAAGAGAATACTTTAATACAATTTGACATTGTAATCTTTAACAACAAAGGAATGACCTGACATCGCCTTATCAGTAACTTGCTCAGCCATTTTATCATATCCAACTCGACAACAATGAACTCTTTATACTTCACTAGAGATGTTATATTTTCAACAGAAAATATAATTTTGTAAAGACTATCAGACTACATCTTTTCGAAAGGAAGAAGCGAAATGATGTCTTTGAGTGCAATAACTTCCTTAAAGGATGTTAATATGTATACAATTTAGTCCAACAGAACCAACTAACCAGCAGAACCAACAGTGGCGAAGTTTACAGGAATTTGTAAACAATTCGAGAGAATTGAACTCCACAGCTTCATTTAGATGTCTGTTGCTGAGAATTCCCAAATCGTCATGCAACAGGTTGGTTGGATCGGATCACGAGTACCATACATCTATTATGCGTATTCCAATTTCAATGACATTCAATAGATGGACTTACTTCACTAGACTGTATTTTTCTAAGGCAATTTTGCTTATCTTTAAAATGCAAAATCTAAGTAGAATTTGATCAATAGCAGAGTTACCACTAAAATTAAGAATAAAATAAAGAAACCAGAAGAAAAAAGAGCTATAAACACACCCAAGTGCTATAAACCGAATTCATTAGATGTAAACAGATAGAGATACGAGAAACTTGAAGAGGGCTTAGCAGCAGTAAATGCTGTTAGTATTCAATTATAGCTGGATTCGCTTCTGGGATCTCGCAAATCTTCAGCAGTTACTAAGGATAATATCTATTAAAAGATAGTAAAACAAGCTCAAATATGAAATGATCTTGAACTTCATAAAATTAATGGTTGAGTCTTATAAAATGGCAACTTAAATGGCGTTGGAGTATTTGGAATTGAAAAATTTATCCAATGATTACATTTTCTGGGAACAAATATAATCGAGACTCGAAATGATGAAGAGGTTAGGAGTTTCTTATCAATACTCAAGAAAATAATAAATTTAAATCAATATTTATAGCACGCAAAGTATATACGTGCATATAAAACGATACAATTCTAAGTTCCGTAGTTTATTACACTTCTAATAGTTACTAATGTCCTTATAGTTGGAAAAGCACGATCAGGCGCAGCATTTGAAGTATGCATCATTCACGCGGTGTCGCGCTAAGCAGTTGCATATTTCATGTGTAGTCACTCGTCTTCCGTACAATGGCTTACTACTGGCATAAGATTAAATGCGTCGTCGATGTCACCTTCACGTTCAATACTAATTGAATGTGGATAGTAATTAATGGCGTTAAAGAGCCCGTTGTCTTTGATTCTCATGAGGAACATGCTAGCACAATTTAACTGCTTACCAGAAATTCACCTACTTTACAACGGAAAAGGTAAATCCAAACAATTAGTTTAGGTTAGTTAAGATGATAGTATTTTTAATTATATGTTAAAAGAACATAATACTAGATCGCAAATGAATGTTTCGATCAGTAAAAATACGTTTCGTTACAAAGTCTTCATTGTTTTCCCAGAACAGGTCAGATTCCGAATCTGCATCCAGAATCCATGACGATGATCCAGAATCACACTACGACCTATTCGGAATTTAAAAATAGGTTTGCAGCGCACACAATTTTAATTCATAGGAAGTTTTTTTCAGTCCAATTACCCAGAATATGAAATCCCCAGAAAACAATTTATTTTGATGCTTCATCTATTTTAACAAAATCTACTTCAGATAGATCCCGACTTATCTGAGTGCCGTCCATATCAATTTGTCAGTCTCCGGATTGAATTACACTTTGCCAGTTTTCGCAAGTCACAATAATGGCATCAGTTTGCTCGGATTTAATTCCGAGTTCAGCTGTTGTTCAGGAAAACTTTCCTCTTACGTATCTGATAATCCAATAAAGATTACTGTCACTCTTCCAATATCCCCTATCATAAGAAAAGTTCATAAAGCTAATACAATAATACATCTTGCGGGTAATGTAACGAACGTTGATGTTTCTTTACTTTTACCTTTTAAGTATTTACTATCGTCTGCTCAAATAAATTCGTGTGTTTCAAATCGATAATGTTTGAATAGTATGACCAATTCTACGTTAGTTGATGGTTTCATGGCGTTTGATCGATGGACTTTCACAACAAATTTTTCAAGTTATGTATGCATGCGTCAGACTGCGATAATGGGCAAATGAAAGGAATGAGTAACACGATGGTTCTAGGGAAAATTGTGAGAGAGGTAATGGTTTTTACGTTGTATTACAAAGGTCTAGAGACTATAATAGTTTACGTGTAAGTAATTGTAGATATCGATGATTGATTTATCCTTGACTTTCATATTCAGTTACGAGGTTTCATCATTGTTACATTTCGAACTCCAAATGATATCAATCTATTTAATTGCACGCATGATCTAGGATCCATTGGAATGTGATTTCAGCAAAATCCATAATTACATAACACTGTTAACAGGTAGCTTCAATTCAGCAACAGTATACATTAACGAACACACAGATTGTTAAAACCGACCTTGTCAGTCAGAACCAACAATGTAAGTTTGTGACAAACGTTTGACATATCACTATGAACCTATAGTAATTACAATCGTACCCATCACGACATTAAACGCAACAGAATGTAATCTGCAACACCCACACATGTTTGTACACATACAACTAACAAACATTTGTGGTTTTCTTTATCAATACGAACGGTGGTTGTGTGGTTGTGTTAGTGGGTGACGTCATGCAATTGTCATCGCTGTCACGGCTAACAAGCGACACTCGGTCACTGTTCTTGGGTCTGTTATGCGTGAAAATTTTTATTTGTTTATTGTAACAAATACTTACTTGTGATAAATGAGTGTGTTAATAGCTGGATTCTTTCATTGTTATTTTACGAGCTGTTAAGGTTATAAGAAAGTTGTTTTATTAATTCATGTATCTGTATCTACTTTTGCAACGTTTTCATTCAGATTTCCTGTCAATGTCAACATTTTTTGGAATCAACTCATTCTACCTAGTTTGAACCTGTTTTAACCACATTTTGCTTTACTGACAAACAAGGACAATAATTTATTATATTACGGATACAACTCAATTCCAGCAGCCTTGTTTTGGTCGTAGGTACTATGTTACATGGTGTATTTGTATCTGACTGAGAAGCATCGTTTACATCTCCATCGCTCGCGCGACACGTGGTTTTGATTCACGCGTGCCCTTTAAACTCGCAGTGTATTCTTCGCTCATTAATACAATCCTTTTTCATTGGGGCCGTTCGTAAAAAGTTAATATTCCTAACCGTTTTATTCGCAAGTCCTGAGTAATATGAATCATTGTGTTTGTTTCATTAAAATGGATCAACCGTAACTGTTATACGTGTTCTGTGCTGCAGGATAATATTAATTGAAGTAAGTGAATCTGCAAAACAATTAAAATAATAACTTTAAATTATATTTGTGCAAGCAATCAGTGTACCGATATATTGCAAACTTCCATACACATTTTAATCCCCTTAACATGTTGATTTTTCAAGACTGCACTCTTAATTCTCGGCTTCATTTTTATGGACCTTTTTTCTAAATCTTCTACTTTTTGGCCACAGATATCAAGGCTGATAATAAGTGGGTATAAATCATATTTTTGCAAAACGTGTGTTTCGAATATCTGAAGGTGACAATCGGATTGCTAATAATCGGCTAGCATTGAGCTTATTGACACAAGTGCTGTTTTGACAGGTGCCTCATGGACTCACACGTGGTTCAACAAATGGACTTTTTGAAAAAAGAATAGAAACGTTTCACTTTCTTTTTCACTGAACTTGACACGGGTCGAACAGTTAGGTGACACAGCTAAACAAAGCATTTCGCTGATGTCATAGCCACGCGACTTTGTGACTCGTAAACATACCTAGTTAAATGAACTGTTTTGAACGGTTTGGGCACATTGAATGTTAATGTCTAAATCGTATTGTGATTTAAAACTAAAAAAGTAACTGAAAATTTTGTTATTTCAATGTTTGATTTAATTTTACCCTGAAAGGCTTGATCCTGAAACGTTTCAACTTCAGCTTACAGGCTGTAATTTTCCCTACCGAGATCTTCATTACTCCAAACTCGATCTCATACTTTTGCCTTCCGCCAAATTCAAGGACAACCCTTGATTTGGGCTCTCTCGAGTCTCTTTTTCACTGGGAAGTGACACGGTCGTCGGTCGACAGTGAGACCTTGCCCCCCTCCCCGCCCCCCTTCTGCCACCGCCGCCGCCGTCCGCTGACGTCATCCGCGCCATCTTGCGCCAGTGACGCGTTGCTTGGCAACCGAACACACGCGACGCACTTAGACAGGTTGTATCGCGAATTTTATCATGCAAATTGATTTTTTTACGGTATGGTAGGTACTCCAAAAATTTCGTTAGCTCTTTCCGTACAAAATTGCATATTATATTTAATGGACGCCTATTTTGCATTTTGTTTTTGTAGTTTTCGTCAGGGTACAGACTAGACTTTTTATGAAATAACCGTCCTCTTTTAACGACATATTTTTCATGATTTATTACATCCTCTGTACGTCTATTACTTTTTCAAACGAATTTTTCCTCATCTGTTTGAAATGTATTACTTTCAGTAGCTTTTGTAAATTACAGAAACACTTAAACAATTAGTATGCAAAGACCCTTTAACACATAGGATGCCTTAATCGCTTTCAGCTGTCAAACGAAAGTGATTCAAGACACACTCTTAATTGCTTAATTAGGACTTTTGGTAATTACAATCTAATCTCTTTGTTAGAAGCACAAACACGTGCAAGCTTTTTTGTGAAGTTTTTTTGCATGTCTTGTCGATGATCGGCTGTACCGATGTAAAGTATAATTTTAAATCAAATAAAAAAAAAATACAAAACTTAAGTTAAGTTCAAGTTTGATCACCTATTTAGCAGCAATGACCAGACGGAACGGAACGGCGCGGCAGCGTTCCGTTTCCTTGCAATGTTTAGCGTTGTTAACAGGGAATTTTAAAGTATAACAGTCAGCAGTAAACACAATCTTTGCAAAATATTGTTGTATTCCATGTTTTCACAAGTAACGATTACAATCGTTCAAACTGCCAGTCTAATAGACCTAAAAACAGATGAATTCGCTAGTAATCGATTCTGAAGAAGAAAATGGCTTTTCCGTGATTCTCACAGAAATACTCAAGATAAACATTTATCACTCGTGACGGAAAACTGCTATATTATTATCAAAAATGTAAATACTGTGAAGGCAAGTTTATGTGAAGTAAGTTGTAACAATTATTTGCGCTAGTGCTGGGAAAAAGGACCACAGTAAAAACATAACCAGTAAACCAACGACATCCTTATTAGGGCTGTCAACTACCATGTATGTTATGTAGCACTATACACGTGAAACGTGACTACTTGGTTTGATGAACACCCCCAGCTTACAAGTAACATGTCTGCTGAAGCATGCTCAGAAATCGTGTAAAAGCTTTGCCAGTGTGTGTGATCCGATTCTGAACATTTTGTTCGTAGTTGTAATACTGTAAATATTTATATTTGTCTGTGGTAGTACTGTCGTTATTACGCAGTACGAATGTCAAAGTATGCAGTCATCCAAATGTCTTTCTAATATAACTGGAATGTGCGTTTCTGTGAAACTATGTGGTAGATAGCCTAGTTTCGTGGAATCTTAATAGGAGTCAGTTGAAACCTAACATCTGAAGAGAAAATTGACGGGATTTTTCAAGTTTTCTTTTAGTTCAGAGAAATCGTGTGCATTTCCTTCACAGAAATTTAAACTCCTATTCAAATAAAATATCAATACATATTCATAATAATTGTTTTCCTGTAGGTTTTTCTAAATTACCTAATCATGAAAATATGTATGAATTACTGAAATACCCAGTTGCTGAAAACAGACAATAATTTAATAAATTTTCAATAAAATGGTTACCTCATTTATTTTAAGATAATTGGAGGATATTTGGGGAATTACGACCCCTTATTCGGAATTTGACAAAAATGTACATAAAAGTGCTTTACGTACGAGTATATATATACTTATGAAGTGTGCGTAATTTTTTCCGCTATAGTACGTCATGGAGTTTTATTATTTTTTGCCAGGTAAGCCGTTCAAGTATTGTAGTTCAATCATTTTGATTGAAATTGTTTGTAAATATAATTTTGCAATTATTCTAAACCAATGCAATTCTATTTACAGAAAACAAAATCACTTATCTCCTGAAATTCCCTGAAATATTATGTACAACTGGTTTTTAAATCTAAGTTTTTACCTGTATTGAAATCTATTGATAAGCAGAACCTTCTGAGTATAAATATTGAAGTCATTACTAAAATCTATTAAAACTAATGCTCTATTAAAAAAACACTTAAGAACAGCGATTTCAATTAATTTAAATAACTCACCTTTGGTACCGTGGAGTTTCTTGCCCGTTCTTCTCCATAGAGATCTACGCTAGGGAATGGGCAACTACAGTACTTTCACAGTTTTTATGATTTGTGACTGTAGACTGTAGCTATATTTAATTTTCATGTTTGTTTCGACAATTCAAAAGCGCCTGTAACTGGCCTACTTGAAATAAATGCTTTGATTTTGATTTTGACCACTTATGAACCCATGAAACATTATTCATCTTTAGCAGTCAATGCGTGAGTTGAACTAGTACAAACCACCTAAGCAAAAATCAATTTACCAAAAGAAACACATAAGTAACAACTATGTTTTTATATACTTTAGAGTACGAAATCAGTAACGTCTATTCAATGGGTCTCGTGGTCTAGTAGACTAGTAGTGGTCCTGGTTTCGATAACCGAGTTTGGCAAAGAATTTTTGAGGTTTTTGTAACAGACCGTAGTTGTCACGCAAATAAATGGCAAGAGACTCTGCTATTGCATGGGATTTGACCTTAACTAGCATATAATGAGTGCAGAGTAATACTCAGGATGTAAAAAAACCTCCTAACGAAGCCGAAAGGCATTTGTTCTTCCCGCCATTGCAATCATTTTTTTGTTCTAGACCATACCTAAGAACCTTCTAGTTACGGAGTTATTGGGGGCCAAAGTTCCAACTTTTTCACATTTTTTTTAATACATATTTTTAATTTAACTTTACTTTAAACAGCTCCACGACCACCATACTAATTAATCCATTCAGTAACACAATGTTGTGAGTGCTTTACATTGAGTCTTACCGTAAAACGAGATTTTTCAGCCCAAATAAAAGGTAAATTATTCCCCAGCAATTATTTTTGCATAAGGTTTGATCTATACAGAATCCTTGGTTGGCTTCGTGAAGAGTTTATTTACACCCTGCAGGGCTAGCATGGGCAGGGGATAAAACTTTTATCCACCGGTTATTTCCACTGACTTGTTCCTTGTTAGTGGAAATAACCGGTGGAGAAAAGTTTTATCCCCTGCCCATGCTAGCCCTGCTGTATACTTATACACTTTTGCCTAGTCTCGCAGATGTTATATAACGAGCAATATAAATAACGATACATAAAGCAGTAATGTGGTAGTACAAAGCCTAATTGTCGGATAATAAGCCGGGTCAAGTCATGATGTAATTAATGCACCAGTTTATAATTATAAATTAAAACATTGTACTAAGGATGTAAATAGCGTCTTTATAAGATCTAGGTGCTTTGAATGTAGGTAAAGAAGTTAATGGCAATAATCTTGGGACAGCCAAAGATCAAACAGTGTTCTAGAACACTGTTTTGTTTTACGATAGTCACTTGTTTGTGACTCGGCAAAGAATGCGAGTCGATTTTCTTGTAGATCTTAGTGGACAATCTGTGTGCCAGTTAGGAGTTTTCAATGGGAAAAGATACATACTTTCATATCCTATTTTATAACCACTTAAGCATGCAAAACTCAAAAACTCAAAGCATTTATTTCAATTAGACCATTACGGCACTTTTGAGTGTCAGAAATACAAAACATGATCAAAGCTACAGTCACAGTCACAAGCCATAATAAATTGCGAAAGTACAGTAGTTGCCCATTTCCTAGCGTAGGTCTACATGGAGAAGAACGGGCAAGAAACTCCATGGACACTTTTTAAATCAAAATATTCTTACAAAATCTTGGTTACATCATTCATGTTGTGATTATACAGATATTATGTGAGAACGAGTGCACATTAAGCGAGTTCAGAGAAAAGATTTAATCAACAATATAAAAAAGAAATTAAAATTAACCGTGGCAGATAAGGACATGTACTTTCAGGAATCCTTTCTGAATGTAAATTGTTAAAGGAAATCTTTTTCAAAATGTTTCTGGACCCAGTGGCGGCGCATTCTGAGACAGATATTAAATTTTAGGTTTTTTAAACATTGTTAGGTACAAAACTATAGTTTAGTAAAAGTGGAGACATTTTTGTCTTTTTTTTTCAGCTGCAGTGACATTTCCTCCAGATTCATCAGTTTAAATTTTATTGTTGTTATTTTTTTTAATTTAAAATTAGGAGTCGTCATCGTTTTCCTACCGTTCTTTGGGTCATTCTATTAGGGATCACCGCAACACGTTTTTTTCTTACATTCACCCCTATCTTATATCAAAAAGGTAATACATTTGTGTACATGTAAAATGTTACTACATTTTTTTACATTTCATCTTGTCCAATTATATTATAGGATTCTGTTCTCGTTTTTATCCATCCATGATCCCACCTGTGAAGGTCATTCATACGAGTCAACAATCTTCGTCTGAGGATGTCCAAAATTTGGCACAAGCACTACTCGGTCTGGCATCACGCCTGATAACGCTAGCCAAATATGATAAGTCAACAAACGGTTTACAATATGTCAATAATGACATAAATGTCATAATTATGATATTTACAAAATATTTCTATAATAGCGTAGTTATTGTGAAATTTAATGTGAACTAATAATGATTAAATTGTTGATTTAATTATTTAATTAAAGCTTAATTGAAATAATAATTCTATGAAATAGATTTTTACTAGTTTTCAATAGGTAGGTACGTAATTGTTGTCATAAAAATCCTTTTACGAATTGATATTAATATTATCTAAGTACTAGTCTGTTTACAGTTTTTTTCCTTGCCTTTCATTGTTTCTAAAGACTATTTTTATAAATAAAAAAATACAAAAATAGCTCCATCAATACATAAATAAATATAATTCCTACACTTCATTTATTTTGAAATCCCAACATATATTGTAGATTTATCCTGTATAGACATAGTATAAAATGCAATAATAAATAAACCTAGAAATTCCCCAATGCGTCACCTTGTACATTTATTTTACGTTGGAATAATTAATAGTTTCGATAAATAAATAAAAGATGCGTCAATTATTTCGTCTTCTTAAATGTTGGTGCCAGGATTGGCCAATATTCCCTCATCTAAGCTAGCCAAATATTGGTAACAAACATTGGCTGCGAATATTGAGAAGAATACTTAGAAGTCCCGAAAAATCCTAAATGTTCGAACTTGATAGATTATATTCCTAGAAACGAAATAGACAGCGCCAATAGACACAATCGTTTGAAGCTTTAGTTGAATATTTTTATATAACGTAAAACTAAAATTTATTTGTCAAAGCTTACCGTCAAAATTCAATAGAAAATTGCTTTTCAGCCTAAGCGAAATAAATTAATAACATAATTGGAGTAGAGGAAGATTAATATTTTCAAACTGTCTCTGATACGACACGATGGTGAATCTATTAAGCCACGGAACCTAAGATAAAGCAAGTACTAGGAAATTAATGTAGAGCATCTTCCGTACCATTTATTGTTTAATTATTTCTTCTAACGCCGAGATCGACCATTGGCCTCATGACATCTTGTGATACGTCACCGCACACTCATGGATAGACCCCGTTGTAGACATTAATGCCATCTTTTTCCTTATTAACACAGAATTGTATTGTAATTTATGTTTCGAAAACCAAGTTTATTCGTAGTGTCAAAGGAATGAGGATTAACTTAATTTCAAATTTTGTTATTTTGAAAGTTTTTATAAGCTTAGGTATTTAGAGTTATAGAGTCAGGTCGTCGTTCCAACCAGTAATTTTAATATCAATCGAAATTTTTCGATAATTTATTACTTTTTTTTATTGAACGCGCTAGATTTTGCCGAAGCAGATAGGCACGAATACACATCGTAAACTTGTTTTGAGCACTTTGAAAACATGCGACGTCATTTGTGAAATAATGAGTAATCAATCAAACGAAAAAATCAAATACAATTCATTCAAAGTATACAAAGTATACATAGAAAGCACAGACCTCTAAAGCGCTTGCCTTTCGACACTTCCTAATGTTTGAGGTGGAAAATAATCTTCCAAAACAAGGCGCCCAACTAGGTTGGTTTGTGGATGGGTGACCACCCTTACATACCGAGTTTCCTCCGTGCCTCGGAAAGTACGTTATGCTGTTGGTCCCGGCTGTCATTTGTCCATCTTTGGCAGTTAGTGGCCCTAAAAGTCTGACTACAAGTCTTACCAAGTGGTACCGTACTACCCAGTATTAACTGGGTTGTGGAGGTCAGATATGCATTCGCTCCATGTAAAATATTGGTATTCAGATCCGGTTAGACTGGAAGCCGACCCCGACATATTTGGGAAAAGGCTAGGCAGATGATGATGACAAGGCGTCCAACTATGCCTTTGTGAAAAGTGTCTAACAATGAAGAATATTAAAAAATATCCTTAATTTTCATTATAACAACTCCACATTCTAATATTAAACAAATATTTCCGTTTCCCCTACCAATATTAGCTACAGGACTGGAAATAGTCATTAATTCCCACCTTCAAGACACACCCAACATTTGTCATATAAAATATTCAATTTTTAACCGCAACGGTGTCGCGATAAATACAAGTCTCAGTTGCGGGTTATTTGCAACTTTAAACATTCTGTGGATAACTCGCTAATTATTTGTTCAATTATTTACACGTCACATTGAAAGTGTTGAATTTTCACACTCGTTTCCTTTGGATACAGTTTTCCGGTTAGTTTTCTGCGGTTGTATTACATTTTGTTAAATAGTTTACGAATAACTGGTAAATACGTTTCCCAAAAACAAAAAAAAACAAAAAAAATTTTCGAAATGTCATCTCGCAGTTCAAACTAGAGAGGTTGACGTCTCCTTAACCGGACTAAAAATAAAAATAAAATAAGAATATCTTTCCTTGAAGAAGAATATATAATAAGAATCTCTTTCCAAGACATCATTCATCCTCAAATTCCAGTTGTAGTCGCTGCAACATGTCTTCTTCTTCCATTTTTCTCCATTAGTTATATCGTTACTTTGGTCGCGAAACAACCATACCCCTCTCAGTGAAAAAAGTCCAGCTTAAAAGTATCCTACAAAACAAATAAAAATTCTCCGAAGCCGCGGAAAACTCCCGGAATCGCTAATAAATCCCATTTTCACTTTAATATCATCATCCGATACCCGCTGGCAACAATTAAGTCTGCAGGACTTACACGTGCCGTGCACACACGCACATTATATCCCTATGCACTGGTATGTATATGTGAATGTGAGCGTGGGAGGTACAAAGTGCCACCCTTTCAGTGCAGTCCACCTGTGTGGTTATGGCCGAGAGAAAATGCAATCAATTTGAGTGGATACCCCATTCAAGTACTTGCAAGTTTCTGAGGAAATGGGTCTATTAAAAGATGCTTCTCATTCTGTGTGCATTTAATCATTAAAAGTGAGATATTCTCGTTTAACTAAGACTTAGATAATAATGAATATAGCCAGATGAAATAGCAATGATCACCTCCCTCCGATCTGGAAAAGTAGCTATCGTTTTTAAAGCACAGCGTAGTAATTCTACAAAAAAAAAAACAGAAAACTTGACAAGACTTTGACTTATCCGTTACCGTTATCGCTGAAAAACAGACTTTGTCTAGACTTGCCTATTGAATTCCATTCAAATTATTCAAACCCACGCATCAACGGATTACTTTCTCAATACAAAATTACTGTCAAAACAACACGATACTGATTGCGTCGAGATTCCATCGCGATATCACATTATGTACATTAGGATTCTGGACATAATAAACGCGTGGGTGTGCCCCCATTTGCCCTACCTCCCCTCGCACCCACAAGGTCGCACCGCAGCGTTCCGACTAGTTGCGCGGTAGGGTGGGCAAAACAGGTGTTCGAGTTATGTCGAAATCGAAATTGCAGGGAATCATAGACTAGACTTTGTATAAGATTTATTTTGCAGTGAGTTAAGTAGTGATTATAGCTTCATTTTGTTTTCTAGTGGCAGTCTTATTAAATGTGAAATGAAAATCTTAATTGTTACCTGGACTTTGCATGCGGAAAATGTAACGTAATTGTGCAAATTGCAACCTATGGGTACATTACAAAAGTCAGGCGTAATAATAATTTTATGAAACCTGAAAGTAAAACGTTGTACGCGTAAATCATGTGTGTCATCATTATTTTTACCATGTTAAAACGATACATACCTTAACTAATACTGTAAACTTGGTATTTATTTACGCAAAGCTTATTATCACGAAATTAAATAAGTTTAGAACAGCCACATCATATCGTGTTTGCTCTGCACCCCGACCCCATGAGAGTTTTCCATACCACCCAACTCCACCTAACTAACAGCAATTATAATGGAATGAATTACCTGACAGTGCTCGTGCTCTTGACCGAGAAAATCTCTTCAACGTTGTTAGGTACATCCCTATCTGGTTCCACGAGGCGTAGCCATGGCAACCAGATTGTCGGCTCCCGGCGTTATTGCATCCGGGATTTCCGCAAAGTGAAATCAATTTAACGGACATTTAAGGCATGTTGCAAATTGATTTTGCTTTACAGTTAATTTCTGCAATATTTGTCAATGTTTTAATGCAATTGCTGCGTTTTCATTTATTGTTGAGTATCTCGGTTTTTACTGCTTTAATTTTTGATGAGCAAGAACAGCTATGCAATGTGTGTTTGCATATTTAATGCTATACCTGAAAGTATTAAAAACTTGCCAGCAAATAAATTTACAAAGTGTCTTATTAGTCCGGTTAGGGGAAAAGAATTTCAACTCCGTAAGTGACATATAGATTGGAAAATTAAAAACAACCGCAATTACTTCACGTCTAATATTAATATTAAGGAAAATGTATCGATTTTTATTAATCAACATTAAAATATGATTTTAACAATAATTATAAACCTAAATGTTTGCACGTCACATTATTATGACTCAGTATTATGGATCTGGATTATTTATGTTAAGACTGAAATTGTACCAATACTTTATAGCAAATACGTTGATTTGATTTGATTTGATGTGAGAATGCGTACTCGATACTGATATAAGATATTATAAAGATGTAGGTAGTTTGTATTTTTGAGGATAATCTTCAAAATTAATGATCCCATTAAAAAAATCTTTCACTGGAAGAAAGCTACGTTATTCATGGGTGGACAGAGGTCCATGTTCACCTAAAAGATACCCGTCTGATTATCTTAAAACAGCTGTCACTATGACATGTTCCCATACAAAAATGCGTTTTAAACAGCTGTTTTAGATAATCAGACTGTCATCTTCTTGGTGAACATGGACCTAAAGCGGTCACATACAGTGTGTTAACCGCCTCATCACGAAGTCGTCAACCAAGCATTCTGTACATCAAACTAAGTACGCAAAAATTTATGCAGGGAAACGACTTTTATTTTGGGGTGAAAAATCATGTTTTGTGGTAGAACTGAATGTAACGCACTTAAAACATTGTGATGATGGATGGATTGAATACGGGGGTCGCAGAGGTGCTAAAAGTAAAAAAAAAATACGTTAAAAACTTGTACTTATTAAAAAAAAAACTTGTCGATAAGTTGGAACTTTGACACCACATATCTCCGTATTTGAAAGGTATGATGTAGAACAAAAAAAAAATATCGCAATGACGGGGAGAACAAGTGCCTTTCGGCTTCGTTAAGAGGTGCTTTACACCCTTTATAGTGTTTTCACATCAGTATTAAAAGCATCAACCACAAATGATGGCTCACAAATTCCGTTTCATCGAAGAGCTGTATCAAAGCTTTAAAGCTCTGTCCAACTCTTGAAAATATGGAAATTAAAAAATGAAAACTTCGAGTCGTGCTACTGAATCCAAACATTGTTAGGGTTGTCAAAATTATAAGTGCAGTTGAAAAAGTTTAAAAAATCTAACATTAAAAACACTGATACTGTCACGGCTGACAATTCAAGCAAATTACAAACGTAAAAGTTGGCATAGTAAAAGCGGAATTTTTTTGTTTGTGATAGTTTTTGTTTTCATCGATTATTATTATTGTCAGTAGTTATTCTGATAGCTGATAATATTTTAATTTTTCTGTAGTCGCAGTTATATTGGTGTATGATTCAATTATGATTACAAATATTTGTTGATTATATCAATTTTGTGCGTTCTAGTTAATATTTCGGTCATTGCACTGGATTCAATATGGATAATTGTTTTGAGACATCAAAAATCCTGGGAATACCATGTCAATTAAACGATAAGAAATATATCAGTTTTAGATAATGCTAGAAAGTGGAATTATCGTAATAAAATCGATAAAGGTACTTTTTAAAGCCAGTTTTTTCGAGTTTTAAAACCAGTATTTTCGAGTCTAGCACGGTTTATCGCAAATATTGGTCCGTTATTGTTTCGTGCGATTTCTGTTACATCTGTAACACTTGGCAAATTCCCATATTGACCCACAAACAAAAGATAAGCGGAGTGAATCAGCTTCTTATTATTCCCCACATGTTTTAGGTGGGATGTGTGGAAAACACTATTTTACGCACTGGTATCTGCAAAATTGAGACAATTCACATCAAAGATTACTTTTTATAATGTCATTTCTGTAAGTTGACTTCGGTATGCCAAAAATATCAGTCTGCCAAATTATTTAATATTTCTCTCGAAACTTTTTTTTAAATTGTTCTTTTTACGATTTTGCAACACCCTTACATTTCGGAGTCCTCGAGTACCAAAACCACATCACACCTCGCTTTGTAGATACATAATATATAAATCCTTTTCGGAATTTAGTAATTCCGAGAAGGATTTATCTACGTAGGCCTCGAGAGTTAAATCAAAGACGTGCAAATCCGATAAAGATATTAAATCTACAGACTGAAACCCCTGGAATATATCTACAAAGCTCTCCAATCTAGTCGTGTATAGTCGTATGACGTGTAAAAACGGCGAGGTACCGTAGGCGAATTGCCTGGAAACCGCTCGCCCACGCTGCTCGATCCTTGACTACCGATTTTTTCATTACAACACAAGTGAGTGAGTGAGTGTCTTTATTGAAAATTTGATCTGCGTCACAATACGAGTATAATGTGTTTATCACAGGTTTGTGAACTGTTAAAGTGACAACTACATTTCCCAGCGGGGCTTTAGTTTAAAGATTTTGTCTACCAAGATTTTTCTCAACTACATTGTTGACTTGTTGTAGTCTAACCAAATGCAACTATACAGGGTGGACACTTTCAGCAGGGTGGTTGAAGAACTACCTTAACCGTAGCAGCTACACGAAAGTGGTCTTGGGAGACTCTCCATATTTTTTTTTGTAATATTTGGATCTACATTCACAGATTAAAATATAAAAATAACAGTTAGAAAGAAAATGCCTATTTCTGATACAGTCAAAAACTTCTACGAAACCAACCCAGTTTGGAGTACAAAATTTCTCTAGTTTAGTGTTGCATACTTATTACTTTACCATTCGTACTATTTTAAAAGTTCAAAAACAAACAAAGAACAGTTAAAAAAACATGTACAGTCTATGGTTACCGCCGATAGAAGTGAAAACTCGTAGCCGATGCACTACGGCGTAGCTGTAATGGCTCGGCTACGAGCTGCTACGAAAAGCGTACGGGAGATCCATGATTTTTGTTCACTCCAAAAGTGCTCATCGTGCCTGGTATTCCAATTTATTTGAGGTTGACCACAGCAAGTCTTCTTCTTCTATTATTCTCTATTAGTCGTGACAGTCCATCTATAGGTTTTGTTAGACTTCTTTTACTAGACATTTCTCCCATTGTAGGTAGATTTAGCTGTAAATCAATTTTGTCATTGCATTTCCCGCTACAAGTTTTCAGTGAAACGCTTCTGTTGAAAGTTCTTAGTAGAGTAGAGAGTTATTGTATTCAGGGAATCGTTGAAGCGTGCCACGTGTAAAAGTTTCCCTTTAAAATTGTTCACACGTGCACTCACGATCCCTGTACTCACTACAATTTTGACATATATTAGGACGATTTTATGTCTATTGTGATTGATCCTAGTATCTTTTTGTGTTCATCCATTTAGAAAATTGATATTGTGTTCATCTTTTTCTTATAAGCATAGACTGATTTGTAAAGATCTAGATCAGGGCTACGATCTTGAGAAGGCAGAATCATCTGTGCATACACGCCTCATTTAACACCCATTTTGTTCTCGTATTTCTTTCTAACGCCTCGTCATTATGTCCTGAAGAAATTACATTGATTACCTAGACGATTCAGACTCTTAAATACATTTCGGGGGAATTGTACCAGAATTTTTGCTCATATTTCCACGTCTATATATACGGGGTGAGTTTATAAAATAATGTTACCTCTTCACAATATATTATTATTGGAATATAAAGAGCTATGAAGCCACCAAATCCCACTTCCTTAGTACCCTAATTTAAGTACTCTGAACTCTGGTTTCTTAGAAAAACAAGCATTCCTAATTTACTTACGCTTTTTTTTTCTTTCGTTTTGCTCGTCGGGATAATTCCTCCTATTTATCTATGGTCCAAGCTTTCCTTTTTTGAGTGTTGCGGTAAAGATATTCTCAGTTATTTACCTCTGAGCGAGGCCAGTTCACGGCTTTACGCTTATGTTAACCTTTTAAGAAAAAAACTTAATGAGCCGTGAGAAAAAAGGGAAAGACTGCGTCGTCGTTAATGCTTAGGCTTCACTTAAATTTGCATACGCTCTCTTCCAGTTCATTTAATTAAAGTAAATAAGGCTGAGGTCAGTTTGTTAAAAAAAGTAAATGGAATTTTTAAATTGACGCATTGTATGTACTTCAGGAGGATTTATAATTTGTAGCGATAATGGGCTATGATTATATAAGGAAAACATTAAACCTCAAAACAGGTAGGTTTATTAGTCGATCAGGTAGGTAATGCTAATATTTTTTATTAAATCCATAATGTCCTGTTGTTTACAGTAGGGATGCGTAATCCAGCGTTAGATAAAGTTTTGAGGTAAAATCAAGTTTACCTCAATTAAATACCTTTTGCAACAGAATTATTAACTCGATGTAACACTATAAATGTTTCGGTTACTGTAAGCGAAGCTGATAATTAGACCACACGATAATCACCCGCAGAGGGAACGTGATAATGCATGATTAGACGCAAGTGCCGTAACAAGCCACCTATAAACACAGTGACCTGACACCCCCCTGCCCCTCCACCCTGCACCCCCTACAAACACCCTTTGACCTACACACGGGCAATGCCAGTTTAATGCACACAAACGCACACATGCTCAACTGAACGCACACCAACAAGCTTTCATGCGTAAGCTGACGCACACATACAGCGAAATGGGGGATACTGGGCAAACATGACACCGTGAACTATATTTTATGCACACTCACGAACGTTCTTGCACCAACTCACACACTAACAGAATCGGAATTTTGCGGTAGCGCGAATAATAAAATCTTTCAGTGGCCAACTGAAAAATGGCGGTATTAAATGTTGACACTTTAATTTAGTCTGTTCAAGTCCTAATCGCGAGGCGTCAAAACGAAAACATTATTTCGCTTTCACTTTTAATTGCTTCCAAAGAAAATATTTTATGCAATAAATTTCAGTTTTACGAGCTAAACTAGACGTCATTTATTTTGAAACTATTTATTTGAAGGCTATTTTTAACATCAAACAGGTCTACAGTACTAGTAATAAGTAGAAAATTATAATGATCTGCAATTGAATATTTTATAAAACAGAATAAGACTGAAAATGTATTAGGCATGTTTGTATCACAACAAATTAATTATCTCACATAATTAATTAAATTACTACTCTAGTCAACATCAACTATAAAAGCAGCTCAACTAGAAAAATAAACACAGTGAAATACACTTTATGTAGTGCAATTTTCTTGTAACATGATGAATTATTAAATCAGGTCGCATAAAAAGCAACCTAGAACTTAATCACGTCAACGGTGCCCCATATCACGCACTAATACCAACTAAGGGGACTAGAGTCGGTCCTAGGGTCAGTTTTACAGAAACTATTTATTAATACGAACTTTAAAACAAGCTGTAGAAGATACCGTCGAAGTTTCTAACATTATATTGAAATTTCGTGTCATTTCTTCTTAGTACTTGTGAAATATTCGAGCAATCCATTGCAAAGTTCGGAAACAATTTACCTATGACCACAGAATTTGCCAAGACGATGACGTTAAAGATTTGGTCAAAGCGGTACACCCAAATTGAGGATGCAGCTCCAGACGGACACGTCCATACAAATAATGCCGCAGTATCTCTCAGTGCTCGCAGTCAGTACACAATTTATCCATACTAGTTTGACCGAACCTTTAGATGTTAAGGAAATAAAATGAAAAATCAAAACAATACAGGTATCACTGCTACTAATTTTCGCAACATATCTGTAACAAGTAATAACAATATCAGGGATGACATAGCGACTATAGTTTTACCTGCTAATAAACCATTTAAAACGGACAACAAAAATGATAACATTGTTTTCATATACCAACATGTTTTCCCTTTGCATTTCAATGCACGTCATACTACCAGTGAGATGTAGCTTACCGATAATGTGATTAACACGACTACAGCAGAATTATTGCCGTAAGCTTAGTACTAAGGTGTGTATCGTGAAACCTTGCAAGAAACCGCCCTTTGCGACCACTGACGTGTAGCACCCTCGCGTGTTTGTTGTGGACCAGCGATAAATTACTTATGTATCGCTATGTTGTTTTTCTCCTAGAACGTGTAGAGAAACGCAACGTTATACTAATTAAAACTTAAAATCGTAACAAAGCTAAAGTTTCGTCGTATCGTATCGTATCGTTCGTAAAGTCAATGAGCCAAGAGATGACAAAGTTACGACTAGATGTAGAAATAGTCCAAAACATAAATAATCATGTAAAGCAGTTGTAAAACATAAAAAAATAAATACTCGACTCTGAAACTGATTAGTAAGCAACTATCATTCGTGCTCGATAAAATTCCTGTGGGAATTTCAGAATACTTGTAACTGAAACCAAATTACATTAATACAGCAACTTGTCGACAACTCTGATGAAATTGCTAGAGCGAGAACAATATTACAGTATAATTTCTGGTGAAATAGGGTTCGTAACCTAAGTTCATCAACGAACTGTGTGTCTGATGAAAATTATACTCAGTAGTCATGTTGCGGATCTGTCTCAACGTTTTGATATTCAATCCGTTTTGATAATACATTCAAATCAGATAAAAGACAGGAAGTCATTAAGTGATTATCTTCACAATAATCCATCATTTTACTATACATATCAGCTAACTGCTTACCAAATTCGCCTATATTGTGTTTACAAATATCGGGAGCAATCAATAGTGTAACCTCGTAGTTTATTTTGTTGTTTAGGTCTCTATTGTGTCCAGTAACCGTTGTTTAATTACCGTTCACGTATGCGTAGACACAATACTTAGATTCAGGTATCATTACTATTATATTTATAGCAAAACCACACAAAAGGTTATGTGTTTCTATGAATATTCTGCTCTGATGTTATGGCGTCGTTCGTTGTCACCATCCACCGTACAGTAACAGATACATCGATATCAAAATTCGTGAGTTTCGTTACAATTGGTATTTCTTCTTTTAATATATAATTAATATTATCAAAATTAACTTTTCCTTCTACAATATCAAGTGTAGTATCTAATTTTAAATTGTTTAAACTATGTCAGACTTTAATCACAGAAGTTATAAAACCTACCAACCCAACATAAATATTGTACGTAGCAAGTAAAACATAATATAAATTTCACTACCTCTCCATTTCAAATATTGCTTTCCTTACACCCACGCGAGTACGCAAATAATAAACTCTATTAAATATTCCGATATCGCCTCTCGGAAAATTAATTTTGAATTGGTATGAACAAGTTTTAATGTATAAAAAAACATATTACTTGTCTTATGTGACGCAAAGAATACTTGTTTTGTCTTCCTATTTATAGAATTAAAAAAACCATTGATTTACATAATTAGCAATTTAAAAAACTAGATGAAGATGATCAATGCAGAAAAGTTTCCAAAATTTCAAATTAGTTGGAATATAACAACAATTTCGAATATTACACAGACCTAGCTAAACTAAAACTCAAACAAATAAGAACACTACAACGCTTGCTACAAAAAAAAAACGATAAATACAATATAAATTGTCAAAATACGTCGATTTATATGCTACGAGGGACATCCGTTATCCGATCGCACTCAGTGCTATAGTAGTCACTATGCAGAATATACCAAGTTGTTGCAAAGAGTAGACTAATCTCCACAAAGTGAAACATAAAATTTACCATAAAGCGCGTACAAGACAACAGGTCATACAGATTTGCATAATGACCCTTCTATCAGCCCACATGGCCCCGTTTTTTGCCTAACTGTGCTGTTAACATTGATAATCAGCGTTTTCCTCTTACAAACACTGTGTCTGATCACTATCTCATTTCACGTTTGCAAATTTCTAGCTGTCAAAATTTTGAATTTCGAATCCATGGTGGGGATTCGAAATTCAAAACTTTGACAGCGACAGCTTTACAATATTTTGAGTCTCCTACCACTTATACAGTTTTTGGATTATTTTTGTTTCAGCGACTCTCATTTCTTCCATTCATTTTCGAGAGCTTGATCCATAAGAAAATAAAGTTTACATTTGGAATTGTGCCAAATAGTTATTGTTGTGTTTAAACGTAAAACGCCTACTTTGTTATGTCGTTATTGTTTAACAAAGGCGGGCCATGAATTATGGATGTCGATATTAGGTACGATATCCGTAGCGTCAATGACAGTGTCAAGTCGTAGAGATTTGCGGATAGTAATATTATTGTGAATATTTTTATGGGTATCCTTATGTTGTGACGATCCTGTTTTTAAAACTTTATAATACTTACTTCAATGTTACAAGAGAGATGAACCTTTGTCACATGTATCACTTTTGTATTTTAAGTATTGAATTTCACTAAATTGTGAATCCTCATCGCAAAATTCTTTACTTGTTCCTAAAAGAAATCGACTATTTCTAATCGTATTATGTTAATCTTTGCATAACCTAAAATTATTTTACAAAGTTCTTGTCACACTCATATTTCGGACCCCAATAGTTCAATAAAGCTGGTCCCACCACTGATTACGTAATCGTTGTAAACATTATCAGTTAACTGTTAGGCACGTAGTAGGAATGTGTGATGTCCGGTCGGTTTGTCTCTGACCTTGGTTTGGAGCTTACATTTATTATTAATTATTAATTTATTATATATCTATAAAGATCATGTCTATTATAACATGTCATTTACATGTGCTTTTTTGTTTGATAACAAGATTTATTTTTTCGGTTATAAAATGTCCAGTATTATTAAACTTGGCTTCTGCGATCATACATCATCTATTATAGTATTACAAACAATTATAATAATTTTAAACAAATTTATGCATTATTGAATATTATTACACGCATTATTATTTATTATACGTGAACCCCATTTATTACCAGTCACATGAGGAAACTTACATACAAAACAATCACTTACCAACGGTAATGCTTTGAGAACAGAGACAGATATCGTTATCTGTTATGATCGACATCAGCTCCTGGATTATGGATTAATCGAAATCCATACGTCGATCAAAATTGAAACTGGACCAAGATGTAAATAAATCTACTTATACATAAGGAGCATTACCTAATATTATACACGATTACCAAAATACTATTCTGTTTACGTAATAATCTTTGCATTTTTGTTGCGTCACCCTGTTCTATAATATCTGTCATCGGCCTTGCTTCGCTATGGTCACAATCACGACCCTGGCTCCATGGCACAACCGCGTTGACGAGAGCTTTTGGCCTTAATAAATCGTCATTTACAACGACTTTATGACAATAGCAATAAGGGACACAATTAAGATTTGTTTCACGTTATGATTTATCACTATCGTTTACTTGGAAATTTGTTTTATTGGAAATATTTATGAGTTAAGCTTTGTGATTTGTGTATTAATGTCTGTTTTTCTTTGGCTACAGGTAGCAGCTGTTGACGTCCGCAGTAGCAGCCAGCCCGAAGGCAACTCTTTTTCTCGCCCCCGCTCCCCGCACCCCCTTCCAAGATTGCTGCCACCATGGGTCGGAAGAAAATACAAATATCCCGGATTACGGACGAACGGAATCGACAGGTTGGTAAACTTTTTTGACATTAAACACGCCATTGCATTGGTAGACGAATTCAAGCAAAAGTTACACGCACAGTTTCATGTGATTATTTCGGCAACATCTATTAAATACATACTAGCAAGGTATGATAAGTACAGGTAATAAAACGATTACCAAAAATTTTCGAAACACAACTTTAGAAGAATGATGAATGGTATTACTTACTAGCCATAGCCTTTGGCGATGTTTAAACTTATGTAACCGTAACAGAAACTAAAAGTGATACGTGCAATACGAAGTCCATGCATAATATTGGAGGAGAGTGAAATGACCTTACCATGAGGCATGACCTAACAGATGCGTCCTATCAACACTCCCACTGCAAAACATTATCGCGACGGGACAACGACCGCTCCCGCTTGTAATTTATTAATTATACGATTACACTGTATATCAACCTTGTCCAGTTTATTATGACCCTACAAAGCACTCCTCATCTGCCCTCACTCAAAGCACATTTTTAATTACAAGAGGGCAGAGAAGCTCTTTGAATGTGGTCTAGTTACACCAGCAGCAGACATGGAAAATTAAAATTGCGAAGGTCAATTAGCTTTCGGCGGTCGAACTTCCTTTGTTCTACATATTATTATATGGTAACACTTTGAAATAAAACATGATGATTCTGCAATTAGACTACATATTCGGTACCTATATTAGTAACATGAAATATTACGATGTATTTACTAATAGTTTGTTGTTCCTAAACAATTAAATAACCAGAACACCTATCGATTTTTTAAGTGTATTAAGGAAAACTACAAATTAACCGCAGATGATGTGTATGTACGAACAATGGTGCAGTATTTATTAACTTGAAACACTGGAAATTTAAACGAACCCACTGAATGACAAATAACTTTGATGAGCTCTAGTCATAATTATTTGGTTCCGGCCGTGACCCAATAAAATACTTTTGTTTTCATTTTATCGAAATTACAATATGAGGAGTCCGTATAGTTTAATGATATATTTTGTGTAGTCAATCCTGAAAATGAAAGTGGTAGTGGTAGTTAAAAATTCTGTAACTGCTTTATAGACTTCGTGGTTTAGCCCTGAGAAAATTTTAAGAATATTTCATTAACTTTATGGACTTTGAAAAAATACTTCTCTGTAATTATCGCCTTCTTCTCCAAGCTATGCAGCACCTGTTTACTGATTTTTCATTTTCCTTAAATTAGTCATCTTAATGTTCCAGGTGACCTTCAACAAGCGTAAATTTGGTGTGATGAAGAAAGCCTACGAGCTTAGCGTACTGTGTGACTGTGAGATCGCTCTCATCATCTTCAGCTCTAACAACAAACTCTACCAATATGCCAGCACTGATATGGACAAGGTTTGTGAATCCTCCTTTTTATTCTCCGAATATGTCAATTCTTTTCTTTCCATTAATATTTTCAGTATCCCCATGAGTGTTTTTAGTATCATAATAAGAAGAGTACCTATAGATCTTTTAAATTGCGTATAAATTCATTTTTGGTTGTTTTATTTTTATGTCGGGACCAACTGATATCTTCTAAATATTATCTTTATTGATTTTTAAGATTATTAATTTTGATTGTTAATAAATTAATGTATTCTAAATTAAGTATTTATCAACACATCCTGAAGTTCTGTCAGAAATTTAAAATCGTTGTTTAGTTAATATCATTTCTTTACGTAGATCTTCGTTATTAATTATGTATGTAAATTCTGTTTTATTAGCTTCCTGTTCTCTAGTTTATATCAGTTTTTAAGACGTTGAGAGATGAATGCTTAGCATTTTGTAAGTAATGGCTATTTAAAGCTAACTTTTTTTGCAATTTGATGTAAGTTATGCATTTATAGGAAAATTATTACATTCCAACCGTAATGGAATTAATTTCTTCTAACGTGGTTCGCTGTAATTTATCGTTACACTGCTAACACGCCCCACTTATAATACTGAGCTTTATATACTTAAATGAAACCCTTGGTAAGCTAGACTGGGGTTATTTGCATAAACATTTTTTTATCGTTTACTGCCAACATTCAGTGAATAAATCGCTCATAAAGATCATACAGCTGAGTCAAATGATCGGCCACTATTTGTATTTTTTTATTTAATGGAAGAACTTTGAGGTGGTTACATTTAACTTCGGATTATACTGAACAAAGACAACTTTTTCTAGAGGTTCATGTTGTTTGAATGATCTAACTACAGTGTTACTGTGTGGATTGTAGTTGTTGTTATTGTATTTTTACATACAATCGTTATGAGTAAAATCCAGATGGATATAATAGGTTTTAAAGGAAACGAAATACGAAATGAGATGGCTATAAAAGGAAAATCTGTTTTTTTTTAATCAATAAAGACGATTTATTTGGATATCTCAGCCAAGAAAGCTTTATTGTGAAATATTTGAAGAAAGATAGATTTTTAATAAAAAAATATTTTTAATAATTAAAAAATCGTGTTTATTTCTTTACAGGTTCTTTTGAAATACACGGAATACAACGAGCCGCACGAGTCACTGACGAACCGCAACATCATCGAGGTACATTAAGTACGGCGTCATCTGTGTGCTCGTGATCGCAATGCAATGTCCATGCAAAATTGACTTATCCCATTAACCGCGTGCTTTGTACTTACACACAATACCCTAATGCATACATTTGATACTAAAACAATCCCTGATATAAACAAGCAAATGTTGTTCGAACCTCACTAGATTATAGATGTAGATCTCGTACCCGAAGACCTTGTGTAAACGATATCACATCAATATACACAGAATAGACAAACACGAGCAATAAAGCAACAGCATGTTTATTTCCTGTTAGAAAAAAGGATGAAGTACAAAACACCAGACACCCCGTTTTATACTAACAGTTTATGACTAGATACCCCAAATATTTATGTTATTTTTTCCTGTACCAGCATGGGTTTTGTAAATATATTTTGTGTTTATTTGAATTAACCACGCCTACCTGACTCCGATGTTTTGATACAAGGGTAAAGTCAGTGTTGCATCATTGCGTTCGACACCACACATATGTACGCTAAAAAATTTTGACACGTACAATTTTACCTAGTTACACTGTACTCGTAGTTTTATTGAGAGCACTGTTTTATTTTGAACCCTCCACTACATACTGACGTGATAAAATCTAAACAAACGAAACAGTAGCAATTACGTTAAACGCGATCAAAGCTGATAACGCTAATGGTGTGTATAGAGGGTGTAATCTAATAATTTAACTGGAGTTTAATGCATGCCAGATTAATACAGTACGAGTCGAGTATTTATAAGTTTGGCTCGTCAAGCCACCTGAGCTGTTTTCGCTGACACTTACAGGCACTAACGAAGAAAGAGCATAAGAACGGAGTGATGTCACCGGACAGCCCTGAGGCTGAACCCGAGTACAATCTGACACCAAGGACCGAGGCAAAGTATTCCAAGATTGATGAGGAATTCCAAATGATGATGCAGAGGAACCAGTTGAACGGGAGCCGAGTGGGTGTTGGCGTGGCAGGAGGCAACTACAACCTGCCCGTCAGCGTGCCGGTTGGCAACTACGATCAAACACTACTTCAAGCTAGTCCACAGATGCATGCTTCTATCAGTCCACGGCCCTCTTCTTCGGAAACCGATTCAGGTAAAGAAGCACACATAATTTCCTTTATCTGCTGTTTCTGTGTTAAAAATTTTTGGGCTGTTATTAATTTTGCTGACAGTAATAGAAACGTAATTTTATCAAATCAGTTTACAATACCACCTGTGAATGCATTTCATTAATCTTTTCTCCTCTAATAGTAAACCTAACCATATCTCCTGCATCATGACTAAACCCAAACCTTTCAATTCCAGTATACCCAAGCGGCGGAATGCTAGAGATGTCAAACGGCTACCCAGGTTCAGGATCTCCACTAGACGCTGGCTGCACGCCATCACCGTCGCCCGGGCCGGCACCGTCGCCGCATCGGCACGGTCACAAGTCGCATGGACACGCGCCGCCGCCGCATCATTCGCCGCGGCACAATAATCTGCGTGTGGTTATACCCAGCTCTATGCCACCGCCACAGGACGACATATCTTACGGTGGAGAGGTGATTGTGAGGCCCTTTTTTGTTCATTCATCTCTCTTTGTTGTTTTCATTTCTTGATTTGTTTTTAACAATAAAGATAACTAGTTTGTTCCGTCCCACTCCTGGGCAAAGAACTTCCTTAACTCTTTCTACCTGAATGTGTTCAGAGCTCATGTTTGCCATCAGAGCTAGAGGCAAAGAAGCTATCTGAAATTTGATCATTGATAAACCTCTGTGGACGCTTTTTAGTTTTTACAAATCAGTTACATTGAAAAAAAAATGTTTGCGTAACATCATCCAATTTGAATAAGAATGATGAACATAATCATTTCAGCTACACATTTTCTTTTAAAGTCATCATGATCTTCATAGTCATCATCATCTATTGCATACACTGAACACCCGTGTGGTTGCTATTATTAAGCCACGGGCTTGCTATCAATTAACATCTTTACTGAAGTCTATATTATTAACGGTTAATGACACTACGTTATCTTTATCATCATCTGCCTGTCCTTTAGTTGCACTAATACTATCAATCTTAATACATCTTAGTGCAAGTAGTATCATTGTACTAACCCTATCTATTTCTATTTCCAGACACCACTCGGCTACTCAGGACTCGGCAACTTCGGACCACAGGACTTCAGCATCAACTCGGACATGGGCATCGGACTAACGTGGGGCGCGCACCAGCTGCAGACGCTACAGCACAACAGGTACATGTCTGTGATCACTTTCATATACCTTTTTATATGTGTCGCTTATGGCTCTTTTCGTGTGAGCGGGCTGTGGGCTAAAGTTGGGTACACGGTGCTGAATGTAGGGATAAACCAAATAGTCGTTTTCAAATTTATCCGTGCACTTCTTCATCGTGGAACCGGCACTGGCTATGCGGTCTGTGAGTGTGAATAGGGTCTAAAGGAAATCTTCTTAAACTGAGTCTGTAACTTCTAAAACTGGCCTATTAAATAAATTTTCTGGATGTTGTGGTAATTTTGGCTCGAATCCAAAAAGATTGTTGAAAGAATACATAGACTATTGACGCAAAGGTTCATGAAGATTTCCATAAGTGTTGTCCTCTAATATAAGCATGCGGTTGTGACTAACAAACGGAGTTATTTAGAAACGAAAATAAAACATAACAAAATCCACAAGTATGGCCAAAAAAGTACTATTTCTAAATAGCTTCGTTTAAAAAATAACAAAAAACAAAAAGTGTTCCGCCGCGACAGTGTTATCACTGCCGTGACCAGGATTCGAACCTGGGTTACTACGGCCACAACGTAGGGTCCTAACCACTAGACGATCACGGCTATCGGAACAACTGGTAACAATGTTGAAAACAACAATCTCTTTAAAAAGGTTACATCACATTTCATGAACATTGCACGGTTATGTGCGCCAGAGTGGTTAAAGTAGCGTAGAAATGGCTAATTGACTAACACATAACGTAACATCACGCCTGTTATCTTCGAAAGGCTAGGCAGAACAGGCCAGGCTAGACTGTGTACAAATGACATACCCTCACATTATGTTTACGCCTCAAGGAACCAGACTATATTAGGATTGCTATCAACCGGGCATAAATCGAGACTCCCGACATCTGTTAAAAAATTATTGGTGGAGAAAAAAATTCGGTAAAGTGTTGTTCAATATTTGGCCTGATTTGTACCGGACTGAACTCATGCCGAGCTGAAGTGCTAGCGAAAATGATACCAACAACGTGACAATAAAAACTAAGTGCACAAAAGAAATGTATCAATTTCTAATCACGCCTGTCTATACTTAAAAGAGCATTTAGTAGTTGTAGCATCTATTGTGTTGGCATTATTCACTAAATAAGCTGATCTCCAAAGCTTAGGTAAAAAATACTCACCACAAATTACACGCAAAGTAATTTGCGTAAAAAAAAAGCTAATCGAATTTAAATTGCTGGTTACCATGTGAAGGCATTTGAACCGAAGAAAAAAGAAACAAAACACTTTGAGATACACGTGGAGTACTAAGGACAAAAAAAGTACAAGAACGTACTGTACGTACATAAACGACCCAGCAGCAAAATCAAAATCAAAATGAGGAAGTGACAGTTATATTATAATGTTAAACTGTAACTTAATTGGAAAATAATTACAATGGATTCGAAAAATATGAATTAGGATAGACGAGTAGATATCTTAAAATTTAAATGCTGTAGGAGAGTCATTCTTAGTCAAATGAAATTTAAAGAATCGAAAATAGAAATAGGAATATTTATGGCATATTTCAAAAGCAAAGATAACCGTCAGAGAAAAATCAGTGAAGTTACAAAAGAGAAGGCTAGCAAAAAACACAAGGACATTTTGTCAAGGACGTTGCAAGATACAATCTTTCATCAGATTGTCTTCCGGGAGGCGTACCGTGTCAAATAAATGGACTTCACGCATGAACAGACACAGATTGGATTCGTAAAAAAGACCAAAAAACTTAAATTAATTTGTAATAGTTTTTGTGCCAAGCAAGTGGAATTGTTGAATCTGATAAGAAATTCGATAAGAGACTCTTAGAAAATGTTCTTTTGAACTACTTATTTTTGTGTAGTTCCAGATGCAGAATGATTTATATTTTATTTATATTTTAATGTTGTTGAAGACGCATTTTCAAAATGAGGACGAAGAACATTATTTTATTGATTGGAAATAATGGCACACATAATATAGCAAAAAAAAAATTAGTTCCAAATAAACTTGACAGCTCTATATTTCGTCCGTTTCTTTCTCATTTTATTAGAGAGAAAAAGATAACAGTAGCCCAAATTAAGTTTAGTTTGTGCACAACAGAATCGACACCAATATCTGCCTTTGCTAATAAATTTTCAGCTATATTAAAATTCCAGTTGCAAAATGCAAAATATAACTCCTCCACCGTGACAGTGTAATCACTGCCGTGACCAGGATTCGAACCTGTGTTATTGTTGTGCCACAACGTAGGGTCCTAACCACTAGACGATCACGGCTACCGGAGGCTTTGACTGTATCAATAAAATTACCGGCCACTTTGTATTATGAAAGTCGTTGGCCAGTTTCTTATCAACTGTTCGACTTTGGTGCCCATACTCTTGTTATTCAGATCACTGAGAAGTTCTTATGCTTCATAATAGATGGCGTGATTTTACATTAAGAATATTTTGCAGCAGTAATATAGACATTGATACTTCGATTTTTTCAAGATGTCACCAATGAAGAGCTATATACCTCTAAGATGAGTTTCCAACAACTGGTCATGCAACGACTAAACATCGTCAAATAAATAATTAATCATTATGATACTGAACTGGATTCCTGGATCATTATGTAACCAGGAATCAACAGATTAATAACTTCCCTTCTTCCCTTCCCTGAACAGTAAATAAGTTTGGCTAGTAATAGAAGAAACATTGCCAGCTTCGTAGCATTCAATCATCTTATAAATTACAGTTTTAATGTACAAACATTACGATTATTGCTTCAAACATTTGCATTTATATAAGTTGCCAATTTTCAATAATCAGTGTCAATACTCAATGTTGTTCATTTTATTTATAGCAATAAAAAAATATTGCATATTTGATCATTATGATAATACAGTTTCTGGACCCAAACTTGAACCGTTTAAGTTCAGAATGTTCATACATTTTTTTCCCAAAAATGGCTCCGCCGCGATAGCGTAATAACTGCCGTGACCAGGATTCGAACCTGGGTTACTACGGCCACAACGTAGGGTCCTAACCACTAGACGATCACGGCTACCGGAGGCTGTGACAGTATCAGTGAAACAACTGACCACTGAATAAATTCTGTCGTTACGAAACTCACAAACATTTCCTTTCACTGCTCCAATTACTCCCCTTGATTTTCGTCTACCAAAAGATTATTATTCAAGCTAAAAGATGGCGTGATTTGGATCAATAATAAATGTAATCAGTGATGCGTGCCATTAATATGAGAATTCTCGAAAAAGAAACTTGGTTTTACTGCTCTGTGAATCTCTCAACTTGTTTTTGAATTGGCTTCCCCTTAACTTACTCTGGCTGACCTACTGTTGATGTTGGTGCAGTTCTTTAAATAATAACTCCCCAAAAAATAACTCCGCCATGACAGTGTAATCACTGCCGTGACCAGGATTCGAACCTGGGTTACTACGGCCACAACGTAGGGTCCTAACCACTAGACGATCACGGCTACCGGAGCTGTTGAATATTGGGCCAAAAACAGCAAGCGTATCATTACTGGCCTTGCCAGAACACCAGTATCGATAAACTGCCCTGCCTCCCGAACCTGTATAGTAACTGGGTGTCAGAGGGGGGTTTTAACAGTTAAATGAAGTACGACTTTCACTTGGTCTCCAAGCTTGACTGCGCCAATCGAACACAGATAATTTACAACATAAATTAACTTTATCGGTTGCTACGGGCTCTGCGTTCTTTGCATGTTTCTAATTGGCTGTGATGAATTAAACATAATGCTAATTCAGGCTTATCAGGTTAATGTACTGCCGTTATGACAGGTAGTAGTGTGCTGGTTTTCTTGATGGAGTGCCACATTTTTATTTTGTATGCGTATTCGACGAGAAACATGGAATAAGTTGTGTGAATAATTTTTGCACAATTAATTGCACACTTTTTTGCAAAAATTGTAGTTAAAACAAATCTTGTTCAAAAAACCTTATTTATCGAATGTTTCGCTTGCTTGAAATGAGGTAATTTTTTGACTCCCTTTACTAAATGAAGTCAACATGACAGTTGACAGAAAAACAGTTGTGATTTTCCCCTCCTGTATCCTTCTCCATCTTCCACCAAAACTAATCAGGTCAATATCTCCACAGTAGCAGCTTGCCAGTACTGGGAGGCGGGACGCCCCCCCCAGCAGCATCGCCAAGCAACGTGAAGATCAAAGCCGAGCCCGTGTCTCCACCTCGCGCCCCCGACCACATGCACCGTGCCCCTCCGTCTGCGCCCGCGCCCCAGCCCGCCCATCTCTCTGGAGTCATTGATGGTGTGTATCTGTTTTACTGAGTTCTTGCTAACAGCTTGTGTTTTAGTTTGCTATTCTGTGTCAACCCACTACTGTATTAAGCCTGTTTGAAGGTTTCACGCAAGGCACTGTTCATGGTCCTCAGTTGTTTTTGTTTTTCTCTTTGAACAATGTATGGCTTAAGCAGTTAAAATATTAAGTCAGCAGTGGATTTAATTTATTTTTTTATAACTATTGTATTATTGCTTAAATAATTGAGTGGAAATCATGATTGCTTAATCGCATGACGTATTTAGTAGAACTAGATAATTTAGTAACTAAAAATTTTATTTGAAAAACCTATTAACCAAAACTAACCTTACCAATTACAGTGTATCGGCACGTTGCAGGTTCAGTATCGTCGAGCAACATGGGCTCTCCAGCTGGGCAGGATATGAGGCACTCGAGCGCTGTGCCGCTGGACTATGAGCAGCCGCACTCGAAGCGGCCGCGGATCGAGGGTTGGGCCACATAGCTAGGCTATGAGGCCTTCGGCGCGTACCCGAGGCCCCTGCACCCGCACTGCTAAGCCCCGCGCGGCCCGCACCGCACGGCCCCCTCTCTCTATCGAGCTTCGGACCGTCCTCCGACCCGACGTGCTCTCCGGACTGAACTGTCAGAGTACTCCCCGCGGCACAGTGCTAATCTTATCACTCCACATGTCTGATAAGCAGAAGGTGCATCCAAATTAAACGGTGCTTAATTTTTTGATGGCACGGTCTACTAACTTTCTCCTGTGAGACAAGCCCCACTTTCTGGGCGAACTATAGTTACATGTTCGTAGATCTCTAACGAGGTCCTCTTTGAAATTGAATGTTCAACTTTACACTACCCTCTATTAATACGTAATTAATTATTGTAATGCACATGAGTACACTAAAGATTAAGATTAAATGTTTAAAATTAAGTACAATAGCAACCTTTCAGAACAATTTTGAACGTTAAGTACATATAGATAGATATTGAATTCCCCTGTAAATAGACGACATTGTATGTGCAATCCGTGCCATTGTCCGTTTAGCTTAAAGTTAGTCAATTTAAAGATTAGTGACTGTAACATGTAATAGTGCACACTGCACTGTATGTTGAGGTTTGTGCATTCAAAGAAGCGGACGGCGTTGTGTAGTGCGCAGGACACGAACCACAAGTGTTAAGTGCGAGGAAGACTATAATAATAAACAAACGACTGTTGACTTTTGTGTTAGTGTTTTAAAAAGTTTTTTGTGCCATTTTAAAAATTATTAATAGTGTGACATCCGAACTTGAATCTGTAAATTAGTAGTCGTAGTGTCATCACGGAAGATAATAAATTATATGTATTGTAAAATCTACTTTATCTATTGACATATTTATACATGAGAATCATAATGATATTTACATAATATGTATACACGTCCCGTTAGGAACGAATGTTATGTAAGTAAGTAGGTAATGTTAGCTAGAGATGAGTATGTAAAGGTACCACACGAAGCTTTAAAATTTCTTATGATAACACTTGCACTCTAAGCAGATTTTATAAGTAAACACAGTTTATATCGTAAAATTTAGAATTCTTGACATTTCGACACTTTGATTACATAGTTGAGTTTGACAGATAGAAAAGAACACAATTCAAAAATGTATCGCTTCTTTTTCTGAATTTTGCTTTGAGCTATTACCTAATAGCGTTGCAGATTGATCAATATTCGGAAAAGATCTCTTGTGACGAAAAAAAAAAAAGAATTCTGACTCAAATCTGTCTATGCTTCGATTATACCTTAACCATAAATTTCCCATTCATCTTATTGTATGTATGTATGGTCATACCTCGTTGCTGACCAATATATTATCGAGTCAATTTTGAATATCATATTTATGTAATTACTTGTTAAGTATGTGTAGGTTTATTTAGTGGCTATAATGGGTTACAAAAGTGAATGGAACAACTTTGTTGATAGTACATTTACTTTTTATTTTGTTAATGTGATCTGAAGTAAGATTTTATTTCTACTTAAATAAAGTTAATACTAGTAGCTATTGTAACAGTGAACAATATACCTACGAGTCAGCTTTAAGCACATACAAAATTATATTTTACATTAAAATATTTACACTAAAATATGCACTATATCACGATCCGCCCTATTTTTAGATGGTATTGTCTGAAAGAAACTGTACATTTGTGTCGTCCATAGTTCATAATGTCCTTCATCTCCCCGCTTTCCTCAGGT
Source organism: Xestia c-nigrum (assembly GCA_916618015.1). Classification (NCBI taxonomy): domain Eukaryota; kingdom Metazoa; phylum Arthropoda; class Insecta; order Lepidoptera; family Noctuidae; genus Xestia; species Xestia c-nigrum. Next base: position 21,515,912 of record OU745245.1, on the reverse strand, counting down.
CTTGCTTTCCTCTCCTCCTGTAAGTCGCACGTTCCTAATTCCCCCAATTCTCTGTATAGCGGCCAGCACGTGGCCCAAAGAACTACTTTGCCCCTTCTCCTCTCCCCATATCGTCTCACTGTAGTTGCCTTACTCACAGTGCCTAAATGTACCATTTTGTACCAAAATTTGTATGTTATAGCATTTTTGCTTTAATATTCACATCCTGGTAATCTTAAGTCATTTGATGATGTCAATTGTTCTGATCGTAGCACGCAAGTTTGGGTATAGTCAGAGACAGAAGTAAGAAGAGTTTTGAATATTTAGATGTATGTTGGATGTCCTGATATTATATAAATGTTTCCTGCTTTTTAGAGTGTGACATCTAACCCCGCAGTTATAACTCTTTTTATCTTTGCTCTCGATTGTACGCGTACTACGGTCAGAACGATACCTATGATATATTTCTGTACCACATTTGTCAGTAAAACTGTATAAATGTGATTATAACTAAAATTAAGTGTAATGGACAACTTTGCATCATAGAATATCATTAGTATAAACCTTCAAATCACAGTAACAAAATGCTAAATGTACATTTGTTAAATTTGTACAGGGAGTTATCCATTTTTGAAGTTCAAAAGTCTGAACGCATAAGAATATTTAAAAAAAATAAAATGTATTTTCGCATTGTAAAATAAGTACACGGTTAGGTTTAACGAATTAATATTTTATTACCGGAACATAATGAATGTTGACCCGTTTATAGGGAACTATTATAAAGATCATGTAAGTACACCTTGAATGTTAGTCTAAATTGTTAATGTGATATAATTACCTACACTGTTACAGCCCTGGGCCCACTCATTGTTGAACCATCCTTAGGGTCGTCACACACTTTGGTGTTGGTCGTTTGTACAAGGGTGAACCTTGTTGCTTGTTGGTGCGTGGCGACCTTTGTAAATTTCTCCTTTGGGCCCGTAGTTTGAGATTCTACAATTTCGTTATCTGCTGTTTTCGGTCGTTCGTTCCTAAAAGTTCCTTTCTCTGGAAACGTCGATGTGTTTTGTATTAAAATTTGCTCAATATGTTCGGCGATGATACGAAATCCTTGTTTCTTGTTGGAGTTCATTTTTACTTGTCCATTGTAGAACATGGTATGATATAAATTAAGTGTTGCATTGTACGATATCGAACACATTACTGTTACCTACATGCCTATCACAGTACAGACGCACCGGTATAAAATCATAGCCAAATCAATGAACGTAATTTTGCACAAAAACACATTGTTATCGGATGAAAATGTTTACAATAAGTAAAGTTTCCTTTGTATTCGCGTAGAGTGATAAAGTGACGGACGTTATGTATTTATCGCTTGTACCGACTATGTATCGACTATATTGTATTATTACGACAGTTAAGCTGGTATTGGGAGCATAATTTCCGAGGTTGTGAGCTTTGCTATCGGGAATGAGTTTCAATTTTAATTAATTAATAAATATATAAATATAATTATTCATTTGGACGCACAACCGTGTTGTGTGTTATTGTAAAAAGAGTTTGTTTGTTCTTTATATGTACCTACTTTCGTAATATATGTGTTTACCTGTATTTTATCTCGCTGTGTGACAATAGCAAAGGGCTTGTTCAGTTAACTTATAATCTAGTTCATTGCATTTAAAAAGATACGTAGTCATAAGATAACAGAAAATTTTGCTGAACTTTTTCACAGTAGATGTCGATGTGTTTACGTTCCCCCCTCTCGTTGCTATTGCACCACAGTATATCTTGAACAATCCAAATAGAATATAGGAATATGAACATATCCTCATTGAATACTCAAATCGATTTCACATTAATTCTCTCATAACAACAGTTGTGCAATACATATATAACAAAATGCTTAGGTAGGTATTAGGTATATTTTCGTTTGAATTTTACAAAGAATGCAAAATCTGTTGTATTTTATCGATATTTTTACTGATAATGAGAGAGAACGCCGACGGTTTTCCGGAGGCAAGTCTCTGGAATATTAAGTCATAATTGTGTAATTATTTTTTAAGATAAGGCCGGGCCAAATATTGCATTAATGTAGGTCAAACGGCGCTGTATCTCCGTGTCGAGGCAGCCATTTCTGCCCTTTGTATTATAATTGTATGATGAATGGAACATCTCAGTGGCTGAATGAAATATTAATGTTTATCGACAGTGTTAGAAAATTGTTATAAATTATTTTGATGACTGTTCGAAGGATAATAAAGAGTTGGATGTCAAGTTTTGTTCTTTATTTTGTAGCTACACCTAACCCCTATAATTTAACTAAAAATATACAATGTTTTAGTATTATAATTAAACATAAATGACAATTATAACTATTTAACCTGCGACTGCAAACGAGGTTGAGTTCTTAAGCAATATATTCATACGATTAATCAAGCACTTACTTGATTTTTATAAGAATTTTTCGTGCTATAATATTAATTCTAGTAACTGAGAGCAACTACCCTAAAAATATTTTAAAAAGATGCTAAAAGAGGTAAACCTTTGTCACTCAAATCTCGACAACTATCAAATAAAGTGACGTGTGCTTATTGCTCATGATCATGTTTGATAGGATCACCAAAAGCAGCATTAGAAACAGTGCTTTCGTTTTCATCTAAGGACTCCATATCATGAGAAATGTATCTACGTCTCTTCTGGTCCTTTTCAAATATTTCCCGAACTTCTCTATCCAGATCTAAGGAGCTTGACCGTCGGGAATCAAATCTACTGACAGTGAAAGTGTTATGTACGTCTATATTATCTTCAGTAACATTAATTACTTGACCATCTAAAGTATCCCTAGACACTGCAGTAGAAGGTCTACTATCAAAGTTCAGTCTACTGTCAGTGTCTCCTATAATCTTTATTTCACTATCAATAACAGTTTTTGGTGTAGGAATCAAATGTTCTCTAGAATGAACGCTGATTGGTGTATCAACTCTTCTCGTGAATCTGCATCTTCTTGTAAAGCCTCCCATCCATTCTGAGACCAAGGCTGTTCCAGCTATGATGAAGCCAGCTGCTAAGAGCAGGAACATTCCTTGTGTATCTTCTAGAGTGAGACCTTTTTCTTCGGCTGAAGGTATTTTTATAATCCCATTGCCAGCCTGCAATTTTAATTTCAGAATAAGTATTGTTAGTGATTTGATAAGACTGATTACCCGGTTTGGAAAGGGTTATTCAAGATTTCTAGTATACCACCAGAACAATGTGAATTCCTCTTCTCAAAGTAGTTTTTTATTAGTAGATAATACTCACGGCAAGGAACTTCCCGGTCAAACTTCGTTGCATTTCGAATCGCACTTCATCAGTAATCTTATCAATGAGTCCGCTTTGGATCATCCTACCGATATCAAAGTTAATTTTCGCCGAGTACACGGAATTGTTAGGAAATCCCAACGTAATTCCGAAAGGAACAAAGCATTCATTGGAAATGTGTAGGACTGCTCGTTTTGATCTAGAAATTTAAATATTGTTCATAAATAGGTCAAATAAGGCTAAACTACTAAATCTTACCAATGGGTATCGTATTATTTTTATTACACAAGTTACATTCAATTTAAAATTTAAAATGCCACCGACACATATGGTTTTAATTTTAAGGTATTTTTGGAACGAATTACCTTAATTTATTCGTCTTCCAGGTAGTGCGATTTCGTAGAAATCGTCACGTAACGAAATGACGTACCTATGCTATGTATGTGTGTACTGTAATAATAGATTAGTCTTCATTCCCTTCCAATATAGTGACATTATTCTACTAGTCAAGCCCTTTCATTTGATACCCATATTGAGGGAGTTGTGGAATAAATATGTAATCCGCCATTTTGTGGCGGTGGCCATCTTGGACTGATATTTGTCAAACATAGCTAGTAAGAGCACTTCCGACTAATTCACCTTTCACACAAAAGAAACAAAATTGATATCGGTTCATCTGTTCGGGAACTACGAAGCCACAGACAGACACACATACACACATACACGCCAAACTTTACGAGTATAACAACTCGTCGTTTTTAAAAATGGCCTGCTCTAGACCTCAATCACGCCTGATGGGAAGTGATGGATGAGGTCTATGATAGAACGAGCGTGCCCGTTTGTATTACCAACAAACCGTATTATACCTGTCGCTCCATGTAAAATACTAGTATTCAACTGCATCAAGAAGACGAGGCAAAGCAGACGTTGGCGACTAAATTGTAGAAGAGAGGTAGAGAAGTACACCACTAGTAGTTCTAAAAGTGACCACAACAGGCAACAGGGTAGCAAATTACAAATGTTTAGGAATCTTACTTAGTGGCAGTAAAGTTAGCTTGTACAATATATTCCAGTTCAGCTTTGGATCCAAGAAATGCATACGGCCAGAAGAAAGCTTTGGTTGTATTCCTGATACCTGCTTCAACATTTGGTACCAATTCAAGCTTCCTTAATAGCCTGGCAGTGTCGGGGTCTGATGAGTTTAAAAACCATTTTTCCCAACCACCTCGGTCTGTGGAAATCCAAGAAGATGTATTGCAACAATAACGGTAGCAGTAATAGTATTGTAAGTGCAACTAAACCATGCATACATGGCTGCTTTTATATCAGTTTTCACAAATACTAGGAGACCACCGAGTGAATGCCTCAATAAAAGCACTCTGTTGAATTTTCAACGACTCGGATAAAGGTCAAGATTTGAAGTTACATTACGTGCCTCGAGTGGTAGTAAAAACGGGAATTAAATTTAGAGGAAACATTTTACCTAAAGTTCCAACTCTGTAAAATCCAGCCAATAACTGTTTGATTGTATCCACAGTTTCAGGAAACACTGGTAACGTCACAAAAGCTATAATAGAACCAGTGTAGCAACTGGTAATTATGATTGTAAAAATCCAATACCAACCTGTACAAAAAGCCAATGTAAATTAAATCAATGACAAAACTGAAGGAGATGATGATTTTAATGACACTAAACTCACCAATCAACAGCCTTGTAGTAACTTTGTCCGTCTTACTCCAAGAGTTTTTACCAAGAAACGTAAAGCAATTAGTAAACGTTCCAAAGACGTACCAGAACATATTTTCTATCTCTCCACTGTTATGTAACAGATGTCTAAGAGTATGCTTGTCGGAGAAAGCTAACGGAAACATTCCGAAAAGATACGTGAATGTAAGAGCAACCCAGACGTGCCAGTGGAAAGGTCCGAGGATCGCTCGATAGCTGAGGAAATATAAAAACATGTGATGAAATGCTACTTAATTATTGTGATATAAAATGTCAAAAGAAATAATCCACAAACTGAATGGGTCGAAATCAATATCTTAACACAATAAATAATAACACTACACCCACATTTTGCAAGTTAAATTTAAGTCAATAATAATAGAGGGCATGTTAATAGAGGGCGAGCTTATTGCCATCGGGCACGAATCCAGACTCCGTGGCATCTACTGAGAAATTCCTAATGGAAAAACCCAATAGCATCTTGCCCGAACCGGGAATATAACCTAGAAGATTATCAATATTTCACTAGCTAATTTAATTTTAACCTGTATAGGTACACTTCTGCAGTATAAGATCATGATCAGCAGTGGCGCTTGCGATCTTCAACCAACTAGACAGTTACCACTAGTACCTAACGTCTGCAGAATTTCACTAGCTAATTTAATTTTAACCTGTATAGGTACACTTCTGCAGTAAATTAACGATAAATAACATATAAGAGCTTACCGTGGTAAAGCAGTAGACATCAATGTTACGAATATCGCGCAGTCTTGAGAATGTGGCAATGACACATCCATGTCCCTTGCTCTTTCGTTTGTCAGGTACATTCCAGCTATACCAATATCAGCTCTACCCATTATTACTTCTTTCACTACTGAATCTCCAGGCCTAACAAAGAATATCAACAAATTATGATTCATTCGCTAGATGGAGTCCAAACAGTACAGTAGGTCGCGTGTCAGTGCTATCGAAATCAGCATTAGCGGTCCTTTTATCCTATCGTTTATCGGTATTATCGTACGGTAGGCTCATCGTTAAAAAGTCACTACTGGCGGGCGATTTACCTTGGCTGTACAAAGAATCACTTGACCAAAGTTAAAGTCAATATTTTACCCCAAATTAGGTTCCCGAGGTTCAATGATTTCTATAGAAAAGTTGTTTCTTTCAGCCAATAACTTTATTAGTCGCAGTTCAACTCCATCCCAAACAACTCGAGGATTCCCACCATCGAGGTCAGATTTTATCCTGAAGGACACAAATAAAGAAATCAGAACTGTTTGAACATAGTAGTACGATAATATTGAACTTCAATAATTATTAAATAGTATTGTCATTACCTTCGGAAAACATAAGGAGGTTGATTAGCAGCAGCAACCACAAATCTATGACCAGCGTAACCTCCAGTCATTTTAGTAGGAAATAAGTTAACATTTCTTGAAAATTTTCCATGTGTCCAAGAATTTAACACTACGGGCTGACTAGCTCCCAATCCATCTGTATACAGTTTATGCGTATACAGAATGTATGGCGCTTCCTAGATGGATTGAATATTATTAAATAAAATATCCACATATTTTTTTATCTTTGTCGCAAATTTTTAACCTTTTCATCCACGACCTTACTCAAAAGTAACCGTAGTACTTACTCATTTGACCAAAATGTCTCTCTTATAATTTCAATGGCAGTTTGTATCCGTCGAAAACAACTTGCTAACGCGTTATCAATCTGGTTATTAAGTAGTTTGTGATTTGAATTAGTATCACGTTACTTTTAAGTACCATCATTTACGATTGGCTTTACTTACCAAATTCGCATCGTCTCCTTCTTTAAAGCTCTGGCCAATTACAAGCAGATTGACAAAATTCCTTGAATTGACACTCGCTAGGAACTCCTGAACTGCCCATTGAGAGGACCTGGCAATTATTATTATCTTATTCTCTGGTTGCTTACCCAATATTTTCGCACTGATTTTTATATCCGACAAAAAGAGAATAAAATGTTGACAATCTGTGTTAGCGTGTAAAAGTTTTGGCTGTACTAGTTCACCGCTATCACTAATATAGCCATGCACAAAGGTCATCGGGAATCCTTTGAGAAGATTTTGGACCAAGTAACTTTCCTTGGACTTTATTTGACTGTCGTAAAGTATTACTGGTGTGCAATCCTTCAAATAAGTCAGTGAGATGTTATGGAGCAAATGCACAAGCGATGGTGTCTGATCAAATGATGTAGTTTCATTTAGAAAGTGTTCATTCCATAGTTCTTCTCTTGTTTTTGGATGCCCGTGGAATACAGGATCTAACGCTCTTTTCTGAATATCTCCATCATCATTTTCTTCTTGATTAAATTGTCTCCATTTATACTCTTTGCTGGTATTATTTGCGTAATCATATTCAAACGTATCATTACTTTCTATTTCTCTTTTTCTTTCAACTTTGTACTGTGCGTCTAAGATTTTTTGGGAAGGGTAATATTCTACAATTACTTCTTCACCCAAAACATAATAGGCAAGAATTACTGCACAGAACCAAGAGACTGCCATATTTTCTGAATTATGTTTGAGTCGTTTGCTCATGTGTGAGCTTTTTTATAGGCTTTCATTGACCTTCATGTACGAAACCTACAGAACACAGGTGTTATGATTGAAATTAAATATTTGATGATCACTGCGGATTCTTTATGGTCACGGTCGTAACCATGACTTTTAGATTCAATTCGTGGAGTTAATTTGTTCTTGGTACATTTTTAATAAAGGACAGAAACATAGTGTTATATTTCGTCAGACTTATTAGAAAAATTCTCATACCCTTGAGACAAAAGGCGACAGAGAGCAAGGTTTCGTAATAAATGTAAAAAGACTCTTCATCATTGCGATCATTTTTTTTTTCTAGACAATACCTAGGAACCTTCTAGTTCTCAATTCTTTATTTCGTACCATAATATATAAAGATGGAAGGGCAAATATAGTCACAATTATGGACCCTGTCGGGCACAGCATAGATTTAGTACGAGAGAGGAGGAAGAATACTGGCCTTTATAGCACTTAGTAAATAAGATGCTGTTTTACTAATGCAGAATTAATTTAACAGTTCTAATTATTATAATTATTTCATAAATTATATAGTAGTTACGGAGATGTTGGGGCCAAAGTTCCAACTTTTTCACAAGTTTTATTTTAATACATGTTTTTGAATTAAGAGCTTTACTTTAAGCACCTCCACGATCCCCACAATATTCAATCGAGCCACCAGCACAATGTTTTGCGTTACATTGAGTTTTGGCGTAAAACGTGTTTTTTCACACCACAAAGTATAATTTGCCAGCAATAATTTGTACGGAAGTTATGAAGTTTGATGTACAGAATGCTTGGTTAACGGCTTCGCCAAGAATCTGCTTACACCCAATACAAGGTGATGAAAAATAAAAGAGACTCATTTTTATAGCATTTTATTATTCAGCACTGGTCAAATATTGTTACATTTCTTGTACAATATAAATATAAATAATGATGCCGATACAAAATACGAAATCAACTTGTTCTAAAGATTTGCACTAAAGGACCTCAGTGCAGTTATGTCCGAGATACGTTGTTCTAGCCGAGAACGATAATAAAAAAGTGAAACTACCAATTTTAAATACTAAACCTATATTTACAGTAGGGCTTATTAAATAATGAATAACTTTTAAATAAGATTCGTAGCAAGCGCTTCCAATTACTTTAGTTGCAATAGCAGACCAAAGCTTTAACTCTAATAGAGAAATAATTGAATTGACCGTTGGAGACATAGTCTAAAAATCTAGAAAGATAAGCCAGAAGAAATAAGCAGTAAAAAAGGAAACCTATGACTCATACGGTAATTCTCCTAACATTAATGATGTATTGTAATACGTCTTCAAATGAATTAACAGTTGTATAGACATGTGCAACATCACAGATGAACACAAATGCGATGTGGACAGACATCTACACAATGCTACACACTACAAACTTTACTGTCCAAACCAGAACTTTACATGTGAATTTTAATTAAATTTGAAAATCGTTTTAATTTTGAAGAGGACTTTGATTTAAACACAGCTAAGAACGTACGTAATACAACCCCTAACTAAATATTACACACTAACAACTATATCTATATTTACAAATTACAAAAAGGCAGTGTCAACCACAAAGCTGGCAAGATTAGAAAAACATATTTTCTAAATTTTAATATGGCTTTCGTTTAAAATTATTCGGAAAATGGTAATCATTTTTAGGATGTATGCGATAAATACTGGAGACTGTAACTTCATTATCACGATTATGACAAATAAAAAAGTCTAACTAAACATCTGCATTAATTTAAGGAGTATTACAAACTAAAACGAACACAGAATAGGAAATATTAATATTGCAAAAATCATTGCACGAGTATTGTTACAATTAGATCATGCAATTAAACTAATCGAAGCTAACTTCACACTAGACGATTGAAAACACTTAAATATCACAGTTTCCAATACACTTAGGACGTATTTTAGAGAATCATAACGTACTTTCGTTACTACGAAATTGTCAAAGTTTGCTTTGTGACCATCACAATCTAAATGGCACTCTTCAGTTGGTGACAAAACAATTTCTACTGATGAGTCTGTGGGTTACACAAACGGAACCTTTCTTGCCTCGTTGGCTTTGATACATTTGATGTATCAACAATCCACATGTATTGTAACATCGAGGGTGGTAGTATTATTATGCTATAGTAACTATTCTGTTTATTCTCCGATGTCGTTGTCTATGCGTGAAGATCTGATGCCAGACTTGCCGGTCCAGGGGTACACTTCGGGACAAGGTTGACACGTCCTCATGTATCTGACTCCGGATTTGTGCCAGAGGTTGCACACTTTAGGGTTGTTGCATTTCTTCGGCCGATCCTGGAATAGTGAAAATAAGGAGTTAGTGGTCAACTGAAAAATGTCAACCCACCAATATTTTACATGGACTGATTGCTTAAACCTCCACAACACAGTTACCTAGTAGATAAAAGTCACAACTATTTGGTAGGGCTGGTAATCAGACTTTCGGGCTTCTGAGTACCCGTAATGACTGTCAAAGATCTGCAAATGGAAACTGGATGGACTGTCTAAGATGCCATGAGCCGCTCTCATCATATTATGATTCAACTCCCAGTGATTTATGCTGAACGATGTCTGTCATGTGATTAAGTAGATCATACACACCTGGTAATTGCACTGGAACGGCTGGAAGTTGTTAATTCTGCTGATAGGCGTAGGGTCCCTGACCCACTGCAGCGCCTGCCAGTTGGTGACGATCCACACGTCCTGCATCTGGTTGATGAAGTCCAGGAACATGAGGAAGCCTGCCTTGTGGTGGGGCTGGGTGAACCACGCTGCGTGGTAGTAGAGACCGAAGGGTGCCCTGGAAATGTTAAATTCATTGTTAGTTGTAATTCCGAAATATGTAGGTCTTCATAGAATGTTTCCGTAGAAAAGCGACCTTCTAATAGCTTTAACGATGTTGGGAGACTCAAAAACACATATCGCTGACATAAGCAACCTAAAAGATGTCGATCCTGTTGAAATCTGTACAGAAATTAAAAAATACTTTGAAAGCCTAAAAGGTCTTAAGAGGCCCGCGGAGCACGCGTATTTCATACAAACGTAATACCAAAATAATTTTTAAATCAAACATATTCTTAGGTAGTGTGTATTTATTTCGATTGGATTACAGAATATCTAGATTCCCAATTACGAGTATATATTTTGAATTTATGTATACTGATTTAAATAAGAGTTATGAGAAAAATTAATTTTTCTAAATTTAAATTCCTCATATCTAGTCGGATAATGATATAAATATCATTATCCTTTCAAAATATATATTTGGGAACATAGATATTCTGTAAACCAATCGAAATAAATAAACACTACCACAAGAATATGTTTGATTTACAATTTATTTTGGTATTACGTTTGTATGAACAACGCAAGGTCCGCCGGCCCCTTAAAGGTCCATATTATACTTTCTTGACAAATGAATTAAGGATAAATAAATAGAGGTATGTTTTATCCAATTAATTATACTTCATTGTTTCTTAGATCAAAATCAAACCGTTACTCCACATAATATCAACCGTCTTCTAAGACCTCAGGATCGGCTTTCTGGTTATTTCAACATGGCGAAGCACAATTAGCCTCTAATGTACAGAAATTAGGGGCTGCGATCAGTGCCGTCACTACAGAATGACTGCTGGTACATAAATCCAGGATTATTTTCTAAAATAAATGATTGATAACTTACCTATTGGTGGTATAATGTCTGTCGAAGTTCTTCAATATCATCTTGTATACGTTCTCGGCTTCGGGAGGATTGGCGCAGGCATCACCCATGGAGCAACGGCCTCCATTTAGGTCCTGCCACATCACCATAGGAACCTCCCATACACCTGTAATTGTTGGTGATTCGGGGTTAGTAACCGTTATGCTTCACTTACCGTCGTCAAAATATTTTATGAAAATGTAAACTTCAATTAAAAATATAAGTCACATTAAGTTCAATCATCAATCAATCAAGTTATCAAATTTTGGAATAACAAGTTTGTACCATTGCAACTGGTATTGATCTCTTTATTTCAAATAGTCACATAATAATCAACTTAATTGTGTAACACTAAAATTGATGTTGAGGACGTAGCAATGAGTGTAAATTCTGATTTCAAGAACAATCAAGTTGAAATATTTACCTGGATAAGATTTCGTTGGGCAAGGCGGTATCATACAATCGTGGAACAGCTTGTAGTCAAGAGTATAGGGCCAGCTAGGTGGTCTGTTCTCATAAACGGGCAGCGAAGAATCGTACGTGAAGTTAGCGTCGTACAACATCTTGAACATCTTGTTGCCTCCGACGGAAAGGAAGGGTGCTCTCATTCCTCTTACATCTTCAAGTTTAACTCCACCGTAAGCTGCCAGGATTTCTCTTTGTCCACCTACCTCTCTGTACCATTTCTTTTGGGAGAACTGTTCTCCGAAACTATGTCTAAAAGCATTGTAAATTTAGGTTAATTGCTTGTCGATTATAGATTAAATAAAATCAAGAATAGAAATGGAAAATTCAAGTAAAGGAAAAAACTAAAACGTAAGAATATTATTGAAAGAAATGCAATAAAAAAACTCGACAAAATATTTTTTAAAGCCAGAAATCAGAGTACAAGAGAATACAGAACAGGAGTAACATTATAAATTGAATATGTACATGTCGTGGGTGCAAAAACTGTCAAACGTGTTGTAGTCCATGCGAACTTACGAAATCGTGTGTGATGCCATCTCGTGTCCAGCGGAGTAAAGATTCTGTACTTGACTGTAATCGGTCCATTCGTGGGACACATAAAATGTTGCGGAGATCGGACAACCGTTGGGATTGACGCGACCCTTTTCAAACAAGTCAGCGTACAGACCCTTGTTCAAGTCGTTTACAGAGTCGTCGAAGGTCAGAAGAACAATCTGAGGTACTTGTTCCACCGGCATGTCGGCTGTGTCGGGATGTGGTATGTGCGTGTGGATGTGTGAGTAGTGCCAGGAAGAGGAAGATAGAGACACAGGTGTCAAGAAGGATGGAAGATTTGAGGAAGAGAAAAAAATAAAAACGATTAGTGTCAACATAATATACGATAAGATAGTTTATATAATATATATTTTTATATAGATTGCCGAAAATACCCTGTTAGTGGCAAACCTGCAGTCTACCAAAGATGGCCGATAGGTTGAGAGAAAATTCTATGCTCAATGACTTACGAAACTGTATGAGAGGCAAATTCGTGGCCATCGGCGTAAAGATTCTGGACTTGACTATAGTCCGTCCACTCGTGGGAGACGTAAAAAGTAGCGGAAATCGGGCAGCCATTTGGATTCTTTCGCCCACTCTCAAAAAGCTCTTCGTAGTACATTTTATTCAAATCGTTCACGGCATCGTCGAATGTTATCAATACCATTTGTGGTACTTCGCTGACGGGCAAATTTCCTATTTCACAAATACCATTTACAACATACATTCAAATATTTAGAATCAATAAAATAAATCTTGTTAAAGAGTAACATTCTAAATTTAAAAGACATATTTTTTTATTTATGGGATGCCCAAATCTTGTATAAGGGAAATATGTTGATTAGAGTTGTAGGAAGGTGAGAAGCCATTAAACGTACCAGGTATCTCCTTGCCACCGCAGTAGCAGTCTGGTAGAAGACAGACGTCTTTCCTGCACTTGGCTGCGGTCTTGTCAGGAGTGGGCTGCGGGTATACAGGGTCAGGCCTGCTTGGTGGGTGCGCGTAGACGTCGACAAACTCAGTCGTTTTGGAGACAATTTTCGTCGACGGCTTCAGAGTTGGTCGGCTGCGACTGCTCAGAACAAAGATGATTTTAGGTACTGCAGGAAGAAGACATGCAATTGTGCGTATAGTGGTGAAATGAAGTGCAAATGTGGGGATTTACAAAAGGATGTGTAATAAATTAAAAACCAATTTGGTCTTCTTGTTAATGTTCAAAGTGATTGATGGTTTTGAATAAAAATGCGGCTCCAAAAATTCTGAACCAAGTTTTCGATTCAATTGTACAAAATAATAATCTTTTTAAATTAAAATGCCGTAAATAAAAAGAAGTGAAAATGAAATGGATGATTGAGTTTGTATTTAATTCTAACGTTGGTGGTGTTCCTCTGTTCGGGGGTGGCTGTGGTGCCTGCGAATCGCTCGCTGTAGAGTAGTGCGCAGATCCACGACCTCGGGTGCTGGTGGGCCTGCAAACAGTACATTACCAACTGAACAAAGTGTTCGCTCAAATAACCCTTAGTTAGTATGCGTGAATTTAAAGACGAAGCATTTTCAAAAATATTGAAATTATAATTCTCATAATTTTTAATAATCATCATGATGTAAGGTTTTATTCAAAGTATGAATGACTTATAATCTGATAATCAGACGTGGCTCCATGATTGTCTGTATTATGATACTACAAATATGTTAATAACAGTGTTACACAACATGCAATAGCGTACCAAACACGAACACATTTCGATACACTTAAATGATTCTGGTGCACTTAAGTACTAATTTGATGAGTTTGCAATGTGGTGCAATACGATTACGTGAAGCTACATTGAGGAACTTGCTACCCAAATAGCTAATATCTTAACTACAAACATTCCACAAACTACACAAAATACCAATAGTGTGCAGGAAATGGAAAGGTCGCGTCAGGAGTTAACAATTCAGAAATTCAACTCAACCGACATGAAGTCCCCCAATGAGAACAGTATGTTAAGCGAAAGAGTTTAGATGTAGGTGCTATTAAACGATTGTCGGATAAGATGTTTGACTTCATGCTAGTTACTCGCGAGGCGGAAAATAAGGATGTTTTTTAATAAACGAAGCCTCCACCCTCGATAAGTAATGTGAGATAACTTCAGGCTGCTTAGACTACTAGCCGGCGAGTTTTGTACCTCTGGTATTTGATTTCGTTGCATTTTGGATTCGCTTGCAGACTGTTGTCTGATGAGCATTTGGACGACGATTGGTAACTCCTGCGCCCACCTCCTGGGTTTGTCGCAGCTAACTTTATGGCGGGATTCACTCGTGAGACTCGCGGTGGAAAGGATATGCTTTTAGTCGTCGATGTTGTCGGTTCGAACTTCGCAGTCGTAGTCGATTTCGTAGTACTAGTCGTAGATGCGATTTCACTTTCGACTTTACCATGTCGCTCATCAGTCTCAGTTGGTGCTCTATCCTCCACAATAGATTGAGTTGACCTTACTACTTCATCGTTAATGGCGATATCCCGAACATTGCTTTCAGTAGACGGAACGTCGTTAATAATGTTATGGAACTTGTGCGAGCCTTCATTTTCTGGCTTGTCTGTTATAAGACTACTGAATTTAGATTGATATAAGTCTCTACTTGGTATATTTCTAAAATCGCTTGTAGGACTTTGTATCGGCATTGGCAAAGTTGGTAAGTTGGCATATGTGAAGGGAGTGCTACTCATGGTGGCCATAGTTGTAGTTGTCGATGAAAAATCTTTTACGTCGCTCTCCGCTTCTGTGAAGCTAATAGATTCAGGACTCGGGGCAACATGCCTAGTAGTTGGAGGCTCCGTTATGATTTGTAGTCGTTTTACGTAGCTGCGCAAAGGTTTTTCATCCACATACTTCAACGGCTTCTTCTGGTATCCTATATTAACTACTTTCTCTTCATATCTTTGTGTGGTTGTAGTAGGTTGAGGTGTTGTAGTAGTAGTTGTTGTTGTTGTTGTTGTAGTTGGAAACTCTTCAACCAGTTGCGGTTCAGGAGAACTTTCAAAATCGTTCAAGAATGCTTTGATGACAGTTTTAACCTTACCATTAAATATTTCCGTTGTTTGGTCGGGAACAACTTCGTCTTCTAACCGATAACTGTAATAAGAAGGCTTACGCGAATTTTTTTGTTTCTTAGTACCGCGGTATCGGGATGGCCTGCGTGTAGTTGTAGTAGAAACAGTGGTGGATGTGGTAGAAGTAGTGTAGTCTCGTGTATCAGCGTTTCTGTATGTATTGCGTAAGTTGTCCAATGTCTTGAAAGGCGAAAATGAAGGTTCGCTCCAAGTGTATTGAGATCTATCGTATTCTCTTGTCGGTGTTTCCTCATTTAATTTATTATTTTGAGCTTCTGTTGATAGCTCATTGGCACGGGCATTATGCAAACCTGTGTCAATTAATACTTCGGTATTAATAGAATTCTCTGTGGAGTCAATAACTTCTTCATGGTTAGCAGCAAATGGGGTCGGTCGCGTGTTGACAGATTTGATATAATATTTCGGAGATGCAGTAGAGGGCAAGGTGGTAGACCTATATCTAGACTTCACAGGTTTAGTTCTGCTAGTTGGTCTTATATAAACGGGAATGTCGTAGTCATCCTCGCTGTTATCAGGACCATAATCATTTCTACGTGAGCTCTCAGAAGAGGTTCCGTATTTACTATCAGTTTCAACTACTGGTTCTACATAGGCTGGTTCTTCAGAGGCCGGTTCTACAGACGCGTCTTTACTATTACTATTATCATAATAATACCTAACCGACTGTCTTTGCCTACTAATATTGGCACCACCTCGGCTAGTTGGTTTGCTTTCCTTATCAAAATCTTCTAATGGTCGCGATAGAACAGTCAACGTATAAGGATTATTGCTATTGTTAGCATTACGCCTAATTGAAAAACCAGATGTTAGTGACACTTTTTTATTGTTCCTAGACTTGAGTCTTACCACTTCCACGTTATCATTATTGTTAGTCACTTCAGAAGATCGTCTTGGTATGGTTGCAAGCGTTTCAGTCGTAGGTAATGTCTCTTTTAATCTATACACATTGTCAGTCGGTTCAAAAGGTTTGGCAAGGGAGGAGAAGTTTAAGGTAGGTGGTTGCGTTGCAGGGAGCGACGATGTAGTCTCGTCAGAAGGTTTTGAAGAGGATTCGGGAATTGGACTTTCATCTGTGGATGATCTGTTGAATACAAAGCAAAAAAATCTTTCTGATTGAAGCTCTAAAACAATACTACTTATATAAATATTTATTTTAAAAGGCGGAAGACTGTCTCTTTTGTAATTAGTTAAGTTAGTGAAAACGGAAACTAGTTAAAATATGTTTAGTGTTCACTGCTGAGACAGATAAAGATACCACAAAAGCTACATAATTACATCAATATAATATTATTAAAAGAGATAATAGAAATAGATCTGATAAAAGATAACATACTGAAATGAAATTTAAACAACCTTAAGACCGATACAAAGAGAAGACAGAAATTAGTAAAAAGTTAGATGTTTGAATCAGTTGAAAGGTTGCAAATGAAAGATGAAACTTAGATGAAAAGTAAGATGATAGAATGCTGTTAATGAAAATTTTGATAGAATGATTTAAGCCGGGATGATTTTATTTCTGAAGACTGTTCTTTTGTAGTACCTTGGGGTATATCGAGACGGGGTCATTGCTTCAGTGTAGGGTGCTGTAGTAGGGCGTTGTGTTGTCGTGCTTGTGCTTGTTGTGGAAGGGGTGGTGCTTATAGTGGTAGCTTCGTACAAAGTCGTCCGCCCACTGCTTGGGTTATGATCGTATCCCAATTCATTACCTTCGCCCCTGGATTGTAGGTAATATTTCCATGTTAATTGGTTGCTAAGTTTACATTTGGCTTTATTAGATTTAATACTTTATCAAGATCTAGTAATTATTGCTTTGAAAACTTACCTAGTCGAATGGCGAATTGGTGTTTGGTATTGGTTCTGGTTGTTGTTTATCTGAAAATTTGTTTGGTTCAATTAGTTGACTATCGAGTATATCGAGTTACAATAGTTTTAGATTACCATTATTTTCATTGCATCATTATTTTTTAACACTATTTTGTTCGTTAGTAAGTCAGTTTTGTTCAACAACTATCACAATATTATCTTTCTCTTTAATTTGTTTCTTATTGACATTGGAACTTTGTGTAGCAATTTAACCAAAAATTACCTGTGGTCGTATAAGTTCATCATCGTAGTCAACTGGTGCTGGTCTCGGCGTGTAAGTCTCAACGGGTCGTCGAGCGGGCGCGGGGGGAGGGGTACCTCGGTATGTCTGCTGCACAGCTGGGCGGAGCGAGGCCGTGTTATATTGCTGAACGTAGTCTGCCGATACCAGTTAGTGGGTTACGTGCGTGAAGTTGTCAAATTTTAGGTAATGTGCGTAAATATGGTGTTTGAGTATAAAGATTAAGAGGTTGGTTGCTTTTAGTGGTATTTAGGATTTATGAAAAATAACCAGTAATTAAATTATTGTTAACCCTTTTTTTCGTTTCCTTGAAAATATAATTTCCCATAAGTATAGAATCGATGAACGATAAAAAAATACTTTAATAACATTTTTATAAAGTTTGAGAGAATTTGTTATAGTTCCCATTCGTTTTATTATTCATTTATTAGTTTGAAATGTCCTTATTGTTTAATATCCTTTGAAAAAGAAATCCCATCAGAAACCTCATAGAATTATAGACATGCGGAAACCAGAGAAGTTAGATTGTTACCAACTATTATAATAGAGAGTTGTCTAGTTATGCTGTAAAAATACTACAACATAATGAAATACTATTTCAAAAAATTAGATCTTCATGCATAAACTGAGAGAGTTTCGTAAATTCAGTAAATCAAACACATTTATTTTCACGTTTTAAACTTGAAACTAGAAAAATATTAAAACTCTGTTGAATTGTTGTATTGTTGAATCTATAATATTACCTGTATCTTTGTACAATTCACCATCTTCATCATAAACAGCATAGAAGGGGTCGTATTGATCAGGACTGTAGTTCTGAGATCCATTGTACAACATCTTCGGACGGGGACTTGCTGAATAGGAGACTGGAGCTACGCTTTCTGTCGGTTCCAAGCTAAAAATACCATTGGTTCTGTTGAAACCTCAATATACATCAAAAACTTAATACATGTTTAAAATCTTTATTTCAATAATTGTATGTACAGTAGTTTTGGCTATGAACAAAGCAAATTGGTCAGTCTTTTCTACAGTCAAAGTCACTACAGTCGATGTTAGTTTAGTCAGAATACGTTTAGTGCGTTAAATATCAAAACCGAAGGAGTTCTGTACAGAAAGTGTAAGTTAGTTGTGCCAAGAGTCATCTCAAATTTATCTCATAGTTAGTATTTATAAAGTTTTGTGCTCTCCAATTACCTGTTTGTTTTATCGTCATGTTTAGTCTTTGTAAATCTAGTCTCTTGGTTGTGGCTGTCACGAGGAGTTGTCTGTATCATTTGTGCAACTATATTCGGATGTCTTATTCTTCCTCTTGTCTGCTTATCTTCATTTTGGGAAGTTTCTCTAAGAGTAGTCGGCTTAGCTAACCTATGCCTAACAGTATAGGGACGCAAAGTCGTTTGGTTCAAATATTTAGGAGGCCTAACAGTGTTAGGTCCGTTTTCAGTAACTGGTCTTCTTATATGCATGGTTCTGTTTCGAGGCATATGGTGTATGATTTGGTAATTAGATATTTCAGGTCGAATCAGAGTGTTTGGTGTAGGGGTACCGTAATCTACTAATACAGGGATGGGAATTTTGCCATTAATGTTCTTGTTAAATTCTTTCACTGGAGATTTTGTCACAATAGATACATCGTTATGATTTTTAGTGGCACTTTCTGGTTTGTGGTTATTGTATTTAACTGGTGCTTTCGTAGGCTTTGGCCGAACATTAGCTGGAGCAGAATTATCTTCATAGCTGTCATCGTATTCTTTGTAGTTTTGGGCCATGGGTGGCCTTTGTGGTTTCACTTCAGTACTTGGCATATATTTTGGTTTTACTGCTGGTTCATAGTAATACTGTTCTTCTTCGTCGTCATAATAGTAATCATTCATTTCTGGAGAAGGCTTTGGTATCGGTCTGCGTTTGGGTGGCGCTCTAGTTGTAGTAGTGATGGGGCTTACAAATTGTTGTTGATTGTTGAATGAATTAGCCATATTTTGATGATTACTATGATTTTTTATCGGAGTTTGAGTCGACTTTATGGCTTGTTGAAATAAATCTCCTAGATTTTGGACATTCTTTGGTGTGCTTGGTTTGAATGAAACAGTACGGAACGGAGATTCAGTCGACGGATTATTCCAATACTGTTGTAAAGCAGAAAGTTGTTGTTGGGCCAAAGTCGTTAGGGGCTTAGGTGTGGAATGTTTTAACGCAATATAAGCATTATGGGGTTTGATAGAGGACACTAGATAAGGTTTTGCGGTTGAAACTATGTATGGGTTAAGTCCTATAATCTTTTCAGGTTTTACAATGTACTGATGTTTTGGTGTAGACACTATGAGAGGCGTGCCTGTCCCAGAGATTAACAAGTAAGGTTTAGGAGTAGCTGAGAACGTATGATGAGTCTCTCCTTTCAGTTTATTTTCATGATTTGGTTTAGGAGTGCTGCTTATTGCTTTGTTAAAGCTATAGCTAATTGGTAACTGGCGGTCGTCATTGAAATTTGGTGGTTTCAACTTTGGTTTGTTTGCATCTACAGGAGTACCAGCAGTTTGCCGAAATATGTACGTGTTTTGATTTTGTTGTTGCTGCTGTTGCTGATGCTGTTGGTGATGCTGTTGCTGTTGTTGTTGCTGCTGGTGTTGTTGGTGCTGCTGGTGTTGTTGCAACTGCTGGTTTTGTAGGTGCTGCTGTTGCTGTAATTGGTTTTGTTGCTGGTACAGCTGTGGTTGTTGGGTTTGTCTAGTCAGTTCCGGTCTTTGAATTGTCTGATCGTAAGACTGCGATTGTTTTATCGGTGCAGAAGATGGTCTTAAGCTACTAACAAATGTTGCTGCCGAGCTTCCAGGTCCAGAAGGTACCGTGAATGGTTTAGGTGTACTCATTCCTTTATAGCTTAGTGTTGAACTAGGAACTCGAGACCCAAGTTGTGATGCTGTTGTTACTTCAATGGTGGGATTAACTATTGCTGCAGGTCTTGGACTATTATTGGCATTTGGTGTATACTGTCCATTGCTTAGCTTTGTCAAATATGCGTCAAAATCAAAGTTAGGACTAGCAAACGGATTTTCTATATCTTTAAATCTGTGATTTGGGTGTGTGAATTCATACGGTGGTGCTGGAAAATCATCTCTGTGGCGATCGTCATCGTCTTCTTCCTCTTCAGAATCTTCATTCTCCTCTTCACTCGAGTTTTCTTCATCATCGTATTCTTTATCGTCTGACGGCCTTTTTTGTTGTTGTTGTTTTAATATTTTTACGTTTCTGATTGGTTGTTGGTTATTGTTGATGGGATGTTGGTGCTGTTGCTGGTATTTATTTCTGTCTTGTTCTTGGTTTCTGTAGATTTCTTGAGGCCGTGGTGATGTTGGCACTGGGACTGGTTTACCGGTAACAATAGTACTAGGAACATGCGATGAATCGGGAAATGAGATCGGATTGTTTTGATGATTCATAGCGGATGGTGTTGAAGAATAAAATTGATTTATGTACTGACCGTTACTTTGCTTGGGAGCATTGTTGTAAAAACCACCAGCTAATGAAGTAAATGGGTCACTGTTAAGCGATGATATAGGTGGGCTTTTGGTTATTATTTGGGTTGCTGCATTCAATGGGTTATGAGCTAATGTTTGACTAGATGGATCTGGTAAACTAGGTTTAAACAGTCCTTGCGATTGCGAATTGCCTGCTTGATAAGATAAAAAAGGATTAGCCGTTGAATATAAATTATTGTTGTAGGATTGTGGACGGCGACTATCATAGTAATTATTATTATTTGGGTTATTGTTATAGGTTGGCTGATATCTAGAATTCTGACCATTGGAGCTGTATTGTGGGATTTCAACTAATTTATATGGCTTAACAAAGGCCCAATTCTTCCCGGGAGACTTGTAGCCATTCTTAATATAATATCTGACTTGTCTCTTTCCTCTTTCAGTATCATCTAGTGGTGTACCATCTTCATCTTCTTCAGTATCTATTTCGACATACTCCATTTCTTCGCCGCTGTCACTTCTATTCGACATTTCTTCTGGCTTTGTTGTAGTAGTACTCGTTACATTAACAACTAAGTCTTTTCCTATCACTTCCCTTTTCTTTCTCAGGACTGGTTTTTCAGTCGTGTCATTAGTTACAATTTCATTCGTCTCAACGTCTAATTGTCTGTCAATAGAAGAGTCAGTCACGCTTTCACTTTTGTCTTCACTGCAAATAACGACACTGTCTATTAGTTCTTTATTCGCAGTCAAAATATCGTCTTGTGTTGTACTCATGTTGGGACTTACCTGTAAGATTGGGGTGCGGGAGTTACAGTAGCAGTTCGTCGTTCATCAACTTGGGAGCCAAATGAGAAGGAGCCTATTTTACCACTGTTTTGAGGAATGGAAGCAGGAATAATGTTAGAGTTATAATTTCTTCCGGAGTTAACTTGTTGACCTGCGTAACCATCTCTGTCTTTTTGAACTTGTCCTATGGTAGGAGGTTGTCCTCGGTAAACGCGTTGTTGTCTGTCACTTTCAATTTCCTCAACTGGTGGTAGGTCATCTACTTCCTCGTACAGTTGTTGTTGCTATAAAGAAATCAAAATGTTATTAAATTTCCACTTACTAACGTACAGTCATAAGGCTGCTGTCTCTTATAACTCGGAGTCTTCTAAGTACCTTTTCGTATTCTTGTCGGCTGAATTTAGGCTGTCCTCTTGAGGTGATGACGGGGTTGGGCTGAGCACGTGGCGGCGGTGGTGGGGGTGTGCGGCGAGGCGGTGGAGGAGGGGGTGGATTGCGTTCGTTGATCCGCTCCAGCTCCTCACCGCCAACCGCGCTGGTGCCGTCACAGCCTACGTTGCGCGGCCAATCACACGTTTGGAGCTCGTGGCTGGAGAATAAAAGAGCAAAAATTGAGAACAAAGGAAGACTACCGTTTGTTAGGCGTATCCCTCAACACTCCTATCAAAGAAGTTATCCACATCTTTTTACATGTTTGCCATCCTCCTTCCTAACGCTTTGTCGTCTCTTGTTTATTGACACTAGCAAAGATCAAGCGTGTAGTGGACAAGTATGATTGATATCTCACTCCATTCTCCGTGGGTAGTGTGGGACAGTGGGTATGTTGAAGCATTGCTTCAAAGGACAGAATCATTTAGGCATGTAGGTCATTGGTGTTCTTTTAAGTTTCCAACAATCTCAAAGTCATGCTACACAACGATTTCAATATTCTTAACGCTATACTCATTATCTTTATTAAAAGAAAAACTTTTTTGATGTGAATTTCTCACGCTTAACAAGATGTTCCCATATAACACAACAGAGTATCTCTTTATTTGAGTGATGTTAACATTGTCACGCATATGTTTGTTATTTGAATGCTATTTTCTCATTAAAATCTGGTATCATGAAAAATCTAGCATCTAGTATAGAAAATTTCAAGCCATTTATAAGATGTACTGAGAGACAGGTATGTGAAATGTTATTTGACTCCAAATGCAAATGGTGTAGTGGATGGCACAGTATTTTATGGATGTTTTATTCTAACCTCTGTTATGAAGATAATTGACATATTTACGTATTTCGGTCACACAATGCGAAGGGGAGAAAGCAGATTGGCAATACCACAGGTAAGAGAGCACGATGAGGCCGGTCGCCAACACGACGATGGTTAAAGACCAAGTAAAAGAGGCTGTCTTCGAGCAAATTTTAGCAGGTGGTGACGGCAACTTCGGATCGGAGTTGATAGAGAAAAATTGACCGCTTAGGGGGATCCAGTGAGCAAGATCCTCAGTAATGAGGGACCAATTGAAGAAGAAGAAGAACGAATAAAAGCACTGAGTATTGTGGTCAAGTGGCATACAAGAAAATAATAATATTATCTATGAACTCTACAGGCTAATAAAATAGTCAACCAATTCTTTCAGACCTCGTTTCTTAAGTGAAGGATTGTGACAACATTGTGGACAGTTGGAAATTCCAAGGCACATAAAGAGTTGACACGAAGTTGAGAATATTCAAACACAAACGCGTTCGCTTATAGCTGATACTTTTACTACTAATCATGATTCCTCACCTGTACATAAGGCCACCAGTGCATGACTCGAGTAGTGCGCCGCCAAACACGCAGACGTAGTACAGTGTGCAGTCGGTGGGGTGGGGGTAATAACCGAACTCTTCGGGACAATCGAAGTCGACGTCACGCTTGAGGTCGGCTGCTACGGGTACGCTTCGGATCGGGCCGGAGCGGGACCGCGACCGATCGGAGTGGGCGCTGAAGCATTCTGGAATTAGAGAATGGAAATTAGTTCTGGAATTCTAAAATATAAAACGATTGGATTCATGATGATGTTTAATCTTTGGTAACAGTTTGTGTAAGAATATTCATCAGAGAAGCGTTAAGGGATTATGACTGAAACTGTCAACCAAAGATTCGAACGTTAATTAATGTTCCATGGTAAAAGTTTTATGTCACGCTTACGGTGTATTTTAGTCCAGGAAAATACTATTTCGAAACATGGTAGAGAAATATTTCTTAACAAAAAGTAACCGATAAATCCATTATTAAAATCGACGCCATTGATCACAAATTGGACCAAATTACGCATAAACGACAACAATTGACTATCGATTGATCGGTCTAAATCTAAATAATAGCATATCGCAAGGCATATCGAATGCAACACGCATAGCCGCCATATTGTCTGTGAAACTGTTTGAAAGTGATATGAAACAATTGTCGCAAGCGGTTGCTACAACACAGCCGACGGAACCGTCGCCGATACGCTTTAAGATAACCGCATACTAATCGGAATAATGAGCAGAAACCAACGACGCGAGCACTGATCGCTGTACTTAGTACTGAAATAGAGATTTGAAAAAAGTATCGGTGAATGAGTTCTATCGATACTTCTGTGAAGATGTAAATCAAATTCAATACTCTATGATTTTTCTCTGTGATTTTTACAGACGGACTGGATATTTATTGCCAAAACATCGAATTATTTACCTTGCTTACCTAGCGTATCAGTCACTGTATAGTCAGTGTCTTCAAAAGGCTGTGTGTTAATCAATAAAAAAGAATATAATATATTACTTATTACCTTCAATAATTGTACACGAAACACTTTTCTAAGCACTATGCAGCGTTACAACTAGGGAAAAGAATGTTTACGATGAGCTCTGGCACCCAATGAAAGATTTAACTTGTGTTTAGGGTGCCAGCGTCCTCGCCTATACTTTGGATATGTAACGATAGTTGTAAGACGAGCACAGTATATCACAATTAAATTACAATACTATATTTACTAGCTAATTCAACTAAGATGTGGCCTATTTATGTATCTATGTATAGGTGTGTAAATGTGTGAGGGATAGATAAATATGGTGAAAACATGTGTTTATGTAAGTCTGTATAAATATATTATTGAATTTACTGCTTGAGAACATCTCGTCGATACTTAAAGCAGGTGTCTCTATCGATATCGTACCCACCCCTGCACTAAACTATGCAGTTGCCTAATAAACTGTCCTTGCAAGCGCATGCACCGTGCTTGCAACCGAATTCCTTATCTCACTATCTTGGCACACTGATCCTTTTATCAGATTTATGCCATCCGCAGTACCTGAGCATAGTCGACCTCGTAAGTGAATTACTCCTCTGGCTACAATTCCCAACGAATTTAAATTTCACAGAGGTAGAACTATCCATCACTTTGATAAAGAGACCTCAGGGCATCCGGCAGGATTAACATGAACCTTTCTGTAGCTTAAATTGATGCCATACACTTTTGACTTTTCCATTATTATTTTGGCTGATATTATATTGTCTTTTTGTAAACTCGTGGTGGTTTTCTCGGGGTGATATTACGTCTTCGATGAAATAACCATGGTGTTTAGCAAGAGTAACATGGTGTATAGTACTAAAAAAGGGAGGATCCTCCGTCTAGATGGGTGTTATATCTGGTGGGCTACTCTGCCACAGATAACTTTAATAACGCGATTCAGAGCGGTGATGTTAATTCTTAATTTGTGTCATAGATGGCACTGTAGTAATTTTTGGTGTTCCGCTTCAAGTACATATATTAATTCTAAATGATTTCGCTAGTGAGCAAAAGTCTGAATCGTCGGCTTTACTGCTACATTCAATTGTGTAATATTAAACTATCATAACAATAGGGATTGTTATTTTTTTTTCCACATTCTTTCAGAAGAATGGTGAAAAACATATTGGCAATTGATGCTGTGGTGTGTAACGTTTGAAATTAGCGGGGCTAACACAACAACGTTACATGGTCTTATATCAGGTACTGCTGGTAATTTGTTGGTAATTAGCGAAACTTTGCACAGAACATTGAACACTGTTTCGCTTAGTGGTCTGGAAAGTTATGATAACAAAATTGAATTCACGTGCATTCTTCGATCAAACATCCAAATAATCAAAATACAAAAGCATTAAAAATATGAGTATTTTTGTGACAACGTCATAGGTCCTTTCTGGGCGTGTAATAATAACAATACATATTTATTTGTTCAAGACTTAACCTATTTTTAATTATTGTACCTTTAGCTAGACTATCTTAGTTAATGGCATGATACAAAACATGTGCATCTGATCATGAGCTAGGAAGATTCCCGTGTTACAAGCATCAGTTACTCTCCACACCGTGTTAGAGAATACTATCCTGGTTTGTGAAAAGAACCCACAGGTATAGAAACTCTATGGAATAGGTAAACCTGGCATCTATGCGTACCGATTCTCATGCCATTTTTGCCGTCACGAAGTTTATTTATTTATTAAAACTTTATGCACAAGTAAAAACTGTACAAAGGCGGACTTAATGCCTTGGGCATTTTCCACCAGTCTACCTAAGTCGTGTCTAGTCTAAGTTTCTTCTTCTCTATACTTAACCATTCCCAGGCTCGAATGATATGGCAGCCAGTTCCTATGCCACATACTTTTTCGCAACATGTCTTTCATATTTAAATTCACATAGCTATGTTATTATCAGGCTTGTGAAAAGGACCCGAGAGTTAAGAGCTGTTATCTAAATCGCCGTCAATTTTGTCACGTTCTCATTGTGTCACGAATTACGTGGGATTTGGGACAGTCTGTGAATCTCGCGCATGGATTAAGTTAAGATATTAAGTTGTTAAGGCTTTTGTCCTACTGTCGACGAGTAGCGAGTAGAGCTAGCAACTATACAGGGTGTAAAAATACCCGGGATTGCGGGCCTGTTCGAAAGAGATACCGCCGCCCCGGAACATAAAGGGCGAGAAAGGAACATGGATGGGTTTTAGTCAGTAAAAGTCTGACACTCCCTCCCGCTCCGCCCAGAGTGGGAGAAGTCATTTAATGATTTCCCATCCTAAAAAAATAATACTCTAGATGAAGCTGAAAGGCACATACATGTTTTCACCATCAATGCGATTATAATTTGTTCTAGAAAAAAATATCGCATTGATGGGAACCTAGCTGGGAACCTAGTTACGCAGATATTAGGGGCCAAAGTTACTTACAACTTTTTCAGAAGCTTTATTTTTAATACATGTTTTTAATGTAAGAACTTTAAACATCTCCACGACTCCATTCAGTCTATCCACCAGCACAATGTTGTGAGTGCGTTACATTGAGTTTTACTGTAAAAAGTATTTATTTCCAGCAATTATTTTTGCGTAGGGCTAATTAGTTTGAAGTACAGAATACTTGGTTAACGGCTTCGTGAAGAGTCTGTTTACACCCTGTAGAAAGGAGTTGCTGATTTGAACGAGTTCTCGCCGACATTGTGAAGAGTCAGTAACTCTTACTACTCCTACTCCAAAACCTTGTATGGTATTTTTCACTGGATATTCTTAGTAGCAGCTACGGATGTTGGATATATGCCCAGATGTTGGCAATAGGCTCGCCCCCTATAACATGGAATGTTGGTGTAGTGTTGGGTACACCTCTGCCAACCCTTTCGGAGATTACTGACACGGAGCCTTTCATCTACTGGATTTTTGAGCGAGAAAATTGTCAATCTATAATCGCTTTCTTATTGGTGTGTGACCAGTGCCTTAGATATTGAGTTATTAAGGCTTTAAGCTCTTTTTTCTCTTTGTTGTTAGGTATTGGCTAATTGTGTAGTTCATTATTTAAATGTACGTCTTTAGGTGAGCAAATAGTCCTCGTATAATATGATGAAATGCAAATGAAGAAAAATCTGCATAATTGTGTGTTAGTTACCTATTTATTTTAATTTACTCGTGCTTGTTCTTATCTTATTTCACGCACTGTATAATATCGTCTCTAAAATAGTTGGTTACTTGAATGAAACTGCGATTACGTAATTATACAGGTGATACATTTAAATAAAATGATCAGAGGAAATGATCAGGGGAGTATGGAAACTGAAAACGTGTTGTGCCGACTCAAAAAATGGAAGGAAGAAGAAACAAGATTATGAAAAAAGAAAGAAAGAAGAAGATGGGAAAAACGCATATATATGTACGAGTATTAGTATGTACAAACCCATTTATGTGTTTTAATTTTATGCTTAAAAATTGTATTTTTATTTTGATTGTACTCTATCACACACAATACTGTCCTATTTGACCCAAAGGTTGACTGGTAGAGAATGCCTTGTGGTAGTAAGTCCGACATACACGTACTTCATGTACAAGAGTGTTACATATACCACTCTTGTACATGAAGGGTAAATAAATAAATAAAAATCTAAAACGGGATACATACCATGGGAGCTCAAAACAAAAAATAATCACGGAAGATATACAATATAAGTTAACAGTAGGTACATTCTTTTACCTATCCTATATTCATCTTCTTTTTGGTGTGGTTGGTGCCAAACCTAGTGTCAGATTTTTATTGGCTTCTGTCTTAGCCCTATATGACGTCAAAAATGTATCTCAGGATTGAATCCAATAATAATCCATGAAGATAAACAAAATGTATTTGAATAAAAACTCCTTTCTACACTACAGCTTTTCGTCCCAGTAAAAGTTCTATTTGTTTTGTAGCAATACTTTATGACTCAAATAAAACAATTTCATTCAATAATAACCATAATTCAGCCTCCATTCTACAAAACTTTTTACACTTTAAACCACCATTACTACACTGATGGTGTGAAGTCTCATAAATCTAAAGCGCAATAACACCACATAAAGTATGGTACACTTTCTTCGTTTAATGGCGGCTAACACCATAGCTCAGATCTTGTTACGATCTTATGTCATTTCTTTATGATGGTGTTCTCGATTCAGACTGTTAATCATATTAAGTGTTACGTTTATGATGTAATGAGCAGAATAACTTAACTTCACTGTTAGGTTACAAGAGCGTTTCCACAATATACTTGCACGGAATTTTAATTAAACAAGAATTTGTGTAGTATGTATACTACAACTAAAAACACGACTACTGACAAATCACGCGCACATTAAGAGCGTCCAGAGAAAAGATTAAATCAACAATATAGAAATAAAGTAATTAAAATTAACCGTGGCAGCTAAAGAGATGACCAGTCTCACTTATGAAGTTCGGGTTTACAAGGTAAAATTGACTCCTCCTATTGTTACCAGAGTTTTAATAACGAAACGCGAATATTATGTGCATTCTCTCTGAAAGTAAGTCTACAAATGTAGTCTCATAAGACTACCGTTACTCGCTATTATATCATCAATAGAGTCTATATTTGGTTAACAAGCCCCAGGCGCCAGGAGTCCAACTTAGCTCTCACTCCAATTCAAATTTGCATGTCAATGGCGCACCTTCTACCCACAATACAATTCCATAGACACATTAAAACCAAATCTGCATACAATACCAAAGACACAGGTAGAAATAACCAAACAATATAATAATTATCCTCTAAAGGTAATAAGCAAACGTTATCTAGATAAGCCACCATCATAACATACATTTTGCAAGACAACCTTGTGTTTAAGACAACTAGGTACACACAATCCGCAACGAACAATAGGTAATAGTCGAACAAATGCTTGAGTTTCCCACAAGTAGCTAATCCGAAAACCTGTCAAACGAAAATCGTCTATAAACCGAAGACATAGGAGTCAAAGTATTGTGTGTACATCTCAGTGTCGACACACGACCATCAACATTCGGGCCGTGATCTGAGCACGCGCTGGGTTATTAAGACCCTAAGGCTTAGTGTTCACACACGTACAATTTTGATGGTTATCAATAGTACATTAGTATCGATAACCATCCAATTTTATTTAGCCTAACAAACTTCAACATTATAATGTTTGCCCCAAGCATATTTAAAATGACTTGTGCCTCAATAATTCTTGTATGCAAATTCGAAGTCCGTATTTGAGATCGATGACCTTCAATACAGGTTACAGGACAGTTTTTGTCAAATCATTATTTAGAATGACGCAAAAAAACATTGTATTTAGATCATACACCATATAAATCAACCAAAAAACTTCCGTATTGATCAGACAAAATTGAACGAAGAATTTGTTTGTGCAATAAGAGAAACAAAACAACCAACAATGGGGTTGGCAACTGTCAAAGTGGCGCTAGCATAGCTTTAACCAAAATATAAGAACTTTGTAGGAACATTTTGAATAATTAATTATTTTCACAATGCCAAAGATCTGTGAAGTACATTTTTGTAAGGAAATAGGTGCGCATCAGTTTCCTAAAGATTCAGCAATGAAAAAAATCTGGCTAAAAGCCATAAGGAGACAAAACTTCAAGCCGGAAAATAATTCGAGGTTATGTCCTAAACATTTCTTGGAAACAGATTACCTTAAAACTAGTATATATACAGGTACGTCATTAATTGTATTCTAAAAATATTCAGATTCATAATAAAAATGTGTTGTTTATCCTTTTTGGTTGTTTCTAGGTATTGAAAACAAGCACCGTTATCTGAAAAAAACAGCAGTCCCAACATTGTTTCCCTGGACTACTAAAACTCTTTCTCAAGAAGCTCAAGCTCGACAAGAGCGGTTATCAAACCGAAATATTAGAAAAGCACTCTTTGAAGAGACAGACACATCAGCTGTGCAAACTACCAGTTCAGAATATTTGAGTCTTCCTGATAATGCCTTTCCTTCCATTTCTACCCAAGATCATCACACAAACACACCGGATTTTGTCAGTGAACAATACATAGAAGCAGAAGTAACTGAAGAACTAGAGAAAACAATCCCTCACCCGGTCCAATATAAGTCTTCAGGAACACAGACAAGTGCTGCATTAAGAATCTTTTCTACAGATTTAATGTTCACAGATGATGAGGCAGTTATGTTTTACACTGGATTAGAATCTTACTCAAAATTTAATCTATTGCTCAATACTGTTTTACCAATGGCAAATAATTTAAAGTTTCGCTGGAGTCAAGTAGTCGGTATCTCAGTTGAAGACCAGTTCCTTATGGTATTGATAAAGCTCAGACGCAATAAACCAGATTATGAAATAGCAAAAATGTTCAATGTAAGCAAAACAGTAGTTTCAAATACATTAGTAACTTGGATTCTCTTTTTATATGATGTGTGGTCCCTCATAGATATTTGGCCCCGACGTGATTTAGTGGATTATTACATGCCTGAGATATTCAAAGATCATAATAACAAAACAAGAGTTATTATTGATGCAACAGAAATACCTATTGCTAGGCCAAGTAATCCAATATCTCAGAGAGCCACATACAGCTCATATAAAAACACAAACACCATTAAGTTTTTGGTGGGGTCAACACCATGTGGACTCCTTTCTTATTGTTCACGAGGTTATGGAGGAGCAACAAGTGACAGACAGATGATTGAACGCAGCTCATTGATTAATTTGTGTGATGAAGGTGATAGTGTCATGGCTGATAGAGGATTTAATGTCCAGGACTTGTTTGCAGAGAAAAATGTGTCAGTTAATATACCTGCTTTCTTAAAAGGCAGATCACAGTTGCCAGGTTTTGTATTAAAGCGTGATCAGAAACTTGCACGTCAAAGAGTACACATAGAAAGATTAATAGGCTTAACAAAAACCTATAAAATTTTGCAGACACGTTTAGTCTCATTTTATGTGCCTTTGGCTTCTGAGATATTTTTTATTTGTTTAATGTTGTGTAATTTTAGAGAAAGGATTGTGAATAATAAAAAGAAATTTTAAAATTATGTTTATTGGTTTCATTTTAACACCATAATAACAAATTATTTATTATAGAAAACAACAAAAAAAAATCTTATTACAGATACACCCTATTTATTATTAATTTGTTTTTTAATTAAATCATAATTTTTATGTAAATATTTATTCAAAATTGCTTGTTTAAAATAATTGTTATAGAAGTTATCAACTTTTTCTAACATGTCAGAAATAAATTCCTCATCTCTTGAAACATATATTACTTCTAAGGCCTTAAATGTATATACAATTAAATTACAGAATGATCTATTAGTACAGTATAGCTGACCCTGTATCTGGTAATAACATGGGCTAGTGTTTTTTAACAGTAAACTTTGATTTTCATCATAAACTAGATAGGGGACAGTCACTGGTGTGATCATTGCATTCCTGGTGGAATATGGACATTTCACTTCAATTATTGTGTCGTCTCCTAGTAGGCCATCTGGTGAGGCGCCTAAATAAGGTCTGTACTTGCTTATAAATAATCCACAATTCTTGACTGTTAACCCATATTTTGTCTCATACTCTTTTATAGCAGCCTCTTCATTCATAATTCCATGGGTTGTTGCCCTTGATGTAAAGGGTCTTTGATTTAGAAGTTGCCTGCTGTAACTTGCCTTAGATAAGTCTCTTAAGTGGCAAACTGTGTGGAACTTGCTGGCAGTAATGCGGTGTCTCCGCTCTTCATACCATACCAAACAGTTTTTCTGTCCTCGTGTGTGCTGCTCAATATTTTGGATGCTTTCTTCACAGATTTTTATTAGATTTAGTTTTTCCAGAGTTTCATTTTCAGGATTGTTAGCTGTATAGGCATGATCTACTCCAATAGCATAAGGATTGGCAGGATCAAATAACTGCTTTAATGGCATTGTAGAATTTGGGTAATTTAATATTAGGTTTCTGATTTTATTGTTATAATCTTCTTTGTTAATTCTTTGTGTGTCATAAGGAATAAAACTGCTATCAGGTTTTTTTCTTGGTAAGTTGTGTGCAGCTATGGGTGACGCTGTAAATTCAACTTTGGGCACATGAAAAGTCTGCAGCCTTTGTGTACACACTTGGTGAAGTAACATTACCTTGTCACGCACCATGTGTTCAACTCCCCATAGGAGTACAGCAACATGTTTACATTTGGCTTCTATACCACTACCGGCAGGACATTCACAGTGTGATTCCTGTGGAGTTCCATTTTTTGCACACAGTTGCCAGGTTTTGTATTAAAGCGTGATCAGAAACTTGCACGTCAAAGAGTACACATAGAAAGATTAATAGGCTTAACAAAAACCTATAAAATTTTGCAGACACGTTTAGTCTCATTTTATGTGCCTTTGGCTTCTGAGATATTTTTTATTTGTTTAATGTTGTGTAATTTTAGAGAAAGGATTGTGAATAATAAAAAGAAATTTTAAAATTATGTTTATTGGTTTCATTTTAACACCATAATAACAAATTATTTATTATAGAAAACAACAAAAAAAAATCTTATTACAGATACACCCTATTTATTATTAATTTGTTTTTTAATTAAATCATAATTTTTATATAAATATTTATTCAAAATTGCTTGTTTAAAATAATTGTTATAGAAGTTATCAACTTTTTCTAACATGTCAGAAATAAATTCCTCATCTCTTGAAACATATATTACTTCTAAGGCCTTAAATGTATATACAATTAAATTACAGAATGATCTATTAGTACAGTATAGCTGACCCTGTATCTGGTAATAACATGGGCTAGTGTTTTTTAACAGTAAACTTTGATTTTCATCATAAACTAGATAGGGGACAGTCACTGGTGTGATCATTGCATTCCTGGTGGAATATGGACATTTCACTTCAATTATTGTGTCGTCTCCTAGTAGGCCATCTGGTGAGGCGCCTAAATAAGGTCTGTACTTGCTTATAAATAATCCACAATTCTTGACTGTTAACCCATATTTTGTCTCATACTCTTTTATAGCAGCCTCTTCATTCATAATTCCATGGGTTGTTGCCCTTGATGTAAAGGGTCTTTGATTTAGAAGTTGCCTGCTGTAACTTGCCTTAGATAAGTCTCTTAAGTGGCAAACTGTGTGGAACTTGCTGGCAGTAATGCGGTGTCTCCGCTCTTCATACCATACCAAACAGTTTTTCTGTCCTCGTGTGTGCTGCTCAATATTTTGGATGCTTTCTTCACAGATTTTTATTAGATTTAGTTTTTCCAGAGTTTCATTTTCAGGATTGTTAGCTGTATAGGCATGATCTACTCCAATAGCATAAGGATTGGCAGGATCAAATAACTGCTTTAATGGCATTGTAGAATTTGGGTAATTTAATATTAGGTTTCTGATTTTATTGTTATAATCTTCTTTGTTAATTCTTTGTGTGTCATAAGGAATAAAACTGCTATCAGGTTTTTTTCTTGGTAAGTTGTGTGCAGCTATGGGTGACGCTGTAAATTCAACTTTGGGCACATGAAAAGTCTGCAGCCTTTGTGTACACACTTGGTGAAGTAACATTACCTTGTCACGCACCATGTGTTCAACTCCCCATAGGAGTACAGCAACATGTTTACATTTGGCTTCTATACCACTACCGGCAGGACATTCACAGTGTGATTCCTGTGGAGTTCCATTTTTTTGGATTTTTATATCTACCTCATACTGCAGAGACTTCATAGTTTTTTTGCAGAAACCTTTTATATAAGTTGAGTCACCTACAGTCGTTGCTCTTGCCAAGATAAGGTATCGGGACTCGTATAAGGTTTTGGCTTCATCCAATTTCTTATTAACACTGTAACAAAATATTTAACTTTAAAACCCGTTGATATCCATAAACCTAAGCTCATGCATGATGCCGGAGCCACACATTGTACATAATTTGGCTCCATTGTGTGTATCTTGCTTGGACAGATATTAGACATGATTTTACAGAATTTTGCTAAACATAGGATTTGGTGTCAAGCCTGAACCAATAAAATGCACTTTTCATGGAATTTTTAGTGCTAACCTGAACAAAAATTCTTTATTGTATATTTTTGGTATCTATGACTGACTACAGTTATATTAGTTTTCTAGATAGATATTATGGATACAAAATAATAGTAGCTACTTACAAGCAAAAATATTGCCTTATATGCATCTTTGTTAGTGGTGGTAGAGCAGTATTGCTGTTAATGTCCCGATACATGCTAGAGTGAGGACCGTCCATTAGGGGATCATCGTGATTTTGAGTTCCTGTGTTTCCAAAGTTAAAATTCCGGTCATACAGCTCTAATCTGTAAACAAAACAAAAGTTCAGTCTTGATAGAAAAAACTTAAAAGGTACTAACTTGAAGGGATATACTTTCGATAAAACGTTTTGTATCAAAGTAAATTATGAAAATGAAAAGCAAACTAGCAATCACTCTTTCAAAATCATGTACAATACATGGAAAAGGTGTGATTTATAGTTTTAAGGTTATACCTGTCGACAAGGTCTGCTTTCCTTCCTCGTAAAGTTGCACCTCGTTTCTTCAATTCAGCTTTTAACTCACATACCCGCCATGTCGAATACATGTTTTTTTCACCACAGCTCTTTTAATAATATGAAAAAAACGCAGTCAACAAGTGAAGCCAAAACACAATACAAACTTGACAGGTGAAAGCTATGCTAGCGCCATCTACATAAAGTTTTCACCGGCCAACCCCATTACATTAAACAGTTGCAACAAACGACGGATGTAAACTAGACATACGCCCTTCCTAATGGTTAGCTAAACCATGGCAAAATCGTTCGCAAAAAGCGACCACCTCTAGAATTAGCGAACAACGAAATCGACCCAGTTGTCGCAACGACCGGCTCTATACTGGTATTGGCTTATTAATCAATCAGCAGATCCCCTGATCGTGGCTACAAAGTGTTGCAAACTATAATAAATCCACAATTATTTGCCGTGGACGAACCATAGAAGCATGAGATCCATAATAATGTCTAGTTGTGTGGGAAATGCGCGGGCAATAGGCGATTAATGTGCGCATTGCAATATGACGTGTTGAAATATTCTCCAAGCATTGTGTATGCCTCGATGCTCTCAATAAACTCGGATCCGTTTTCAAGATCGTTGACTCCGACATTCTCAAGTGTTTTCTTCCTATCCTACCGCAATTGCGTTCCCATGTTTGTGAAATCAAAAAAGAAACTCAGCACTATTTGGCGATAACTACAGGATAAACGTGGGTAGTAGAACGTCGAACATCGCCAAGTGTTGCCAGCATATTTGCATTCTACAGCATGTTGAATGCATTTACGTACACCCACTGTGATTACGAATTCTCAGAAATAGATTTAAATTGCACTTGAAACAAAACAAAAATCCCTATCTCTTTAATTAGGATTGGAGCAAAAACAAATAAATTATGCGACACCTACATACAAGCTGACTGTTTAAAGTACCTAAGTAAACCGTATTTCAATGTCTGCTAGTTTCTCGGAAATAAATTGCCAAAGAATTGTCAAACAATAGAAAGAATTATCTGCGCAGGAAATTCTCAAGTATGAATGAGATATGTTTTCACAAACAATGCTTGAATTATGTTGAGCTCGCCAAAGTCATATATCAAGTAAAATTAATGTGTGATCACCCGCCGTCTATGTTAACTGGTTGTATAAGATTTTCACAGCGGGCAACACCATCGGAACAGAGAGGCCAGAGAAAACATGGCGAGGATATGTATGTGACCACGTTCCCACGTGGGAGGTAAATGGTCCAGGATAGTCAATAGGTGGGTGAACCAACTCCTAAGATGAGTAGGCGAGCATGGACAAACGTGATTGTATTGAATGATTTATGATATCTGTAATCTCGTAATGCTAATGTAGTTAATGCAAATAAGATCAAAATGTTGAAGAAAACAGTGTTGGATGTTTCCAGGGCGATTTATGTTCTTTAAACATGTAAACTTGAGAGATGGTGCTCGATTTAACAACAAAAACGTGAGTAAGGTTGTTTAGATCAATCGACTTCAATATTGACACCTAACATTTCTTAGAAGAAAGATTTCAGATCGATTCCTTAGAATCTTTTGGAGCATCTAGTTCTAGATCTGAGTAAAAGGTCAGTAGCTCGTTATTTTTAAACATTGCAACAATTATGATTAGTTTGCTCTAGTATTAAGCAAGAGCAAGAATTTTATGTTTGTTACACATGAACAATACATTAAAATCGTGATCGCGTGCCCTTTGTGGCGCGTTGACCTTTAAGCTTTAATTCCTATCTGCAACCTATATCACTTCGCCAAACTGCCCATTCGTGGTGCGCCAGCACAATATAGATAATGATACGTCAAAATCGGCCTTGGACCTCTCACTAACAATAAATTCATTATTAACAGTAACAGACATGTAGGTTGTGGGCGAGATTTCTGAATATCTCATGCAATCTAGTTTAATTTTGTCAGTCAATAGTTCATACTTTATCAATATTTTGAACGAAAGTCAATATGAAGCTGGTTCTAATCGAGTGATACATGATCCAATTAATTTCATAGCAAATCGATTATCGATTATAAATCGATGCCTCAAGTCCATCGTGCTCTCAATTAAAGATGTTAAAAAGTGAATGAGTTATCTGTTATCTGGATTGTATTAAATAACATTGATTACTTAACAATACCTTGGTCTGACAACTATGATTTGGTATTGATTCGAAATAGAAACGATGATTGCGATAATTCGAAAGTTAGTGAATATGGATGGATGTTTGCAACTCTTTCACGCAAAAATTACTGAACGAATTTGTATAAAAATTTGGCACACAGTTAGCTTATTACCTGCATTAACACAAATAATACTTTTTATCCCGGAAATACGATCCCCTGATACATTACCGAACTCCGTGCGGGCGAATCGTGGCATAAGCTAGTCTACAATCATTTCTTCATTGTACACGAATTGCTTAATATTTCTTTATATCCTACACGTGCCAGGACCAAAAATCTTTATAACTTCTTTTATAATTACGACCGATTTATCGCTTACGTTCTCGTTAAGGGTAATTCATACACGTTCTGTTTATTGCTGCAATATTAATAGATTTGAACGCAAGTTGTATGTGGAAACACTGCCCCAGGCAATGTTACTCTAATAATGTCTGTACACGCCCCAAAATTTGTTATTAATGTTGTTAAGTACCTATTTGTGTATAACTACACAGTTTCGAATCAATTAGTTCTATGTTTGGCGCCTATTCAAAATTTCTATGTTTTTTTTAAACGAAAATAAAAGTAAGATACTCACTTTTTCTTTACCGGGAGGAGTGTGTTTTATTGTGAATTGGTTTTTATACATTGTTTTTACATTAGTGTGTCTAGAATTCTGTATAGAAGTTACTAAAAAGAGAATTAACATTTTATTCAAATCTTGGTTTTATCTTAACCCTTTGCCTGCAGTTTTATTTCTTTTTTCTATAATGTTAATCTTTACTATTCGAGACTCGCTAATGGCAGCATTGATTATCCTTTGTAGATTTGTACTAACATATTTTATTTTATTTTAAATGCATTTTTCTGCGTATGATTTTGCGATCAGGACACTATACATAGACTATAACGTGCGTACGGCTGGGAAAAGGTCTCGGTTTACTGAAATGGTGCCTTTTTCTAGCCCACTTCACTCTCTCTCACTGGAAATAGAGTTAAGTGGGCCACAATCCACCACATGGGCCTGTACATTGGTTGTTATCATGTCTTGAAATATTTGGTTTCATTGTGCGTTTTATTTTCAAAGCAGCGAAAGAACTATTCCTTTCATTTCGTCGTAAAACTGCTACACTTCAATTAAACGCAATTTACAGTCATTCAGTCCGTTTTACAACGTAGATATTGTCGTGATTTCTCATACAGAGTATGAAATATAAATTATACATGGCACTTACAGAGGTGCGTGGATTTGGTCGATCATTGCACTTCGTTGCGACATGACGGTACTTTCCGCGTCCGTGTTTTTGGACACTGTGCAAGACATAGGCTTATCAACAAAAAAAAATATGGATCAAAATAATACTGAACTTTATTAGTTAATGTTTAAAGTTTCTATTGTATTGCTGCTTATGGCAAGTCTGGCAAAATTAGACCAATTTTTATTCTTGTCAAAATAAGGTTGTTTTCAGATGTGAGACAAGTTCTATGACAATACTGTAGGTTTAATTCTTGCTTGCAC
Organism: Xestia c-nigrum; assembly: GCA_916618015.1. NCBI lineage: Eukaryota > Metazoa > Arthropoda > Insecta > Lepidoptera > Noctuidae > Xestia > Xestia c-nigrum. The sequence continues at coordinate 21,477,062 of OU745245.1, read as the reverse complement.
TCGTCACATATTTGATTGACACAAATTAAATTAAGATAACATCACAACTATTTACAAAGACAACATTACAGATACATAATTATTAGTAACAATAGTGTGGAGTCAGCAAAAGTAAAATAAAGTATAATTACAGTAACAACTCGAGTAGGTACCTAGTATGCAATAAGCAATTTAAAATTCATTTTGGTTCTAGAACAAACACTTGTTCAAAATGGAACAAAGGTTTCACTCCGCATAAACCACACAGTGTGCACACTATCTGCACTTTCTGGACAAAAAATAGAGCATTTTATTTTATTATGGTATCATCGTGAGGTACGATGTTATCGCCTCCCACTCATCGCTTGAACCTCAGCGTTACTTTAGTTGTCACGGTATACGGCCTCGGTATCGTAATAATAGCCGCCTTTTCACTTTTTTTTATGCACAACTACTCTAAAATATGCCTCTACGTTACAACATTCAATACTTTAAAATGTCTCAAGGTCCAAACTGTTATTTTTCTGAAGGAAAGGTTATTCTAAACAGACGTAATTCTTTTGTTTTGCGTAATAGGATAATGGAGCCGTGTTCTAGACCAGAACTGCTAATAGGCGACTGTACTTGAGTGTACAAGTGTTTGTTTAACTACAACCATAGGAAGGACGATCGTGTTAAAATCAGTCGCTAATGGCACCTCCCACGCTGTGTCTTAATGTAGCACTAAATTGCAGCAAGAATTGCAACGATGATTTTATTTTATCACTCACTAGCTGATTCCCGCGGCTTTGACCGCGTAAAATTTATGTATTTGAACTTTTCTCAAGAACCGCTCTATCCATTGGTGAAAACAGCATGAAAGTACAGCAGTATATGATTTTATCGCGAACAGACGGACAGACGCGGCGGACTTTGTAATATGTAGTGACGACTTTTGTAACCATAACTCATGTTTTTACATTTACACAAACATGTAGGATATAAGATATGCAGTAGGTACAGACGTTTTATCATTGATTTGTCAATGTGACAGAAAAATGTCTGGTCACCCAGAATTATGTTATTTATTTCCCTTTATATGTAACACTTATCGCGTGACAACTTGTCTGCCTTGGCATTTATTTGATTTAGATGACATTTTCCGTAAAAAAAACGTGCAATAACTGCAAATAATTATAGATATCGGTGTAAAATCAAGGTCACATACCTATCGTAATATTGTCCGTCTGTGGTTTGATAATTGATCTAATTTAATTTACAAAAACTGAATTTATGACCACTTATCGCCTAGCGATTGCTCGTAATAACTTCCTGCTCTATTTAAATCATTACCTTGAACAATTACGTTTGTAATGTCATGAGCGGAATTCGCATGCCGCTAATAAATCAACTACACCCAAACTGCTTTTTATTTCATTACGTCCAGAAGTCATTTTGAACCGACCATATTTTGTATGTTTTTGTCCATTATTCTTAGAACCTTTACAAATTAAGAAGAATAAAAAGGTATGCTATTTTATTTTTTATCTAGGTCGAGATACAATTTAAACCTCAGTGCACTATTAGACGTGATTATACCGAGCAGATATTGCCCACATAATATGCAAATTGTTTTAATAGTGTTTCCTTTGAACTCGACAAAATGTCAAGATTCTTAACTGTATTGTGGGTGGCAGATCGTGATGCTCACGATAATGCCTATAGCGATGAGATAAAAAAAAATATGTAAATTATGATGTTGATACAGTGTTGCTGCAATGCAAAGTAAAAATCGTGGTATTTATTTAAAAGTGCAACTTAGTTCATGACATGGTTACATCGTTTGTCCTCGATTATATGAAAATTTACTCAAAAACAGTATTTTAAAACAGTACGACAATACGGTCATCATCATCCTTTTAGCCGAAGACGTCCACTACTAGACATAGGCCTCCCCCAAGTGTCGCCACTAGACCGGTCCCTTGCGACTCGCATCCAACGGATTCCCGCAACCTTTACCAGGTCATCGGTCCACCTAGTGGGAGGTCTTCCAACGCATCGTCTTCCGGTTCGCGGTCGCCAATCCAGAACTTTTCAGCCCCATCGGCCATCCGTTCTGCGAGCAACGTGCTTTGCCCACTGCCACTTAAGTTTGGCTATAAATTCTTCGGGCCACGGTACACAACATAAATGAGCAATATAATAATTTCATTCAAAGCCATTGAATGATGTTGGCATTTAACACATAAATTCTAACCCTAAGGTATGATGAATCATCTACATGTAATTTCAAGTAACTTGAGGTCGATCAAAATATCCCGGAACGTACCGTAAAATGGGGGGAATAGGGATCCAGGGGTGAATAGAAACAAAACTTTGGAATGGATTTTAAAGTTGAATTCGCGTGATATGGTACCAACAAGTACGCTATTGTGTTAACTAAATTATACTTAATTATAAAGGTACCTTGTTGGCAATATACAATATAAGTTCAGCGATGAAATCCCTTCCAAAGTTTTGTTTCTATTCACCCCTGGATCCCTATTCCCCCCATTTTACCGGTAAGTTCCAAAAAGCCTTTTTTATCTAGAATTATATTTAAAATCCAAATTAAGAAGACATGACTGTGATTAAATAATATGGCAATAAAAAATAGTCATACAAATAACATTTTAATCAAAACGCAATCTAAAACGCCATCTGTTTCAGTGATTATATCAGTAGGATGTTAATATTGGTCTTAATTAAAACTACAAAATACTGTTTTAATCAACAAAATGAAAAAAAATCTGCAAAGAACTAACAAATCTTGTATCTTTATTATCCTCTTATCCTATTTATCATCGTGAATTGTGTTCATAATTTTTGTCCAGCGAATTTGTCATTTGTGTCATTGTGCATTTTTTTCCTTTTTGTCACAATAAAAACCTCTTATTCCTTGACAGTTCTCTCTTGTGAATGTCAAGGCAATATTATCTGTATCCGGGTGGACCTAAATTAAAATACTACGACTTGTAAATGTGGTAAAGTGCAATACTATGGTATTTTTTGCCCTTTACTTTGTTTGTGGCGAGCTGAAATGGACCTAGGTTGGTCACATCATGTGCATACCGAAGGAGCTATAGGCTAAAGTAACCATAAAATGGGTGTCAAGCAGAAGCAACCGGTAGCACCGCAAGTCCATGAACTGTGACTACTGGGCAAGAGGTCCTGAACGACAGGCCGTGTCGACGGCGCGTTCGTGTTCCACGCGCGCCTCAAAGATGTCAGTAAAGTGAAGGGGGGCCCCTTCACGCGGGCAAGGGCCGAAGCCGGGGCTGCGGGACTGTTCGAAAGAGATACCGTGACCCCGGAACGTTAAGGGCGAGGAAGGAACATGGATGGGTTTTAGTCAGTAAAATCTGACACTCCCTCTCGCTCCGCCCAGAGTCGGTGTTTAACGATTACCCATCGTAAAAAAAAAAAATGGCTAGTACATTTTTAGTTTTTCTCAGCTCAATGTTAAAGTCGGTCAGTGCACTATAAAGTACTCGTATGATAATATTACCAGCGCGTAGAGTTAAGACAAAAAAGATTTTATTATAGCCACACTTTGCGGCCGAGATTATGATAAGTTGTTGCTATTTTTTGCTGCGTGAACGTGTAGTTAAATATTTATGGTGTGTTCTAAAGCGAAATATAGTGTTGATAAAAAGGAATATGGTGTTCATGACATGTTATGAGGAAAGATATGGTTACATGCATTTATTTTAGCATCTACATCTAAAGCCATACGGGCTGGTAAGTATTTTAATCTAAAGTGTTGGGGGTCGGACTTTACAACATATATGAAATCAGGCTTTTGCCCAGCGGCGGCGCTGGGATTGAAATAAGTTTTACTTTCGGGTTTAAAATAATGTCTTTGGGAGTGAAATGATATTTTATTTTTAGTAAAAAATGAATTTTGGAACACACAAAGTTGCATAGTTTTTTTGCCAGCAGAGCGAGAGAACCTGTTATCTCGCTCTGCTCCCAAAAAACCTTCCCCAATAAATAATCCCTTCCATGAGTTCTTTTCCTGACCATTCTCGAACAAGCCCACGTGGTACTTGTAAAGTTTAGTAGACGTAAATACATGTAAAACTAAGTAATGCGATAACTTGAAATTCCATTGTGTGCAAAGGGCAGCCAATCTCAATTTACATTCACAAATCAGCTGACAGCCAGTCACGAAATTGGCGCTACAAATTATTAATACTTATCGAGATTAAATATTTTATTACAGAGTTAGGTAAATAATTATATATATTCGATAACCAATGGTATTTAGACGACTTGAATTTCACTGCATGACAAGCATCAGTCGTTAGGCTGTTTACCAAAGAATTAAAGATGTCAAAAACGTGGATGCAATAGTGTCTCGACAGGATATCAGTTAGTTGGAAAAAGCTAGGCTGACGTTGTGATCCTTTTTCAGGAGACAAAAATGGAATTCCGAATTAAATCCAACTTAGTAAGGCGCTACTTATACTTAAAATATAGGTACAGCTTTTTTTTCTTTTTATAATCTACGAATTTTTGTGAATAATAAGCAGTCATCTTTGAAATTTAACGTGACCCAGTGGTGCGTAAAAGTTTGGCTTGCCTTTATTACCTACTAGCTGACCCACGCAAATTCGTCTCCGTCACATTAGACAGAAAAGCTCACAAAAGGAATTTTCCACGTTTTTGCAACAATTTTCATTTATAGTCCACTCCGTTTGGGTGGCGTAGCGTGGTATATAGCCTATAACCTTCCTCGATAAATGGACTATTCAGCACAAAGGTTTTTTCAATTGCAACCAGTAGTTCCTGAGATTAGCGCGTTCAACCAAACAAACAAACTCTTCAGCTTTATAATATATATATAGATATATAGATTACTCTTCATGAGGTTAGGGATTTCCAAAGTCTGCTCGCCGTATTGTTGCCCCCTAGGCACGCCATTGAGTTTTCATGACCCAAGAAAATATTTTCCGTAAGTATTCTATGCACCTAGCAACCATCGACTTGCTTAATTTCCCACAATGCACTTCGAATTTTTCCGTGACTTCGCCTATCATTGTAATAGGCCATACTAAATGTCTATACCATCAATATTTAGCAATAGACCATGGGAATCTTCGTTCTAACCTTAAATGTTAGCCCATCTTCCATTGATTGCCTTCGAAACATTATAATAATAGGTTCGTAAGAAGAATCTTGGGTTTTGCTTCAAAATTAAGTAACATCTTCTTAGCATGTTCCTGTTAATTGTAAGAATCACACCTTTCGCGTAAGACTCATTAAGTCATAAACGTGTGACAAACAGAATAACACATTTATGGTAATTTTTTTACCGAACAACCAACAAATGGACGTAATTATGCAAAAACGTCCCAATCCACAAGTTCCTCAAAACCAATTTAAACTATAAGCAGTCTACCTTTCTTGAAACTTTAAATCATAGTATCATAAATCTTTTAGATCACAAGTCTTATCTCTTTTATTTAAAAAAAACTAGCTGTTGCCCGCGATTTCGTTCGCCTGGATCCTGGTTCTGGATGTGTATTTGTGAGAGTGCCTCGTTTGTCGAGTGGGTAACAGGCGCGACTACTCAGCATGAGCTCCTAGGTTCAATTGGAACTTAGATGATAATAATAAGAAGAGTGACATCATTTTGAGTGAGTGAGGAAAGAGTAATAGAGTATTAAAGACTCAGAGAGCCATCTTACGGTCAGATACATTTAAAAATAACTAGTGCACAGACCCAAACGAATTCTCAATCAAAGTTCCAACTTGAATATATTTGAGAATTCAATGAACAAAAGGGGTGCCAATTTCCTATCCATTCTTAAGCGTCTATTGTAATCTCAACTTTAATTACTCGTGATAGGTCAGACTACCCATTCCAGTCATAAACATGACAAGTCCAAAAGTAACTTAATGAGACAGTTCGGTAACTTTATAGACTACACCTCTTTATAGGAATGTAGGAAAGGTGCTTGTTGTGAAATTGTATCGCCCAGAAACTGTTCTAAGGTGTTTGGTATTTTGCGAGGTGTCAGCTGTAGGATATTTGACTATTTGTCTCGAACAATCGACGAATATATTTTGCAACGAAATAGGTTCGTAAATAGTTCGATTTCCAGTTGAAAATGCATTTGATAATATAATCAGCTGACTCAAACATTAGTGTCACAGGACAGTTGATTATTTTGTTGCGATAACAATGTGTGTTACCATATAGAAAGTTGTTCAGTTTAAGATCGACTAGGTACACCAGAAATATTACCATGGTTTTCTGATACACGCTATAGAAGATTCCTATTCTGAACAAACAATAACCCAGCATTTAGCTAGGCATAAAAAGGTAAAATAACTAAGTTAAAAATGATGTCAAAACAATGACAAAACGTATAGTTGATTTAAATATCTACTTACTCAAAACTGACCCTAAAAGTCACACTACAATTCCGCAAACCAACTATTAATCTCCGCGAAAACTCCCATTGTCCAGTCCTGCCACCATAACTCGCCACTCTTACCTCACAGCCAGTCACCCAGTCGGGCAGTCGAGCCGCGTTCAATTGGATCATTTCGACATTTCCTACATTCCCCGTGGCAAGTGGGCGCGGGCAGCAAGTGCCCGTTCCCGACGACAGACAGCGACACAGCGCGTGACTATCGCAATAATGCCGAATGGCTGCCGGGGTTGCCGCGAGCTATAAGCGGTAGCGGTTGGAGGGTTGGAAAAGTTAATGTCGAGGCAATTTTTTTTCTTTAGCTTGGAAAAAGACAGACTGGACTAAAGATGGTTAAGTATAAAGTATACCAAACAGGTTAATGATTTATAAATTAAAGATGATTTTTGATGAAATTAACAAAACAATCATTCTATATTACGAAAGGTGGGTAAGCGAATCGAAATGAATAAGGTATAAGTAATTTTATTTAAACCTCATTTACAGTAATGGTACATAGGCGGGCCAAATCCCAAGACATTATAATATCTACCTATCAACTTTTGAATGTAGGGCTGTGTTCACCGAAAAGACAAACGGTCTGTTTATCTAAAAACAGCTGTCACTGTGACATGTTCCCATACAAAAATGTGTTTTAAACAGCTGTTTTTAGATAATCAGACCGTCATCTTTTTGGTGAACATAAACCTTAATAGGATACATTGTGACAGAACTTATTCTAAAAATCGCCTTTTCAATATGTTCGGTGTTTGATGTCAGCGAAATTATGACGTCATTTATATGGTTATCGCACTTGATGTTCTACAGTGTAGAATCTACACAATCTACACAATTAAGCGATAACTTATCAAGTACCTAGATACTAAAGGTTAAGCTAACAACTCTGACACTTTATATTCCTTTTAACAATTGTTATGTAAGTAAATAATACTTGACAGCATGCACTGACCGCGGACTATCGTGAAGTCGTGATTCTCGCAATACGACTGTTAGGTATTTTGACTATGTAAAGGTCAATTGTTAGGCGGAAATGTAAGTGGGTTTTAGGCCTTTTGCTAGCAACAGATACTTGAATTGATTAGCTCAATAGACTGCAAAATGTCTGTCTAATTTAAATAACAAAAGTTGTCAGTGGGTACTATTAATAATATGGGTCATTTTTCTCTCTGGGTTTGTGTAGATTTTAGTAATAAAAGATTAAATAAAGAGAAACATTAAATTTGTTCTGTCTGACTCTTACCATAAAACAAATTCAGCCTTTTACAGGGCGTTTTTCCGACTTTTCTTTATATATTTAGAGAACATTCGCTTCTCACTTATGACTTGGCTACTTTCAATACCACCAAAAGCGGTTCGTGGTAGCTGTCTAAACATTGTTATTGTTTTATTAGGGCACTATATTTATAGAAAGTTGTATTATTATTCCATTAAAATATAAATCGGACTCGTGTGATTGCATATTGTTTTTTTTATAAACAAATCACGATCGCAATGAAACAATAAGTAAGTGTTACGTTCGCAATAGGTTTATATGGTTTACTTTTTTTTTGTTTGTTGCTTTTACGATAAAAACTTAATCAGCCTGTCAAGACCTCACTGCAAGGTATCCTGGTGGCGAGAGGAGGCTGAGAAAATCAGCATGTTTGAGAGAATAGAGATATTTGACGACCCGATTGAAGTAGTGGTAGTGACGCTGTCTTACGTTCTTAGGGTCCTGGGTTCGAATCCCGGTAGGAGCAAATGTTTGTGTGATGAGCACGGACATTTTTGTCCGAGTCATGGATGTTTATATGTATAACTAGTAAGTATGTATTTACAAACAAAAAAGTATATATGTAGTATATCAACTATCTAGTGTCCACGACACAAGCTTTGCTTAGTGTGGCACTCGGTGGCGCTGTGTGTTAATGTCCAGCGATATTTATTATTTATTATTTATTTCACGATGGTACGTAAAACCAAGTCAGATACCCATGGGCGGCATAAAAACTTCGACACCAGATTAAGAACTAACCACACGAAAAAGAACATAATATGATTGTCTATAGCTATGTCTACCAATAGAGCATTGACTAACCATTGCATAGCTATAATACAGAATGTCAAATGAAAGGCATATAAATACCATCGATAATTGACATGACATATCTTTCATCAGACAACATTTCAAGCCTAGCAAGCCTTCAACACTATGTTTCTAGTACCGGTACTGTACCGCTAGTAAAAAAAAAAAGCGCACCAAACGCTTGATTAACTTTCACACACATATCGATACCGGTAACAGATAATCTAATAACAATTATTCGGTAACAAAAGTAGTTCCGTCATACTGTGCGGAATCGGATCAGCCGGTTGATCACGAAATAATCGTGACAGGATAAGAACTGTATCGCTTTCAAATTACATAAATTAAGAGACTTAGTTATGTTGGGCAATATTATAATAGCTATAAAGTATGTTACAAGTATTTATTTTGATATAAATCACGCCCCTCAGGTGTTCGCCTCCTTCGTAAGATTTTGCATTGATTTCAAAACAAAATACATAGAATAAGCATAAAACATAATGATGTGATAACTTAAAGGAAGCGACAAGTGTCAAAGTCAAACTTGACAGCTGACAGAAAAATCAGCAAATTTACATATGAATCTACGATAATAGGAACATAAACCAAAGGAAACTTCGAAGTTATTTTCCTCGTCCATCTTTCAATTATCTCTGAGGTAATGAAGGAGCTTCCAGAAAATTCGTAAATTCGTTTAGCACATCGAATGATCTTCACAAAACTGGACCACAGGAACTGTTATGCGATATGTGGCATTACATAAGACAGTGTAATGCTATATTATCTAAACATTTGATTACATGTTTTCACAACCTATGTTTACAGCAAGTAGGTATTGACAGCTCCATGCTAATATGAATGATGGCCGTTCAGATGGACATTCAAAAGTTAGCATTATATTATGTTTGAAGCACTAATCATACCTATAGTGTAGATTTGAAAGTGAGTATGTGAGTGTGAAGTGTATAAAACATAAAAGGTCATTGGGTTTTGATTATGATTTATTTCGTATATTTTTTTTTATACTGAAAAATGGTTTTAGTGACTTATAGTCCTCACAGAATAGGCTTGTTAACTGAAAAAATCTAATTTGTCCGTCACTTAGATTATCAAAAAAAAAAATATTTTGTCACATAAACCAAAATTGACGAAGATACGACGCTTTTAAAATTCCCAATACGTCACTGTTTGGTATCATTCTTAGTGAGTTATGACGTCACGAGCCCCCACTCCCGAGTTTTGATGCGTTTTATCTTTGTCAATATTCGTTGATTTACAAAAAAAAAAATACGTGTCTGTTATTTTCCAATACTCTAACTGACGGACTAAATAGATGTGTAATGAATTGATGGTGGAAACTAGCCTAATGTTAGAAATAATTCGATACTAGTTTTATCTGATTGAAATTCTAAACCAATTTAAATTACTTCTTAAAAATCTCGAACCAAATTAACAGGCTATTTATTTTAAAAGTGATTTCTATCCCTGAATTATATTCGAAATAGTGGTAGCGCCGACATCAGTAATACACTTAAATATAACTCGGAGAAACTTATATGTTCTCACAATACGTATTTAAAAGGACAAAAAATCACTACCTACTAATAATACCAACAACATACCCCAGCGCTTTTTCAAAACAATAATTAGGACAATGCCCCAAGGCTATTTACTAGAACATTATGGTCAGGATTCAGCAGCCTTTATCCTATAAAAGTACTGCTTAAAGACCATAAGTGGAAGTACCATAAGTACTTAATTTTGTCGCTATCAGATTGCAAATGTATTAGTGGTAACATACCTTATACCGACTCAGTTATGAGCACTTTTCTCCATATAGGGAAAATATTAAAAGAAAACATCATTAAGAATTGGTACCCAAGTAGAATGGTACAAACAGTTTTAGTTGTATAAAATGATAAGTTATTTTTTAATAATTTATATAATTATTTTAATTCTCACTTCTGTCTTACTAGATGAAGTCAGTGACTATTCGAATTATTATAAAGGAATCAGGGTTGACAACCGTGGTTTATGAAGGAAAGAAAATTAAACAATCAAATCTTTAAAACCTATAGGAAATATGCAGCTATAGGTAGATAGACATATAAATACTTTAATCAAAAAGCTTGCATTACTGTAAATCTATAATCCCAGGATATCAGCATAGTCGGACTAAAACATGATAGTCTGACTATTGTAAGTGTGCAGTTCAAGATGCGTTGCTTGTCAAAAATATGTCAAAAATATGTCAAACTTGGTACATTTATCTTATATTTACCCACCCGCCTGCACAGATAAGTTGGTTGAAGTGTACTTTCAGTATTGGGGAAAAAGTCTGCAATTTGACAACCTTGCACAAAACTGTTTCTACTAAATCCTGTTTTTTTATCATTCTATTACGAGAGTCACATGACCTACGACTTATTGACATATTGACTGACCAACCACGATCACTCACAATAGCATTAAACAGTTATCATAGTAATAGCCACCCTTAAACTACTGACAATAAGGCTATTATGACAGCAAAGTTATGTTGGTAATAAGTTTTCGTTTGATTAGGTGAAGATTAGCAAAGTTGTTAATAGATGATCAAATAATCGTTAATGTTAAATACTATTAATTATGAAAATGTCAGTAAATATCTATAAATATTATAGGTCAGATTAGTCACTAATAAAGCGGCAAATAGTGAAGTTAATAATTAAGGATTAATTTATTAAATACACCTACTTGATTAGAAATACCGTATTTCATTAAATTAATAGCTCTTGTTTAACAAATCTAAAGAGTAATTTTTTGCTTAACACTAAATATTTTTCAGATTATTTAAGACTAGAGGTGAGAATTCACTCGTGCTAATTTATTGGAATGCGTTTGTTTTCAATAGGATGTAAACTTAGTAACTTGCAGTCATCATCAGCCTTCCCAACTATGTTGGGGTCGACTTCCAGTCTAACTGGATGCAGCTGAATATCAGTATTTTACATGGAGCGACTGCTTGTCTGACCTCCACGACCCAGTTAGTACTGTGCCCCTGGGTAAGACTAGTTTTCAGACCTTCGGGCCACTACCTGTAACGACTGTCAAAGATCTACAAATGACAGCCGGGACCCACCGAGGCACGGAGGAAACTCAGTAGCCACCCATCCACAAAACAACCTAGGCAAGCGATAAAGATCTATCCGAGCAGCTGTTAGTATTTCACGAGCTCCTCAACTTCCAGCCATAAATGCTGCTCCAATTATTCAGTTCCTTTTTTTTCACCAGTAACTACCACCAAGACATCTGTCATTGGTCATAATTCTGACAGCTATACAGGATGTAAACCACCTCATCACAAAGCCGTTAACCAATCATTCTGGACATTAAACTAAGTAACTTTACGCAAAAAAAAATTGCTAACATAACTTTTTTTTGGGGTTATAAATCATGTTTTGTGGTAGAACTCAATGTAAAGCACTTAAAACATTGTTCTGATGGATGGATTGAATAGTACAGGCGTCGTGGAGGTGTTAAAAGTTAAAATCTTACAAAAAAAAACTTGTATTTTAAAAAAAAGCTTGTCAAAAAGTTGTAAATTTGAACCCCCATAATCTCCATAACTAGAAGGTCCCAGGTATGGTGTAGAACAAAAATATGATCGCAATGATGGGGAGAACATGTGCCTTTCAGCCTCGTGAAGAGGTGTTTTACACCCTTTAGACCAATCATTTTTATCAGCTGACATTTGCTGTCAGCACATTGTCAGATAAACAGACACTAGTTTTCCTTTTATTACAATTCAACCATTGATTTATGGATCAATAGTTACAGACAATACCTATGGTGTCGTGATATAATTTATATAACAGTTATATAACTTCCCATAGACGTCAACTGACCCCATTGACCGATATAGCTAACTGTCATACCGTGATAGTTTTGATTGACGGGCGAATCCGTTTGCTAAGTTTACAGGTTATCATAATAGAGATAGGTGATGCCTTTTGGTGTTATCGATGATAGTTCAAGTGAGAATTTTTATTATATAACAGGCAGAGGTGTATCCATATTAAGGGTGTAAAACACTTCTTCACGAAGCCTAAAGGCACTTGTTCTCCCCATCATTGCGATCATTTTTTTGTTCTACACTATACCTGGGAACCTTCTAGTTACGGAGATATGGGGGGTCAAAGTTACAACTTTTAGCCAATTTTTTTTTTGTAAGATATTAACACCTCCACGACCCCCGTATTAGTCAATCCATCCTACAGCACAATGTTTTAAGTGCGTTAAATTGAGTTCTACCACAAAACATGATTTGACACCTCTAAAAAAAAAGTTGTTTCCCAGCAATAATTTTTGCGTAAAGTTACTTAGTTTGAAGTACAGAATGCTTGGTTGACGGCTTTGTGATGAGGTGGTTTACACCCTTTATAGTACAGCCACATTTCGCCAGTTATGTTTAAGTCCCATTATGTGAATGGGTACGAGCCTATTGCCATCAAACAAGCACAAATCCAGACTCCATGGCTGCTCCTGAGAAAATCCTGATGGAAAAACCCAATAACACTTTGCCCGACCCGGAAAAACCCAGGACATAAGGCTCAGCAGTCCCGATTGCGACAACTAAACCAACGAAGCAGTCAGATTTCTATTTTACATAATATGATTCTTAAACGAGTTGTTTTTTACCAATTTGTCATCTTGTTAATAAAACTTTATAAACCATGATGATAAATAAATAAGTATCGCTGGACATTACACGCAGCGCCATCTAGTGCCAAACTAAGCAAGGCTTGTGTCGTGGTGGCCAGAGAGTTGATATACTACATAAATACTACACAAAACACATTAACATAATGTTTAACATAGGTTTCATCAATAGCACACAATTCAACTTGATCCCGAATTCCCGATTCGGAAACTTTCCGTTGAAGAAAACAGTTGGCTTCTTAGGTATTAATAACATATTACTACTTTTGTTTTCAAATTAGTCCTCAAAACTCATGATTTAGTCACGATAACTTATACATATATAACTCATCAATATCACTTATTTAATCAAAATTTTGAGGAGGTCAAGAACAGCTCATCACACGTTTTTTCTCTTCAAAAAGTCAATTCTTTCATGATTTATTCGCATGTTTTGACCTAACAACCTCAATCAATATTTCTATATTCATCGATAATATATTACATTTTATTAACACCTCATCACATTTCGCAATCCGGAACAAAAATTAATTGATTTAAATCAGAACGTTGTTAACACAAAATCAATTTGTTGAATTTAGTATAATAGTACCCAATTGAAACAAATTTTATGAGTAGAGCACAAATAAATGAATTAAAAATACAAACCAAAGGAAAATGGTGACAGTATATTTAGAAAGATCTAGATTTTTTCAAGTTTTCAGCAACGTCTTAACGTCTGTGAAATTGTAGCGAATTTCAGACACGCTTTCCGTTCCCAAATAGGTTTATGTAATAAATACTGCATCTTTATGTTTTATTTCCTCTCAGGTAAGAAAACACGGTATCTTCACGAATATAAAAAAAAAATTGTATTGGATTGTAACGTACGTTTACTTTATTTTATTTAAGTTTGGTTGAAATTGCCTGTTACATCAACAGAATAATAGGACTGCTGATAACATATTTGGACAGCCAGAATTTCAGAAAATAAAGACATAAAACACCTCTTCAAGTAGTTTTTAAAACGTGTTTAATCGAAGCATCTAGAGACAAACCTCTTTGGTCTTATGTCGTGAAACAACCCACTTGTTTTTTGTTCTTTACGACTATTACCAAAAAAAATTGTAAACTGAGTCGTAAAATTCAGTTGCTAGCGGATACAATTCCGTATAGTTATAACTCTTGAAATATTCCGACAAAAATCTGTGAGCATTGTGACGATCATCTTAGCAAATAATGTTTAAGAGATTTAAACAAGCCGGCTAAAAACTTTCATGTAGAAAATAAAATAAGGGACCAAGTGCGAGTGGGACTCGCCCATGAAGGGTTCCGTAGCAGATTGAATGAAACGTAAATTGCTGTTTACAATTTCTGATGTACAAAAAAAAACTATCAACCAGATCTCGTTCAAAACAATTTTCGGTGGAAGTTTTTTTTTAGTTTTATTATTCTTTTATTTTAGAAGTTACAGGGACACACATTTTACCACGTTGGAAGTGTCTCTTGCGCAAACTATTCAGTTTAGAAAAAAGAAAATTAGAAACTTCAATATCATTTATGAAGAGCTATCCAAGTATCCATAGATACACACACGTATGGGTTTGATAAAAATGAAATGTTTTAGTTTCAGTTTTATGTATGGGGAACCCTCAAAAACTATTGTATTTTTTTCTATTTTTATGTAAAAATCTTAATGCGGTCCACAGAATACAACCAAGTACAACAGCATAGCTCTTATAGTTTCGGAAAAAAAGTGGCTGTGACATACGGACGTACAGACAGACAGACAGACATGACGAATTTTATATGGGGTCCGTTCTTTGCCATTTGGCTACGGAACCCTAAAAAACACATACTTCATTCAACCATACATTTTCCTCGTCAGTCAAAACGTATTCACAAAAATCCCTCCTACATAACATGCATAAAACCTACCTCATAATTACTAAAACAACCCACACATTACAATGTTCTAATATCCGTTTTTATTACATACATTACATAGCACATTATATCATTACACGACCTATATACCTACTTACCCGCAACCAAGTATACCTTTCATACAATCGGACATTACCTTTTTGACCTCTTACAATAGAATTTCTTTTAAAATGTCGGTGTCAATCATCGGTACTGCACTATGACCGCTATGACTAAATTATATTATGTAATGATATTTACAGATAGGTATTTCATCGGAAGGATGAGTAATGTTTATAAAGGGTATAAAACACCTCTTCTCGAAGCCAAAAGGCATTGTTCTCCCCACCATTGCGATATTTTTTTTGTTGTACACCATACCTGGGAGCCTTTTAGTTACGGAGTCAAAGTTACATCTTTTTAACAAGTTTTTTTTTTAAGTACAGGTTTTTTTGTAAGATTTTGACTTTTAACACTATTCAATCCATCCATCAGCACCATGTTTTATGTGCGTTACATTGTGTTCTACCACAACACATGATTTATAACATCAAAAAAAATAGTTTTTCTCAGCAATCATTTTTGCGTAAAGTTATTTAGTTTGATGTACAGAATGCGTGGTTAACGGCTTTGTGATGTGGCGGTTTACACCCTGTATAGTAAGAAAAAAATATTCAGTTTTAGATGTCACCTTATCGTCTGCCCAACCTTTCCAAACTATGTTGAGGTCGGCTTCCAGTCTTACCGGATGCAGCTGAATACCAATATTTTACATGGAGTAACTGTCTATCTGATACCTACACAGTACTGAGTAATATGATACTCCTTGGTAAGACTGGTTGTCAGATTTTAGATACTACACCAAGAGTGTTGAACAAATACGAACGGTCATATTTTGTGACCCAGACCCGACACTACCTAATTAGACATATCTCAGTTTTTTTGTTAGCTAAAATATATATCTTTTATATTCGAAATCAATAAATAACACCAAAATATTGCCCTATATTTTTGTTTAGGAGAGAGCTACATAACTAGATCACCTGGATAATTCCATAATTATTGTATCGTGAGACGTACAAGTAAGAATTTTTTTTTAAGTCTCCTGAACAAAAACATAAAGCAATATTTTGGTGTTAGCCATTGTTTTCGATCATATACAAATATATATTTTAGCTATATTTAAAGTAACGAAAAAACTGACATATGTTCAATTTATGTTGGGCCTGGGTAAATTTTCAATGGGTCGTGACCGTTCTTCTTTTCTTTCTATTCATGTCCAAATACATCGTCGTTGCACATAATTATTTACAATCAGCGTATACTGTTCTAACTGATCCCTTCTCTCTGCCGAAAAGCGCTGGCCCAAAATCAACCAAGCAGGCCCAATGTAGATTGGTGTATCTCACAATGTCATCATATTATTTGAGTTTTATGGCATTATAGGCACGATAGACACAATTTTCATCTATATTCCTATGGATCTAAACCAAACAAAAAATTATTATAAAAAAATAAAAATAAATTATATACTAACAAATCATCCCTCTAAATCATTAAACAAATAAAAAAAATCTAAAACACCACAATTTTCTGTACACAAACGCGGTTGTTACATTACCCCTGTCACAATATTCACAGAGCTGTAACATTAGAATGAAATGTGCAAGCCCGCAAGCATGCAAGACCCTGCAAGAGCCTGCAAGCGTCCGCAAGGGACCGTGCGTAAATTGTGCAAGGCACCACCTGCCGTGCATCCGGCACGGCTGAGTTATTCAAGCTGGGTGTGCGGTTTCATTGGGCGATGCGATACGGGATATAACGAGATTGCAAATTACTGTTGCTGTTGTTGTTGTAGTTGATATGATTGTTTAAGGTGAATTTAGGTAGTGGTAGAACCCGTTTTTAGTTAATAACAACGTATAATGATCCAAATACTTAGAATTAATTACTATACCTTCTCCGGAAACTGGTAGTACTTAAAAGCACCAAGATGTTTTTTTTTAATCAAAATTCTAAACATGTTACGAATAATGTATATACTTTGGTCGCAATCGTTTAAATACAAAGCCAGATTAGCAAAATAATACTTATTATAACAATGCTAGTTAATTATCCCCCCACGAAAATGGACGGGGTGTTATAAGTTTGACGTGTCTGTGTGCGTGTATCTGTCTGTGGCATCGTAGTGCCTGAACGGATGAACCGATTTTAATTTTGTTTTTTTTTTTCTTGAAAGGTGAATTAGTTAAGTGTTCTTAGCTATGTTTGATAAAAATCAGCCCAAGATGGCCGCCGCCACAAAATGGCGGATTACATTTTTATTTAACTCACTCAATGTGGGTATCAAATGAAAGGGCTTGACTAATAAAATACTATACTTACACTATAATAAATTCAACACAAAAAGGGGTATTAAAAATTATTTTCTACTTAACTTTTAGTACATTGTGTCGGGGGTTATTTAATTTTTTATTTAATTTTATTTGTTTTCAGCCATTTTTACTCCCGATCTATGTCGTAGACAAATGGTAGTAACTATGTACACAACATCGGATGACAGTGAAAACAGTTCTTAACAACGAAGTCCACAGCAAGCGACAGCTCGAGATAAAACACATAACAAACATTCAGAGATTTATGAATAATTCATAAGTAAATCTTATAAATGAGAAGCTGCGTCTTAAGTGAAGTGTTTACTGCAATTTCTGTGTAATTGATAAGGATCCTATCATAGAGTATCAGGTTAAGCAATCAGTTATGTTTCTATGAACACCTGAGAGGTGTATTAAATGAGCAATATTTCTTTCAACTATATATTTTCTTACATTCCAGATATTGTCTAGGTACTTGCTGTACTTAAAGGTCAAATTGCTAATAAATGGATCTGCACATTCTTCATTACAAGTGTGATTTTTTGTTGTCACTTGCCCCTGCCATCCAGGAAGCGCCTGGATTATCCGGTAAGGCTAATGACTGACGTCACGAATTCTTTATATTTCTAATAGGTCTAAACTTATAAATTAAACATAATAGTCCTAGACACTATGGATCACCGAAAAGATAACGGTCTGATTATTTAAAAATAACTGTTTAAGGGCCATGTTTCCCCACAAACATGTGTTTTAAACAGCTGTTTTTAGATAACCAGACCGTCATCTTTTTGGTTTACATGGCTCTTAGTTAAGCCGTGTCATTAACCATCCAATAAACATCACAAACTAATCAAGGATTTGGTAGTTGATCGATAGCAATTTCGAACGTCTTTTTGAAATTAGTTAAAGCCATATAAAGCACAGAAATTGGAACTCAAAGGAAGGATATGACAGATTATCGAGTTTAGTGGATAATTATTTTATCAGAATTATTTAAGTGTAATTGATTTGAAGACAAATTAGTATTCGACACTGGTTCTAGGCAATAAAAGTTCTTGATATGCGATTATTCTTGTTTGCTGGGAACGTTTACAATAATTATCTTTGCTCCGGTTAATTAATCTCAGAAGACTGTTTAACTTTCTTGTGGAACTTAGACGCAATCACCGACTATTGGAAAAATTGCTGGTTATTGTAACACACAAAAGAGAAACCTTTTTTTTCAGATGGTAAATCATCAAATGACTTCTCCCGCTGCTTTGGGCGGAGCAGAAGGGAGTTTCAGTCTTTTACTGACTAAAACCCATTATTGTTCCTTCCACGCCTTTTTAGGTTCCGGGGCCACTTCATCTCTTTCGAACAGTCCCGCAGCCCCGGCAGGCATCGAACCTTGCGGACCCCTGCCTTTCTTCTGACATCTCTTAGAGGCGCGCGTGGAAAACGAACGTGCCGTCGATACAGCCTTTCGTCATAATACGGACGGACGTTGAGCTAGCCCTAAGGTGACCGTCCACACGCCCGCGACAAAAAGGAACCCAACATCTCATCTGGCATACGCATTAATCTTTGTTATTTCGAAAACGGTAAACTCATAAATATTCCTTATTTCGTTAACATACAACTATACTTTTTCTTATCAGTCACAAAAACGACGTTGACCAACAATATAAGTAGGTGCCTATTAAATGTCGTAATTATTCACACAAGTGTAGAAAGAGCCTTGAGCAAGTGGTTGTAGATAATTACAACTAATGACTTTTGAGCCTTGAGATCAATCTGCAGGTGACAAACTGTTGCTTGTCAGTTGTCAGATAATTAGGTCACAATAAACTGCTCGAATTATATGTGCTTATATTATGTAAAGACAGAAGAATTATGATTGATCAAGAGCGAATGAAACTTTACCGATTGTGTGCAATCATCACATACGATATACACCCTAAATCCTGAATTCCTGAGAAAACTAATAAGGTATGTTTCAAGTGCGAGTGTGTTGTGTATGATGCCGTGTTTTTCAAACTAAATTATCAACATTCTCTTGCGATTATCCCAATTTCCATGTCTTCCTCTTCCATTTTCTCTATTGGTTATCATCTCAACAGTCACGTCCTACCTAGACATAACATCCTTCACACAGTACATCCATCGTTGCTTTGATCTTCCTCTACTCCTAGAGCCATCTACATTCATATTCAACCTTTTCCCTCTCACTTTTGAGAATCAATTTCCGTAGCCCATTCTTTCGACTAAATATTTGTGTAAATTATGTGAAGTAGGTATATAAGGTTCTAGAATTTTCCCAGCTTATTCACCGCAGGACTAATTCATTCATCAAATATATTGCAAGTTTCTGGTTTTGCGAAACCATTGCGGTCTCACTTTCATAACTTTTACAGAACATAAACTGTGTTTCGTAGAAGCGTCTTAACTTTTTAATTGTGTTTATAAATAATTATGACAAACTTGTCTCTTATAGTACCTATTTCTTTCCATGAAAATAATTTAGCAATCAGTTTTACTTAGTTTTTGTTCCCTCTAAACCACTTTCAGTTGAAGCGCCAGGTAACCCGCTAGATTACAAATAGGCGATCAGTGTTAATCTGCATGTGGAACAAAATATAATTCACGACTATACAGGGTGTAAACGACCTTAACACGAAGCCGTCAACCAAGCATTCTGCCTGCACATCAAACAAAGTTACTTTACGCAAAAAATATTACTGAGAAACAAATTTTTTTTTGGGGTGAAAAATCATGTTTAGTTGTAGAACTCAATGTAACGCAGTCAAAACATTTTGCTGATGATTGGATTGAATAGTACGGGGGTTGTGGAGATGCTCTTACATTAAAAACTTGTATTTAAAAAATAAAACTTGTCAATAAGTTGGAACTTTGACCTTTAATATCTCTGCCACTAGAAGGTATAGTGTGGTGTGTAGGTATGGTGTGAAAAAAATGATTGCAGTGACTGGGAGACTTCGTGAAAAGATTTTTTACATCCTTTATATTTACAGAATTTTAATCAATGCTCACCACTCCGGTGCTACCTTAAGCTGTCAAATTCGCAGTTCTATACCTAAGCACTGGGTGTTAAGGCTACCAATGATGATTGTAATGATGAAAGCTAAGCGTTTCTTCATATTATTCGTCATCGCTTTGCAATAAATAATAAGTACCGAATACTTTGTAAGTAATACTATAAGCAGAATTAAATACGAACTACGAATCACTGTCTAGTGTTGTACACGCATACGACTCGACACTACCCGACACGATACCCACTCGTGTTTACGTTTTTTCATTTGTTTTCTCACGTGCCAAGAAAGTTTTCTACACAATTTTCAATTACCGTATTCCTGTTTTTCCTGTAGTACTAATTAATAACTGAACTATTTGTAGCTTACTCCTAACAATGTTCGTTTTAAATTAAAAACCTGTTTAGAATCCAATCTTTGAACTTTTGATTCAGGATGTGTCCTGATTTGGGGCCAATTTTACCTGAAACAAATAAAAACATTTCATAAATACAAGTAGAAGTAATCAATGAACTCAAAGGTAAGAAAGAAACATACCTCGCCATTAAATCTTACGTCATTTATTAAATTCAAATTAATTTAATCGCAATCATTTATCGAACAAAACAAAAAGACTTGGATATCCTTATCCTATTTCCTATCAAGCCATAATAACACTTGAACATGCAAATAATTGCTGTATCTAGCATCAAACCAAGAGTTTGGTTTGGGTTAATGTAAGGCGCTTATGCGTAAGCGCAAATTTAATGTCCTACCTAAAATATTTAGAGCACCATATCCCTCAAGTATAAAATAGTTTAAGTACCAACAATCTAAGCAAGTATATAAGCTCTTTCATACCTAACTAATAGCTAGATCACGATCTATGATCGTAAATAATAATGCGCGCGCGCCGAATCGGAGGTAAAGTGTTATGTATCATTAATCATTGGTTTATGAGCTAGCCGTAAAATAGACAATGGGTGTAGCACGTTATGTAGACAGTTTGCAGGTGATTTTGTAGAAAGTGAAATAGAAAGATTTTGTGCGCAAGAGTTTTCAACCTTTTTCATTTTAGACATGTTTTTAGCGATTGATTAAGTAAAACCGTTCCGTGCCTTGGAAAACACGTTAAGCTGCTCTGCTTCAGAGATGAACATAGTAAGGAAAAGGTAGAAGATGATGATTAGGTAAACCCGTTGTAAAAATCCGAAATATTTAGAAAACGATTACACAAATTATTATTTTATACCATTCTATGCCACTTCTTGACACTTGGCCGCTTTTTTGTCTCAGTTTAATTCTAAAAATAGACGAATAAGTCGGAAAATAAATACGTTACCATGAGAATGTATTTCCTTAAATGTCCAAGAATTAGCATTATACTCGTAGCGAGTAACTTTTAATACTTAAACTGAGGCAATCGACTCCATTGAAAGACTTCGCCATAAGTTGTGTCAGTTTCAAGTATATCTTCCGACGTTTAGAGTAACTGCAGGCGACGCTATAATTTCCTCACAATCATGAACATAAGATTGTAAGCTTGGTTCTTTAGTGTAGGGGTGTCAATACTCTGGGCAGAAAGTTATGGGTACAGGTTTTGATGTAGAGGCCAAAAAAATATAGATAAATTGTGTAAAGAATGATGTGAAAGAAAATATAGCGTAAGGTTTTGCAGGAAGATGATAACGAACATTAACAGAAGTGTGAAACCCATTTCTTTAAGTGTTCTTTGATGTACTGGCTAATATCATATCTAAAGTATTCATCTTCCTGCCGGGGTTGCGGGCCTGTTCGATAGAGATATCGCGCCTCGGAACATAAAGGGCGAGGAAGGAACATGGATGGGTTTTAGTCAGTAAGAGTCTGACACTCCCTCCGCTCCGCCCAGAGTGGGAGAAGTCATTTGATGATTTCCCATCCCAAAAAAAAAAAAAAAAAAGTATTCACCTTGAAAATCGTCTTGAATAAAAAAACTATATTGCGAGGAATTTTTTATTTTGCCTAAGTTTTGCCAAACGGTTTGTTTTTTTTCTCGATGTTTTAAGAAAGATACATTTACAGTCTCGCATCCCTGCTCTCTCGCATTAATCTTATAATTCACAGCACTCTGACCAGAACGAACGCATAGAATGAGCATAACAAAATACGGCACGGACGGCATTACTTATGTAATACTGAAGCTGATGGCTATTTAGATATGCGCTGATTTAATTCGGTTCTCATTATGATGGAGCTGATTTATGCTTAGGCTTCAAAGCCGTTAAGTTGGGTAAGTGCTTGAAATCAGTGATAGCAAGCAGGCTTGTTAATCTTTCAAGGAATACGTATTTTAAGTGCATTGTAAAACGTTCGTAAATTGTGCAAGAATGTGCGAAGATTAAAAGAGAAAATGAAAATTGTAAAGTAATGGAATGGTTCTTGACTTGGTTGATGGCTAAGATTCATTTGTTCCCTCGATCTGGGAGACATTGAGGGTGCTAATGATCTTGAAAATCTTCACATGAAATCTCCATACTAAACATTAAAAAGATGTAGTAAACAATATTTTTCTTGATATTGCCCGGTCTACAACGATTCAAAACATCAATATTTCTGAGGTATTTTAACAAATAACATGGATAACTCGCTAATTACACAGTTTCCCCAAACAGTTGTCATAAAAAACAGTTTGTTTCGCACCATTTCAGGCATGAAATAATAGGCTGGCCTTCCATCAGAACTATTAACGGAAGCGTGGCGATAAACAAGAAAACAAAATCACCATAGTAATGGCTTCTATGTTCAAAATGCAGGAATTCTATTGGTGGATTTTTCGCTTCGCTTCCCCCAGAAGTGGAAAACCAACCTAAACTTAGTTCTTGTGGCCCGCCGTCCGTGCGCAAAACATTTAATTTATAGACTTTCGTGTTCCGGATTCCATGTAGTGTTCCATAATATTACGCCATTGCAATGTTACGCTTGCATTCTGGCAAATTGGTGTAATTAGATTTTGAACAAGTGTTGACGGCTGTACTGAGTACAGGCGCGCACAGAACTGGAGCGCGGGAATGTTAATTTATTATGCAGTTTGGACTGTTTGTAAATGCGTTGAAAGGAGAAATGTGGTACTGCACTAGATTCTAGATACAGATACCAGATAGTCTTGAGGTATTATATCATTATAATGAAGATATTTAGATTGTCCATGGAGTTTATACAATTGATAACTACGCACTGGAATTGTATGACTGATCGAGTTATTAAAAATTCATAGCCCTATTTTTGGTATTAACAAGCTACAGTTTGCTGCCATAAACTAGTAATAAGTGCTCTATTTATAAAACTGTATTTCTCCAAACCAACAAACGAATACAAGATGCCTCGGTGTATCTGTCACCGTAAAACTGTCAAATACGTTATATTGTAATATCTCTAGCGATATTGTAAAGTCTCGAATTATTGTCAAATGAACATACTGCTTACAACAAAACGCTACGTACTACGTAACGTCAACTTACGCGGTATGGAGGGAAGGAGGGGTCCCCCTTGCCCAGTGGCACAACTCTCATGAAAAGATAATGCACCATTCCTGAGAAATACCGATTAATATAACATAACCTTAATTAAAACACTTTATATTCCCCCTAAAAAGCGTAGTCGACGGAGCCCCGCTTCGCGTGCAGGGTTTAAAGGAACCTAACTAACCTAACGGGGGGGTGCCCCAAGTCCCGATTATGGGGGCAGAGATACTTCCTTTTACGGTGACATATCCGGTACATCTAAATGTACTAATGATTTCACTTCTGTAACTGACGGTACACTCATCTAATAAACATGAATTATTAACGCTTATGACCCAGAAGAAGTCTAACTACAGGTAAACACAGAAGTGAATTCAGCTGCAATGCATCTCGGTATTAATTGCTTGACCGTATATTATGCGCAGACTAGATTAATTTGCATTTTAATGGTCCTAGAGCATTCTTGATGATGTAACATTAGGTACAGGTAGTGTGGGACTCAGTGAGATAAATCGTCGCGAAAATTAGGTAGGAGGCATGAAATTTATGCGCTGTATGTAAGAAAATTGAAAGGAGTAAGGCTGGTTTTATAGTCACGCCGCTAGACGCGCCGTTGGATAGAATTTGAAACGCTACTACCTACTACTCCAATACAAATTCTGCCCAACGGCGCGTCTAGCGGCGTGACTATAAAACCAGCCTAAATTATAGTTGATTTGCATTGCAATTTTTTGCTAGATGTTTAAAAAGGTATCAAATACACACATTTGTGCTTGTAATGTAAGGAAGAAGCTTACGACAGCAAAGAAAAGTTCAAGTTATTTTTAGTTTGCCCTGTTGCTTCCAAAACATAATTATTAGGGACGTTTCTGTTTAGAAAGCACCACGACTTGATTTTTTTATTCCTGAGCGTATCAAAAGGACTAAAGTATGGTTCAAAGGATTTCCATGTCTTCATTGGTAATTTCAAACGATTAACTCCGCTTTAGAGGTCAAATAGGCAGTCGATCCATGTATGTTGAGTGTGTTATTCAGCTGCATCCGGTAAGACTGGAAGCCAACCCCAATATAGTTGGGAAAAGGCTATAGACAGATGATGATGACTCTGCTTTAGAGGAATGAAAGTGATTGATAAAAAACATTACTTTCTTCCACTCATAATCTTTTTGCAATGAACGCTTTATATAGTCAAGATATTTCACATAGTCATGATACGGATCTCATTAAAATGAAAACGATTGTAAACCACAATCAAATTATATGATTGAAATATAATTCTTTCGGTCATACTTTCACTATGCATGTTTATTGTCATGAAAAAAATGGTTGTGGCCTTTCGTTGAGCTTTAATAATTTGTTTTAAGAAATAATATACAGGATTATTATTAAATTTTCTCTCCTTGATAGATTTCATTCAAATGCTATGTTAATAACAAATGCAGGGGTAATAGCTTGAACACCAGAAAAAAAAATGCGGAGCAGTCTCTGGGTTTACCGTTGAAAGTGAAAACTAAGAAATCTATATCTGCGGGCACAACTGCGGGTTGTGCCACGGACAAGGTAAATTTTTGAGAAGACAGAAAAAAAAAACAAAAAAAAAAACGTTTTTTTGTTTTTTTGTTTGTTTTTTTTTAATTTGCAAAATCTGTTTATGCAGTTTGTAATTAATTAAAAAGATGAGAGCAGTCCCAAAAGAGCGTTTTTCCTACAGCTGCAACAGTTCAGGTAAGGCCATTACTGTCCCAACTCAAAAATGCACCCTGTATAATTTATTTCCATAAGTCCTAAGTGGAGTTCGTTTGATCTGTTTTCTGTTCTTTTCACACTATTTAACCTTGAATCCTAAATGCTATCAAAGAGTCCGATCATCCTATCTTAAAACTCGTTGAACCATTTGACAGACGCGTGGGACATATCATGTCATCTCTTTGTGAAAGAGATCAGGATGATAGCTTCTACGTCATCGTCAGTCACGATTCTTATGTACGAAATTATACATAATATACCTAACATGTATGTAAGAGCTTATTGTTGTATTAAGTTGTATGAACGTAACATAAACGTATGAACATTTTCATACACGGTAATGTTTTTATGTGATGTAATATGCGTGTCTGTGGTATTTGTAGGGAATGATATTGTATTACAACTGCAGTTTGAACGGAAGAATTTTGAAAATCGAACGAAGGACGATTAAGAAGATATCGCAGTCGTTTTATTAAGTCAATCAATGAGTCGTTAGAGGCCAAGCATAATGATGAAGATTTACCTACCAAAGTTCATTATCACATTTTCCTAATTATGCCAGGTTTCACCCGGATGAAGCTGTGCGTTTTAATGTCAGTATTTTAAATTGTTGTTTTACTAACGTAGGACAAGATATGTCAGTATTTTGAATTGTTGTTTTACTAACGTAGGATAAGATACTACTAAAACGTCCCAGTATATACCTATTTACAACGTAAACTGAGATGAAAAATTACTATCCTCTATTTTCTCACAACAAGAACACTAAAAACTCCAATCACAAATAAAACCTCGCCAATAAATTCTGCTTGACCAACAAGGAACACGTTACTTGAGATAATTCCTCACTATAGTACACCAATATAGAACATGGTTCCATTCTAGTACTATCTATGGCCATTAAACGAAGCAGTACTGTTATGTTCACGGTAGAGTCAGCCGTGAAAGTCCAGCAATACTTTATTTTAACCATCTTTATTGAGCGAAATATTTGTTGGTTCCGGCTGTTTATTGAGAATCGTTACAGGTAGTCAGTGACCCAAAAAGTCTGACAACCAGTCTTACCAAGGGGTACCCCCGGCAGGAATACGACATTCCTGCCGGGGTTTCGGGCCTGTTCGAATGAGATACCGCGGCCCCGGAACATAAAGGCGAGGAAGGAACATGGATGGGTTTTAGTCAGTAAGAGTCTGACGCTCGATCTCGCTCCGCCCAGAGTGGAAGGAGTCATTTGATCATTTCCCATCCCAAAAAAAAAGGGGTGTCGTATTACCCAGTACTATCTGGGTTGTGGAGTTGGGCAGTCAAAGTCAGACTGAAAACTGATCCCAAAATAGTAGATGACGATGGAGCTAAATATTCACCTAATTAAATTCGGGGCAGAAAATTAAAAGGAAGTTCACTATCTTTATTAGGATCTTTTTTACACCCAGTGCTAAATACCGATACTTGATTCATATGTCTCAAGTTCGAACCCAAGACATGCACCTTTGATTTTTCGTATTCATGTAGGTACGTATTTTATTATTAGATAACACTTGCTTCGGTGAAGGAAAACATTGTGAAGGAAAACCAGCATGCCTGGGAGATATTCCTCGACGGCATGTAAACTCAATTCAGACGCCCATTGGCGACATAAAATTTCCGACACTAATAAACAATAAAGAAAGACCATCCTTGATGCCAAAAGAGTTCTGAGCTATTTTATGGATGCTGAAATAAATCAATTAATTGTGTGGCTGACCGTACCTCGTCGCAGATAAAAGTCTTTTACGGGTTGCGGCGCACGCGCCACCGTTCTGAAGTGTTTGGTGCAAGATTGATAAAATAGCTGAGGTAACAGTAGGAGACTTTTTAAGTTATAAGTGCTTCTTATATGAGTAGGAAAAGATCTCGATGACGACTACTGGACAGATTAGCAACTGGACAAAGTCCAGGTATAAGAAAAAAAAGTTTATAAACTATGAAACTTAGGTATTACATTTAAGAGGAGCTTATTCAAGAAAAGTCTATAAAACACATAGGCACGATCGGCCTTTACAATTTGTTGTAGTGAGATTTTGTTGGTAAACAACATTTTAAATATGTATTTTCTAATTATGTAGAGAAAACCCCGTAGTAATTATGCCAGTTCTGTCCGGTTGCTAATCTGTCCAGCAGCGAATCTGTCCAGTAGTGAATCTGTCCAGTTGTTACAGAAACAAACCGATCAGATACCTATAAATTAACCGCGGTCTTGCATCAACTTGGACCATTGTCCAATTCTTTATAGCCATGTCCTAACTTAAGATACACACTATACTGCTAACAAGACCGATCTAGTTACTTACCCCTTACATAAAAGCCTTCCACTCAATGGGAAATAGTTTCCTTTATTGGTAATATTGGTCAGCCATATTTCAATATAACAAGTACTAAAGCAACAAGTGTATACTCTTGTGTAATCTACAGGAATAATTTTATCTAAGGACGTTAAGTAATATTGTTTTTAGGTCAGTTCTGATTTGTGGGTTTCTGGTTTAGAATGTGTATGGAAAGCAGGTGGGTACTTAGATAAGCCTGTTGGAGATAATAAACAATTATGTAAGCTTTTAATTGAACCAACTACTGCAGAGAGAAGGAACAATTAATATCGATCACTAGGTATAACGTTTAACGTCATGGCCTGAATGATGTGTCTTCTGCAGATAGTGATTTCAAGCAATCGATCAAAACAACGACGTTTCATTGGCGTGAAGTTATGATAGTTTAGTACCACAGAAACTGTTTTAATGGGTTTAAATTTGGAGTCATCCGTTCCGCAGATCAGCAAAATGTACCATGCGATAAGTAGGTATATAACCTTTGACTAAAATTCTAGAAACAAATCAGCCTGCAAGAGATTACCTGACCCTCCAAAATAAACAGCAATTACACCGTTTTTAACAACAACTGTAACACATACATTTATGAAATCAAACGGTCTAATCAAAAGAACTATAGATTCCATCAAAACATTCATATGCAAATGGTTGCGTCGAAAACAACTTGAACAACATCATTACATGTTGCTGAAATGCCACGTCAATCAAGAACCTAATTCAAATGTTGGAACCAATAAATAAATGGCAATGGACCTCAAAGTTCATACGAATAGGGCTGTCGAACATTCAAAAGGCAAAAAAAAAGACGTGTGGCACTCGGGGACTGCCGCGGTAAAGCTATTGCATTTGTTTTTTACGGGAGGTGTTAGGTTATTTTCGTTACGGAATTTCTGGATTCGGTCTCCACGCTCAAGGCTCGCGAAAGAAGCTATTCAATAGCTTAAAAAAGTATGTTTAAGGGGGATGCTTCAAGGTAGCCCGCGAAATCCAAATTTGCTTACGTTTTTTCAATTTGCAGGGCAGTGCTAAGTTATATGTTGATAAACATATCGGTCGTGACTGTAAGACGTATTACGTTTTTGATGATTATAATTCTGTATTAGAGAGCAGCGGTGGTGGCAGCGCCGTGGTGGCGGCTCCGATTTACGAATAGTAAGTCGTGGGTTCGAACCCAGACAGGCGCACTACTTTGTGTATTTTATTTCATCACCGCTGCTCTCAAAACGGTGAAGGAAAACATCGTGAGGAAACCGGCATGTCCTAGAACCAAAAATTCTGAGACATGTGACATCTACCAATCCGCACTGGACCCGCGTGGTAGATTATAGCCCATTCCCTCTCGTTGAGAGGAGGCCGTGTCCCAGCAGTGGGAACATTATAGGCTGATGATGATGATGATGATGATGAATTCTGTATTATAATCATCAAAATCATCAATACAACCCTCCAAGTTCATAAGAGTCGATGAAAGAATTTTTCACGGTCAAAGTCGTTCTTCGACTCTTATGAACTTGTTTTGATGATTTTGCAAAAAAACGTAAGAAAATTTGAATTTCGCGGGCCACCCTGACGCTTTCACCTTAAGGAATCGTGCCAGGCCGGGCAAAGCATTATTGGATTATTTTATCAGGAATTTCTTAATAGCAGCCATAGAGCCTAGATTTGTGCCCGATTGATGGCAATAAGCTGGTCCCCTATAACGTGGGACCTAAAAACAACACTTAACTGGCGAAATGTGGGCGTCTCTGCCAAACCCAGGGATAACAGGCATGATAGCAGTACGTTAAAGGAGTTATCACGTAAGTTATAACCTAAAACCACGATAATTTCCCAAAAGGATACGCAGATATTAAATTGAAGTGGGAACAACAACATATTCCACTACTTATGCCGAGTACCTACAGGAGGTGTAATCAGACTCATTACGAAGCCGTCAACCAAACATTCTGTACATCAAACTATGTGTTTATCTTTTTGATTTGATTTTAAATTCAATGCTTGACTTTATTTTGTGCATTATAAAAATGTTAAATCTAAGCCGGAGAGGTGATCTGTACCACAGGATCTTCCTACATCAGACACCTTTCTCTGTCTAATATTGTAAAAAATGTTAACCAGCGCCTGTAATTCATGATGTCGAGAAAAATAAAGATTTTATGATTATGATTATGATTAAGCAACTCTATGCATATGACCTTTTTTATAGGGTGAAAAGTCACGTTTTTCGGTAGAACTCAATGAAACGCACTCGAAACATTGTGTCCTGGGGATTCCATACAATCACTAAACCAACGTTACATAAAAAGTTTATTCTGTTCTACATAGCTTATGAATGGAACTGTAATCATTCATTCATAGTAACTCATATTTCAAGAGTGTTGACGGATATATATTATGTTAACCGTAATCGTAAATAGCATGTAAAGAAGTTTACTGCATTTGAATATGGTCCATTAACTCTGACACATTCGTGAGTTTTAAACTGCACTGCCGCGTATAAACCATTTCGAAAAACATTCAAACACACGTAGATGATTACAATACTATAACTAAAATCACAAGTTCATTATCAAATGTTTTCCAAAATTAAGCCATGTTACTGCCATGGTAAGTTACATTTTACTTGTCTACAAAATGCTAATATGTTTTGTAAAAGGTAATTTGTTATTCTAACTAAAGTATAATACACAATGTCTCGTTTTCGAATCTAATCTAATCTAATTTAGTATTCAATCACTTACATAATTTTTGACGACCTGAATGGCGTAGTGGTAGTGAAGCTGCCTTACGTTCTTAGGGTCCTGGGTTCGAATCCCGGTAGGAACAAACGTTTGTGTGATGAGCATGGACATTTGTTTCCGAGTTATGGATGTTTATATGTATAATAAGTATGTATTTACAAACAAAAAAGTATATATGTAGTATATCAACTATCTGGTGTCCACGACACAAGCCTTGCTTAGTGTGGCATTAGTTGACGCTGTGTTAATTTCCAGCGATATTTATTTATTTATTTATATTAACAATACGTAGCTGCTATGGGTTAACTGTATGTGATTATGTGCAATGCCTGAAATAAAATGATTTTATTTATTTTTATTTATAAACAGCATCCCAAGCAATATTAAAAAAAAAAACATTTTCCTATTTTGATTGCCAGACAACGTTTAACCACTCAATTTTATGACACGACATTATTTTTATCACCTCTCCAACATAATCTAAATCATCATCATAACCATACCAATAAAATTGTACGACAGCCCTATGCGTACTTCATAGCTTACGCCTCCGTGGCTCGGTGTGAAAATCTCGTGACAGATTTAGTTCAAACGATAGTAAAGTTAAGTAAGAGCATAGTAGTTGTAGTAATAAGTCGCATTTCTGATATTACGCAAAATAACCAGCTTGTATCTGCCTCAGCTTATGCTAATTCGACCTAACGGGCAGTATTTTCGAATCGAATTGACAAATCAAATGCTTGTATGAGGAAATTGTATTGATAAGAAATTTATTTCGTAAGGTAATGAGTTTTGAGTGGTAGTTATGTACTTAGGAGTAGATACTTGGGGTATTCATGAATGAATGTATAAATAATTCCTATACATGCATGCATGTTGGCATTAAATTGATAAAATTTACCATAGAAATAATCTCGAAAAGGCAAACAGCAATTAATATAAGCTTACTTTACCGAAGTGGAATCTCAATAAAACAATAAAAGTACCAATATACAACCTTTTCGTCTTTGAAATAACATTAGATAATTTAAAAAAAAACAATTCAGTTAACATGCTAAACGAGTTTGCATTCTATAGACAAATCACAGGACGAACAAAAAATGGAACGCCTGATTTAAGTACATATCGGTGCAAAAGTCTTTGTGAAACAAAAGGCGATTCAAAATATGTTTTTTTTTTTATAAATTGCTCAGCCACTGGTTCTCTTGTGTAACGTTGGATTTTGATAAAGCAATACAGCCTACAAAGAAATGACAATGAAGCAAGAAAACAAACAAATAATTGTCATTATTTTATGCGTAGGCTCGAATCGGTATTCTCCGATTTCATACCGCAATATTTCGCAGATTTCTTTCGGATTAACCTTCAATCATTATTTTCATTGTACCTACGGATTGCGGTTTCAAAATATTCTGTGGGTTTTTTCATAGAACACCTTTTCTTATATTTCAGTTGCTAAGAAACTGTACCTACAAGAACGGATTTCAGCAAAACTTTCGTATTGAAATGAAATATTATTTGACCTAGTTGGGTATTACGATAAAAATCTAGGTAGGTCCGCAGAAACTATGACGACACTTGACTATAAAGTAACCCATTTCAAACCATCGCATCGTGACGATTGTTATACTCTTTATAGATAACATAACATAACATAAGTGTCAACACGTCTTCCTCATACTAATCACCGTTACCGCACAACCGTAATAGCAACTTTAACAATTTAATAAGTATTCCGTACTTACACTAACTACTGTAACATTTCCCAACACGTCGATAGTCGATATATAAAATGACTTAATAAACAATAGTTTCGTTACAAAACTGTAACATAAATCGTTTCCTGAACGGAAAATTGCTAGACCGCTTCTCAGTTGATCGGTGAGACTTGTACAAACGCGCCAATAAAATGGAACGTAAATTCGAACGTTTTTAAAAATGGAATATAATCGTTTCAATTCATTTTTTGAAATAATATTTCACACCTGTGGGAGATGCGAATTGTAGGTACCTACTTGTTTAAAAAATGTATACCAAAATGATATAGGTTAAAAGAAGGTTACTGCATATATTGAGCCATTGACAGACGTAATATTGGACCCCCCTAGATATATGGATTGAGTACTTAAAGATCTGGCTGGGTCATACTGGATGCAAAAAGACGTGGAAGACGACAGGGAGTTTTGGCGCAACTTGTAATAGGCCTATTCCCAGCATTGGACTGTGATAAGCTGAGTAAGGCTGAGAAGATTGATTATTATGTAGGTACTGGCGAGTTCAGTGATGGTCAACCCCTTTTCCACCTTATAACTCAGTACATAAAGTTCAAGTGTGAAAAGCAAACGCACATCAAAGAACTCAGGAGGTCCTATTTTCGAATCGCACATTCGTGTAAGGCTCTCGCTCCTCTCGGTAGTCAGCCGATTCGCGGCACTGTCGACCGATGGAGGCCAATTTATGTTAATGTAAATATGCACGATTCTCCACTGTTGTACGACTGGTAATTACGCTGGGAAACACTTTTACTCTTTAAGACGTAACGTTCGTAACAGACAGACATGGAAACGCCTTTTGGGGATGTTGCGTGGTAAGGAAGGAAGTGTTTAGGTGAATTACTTAATTGTTAGTATTGAATAGTTAGAGCAAAACGAGTTTATTTGCATATAAAAAGAGAGGGTAAAACTCTCTCTTCTTTAGTACCTGGAACATTTTCTTCAGATTTACCTTACATTAATCGCTGTTCACAGTATTCATATCGCTAGATTTGTTACTAACGGGTGTTTGTTTTAGACTACAAAAATGTCTTCCTGTATAGCAAATCGCAAAGCACAAACAAAAACTAAATCTGTATTCCGAATAGAAAAAAAATCTTGTTGATAAGTAAGCAATTCTGTAGAAATTACTGTACACAAATCTCACTAAATTAATTATTTGTAATAAACACGTAATTACAAACTCATTTATCCAACCAATTTTGAAGTAATTAAATCGGCCTAAAATTAATATGCATCATGCGAAACCGCCCAGATTCTGTACATCCTAAACATCAAAAGATACGCCACATGCTCAGTTACATCAACAAGTCATTAAAAAGGCCAAAATTACCTAACAAACTATTTACTTAAATGTTCAAAAATAAACATTTAAGTGCAACCCAGTCAAACTTGCTTAGCAATCTTAATTACTCTACTAATCTTAACGCAATTTAATTAAAACATTGACACAGTTATGCGCTGGACTGTACTTTTAGGGCTGCCACGTTACGTTTGCGTTACTAGTAAAACCGTTCTGGAAGTATCTATCTGATAGGGGTAATACATAATTATTTTCAGACCAACAGAGAAGCCTGGACTTCTGAGTTCTGACTTCTGCTAATGACTGCCAAAGATCAATAAATGACAGACGAGATCGACGGTTTAACTTTGTTTTCGATTGATTTTCGATGATTCGAGACACGGAGGCATCTTTATATGTACTTAAGGAATATTCACACATCTTATGTTGATTTCGTTTATTCATTTTTACACATATCTTTTAAAATTTGCTTAATTAGCTAATAAAAAAAACATGTTATTAACTTGTCATGACGAAATTGAGAGTGCATAATTCCGTTACCTTCTACCAATCACCGATGTCCCTCCCCAGCCCTAGAGCTGCTCCACATAACGCCCCACACAATCGCACTTTTATTACGATTACGAACAAATGTTTTACCATTACGTCCACGTATAGAGAAAGTAGTTGCGACAAACAGACGGACAGACCGAACGATCTTACTATGTTTATGTACGTGATTTGAGATAATTTGAATCCTTGCATAAGCCGTATTGTAACATGCGTAGATGCACTCAATAATCAACCTTATTGGGTGGACAATAAGAATGCACGTAAACTTGCAGTAGTTTAAAACGGATATGCACTAATGCCTATTAACTTTAAGCGTGGACATTCAACTGCAGTGGTCTGGATTATATAAGGAAGAGAAATCTTTTGCAATTAATTACAGCTCCTGAGCATTATTGCTCTGCAAGTGATAGTGACAATATAGAGCAATAAAAGTTCTTTATTAGAAATTGAGGCTGTAAAATGTACTTCAATGATGTGAATGCAGTACTCAAAATGGCCTAGCTCATTTTTCAGTGACAGCCTGGAAGCTGGATGGTTGATTGTGCCCGGTTGATAGTCATTGGGTAGGTTACTACTGTATGGAACATAACATTACTAATAGAATGTAAAATACAACTCTGCCTTAACTTTCGGGACAAACAGGCGTGATATTACATTATGATAAAACAATAATGAAGAAGAGGATAACAATGAGCCATTCTTTCGTTTCGTTTTAATTATTATTAATTGTATTCACTAAAGATATAAAAGATATCAGTTTAACAAAGGATGAATACACAGAAATACACCTGCTTTAAATTTTTGATACAATGCAAAGCTCTTTCATTATATAACGGGTAAAACCTATAAAGGCTCTTTTTTCTGATATTTTGTAAAGCATAACCGTTCCATTCACAAAAAAAAAACAATTATTATAACAATTAGAAACTTTTTAATCGGTAAAACTACTCGATTATTATTCGATTATGGCGTTCACCGGTGTTCATTGGTGTAATTTTAATTCTTTAAATCGATTCTGTTTTCGGTTTTTAACACTTGGTGTATAATGTAGTTTGAAAGAGGAGTATAATTAAAATAATACGTCTAGCTTTTAGCGTATTAAAGTGTAGTTTTTCTCAAAATAAAAAATCTTGAAATGATTCCAAGGCGCAGTAACTCCAAATTATGAGCTAGATCGAATTTCGATGTACCTAAAACGTTTGGTCACGGATTTTTTGACACTTTAATGCTATACACAAGGCGCTTTTTGTAAATATTTCAAAACATATTTTGCGTTATTTGAAAGTAAGACGGCAGTTCTCCGGGGTTGCGGGCCTGTTCGAAAGAGATACCGCGGCCCCGGAACATAAAGGGCGAGGAAGGAACATGGATGGGTTTTAGTCAGTAAGAGTCTGACACTCCCTCCCGCTCCGCCCAGAGTGGGAGAAGTCATTTGATGATTTCCCATCCCAAAAAAAAGAAAAAAAAGACGGCAGTTCTAATACACATTATGCCAAAAGATAAAAGAGCCTAGGTGTTATACTTAACGCTTACTTAGCTCCACATTTATACTCACTCGTAATCATTTCTAGTGACTATGTGTGTTCGTTTCATTCACAAATCTCTATGTACTCAGCTTTGTTTACACGTAAACCGATGATTACGTCGGAAGTGCGTGAATCTTGGACTCATGCGCATAGTCGTCACGCCCGCCGCACTAACGCGCATGCGCGTGTTACACAACACTCAAATTAGGGCCTGATTATACCAGCTCATTTATTTTGTAACGTTATAGGATGTAATTATTTAGGTAATACTTAGCAATGTAATTATTTAGGTAACGTTTGTATTATAAGTAGGTTAAGTTGTGTCTAGACAATATGGATGTGAGCCATTTTCGCTTCATTTTTTTTTTTATTGAAAAATTCAATTTAGTTTTGAACACTTTTATTGAACACCAGTACATGAGCATAATTTGAGTAGGTACGGTTTTTTGTCGATGGATAAGACGATTTTCAGGGACGGTTCAGAATAAAAGAGAAAAAAATGGCATCCAATTATTCTTGAGTATAGTAAGTATGTTTTTACAAACAAAAAAGTATTTGTGTAGTATATAAACCATCTGCTCGCGTAGCATGACCACCGTAGACACGACAGAGAGTCGACAAATCTTTTGTTCATCTGTCATTTTGTCGATTCAATGACAGATGAACAAAAGATTTGTCGAGTCTCTCTCGTTTCTCCGGTGATCATGCTAAGCGGGCTGGTGTTCACGATACAAACCTTGCGTAGTGTGGCACTAGCTGGCGCTGTGTCTAATGTCCGGTGATATTTATTTATTTATTTTAATCAGACTAGAAAATAACTGCACATTAATATTAGAGCTCCTTAGTTTCTATTACCACATAAATGTAGCAACTAACAAACGTAATTACTTATACAGACTCACAAAGACTAGAAGAAACACGACATTTCTTAGTTACGACAGACCTAATATAACATAACAAGCAAAAGTAAATTAGGTAAATCTATTGCTTCACTATACGCAAGGCACAAAGCTATACGCATTGCAATGTAAGATCAGGTGTAAAAAACACTTGGTTTTACACTAGGTTTGAAAACTGGTCATTCTTAGCTTTCGCTAACGGTCAATGCCAGAGATTGTCAATCTAGTTTCGCAAGTTCTAGTTATTCAACTAAAGTAATGTATCTTTCTAAGTCAACTATATTCACATAAATAAAGCTAAGCTAAGTTTGTGGATTAATCGATTGAAATTTAATTCTCGTAATCCGATTTCTATTGTCTACGTAAAATCGATAAAATATAATGTGACTTATAGTGTATGAAAGGTATGTATTTTATTTTCAATAGTCAATTAAACTGATTGTTTCCTTCTTGGTTTTACTTTTTATTATTAGGTTTATTCATTAAACGATCGAATTCTGTTACGTTTTAACTTTCGATTGGCGATAATTGATACTAATCGATTTCTTTCACTCGGTTCTTTAATTGTGTTATCACTGTTTTTTTTTTTATTAAAACTTACAGCACCTCATCTGCCTAGCCTATTCGCAAATACGTTGGGGTCGGCTTCCAGTCTAACCGGATGCAGCTGAATACCAGTATTTTATATGGAGAGACTGCTTATCTGACCTCCACAGCCCACTGGTTAATACAATAATAAATAAATAAAATAATAAATATCGCTGGACATTAACACACAGCGCCATCTAAGACTAAGCAAGGCTTGTGTCGTGGACACCAAATAGTTCATATAAACTTAGATACTTTTTTGTTTGTAAATAGGTACCATTTAATAAAACAGTGATCAAAATACCAATACTATCGAAAGAAAAGTGACGTAACGGTATTAACTGTATCTTTTCTACTTATCTTTTATCCCATTGTTACCTTTTACATAATAACACTTTAGCTAAAAGCATGCAGGATAAACGTAACACTTCTGTGCTCGTATGTATTCCGGTAGCGTACAGTCGCGACCACTTTCACTGGCCATTGTAGATTAATTCCCGAACTGTACGCGACTGTGGGTTGAATCTAATGTTAAGTAGAGCGGAATTGTTGGTAATACGGTGTGGTACGAATGGGTTAATCTGGTTTGGATTAGCCCTTTTGTTTTTGAAATGGCTTACAAACTGAACTCAAACTCAAAGCATTTACACGTGAGAGGCATTTTTGTATAGTCACAAATAAGCTACATATTGTCCAATCACAGGCATAGTAACTGTGACTGGACATATCTGTCACAGTCGTAGACTGGCAGCCAATAACATCAAAAGATCTTGCAGCTATATGTTTTGCGCCTTATCCATGTTGAGAATAAAATATAAGTTTTGATTTAATTGGAGTGACAGTCTTCTTCTCAATCGAAATCAAAATTATGAAAATACAAAGCCTTCTTACTACTTACTCATCAAAATAATTATAACGAAAACTACACAGACCAAACCGCTGCTAAGTTTTTCCAAGTATTTGATCCTTGAATTCGCTCTTTATTTCTCGGAATTTGACCAATAAATAAAACCCATTACCGACATTTACACCACAAACAATAAACCACAAGCGACCCAATATTTGTCTTTACACCATTCCTTAGGCCTCGAACACACTGGGCGCCCCGTATAGCTAGCTTCGAGAACCTCTTACATCAGCATGTCGCCCGGCCGAAGCGGCATAGTACATTGTACTATTATATTGATTGTATTAAGTACAATCAATCGACACAGTCTATCAGAGTCCACTTGTGGACAAAATCCCTACCGAGGTACACCGTATCATCCTCCATTCTTCGGTCATAGGTCCACCATGCTTGCCGAGATTCTTCCGTGCCTCGGAAAGCATGTAAAGCCGTTGGTTTCAACTGTCAATTGTAGATCATTCACAGTCAAACAGAAAGTCTGACAACGAGTCTTACCAAGGGGTATCGTATGACCTAGTTCTAACTAAGTTGTAGATTTCAGATAGGCAGTCGTTCCATGTAAAATACTGGTAATCAGCCACATCCTGATAGACTGGAAGCCGACCCCCACATAGTTAGGAAAAAACTAGACAGGCGATGATGAAGTCCATCTGGCTATCCCAAAATAAGTCGCACAAAATACCCACACCATGTCCGAAGCCTTAAGTCTAGAGACAATGCAGAGAGACAATCGACTCGGGCGCAGACATCACGATTCAACTGCGCGTGCGACCGCGGGCACGTTTTCATAACTGCTACAGCACAGAATCTGGGTCATTTGCGCTACTGATCTCGATTTTATACAATAAAATCGTTTAGATTAAAACTTATGGACTATTATGAAGACGTGAGGTTGCGTTTGATGGAAAAAAGTTGACTCAAGATTTGGTACGAGGCTGAGGGGAGTTTTTTGTGGGTGGCTTGTGAATTTTAATTGTGTTTATCTAGATTTGTTATTTCTTAAGAGCGGACTATAAAACTCATTTAAACCGCGTTAATAAGCTAACAGTTTCATTGATTAAACTCATTGAATTGATCTTGAACTTTTTGAAAGTGTATTGAATAACGGCACAAAATTCAGAAAAAGGCATACAAATTATTGATTAAGAACACCTAATTAAAGACATTGATCAATACTCAGTTCAGCTCTCTTTTCGTTGAATAATAAACTAATCAGCCCAATTAACTCAAGCTACAGGATCCAGAACAGTTTCTCAAGTCTCATAAACTATAATATTTAACTATATTACCACATTCGACGGGAAGAAGATGGCGGAAAGAATCGAATAAAACGATTAATTCTCAACAATTTTCCGGATTCGATTATCGATTTCGTAAGCAACGTGATAAGCTGTTGACGTACGCATCCGATTCATCAGTAATCGAGTAGGACCTTGTACAGCGCCACCATGCGGGAACTGGAAGAACTAAATCCACCATATTGCAAGTTTTCACCTACGGTAAGCCCCGGAGATGGAAATGCACGGCCACTGTCACTTTCTAAGCCCACAATTACCTTGTTGACGAAAGGAATTATAATTGCACAACATAATAACTGTTTTTCACTGCGGTAGTTTCATTGCAAAAAGTCAGTTGATAGGCATTAATTTTCTGAACTGAACAAAACATATTTCAACTTTATTTGAGACACTCCGCCCGCTATGTACTGATTGAAATTATTGCTGTAATATATTCATATTGTAATAATATGAAAGCGTGTAAAATTAGAGCGCAATTATTATTACTTCAGAGTCATACACTGTAGAATCATAAAAAATAACGCGAACAAAGACGCTAGAATTAAAGACAATTTTAATTTACCCAGTTCAATTTCATTCTACAAACTACTATTTAAAAATCAATTATGAGTGTTTTACCTTTTTGCTTTAGTTTACTTCATTAAAGTAATTAATTTCATGAAATGCAAATGCAAATAACAGCGGATACCAGCGTTGGTCAACTTCACGCATGATTGGCATTGCCATGTCGTAAGAAAGAATGCGAAATGAGAGACCGTTGATATTAATGTAACATGTATCAAATTATCGCCGGCCCTAGGGCTACATGGCATTATACTCCGTAAATTGTTTGTTCTACATTTTATTTTACACCTTCACTTTTTGATAATTTGCATAATGATACATACTGTTAAGGGGACCGTTCTAGTTTATTAACTCCAAACTAGTCAACAAAGGAATGTGTTCGTGGGTCGTTTTATGACAAATTTGGAGAAGCACAAAATTCAAACTATACTTCATGAAAAGGTAATGAATTAAGAGGCCTGCGGAGCATGCGAATTTCATACAAACGTAATACAAAAATAATTTGTAAATGAAACATGTTCTTAAGGTATTGTGTATTTATTTCGATTGGACTACAGAAAATATAGGTTCCTAAACACCTATTTTGAATGTACACTGATTTAAACAAGAGTTATTTTTAATTCCTCATATCTCGTCATTATATCATTATCCATTCCAAATATTGATTTGGGAACATAGGTACACCAACAGACCTACTGTTGGTGTACTTCTTGTGACCTCACATACAAGCAAGACGTAAGTATACTGGTACTTTAAACGCATCACTGTTTAACTTTTCCGGCATTTCGTCCTCTATATTTGATAAATACTATTCATTCATGCACTCCACACATTTCTTGCAACGTTCTTGCAATCATTTATGGCACACTTGCTTCTTTTAACCGACTTTGACGGATATTGCTCAAAATATCATGTGCTACCAATTAATTCTGACGCAAATAGACACTGTAATTAAAAACCGAGGTTTACGGTTAACGTAATTGAGCTTTATGGTCTTAAACTGTAGGTTCATCGCTCGATAACATCTTATCAGGACTGTAGATTTAGGTTAGGATATACAAAAATGTAGTTTGCGTATAAGTACACAGGGTGTAAACCAAGCTGGCAACAAAACATTCTGCACATGAAACTAAATACATAACATAACTCAAACCCACGGTATGTAGTACTCAATGTAATGCACTCAAAACACTGTGTTGATGTGCATTTAATAGTGTGGGGGTCGTATTTAAAGCAAAGGTACATTATAAACTAGTATTTTAAAATAAACTCGTGAAAAAGTGGGAGCTTTGACCCCCTTTATCTAAGTAACTATAAGGTTCCCAGGTAAGGAATGGAGCAAATAAATATCGCAATGACGGGAAGAACAATAGAGCTTTTTGGCTTTGTAAGGGTTCTTTTTCACGCATTAGCCTCACCTTAGCTTACATTTCACCTTAGTTTTATAGGGTTTAATTTGCTAACTCTGCTGAAACTTGAAACATTAACACGGAGGATCTAAACGAGTACACTGGCTATATTCAAGTTGTAATAGTTAGGAAACAACACCGTCTTAATTAGACTAGAAACAAACATAACATCATAATCATAATAGACGGAAAACTTCCTCATGGACACACAAGTCTCCGTCTTATTTCCGTGTAAATCCTAGCTAAAAACTACAAAAGTGACTGAATCGTGCTACAAACGAATACAACTATATCTCCTACAATCACCAAGTTCACAAAGAGCTAATCAAACATCGTTTAACACAGTTATACAGTAAATACCCATAAAATAGATCTGTGTGTACGCATCTAATTCACGTGCTTCCGTAAATCCGTATCCGTAATTCCGTACCCATCACTAATCTGAAAAGCAAACATAAAGACAAGGAAACAGTCACACGAAAAACAAACAAAAGAAAAACAAATGACGATTTACGCAAAATCTACTGAACGGATTTAAATTAGGAATTAGGCAAAGAGATACTTTATAACTTAGATTACGATATTTTTTATACCGGTAGTAAAAAAAAAAAATCAAAAATCGTTCAAAATCAAATCAATCAAAATCAAAGCATTTATTTCAAGTAGGCCAGTTACCGGCGCTTTTGAATTGTCGAAACAAAGATAAAAATTAAATGTACTCGTAGCTACAGTCCCAGTCACAAGACATAAAAACTGTAAAAGTACTACAGTTGCCCAGTACTATACTATAGTTCGAAATTGCACACAGCGCCATATAGTGCCACACGAGGCTTGTGTCGTGGACACCAGATACATAGTTGATAGACTACATAGATACTACGATACGGTATACTACAATCATGTAGGTAATTATCAAAAACAGCGGGCCAAGCCGCGGACATAACCAAATGCTGCATATGTTGTACTCATTTGTACCATTCGTATTTCAAATACTGGACCATTAGGAACTGCGCATTACCTTTAGGTGTCTTTCTCACACCTTACTTCCCACGGAACACATTAGTTGGTATATTTATGATTAAGTTACGCCATTATTCTTTATGATTGTACTTAAGGGTTGCCTCATCTCGTGTGGTGCAAGGGAAAAACAAAAAGCGAGATGAAACTTGCGTGTATAAAGGGTGTAAAACACCTCTTAACGAATACGAAAGGCACTTGTTCTCCTCGTCATTCTGATCATTTTTTTTGTTCTACAGTATACCTGGGAACCTTCTAGTTACGGAGATATAGGGGGTCAAAGTTGCAAGATTTTTACAAGTTTTTTTTTTAAATACCACTTTTTATCGCATGACTTTTACTTTAAATATCTCTAAGACCTCCGTACTATTCAATCCATCCATCCGCACAATGTTTTGAGTGCGTTACATTGAGTTATACCACAAAACATAATTTATAACCTCAAAAAAAAAGTTGTTTCCCACCAATATTTTTTGCGGAAAGTTACTTAATTTGATATACAGAATGCTTGGTTAGCGGCTTTGTGATGTGTGTATTAATTGGCAGTGAATTCAAA
Organism: Xestia c-nigrum; assembly: GCA_916618015.1. Lineage (NCBI taxonomy): Eukaryota > Metazoa > Arthropoda > Insecta > Lepidoptera > Noctuidae > Xestia > Xestia c-nigrum. Next base: position 21,433,818 of record OU745245.1, on the reverse strand, counting down.
AAGGTTAAAGTGATCTAGAATAAGTTAAAAAATAACCTTCAATGATATACAATATAATAAGATAGACGAAAAGGTAGGTATGTACTATCATCTGCCTCAATACAGTTCCAAAATGTATTACCATCGAGCTATCGGGAAAACTAGCTTTTTTCATTACCAAGACGGAGCTGATAAACCCAACGTACCTCCTCGACTCCTCAAAGATCGCTTTTAGTTATAACACTGATAATTGTGTAACTCTAAGTAGAATTTCTACATTTATATCAGTCATTTAAATGATGTAAGTTAATTAAATGGATAGTATCTATCTAAATAAGAACAATATTGAGTATACCAATCATCATCTAACAACTACACAAGACAATAATTCTTCACTTACTTACATAACAATTAAAAAGATAAAAAAACAAATCACTCTTCCGTATAAAAATCTCAGTCGCTTCTTTCCTTTCCTTGCACCGCGCGATAAGGGTCAGTACACACGGTCATCTGATTGCCCGGCGCTGTTGATGCAACCGCAAATGCATTTTATTGAGGGCAACGAACCGCGACCGGATGATCGACGGATCATTTTGATGCATCTCCGTTGAAGCATATTGCGTACGGATGCATGGATGCAATCGACTCTCTTTGGAGGTTGGAGGTACCACTGGTGTAATAAAAGGATGCATATTATATTCCCATAGCAAAGGATATTATTGTGGTTTGTTTCTATTGACCGTGCAAATCTAAAATGAGATTAGAATGCTAGGAAATAGTTTTGCAAACCAGACACTCAACAAAACTTGTAACGAGGTTCCCACTCGCCTCAACAATGTAATAAGTGACCACAAAAACCCATTAAAACCATGAACTTTACACCACATCATCAATAACCACAAACCTAAGGACTTTATACGAGATTGTCTACAAATGATGGACAAAAACAAACATCATAACGAGCCAATCATATAATCGTTAACTAGTGACACGAGGAATCGATTCGTCAGACTCGGATATAATCGATCATAAACATCGATGGATGATTGGGTCGTCGGACTTTAATAAATGTTTCGCGGTCGAGTCATTGCGACATTACATTAACTTATGAAGCTAAAGACATGTTCAGACACATCTAAAGGGACGATCGAAGCAGCAGCAAAAACTGATCACTTTTGCTTTAATCGATCGACTATGGTTGATGAAGATAAGTTGGTATAAAAAAAAACAAGAAACAAAGATGACAAGATGTTTATTCTTAATGTAGGTACTGGAGATTGAAGTCAGCAGATAGTTTACTTAGTCAAGATGGAGTGCCTTGTATAAGAAATCAAGATTTCAAGTCCGATTTACTATCAGATATTGTCAGTCTTGTATAAACACAGCCTAACAAACATGCATTGCAACCTTAAAGTACTTTCAGATTTCAACACTGCACACATGGTGGAGTAACCAAAGGTAATGATATTGAGCCCATATTGTTTTAGTAAAGTGATCTAACAGAAGAAATAGACGAAATAATAAACGACGCTAATCTATCTGATAGTGTTACACTTATATTGAGAACGTTTGACGGCACTCCAAATAAGATCTTCAAAATACATGCACACAACTATAAGCTCTACTCTGATTTAAAGAGTGATGATAATATAATGCATGATGCCTTAATACTTGCTACAGATTTTGACGTCTATCGAACGTTTGATGAATATTTTGTAATAACAACCGGATTTAATGGAGTCCATGTTGTAACTTCAGTTAGCTACTCTTATATCACAAGTAACCTGTTTAAAGATAGGCATCAAACCTGAGCAGGAAATCGTATATTTTGAAAATGAATCAAAACTAAATTCTCCATTTATTGAAGCATAATTTATTGCATCTGTGTCAGCGGACCGAATAATCGATTAAACGTATCGGATGGCATTTAATCGATTTTGTGTGGGCATTCGATTGTCGCTAGATTAGAGGTTGTTGTTAATTGAAAGACTAGTTATCAGCACATTGTTTAATATTGCAAAAGCTTTGGTATTTTTATTAATAAAAGATATATCAATCCATCAACTGTTGAGGTCTCGTTTACCATTTATGGCTAGTTTTACATGCAAGGTCGTGTTGCTACACTTTCTGACAATATGACTAACGATTCTCGATAAAAAATTACAATGTTAGTGGATCGAAAGGAATTTGTACATATAATGGTTCTAATTTAGCCTATCGGGTCCGGGTATGTGTATTTCAAATTTGATTAATTAAATGATAAAGAGTGAAAACGATTATTGAAATTAGATTTGAATCTTTAGGTACGGTAGGCTGTTGTAATAAAAATGCCTAGTATAAGCTGGGCGCAAATTCTCTTGAAAGATTGTAACTCAGTACTAAGCCAGAGTAAGGTCAAAGTGTTACTGGGTGTGTAACTGACAGACAGCCTACTGTACTGGCTACAGACGTTCGAGTAGCTTTCGAAAAAGGTTTTCGATGATTAGAGATTAAATATTGAAAAGTTCTTCAGTTGAAACTACACTTTTATGTACTTATAACAGGTTCAACATTGTATTTCTTCATTTGCCAATAGACAACACTATAGACGCAGATACGCTAAAAATTCCACACCTAGGTCATCCTTACTAGAAGACCTATAAACCATGCAACCTTGCACTCAGATTCTTTGAAGATCCCACGTAATCGAATCCCCGCGACATCGACATTAGGTAATAGGGTTGCAGTACTCGATGTCGCAACACTAATGACCGACAAGGTCGAGGCTGCGCGTGCGCCGAGGCCGTGTGCATTTGCGACCTCTTCGCCTCGATACAGCTTTCTATTTTCTACGATTGAGTCGAGAATTGATTGTTTTCTTGTTCGCTATTAATTTCGCTTTCGTTTGCTTGTTCGTTTCGTTTTGTTCTCGTGTGGTGACGAATATGGTTGGAGGCTGGAGGTTTTTGTTGATTGTGTAACATCTGTATGTGTTATTGTAATTATATGCGTACTTTTTTGTTTTATATACAAGATTATTGATCTACATTTTAATTTTCTGGATAAGTAACTTCATTTATTTAATAAATTCGATGTTTCGCTATGATTTAATGTTTGTTAATCTTAAAGATGCGCTTGCAATCAACGTCTATGAAATCCTACATGATTTAAAAGTTCACAATATTAAAGAAAATGACCTTTTCAAACACTACTAAGAAATAATGCATAATGTAAAAACATTTCCTAATAACAAGTTAATATTTTATCCTCCATCTTTGACATGGGCACCTATCGATCGAATTACTCAACTATCTGTCGAATCTCGAAAGAAATGGTCTCGGTCGGTCGACCTTTGATTGCGCCGGCGCCGTCCGATGCATCGAATCATCGATTCGAGTGAAAGTGAACGATTACTGCAATCGAGTTATTAGGTGGGCTGATGTAATGATTACTTGTTGCACTTTTTATCGATTGTAACTATTGTTGTGCTATTACGATTCAATCATGAGATGTTTGCAGCGCTTTATTGCGTTGTGCAGTTTGATCCGGTCTGTTACAGTGATGTTAATTGGTTATGGCGTTATGATATAAGTTGACCCCTAAGAGCCGTACTTTATTTTACTTTCCTTAGAACTTAACTTTTTCTATCAATGTAGTTAGAATTTATCTACCTTAATACTGATACTGTTGCGCACTGCTGTTCCTGTTGTTTCAATGCAGGGCTAGTGTGGACCACTGGTCGTTTTTTTCCTTATCTAATGTTAATTTGATGTGTGCCATTTTGATGGTCCCACAAGGAACTAAACATAACTATTCTCGTCTGCTTAAGGGGCCGGCGAAACGTGCGTCGTTCATACAAACGTAATACCAAAATAATTTGTAAGCAACTCAAATACCTATATTCTTAAGGTAGTGTGGATTTATTTCGATTGGATTACAGAATATCTAGGTTCCCAAATATATATTTTGAATGGATACTGATTTAAACAAGAGTTATGAGAAAAATAAGTATTCTATGGAAATTTTAAATTTCTCATATCTCGTTTTCATATCATTGTCCTTTTAAAATATGTATTGGAAACATAGGTATTCTGTAATCCAATCCAAATAAATGAACACTACCTTAATAATATGTTTGGTTATCAAATTATTTTGGAGTTACTTTTGTATCGACGGACGCTCCGCGGGCCTCTTAATCCTTCAAACATTATAGGGGTGGTGTATTTCTATTATCCGAATCTTTAAATATTTTATGATGCAAGTACTTGCATCAAAGTATGCATCTAACGCAATACTTGAATGTATAATGTATAGTACATAGTTCTAGGTGATCAAGGCAGGTAGGTACTAATTTGCCTAACAGCCGTTTAATTGCCTCATATTAATTGCGCCGGCGCATGAAACAATTTATTACTTACTTAATAGACCAACGGTATTGATGTAATGGTTTAATTCACGCAGCTTTCAAGTTCTAGGGATGTTTACCTGGAACAAAATAAATAAATAAATAATTAGCGAGAGGAATAGAAAAACAAACAAAAGAAGGATGGTATTGGTGGTAGCGCCTATTTTCAAAAGCGTTTGGAAATTAAACTTAGTTGTTCACTTGTACAAATATGAATCAATTATAGATCTATTATCTATGTATAAGGCTTTTCTTTGTATGTTGTTATTTAGCGTTTTTTTGTTAAGCTGCACAAAGTTCAGAAAAGAAGAAACTTGCTATTCTTCTTTTGGCTTATACACCCACATGACCCGCATGTCCTTTAATAAATAATTCGCAGTCGTTAATTCCCTACATAACAGCTTTTACATGTAAGTAGGATTCTTTAACTCATTAGCAACCTTTATTATCCTCAAACTTGAAAGATTCTTTAACTCATTAACAATCTTTAAGAAATTATCAAGTTTACGCAAAATGAAACTGAACAGTACATTACAGACATCGCCGTCAGGCCTTGTTATTATAAAAACGTGTCACTCGGTAATAAATTCACTCGAAAATGTCGCAATAACCACCAAATCGACGAATAAAAGAATCGTATAGAGGCCCAAGAACATTTAAAGCGACAATACGCGAAATTAAATTCCATTGTAATGCTGTGGTCAGGTTTAAGTGACAGTGTACTTTTGGCGATCTTCATTAATTGGATTGTTCGCCTTTACACACTGGTGTAGACTGGTTGCTTCATTTGACATTGACCGAGAAGTTTATGTATTTGATAATGATAATCCATGCTTTGACGAGAACCCCTAGAAAGGCAAGAAAGGTAATTAACCTTTTGACCGCCACAGCATAAACCCAGTCCCACGCGCATGCCCTCCACGCCAAGCCACAATTATCATCTACTATTTTGTCACATATTTGTGTCGTTTGGCGTACAGGGCACGCGCTTGCTTGTCACGTATATGTGACACTGGCGTCCAAAAGGTTAAAGCAAATCAAGCTGCTTGACTTTGCTCGCGAGGTTGTCGACATGTCGGCACAGCCGACAACTTAATTGCCAAGAGCTTCGAGCAAAACCTGAAGAAAGAAAGGAGCTAGATCAAGGGCTTGATTCAGAGAGTGGCAGTACTGGACACGGCTCGTATTGTAAGAAGGTTTCTCCAGAAGAGTTGAAGACTTGTATTCAATTTACCCTCAGTCTTGTCTCCTTGGTTCAAGATCGCCGAGACACTTGTCGCTGGCGGGACTTTTTATGTTGACATTCATGTCATTGCCAGGCTTGAGCGACAAGACAAGGGTGGTCGTGTATTTGTCCGCTAGTTTAGTCATAGCTTTTATCAGACTGCTGTCATCTCATTCTGCCTTCAAATAGGGGAAACGACAAATATAATTAGTCCGTCAGTAAGATTATCAACAAATATTTGACTCGTATTTTTTCTTTTATGTAAATCAAAATTGATGAAGATACGACGCTTTTAAAATTCCCAATACGTCACGCCCAGGTATAATTTTTAGCTTGTTCTGACGTCACGAGCCCCCACTCCCGAGTTTATCTATGTCAATATTCATTGATTTACAAAAACAAAAAACGTGTCCATTATTTTTCAATAATCTAACAGACGGACTAAATATATTTGTAATTTTTTATACTGTCGTCTTACCTGATTATAAATGTAGAACATAATAATTCTCCTGCCGGTATCTTAATTAAATCCATTACATTCCATACTTCTATATTACTAGTTATCTAACCAGACACCTCCTTTCTTGCCATATCATCTTTTACACATTCCACCCGTCATTTTTTAGGGTTCCGTAGCCAATGGCAAAAACGGAACCCTTATAGATTCGTCATATCTGTCTGTCTGTCCGTCCGTCCGTATGTCACAGCCACTTTTTTCTGAAACTTTAAGAACTATGCTATTGAAACTTGGTAAGTAGATGTACACTGTAAACCGCATTAAGATTTTTACACAAAAATAGAAAAAAAATTGGGGTTCCCCATACTTTGAACTGAAACTAAAATTATTATTTTTCACCAAACCCCTACGTGCGGATGTGTATCTATGGATAGGTCTTCAAAAATGATATTGAGGTTTCTAACATCATTTTCTAAACTGAATAGTTTGCGCAAGAGACACTTCCAAAGCTGTTATAACTTCTAAAATAAGAGAATGTTAAAACATGTTTTTTTTTGTACGTCATAAATCGTAAAATCGTAACTTTAATATAATGTTACTTGCTGCTACGGAACCCTTCATGGGTGAGTCCGATTCGAACTTGTTTGGTTTTCCACTACACATATACAAACCCTCATTCATAATCAAAACTTTCCTCACAATTTTTTCTCATTTACATAAGACGTAGACCATAAATAGAACATAGTTTAGTTTTTGAACCAGCCAAGTTTCATTTGCAGTGGGTGCCTGACAGTCGACCCGACCAAAGTTGGGCAACGTCTAGAGACATGATGTAGCTTTGAAGCAACATGAATGCCCTTAATCTACGCATGTTAAATTAAAGCAATCATAGATCACACGTTCATCAGTCAACTGTTAATGAGTTTAAAGTTATAAATCAAAGTCTTTGGCACAATGTTTTAGGCTTGGCCTCTATTACAACTTAAACAGAACTGTTGAAATATACATATGCTAAAGTTTACTTTCTCTTAGTCGTTCACTCTTGACAGAATGGTGGTGGTCATGAAGGGTTACTCACAGCTGCGGTCGCTGCCTTCGCGATCCTTTTCCACCGGTCTCTATAGGCCGCATGGCGAGGACATTCTGCCGAAGGGATCTTGGTGACAGATTTGATGGAGTCGGTCCTTTGGGTTGGTGATCAACCACATGGTCTCGTACCTTCGACTTTAACCAAAATTACCAAACGATCTATGGAATCATAGTTTCAAGTAACGAGTAGCAAGGAATCTGAGGATTCGTAATTGCACAAGCGATGACAGTCTTTGTGTAATATTGTTCTTTGAGTATTGACATATTAGTCCGATGAGCGGTCCAGAAAATCATTAGCATGCGCCTCATCATTCATCATTTCACCCGAATGACGTCCACTGCTGGACATAGGCCTCCCTCAAGTGTCGCCACATTGACCGGTCCCGTGCGACTCACATCCAACGGGTTCCCGCAGCCTTCATCAGGTCATCGGTCCACCTAGTGGAAGGTCTTCCAATGTGTCGTCTTCCCACGATTGCCACTCCAGAACTTTTCGGCCCCATCGGCTATTCGTTCTGCGAGCAATGCGCCCTGCCCACTGCCACTTCAGTTTGGCAATTCTTCAGGCTACGTCGGTGCGAGCATGCGCCTCTAACACTAAATCTCAAGGGCTAAATAAAGGGTACAACTCTGTCTAACTCTACAAGGATTGCAAGCGCGATGTCATTTATTTATTTAAGAAACATGACATTGATCTAAATCTACGCTTTTACACTGACAAAAATACATCATTTTACAGTTAAGTTTTGCCCCTTTGGCACAATCTGAAAACTACAGTTAGTTAAGCAAAGGTTTGGCCCTAAACTGCAATCGGCGCGTTTTATCTAACCGCAGCTAAACGTATTTGCCTTCATCGCATTTGGCATACGTCATTGTTTGAAAAGGTCGAATTCGTGGCGTGAATACAAAGGACATTTTTAGTGTTCAACGGGATTTAAACAGGGCGTGGTGACAGGTTGAAAGCAGGAAAACAATGTTGTACAGTTAGGTGTTTAACATAATAACGTTCCCACTGCTGGGACAAAGACCTCCAGTGTGAGAGAATGGGTAATCCACAACGCGGGCTCAGTGTGGGTTGGTGGCTATCGTATGTCTTTGAGTTTTTGTAGTTCTTGAATATTTATTTGGCAGTTCAGCAGATTGACTTCTTCCGTTTCGCTAGTTATATTTTAAGTACCATGCAATAGGGGGGAGCCTATTACCATCACCCGGTAACAAACGGACTCCATGACTGCTAATGAGAAATTCGCGATGGAAAAACCCAGTTACACTTCGCCCGAGCAAGGATCTAACCCAGGACATCATGCTCATCATCCGTCGTGCTTGCGACCACTCGCTTGACCAACGAGACAGTCAAGATAGAAATCTAAACAAAATTACACATAATCACATGAAGGTTACTAAACCCCTAAAAGCGGAAAGAACCAATCTGCGATCATGATTCTATTTATACAAATTGCTGAATAATCTAGTCAAAAACAGCGAAACTAATAGATTTCCGAAGCTAAGACCAATTTAAACAAACGAAAAGGATGACGAAGCCAAACTTTGGCAAGGACATTTCAAATGCAAATTCTCTTCCGAATCACTGCGCACACGCAGCTATGTTGAAGAGGCGATGTTCAAGGCTTCTTACATTCACGTATTGTTATTTTAGTTTAAGCTCGGTGGAACCGTTATGGACAAATTGGGGAGTGACTCCGTGAATGTAACTGTCTGTAGTTACATTCACAAATTGTTTCCGTAATTAAGAGACTAACTCCCGAATACTGAGAAGTAATTCCAAATTTAAGGACTGCTTAACGTTAAACGTCACTTTTTAGTATCTGTATTAATATAAGTGCTAATTTGAGTGACGTTTCAGTATTCGGCCGCTCGTCACCCAACGGAAAAATTATAGACTAGTTGTGGACACAGGACACTGACTTATACTTTCATAGAGTATCTATCAGTGTCTGGGCTTACCAAGGAGTATCGTTACTGGGTTGTGTAGATCAGATAGGCAGTCTCTCTAAAATACTGGTATTCAGCTGCATACAGTAAGACTGGAAGCCGGCACAAAAATAGGTGCGAAAAGGCCAGGCAGATGATCAGTCACTGCCTGGTATCTGAATAATTTAACTAATCCTGAAGGTACCGCTAGAAAAGATCAAGAATGCACTTTAACGGTGATCTGACAAAAGAAGTAAAACAAATACTAACAAAAAATATGTAGGTTACACTGAATTATTCACCACAGACATGACAGCTTCGCAAGATTCAGATCAAGATACTGTTTTAGGATTATTTACAACGCTCGATAATAGAGGATATATTACTTTTATTAATATTCCGGATGCAATTAATGTATCAGTTTCAAGGTAAACCGTTCGATTCGTATCGAAAACAAGTAAGTAAGTGCTGTCAATATTGACATGACAATATTTATTAAATATGACAATAATAAAACTTGTCTGTTGTTGTACTACGGAGAGAAGAAACAACTGTTGGCTATCTGCAGCTAAATAGCCCTGCAGACACAGCAAAGTTTTACAAATGGGATTCAATGTGTAAAGATCAAAATAGTAACGAAATGGGACTTTTGTGATGCTATTTTGTTCAGTTGTCGAAATGGGAAAGTTACGAGATGGAACGAAGACGGTCAGAGGTTAGAAGATCCTCCCTTTGAGGAACTTTACGTTACTTTAACTTTACTGTTTCTCATATCCCTTTAGTTATTTTGGCGTGAGGTCATAGTGAGATCTAACGTCACCAAATTGTTCACACATGTTGAACAACAGTGCCTTCCTCTCAATGCCACTCAAGCAACAAAAGAACCATGCTGCACTAATTCAAACTACGAAAATAGAATAGAGATTATTGTAAACGATCAGTATTCAAGGCTTTAAGAGAAAGAAACCATAGACAGAGAGAAAAAAACGAGTTTAAATACATTGTAAATCCCCTTGGTGACATAAAATGTGAATCAATACAACCTCAAAGGGATTAACTTGATTCAATCTCAAGGCCTTCACGCAAATGTTTCTTCTTTATAAGGGGTGTTACCACATGTTACACACTAACTTTTTCGGATCGACTCATGAGATTCCGAAATAATTGTAGGAAATAATATTTGAACAACGAAACCGACCCAAAGTAATCACTACACATTACACATGTCATACACGGCTTTCATCCGGCTCGTGGCTCGTTGGTTCGGTATCTCATGGTCTCCGAATTATGTTCGATTCGGCTTGGCTCAATTTAAGCGAAATATTCTTACTTAGTAAATATCTTAAAATTCACCCTTGGGGCCTAGAAACATGATATTGCATAAGTGTTCCTAATGCTTATTTCCACAAATAAGTACATTGTAAATTTGGCAACGCTGCGTTTACCTGTTACAGTTAACACTGTTAACACTTTTATATCTGTTACAGATATGTTACGGTTACACTTTTGTAATTGTTTTTGGTTAACACATAGAAAACACATTTATAAGTGTTACATATTTGAATCTGTTACCAATTCAACATGTAATTGTAACATTTATAATTCTGTAACCTTTATGAAGGTGTTTTTAAGAAACTTCGTATTGCATTCGAGGCGGAAATTAAACCCGAGCCGCAGGCGAGGGTGGTGTGATGCCGAGAACTGCAGTCACAAATGCCCACGTGTATCAAACGACGTTTTACACTATCGAAGAAATAAAATAAGAAATAATTTTTCAATCAAGGATGTGTATTGAAAAATAAACGGGTAATGCCGACTCGAAATGTGTATAAAACGCCTAAACACGGTTGTACGGCTTACAGGCGACATGCTAGACGAATCGCTCAACTCAGATGTCATTGAGATACAGCTTTCATTGTTCTCAGCAGCGACGATACCAACAATGGTTCACGTACATTGTACTGTCCGCTTGAAGAATAACGGAGGAAGCTGAGGCCATGTGTCTAAACCTTGGACGGGTGAATAGCACTGAATGGACTGACCCTATCAACGCTTTACATACAATGGTGAACCCGAAGATGAGAGCTTAGGCAGAGACCATACTTTATCAATACGGAATCAGCTTAGCTGGTCAGACCTTTGTATCTAAACAATCAAAGAGAAAAACATAACTTTAAAAATGGTTATTAAAATAAGAAGAAGAAAATCAGGTTTTTCTTTCAACGCGTATTCGCGAGGAAGTGATCCTGGGTTCACGCTCAAGTCATGTCCATTATAAAATAATATTGTCGCCAATTCAGTGGTATTAATTTTGTTTGTAAATAAATGGTAATCTCCGGAACAATGATCCAATTCTGAAAAATCTTTCATTGGCAGAAAGCCGAAAATTAGAGCTAACTTTGTGATGGTTTTTTATGAAAAAAAAATGTTATCTTATTATGTTTTTCGTCAGGTTCAACCTTTACATTCATAATGAAGTATCCTGACATATATTTTTTTTTCCAATTTGAACATGATTTACTACTGTAAAAATCTAATCAAAGATTGAAGATTTTGTTTCAGGCCCAATCTGATTTTGTTTATATCAAGCGTATTGCGAGCAATGTCGCGAACGTAGTGTATTAACAAAATGTTCGGCTTAAGTCGATTCAGCGTCAATAAGTGTGGCCCCTCCCTTATTGATGTTGTAAGATCCAGCAGAGTTGGAAGCGGAACTAAATTATAATTTCCGCTCTTGTAAGACAATGGGTCGTTAAGAGGTGTCGGTTGTATAATGCAGGTGCTGCTAAGTTTGGTCCTCTTGCCACTGTTGTTAAATTAATGAAAATACAATTTACTTTGCAATTTAACACACCAACGGTTGGCGATTAGATAACAGTGCGACTTTTGTTTCCATAAAATTGTTTGCTCCGTGATTTAGATTTATTTTTCCTTCTTTTTTGCAAAATTATGGAAAAGTATTGTCATGATTTTTGACGTGATAACGTCTTATAAATTGATAATACCAGCAACACTCATGAAAAATAGTAACGTTCCATGTTCCATAGTAACGTTCCACCGTTCCACGTGTTTTATTACATAAAATAATGATTATGACGTTTTTTGCGGAGTTTTAAAACAGGCCGACTCAAAAGTGTCCTTGTTACGTAACATCTCAAACGGTAAATGATAAATTATAAATGATAAACGATAAACGATAAATGATAAATGATAAATGATAAATGATAAATGATAAATGATAAATGATAAATGATAAATGATAAATGATAAATGATAAATGATAAATGATAAATGATAAATGATAAATGATAAATGATAAATGATAAATGATAAATGATAAATGATAAATGATAAATGATAAATGATAAATGATAAATGATAAATGATAAATGATAAATGATAAATGATAAATGATAAATGATAAATGATAAATGATAAATGATAAATGATAAATGATAAATGATAAATGATAAATGATAAATGATAAATGATAAATGATAAATGATAAATGATAAATGATAAATGAAAAATGATAAATGATAAATGATAAATGATAAATGATAAATGATAAATGATAAATGATAAATGATATGGTGATGATTAGGTGGGTAGGTGTTAAAAAAAACAGACGTAGCTCCAGCATTGATTTAATATTTAAAATAATAATCTGCAATATTTCTACAAGTTTTTTATATATTATCAGTGCATAGCCTATACTTAGCTGGTACTTACGTTTGCAGCACATTTATGTGACTCAAACAATAAAAAATACACCACCTGCCAGCACATCACTTCATAGCACTATTTTCACTGTCACCAAACACAAGTGGACATTTACTATTACAATGTCTCAATTCGACGAAATAATGTCTGCACAGAAGACCCTTGAAGATAGCTTTATCCGGAAGATGAGTGAGTTGGAGGCGCAGATACAGTGCGCACAACCAGCCAAGGACACCGTGGCGAGGGTGGCGGAGGAGTTTCGCGCCTTCAGGGAGCTGATGTTCAATATGCTGAGTCTCCTCAGAAAACAGATCAGCGAGTGTGCTAGACAGGTCGACGGGTTGGAGACCAGGCACCGGCGGAAGGCACTCATTTTCCAAGGTATAGCAGAGGTTGAAGGGGAAGTCAGCAGCACAGTCATCCTGGAGGTGCTAAACAAGAAGCTATCCCTTAAAGCTATCACTGCATCCTCCATAAAGGTCTGCCACAGACTTGGCGTACACAAAAAGGATCACCACAGGCCCATCCTAGTCAAGTTCTCGAGTTTCGACGACAGATCTGCGGTCTGGAGAGCGAAGACAGGACTGAAGGGGTCATCCATCTCTGTCAAGGAGTTTTTGACAAAGACCCGGCAATCCATCTTTGGGAAGGCGCGGCTTCACTTCACGATGCGGTCGTGTTGGACTCAGGACGGTGTCATCGTTATTAAAGCCCCCGATGGGAGCAAACATAAGGTGACATCATTTGAAGAGCTGAGCCCGCTGCTGGTGAAGTATCCCCGGCCTCAAACGTCTGGGAGATAGCCTGAAAAACAAGAAGCTTTAATTATGGTATCGTTCCTCAATTATTACAAAGTACAGAATCCACGCATTGAACATTCACTAAGTAATTAGGATATTCTTACCTATAAGTTTGCTATCTTCCTTTGTTTGTAAATGACAACCTTTTTTGTTACTTTTATCTCGTATTTTTGCATGTTTGTACGTCTCTAAACTTTTATTATTCAAGTAACGCAAACTTTTGGATTTTTACCCTCAACAGGACTTAATATTTTTTTTTACTTTTTGTTTGCTTTGCATGTTTAAAGGTTAAATGTCGATTGTCGTGTTGTTGTTGTCAACTTGTCAAATGTCATTCAAAGTAAACGTCATACTCATACGTTTGGATACGTTCACGAAAAATAAAAGTCTTTAATGCTTGATTCGGAATAAATTAACGAATGTACTCACAACTTTTTTGTAATTGTAACGTCTCTTCATTTTGTTCTTTAGTGTGTAATGATGATGTTAGCTGGCGGGTGGTGCAGAGATGCAAACGTCGTACCAGTATTTCGTGTAGGTTTATATTTATTCAGCAAGTAGGTTTTCTCAAACACTTTTACACGTCATTTTGACGTGATAACGTCTTATAAATTGATAATACCAGCAACACTCATGAAAAATAGTAACTTTCCATAGTAACGTTCCATAGTAACGTTCCATAGTAACGTTCCACCGTTCCACGTGTTTTATTACATAAAATAATGATTATGACGTTATCACGTAAATCTATCGTCCGTAAACCGACTTTACAGACAACCAATTTTTTTTCTTAGCGTCTCATTTATTTTCTTGTTCTACCTGGTCTCCATTTAAGATATGAAGACTATAACATTTTTCCTTCTTTATTTGTGAATTGATTAAAAAGTATGCCATGCTTTGACTGACTGATAGGTCTAGTGGTAGGTGACTGCTAGGTCTGAAGTCCTGGGTTCAATTCCAAGATCGCGCAATGATTTTCTATCAGAAATTTCTTAGTAGTAGCCACAGAGTCTGGATTTGCGCTCGGCTGATGTCAATAGGCTCATCCCTTATTACATAGGACTTTAACATAACTGGCGAAATTTGGGTGTACTATTAGGTACACGTCTGCTTAATACTATGCGGTTTACAGGCGTAATGTTGTATAATGCCATGTTTTTTACTATAAACTATTTAGTTTCCAAAGCTATTAAATCAACTAAGTACAATATCAATTCAAACTTGAATAAAACTAGATCTTAAAACACGACATTTCAAATTCAATCTGACAGGTGTAACAGTAACAATATTCTAATATTTGTCAAGGTAATCTATTCATATTTTTGATCTAGTATTCTGACCTTAGACCGTTTACTTTCAAGTCTAGTCTAGAAAAATATGAATATAATAAAAAAAAAACACGTCAGTCCAATTGCATTACATTGAAATGATCTGATTTCACACCGTTACAACTTCAGTATACGCGCCCCGTCCTTGATTGGCACAGTTTTTATTACTGAACAAAATATCGAAATTACATGTAAAATAATTAGTATGTAATTTACATGTTATACACATAAACCACCCGATTCAGATGTGAATCCGCCGAGCTCCAGAAAGAACGCTAAACCTTAGGTCCCGGCTGTCATTTATAGATTCTTGACAGTCGTTATAGGTAGTCAGTGGCCCAAAAGTCTGACAACCAGTATTTTTTTATGGTATCGTATTACTCAGTCTTTACTAGGTTGTGGAGGTCAGTTAAGGACTCGTTTTCATGTTAAATACTGGTTTTCAGCAGCAACGAACTGGAAGAGAGAATACTCTGGAAAAGGCTAGAAAGATATCGAAATAAATTGTGTAAATGATTGTGAAAACCTCATAAAAATCCGTTGCCAATTTTAAAGAACGATGCGATCACAGACAGACGGGAAAGGCGAATTTGTTGTATGTAAAGATATGTCTCTAGCCTTTTCCAGAGTATTCTCTCTTCCAGTTCGTTGCTGCTGAAAACCAGTATTTAACATGAAAACGAGTCCTTAACTGACCTCCACAACCTAGTAAAGACTGAGTAATACGATACCATAAAAAAATACTGGTTGTCAGACTTTTGGGCCACTGACTACCTATAACGACTGTCAAGAATCTATAAATGACAGCCGGGACCTAAGGTTTAGCGTTCTTTCTGGAGCTCGGCGGATTCACATCTGAATCGGGTGGTTTATGTGTATAACATGTAAATTACATACTAAACCGAAATACAAATACGAAATAATTTTAGAGCATTTAAATTGAAGGTCCTATTACAAAAAATGGTTCCACTGTTGTAATTTTGTAAGTCACGTAATTTGGTAAGTGTCTGAAGGATAGTGCTCCGATTACATGCAATGATAAATGTTACGATACGTGTATTTTATGTACATTTATGTTAATCGAGACCTTTTGCTTCAGAATTTCAGACAGAATATGTAAAGTGTTGCAACGTCCGAAATCCAAAATGGCCTCCCTCTTTTCATGCAGAATTTAAATTGCGCTTATTTTTTTTGAGCTCCCGTGGCCAAAAATATCAGTGGCCAAGTGGTTTGTGTTTATGAATAAAGGGTGTAAAACACCTCTTAACGAAGCCGAAAGGCACTTCTTCCCCTCGTCATTCTGATAATTTTTTGTTCTACACTATACCTTCTAGTTACGGAGATATTGGGGGTCAAAGTTGCAAGTTTTTGACAAGTTATTTTTTAATTACCAATTTTTATCGCATTATTTTTACTTTAAATATCTTTACGACCCCCGTACTGTTCAATCCATTCATCCGCACAATATTTTGAGTGCGTTACATTGAGTTATACCACAAAACATGATTTATTACAACAAAAAAAAAAGTTGTTTCCCAGCAATATTTTTTGCGTAAAGTTACTTAGTGTGATAAACAGAATGCTTGGTTAACGGCTTTGTGATGAGGTGAAATACACCCTGTATAATATTAAGACTCGATTTAACATCAGTCTGGATTAGGGGGAAGTCCCTGGTTGTCTATGAGACCAAAGACGGCTTAAAGTCTTAAGAAAAATTAAAAGTTATATTAGAACAACTTACTATAAGATGTAAAGAACTACCACAGGGTGTCATCATCTGCCAAGTCTTTTCCCAGCCTCTTTAAGGTCGGCTTCCATGCTAGATGGCCCACCTTGAAGTGGTTGGTTTTAAAATGTCTAAAAGAATAAATAAATATAAATTTATTTTTTCCACAAAAACGTCATATCTCAGGTCTTGACAGTCGTATTTTGCAATACCTGGTAGCGTGAGAAGTTTATGGTCCGTGCGAATTTATTGAGCGAATAATTTGCATTTTATTTATATGAACGTTAATGTTTTAACCGCCAAATTATTATAATTAGATCATTCTTAATCCTCTAGTAAGAAAACAAAAGTGAATTAAATCATTTGAGAGAATCACTTTCGAGAGCAGTTCTCTCAAAACGGTAACAATGTGTTTAGCTTATTATAGTCCTGCTTCTTATGATATACACTAACACCCCGTATATCTTTAGTGAACTTAAAGTAACTACTTAAGTTTAAGTAATTGCTACAAAAAAAGCAATTGACAAGAATAAAACGAAGTAGGAACCATCAACGAAATCAAAGCTAAAAGAATTCCAACTTTCAAGCAATGACTAAGTTAAAGAAAAAAATCATATCTTAATTTATAACTTTTACTCAAGTAATCACTTTGAATTGTATATATAGAGTGACTGGTAATTAGTGTACAAAACTTAAACACGTGATTGTGCTCATGATAATAAACTACTTTTACTGAAATTGCTAAAAAAAAAAGGGCTGTTCAGTACATGAGGTGAACATAAATAAATAAAATAAATAATATATATTGCTGGACATTACACACAGCACCATCTAGTGCCACATTAAGCAAGGCTTGTGTCGTGGTCACCAGACAGTTGATATACTACATGTTTACTTTTTGATTGTAAATACATACTTATTATACATATAAACATCCATGACTCGGAAACAAATGTCCATGCTCATAACAGAAACATTTGCTCCTACTAGGATTCGAACCCGGGACCCTAAGAACGTAAGGAACAGCTGATATTTTTTTCGCGATTTCAAAGTCAAGTAGATACGGGTGTATGCGTTTTCCAAATGCAAATGAACTGAAACTCTTGGCCGACATCAACAGGGTTTAACTTTGTTTGTGAATGAATTTAGGTGCAGCCATTAAAAAAAAATGATTTTTCAAAAATGTCTATTAGTCACACACAGACCACACAGTTCTATCATAATGAGATAAAACGTAATATGTCAAATAAACTCCATTAAAAACCTGAATGAATTTAATTTGGCAACATGTATAATTCCATAAACGGTGTAGTTACTCGTAATTCAAGTAACCCAAAACTAGACGATATAAAAACAAATCACGCGAGTCTACTAACTACGAACTATGTCGGTAGTGTCGGAATGTCGTCATATATAGGTACCGTGTATATGGCGAAGTTTCTTCTACGATAAAGGTTTTTTTTTCAACGCTACCGTTAATCCGCAACGGAGGCTGGATTTGTGCTCGATGGATGCCATTAGGTTTGTATTACATGTAACTGCAATTTAACTGTAGAAATATGGGTGTACTATAAGGTACACCCTGCTTACCCTTTAGGAATTACAAGCGTGGTGTTATCACTATCATTACATTATTATAAAACAAAGTCTTCCGCCGCGTCTGTCTGTCCCTATGTATGCTTAGATCTTTGAATGCAATGGATTTTGATGCGGGTTTTTTTAATAGATAGAGTGATTCAAGAGGAAGGTTTAAGTAATTTTAGCCCTAGTATCGGCTAGTCGCTACATAAAGTAAAGTCCTCCGGCGCGTTTGCCTATCTGTCTGTTCGCGATTAAAACGCAGGCTTCAGTTAGTGATTTTATAAAAGAAAATTCTCTTCACACATTATCAAAAATCTTTTCCTTCATTTTAAAACCAGTTCATCTTCATTCGTTTCTATTTTTAGCTTCAAAGCACCTATTAAGCATCAGCATCAACCTCTGACGTCATAACTCCAACATTATACAATATCTCACCAAGTTCAATGCCGTTGGGCAAATGTCTCTGAAGGTGAAAGTTGGCTACGTCATCGAGGTAACCCGACCGATGTTGTAATACACGAGCAGATGGTACGTCTGTGGCAATCGTGTGCTTTATGATTTTGCCGCGTTATGTGGCCTGATCATGAACTTTGTGTTACATTTGATGATATGTTGCTGATATGGAAAGTTTATGAAGTTAAACAAGAATAATATTGTAAGTTTGAGCCTAATAAATGCGCTTTTTAAAAGAGATTTTTTTTGCGATTATCAACTACGAATATTTTAATTGCCGCAGCCTTTAGACCCAGAGCTTTATAGTATCTTACATGACTCTTAGTAGGTAGTTAGGCAGAGGTATAAATAATAATAGTTTTAAATCCCATCTAATAGGAGCGAGGATGTCGCCATCAACCGGTCATAAATAAAGACTCCGTGACTGCTACTGAGACTAAAAACCCCATAACTCTGCCTGACCTTGCGAATCGAACCTAGGACCTCATGCAATTGCACTTACAACCATTCGATAAACGAAGCAGTGAAACAAACATAACTAAGGTCCATGTTCACCGAAAAGATAACAGCCTGATTATGTAAAAACAGCTGTCACTGTGACATGTTCCCACACAAAAATGTGTTTTAAACAGCTGTTTTTAGATAATCAGAACGTCATCTTTTTGGTAAACATGGACCTAAAGTACACCACTCATAGGGCACGCCACGACAGTGGCGGTAAGTCCCCTCTTTGAGGAGTGGCTGGAGAGGCGCCGAGGCGTCCTCACCTTCCGCCTGACGCAGGTCCTCACCGGACACGGATGTTCCGGGAGGTACCTGCACCGAATCGGTCGGGAGGAGACGCCCGGGTGTCTCCACTGCGAGGATCGACCGGAGGACACGGTGGAGCACACGGTGGAAGTCTGCCCTGCGTGGGCGGAGCTCCGCCGTGTCCTCGTGGCGGCGATCGGCGGCGGCGACCTCTCGCGTCCGGCCCTGGTTCAATCCATGGTCCGGAGCGAGACGGAATGGGAAGCCGTCGCCTCCTTCTGCGAAGCAGTCATGCTAGCGAAGGAGGTGGCGGAACGAAAGAGGGAGAGATCCTCTCTTCCCGGCCGCCGCGGGAGACGCAACGGGCGTCGGGGGCCACGTGGTGGCTACCGGCCACCGTAGATGCGGGCCTGTGGACGGCTGGCTATGGGCTAGCTAGCCGTCCGGCCGTCTAACGACGACGACAGGCCGTGTCGACGGCGCGTTCGTGTTTCAGGCGCGCCTCAAAGAGATGTCAGCAAAAGGAGAGGGGCCCGCAAGGGCCGAAGCCTGCCGGGGTTGCGGGCCTGTTCGAAAGGGGTTCCATCTATCTGGCAGAATCTTGTTGCTCCGAAATTCGTTTAGCATAACACACTTGGCATAATTTTATTTAAACGAATATATTAAAGGCATATTTTTTTTTAAATATACTTATTGTTTGGCTGAATGTGTGTATGTTTCTAATCTTTTGGATAGCAGAATTTTATTTGGCATAATTACCTTTGGCATTGTTCATATTTCGCATAATTTCGTTTAGAATAATGTTTACTTAGAACGACGATTATTTGATATAATTTCACTTGGCATACTATGAAGATTGCAGAATTTCATTTGGAATAATTTTATTTGGCAGTATTGCCATTTTTCAATGCCACAAAATAGCATTTTTAACCTTAATTTAAAATTAAAATATTATCTTAAAAAGTAAATATGTTGTGCTAGAAAAGTTAGTGACAGAAAAGAATCGCTCCAAAACCGACTCCACGTAGTCTTGTTTGCCCTACCCCAAGAGTGTAATTTAAAATCGCGTAGGCGCGGAGGGGCGAGGCGGGCCGCGAGTTGAGGAGCAGGTGGTTGTAACACTCGCCGCCGCGGCTGAGGTTGACCGGCGAAGCCGGCCAGCAAGCCGAAGCTGCGGTGGTGAGCGTTAAACCCATCTGCGACGAACAGCTCGCGTGGGACCGCCGTAGCCCCGCAGCGCCGGAGCCGTGACAGAAACCATGCCTGCTGCATGTTGCATGCTTGCTTGCATGCTACATTATTGCTGCATGCTTGTTTGTATGCTGCATGCTTGTTTGCATGCATGCTGTATGCATGGTATATGCATGTTCAGATGTTTACATGCCTGCTGCATGCTTGCTTGCCTGCTGCATGCTTGCTTGCCTGCTGCATGCTTGCTTGCATGCTGCGTGCTGCATGCTTGCTTCATGCTAGCTTGTATACATGAACGATATAATATGCTTGTTTGCCTGCTTTTTACAGGGAAATAAAAACCAAGTGTTCACAATCAACTGATTTTATGAATTCTGTGATATGATAGATGAGTCTTTCCATTATTATGCATATGAAATGTATGCCAAACAATAATTCTAACTGTAAACTTTCTGAGATATGATAGTTCTGCCTTTAAAGACTATCGATATGAAAATTATGCCAATAGATGATTCTGACTGTGAACTTTCTGCGATAAGATGGTTCTACTTTTGAATCTTATGCATATGAAATGTATGCCTGAAGATGATTCTGGCTTACAAAATTATGAGTATGAACCTATGATAAATGAGTATCTGCCAAACTATTTTCTGCGAAATGAAGTTTATGCCATCAGCTGGTATGCAAAATAATATTATGACATAAAAAGTTCTGCTATAAAGGGTGGACCCGTTCGAAAGAGATACCGCGGCCCCGGAACGTAAAAGGCGAGGAAGGAACATGGATGGTTTTTAGTCAGTAAGAGTCTGACACTCCCTCCCGCTCCGCCCAGAGTGGGGAGGCTCATCAGATGATTTCCCATCCTTAAAAAAAAAAAAAAAAAAAAAAAAGAACACCACTCATTCACGCATATCTATACTAATATTATAAAGCAGAAGAGTATGTTTGTTTGTTTGTTTGTTTGGTTGAACGCGCTAATCTCAGGAACTACTGGTTTAAATTGAAAAATTATTTTTGTGTTGGATAGTCCATTTATCGAGAAAGGCTTGAGGCTATATAACATCACGCTACGGCCATTAGGAGCGGAGCAGGAATGAGAAATGTTGCAAAAACGATTTTTTATTCCTTTCGTTTTTCTCTCTTATGTGACGCAGATGAAGTTGCGTGGGTCAGCTAGTAACTATTATAAAATCAAATAGATATTCCATAGATACAATGTTTTGTAGGAATTAAAGGAATTTCTACTAAGAAAGTCACATTAATAAAAGCAACATTAAACATATTGCTTTCCATTTCTCTGACTGTAATTAATATCGGTATGATAATCGAAGTATCTGTATGATTAATCTTAAGGCCCTTTCGTATTTATTTATGCATAAATTAACTTTCAAGCGTTTGACTTGATGAGAGGTTTTAACGAATAAATACAGAGATTGGGGCATTATGCTAGCTTTTAGTAACACTAGGTGTTATACAGGGATTTTGTTGCTTCTTTTGCCAAAAGGAGAGGTAATTGCTGTCTCTTCTGCTGCGTAAATAAGTAATCTTTGGTACCACAGTTCTTTTCTTTAAGTCGTCAATACGACAATTAAAAAAAAGTACTCTTCCTAAAACCACACAAATCACTTCACGTGCGCCTATAAAATTTGAAGAGTTCTCTCTGTTTCTCCAGGATCCCATCATCAGATCCTGACTTGATGACTATGGGACCACCTGGGAAGTATACCCCTTTCAAACAAAACAAAAAAAATCCGAATTGGTCGAGCCATCTCTGAGTAATCGGGGAACATACATAAAAAAAAAGGTTCCGATTAACTGAGAACCTCCTCCTTTTTGAAGTCGGTTAATTAATGGGTCGGAGGCTGACTGTTTTGAGTATGAATGTGGATGGGTATATTATGAGTAGAGGAAGACCAAAGAAACGATGGATGGACTGTGTTAAGAAGGATATGGTAAGAAAAGAAGTGTCTGAAGAGATGACGAAAAATAGAGGAGTATGGAAGAAGAAGACATTTTAGTTCATTTATTTAAACAATAAACACAAATATTATTACAGGTTTACTCGTAGATACCTAATACAATAGAGTAGGTATATTTAAAGTTACAAAAATTTACTAAGAATATAATTAAATATATTGACAACCAAGAGTAATTTTGCAAAATCCGGCCCGTGTGAATTCTATCAGTGCGTAATTGAAGCAGTCAATCTGTTGTAACACCGATAGAGTGCTGCCCTGACCCCAAATTAATTGGAATATGGGCAAGAATTATGAAGTTGAAATGGAGGCCGACCCCAAAAGTAATAGGGAAAAGAAGAAGCTGGATTTTTGGCCTTGTTGTGGACTAAGCCGCAGCTAAAAGCAAGTACATAAGATACTAAAGATAACGGTCGTCCATCACATCTCTAACAACAATATAACATAAAAGGTGTAAAACACCTCTTCACGAAGCCGTAAGGCACTTATTCTCCTCGTCATTGCGATCATTTTGTTGTTCTATACCATAACTGGGAACCTACTTGTTACGGAGATATTGGGGGTCAAAGTTACAACTTTTTGACAACTTTTTCTTAAATATAAGTTTTTACTGTAAGATTTTTATTTGTAACACCTCTACAATCCCCATACTATTCAATCCTTCCAACAGCACCATGTTTTAAGTGCGTTACATTGAGTTCTACTTCAAAATATGACTTTTCACCCCAAAAAAAAGTAGTTTCCCAGTAATAATTATGAGGTTCAGAACGCTTGGTTGCTTCGTGACGAGGTGGTTTACACCCTGTATCATCATCAGCCTATAATGTTCCCACTGCTGGGACACGGCCTCCTCTCAATGAGAGGGAACCCTGTATAGTATGAGTATATTAGGTAATCAAGTTATATCATGTGCACACGCATACCTACTTACATAAAATTTAACAATTACAGTTTGTCGGAAGTGTCATACTACGTCGTTTATTATGCAAGTCATTTTTGTGAAGTTTTGGACAATCCGTTATAAATGGCATTTTGTTATATAGCAGTATAGCAATTGTTTAAAGTTCACATGAGTTCGACAGTCAAAGTGACAAACTGTCAATATTTTTTAGTGGCGTCAAAACTGAGCGAACCAAAATGCGCCATGTTTAAGTAGATCATAGAGATCAAAATTGAGCCTAATATCGCTCGCTCACGGCGAGCTTACGCCTCTAATTAAATAGGTCCAAGATACGATTTTGTAGGAAAACTAGTTAACACCGGTACACTTTGGTATACCAAAGTGTACTTGAAATGACTGAAAACTTCTTAAAGTTTCTTTTAAATAAACACTGTTTTAGGCTTTCACGGTTTAAAACTGAACTTATATTGTCACTTACGGGATATATCTTCCGTGATTATTTACTATGTTGAGCTCCCGATATTTTGCGGGTTGACTGGAGAATGCGGGTGGATGGACCATCCACCCGCATACTCCAGTCAACCCGCGATCATGGCGCTTGCAACAGCGTCGAAATATCGGGAGCTCAACATAGTAAATAATCACGGAAGATATCCCGTAGGTGACAATATAAGTTCTTTTAAATACTTCAACTCTAGGAAAATTCCAAAGTTTCCAAGTTCTATTAGTAAAAGTTGTTAATTAAAAAACCCTTTCGTTGCAAAGATGGTTTTAAGCATTTTAAAACCATCTTTGCAACGAAAGGGTTTTTAATGCATAATTGCATAATCGCATAATTGTTTTAGAATGAAGAGTTCTTGTTTTCGACAAATACCCATATGCCAGAAAAATGGACATGCAATCGTACTCATCACCATCTGATAGCCTTTTCCCAACTATGTTGGGGTCGGCTTCCAGTCTAACCGGATGCAGCTGAATACCAGTATTTTAAACGGAGCGACTGCCTATCTGACCTCCACAACCTAGTTAATACAAACGAATACGAATACCCGTTGGTAAGACTGGTTGTCAGACTTTTTGGGCCACTGACTACCTGTAACGACTGCCAAAGATGGACAAATGGCAGCCGAGGAAACTCGGTATGTAAAGGTGATTACCCATAAGGGGAGGGGCCCGCAAGGGCCGAAGCCTGCCGGGGTTGCGGGCCTGTTTGAAAGAGATACAAGTTAGGCCCCGGAACATAAAGGGCGAGGAAGGAACATGGATGGTTTTTAGTCAGTAAGAGTCTGACACTCCCTCCCGCTCCGCCCAGAGTGGGAGAGGTCATATATGATGATTTCCCATCCCAAAAAAAAAAGAAAAAAAAGGGTGATTACCCATCCACAGACCAACCTAGGGAAGCACGACTTAACCTAAAGATCGGCTCGAGCGGCTGTTATTATTTAGCCACGAGCTCCTCGACATGCAATCGTACTGCTGAACTTAAACCAAAATCAATTCTTCGAACCAGTTTAATTAATCGGCAGCTTTGAAGGCTAATTATTAATGCCAAAGGTGGACAATGCCCTTTGATATTATATCAGGTCTATACTGTGGCCTTTACAGTCACGATAAACGAGCTACATGACCTATAAAGTAACTCACTGTATTGACAGACAATAGATTTAGTACTTATTTTAGCTTAGTTGAACTTTATATAAATCAGATCAATCAATTTGTTGTAGGTAATATCCGTTTATTGGTTATGAATATATCATTAGTAACAAATGGTTGTTAGAACTATTACTAGTAATGAATATGTTGACAAATTCAAATTGCAGTAGTAGCAGTATAATTTAAATTATATGCATAATAAATTTGAAATAGGTACAAGAAATTATATCCAGCAAGTGCTTACCAGCAACATGCCACGATGCATTTATTGAATATATTCTGCTAGATAAATTATAAACACGTGCAAATATTTTGGATTAGTATATGAATTATATACTAATCCAAAATATGTGCAACTTTTATTGCATTGATTTTAAACTATTGAACATCTAACTTCATCGTTCACACAACCCAGATCAACACATATAATGTATATGTGTATAGGTACTACTAGAACAAATCATACATGAAACGGAATAATTAAAGAATAAGGA
This sequence comes from Xestia c-nigrum, assembly GCA_916618015.1. Taxonomy (NCBI): domain Eukaryota; kingdom Metazoa; phylum Arthropoda; class Insecta; order Lepidoptera; family Noctuidae; genus Xestia; species Xestia c-nigrum. Next base: position 21,408,176 of record OU745245.1, on the reverse strand, counting down.
CCAACAAATATGCAGTTATTGGTCCTTCATCCTCGCATACAGAGATACACGAGAATTTTCCAAACGACGTGTTTTATACTACATCTGTTGGCACCTATCATTAAAACTGGGCTAGTCACAAGTGAGCGGACTAGGCGACCTCGAGCCACGCCTTGTAAGGGCTAGTTGCCAGGCGGAAACCAAGCTGCCTGGGAAACTGTATGACCGCAAAATTCTTTCACTTTTAACGCAAGAATATGGCTCAAAAGTTACTGACACTGGACTCTGGAACAGTTTGTGGGTTTCGTCACTTTTGGTGCAAGGATGAAGTTGTAATATCTGATTTTAACAATGGAGTGTTAGATTGACTATCCCTTACTTAGTTCAACGTTTTAAAAGGATGTGTTTTTTATGGTTGCGAATAAGTAACTACGCCTGATAAGAATGAAGAAACATTGAGTTATGCTTATGTTTGAGTAAAATATACACATTTTAGAATATCCGTCAAAAGTATCGTAAGGCCTGAATTTTTGTCGCGCGATCGGTCGCGAACGACTATACATTGTGTTCTATATAGAATAAACTGTAACCCTGCTGCTGACGTCAGCGGCGACCGACTGCCGTATTTTGTTCTTGCTGACGTCATGACCGACCGTCAGCGTGACAAGAATATAGGCCTTTGGAAATAATTGAATACAGCGATCTTTCATAAGTTGTAAAAAGGGTCTTTTATTGAATGCAGCATTGTTCCAAATGTCATAGTGGAGCAGTTGATTTGATATAATCAGTTTCTGACCAGATGGTCGATTTATTATGTTATTTAATAAGATTTCGTTTGTTCGGCATTAAAATTTACGTAGGTATTAATAGGTTTGTCAGCTGGATACGGTCATATGGCCTTTAGCTTGAACTCTTACAATTGTATTTGTTATTTAATACCTAGCCACTTTGTTATTGAGTGAAGCAATCACTTAAAAGAATTGTTAAAACATTGAAGATAAATTAATGCCTTCTGACACAGTCCTATTGACACAAATTCATGTAGGTAGTCAGGTAGGTATGCTAGGTGCTGTCATTTGGTTATGCAAGGAACTAAGTAAAACTGCCTTACCTTGATGTAAATGCCTGTAGCTTGAATCAAGTGCTATATATGTTTAGTACTAATAACGGATTTAAATAACTGTCGGAGGAAATCGTACTTTTTAAGTATTACAGTCGTTTAACAAGCAATGAGAAAACAAAATCCCCTTCCCTATATAAACAGTTGGTCTAGACAAATTTAATTTGTATCAGCGCTAACGAAGATTGAAGTCAAAATTTTTTTACATACTCGTAAGTTAACGAAAAGCTTCGGTTAATTATATTAAAAAATATTGCAGTAAAAACTACTTTCACCAAGATGAAAAGTAGTCATTTTATTTTCGAAACGAATTCTTCTTCCTTAAAAGGAAGTTTTTCCACAATTTAATGGCAAGGACAGTATTCCATAAATCCAATTATTAAGCAAATCAATGTATCAATCAATAACAATGGGAGACGCACGAACACTCGTTCGCATAATTAAACTGAACCCATTAATCGACCTGAATTGCATCCATCGGCTACCTAGTGAAAGGCTAGAGATGGAACCAGTCCCCGACCTTCGCGTGACCAAGGCTTTGCCCAGATGTCATTAGCAAGTGGACTTCCGCATACCAACATACAAGTACGTGCTTTTAAATTGCTTGGGCTACACCACAAAATTATATGGGGACTGTATGATGAACAGAAGCTGTTGGTGAACCAACCTTTATAAACAAATAAATAAGCATGAAAGAACATTGGCGAAACGGGATCCTCATAAGTTCAGAAACGTTCATTAATGAAAGTTTGTACATTATATGAAGCAATTACGGGGCTTTTCTTTCCGTGTTAAAATCATTATCTACACTAATATTATAAAGAGGAAAACTTTGTTTGTTTGTTTGTTTGGTTGTAATGAATAGGCTTAAAAACTACTGGACCGTTTTTAAAAATTCTTTCACCATTCGAAAGCTACATTATCCACGAGTAACATAGGATATATTTTATCCCCGTACTCCCACGGGAACGGGAATTACGCGGGTGAAACCGCGTGACGTCCGCTAGTATCTTATAAAAAATAATTAAAAACAAATATTTAGCTAAATCTGAACATCTAACCGCAATAATTTGAAAGAACTTGCCTGGAAGGAAATGTAGAGAGAAAAGTTTTGAGTTTTAGACTATGAGGGTCTATAGGAAAGATAAAAGACTATGGGGAAGAGGGACGATGGGTCGACTGCGCAAAAGAAGAAATGGTTAGAAAGGGGGTGACAACAACAATGACACTTAATAGACATAGAGAAGTACAGAAGAAAAAGACAAATGCGACGTCGACAACAAATAAATTGGAATAAGGACAGAATAAGATCTTTGTTTATTTTATTATTATAAGAAAGTGTACCGTGCGGAATCTTAATTTCGTTCCGGATAATTAGTTTACCTTCTCGCCACATAATTATGGTAATTACATAAAATATTTACGCTCACTTGATCGTATTCGAGATGCAATTCGACTTATGAGTGTTGACTTACTGCGACCTCGATTAACCTCGCATTCAATGCATGTTTTGTCTTCATTTATTAATTACCTGTAACAGAAAACAAATTGATTAACATTTCATTGGCACTTAACAAAGATGTTGACATTTCAGTAAGTAGGACGTTCAAACGAGCACCTACTCTTATATTCTGCGCGTACGCCCTTACGACAGCCCGCTATCGGCCTTTCGACGTAACGTTGTCGCGGCGATAGCTTGCATACGAATTTGTATGATATAAACAAATCTAATTTAGTTTTAGTTAATTGAATGTTAAGGCTTAATGTGTTGCAATGTTTTTAGAAAGTATGTATTGGTGAACGATTTACGTGAAAAAAAAACGGTCAAAATCAGTTTTGTTTAATTCACTGTATTGAAAGAACTGGTAATGTTAGAAATATTGTTTCGTACCATGCGTGGTATCCGAACGCACCCGTCTTGACATTTCGAGCATCTGACAGCTTTTTTTTTGACGTTTGTACTTGTCGTGATTCATAGCGTGTTCACGTTGTATTTTGTTAATTGATTGAGATAATTACCGAATCTAAGAAAATCTCCTTTGTTTGCAAGATTTTCGGTTGTGAGTAATCGTTGATTAGACGAAACGCCCCTAATTGTGTATTAAACCGGGCTTATTTGTTAATTGTCCGCGCCGAATTTGAGGTTAGCTACCACGCGTGTGAAATTGAATAAAACTTTAAAATTGTGAAAGTTGACGTGCATTGTGCAGTTGAACTATTATTGTGTTTCGTCCAGACGTGTTATACATCGTTGAAACATAGTCGGATCTGGTAACCACTCCACTCACACATCACTTTACACATACCCACACAGACATACAGTACCAGAGCCGGCTTGATCAAGGACTAGTCATCCCCTTCAGCCCACCGGCACCAGGTAAGTTACCTTCATTAAGGGCAATTTGATTTGTCTCCGCGAATCGCGGAAGGTTCGGTCATACCTTGCCCTGGGTTTGGACCGAACATTTGGTAGCAGAGCGTGGTTAGTGAACAATACAACCTACCTGTGCCTGATCGATTGGAAGTCTAGAACATTGAACTGATTTGTTGCCGTTGTCAGCCGGGCTCTCACATTTAATTAAAATTAATTGCATTGGCACACATAAGTACCCCCTTTCTGTTGTGCTGGTAATATAAGAATATTGTGTTTAGTGTATTGGTAGATATATGTGTGCTGTGATAGTTTAATATTGTTGATTTATTGTTGTATTGTATTTGACTTTGTTGAAATCATAATAAGGTTTGGTTGCAATGGCCTCACTGAAGGCTGTAAAGGAGGCGGCCGCTGGTTTGGTCTCACAGCTAAGATGGTTCACCTCAGCTGCGGCCACAGTTGAGCGTGTGGACCTGGAAGAGGTCACGCTTGCTCGATTTGAGCAGTTGAAGGAGAGACTCAGCGTTGTGGATGCCGCGTTCACCCGTTTCAACGAGCTCATCGGGGATGTGAGTTTGGAGCTGTTGGGCCAGGCAGCCCGTGACAAGGTTGCTGCGGATTATGACCAGATCTTGTCACTGGGGGATACCTTGACTCTGCGAGCCCGGGAAATTTTGAAGAGCCGGATGCCTGTCCAGGCCAAGCAGGAGGCCTCGGTTGCTACGGCCCCCGGCCTATTGAGTAGACTGCCCACTCTGGAGCTGCCACATTTTGATGGTCGCTTGGACCACTGGCTCGGCTTCCAGAACTTGTTCGACAGTTTGGTTGATGCGCGCTCGGATCTCAGACCTGCCCAAAAGTTGGCCTATTTGTTGTCAGTCCTGGAAGGTGAGGCCCGAGCCTTGGTGCAGCACTTGTCGGTGACGGATGCAGCCTACCCTACCGCTTTGGAGCTCCTCTCCCGGCGGTATCAGAACAAGCGCTGCCTGGCTGATGTGCACATCGGCCAGATTTTGGGCCTACCGGCCATTGCCAGCGTGTCGGCGTTGCGCGCCGACCTATTGAACCCATTGGTCTCGGCGACCAACGCCTTGCGACGCTTGCAGTTGCCGGTGGACCAGTGGTCCTATCTGTTGGTGCACATCGTTCTGCGGTTGCTCCCCGCTGACTTGAGGTCCCGCTTTGAGCAGAGGTATGGTGGGGATAGTTCCACACATCTTCCACCCTTTGACGACCTCCTCAAATTCCTGGAAGACGAGTGTCGCTTTATGGACAACACTTGTGGTGCAACGGCGTCGCGCCCATCACCTTCTAGGCCAAGAGACCAGGGACGGACTAGGGCCAAGGGGCCTGTTGATAGTCGCCCCGCCCCACGTTTTGCTGGCACCCGGAGTCGTCCTGATTGCGACTATTGTAAGGCCACGGGACATGATATGGCAAGATGCCCGGAGTTCTTGGACTTGCACGTGGCCTCCCGTCGCCGAATTGCCAACGCACGCCGCTTGTGCTTTTCTTGTTTGGGGGCTCATTTTCATCGGGACTGCCCCGAGCCCCGCCCGTGTAGAATTTGTAAAGGCGCTCACCTAGAGATTTTGTGCGCCAATGCGAACCGCTCTGGCAGACCAGCTTCTGATGGGGGTTCGCGCAGGGGAGGGTATGACGGCGACAAGCACCGGGCCTCTGGCACGCCGGTTGGGAACCGGGTAGAGGCACGCAATTTTGATGACCAGTCTCCACCCCCCGCGCAAGCTGAACGGGAGCCGCGCGCGCGCCATTTGGTCTCCCCTCGCAGTGGTGATCGGGAGCCGCGCGCGCGCCATTTGACCTCCCCTCATAGGGACAATTGCACGGCGGCTGCTCGGCAACAATGGCCAGACCAGCACCGCTACCTTTCCCCTCCGCTGGCGGAACGCCCCCGGTTGGAGTCGCGCCCCCCGCCCTTCAGGCATCCGGTGGGATATGCCCTTCCGGCGATGGCGAGCGGCTCGGGGCACCGCGCGGACGAAGCATTTGAATGCTACCCTCGTCGTGAACGACGACAGCCTGGACGCGGCGATCGGTCGCCGCCCAGGCATCGCTAGGAAGTTGGCGCCTGCCCCGCTACAGGACCCCCCCAGATCGAGACGGTTTTGTTGCCAACGGCCTCGGTCAAGGTCTGGGGACCCTTGGGTGACTCGATTGTGGTCCGTGCCATTTTGGACACGGGAGCCCAGGGTTGCCTTTTGTCTTCTTGGTTAGCGGGACAGGTCGGCCTGAATGTGAACGACTTTTCAGGCAAGATTCAGGGAATTGGCGAAACGGCTGTCACCACTGTTGAGGGAAGGACCTGGTTTGAAATCACCCCTGTGAGTTGTCCGTACCCTAAAATTGATGCTCCTGCCCTTGTTCTGCCGAATATATTGGGCAACCATCCCCAATGTCAGTTACCTTTGGATGTTCTACGGTTGACGTCAGGCCTGGATTTGGCTGACCCCCGGTTCGATTCCCCTTGTACGGTTCATTTGCTGTTGGGCTCCGATGTGCTGGGGAGAATAATGTTGGGAAATATGAAGGTCTTGCAGCCGGAGACCCCACGGCGCCACGGGAGGGGCTTGGTGGCTGTCTCAACCATCTTTGGCTTTGCAGTGATGGGCCCAGTGTTGAAAGTTCCCCCTCCACCTGAGCCTGATTTTGTGTTGACATCCGGTTCCGCTCTCTCTGACGCCGTTCAGAGGTTTTGGGAAATTGAGGAGCCCCCTCAGGTGGCCCGCTTGAATCCGGAACACGAGGAGTGCGAGTTGTTCTTTCAGAACAACACCGGTCGACTCCGTTCCGGTCGGCTTGTAACCCGGCTGCCCTTTGTTGCGGTGCGACCACCTCTCGGCCAATCCAGATCCACGGCCGAAAAAAGATTGTTGGCGATGGAGCGTCGCATGAGCAAGGACCCGGTGCTGCGGCAAAAATACGTAGATTTTATGCGTGAATACGCGGACTTGGGACACATGTCGGTGTCAAATTTAGATTGGCGCTCGGTTGAACATTTCTTCCTTCCGCACCACGCGGTCCTCAAGCCATCCACCGGTAAACTGCGCACAGTGTTTGATGGGTCCGCGCGGACTTCTTCCGGTGTCTCGTTGAATGATTGCTTGCATTCCGGCCCCAAATTGTTGAGGGATCTTTGTGACGTCATCACGTCTTTCCGTCGTCATCAAGTAGTCTTTGTGGCCGACATCAAAATGATGTTCCGGCAAACGGTTATTCACCGGGATGACAGACGTTATCAGTTGATCCTGTGGCGGGAGAACCCCCAGGACCCCATGATTGTATACGAGCTCAACACGAACACGTACGGCCTTCGATCAAGCCCCTTTGTTGCTATTCGTTCGCTTTGGGAGCTCGCGGACCGGGAGCGTTTGAGGTTCCCTCGGGCGTCCGCCATCTTGAAAACGGACCTTTACGTCGATGACGTCTGCACTGGAGCTCCCACAGTTGAGGAAGCTATCCTGTTACGTGACGAGTTAGTCCAGATTTTGGCTTCCGCTGGCTATGAGTTGCGTAAATGGGTGTCCAACTCGCCAGCGCTATTGGACGGAGTGTTGGAGGATCATAAGCAGGATCCTCACTTGTTTGAAAACGTTGACAACCCCGCCATGTTGGCCGTCCTCGGCGTTCAGTACCGACCAGTCCAAGACACCTTTACCTATGATGTCGACTTGGAGTCACCAACCACTTGGACTAAACGACTGGTGTTGTCTACTGTCGCAAGGACCTTCGACCCTAACGGTTGGATCTGCCCTGTATTGTTTTGGGCGAAATGCTTCCTTCAGCGCCTTTGGACCGCTGAACTCGGTTGGGACGAGCCACTTCGGGAAACCCTGTTGGAAGACTGGCTCCAATTTGTATCCGCACTTCCTGCGGTCAACGAGGTCGCGCTACCACGCGCCATCCTCCCCCCTGGAGGTTATACTGCTACCCTTCATGGGTTTTGTGACGCGTCTTCCAACGGTTATGCCGCCGTTGTTTATCTGCGTACCGTCAGCGTGACAGGCCAGGTGAAGCTGTCACTGGTCATGGCCAAGAGCAAGGTGGCCCCCCTCCGCACGGCATTGACCATCCCTAAGTTGGAGTTGTCAGGGGCGGCGCTTCTGGTGCGACTACTGAACCACGTGGCGCATACGTTGGGTGGAACTGTGGACATTCGGGCTTCTTACGCATGGACGGACAGTCAAATTGTTTTGTGTTGGTTGAAGACGTCCGTCCACTCTTTGGAGGTTTTTGTTGCAAACCGAGTGTCTCAGATTCAGAGTTCTGAAACGTCGTTGATTTGGAGGCACGTGCCCGGAGACTTGAACCCCGGCGACGTAGCCTCACGCGGGTGCATGGCCCCCCGTTTGATTGCTCACCCCCTTTGGTGGGGACCGGCCTGGTTGACTCGCCGCGAGGATGATTGGCCTCGAACGCCAGTCTTGATGTCGGATCCTTTGCCCGGACTTAAGGTGTTCGCTGTTGGGACAAGGGACCCTCCGTTTGACCCGGAAATTTTGTTAAATCGGTACAGCTCCCTCGACAAATTGTTGAACGTTACCTCGTGGATCAGGCGCTTTGGTCATAACTCTAGGAATCCAGGGGACAAGCGCCTGTCACCGGTTCTCTCTCCTCAAGAGCGACAGGAGTCACTCCTCCTTTGGGTCCGCTCTGTGCAGGCCGCACACTTTGAAGGGGAGATAGAGACATTGAAGGCGGGTAGGGTCAAGTTGTCGGGAGCTGTCAGTAAGTTGAATCCCTTCGTGGATAACACGGGTCTTTTGCGTGTTGGAGGACGGCTGAGGCACTCTAGTCTTCCTTATGGGGCCCGTCACCCGCTTTTGTTGCCCAAGGAGGGCCATTTGGTTAAATTGTTGGTGACCGATCGTCACATCAAGAACTCGCATGCCGGTTGTAATGCTCTGTTAGCCATTTTGCAACGAGAGTTTTGGATTTTGTCGGCTCGTCGTACCATTCGTAGCATCGTCTTCCGTTGTATGCCGTGTTATCGGACTAAGGCCTCCACTATGCAGCCCCTAATGGGAGACTTGCCGGCTGATCGTGTCAATGAGGCGAGGCCATTTGCTGGCGTCGGAACGGACTTTGCTGGTCCCTTTTCGGTGAAGACGTCCACCCTTCGCAATAGTAAGATTGTCAAGGCTTATTTGTGCGTTTTTGTCTGCCTATCAACCAAGGCAGTGCACCTGGAGCTGGTAACCTCCCTCTCGACAGAGGCCTTTGTAGCAACTTTGGATAGATTTGTGTCTCGCCGTGGGTTGCCTTCTTTGATTAGGTCTGATTGCGGTACTAACTATAAGGGTACAAGTAACTATTTGAAGGAAGTATACACCTTCCTTAATGAGAGCCAGGTTGACATTGGTAGTAGATTGGCCCGCCGAGGGGTCACTTGGTTGTTTGACCCGCCAGCCTGCCCCCATTGGGGGGGTATTTTTGAGGCCGCGGTGAAAGCGGCAAAGGGGCACTGGCGGAGATTGTTGGGAGACACCGTTCTCACCTTTGAGGAATTAACTACGGTATTTTGCCGCATTGAAGCTGTGCTAAATTCGCGCCCGTTGTGCCCGCTTTCTTCGGACCCGAACGATTTGGAGGCTCTAACACCGGGCCATTTCTTGATTGGACAGCCACTTGTCGCCCTGCCGGAGTACCCTCTTGTTGATGTGAGCCAAAATCGGCTATCGCGGTTTCAGTTGGTGCAACAGCTCGCTCAGAGCTTTTGGAAGCGTTGGAGCTTAGAGTATCTGCACATCCTCCAGCAGCGCGTCAAGTGGACGGACAAAACTCATCCGCCCAAGATCGGAGACCTCGTCCTGGTTAAGGACGCCAACCTCAAGCCTTTGTATTGGCGCCGGGGGCGCATTCTTAATTTGGTGGCTGGCACCGACGGGGTCCCTCGTTTTGCTGAGGTTTTGGTAGACGGATCAGTCATGAGGAGAGCGGTCGCAACTTTGTCAAGACTTCCAATTGATTAGCGGACGGGTAGGCCCGTCCGGGGGGGGTAGATGTTTCGTACCATGCGTGGTATCCGAACGCACCCGTCTTGACATTTCGAGCATCTGACAGCTTTTTTTTTGACGTTTGTACTTGTCGTGATTCATAGCGTGTTCACGTTGTATTTTGTTAATTGATTGAGATAATTACCGAATCTAAGAAAATCTCCTTTGTTTGCAAGATTTTCGGTTGTGAGTAATCGTTGATTAGACGAAACGCCCCTAATTGTGTATTAAACCGGGCTTATTTGTTAATTGTCCGCGCCGAATTTGAGGTTAGCTACCACGCGTGTGAAATTGAATAAAACTTTAAAATTGTGAAAGTTGACGTGCATTGTGCAGTTGAACTATTATTGTGCTTCGTCCAGACGTGTTATACATCGTTGAAACATAGTCGGATCTGGTAACCACTCCACTCACACATCACTTTACACATACCCACACAGACATACAGTACCAGAGCCGGCTTGATCAAGGACTAGTCATCCCCTTCAGCCCACCGGCACCAGGTAAGTTACCTTCATTAAGGGCAATTTGATTTGTCTCCGCGAATCGCGGAAGGTTCGGTCATACCTTGCCCTGGGTTTGGACCGAACAAATATCAAAAACTCACTCTACGCCCAACAGCTTAGAGTTTTGCTTTGATAATCACGAGAATTACTTTAACAGTCCCTAATTAAATTAAAGTGACATACCACACGATTGCCCAGTTAACGTACCTGCGCCTATAGAAATGTCCAATTAATTTGAACTGATTGAAACGAGAACATAGATGTGAGGTGACACGTGTCAGAGTCGTAATCACGACATCCACGTCGAGGTCTTTAAATACGTGACATCACACTCGGCCGCTGACCAAAGCCTTGACTACCTTGAGAGCAAACTGTAGAATGTTCTTTCCAAGAAAAAGTTACGGATACTTTTTTTATATATCAATATCTTCTGTTATTAAACTTAATAGTTCCTGAATGCAAGCATTGAACGTCAAAGTTTAAACATAATTACAGACAAGCTCAATAATTGCAGAGGAGATAATAAAGTCGTACTCAGCTTCATAATGATGGGGTTGCGAACTTAACACATAAACACATGTTTTACTGCGTGTTTGACAGCGCACGTCGCTACAAAATAAGTTTAATGGCAAATCTATAACGTAATCCAAATCTTTGCATAATACGATATCTTATAAAAGCTCCACTTTTCAAACCGGTCGCTCCGACCTTGTATCGCAGAAGTAGGCGTTCGAGATCTGTCAACTGTTATGAAAAGAGAAGTGTTTGGTTGAAGAATAAATAAACAAAGACGACGTTGCAAGGTTAGTGCGTCCGCCCTAGCTTCCGGCGGAACTGAGTCTTGAAAATCTTGACTATCAATTGACCATAATACATGGGTGTTTGACCTCGTATTGTGCTTTCGGCTACGTTCACATAGGAAGCAATAAAACCGAGAGTACACAGTTATGGAATCGTTTTAATTGCAGCTAATGAGTGCATTCTTTATACGCAATGTTCATTATCGAGTTGCGAAACATTTTGGTGGGCTCCACAGTTTTTATACCTTTGCCACAAACTTTGGTACGACACTTGTAATGAGATCCGGTTGTTTTTTATCTGTCAGATACTTGTGTAGTCTTCCGGGTACTTGACATGGGTAAAATAATCTCTTTGGATTACATGTTATTGACTACGCGTATTCTATTCGACAAGATTTATTTAATTCTGTTTTGAATTTTAAATCAAATATTCCATTTTCAAAGAGTTTTTGGGTTTTTTTTTAAAGCTGTTTTGCTAGGTGTATTGATGTAGAAGGTGATTACTTAGATGTTGAGTAATAGAGAATTATGAAAGAACAAGACATTCTACGCTGACCCGAAATAAATTGGAAAAACAAAGAACAATGATGATTGGGGTTTTCAAGTAACCTATCTCAGTGTATTTAATTATAAAGCAGTGATGATGTAGTTCAATTTACTTCACATACCTTAAAGCTGAATCTACATTTAATTACCGGTACAGCTACCGATTGACGCATGATTGGAATTTAATTTAAATGAACATACCTAAATACGGTAAAGGAATCTAATCCTTAGTAGCTTTCATAAATACGTTCCTAACAGTTCAACGGTGATCTATTACCACGTAATATAGCAATATTATATCTGAAGAAAATAATAGTCAAATAATATTTACAAATGTGGGATATTATTTACAAAAAATCGCAATCATAGTGCTGTTATAATCTTCTAGAAATTTTGAAAAAACCAGATGGTGTACCTTGTTCCGATTTTGGCTTAGTTCCAAAATACTCATGTTATGTGGTAAACGTATTAATTGACATTTCCGAAATCGCAGCAATTAATTAGCTAATTGTGAAATAAAGAAATGGTCCGACATTTAACAATGACATTATTTATTGTGAATTCGAATTAACTAAACCGGACTACAAAGCTCAAACATTAATTAAATTAAGTAGCTTAATTTCGTAACAGCTAATACCATTCTATGGCTACAGACTAGCTTTACCTCGATACCAAATACCAGGTTGATAGGGGCAATAAATATTTACTTTGTGTTTCTGTATCTTACACTAAAATTATGGCACAACCTTACTTCAATGCGTGAACTGTAATACTTAATATGATCAATTTAATTGCTTGAGCGTTGCATTAAAGCCTGCAAGCAATTGCATGCAATATAGGTGTGTCAAGTTAAACATAATCGCGTGAACACATCAGGGATTTCACGATTTATAAATTGTATGCAATAATTCAGCCTCCCAGGCGTCGGTAACACGAGTCTGGCCGAGGTAACCCGAGAGTGCCCGAGAGTACCCGAAGGCGCTTTCGTAATAGTCGTGTGCGCAAGCCGTCGTTGCCTTCTACACGTTTAGTTTTAATTAAAACAGCATTATGGTTGCCATAGCGACGGTCGAAATGGACATTTTGTAATTGGTTACAATTTTCTTTAGATTGGAAATTATGTGTTTGGATATGATTGCTGTGGTTGTCTTAGGCACTTAATTCTCATTAAAATGGAAGTTTCATTACAAAAAGTTTGGTTCATTTAAAGGAAAGTTAAAGAACAAGATATACCTTGACTATTCACTTTCTCAATACTATAATAGCCGCTCTTTCAACACAACATTTAATTTTACATAATGCTCTAACACTATAATTAACAAGTAGAGCTGTGGAATTAAAGATAATCACCAGCTACGCAAACAAAACAAAACTAGACCACACACGGCTTAAGGCGAATGAACGATTCAATTTGTCTAAACTTGAGAATGGCAACACTGCATTCACTCGCTTACTCACATTTTATAAGGCAGCGGATAAAATGGAGAACAACAGCTGCATACCCCATTTAATATTACACAAAAGTCGCTTTCAAGATACAACATGTTTTTCAATAATTTCGTGATGCAGATTTTTCAACTATTTACTGTGTTAATTCTCTGCTTGCCTGCATGCTATTTTGTTTCAATATGTCCACTCTAAAATTGGTCTCAATTTCTTAATGGCCTAATAAGTCGTCTAGATTTTCTAAAGTCCTACAATGGGTTACAATTTTCAAACCTCCTTTATTTAATGGATCTTAATATGTCATCACATACCTATTCTTTCTCCAGTTATGTTAGGGTCGACTTCCAGTCAAACTGGATGGAGCTGAATACCAGTATTTTACATGGAGTGACTGTCTATCTGACCTCCACGACCCAGTTAGTACTGGGTAACGCGATATCCCTTGGTAGGACTGGTTGTCGGACTTTTTGGGCCACTGACTACCTGTAACGACTGTCAAAGATCTGCAAATGACAGCCGAGACCAACTGCATGAAGTGCTTTCCGAGCCGCGGGAAACTCGGCATGTAATGGGTGCGCGGCTGAACCTAAAGATCGTCCGGAGTGGCTGTTATTATTTAGCCATTACATTCTCAAATACAACGATCGATCAATCTCAACAAACTCATACCCTAAAAAATGGTGCCAATTTTCTTACGTCCTTAAACTGTTCTCAACAATCTAGTATCCGCAGCAACGTGCTCACTCAACGTAAACTTCAGATTAAATCATCAAACCCAACTGTCACAGACTCGCGGTTACAGTAACTTCCTACCACGAATAGAGTAACAACCACACGAGTTAACCACCGTTAAGATCTGAGTACGGAAGAGTGATATCGAGATACCGTGGCGATGGCCAGTGACAATGCATTCCTTGCTGGAGCGATGCGGAAAGCGGAGAGATTCGCCCGACCAAAGCAACGATTAGTCAATGTATGAGATGAGCTGGATGTGACAGGGGATTGGAGAAAGTGTATCTGTTTAGACGAATAAGCAGTCAAAGTTTTAGAGGCTTATATGCCTAAAACTTTATTTATACATATACAATTGATTTGCTGCAACCATTTTCATTTTACTTCAGATTTCGCCCAAATAAAACTTGACTTATATCAGGAATTGGAGACATGTTAATTTGCAAAACTAGAGATAATACTTCTACATAATCTCATAATCATCATAATAATCTTTCAGTATCGTCGTAGGCACTGTGCCATACGGTCACTTTCGTTACCCACACCTATTGCGTTTGACCATTATTCCAGCGTATCTCAAACTTTTTGCGAACTGTTTATACATAAACGAATTGGTCATGAATTCATACAAGTGCGGCGCCTGTGAGGAACCACTATCCGATGGAGTTCATTGCACTATATGTAATCATGAACTACACTTCCATTGTGCTGGAATAACAGAGGCCGGATACCGGAAGCTGGGTGACAGAAAGCTGACGTGGCGTTGCAGCAAATGTAAAATAGCTGCCACTACTCTAGCTCCAGTGTCAGCTGGCAAGGCAAGGCAGCAAGGTAGAAAAACTGGATGTACTGAGAAAAAACGTGAGAGTTCCATAACAACTAGTTTTAACTTATTTGTAATTAAGTAAAGCAATGTGTTATGCTAACTTATTCAATTTCAAATACTAAATCTGGTAAATCTCCCCTCTCATTGTTTAATTACGAACTTCAATCTATTTAATTTAGCACTACACTACTAAACTAATTGGTGATATAAACTACACTTCAATCATGTCATATCTAGTAGGTAAATCTAGTTCTTCGAACCGTTTTCCTTCCACTACCATTAAACGTGAAGATGGGTAGCACGCGTGATAAACAGACGCGGAACAGTAATCCCAATGAAATAGAAACAAACTACTTTTAAATAAAACATTTTCTTTGTCATTATGTTTTAGAAGCACGCTTTGAGACTCATTTCACAGATACGAGTGAAACTCTGATCGACCTACTGTGCACAGACCTAAACCCTTTGGTTCGATTACTGGCCACTCCATTTTAGTCAGCGAATTTCATGTAAAACGGGACAAGTTCATACCTTACGTAATAAGATTTAGGCCACTTAAAGATGTTTGTTTGGCTAGTTTCCATATGGATTTGACACAATCAAACATTGAGCGTGTTTCTGAACAAGCCGATATCAATGACTTGGTTGATACTTTTAATCACTGCTTAATTTGGTTTGTTTGATGTCCACGCACCACTAAAAACCTGCACTATTAGGGAATTATGGTATCCTTGGATTACGCGGATACTGTTAAACTTATGATGCAGTTACGAGACAATGCACTAGGCAAATGTAAAATAGCTGCCACTACTCTAGCTCCAGTGTCAGCTGGCAAGGCAAGGCAGCAAGGTAGAAAAACTGGATGTACTGAGAAAAAACGTGAGAGTTCCATAACAACTAGTTTTAACTTATTTGTAATTAAGTAAAGCAATGTGTTATGCTAACTTATTCAATTTCAAATACTAAATCTGGTAAATCTCCCCTCTCATTGTTAAATTACGAATTATGGTATCCTTGGATTACGCGGATACTGTTAAACTTATGATGCAGTTACGAGACAATGCACTAGGCAAGTGTAATATGTGTACCAAATCAGAAATGAAAAATTGGTTGTCTGTAAAGTCGGTTTACGGACGATAGATTTACGTGATAACGTCATAATCATTATTTTATGTAATACAAAAAAGGAGGTGGAACGTTACTATGGAACGTTACTAGTACTATGGAACGTTACTAGTACTATGGAACGTTACTATTTTTCATGAGTGTTGCTGGTATTATCAATTTATAAGACGTTATCACGTCAAAAAAATGACATGGAAAAGTGTTTGAGAAAACCTACTTGCTGAATAAATATCATTTATCATTTATCATTTATCATTTATCATTTATCATTTATCATTTATCATTTATCATTTATCATTTATCATTTATCATTTATCATTTATCATTTATCATTTATCATTTATCATTTATCATTTATCATTTATCATTTATCTACCCAAGCTTTTTCCCAACTATGTAGTTGGGAAAAAGCTTGGCAGATGATGATGGAAACAATTGAACTAAAATGCATTAGAAGTTGTACTTTCCATTAAAAAAGGAGGAACGTTACTATGGCATGGAACGTTACTATTTTTCATGAGTGTTGCTGGTATTATCAATTTATAAGACGTTATCACGTCAAAAAGAAATTAGAACATTTTATGTCATAGGTAAATCTGCGTATAATAAAACAACTATTAAATGATTGTGCTGCTCATAATATTGAACTTTATATGTATAGAATTAAATTCCGTTGTTGACACGGTAAGTTTTAACAGAAACAAGATTTTCAGTAAAAAACAAATCTTCCTAAAAGGGGAGTACTTTTCATTACAAGTTATTTTAATTTAAAGATCAGCAAATATAAAGTTACAATAACAGTATTATTTCTCCGAAAAACCATTAAAAAAATAAAAGTCATCAAATAAATTTTTGTACCAGACGAATTTGAATGACTGAAGAGGTTCGATACTGCCCACTCACGCATCCGTATAGAAACCCTTGAATTAACAACTATAAAACGACTGTGTATTCATCTTAACATATACTTAAGTAAATATATGTTGGCAGTTCTTATCGTTATAATAAACAGACATTATCCTTGGCGAACTTATGGCTGGATGCTTTCGAAACAATTAACTGATCCATCAGAATCATGAATTGGGTAGGTACCTACTGATTATATAAGCAAAATCTCAGAAAAGGTTATTTGATGCACCTGAAGATGTACAGCAAAGATATACCGCGTCTCTCACTCGCACTCATCTGCAGACGTGCGCAAGAGAGACGGATAGATCCGAATATACGGACGAAGGGTTAGGGAGTAGGGCCCCCCAATCTTAAATGTGTCAGCCGCGTATCTCCACAGATAATGGCCCATCTCCCATCTTGTGCCGCATGCCCTTATTCCTGCACACTTGACGATCTTATGGCTGCATCAGCGAGCGAAGTTCGCATAGCTGAATTTTGGGCTAAACATATTTAACGAGTATTTCCCATAGACACGCTAAGCAGAAGATTGCTATGCTTCTACAGAATGTACGCTTTTTAGTTCCATACCCGAAAAGTAACCAACAAGACCCTATTACTAAACCTCTGCTGTCTGTCCGTCCGTCTGTCTATCTGTCAGTGAACTGTATCTCATGAATCCTAATAGGTAGATAGTTGAAATTTTCACAGAATGTGTATTTCTGTTCCCGCTACACATTATAATAATAAATTACTACAATGGTACGAAACCCTTCATGTGCGACTCCGACTCGGACTTGGCCGGTTTATTAAGAAAACAGAGTTCTTCAGTGACAAACAGGTTCCCTTGTCATAGATGTGTGAGACTTGATTTAAAACTTCTTTCCGGTCACTTTCATACTGAAGAATTTTGTCTCGATTTCTAATTCCGGCCCTAGCGACTTACTAGGGCTAGGCTAGAAGATATTCGGAATCGCAAAATGCAGAATGCTCTGAAGTTTGATGATATCGGTGCTGATAAAATTATAGGTGTCGATATTGGACATCGTAATTTAACTTAATGGCAGATAATCTTGAATGTCTGTAAAGACCAACTTACTTTGAGTAAGGGTCCTACATGTAAGTCATTTGACGTAGCATGGCTTTATCAGGCAATAATCTTCCCAATGCTGGGACACCGAGTTCCTTTCCGCTAGAGGAATCTATTAAACATACCTTAGCACCAAATAAAATTACTTTAATCATATACATTTACAGCTCAACGGAAATTTCAACACCTCCCCAGTAGTCGCCACTAGTCGTGTATTAGAATTAGCATGCTCAAAACCAGTATTACAAAAATACCTTAAGGCTCTAGTGCAGCAAACTAAAAGTAGCGAACATGGCGTTTATTATATAATATAATAAATTATGTATAAGAAATTCGTGACCAAACCTTTCGTTATGTGGACAAACGTGGGTATTAAAGTTTCTGTACATAATGTGACAATATTCTAAAGTCTGAAGTAATGTCGTTTATTTATGGCTAAGTATCTATTTAGAATAATATACGGGTCGTTTAAATAATTTTGTGTGGAGCTATGTATGATAATATGTTTTGTAGGAAAGGGCACCATGCCTGGGAACCTTCTAGTTACGGAGATATGGTGGGTCAAAGTTACAACTTTTTGACAAGTTTTTTTTGTACAATTTTACGACCCCCGTACTATTTAATCCATCCATCAGCAAAATGTTTTAAGTGCGTTACATTGAGTTCTACCACAAAACATGATTTATAACCTCAAAAAAAAAGTTGTTTCCTAGCAATAATTTTTGCGTCAAGTTACTTAGTTTGATGTACAGAATACTTGGTTAACAGCTTTGTGATGAGGTGGTTAACACCCTGTATACAATAAATAAATACATACATATACAAACATAAGACATATTACACCTATATAAATATATATATATATACATATTTAATTATCATGAAACAAGTGCGAAAGAACTAAATTAAGATTCCTAATAGGTTTTATATCATGCTTTTTAAAAATTGGCAAAGATTGAGAACGCTTTATAGATACTGGTAAGCAGCCACGTAGTCTGGAATTGAGCCCAGTTGATGCCAATAGGCTCGTCCACTACTATATACGACTTCTGGCTAAATGAGGGAGTACTGCAGGTACACCTCTGCCTTACTCCGTGGACATTACAGGCGTGATTTTATGTCAAGCTATTTAAAATTGACTTACTTAAGTTTCCTGGCTACAGGAATTTTGAAAGGCTGGATACAAGTAAAGTATTCGTAGTGGTTTAACACAACATACCACAACATTTTCTTAAGTATAACCTCGTAGACAAAGAAACTAACTAGGTTTAACCGCAAGACATCACGCCCTGACTGTAAGTCCGTGACAGAAGTTTATGCAATTTCGTTATAACAACACAAAACTTCTATAAAGGACAATAATATTTAATAGTGCACAGTGGTTGAAGCAAATTGGGTGGTTAATAGAGGATTAATATTAAACATTTATCGGCCTAGCCTTTTTTCCAACTACGTTGGGGTCGGCTTCCAGTCTAACCTGATGCAGCTGCACACCAGTATTTAACATGGAGGAACTGCCTATCTGGCCTTCACAACCCATTTCTGGGTATAACAAGGGGTATCCCTTGATAGACTGGTTGTCAAACCAATATTCAACATTTTCTTCTCAAGAAATCGATTCGATGTATTATTTTGACCTGGTGTCCACGACACAAGCCTTGCTTAGTGTTGCACTAGATGGCACTGTGTGTAATGTCCAACGACATTTTTTATTATTTCGAATTGAGAAGGATATCAATTAATCAGATAAACAACACAACAGGCGAACAACCACATCATACAAAAACCATGCCATCATTAACAAACGTAAAAACGAACAAATATTATAAAAAATAGAGACCGTTTTTGTATGGTAGAACAAAATACTATATTTTGATATGAAAACCATATTCGCGAATTGTTTGTTTGATTTAAGCGTAATATTTTTGTTTTCCTCATATGTTTACAAATCTTTCCATAAACATATTACGTTCATATACATATGTATGTATATTTCATAGACTCGAGTGCGCAATTCGTTACGGTCTTGTTTGTGTACATCGGGTCGTCAACCTCTTCTCGGGTAGTGAACATAACTTTATCAACTGCTATTACAATATGAAGATAGCATGCTTTTTCTGTAACACAAACGATGCAAATAAATAAGTTGTAGGCTCTCTTCCTCTTCTACTGCACTTTCCTGCATTTTTTATTATTAAAGAATAACTTCTGAGATCTAAGATCCACTCCTGTTACAACTCTAACTCATTCTCAAAGTAATGTTTCTTCAAATCAACTAGAATCCTTTCTTAAACTTCCTTTCAATGAAGCTTCAAGCTTAAACAGATAGGAATTCCAAAATACTTTGACATCAACTTTCTTAAAGCATGTCTCTAAAGAATTTCACACTAAAGTCTTTCTTTATGGCTTTATTTTCATTTTGGTCCCTCAATAAATTTCCAAATTTTTGCTTTGGAAATGATGCCATCAAACTTACTCAATTTAACCCCGATTAATAATAAAGTGAATCATACAACTTGAATCGCGACAAATGAGGCGTAGCATCTTCTTGATGTCCCATATCACTCAGCATTATGAAATCTTTTCAAGAATGTGTACGAATATGGTCTTCGCCCTTCGTACAAGACTCGTCTTCGTTGCTTAAGTTTTTTGAAAACACGATTTTTTTTTGTTATGATTTATGTTTCTTTTTTTCTGAAGTCGTCATAGTATGTGAAATATTTGTGAATACAGAATTGAGTCTATCACGTTTTTAACTTGATTTGGTAGACAGTATTCGGTCAATATTTAGTAGGTATGAAATTATGAATGTTATACTTTGAGCTTCTTGAATATCTACAGAAAAAAACTGTTATTGAAATGTGTTTGATAAAGAGAAAATATTATCGTTGATTCTTCTATAACTTCTTAATCGTATTACATTTAAGGTTAAGAGTTCATTATTTTTAATCACTTTATTAGACATCTCGTTACTAAAAGTTAATTATTTTATGACTATCAAATTCAATTAAAGTTACTCTAGGATTTTAATAATTACGAATAACTATTTCAATTACACTTGGTAAAAAAATGCTATTTGCAATCATTTTATATCGTTTCTTTTTAACTAAAAAGTTAAATTAACCTTGCGTAATACCAACATTGTAATTACATCATCGCAAAAACTCATAAAACAAATCGATCTATATCTAAAAGTACATTTCTCTTTGCGAGCAAAACGATCCAGCTCTTTCTTTCAATTTCTCAATAAATCGGTGATCGCAATCCGATATCGATTAAAGAAAATCAATAAAAAAAATTACATAATCGAAATCACTTGAATAAAGATGACGAAATGGGAAACTTTAGCACAAACGATGTAAAAGAATTTATATTAGGTAATAACAATTTTTACTACTCACTGGAAGGCCACATACTTCAAACTATAATGTTTTTTTTAGAGTAATAAAAATATTTGATAATCTATAACTGACACTGTTAGCTTGCGTCATCCCACTCCTGGGCAAAGGCTCTCCCCATGACTTCCAGTTTTTTCTATCCTGGGCTTATGTGGACCACTGGTCGTTGGTTCTATCCAGCTCGTTCCCGCCATCTGCTACGAGATCTGCCGGGACTCCTACTGGCTGTGTCGGGGCTCCAGAAAGCGGAATATTTGCTCTACTTATACATAAAAGGTGTAAAACACCTCTTAACGAATCCGAAAATCACTTGTTGTCCCTGTCATTGCGATCACTTTTTTGTTCTACACCATACCTGGGAACCTTCAAGTTACGGAGATATGGGGGGACAAAGTTACAACTTTATGACAAGATTTTTTTTTAAATACAAGTTTTTTTTGTAAGATTTTGACTATTAACACTTCCAAGACCCTCGTACTATTCAATCCATCCATCAGCACAATATTTTAAGTGCGTCACATTGAGTTCTACCACAAAACGTGATTTATAACCTCAAAAAAGAAGTTGTTTCCCAGCAAAATTTTTTGCTTAAAGATACTTAGTTTGATGTACAGAATGCTTGGTTAGCGGCTTTGTGATGAGGTGGTTTACATCCTGTATAGGAACGTACCGTATAATCATTGACTTCGCTTACCCTTATATCCTAATTTATTTGGGGTCGGCGCTCTTCTTGCTTTATCTTATGGTTAGTGCCTAACCTGATGTCAGAGTTTTTATGCCGCCAATGGGCCTCTGACTTGATTTTACAGGCCACCGCGCGCCGTTGAGAAATATCTCTCAGGCATACTGGTTTCTTCACGTTACTTGCGCTGTATGTCTTATTCCATAGTTCTTTGTCTATTATTGATCATGTCATGAATCCCTCCTCTTCTAACCATACAATACGAAAGTATGTTATATGCCTTGGAGTTCAACACACGATTTTAACAATTCCAAATGCACCGAAAATCTGACCTACAATCCTACACGAAGCTCGAAACGCTCCAAAAACTGCAATTGCATTACAAATTCCAAAAGAGTACGATCCAGATCATGATATACCTGATACGAATACTATACTGTAATATGACAGTGAAGTAACCATAGCAACTGCTTTCAAATTATACCGCTTTAAGGCTGCGTGCAGACCGTTTCAAAACTATCTACACCCTGAATGTTACGCACGTATATCTGAGCCACATGTATATCTCGCAATATGTCGCATGTCAAATGTTAGCAATTATGGCGCTTTGCCGTCCCTTCTTGATATATGTCTTAAAATCTGTCTTATTGGGGAAGCGTCAGGGTAGACCGCGAAATTCAAATTTTCTTACGTTTTTTGCAATTTGCAGGCCAGGACTAGGTTTTATGTTGATGAAAATATCGTTCGCGACTGTAAGACGTATGTAGTTACAGAATTATGATCATCGAAATCACCCCAAGCCCACGTAAGTCTAAGAACGACTTTGACGTTGAAAAAATCGTTCCTCGACTTACATGAACTACTACTACTACTAGCACTCGCCTGCAAATTGTAAAAAACGTAAGAAAAATTCAATTTCGTGAGATACGCTGACACTTTCACCTTTAAACTTCTTTCAGACAAACTACACATTGCTTTTTCCTTTATTTAGCGTTCAGGACATGAAAAAAGTTACAGTCACAGTATATTATTATTATTTTAATGTCTAATTACATGCAAAGTGTAGATACCACGGCAGACAGGTCCACGGCATTAGGGCGAAGAAAGACGTGGGGAAGTACACATGACAGTCGGGACCATTAACGTGTTTTCCGAGACACGGAGAGAACTCCTTGGACTACAACAAAAACTTTTTCAAAACATATCCTATATGTTTACTGTGCACACTATGCAGGCTGCCTTAACTTCAAGTCCTAGCAGTCATATGGTGTAAGTTCATGCCGCAATTGCTCCAGTTTACAACGTTACATAAACAACCTTATTGGACATGTTTCTTGTTACCGTGGACATTGTTGGTCGGTTTATGGCAATTTTCATAGTAATAAGGTATGCGGTATGAGAAATGTTGGATGTTGCAATTGATGTGAAAGAAGTTAGTGGTAGTTTAAAAAGGTGCAGTGGTGTGATCCTGTGTGATCAAAGCTAAAATATTGCTACAAAGAAGCTTTAGTTGATCACTAATCAACCTACTTTCCATCACAAAAAGGTTTTGTTCAGTTCTAATTAGAAGTTTCTAAGATAAGCGCGTTCAATCAAACAGGCAAACTTTACTTAGCTCGTATATTAGTATAGATAGTTCACACATGGTCAACATGCACTGTATGCGTTTACATCCGACCTTCTTGTCAAACTGTTGTTTGACTGTTCTAGAGACACGAGAATCGCGTGGTTGTCGAGGATTCAACTAGTAACGGAAATTGGAACAAGTTTCTATTATATCCGAATGTAAAGAGGCTCTCCTTGAATTTTTCTTTCTAAACTTCCTTACATGAATTCCGTGTGTCATTATTTCTAGGTCTTTTACGTCGATCTTGTTTTCATGTTTTTAGCCGTTTTTTGAATTTATCGCATTATTTTTGTTTTGTAATTTATTACCTAGTTTTAATCACACTTAATATTATTTTTATTCTATTTTGAAGTTATCTTGTAAAATTATTTATTTAAATAAATATATTTTTCGTATGGTGTTACGAAGTATTAATGTTTACTAACTCTACAGTTTGCCGGATGAGGTTGTATGGGTTGTATATTATAATCATTACATTATCGTCTATATCAGCCCACAACAGTCCACTACTGGCCTGAGGACTCTTCAGTCGCATGCCACTTAACTGGATTCTCAGCAACTCTTATCTGGTTGCTACCAGCCATCCTGCGAAGATTGTCACTCCACCGAGCCTGAGGCCCTACTCCCTAACATTTCGTCCGTATATTCGGATCTATCTGTGTCTCACACACGGGCCCGTCTGCAGACGTGCGCGAGAGAGACGGACGAATATATGGACGAAGCGTTAGAGAGTAGGGCGTCTGAGGGCACTCCACCTTGTGCTTGCCGATTCGCGGTCTCCACTCAAGAACACGGTTCTACAATAACATATTTTGTTGTATTCAACTTAAAGTCATCGTTTCCAGAAGTTTATCATCATTTTAATTTAATTTATTTTAAAGCGGCAGTTTTAACTGACAAGGAAGCATTTGAAATTCTATTTAGTATAAGAACAGTTAACTCATAAACTAAAGTACAGCAAACTACTGTGTTATTTAACAGGAACTGCTGCAGGTAACATATTTAGTACCGAGCAAAATGTGCCCTAGTTCAGCCCTTTAATAGTAATGGCGAAAGATAATTTCGATTTAAATGTAACAGACTAGGAAAGACTAGTAACGGGACACGTTTCGTAACCTATTGTCGATATCGGTAAGATCTAAGACATTACTGTTGCGGAATTATCGATATTTTCTTTACGTAAGAGTAGTATCGAGATGTGGAGCGATTTTTATCATGAACATTGAATTGTTCATTCATTATATAGTAGTCTCTGGTAGTCTACTAGCGAGTCTTATTAGAATTAATGTGCTTATTGCGTTCACTTTACTCAGAGTATACGTTTACGCATATGATTTTCATACGGAAATGATGAAGACACACATAGACTTGTATAGAAAATAAATTAAGTGAAAATTATACGACAAACCCGCATTCTGATTGAAAACATTCTGTTTCGCTGAAAATTACAACCATTCCATAATATTAAGTAATGATTTCTATTACAAATATAAATGACCGTAACAAAACGTAACACCCAATTTCTTATTTCAACAACTAAACCGCAAATTGAAACAAAACGTGAACACTTCACTACCGATTATCGATAATAACATAATCGATATTTCGCAAATGTTTCCGAATCGAGTCGGGTGACAACCTGATTCGATTAGCACAGGTTAATTCGAACAAGTGCATTTTATGTAATGTCTTGCTGAAATTGTGTGACTGTAGTGACGTGATAAAGTAATTGATTCGGAACAGGTATTTCTTGTTCGGTATGGTACGGATTAAGTGACAATGTAGTACCTGTTACCGTATGTGGCAATCGTGTCCAAATCAGAGACTAGTAATTTTGTATGGCTATTTTGAGACGTGAGTGTCTGTTGTGTTCTAATGATAGGGTTGTACTCACGGTTGTGTATTATGTATTATTTATTATTATTATTGTTTATTAGTATATTTATTAGTATTATATATTATTATTATTGTAGATTTTATTGAAAAACTGTTTCGTTTTGTCATCTTATGCATTGCCTTCGCTTATCGCTGACCGCACAATGAGGAAATTGAGAAGAAAAGCTTTTTTCTCCAATTTCGTTTTGAAATACTTTTTTTGTATACTATTATATCTGAAACGAATGGGGAAGTCCGTTAAAAGCTAATTGTAGATGACGCCACTATAGCTGGTCTCAATCTGACCAATGAGGTCAAGGTATTTTAAAATATGAAATGACATTCCTTGATTTTCAACCAATGACGATGCTTGGAACCAGCTATACTAGCGCCATTAGTTCCACAGTGTGCATCCCATTGGTTACATTTTGTTGATCCTTTTCATTGATCCTTGTGCTTATTGCATTTATCAATAGCGATAAGAATGGATAAATTATTTTGTTATAAATAATATTATTTCTATATTTATTTCCAGCTCTTATGGTCACAAACTGTTAGCTGCACAGCACATTATTATTTATTGTGTCGTGTCCTTTATGTCAAAGTGGGCCAAGTAATTGTTTATAATAAATGCCTAACAGCCGCCCGTAGACCTTGGAGTCGTGATAACGGCCATTATCAATGCGATCGAGCCGTAGGACATGCTGGACCTTAGGCATAATTGGTACTCTAAACCTACTTTTGCTAAAGTAAATAAAACACTAGAATAAATATAGAAAACGTATACTGCACAAAGCCAATATTCTTTAATCATTATTGAATTCAAGAGATCATCGATAAAATTTAAAAACGAACCTCACAAAAAACTGGCAATCAACACCAAAAGCATCCCCACACGTTCCATTGTTCAAAATTCAAATTGTATAAAACAGATTAAAAAAAAAACATTCCACAGATAATAATCTAAATCCTAACCTACTTGCTAAATGACGTAATTTTTTTAAAGAGGTTCTAATTAATAATGGTTGTCAGTACTGAAAGAGTCGTTACGCTAACTTCTTAAGCTCCATATTAGATTGATTTATTATCTAGAATAAAAGAAACTGTATCTGACAGATTGATATCAATAGTAACTGTTGTTTTCCGTTTAAGAAATGTAACAGATAGATGTCTTTTGAGTTTTAACTGTTGCGCAAGTGTTTCGCGTGCCGGCTGTCATTTGTTCTCAATGAAAGATGGCCACGATATTTTACCATTTGTAATGGCTAATACACTGTATCTACATATAGGTAGTCTAGTTAGTTACATACGTAGTATTATATTATCTGTCGTTACATTCAAAAATCCTAGCAGTAATCCATCATTGTTTTAAAGAGTTCCTAACATTTCCTTTAACCAAAAATAATTAGACGAAAAGCTCTTGTAAACTTTTTGGCGATGTCAGCCATTTTGTTTTTGTAAGCTAAGATTTATCTTGATGGTCTGTTTTTGTGGTTATACAGCAGCCGGGCGTGGTTATACAGCAGCCGGGCGCTAATTATCTAATTACTCAATGTCACAGAGCTTTGACCTAGGTAAGACCAACTCAATTTAGTCTAACTTATTAAACTTACATATTAAAGAACACCTGTCTTATGTCTGGAGTAATATTAATGATGATTACCTGTAACAAAAAAAAATGTACAACGTTAGTTTTGCCGTTTAAAAACATACAGTCAGAATAACTATGTCATAAAATGCACGATGAGCCTAATTTTTTACTTCAAATTCCTTTCATCACTCTGTTTTTTTTTCAGATTCTCCAAGTACCAAGAAAGCATGAATACACAGCAATGTTAAAAAAACCTTTTTTTCAAATATAACGTGGCAAATACCATGAAAACGATTTTCCATAGGTACAAACATGAATCATTATAAGTTAACCCCAATTTACCATCGATTTTACCCATAATTGACATAACTATCGATTAGTTCCGCCCGTATTACCATGAGTTCTCGATTCCACTCTCGATTATTGACTCGAATAAACGGCCTTCACTTATATAATACTTTGCACCAGTTTTCGAGCGTAATGTTAGTACGACGCGATTAATCGCGCCCATGGTTTCGCAAATCGATTACAACCTCGTTAATTGAGTGTTCATTTGGTAGGTAGTCATTAATTATTATTACGATTGTCTTTTGCTCTTCAATTAGGGGCTTCCTAGGAATGTGTTAGTCAACTTCTTTTGGTTTAAATTAGTAACGTTTGCTTTAGTAGTGAGGAGCCCAATTTTTGTTTGAAAAGGTTTCAGACTCAAAATATTGTTGTAACCGTCTTCAGAAAAGAAGGATTCTCAATTCGCCGTATATTTTTTTATATTTGTTCGCCGGTAACTTCGTCGTTCGTTCTTCGTCGTAGGAGATATCTGAAGGGTGGTATCATAATAAGAAAACAAGGATCTGATGATGGAATCACTGAGAAATAAAAGGGGTTCCCTTTGATTTCTCAGTGATTATAAAAACTAAAATAAAAAGGAGAACCTATGAAAAAAAAATCGAGCGGAACCGTTTATTTTTTGTAGTTTTGTCCGATTAGGATTATTTAGGAAAAAAATTGGTGCGTCGCGGCAAGTTACATGGACAAACAAGGACAGAAAAATCATGGTGAACAGTTATTAGAGTAGCCAGTAGCAAAAAAGCGCGCTATTGTGTGTTCTACTATATTAAAATCTAAATTATAGATCATTCTAAACAATACCTTGCAATTCAGGTCAAGGAAACATTGATAAAAGGATGCTAATTTCGTAATACAAAACTCGACTGCAGAAATCAAACCAAATGCCTTTGAATACCAGCTATGCCTGTCTTTTGTTTTAAAAACTATGACAGTGATGAATGGCTCAAATTATCTAGGTCTCAGGTACCAGGCAATCAGAGGTATTAAGAGGTTGAATGTAAATTTATAGATAATAGAAAGGCTTGACAATGTCTGACAGCTACTTTATAATTTGTACATGCAAAATGACTTACTTATATTTTGTAGTGTACCTAAGTATGATTGATTGGCTTGTATATTTTAATTTTTGTAGCTCTTCATTATAAACATTATTAACTCCAAGCAAATCGAGGTTTTATCTTAAAAACCGACCTAATCATGAAATTAAATGAAATTTATTTATTTGCCCGAATATAAGTGCTTACATCAAATCATGGTAAAATAATATTCGAAGAATTCGAAGAAGAAGACTCACTATATTTGATTGTATCAGACTATATCAGTCGTGCAAAATAACTTATCACCAAATATCTTGAATGGACTGCTTTTTTTTAGACAAATGCATAGATGTTTTAGGCTTATCTACAAAATATTGTGGTCACACAAAATGATGTTTATTTTTGTGATTTAAATGTTAAAACTCTCTTACCCATTTTATTTAGGTATTCTACTTGACTTAACGCAAAATAATAATGTAAGTGATTTTTTTTTTTTTTTTTAGGAATGACCACTCGTAGTTGCAACTCGATAAGGTTGCTTAACTACTTAACCGAACTATCCTGTGGGTGGCCAAAAATTACTTTAAGGCCCCCAGCCAGGGCTTACAAACTAAAAATATTTACATTTAAATGACGATCACTAAGGGCACCCCCTGTGGGGTTCGGGCCTCGACTTAGTGCGTCATTATCGGGAGGGAAATGTAAGTGATCCACACACAAAGCTTATATACTTAAAATATCAACCATATTGCCAATATTAAATGCTTGAGGAAAACCGAAATCTCTTGTAGGTCTTACAAGGAAATAATGATGTCATTATGATTTAATTTACATACATTATATATTAATATATATAAGTATGTGCCTAAGCAAATATTTAAATGACGAACTGCCTTATTTTTTAACACCCAATCCTACTTATAATCTCTTGTTAGAGTAACTCACCCATAAGATGAGTTGTAAACAAGATATAAGTATTTACAGAAATACAAATTAGCTCTTCAAAAAGGTAATTTATAATAAACTAGGTGATGGCCGCGGTTTCGCCCGAGTACAAATTATATACATTAGTCAAAACAGCATGAAAATCGGTGCAATAGTTTTTGAGTTTATCGCGAATAGACTGACAGACAGACGCGTCGGAGGACTTTGTTTTATAATATGTAGTGTTATCACCTTTACGGTATGCATTTCAAGCAAAGCTGTAAAAAATAAACGGCCGTTTATTTTTAATGTCATACATACGCATCATTATATAATTTGGTATACGCGTGCATATTACACAATTTCCTATTCAACAAAATTTATTTGTCATAATACTGCAAATAGATAAATTAAGCAGGCAACATTAATCAAACCATTTAACTTGTCACCTCACTAGTTCCTTTAAGTTAATTGATAGTGGCAACACTTTCCAATCGACGAACGTATAGTGATAATTAGACTTTAATTCGCAAAGAATTAAGTCTAGTTTTCACTGGTACACCAAAAAAAGAATACAACTGGCAGAGTACCTTATAGTAGGTACACACATATTTCACCAGTTATTTTTAAGTCTCATGTAATAAGGGGCGAGCCTATTATCATCAGGGCACAAATCCAGACTCCGTGGTTGCTAATGGGTCCTAAACTCCTGATGGGAAAAACCAATTACATTTTGCCCGACGATCGAACCAAGGACCTAAGCCTGCTAGGGTAGCGGGACTGTTCAAAAGAGATACCGTGGCCCCGAAACATAAAATATCGCTGGATAAATAAACAAATATCGCTGGACATTAACACACAGCGCCACCTAGTGCCACACTAAGCAATGCTTGTGTCGTGGACACTAGATAGTTAATATACTACATATATACTTTTTGTTTGTAAATACATACTTATTATACATATAAACATCCATCACTCGGAAACAAATGTCCGTGCTCATCACACAAACATTTGCTCCTACCGGGATTCGAACCCAGGACCCTAAGAACGTAAGGCAGCGTCACTACCACTACGCCAATCGGGTCGTCAATAGGCGAGGAAGGAACGTCAGTAAAAGTCTGACACTCGCTCCCTCTCCGCCTTGAGTGGGAGAAATTATTTGATGAACTCCCTTCCAAAAAAAAAACCATTCAAAGTAGTCAATGCTTGCGATCACTAGAACAACGAGGAAAATTAAATAAATGGTGTTATTTCGTTGTGTTAAGCACACTAAGCGCCTAGCTTAGAGAGAAGTTAAGTATAAAATAATGGTTATAATTAATGTTCATCTTATATCAATCATAGGTCTCGGCAATCGGGAAATCTTTGAAATCTCAAGTTTTTGAGGGTTTTTTGGCGGCCGTTTGACTTACTAATTATTGCAATATAAATCGTTTATTATACATGTAGATGATACTTTTTATTTATTCAATGTATGTTCTTGTACCTACACAAGAACTTGAAATATGAAGCATGAAATGAACACTTACATAACTTAATTTGTTTATTTAAACTTGACATTGATTGATTTCGAGAAATCAAACAAGCCACAACAAATCAAATAGGACTAGAAAAAATATTTAATCAAATCTAAGCAGGAGAGATATTAATATAACTGTAGTAATCATTTTCTGAGGAAAAAAAACATAATTCTATAAAAAGTTTGTGAAAGTAGTCATTCAATAAAAATATATTGGCAACATTAAAACGGTACTTATATGCATGTAGGCACTGCTGTTATGTAAACTTGATAGGTACATTATTGATCTATGTTCAACAGTAACGGTTTTCTTGTGTTTACACAATAAATGTAGCTAAAAAAATACATTCGAATTGATAACCTCTCTTTTTGGAAGTCGGCTGAAAAAGGCAATAACATCATAATTTTTTTATGCCAAAATCATCATCTTAGTTTTTTACAAAATTTGTGTCATCGGTTTGAAAAGAAGCAGAAGTTCTTTTGAAATGACAAAACTAATAAAAATATACCTATTCCTTTTTAATGTTACGAAAAACTGAGCTAGCTGAAAGTTGCTATAAAATATTGGTAACGAAACCCTTTCCTTTAAAAATAAAAGAATACATTCTTTACTTCATTATAAACCATATTATTTGTACATTTAAACACCCAGATAATTCAATCACTAATGCGAATGAGTTTTACAAGTCACTAAGCTAAGATCATTCAACTTTACATCTGAAATCCAGTCATGTCAATGTCAGCATTAACACATCACAATTACAAACTTTTTCTTTCACTAGACGCTTCAAAACCCACCTTTATAGCTACCGAGATAAGAGTAACATCAACAGCAAGGAGAAAATGGTCGAGAACCTGCACCGAAATCTTCAAAAATCACCTTTATCGCCATAGGCTTAAGAGCAACACCAACAGCAGAGTTAAAAAAGTTGAAAATCTCCCCCGAAATCGTCTTAAACTGTCGCAGATCATAATCAGTTGCGCAAGAGTTTTCACTGGCGTACACATGACAAGTCGGCCATTGTACAATGGCGGCCACGAAAAGAATACACTAATAATAAGACGATTAATCAAGCTCTTGTTGTTACATGAACGGATGTGAAGACACTTTCTATGTAATATAGTGCACAATTGAACTGGGATCAGTGTGCTCGGTTGACAACAGAAGCTTTGTTAGAGGATTCCCAGTATTAGAAGATTGGGCGTTTCCTGAAAGAATAGACTTCTTTAGCCACGTCTTTTTTGGGACCAGCCCGCCACACACGCCCAAACCACTGTAACTCCTTAAAGCCAGAATCAACGGTGGCGACCACCAGAAACGCGCCGAGACAATGAAGCTCGACGAAGTCCCAGAGAATGAATTTAACTGTCTTGGATCCCGCAAGGAAATTAATCAGAGAGTATAGCGGAGGAGTAGGAAAAAATACTTTAGACACGCCTATTGGTCTTCTTCTAACTAGAGTTGTTTCTAAGACTTGAGTATTTTTACTCTGACTGGGAATTTCACTCTGTTCTAGCTATAACCTACGAACTTGTCATCATCATCGTCAGCCTATCAGTCTATTGCTGGACATAGAACTCTTTAATCGCACGCCACTTAACTCGATAAACTTATCAACAATTCAATTTTTCTAACTTCGAAAAACTTCTTTTCTAAATCAAAATCAAAATCTGCTATCAACTATACGACAAAATATTTTTAAGTTACTTTAATTTAATAATAAATGTTGAATCCTTAAAAATGGTGAACGCAAAAGTTCTCCAGAATTTGACTGTGTCAAGCCAAAAATGCAAATGTGAAACTTACAAGTAAAAGTTTAATAATATCTTCATAACTGTGTTATAAAAGTTTGACACTGAAAGTGGAAGTGAAAATCCGGAATCCAGTTTGAGAATTTGGTCTGTCATCTTAAGTGTTAAGAAATTTTATAAGCCAAACGAGATGAAAAGTAACATTTTATGTTATCAAATTCGGTGGTTTTCGTCCCACGTAACGCGAGCTATGATGTTGATAACATTTCAACTAAATATGTATAAGTTTATAAACTTTATACTAGGGTTTCTATGACAATATTAAATGATTGCCTGGATCTGCCTGCCCGTTTCAGCAAAAGAAAGCCTAATTTAATATCGTACCTTCTACAAAAAGGTAGGCTTTCTGAAAATCTGAAAAATGCAAAACTGAAACCTTCCATAACCACGAACGTGATTTACGACAGCTTAAAGACATTTAGAAGTAAACATGATTATATCAATATTGATCAAGTGTGATATTCAATACTGAATCCTTCTCGGTTTGTGAACTGGCCTTCGTTTTCGTAACCCCATTCGTAAGCCATCGACCGTTACACATCTTCATCTTCACACCATATCTCTCTCCAAAATCACTGATAACCTACAGATAATACAATTACTATCAATACGATCGTGTTACGTGTTACTCGCACTCGTGCGGTCGTGTCAGGGCTACAAAGGAAATTAAAACGTTCATATACGCCTCGTACAACACGAGAAGGTTAATAGATTTGGTCTTACCTAATTACATGTTTATTTAACAATCATTTTAGCCTCGGATGCATCCTGTCTTTTCTCTTTTTTATTAGTGATCAGCACGCCGTTTATCTGGGGCCTAATTCTGCTATTTTAATAAATTCGTCACTCCAACACGATTCCATTCTCATCCCATTGTCATTTTGCTTAAAGTTCGTAATCTGCTAAATTCACAATGGTCGGTCGATGGTCTCGTAATAAAATTGTGTTTTAATGGCATTTTCGTATTGCCATTACTATAAAACCATTCGTACAAATGGTTTTCGAAATTTACTACTAAATGCGAACCTTCATTCATGCCAGATTTCATGTAGGAGATTAATATTCTATGACATTTCTTTCAATGGGGTCATAGTGGTTGTTCATTGAGAAGTATTGACGCCATTATATTAGTTGATTACCAAACTTGTCAAAACTTGACAGAACTTGATCATTATGACTTCAATGATCGCCTATTCTGACACTATCGTAATAGCAGAATCGAGGCCCTGGTTATACGAGTAGTTCTCACTATGACATCAAATTTCAATCAAATATACTATCTTAGGAAGGTAAGATGAGGAAGATTGTATGTTTGAAGACTTCGACTGGTTCTTATATTTTTGACCCATGAAACAGACTAGTGGATCGATTGTGATTCTGATTGACACATTTTAATTTTAGGTTTAATCTACTACTAAGTACGTAAAAACGGAAAAGCAAGCGGTCCTATGCACGAAAGTTGCATAGGTATTACAGAAGTGGCTTGAATAGGATGGAAACTCGGAATAGTCCCAATTCAATGTTTCCAACTCATTCCATCTGTTACTATAATTTTTCACGTAACATTGAATAATTAGCACATCGTAGCATGAATAATAGATACCTATCTAGATTATTCATCAAGGGAACTCTAAGAATGATCTTTCTATGCATCATAACGCAACGCCTTGAAATAGAAGTGCATCCTACATGTGCACCCACTAATCAAATCATAAGGACGTTTAATTAGGATAAGGATAATTACATGGTAATGAGTAAACAGCGAATCTAGGCTATTTCTGAACTTAATGTAGTGTTTAATGTTCCTACTGCTGTGAAACAGGCCTCCTCTCTATGACGTTTACGCGCATAATGTCCAATTCGCAAAATGTCCAGCGTTCGAAAATGTCAAATTCGCAAAATGTCCATTTCGCAAAATAACCAATACGCAAAATGTCCATTTCGCATAATGTCCAATTCGCAAAACGTCCAATTCGCAAAATGTCCATTTCGCAAAATGTCCAATTCACAAAATGTCCAATATACCTACATCATTGCGAGGGTGTGACCATAGAGTGATAATGGTCAAGGCTCAATGTAAGTTCGTGACAGTATTGGTATTTCTTTCGTTATTGTTTGGTTAGTAACTAACCCTGGTGTCAGAGTTTTTATGCCGCCCATTTGGCTCTCACTTGGCTTAACAAACCGTCGAGAAATATCTCTCAGGCATGCTGGTTTTCTCACGATGTTTTCCTTTATCGAAGCAATTGATAATTATAAAATAAGCGCATGAATCCAAAAATCAGAGTTGCGTGTCTTAGGTCCATGTTCACCAAAAACATGACGGTCGATTATCTAAAAACCACTGTTTAAAACACATTTTTGTATGGGAACAAGTCATATTGACAGCTGTTTTTAGATAATCAGACTGTTATCTTTCCGGTGAAATATTCTTCTAGAAACAAAACACCATCATCGAACAATAACAACATTGAAACTAGTTTGGATATAAAAACAGGTAACATCAAAATCAGCTGGTCATCTAAAAATAATAGCGGACAGATTCACCTAGCGGCCGCGGGCACAATAAAACTTTTTTTTTAGTAGCTAAAACGAGTTCACCCAAAAACCAGAAACTATTATGAGTTCATTTACACTACGAACAAGTCGGTTTTCTTTTGTTTTTGTACGTTTCTACGGAAGTTTCTTATGTAATAATAGTTTTCGCGACAAAGCGAAGAATTTCCGAAGTATATATTTTTTATGTGCTGTGAAATTGCATTGAGGAGACGTTATTAACCTGAATTTGTTTGGTCTGAATAAAGTATGTCGAACTAGATTTACCTACTGAGTGACGTAAGATCTCACTGAACTATCAGTGCGAAAATTAATGATCATTTGAGTATATAGCGACAAGACATACACCTCATTATGTCGGTTAATCAATCGACAGCACTAAAAGCCTCAGTTCAACTATAGCAGTTGTAAAGAAGACTTTATTTGCAGTGTGTTAGGTTAAGTTATGCTAGATTTAAAACTAAGCTCATGGGACATTCTTTAAGGAGTGAAGTACCTCCCTAAACTACGTCCTCCATATAATTTAACACCCTGTTTGTAGGAGTCAGCTATTTATCTAAGTGTCGATTTAAAGTTTAAAGGGACATTTGTTTAAACCCCAGTTCTATATCCATGTCAAATCAGTTAAAATTTACCTCCATTTGCTTCTGTATGTCAAATATAAAGTCCAAGTCTTGCATTTGACCTTTCGGAAACCACAAATGACATTTGAATCCAATTCTATTGCCATTGAAGTTATATGAGTAGGCTGCAACTCCATTATAAATGTTAATTAATTTATACATAATCTTTTAAGTCTGTTGATGACCAATACAAAGCCTTCTGTAAGGTTCTATAATAACCTTGTAAAGTAGTTCTTTTTTTTGGTGTCGGTGATTCCCATATGACGACCCGATTGGCGTAATGGTAGTGACGCTGCCTTACGTTCTTAGGGTCCTGGGTTCGAATCCCGGTAGGAGCAAATGTTTGTGTGATGAGCACGGACATTTGTTTCCGAGTCATGGATGTTTATATGTATCATAAGTATGTATTTACAAACAAAAAAGTATATATGTAGTATATCAACTATCTAGTGTCCACGACACAAGCTTTGCTTAGTGTGGCACTAGGTGGCGCTGTGTGTTAATGTCCACCGACATTTATTTTATTTATATTCAAGTGAAATGGCTTTCGACAGGACCTTCAAAATGCAGATTAAGTTGCACAAAGGCTTCACAGTCTTAGGCTTTTCAGCCCTTTCATCGGAATATCCCCAAAAGTGTTTAAACGACCCTTATTAAGCTAAACCTTTGGATATAGAGTCATTATTCTTTAAATAGTGAGGAGCTCGTGGCAAAATAATAACAGCCGCTCTGCCCGATCTTTAAGTTAAGCCGTGCTTGCCTAGGTTGGTCCGCGGATGGCTGACCACCTCGATAGGTACCGAGTTTCCTCCGTGCCTCGGAAAGCACGTTAAGCAGTTGGTCCCGGCTTTCATTGGTCCATCTTTGGCAGTCGTTACACGTAGTCAGTGGCCCAAAAAGTCTGACAACCAGTCTTACCAAGTGGTATCGTATTACCCAGTATTAACTGGGTTGTGGAGAACGGATTGGCAGTCGCTCCATGTAAAAAACTGGTATTCAGCTGCAGCCGGTTAGACTGGAAGACGACCCCAACATAGTTGGGAAAGTGCAGATGATGATTCTTTAATAAGTTACACTATAGCAAATAGGTGGAGTGACGAAAACCTCTGGCTAACACATCGGTGAGTCCAAGTGTGAGTCAGATAATATTTTATCTTTCACTAGCTGACCCACGCAACTTCGTCTGCGTCACATAAGAGAGAAAAACGAAAGAAAACAAAAAAGCCGTTTTTGCAAAATGTTTCATTCCTGCTCCGCTCCTAGTGGTCATAGCGTGATGTTATATAGCCTATAGCCTTCCCCGATAAATGGACTATCCAACGCAAAAATAATTTTTAAATTCGACCCGGTGGCGGTGGTTCCTGAGATTAGCGCGTTCAACCAAACAAACAAACAAACTCTTCTGCTTTATAATAGTATAGTATAGATTAGTCCTATGGTCAGATTCTTGGTCTCCTTGCCATTTACCCACCTTGACTAAACATCTTCTATTTTTAGCAGAAACCAAATGAAATATTAATTTAAATTGCATTCTTGAAAATCGTTGACGTAATTTTGAGGCCTCAGGTAAACTTCGAGCCATTGACCTCAGCCTTTCATATAAAAAAATAAGATCAGATCCTAAAAGGTAGAACCTAAAATACTCTCTTTAGTTCAATAAATCGTATAAGATAACACGCAAATAACAATCTTGTGGTGTAATATTTTAGGGTTTATTTGTATTCGTGGAATCCATTAGATACCTACTTATTGACTGGGTTTTTCTTGCACACAACAAAATTATAATCATTCTGAATATCTTTGCTTTTTTGTTTTGAGTATTCGACATAGTACCTAGGTAAATAACTAGGTAGAAGAATAAGTATTCGTGTACTAACTACTAACTAATACTTATTCGCGTTATAACAGAAAACCAGCATTCTATAAACATCGCATCTTCGAAGCTGGCAGAATAGTCGACATCGGCTCACTTGCCAAAGATAAAAAGGAAAAAAAAAACATCGCATTGTTTTACTAATGTTACTCGATACTCTTATAACTTTAACCACTCACAATACATTTAAGGTTAATAAAAGAATTAGGTCTCCACTTTTTTTTCTAAACTTGTACAAATAATTTATAAGATACACACTAAATAAGTTTGAACCAACCAGCAATTATTATTATACCACCACATTTTTATTTTGAAACTGGCAACATTCCAAAAACCAACAGTGTATTTTTTTTTTCAACGTGACCCTTTTGACAAATGTACCGACGTCGACTCAAACAGGACTTACCAGTTTGCGTCACAATTTCATAATTTATTAAATGACGTAAGTATTTTAAGATTTTTTTAAAGTTCAAAAGGTCAGATCCTTTATTGCATTTTGTAATGACTAATACTTTGATGTCATCTTCAACTTATCGATTGTAACATGCTTATTAATAGAGATATTTATTATCTTACAACTTGGTGTAAACCAGCTGAAATGCATTTTTTGCTATATATTTTTTGATCACCAATATAATATTCGATGATTTATAAAATAATCGTTATTTATTATTTACGCATAATTAATATTTCAAGTTTTATTTTTAACATTTTTTAATTCTTTCACATATGAATATCAAGTAAACTTGTTGTGTACACAACTGACAAAAATATCAGATTGCAGTCAATATTATAAAATAATGAGGTTAAACCGCTCTTGCCCAGGACCTTCTGTGGTTGGTTGACCATCGTAACATACCAAGTTTCCTCCGTGTATCGGAAAGCACGTTAAGCCGTTTGTCCCGGCTTTCATTTGTAAATGATAAATGATGTTTATTTTGTAGAACTTTGACAGTCGTTCAATTAGTCAGTGGCCCGAAAGTCTCCCCAAGGGAAAACTTATTCCTGCCGGGGTTGCGGGCCTATTCGAAAGAGATACCGCGGCCCCGGAACATAAAGGGCAAGGAAGGAACATGGATAGGTTTTAGTCAGTTTTAGTCGCTCCGCCCAGAGTGGGAGAAGTCATTTGATGATTT
Organism: Xestia c-nigrum; assembly: GCA_916618015.1. Classification (NCBI taxonomy): domain Eukaryota; kingdom Metazoa; phylum Arthropoda; class Insecta; order Lepidoptera; family Noctuidae; genus Xestia; species Xestia c-nigrum. Next base: position 21,369,723 of record OU745245.1, on the reverse strand, counting down.
CCCATCCGAAAAAAAAAAGAAAAAAAAAGGGCTACCTTATTACTTCTCACGTCACTACATATTATAAAACAAAGTCTCCCACCGCATCTGTATGTCCCTATGTATACTTAGATCTTTAAAATAACGCAACGGATTTTGATGCGGGTTTTTTTAATACATAGAGTGATTCAAGAGGAAGGTTTTAGTATATAAATTTTACGTGGTTGAAGCCGCGGGAATCGGCTAGTTACTTACAAATAGGCAATCGCTCTATGTAAAATACTGGTAGTCAGTTGCATCCGATTAGACTGGAAGCTGACCTCAACATAGTTGGGAAAGTTCTAGGCAGACGATGAGTCAATTTGATCATACGTAATTCGATAACTGACGAATGCTTGCACTGACTGGACAGGTCCACTCAAATCTGTGTGGTTAAATCTTCAAAAGACCATCTCAGACACTAATCTGCATAGTCCTCATGTGAATTAAGCAAGATTGTCTGGACTTCAAAAGAGACTATGACCTCTGAGTTTGTTTCGGCTGTTTCTTCTCAGAGTAGTCAGGTACGAAACACCGGCCCCACCTAGTTTAAAAAAAAAAATGACGTGTAAAAGTGTTTGAGAAAACCTACTTGCTGAAAAAATATAATTTATCAATTGTTTGTCTCGGACGGTAATTCCACATAAAATCCACATTTTACGAAATTCCCAATTGATTGAATATTACTCATAGTCAATATTCTTATACTAGCTACCTCCTCAAAGTGCAAACCAAACTATCTATATGACCTTAAGTCGCGACATTTGAGTGATTTTCACGGCACTTTACAGTTGTTACCGGTAATTTTGTTTTGCAACAATGGTGTACCGGTAAACCGTAGTTACTTTTGTAAGGCAAAATACATAGTTACAAACAGCTGAATACACGGTTCGCTTCAACTGTATTCCGTAAGTTCTCAATAAGAGAGAAGGAGAGAGAAGGGTTAGTTTAGGAAAATGTTGGAAATATTAATAAGCATATTGGCTAAGGGCGGGTGCTGAAGGAACAAAGTAAACAATTCTTCTGATAGCTACTTGTTAGAAGCTCCACTACGATGTAAACAAGGCAACGTGGTTATCATCGTCATCATCATTTCAGCCGAAAGACGTCCACTGGTAGACATAGGCCCCGTGTCGCCACATTGACCGGTCCCTTGCGACTCGCATCCAACGGATTCCCGCAATCTTCACCAGGTCATCGGTCCACCTAGTGGGAGGTCTTCCAACGCATCGTTCTCGGTTCGTGGTCGCCACTCCAGAACTTTTTTAATTTGGCAACGTGGTATTACTAAGTATTTCTGAGAGAAAACATTAGGTGACGAGGTTGACATGTTGTGCCAATCTTAAAATCTGAATTTTCTTCTGAGCGTGTCCATGGCAATCTAAATTGTGTCTGTCTAGAATTGAGCCACTAGTTTGGCGTCTTCAGTAGCTTCCATCAGCTCCTGTTATAAGCAGAAGCAGACAACAGAAAAGAAATTGGGGATAGGGCACGATAATAATCATGAAGATGAAGACTAGTAAAGACAATATTAGTCACACTTTGTGGTAATAGGGAAGACGACAAAAAAAAATTGTCCGAAGTTAGATTATCTACAAATATTTGACACGTATTTATTTCTTTGGTTATATCAACCAAAATTGACAAAGATGCGACGCTTTTAAAATTCTCAATACGTCACGCCTAGGTATAATTTTTAGCGAGTTCTGACGTCACGAGCGGGACTCCCGAGTTTTGATGCGTTTTATCTTTGTCAATATTCATTGATTTGCAAAAACCAAAAATACGTGTCCATTATTTTCCAATAATCTAACTGACGGACTGAACAGATTTGCATTTTTTTCATATTATCGCCATGCCTATACTTAGATTGAAGTATTTCAAGCCCACACACATTTTATAAGAAAAGAGATTTATGAAGTGAAGCAATGGATGTTGAACCAATGACGATGTGCGTGTCTGGTCTGCAGCGTGCCTAAGGCATGGTAATGTCAGTAGTAAGGCGTTTTGTGAGGCGTAACCGATCCACGGATTCAATAAAATTGTAAAACTAAATACCAGAGGTCACGGTGACAGTCAGTCAAGGATAGAGAGGCATAGTTAGGGAATACCTCGATAAAGTAAAGTTTGATTAAAAAGTATGTAACAAACACGAATTATACATTGATAGTTAATAATTTAAATACCTTTTGTGATCATAGGTGCTACCCTTATGTGTTTTAAATTTTAGTTATGTTCCGGGGCCGCGGTATCTCTTTCGAACAGGCCGGCAACCCCGGGACAGGCCCGCAACCCCGGTCACATAGGCTTGCGGTTACAGTTTTTACTGCACCCAGTAAGAAATATACAACTTCGTGTGTAGGGTAAGAAATATTAATAAACGTAATTTGACATTACTACTAAGTCCAACTTATTGTTTTGTATCTTTTTTATTTATTATTGTGAGTGTGCTTTATTAACTGACGTCAAATAAATATTTTTCTTTCTTTCTTTCTTTCATCGCAAAATCTGATAGCATTAATTCTTACATCACAACAAAAATGTAGTCCAACCTAAAATCAGGTTGAAAAAATCAGAGTAGGCCTACTGGTTTTAAACAAATCCACCTTACTTGTTACAACGACCGTTTTGGAGGAAACCTACATTCTATCAGCAAGTAAACTGTTACGTTATTTGTAGCCCAGGCATCGCCGGGGGCTATAGTAAGTCGAGCTTCTATAAGGCGATGACCGATGCCTCGTGTGAATTGTGGTATTTGTGACTGGTTGACCTTTACGCCTTCATTTAGTCAGAGATGCTCATTCTTCGCACAAACTTATAATTAAATTAGACATAGGTATATGTTCTATTGCCAGCGATTAGCGAGAACCAATAAAGATAACAACTAAAGACGATTTGATTGTTTGACTACCTCGTTTTCTGTGTGAGACAACAGATTATTTTTTCGCGATGACGACGGTGGTCCCATGGAGAAAGTTGGTCTGTAGCACACCCTTTCATATGACTATACCCTTTAGAATAGAATAGAATATTAATTTATTCGTTAATGGACAGCAGCAATTCAATAGAGCAGCACATACATATCTGTACTAATATTATAAAGCAGAAGAGTTTGTTTGTTTGGTTGGTTGAACGCGCTATTCCCAGGAACTACTGGTTCAAATTGAAAAATTCTTTTTGTGTTGGATAGTTCATTTATCGAGGAAGGCTTTAAGCTATATAACATCACGCTACGACCATTAGAAGCGGAGCAGGAACGAAAAATGTTGCAAAAAAGGGGATATTTTTTTCCTTTCGCATTTCTCTCTTATGTGACGCAGACGAAGTTGCGTGGGTCAGCTAGTACATTATAACGACAAACAGCTTAACTTTGAATGTTACACGTCGTATAGGTTTCTATTTTACTGACGGACCTACAGTCTTTTGTACGTTTTTTACAGAGAAAATCGTCGATAGCTAGTCGCTTCCCCTTATGGCGGTGGAACCTGTGCCTTATCATAATGAACGACCAACCCATCATTATTTGTATTGAATTCAAATTAATTTTAGTAAGTATGCATACTAATGGTATTGCAAACTTACTAAAATTAATTTGAATTAATTTTAAGTAATAAGTATTGCAAACTTCAATTTTACTTAAATCATTAGAAATAATTAAATTACAAATTATGATTCGACTAAGGCATGTCTTTATATTACCAAATGAAAATGGGTGTGATCCAAACTGTTGATGATTACAACACTTTAAAGGAGAACGCCCATGTATACATAATTTTTTTATTGGATTTACTTGCAAAAAATCAAACAGAGACAAAAGTAGACCTGCAGGTTTTTAAATGACCCCTATTGAACATCAATTTGAAAACTATGAATAGTGTTAAGAACTATCACAAAAATGTCATGCTTCTAAATCAGTTAGACCAGGCGTCTTAACTTTTGATATTGAACTTAAGATTTCTTTATTCATTTAGTACACGAGAAAAAAACATTAACAACAACTAAACAAAAAGCAATAATTTAAGGGCAATTGAGTCACTGCTTAACTAAATAGGCGTTGGTACAGACTCAATTTACAAATAGGTACTTCAAATTCCCAGGGTCCACGCCGAATCAAGGATATAATTATGCAGTAAATAACAATCTCGACCAGTATGACTATTAAACCGTATTTTCGAGGCCTTTTGACACTCACGTGGGTGGTTATACACATAATTATTTACTACTAACAGTCTATGTCACAACTTGATAAATGTCTCATTAAGCAAACCGGCGGCGGCGCCGGCGAAAATTTGAAACCTCATAAAAGACAGAGCATTCTCAAGAAATTTCAACTTTTGGCGGTAAGCTAAACGTTGCGAATCCAAGTGTGGTCATTGTCCTTTATGGCATTTCTTTTTTAAACTTTTTTGTTAGGTTTCGTTAGGTTTTGCAAAATCGTATTTTGTAAAATGTTACATAAATGGATATTAAACACGGTTTAGGCGTTAACTAGATAGGTAATGAAGTGTATAAGTGTGCAATTATAGTTTTTTGCTCGACTTTAGTGAAATGATGTTACTGTTTTACACCATACGCTTTGGTATTTACGTTTTTTGCGCTTGCAACAAAGTGACAATGAGGTTGGTTTTGAAAACAATGTTCTACAATGAAGCGTCTTCATTGTCTACTAATTTGTGATTTTCTTCACTTGTTTTTCCTGAATTAAGTTTAAAAAATAGAAGATTCGTGGAAATCTTTATTAGTAGTTTTATTTTTGAATCATTCATTGATATAATAAGAAATATTTTTAAAGGACAAGAAACAATAAAAGAGCCTTATTATTGAGACTGTTCACAATTTTCTTACATCATCATTGATTTATTGGTCACTGATCATAATAATTGACTAATTACCATTTTACATACTTGATACAGTCACGATTTTCATCTAAATTTTATGTTTTATGAAGTTATAAATATATGATTGTAATTATGATATTTAATTACTATCTAATATCTTATACATGTGTGATTTTATTGAACAATTTATGATGTAAAAATATTTAGATTTATATTTCCTTGTTGACTATTAATGTTTGTATTATACAGGTTTTGTTTTATTACACAAGTGTGAACTTTCCGGTGCAAGTTTTAAAGTACCTATTTTAAAAATATTTTAATACTGATCAGTAATGTAAAAAAATAGTTGTCCGACGGATAGAAGGCCACTTTAAAAGATTCGATTACATTGTTTTAAAAAATGTGTCTTATTCTACTACTATAATAGGATCTACATTCTTAACCTCTGTTTTTCACCTTAACGACAAAAGATAATCGAAATTCGGTTCCAAAATCAAAAACAAAAGACAGCTTTTCCAAATGGGGTAGACGACAAAAAAATATACAATAAGTCCGTCAGTAAGATTATCAAGAAATGTTTGACCCATATTTTATCTTTGTTTTTTTTCTCTTGTCCTGCACTGTGTGGCTCCACCTGCACTCTGAGGGACCTTTCCGAGGCCACTCCCAACGCTGTCGAGGTAGCAGAGTACTGGTCGACAATAATTTAAAAATAAAAAGGGGAAATCATCGACACGAAGAAGAAGAAGAAGAACCAAAATTGATTAACGAAGATACGGCGCTTTTAAAATTCTCAATACGTCACGCCTTGGTTTAATTTTTAGCGAGTTCTGACGTCACGAACCCCCACTCCGAAGTTTTGATGCGTTTTATCTTTGTCAATATTCTTTGGTTTACAAAAACAAGAAATACGTATCCATTATTTTCCACTCTAACTGACGGACTAAATAGATTTGCATTTTTTGGTACTGTCCTCATATCAATTCAAACGGTCCTTAACCAGTGATCATTGCGCTTACAACATTCACCACTCCCTTTTTAAATTGAGTGCAATTTTTTAAATGGCCACAAAACGCGAACAAAATCATTTTCATGTTACCTGTCCAGTATGTCTTAAACAATTTTCATTCCACTATATCTTCCTACTATATACATTGATAAATATGGATGGCAGTAGACACGCTAGAGTGGCTACTAGTGATGTGTTTGAAGCTATTTATATCGAATTAACTTTTAATCCCAGCAGCGACAGTTCGGTATGTTTGGCATCCGGAACGACTTGGTGAAGTTAGTTTCCTCAGTAATTAGTCTTCGCCATGTTTTGCTTGTTAAGATCGACACGTCGTCGTTTATGACGTTTGTTTTTAATGGTCTTTGAGAATCTCTATTGAAAGTGGGGAAAATTAAAATGTACGCTACAACGGTGTTGTCATTTTATATCAGCTTACAGTGTGAGCGTTGGTGGGGGGGGGCAGGCCTTTTTTTTTAGAAAGGGACGATAATCCAGTAGGCTGGCCCATTGCAAGTGAACGTATGTCACATGTGTTTAATTTTTGTGACAAACTTGAAGTGACAACTTCTTTAGGCGCGTTTAGCACTTTTTGGGTTAACAAAAGTCATGGAACTCGCGTGACCGTCACCTAACGTTTTGTAGCACTCGTAGCCAATCCGCTACGGCACTACTTAAACGTGCGCGGGGCAAAACCCGTAGCAGTGCTACGACTGGGGCCTGTGTACTTTTGTTTTATAAAACATTTTTTCGTTCTAGGACATCTGGGTTCCGTCCCGATGTGTCACCGTTCTCAGAGGAGTTGTGATGAAATCAGGCTAAGTAATTTGTTGCGTTCAAAACTAAAATCTACCAATGATGCACATTTATTTTTCAAAACACAATAATGTCATGAATACTCGTGAATACCTAAGATACAATAAAGCTTATTCTTACTAATTTACGACCAATAAGTACTTATCTGTCAAGCCATCAAAGAGAACCATGAAACGATTCCTTGGTATCTATTTATACTCGCAGCAACCAAGGCTCTAAACATATGGAATTTTAAATACACACTTCACAATGCCCAATTTCCGCACACATGCAATTAATTAAAACAGTACCTGTATGTGTGTCTACTTGACCTCACAATGACCACCTAGAGGTCTTTCTGACAAACTTCTTTTGCCCACGGCTTCACTCGCATTATCTTCGGAAAGAAGATTACCTCCTACAATCAAACGTCCAAACATCGAAGCTTTTGGGTAGGGACCTTTTTGTAAATTGGTTTTGATAGAAATGATAGATATGTCAACCGTAATGAAGTTTCCTTTGACTATAAGCTGTTGTCAAAAGTGTTAAAGTACTTAATTATGAGGTCGACTATACCTACTTAGTTAGTTATTTAAGTTCTTAGCTATTGTTCTCAAGCATTGTTTTTAAACACCGGATAAAAGAGGTTTCACACAGTTCGGAAGTTACCTCATATGCTGAGTTTTTGTCTGTTTGTCTGTGTGTTAGTTTGTCACGAGTTCTGTCGGAAGGGAAACAATACTGTATGTTTGTATGTGTGTGTGGCATGTGAATATTTATAATATTACGTCGTTTTATAAGATGAGTGATTGATGATTCTTTTATGTGTGATGTAAGGTTGTTTCTGTTGTTATGTTGTTATGGCGGGAAAAAGGAAGTATGCTAATAATTGGAATATTTTCCGTTGGCACTTTCTTGCTTGTATGTATGTATATTAGCGTTATCGTTACGAATGCTGTGTCTTTTTAGTTCTTAAGTCATTTCTATGTACTTACTTACTTACATGGCACGTAGGGTTAGTACGGTAATGCGTATTTTTTTAAGTGATTATAAAAGTGCGCATTACCCTAATGAGGAAGGTCTCCCTGGTATTCCTTCAATAGTCTCTACATTTCGCGTTCAAAATTTCAACGCAGTGTGCGCTTTTACCTTTGACCTAAGGTAAACTGTGCCTCGATTATTTTTACTTTTTGCACACAAATCTTTTGATACTTAAAACCTCAAATACAACAATAAACACATAATCAAAAGCATGTTAATATGTCACTGAACACCAATTCTCACTCACAAACTACATGTTAAAGTGTGTCGCAACAGTTGCACCACTCCCAACTCATAGTACGAACTATGCGTGCGCGCATCCTTGAATGAGTATGTTTGTATGTATTAGAGACTATTCAAAACGTTTGTCTCCAATTGACGTAACACCTACTTAAACGAACATCAATTTTATGCTTATGCCAATAAAGTTCATTTCAGAATGAGTTTAAAAACTCAAGTTTATGAATAAGTTTTAGTGCAAAGTAAACTTTATGTTCGGGAATTAAAGTTGATTTTTCAGAAACACGTTTTGTTTACATGTTTGGAAACTAAATTGTGCACTCAGTATAGAAGGCGGGTGGCTCGTATGAATCAGAGTGGTTTCATAATAGGTGGCGAACTGAATCCTAATTTAACTTGCGCTGTAGGTATTGCATAGTAAAAATCTCTTTTCCTTGATGAGTGAGTTGAATTTAAAATGTGTAGCACTGGTTGATGATATAAGTAGATGTGTTGTTTTCATTTTTGTTTGATGTACGCTTTCTTGCCATTAGTCTTTATTGTGTCTTTGGTGTGTTGATCACTATCACTAAGTACATATAATATAACAAAATCCTCCACTGCGTCTGTCGGTCTGTTCGCGATAATCTAAAAAATTACTGCACCGATTTTCATGCTGTTTTCACCAATGGATAGAGAAAGCGGTTCTCGAGGAATATGAATATGAAATAGAATTATTGTCATCTGAGGCTTTAAAATTGCGGGTGAATGCTCTAGTACATTTTTCTTTGTGGCGTATTTTGGACTGTTCCTCTACCATTTCTTACTAAACCCATTTTAGCTTGGGCTGGCCTCAACTATTTTGACCACCTGGTTTACTTATCGCGCTATTTAATGTATTGAAATTATTTTCCTGAAAAACCTTTTCGTAGACCTAATGTAATTTCTATGTTTTATCATAAGAAAATTTTAATATTTTTATTGCACTTTGTACTTGACAGTCGTTACATTCTAGGGAATTTCATGTAAATAAACAGTATTAATAATAATTCAATTAAAACATTTGAATTCAAATAATTATTTACATACTTTAGCCTACAAAATACACATTATATATTTTAACTGATTAACCTACAAATGCCAAATAACATTGAAATTGGATACGAACCGATTTCTTAATAATTTGTAAATAACGATGTGATTAAAACTAGACATAAACGCACTTAAATTTAATTAAAGTTTCAAGTATAACTACTCACTCAAGTTTTGATCGGTTTTGATTTAATAGGATCACATAAGGCAGTGCGTACACCTGGTTCATTATTATCTATCCTTTAAAGATAAAACTGCTCCAAACTGCTAAAAAAGCGTTGATCTTGCTTTCGAGTAGAAGTCCATTATTTTCTATTTTATAAGGTTCAAAACTCGTCGTAATCTGAGCCCTACGACCGAAAGTCATTTTCAAAGACTTTTATTTGTATACCTCTAAAGTCTAAACTATCATAAACATAGGTATTATCATTATTGAGGGCTGGTGCGGGATGCATGGCAATGTGCCCATGGTCCTATTATTTAAAAATGCAACGAATGTTTTGTAGTCAAAGTAAAAGCGATTGTATTACGTTACGATAGGGTGCTATTTTGGAGTCAGAACAAGGTTTTTCTTTAGATTTTTAACAACTTCATTTAATTATGTGTTTCTAGTGAGTTACGTAAATGTTTCTAAAAATAAAATAACATAAAAATATCGCTGGACATTAACACACAGCGCCATCTAGTGCCACACTAAGCAAGGCTTGTGTCGTGGACACCAGATAGTTGATATACTACATAAATATACTTTTTTGTTTGTTTTTTTTTTTACAGAGCAAGTCCTACCTAAGAGACGAGTCTTGGCTCAGATCTGTGCATAGCCTTATCTAGTACCTATGTGATCATGTATTTGAGCTCAATTCACTGTAATGTATGGCTGTTGGCCAGTTCTTGTAGGCTAGTTACGAAATGTGAGACCGATGCAAGATATAAGCTTGAGACTATATGGATAATATCTTTACTAGTTTATGCATCTTACATATTGAACGAGCAAGGTCTTCTTCAATATTAACTTTAATGTTTTAAATTAACTAGTCAATTAATCTAAAGTTGCATTTATAATTATTACCTATTAATTACCTACAAAAATAATCCTATTTTTCAAACATTATCTTGTTATTCCTCATTTGCTCAAAATGCTTACCTTATTTATATTTAAACAATTTGTACACTGACTAGTATTAGCATATCTAGTTTTTCGTTGCAAAACATATATGAGAGAATCTGTAGGTACTACGTATTATGATCAGTTTTCCATCAGCGTGGCGTATCACTGTAAATGGTGTTTTTCGGCTTTTTAACGAAGCCGAAAGGCACTTATATTGTCACTTACGGGATATCTTCCGTGATTATTTGTTATGTTGAGCTCCCGATATATCGACGCTGTTGCAAGCGCCTTGATCGCAGGTTGACTGAACCGACTTGACTGACTTTGCTGCCTTGACATAAAATATCGGGAGCTCAACATAACAAATAATCACGGAAGATATCCCGTAAGTGACAATATAAGTTTAGTTTTAAACCGTGATAGCCTAAAACAGTGTCCGAAAGGCACTTGTTCTCCACGTCGTCATTGCAATCATTTTTTTGTTCTACATCATACCTGGGAACCTTCTAGCTACGAAGATATTGGGGGTCAAAGTTCCAACTTTATCGCACTTTTTTTAAAATACATGTTCATGTAACATTTTTACTTCAAACACATCCACACCCCGTACTATGCATTCCATCCATCTGCACAATGTTTAAAGTGCTTAGTACATTGAATCATTCCAAAAACGTGATTTTATTCACCCCATAAATACCTACTCATTTCTCAACAGACATTTTTGAGTAAAAGTTTGATTTACAGAATGCTTGGTTAACGGTTTCGTGAAGAATTTGTTTACTCCCTGTGTGTTAATCATCACTAGGAACAAGAATGAAAAACTGACCTCTAGTACTAACTCATAAATCGCTGTCACTTTAAACTTGATACTAGAGTTACTTACTAACTTAAACAACCAGTAATGCACAAGCACACAACATAGCGTCAACACAGTAGCAACTACCAATGATCTGTTGCAAAATGATTTATGATTACAAACAATCTAACTACTTTGAATGGAAACACCTACTCATGCATTCAGAGTTTCAAACTACAAAACTACGTACCCGTAGTATGTCATTAGCTTTACTAGCTTTATATGTATCTATACTAATATTATAAAGTTGAAGAGTTTGTTTGTTTGTTTAAACACGCTTACTTCAGAAACTACTGGTTGGAGTTAAAAATAAAACCTTTTTGTGTTTGATGGTCGAGGTTATATAGTCATTTCATTTCAATAAATATTTCATTTTCATTTCATATCTATGTTAATATTATAAAGCAGAAGAGTTTGTTTGTTTGTTTGGTTGACCGCGCTAATCTCAGGAACTACCTGCTCGAATTGAAAAATTATTTTTGTGTTGGATAGTCCATTTATCGAGGAAGGCTTTAGGCTATATAATATCATCCTACGATTATTAGGAGCGGGGCAGGAATGAAAAATGTTGCAAAAAACGGGGATTTTTTTCCTTTCGTTTTTCTCTCTTATGTGACGCAGACGAAGTTGCGTGGGTCAGCTAGTAGGCTATATAATATCACGCTACCAACAAAAGTGGAGCAAAAATGAAAAATATTGCAAAAACGGGGAAAAATTATTCCTTTTGTGAGCTTATAAATGTCAGCCAGTAAGTTACCTACTGTAGGGAAGCTAAGGCATGGATAAAAAAGTTGTATACCTAAAGACCTCTTTTTCATAGAGAGATAGATCACAATAGGCTCACTTTTTTTGTTATCCATTTTAAAACATTAGCCGACGAAAAAAAAGAAGGAAGTTCTCAATTCGAGGAGTAGAAAATATAACTTTTTTGTAAACGTTCAAGTTTCCACTGCAATGCTTTCCTTGGCTAACAACATTGAGTAATCGAATATACATTATAACCCCTAATATACAACATTATTTTTGTTTACACTGAGCCCGAAATTGTACTCATCATTTTGAACAACTTTTTCTATGGGACGAACCTTGAAATCGCGAAAAAAAAATCAGCTGTTCCCTACATTTTGACGAGTTATGCGAGCATAAATGTAGGGAACAGCTGATTTTTTTTTCGCGATTTCAAGGTTCAAAATGATGAGTACAATGACCCCTTTTCGGGTTTACTGTAAACAAAAAATAATGTTGTTTAATATAATATAATTCTTGTTTTTTTTTATTGACCTACAATAGTTGAAATCCTTAACAACTTAACTTAACTTTGTTAAGGATTTCAACTATTGTAGGTACAATAGTTGAAATCCTTAACAAAGTTAAGTTAAGTTTAAATATAAAAGCCAAACCTCACATTTTTATAACCTAAACCTAGGTTAGGTTAAACTTACTAGGGTACAATAAAATTATGTTTGAAGTTCTCTTAAATATCCTTTAAAATACCCTTTCAACTTGTCTGTGGTCAGAGAAAGGCTAGTGGCCTTACAGTTAACATTTCCTTTGCAATATTACTGGCTATAAATGTTAAACCCGACACTATGTGTATCTTAAGTTCTTAACTACAAACGGATAACGTCATTATACCTGTAGATCTTATCACAGGATACTTTAAGACAATTTAATTCGTATTTACATGAAATAATTATCATAGCTACAGTCTTTACTTTTTTAATTCATGCATCCATTGATTTTTACATCTTAAAAAATAAAACAAATATCCACATTACTCACAGCGCCATCTTGTGCCACACTAAGCAACGAGGCTTGTGTCGTGGATACCAGATAGTTGGTATACTAGATAGATTATACTTTTTAGTTTGTAAATACATATTATTATTCATAATATAAACATCCATGACTCGCAAACAAATGTCCATGCTCATCACACAAACATTTGCTCCCACCGGGACTAGAACGTTAGGCAGCCTCACTATCATTGCGCTATTCGAGTCGTCCAATCTTAAATTCAGATTCAACCAGAATATAAGCCTGTAAGGCCTTACTATCTATGCTTGTAAACCGAAGAATATTTTCAAAACACTCAAAAAATTTGAAAATGACTAGTATTTTGCAAAACCTTAACTTAACCAGAATGTTTATTTGGAATTACGAGTATCTCTAAGTAGTATTGGTTTGTTGGTCCTAAGCGACCAACCATCCTTTATTTTACCTTATCTAATGATAAAAATTCTCCAAACCTCTTTTATTTATTCAAACCTGTAAGTAGGCATTATATAAAAATGATAATAATCCAGTATATTTCGGTGACGGTCATCGTGGCATTGACCTAACGAATTAACATGCAAACTGAGATTGAAAGTTAATTTTATTCGGAGAAATGCGAATGCATTTTAAACATACATTCAGTTTACACTTTTATTAAAGAAAGAGGCGCATCTTTTAAAACTACTTGGGTTAGTATACAAATGTGACTTCTTGTAACTTATAGGACGTTTTCCTAAGCAACCTGTCTAGCATTTTTTTGGGACAAGCCCGCCACAATATTCCCAAACCACTGTAACTCCTGAAAGCCAGAATTACCAGTGGCGACCACCAGAAAAGCGCCGAGACAATGAAGCTCGACGAAGTCCCAGAGAATGACTTTAACTGTCTTGGATCCCGCAACGAAATTAATCAGAAAGTATAGCAGAGGAGTAGGAAAAAGCCTTTTCCTAGCTATGTTGGGGCCGTTTTCCAGTCTATACGAATACAGCTGAATACCAGTACTATTCATAGATCGACTGCCTATCTGATCTCCTCAGCCCAGTTAGAACTGGGCTACGATACACTATGGTAAGACTTTCAGTCTTTCGTTTTCTTAACCGAGGAAATCAATTGAGTAAATAAGTAATTTAAGGATGATATTTCTAGAATTGAAGCGACTGCTAAGATGAAAGTAGTAGAGAAGTATCGAAGAATAAGTGATGGCACTCCGGCTCTGAATAAGTTGGGATTAGGGCAGGAAAATGATGATAAGGACCATTATTAATTTAATTTATTTTAATTATGCACAAATGTGTGTAGATATAATATCTAATCAACATATTTTTAAAACTATGTCGATCACAGCAGTGGCATTTGATCAGCTTCGTATGTCGCCACTCGCTCATTGGATGCCATATTAGAGCCAATTTTCTTTCAAATCTCGCAACCTCTCTTACGATCACTTACAAAATATCAATTTATTTATAAATAACTTACTAAATACTACATCTTCCTAATTGCATCACTCACGTAATAATATAAGGTGTTATTAAATGATAATCTTATAGAACTATTAACCTTTAGGATGGGAAAATGCGCGTGAGTCGGTTTCAAAACACTGGGTCTGTGAGGCATTGTACCAGCGCTTGTGTGAATGACGTGGGAATCACTTGTACAATAACAATTATTATTACTTTTTGTAATTAATTCTTTGTTAGAGTTCGCTCCCTGAGTCAAAGACTGTCTTATGGTAGGACAGAACCCTAGATTCTTGTGTGATTCGCACTCAAACCCCAACAGCCTCAACCAGCAAGCCAAAGAGATAATTCTCATGTAAAGCTAAGTCAGAGACCTTTGGGTGGCATTAAAACTCTGACACCAGATTAAGCACAAGCCACACGAGAAAGAAGAAGACTCTCACTCTACAGTTTTTTTTTTTTTTATTAAGCCGCTCCAATCAATGGCATGCCATCCATTCACAAATTGTAGTACTTAAACCAAACATGTTAGGCAAAAGACCTGTTGTGTGTTGTAAGACTTGTGGACCTTATAGACACTGAGGTGAATCTACCTATATCTATACTAATATTATAAAGAGGTAAAATTTGTTTGTAAGCTTGTATGGGGGTAATCTCCGGAACTGATCACTGGCAGAAAGAGAAATTATTCGTGGGTATTAAAGGCTTTAAATTATATTGATATCATGCATTTTAGCCGAGCTATCCTAATTTTTACAGACGAAGTCGCGGGCAAAGTGCTAGTAGGTACTATTATCTGCAGAACGATTCACCAGATTCACCTATCTGCAGAGAAATACATACTTAGAGACGTTTGGGTTTACAAAAGAAAAATTCACTTGCATGTTTTCATTGGCCAGCGCTATGAACTTTAACCTCACCTAAACCCATCGTTAGTTGCCTCATGAGGCTCTAAAGGGCGCTTATATAATGTCTTAAATATCACCCAAAGGCTTTTCTTGACTCGTAAATCAAAAGTAAAAATAAAAATGTAGGACTTTACCTAACATGATTGAAGTGATTGAAAGAGAGGGAGAGGAAGGTCAAATAAAAGATGGATGGGTGGTTTGAAGACTGGTATAAAGCGAACAATAGCGTGACAGTTGACAGGACAGACTGAAGAAGGGATGGTCTTTCACCGACTCGAAACAACATGAGACAAGAACAGAAAGATGAGCATGATTACTGCAATATGAAATACAAGTAATAAGCTGCATCCGGTTAGACTGAAAGCCGACCCCAACATAGTTGGGAAAAGGCTAGGCAGATGTATGTGTAGAATATAGTCCTGATATAATGATTGACACCTGGCTGTAAGGTGTTCGTACATCTTATAATTATAGCCAACTATTGTGATAATCATGAGATGAGAGTTGCAAATCCCACGAGATTTTCTAGGGTCACAAAAATCTGAGAAAAAAAAACATACCTTTCTCACAAAAATCACGATAAACTTTCTCCCTTGGGAAATATAAAATCAAGTAAATGACACTAATGAAAGTGACAATACGAAAGTTTTACCAAAATTTTCCTTTCATTTATACCTTAACGTTAGTATAAGATTTTCTCCCACGGCCATGATCAGTATGGTATTTACCTGTAACAAAAACAAAAGGTAGTTATTAGAAAGTGAAATAAGTAACATAAGATCTTTTTGAAATTAAACACTCGTCTTTTGTTTTAAACAAGAAAGCATGGACGGAGACAATATCATCAGAAATTGAAGAATTCTTCGTTAGCGATGTGGTGAAAAGCGTTTCTGTTCAGTGTGAGACCTTAAATTTGATCCAACGTTGGCCAAAGTACTGATGGTTTTTTTTTTAATGATTGACGAATTTTCCACTGAACTGAATTTTTTTTCGAGTGTAAATTTGTCGGTTTTAAATGACTATTTTTCTCGCACTCGAAGTGAAAAGTACAGTATGCACCTCGAAAAAAGCGAGAGTATATTAAATTGGCGTTTAGGCCAATTTTATCTACCCTCGCTTTCATTGATCCCTCGCAAGCTCGGGAGTCAAACCACCTCAGGGATGTTATGGCTTCGTTTAGTTCTTCGTTATAGAATATACTATTTTTTTCAGTAGTAGCTCGTAGTTCAGGTGTGTGCCCAATCAATTGCAATAGGCTCGTCCCCTACCACATAAAATTGGACTTAACATGATAGGTGAAATGTGGGTGTTACTTTGCATATCTGCCCAATACTTCCGGGACTAAAGGCGTAATGTTATGCTTAATCAAAGAATTAAATAACTTCTATTCCTCTTCAAAATATACAAGATTATTTTCCTAATTGAATCTGACCACTTATATGAAAATACTGAGAAATATACGTGTTCTGTGGTAACTGAAACCACCTAGTTACAAGTAGTGGGTGTCCTAAGTGGGTATTAAGTATAATCATGACATCATGCTTCTAAATCTGTTTACCAATTGATATTAATGTGGCTTGAGTTGCTATTACAACGATTATGGTATTATCCTTTGAGAACCATACGATATGTATTAATATTATAATAACAGGTAATCCTTTATGACCAGAGTGTCTAACTTTCAATTCGTCTATCAAAATGCCTAAAATTAATATCCACACAGTACCGAAAGCACTGGCGCTAGCCATAGACCGAATTCAGGTGAATTGAGAGAGAGGCATATGAGAGTATAGGCTTTTTATTTTTAGTTAGTTACAGTTACTAGCTGTAGTTAGTTCGTTGTCTACTCCACTATTCAGAAAGAAAAACAACAAACTATCTTCGTTTATTTCTGAGTCAAATCAGTTTTAGCGGCGACATTAATTCATTCCCAATTTGCAACACAATCTCAAAACGAAACCAAAGTACAAATTAAGTACTAAAGTTCAAACCACACAGCTCCATTTGGACGAATTAAGTCCTAAAAGGATTAGCCAATCAAATTCCTACACCCAACAGGCTTTTCAACAACAAAGGGGCTAAAGTTACCTCATTTTAATACCACATAATCCATACGCAAATGACATGCAATTTGCATTCGCCTGCAACCGCATTTCTTATGGGAAACTGTTGGTTGAGTATACCTGCAGACTTCAGGGTCGGACTGAGTGAATGGTGCGTTTTGGTCAAGGGTGCTAAAATGTGAATGTTGATCGCGCTTTGTTTCTGTAATTTCGTTCGGTGGGTATTGTTTTGTTGAATTGCAACAGTCTTCTTCAGACTAACATTTTCTCAGAGTGTAATGTTGGATCTGCAGTGAGAGCTGAATAGTATTATTATTCATAATGTCGGTAACTAAAGGTAAACGCGTCAAGATGTTACAAAGATTTTGTAGACGAGACTATCACTTGAAACGGATTCTTTTTTTGAGAGTCAATTTCAGGTGTCTCACCTGATTTAAGCTGATTTTTCGATAAAAGTATGGCTACAATTCATGCTATGCTATACTAACACTTCTCTAAAATATCACTAAACATGAATATCAGGCAAGTAATAGAAAAATCTTCGCCTTCGTTCAAATCTCCTAGAGATATTCTGTTATTCCATTTATGACTTTTTACTTTTGCCCACATTACTCCTCCCGAGTCCTACCCTGTCAGTTTTTGCAATATCAAAGCCCAACCATAGTTGCACCCCGGCAGAGGTTACAAACATTCTGTGAGAAGAAAACTAATTGCAGAGATTCGCAACCTGTGAGAGTGTGAAACAAAGCAAGTTAGCGGCAACTCAGGCGCAACACTCCTCTAATTGATGATCTCATACAGTAAGTAGCACAGTTTTGTAATATATGCTTTATTTTCTATGTCTATTTATACGTAAATAGATTTCTTTTTGAATTTGAATAATTCTCACGGCAGGCTTAAATGGTGATGATCTATCTTGCTGAGATGATAAGCGTATATTTTGTTACTGCAATAGTTGTTGACTAATTTGAGTAAAACTTTATTTAAGGGTGTCCAACATCCGCGGGAGACGCACCGGGCGTCGGGGGCCACGTGGTGGCTACCGGCCACCGTAGATGCGGGCCTGTGGACGGTTGGCTATGGGCTAGCTAGCCGTCCGTCCGTGTAACGACGACGACAGGCCGTGTCGACGGCGCGTTCGTGTTCCACGCGCGCCTCAAAGAGATGTCAGCATAAGGGGAGGGGCCCGCAAGGGCCGAAGCCTGCCGGGGTTGCGGGCCTGTTCGAAAGAGATACCGCGGCCCCGGAACATAAAGGGCGAGGAAGGAACATGGATGGGTTTTAGTCAGTAAGAGTCTGACACTCCCTCCCGCTCCGCCCAGAGTGGGAGAAGTCATTTGATGATTTCCCATCCTAAAAAAAAAAAAAGAAAAAAGGGGTGTCCAACATGCAAACATCTTTCACTAGTCAGTCTTTTCAGAGACTTTTATTTAGGTCCATATTCATCAAAAATATGACAGTCTGGTTACCTAAAAGAGCTGTTTAAAACACATTTGTGTATGGGAAAATGTCACAGTGTTTTTAGATAATCAAACCGTTATATTTTCGGTGAAAATGGACCTTAGTGATAGATGATATAAAACATAACATAACATCACGCCTGTTACCCCCAACGGGTTAAGCAGAGGTGTTGTTACCCATTAGTAAACCCACATTTTGCCACTTATATATAAGTATAAATTGCACGTTACATGTTAAAAGGGGCGATCTTTTTGCCAAAATACCGGCCACAAATCCAGATTCCGTGGCTGCAACCATGAAAATACCTAATAAAACTCCGCCCCACCTGGGAATCAAGCCCAGGACCTCATTCTCAGCAGTTGCGCTTATGACTACGCGACCAACGACGCAGATGACATAAAACTTAAGTGGAATAAGATTCTTGTAAGTGAAAAGCGTCTAACGAGATATAAAGAACGCTGGGCGGTCCCAAATGAGCGTCGAGAAATTCTCAATTGACTCTTGTAATAGTTGCTAATTATAGTGCTGTTTTAACTTGAACGAGATATGCACTTATTTCATTACATTTGTATATTCCCAGATGATATTATCGTACTTGATTATCGTATTTGAAAACCGTAAGCAATTAAAACCTTTTGTACATAAGCAAAACAAAGTATAATAACTGCGTTTGTACAGATAGATTGAAATTTATTAAATAATTAAAGTTATTAACTCGACTGTACTGTCACTGCTGCTAAATACAGCATTCGATGAAAATCTATTGAAGCTCGCCTCTCTTACTTAATACCTGTGTTTTTATTTCATCCCTTATGCAATCCTAAGTCTAATATTTCCAAGAAATTAAATTCTACTATTTCAATAAAAACGTCCGCGTTTGCAAAGTTTCCCAAATAGGACTGAATATACGCTCAGTACGCATACCCAAAAGTTGACGAAATGGGATACAGTGTGTGAAGATCAAAATGGGACTTTTGTGATGTTATATTGTTTAGTTGTCGACATGGGAAAGTTATGAGAAGTAGTCAAAATGTTTAACAAATCAAGTTATTAATTATAGAAAATATTTGTATCGTATTTTAGTCGTAAATAAATATTTCTTAACTATTTCATCATCGAGCCAAAACACATCGCAAATGTTTTGACGCATCACTGTCATAAATTGTTAGGTGTGGTGTATACAAGTATTACTTCGTAACATTGGCTAAACCGATGACTAATAAAATATTCAGTCGAATTGGGAATACCCACCATACAGAAATCGGTTAAAAAAGAAGTCACTGATGTCTCACTCAATATTATCAAATACTGAGGAAAGATCCACGGCCAATTGACTAAAAAACGTTAACATTGGAAAATCATTCTTATCATTATAAATATAAGACTTACTAAGAAAATTAAATTTATTCTATGTTAAAAGAAAGTACCGTGATAATATTTAACTTATAACCATTTCGGTAGATCACCAAACCGGATCTTGTCTAACAGTACATTTAGTAAAAAAACTAATTTCATATACATAGATAAAACGCATAATTTTTATTTTGTTGAAAGCCTTCAACGTTTCGAGGTGATCTTCTTTTAAAACTGTTATTTAAATAGATCAACTTGAATTCCATTTTTAAAACAAGTGACAATTCTTTATTTGTAAATCATCGACACTGTAAAAGGAGATGTTCTTTTTTCAAAATTTAGTAGAATTTCAAGTGCTACAAGGACTTTTCAAAATACCACGCTGCAGCGCCTGCAGCACAAGGATATTTTGGCGTTTCTATGACATTGATTTTTCACAACATTAAACTATCTTATACATTTTGTGTTGAAAGAAACTGCTTAGTTCCGATGTTGGTCGAAAACTAGGAAAACACTGCATTTAGACAAGCTAGACTTGAAGACATGTGAACTACGTCTTTTTAATATTAATTTGCAACAAAAACATGTATTTGGCAACTGAATAATGCAAACTTGACGTAATCATTATTCGTATAATAAAACTAATATTACGCTTTTGACATTTACTTGCTGATGTTTGTTATTTTGTAGGAGATTTGACAACTAAATCTTTTCGTAAGTTTTATTTGAATTGAAACATCATTGGTTCAACTTCCGTGATTGCTCACATACAAAATGTGTAACGTACTTATAAAGAAAGCTACGTTTAAACAACCTATAATAAAACCCAATAACTTAAATAAAACCTCAATTTCTGAATACACGTTATCAATCTCTATAAATACGGCCAAACCTTTTGTCTCCCGTTTCCAATCATTAAAAGCAGAAGGAATTATTACCCTGTATACGAAAACTGTACACACCAGGCCATTTTTATCACACCAATAATTCACCATCAACTTAACACAAACTTCCTACACTAAAATTGGCAGCAAGTGTAAATTTATGTGCACCACAGATAAGAAAAAAGTCACCGAATTCAGGAAGCTTAGGAACCGCTCCTACAGCCTATATGTATACAAGTAACCAATAGTGAAGAAAGTAGTTCTGGAGGTATACCCGGAGACATTTTGTGATAAGTGACATCGCCTTAAGACGATGTTTCGTAATATGTGCATTAAAATGCCCATATGTTCACCTGTCAGCGAGGCGACGCGACGGGTTAATCTCGAATTAATATGAAGTTTGTACTTGTACGCAGGCTATACAGGTGACACAAGATAGGAATACAGCTTGGTAAGACTTTTGTATTGAAGCTGCAAAAAGCAAACATTATTGGTTGACTCTGTGGTTTCATTCTAGGCTAAATTTGAGGCTAAGGGCCAGTTTCACCGGTTCCGGATAAGGTGTCGGTTAGTTATCTGATAGTTAATACTATCTACCACTTAAAGACAGGTTATAACTAATACTATATCTACCAGATATCGCTATCCGACACCTGTGAAACCAAAAGTGTTAGTTTATCTGGCAGATAAGTTCCTAATAGGCTAACCGACACTTTATCCGCAACCGGTGAAACTGGCCCTTAATATTATATTTCTATTTCTTTTACCACTTTTTCTTGCCATGTATTTTAACTTTAAGCTTCTTAATTAACCGTTTCTATCCCCTTGTCGTGCCCTATATCTTCAAGAGCACTTATTGACACAACTGACAATCCTATAGTCGTGTGTCTTAGCTTCAGGCTGAGACAAATGTTGCCATCGACCCATATAAATGGGTGTTTAAGAAATATAATTGTAACTACCTATTCTACATTCCCGAGGTTTTTGCTAAGAAAAAACCGCTATTTACTTTTACTTTAATATGTATTTATAGTATTTTATATAATTATAGGTATAGTATTTTATGTATATTATCCTTGTAGTTTATCGTAGTTTTAATAAAATTATTCGTGAAGTTTCAGGAATGACACCTACCACTGCTTGTCTCTGCATCACCTAAAGGTTGACTGGTAGAGAATGCCATTGGCATTAAGTCCGCCTCTGTACTTTGTGCTTGAAGTGTTAAATAAATAAATAAATCTAAGAAAATGTTAGTAAGTAAAGCATTCTTACTTTTACTATGCCAAGCGTCATTACCACACGTTTCGTACTAAGACTCATTACAGCCTCATTCTGCTAATGAACCATCTAACCATCTAGAAAGTCCTTAGACCATAAACGAGTATACATTTACAAATGCTTAAACAGCTGGTATTGCACTCCATTAATGCTTAATGAAGATAACCTAGGTGATCTTGAATCAAGGCGAAAGTTACGAAATGTTTCCGAACGATCAAAAAAATCAATCTTTAAAAAAAAATACATTTAGATTCATCTAGAACTTCAAACATTTAATTTAGGAATCAACATAAATATTTAAATAATTGCAATAATAGTGACACAACCGTATCAGCAATATGACATAAATCAAATGATTAGCTTATGTTTGTAAGGTGTGACAAAATACGCAAAATCGTAACCTTGGATCAGTCGTTTTAGATGCAAATGTTTTAAGTTTCTTCGTATTGTTCACAGTTTGATCATGTTGTATAATGTTTGATGATAAATACAGATTTATTGCTGATGTTAAAAGGATTTGTGCATAAGCTACGCTAGCTGAGATAAGGAAACGTTAGACCGTTTGGTTTTATTTTTTCCGAAGACAAATATGTTCTATTTCATCACACAATGTAATATGAGCGTTTTGTCTTATATGGGTTCATTGGGTACCTACCATTTTTAGGGTTCTGAACCCGAAGGGACCCGATTGTGTATTTCTGTTGCTGCTTTAACAAAAAATAATAAAATAAATTTAAAAGTATGCAACGATGGTACAGAACCCTTCATTAGCAAGTCCGACTAGAAGTTGGCCGGTTTTTTTTATTATAATATTAATACGAGACGAGGCTTTACGTGTTTAATGAATACCTTTTATATCTTTTATAATTTCGACTAGAAAATCCGAAATAAATAAATGTCGCTTGACATCTCACACAGCGCCATCTAGTGCCACACTCAGCAACAAGGCTTGTGTCGTGGACACCAGATAGTTGAAATAAAACATAGATACTTTTTGTTTGTAAATTCATACTTATCATTAATATTTCAACATCCATGACTCGGAAACTAAAATGACCATGCTCATCATACAAAAATTTGCCTTCATTTGGATTCAAAGCCTACGGCAGCCTCACAGCCACAGCGCCATTGGGGTCGTCAAACAACCCGACAAAACTGTCCAACAATGTTTTATTTACGATACCAGTCAACATTTGCTCTGCAAACATATATTTTTACATCAGTTTCCCTGGAAAAATCACGCTTATTACTTCGCCGACACTTCCAGTTTAAAACAAGGTGAAAACGCAACGACGCACCGACGCGTGCGCATAGTTGCACACACAAACGTACAGTCGAGTGTGTGAGTTAGCTCTTTCTTTATTGAGTCTATTTAAACCCTTGTTTTTAATTGAAGTATAACATCAATACTAATAACTACTATTATAAAGCAGAAGAGTTTGTTTGTTTGTTGGTTGAACGCGCTAATCTCAGGAACTACCGGCTCGAATAGAAAAAATCTTTTTGTGTTGGATAGTCCATTTATTGAGGAAGGCTTTAAGCTATATAACATTACGCTACAATTATAAGGAGCCGAGCAGGAACGAAAAATGTTGCAAAAACTGGGATTTTTTATTCTTATGTGACGCAGACGAAGTTGCGTGGGTCAGCTAGTAATAATAATAAAATAATAATAATCATTTTATTATCAGGCAACTAAGGCCCATAGATAAAATATACACAATAACAACAATAATAAACTAATACATATTTTAAAACCTTATCAAACTAAAACTAATCACGTAACGTTGTCGGCGTCGCATGACATGATGTCTGTATTTACCAGAAGGGTTAAGCATGGTGGAAAAACGTACACCCACATTTCAAAAGTTATGTCGAAGCCCCATGTAAGCGGGGTCTAATTAAAGTAGTTTTCACTTAAACCAATTTCAACTTTAGGAAGTGTAAATTAAGTTATCTTTTGAGAGTTAGGTACAACTGAAAAAGTAAAAAAATTGTTGGAGTTGTAGAGCAAACTGCACCTATTGTGTAAAGTTGAGCTTCCAACCACATAAATAGTTGTTTACTTTTTTGGAAACAAAACTCAAGCCATTACTTAGTTCGATATTATTGGCGCAAGTCGCATTTATTTGCCCCTAATATATCATAAGTTTAAAGTAGATAACCGATTTTTATCTACACTTAAAGTACTTACGGGATTATATCCGTGATTTTCTTTTGTTTCGAGTACCCGATATTTCGACGCTGTTGCGAGCCCCGTAAGCCGTGTCCCGTATGTACTTAAAGTGTAGTGAAAAATCATGAAAGTCTAAAACAGTGATTTTTATCTGTAATAAGATAACTGATAAGTGTCTGTAAAACATGCAAAGTTGATACTTAAATAGTTTGTTTCCTTTTGCGTTTATGTGTTGAGTGACATAGATCTCATCATGGATGCTTACTTCTTTATTGCTTTTCCAGCTAGACGAGACAATTACGAGCCTGGTGAACAGCTTTTTTTTTTTTTTTAGGATGGGAAATCATCAAATGACTTCTCCCACTCTGGGCGGAGCGGGAGGGAGTGTCAGACTCTTACTGACTAAAACCCATCCATGTTCCTTCCTCGCCCTTTATGTTCCGGGGCCGCGGTATCTCTTTCGAACAAGCCCGCAGCCCCGGCAGGCTTCGGTCCTTGCGGGCCCCTCCCCTTATGCTGACATCTCTTTGAGGCGCGCGTGGAACACGATCGCGCCGTCGACACGGCCTGTCGTCGTCGCTAGACGGATGGACGGCTAGCCCATAGCCAACCGTCCACAGGCCCGTCTGGTGAACAGCTTCACATCTATTTTAAAGCCAGAAAATTGAATCAGAAAGGAAAATCTTGGAGTATACGGCGATTAATATTACTATTTACTAGAAACCAATAAACAACAACCAATATTTGCAAAAAAATCTTTTCGCAAAACAGATTGTGTCAGGACTCGAAATGTGGAGCAAAATGCTCGGAGCGTTGCTTTTTCAATTTATTTAAAGTTATTTAAACCAGCTGTGGTTTTCTATATTATCGTTATTTTTAAAGTCAAAAACACCAGTTTCCTCGTTATTTTGCAATTTAAAATAGTTATGGCCGAAGTAATAAATAATATTGACAGTTAAACACATATTAATATCATGGTTTAACTTAAAATTGACAGCCGGAGTAAATAAAGTATATGACCGGGTCAAGGAGCAAATATACCGCAAACCGTTTTTAAATGATACGTTATGATATGGTAAAAAACAATAATATATTTCTATATGATTTGAAAAAAAAATGTACGGTATATTTTTGTAACGTGATTTTGGTGAAAACGTGTTTTATTATAATTTATATACAGAAATTATGTTATAGTATTACAAAAAAAATATAATAAAAGTAATGCTTACATTAATCCATCCGTAAATCATTATCCGATGAAATATTTTGTAAAGGATTTAAAGTTTCTGATTTATTATATTTCTGCGCAAACGTATACTTAAACATATAATAAATTGTATGCAACTTTAAGGCGCTTAGACGAGCTAAATTAGCAACTCTATTCGTGGTGGTTCAAACTTCGTTTGAAATGCTGTTAGAATAAAGTTCTAATCAGCTTGCACTACAAAGTGGTTGTTACGTCAGCCACTGCGGGCCAAATAGCGCGAAATGAGTGGTTTCGGTCGATTTACAAAAAAACTATTGATTGGATTAAAACACTGAAACAGTATCATGTTAATATATTGCTTGTAGAATTATTTGCCAAAAAATCAGAATGATCGCATGCATATTAGTATGTTTTTTATTGTTTGAAAGATATTTTTAGAGATAAGTTCGTGATTTATTTTTATCGAGCCAAATTAATTGTATTATGTTTTCAAAACAGTATCATGCTAGCGTATATCTAGAAGAATATCATATATTTTTCTGATCTTGTTTATAGCAGTGATTCATATACTTTTAGTAATTATGAAACTCGCGTTTAGCTCATGTAATCGCCTTAACCACAGTCGCGTCCTCAATAGCGAAATATTGCACATGGTTGATCGGTGTTACGTTATTATAAATCTGTTTAGTAATCGAGGTTCAACAAGAGATGAACTAGTAAGAAGATGATGATTTTATTCAACGAAAAATAATTATAAAATATATTTTGAAAATTATAAAAAATATTATAAAATTTTAAAAATAATCCCCTCAAACCCATTGGTAAAATTATTTGGGTAAACCTACATAACATCACGCCTGTAATTTCTGAAGGGTAGGCAAAGGTTTATGTATAACACCAACATTTAGTCAGTTATGTTTTTTAAGTCCCATATAGGGGGCAAGCCTATTTCCACCAACCAGGCATATCTAAAGACATGGCTGCAACTGAGAATTTCCTGATGAAAAAACCCAACCTCACTTTGCCCGGCTTGGGAATCGAACCCGATGAGAAAGAGATACCGTGGCCCCGTAACATAAAGGGCGAGGAACATGGATGGGTTTTAGTCAGTAAAAGTCTGACACTCCCTCCCGCTCCGCCCAGATTGGTAAAAGTCATTTGATGATTTCCCATCCGAAAAAAAAAAGACCTCAAGCTCATCACTACAGAAACAAGGAAAGCGGTATTATCTTATTAAAACTAAAACCCTATTTGAAAGTTTTTTGCTTCAATTCCAAGCCATAATTACAGTACACGGGTCTCTAATATCATTGTTAACTAATTGAATTGTTGTGTTCTACCCACGGTTATATCAAGTTCGTTTTAGTTTGTAGATTAGAAACAACATTCTTGAGCAAGTCTTGCTTAATTAGCACTTAGATTTTAAGCAAAAAAAACATCCATTGAATCAACAGTAATTTACAAATGAAAGATCCAGTGAATGTAAACTTTCTTCTTTATATGTTTTATGTTTACTCGTAATAATCTTACAACTCCTCAGAGTTTAAGCAGTTCCGATACAAAATAATATCCACTGCAAAATTGACCACAACTTTATGCAGCATAAGATCTAAATTAGCATTCATCGAACAAATAGTAATCGCCACAATCACCACAAACATTCATCCCAGTACGTTTCCTTACGCACTAATTATACCCACCAACAAAATTACCGTTCGCAAATACATCAATTGTGTATCACAAATATGTACATATATTTACCGAACGGCAGTAAACCGCTTCCTTCCTACTGAACGACACTTTCTTTCCTTTACCGATCGGAATACATTCGTTACTCGGTACTAATTACTTGCTTAAGTATTGCACAATGCAGGAAGTGCTCCATAAGAAGCATCTTGATTGATACTTTGACTGTATTACTGTTTACTTCCATGAGAATAAAGAGGCGTTATGGAAAACTCTACAGTAATTGTATGGGTGACCTGGGAAAATAAGACTGAGAATCCTGCAGACAATACAGCAGGGTTGTCACAGTCTATTATGCATAAGTTGCACTTTTATATGAACGGAACTACGCTCCATTATTCAATTAGTTGTACTTTTACCGAGGAGCACAACTTTCGTTCATACGAACTGTTCCTGTGCAGGGTTACAAACAACGTCTGTGCGGGGTATAGGCCTCCCCATTCATTCAGATGTTTCCCGCGACTTTGGCTATGTCGTCAACCCAACGGGCTTTAGGACAGCCCTGGTTTCTGTGGCCTAACATTGGCCATTACTCGGTCAAAGCCTTGCTAGATCGGCCATCTCCGCGTCTAGCCAGATGCAATAGCCAGGCCCTTTTGAGGCCCTACCCCAGATAACTGTATCCTAAATACTGATACTGTTAACCTGAATCATCCCACTGCTGTAGGGCAAAGGCCTGTCCGGCTGACTTCCAGTTGTTTCGATCCAAGGCCAATTTGGACTACTGGTAGCGACCAGTGACGTAAGACCAACGAGTTTTGACAAGTTAGTCCCGCCATCTTCAACTCTGTCTAAAGGAGTTCTAAAAGAATTGTACCAAAAACAAATCATACTGTTTTTTAAACAGATGCAATGCAACCAGGTGCAACCGATGCCGTTAAAGATTTACACAATAATTAAAGATTATGAGAATGTAAATCGTGTATTTCTTAACAATTAAAAGATGCATCAAAATTTAAATAATGATTTAAATTTAATTAAAAATCTTGCAACCCGTTGACAGTTTAAATTAGCTATGATTGAAAGACCGGCAAACTCAATCAAGATTAAATAAATTAAGTATGTCAATCTTGTTTAAAATATTCCTAAAATATGAGCCTTTAATGACACGATTTTATATTGATACTCTATTTTGAATTTGAAGTGTCTGATGAAATGACGAAAAATAGAGGAGTATGGAAGAAGATGACATGCTGCGCCGACCCCAAATAAATTGGGATATGGGCAGGAGAATGATGACTCTATTTTAAATTTAAATTATTTATTAATACAATATTGTTTCAGTTGTGTTTAACCTAGAGAAATTTCCATCGTCAAAGTAAGAAAATAAACAATAAATTGACCGACAATCGAACAAGAAAGTGCTATATACAAAAGCCTCTAAAATACGAATGCCACAAAGACACATTGGACACGTTCACCTCACGAACTTAAACCGTACGAATTGGACATTTTGCGAATAGGACAGTTTTCGACCGCTGGATATTTTGCGAATTGGACATTCTGCGCCTAAACGGTAATACTTCCGTAAATCAAAAGCAATAACAGCAGTGCACTACATTAATAACATCCGGTTTGCACCGTTTATTTACTTTACCATAAACATTATTATAGGCCTACAACGTTCCTCCTAGAGGGACACAGGCCTGAGGGAGGCTCCCCTCTAAGAAACTCTTGGCCACAATCCACCACGCGGGTTGGTGCATGTTTCGAATCTTAGAATATGTGATGATAGCAACGAAGGACTATACATTCTCATCGATCGTCATTAGCAACCGGTGGTGGAACAATCCACCAACGTACAGTACGCCTGTAATCGCGAAGGCTTAGGTAAGGTAGTACACTTACATTTCTCCAGATAATAGGACGAGTCTATTACTAACCTACTACAAAAATCCTGATGGAAAAACCCAAGAATGCTAACGCTATATGGAAACCAAATCCAGGATCTACTGCTCTCCCGGGGTTGCGGGCCTGTTCGAAAGAGATACCGCGGCCCCGGAACATAAAGGACGAGGAAGGAACATGGATGGGTTTTAGTCAGTAGAAGTCTGACACTCCCTTCCGCTTCGCCCAGAGTGGGAGAAATCATTTGATGATTTCCCATACTAAACAAAAAAAAAAAAAAGGATCTACTGCTCTCACGAGGCCTTCCTTCCCTGGTCAGCGCGACCACTTAACCATGTCTTACCTACGATCTGAACGTAATTCACCCGTCATTCTACATCAGTATGTACAAAAATCTTCAAATGCAAAGTAATTAGATGACATATTCGTTACGTAAGATTAAGCGAGCTCGAGAAATGCGAAAGTGCCCATTTCACCTCAGCACTACGTTGAGAGTGTATGGCAAACGCGATTTCTCACTGACTTAGCATTTTAGATTCGAGTTTGATCGCGTGAAATATGATTTGGCTCGAATCAAATTAAATAAGATATATGATTTAACCTGACATTGATCGGAACCTTGACTAAATGTGGTCGTTAAAATAAAAAATCTTTTATTATGAAGCGAAACCTTGGGTCAAGAGATAAAACAAGTTTTTATAATTAATTCCAAAGAAAAATATCCTAAATATTTATCGATTTACACGTCAATCATGTCATTGTAAAGAGCATTTTGTAGAAAACAGACGTAATAAGAGTTGATCTTATCGCAATCTTCCTGTAAACAATCTTGAACTCAGTTAACAAGCAAGAAACGTGAATTAAACAAACAAAAGCATACATCATCAATTATAATAGGCGTATCAAACAGCAGCATATTGTTGAAAAACAAATAGTGTAAATGCCAAATCAATAAATTAATGACTGCCTCCGCCTTTTTTAAGTCAGTCAAAAAATATCCATACTTTTTTGCCATACCGAGACGCAACGTACACGCCAAGAGCCTGCGTAGATCTGAGGCTTTAGAAATGGTTTTTTTGTTCTTGTGTCATTTAGCAGATGATAACATTGAAGTACCATAACATGTTACAAACATACCTGTAAACCCCGAAGAGGGTTAGGCAGTGTTATTATATCGTCGTTCAAGTTCCAACACTATGTAAGTCAATTAAAGCAACTTTATAGGAGAGAGAAAAAACTGCGTAGTATTAAAGCTGGGTAATAAACGGAATCCTCATCATCATCTCAGCCGAAAGACGTCCACTGCTGGACATAGGCCTCCTCAAAGTGTCGCCACATTGACCGGTCCCTTGCTACTCGCATCCACCGGATTCCCGCAAAATTCACCAGGTCATCGGTCCACCTAGTGAGAGGTCTTCCAACGCATCGTCTTCGGAATCCATCATTTTTTAATCTGAAGCGAACAGCTTCAGATTAGATAGAGACATAGCTTGTTTCTGACTAGGTGAAACAAGACGATTTCTGATCCTTCTAGCATCAAAATGTCAAAACCGCCAAAAATTGTTAGAATTTCAACGACGATATATAATATTATGTAGTACATTCACATTTTCCTCGTGATTCCTTGCGATTTTTCGTCCACCGCGGACAAAAGTTACTCGTATATTCGGCTCGAAACACTTATAAAACTATTTAGGTACTGACGTACATGTACACATACAACACTTATCCTTGAATCAAAGTAAGCCGTAACATCTCACTCAAAGCAAACACGCAGTCTCGCCAAAAGATCGTAACTAAACTAAACGACTGAACAAACACAGCAAGATCAGATTACTGTTCGCGACAGTACTCATTAGCACTTACGGGTCATCTGTTTGCCGAGTACTTTTGAGTTCACAAGTGATAGACTGAGTGAGTGATGTTGTTTGTTCAAACGGTTATCTGTTACTTACACTTTTAAATGCTACGTAATCGTAAAAGATATCTTTGGATAGTTTTTTTTTATTAGCAGCTGTCGCTCGCTGGCTAGTTGGTTCACTGAGCATGAGGTCCTGGGTTGGATTCCCAAGTTGGGAACAGCCCGAGTCTGCATTTCTGCTCTTTTGATGGCTCGCGCCTAACACTGGGACACCTGAACAAGGCAGCCAATGATGATAAATGATGATTTATGATCAATTTCGTCGCTCTTGTTAGTATAGTTTTTGAGGTCGATCCTTGTATAAAAGGTTATATGAATATAACACCGTTATTTTTTTGTCGCTTTAATCCCTTTAAGGGCAGATAAGACTCATGAAAATGAACAATTTTTACTATGGGACCAACTATGAAATCTAACTCTTCTCTAGTTACTCGAAAAAATGTAGATAGCAGATGATTTTTTTTTCTACTTTTTTTTTTACTTTCCGCCCATAAAGGGATTAAAACGACCAATCAATAACGTTGTATAGGAAGGGTCACACAGGAGGAATATATTTTATAATTAAAGTTAAGACTCAGATTATGCTCTGTCATGGTGCCATTTTTTTCAGCCGTCGAGAGCTACACGCGAAAAGACATAACATACGAAGAGATAGTTACTTTCGCATTCACAAAATGCACGGATTTCGTACTTGAGGCGGTTTCACCGACAAAATAAAATGTATCGTCAGGAAACCGTATCCTTTACTGCTACTACAACTACAATATTTTATACACAGACCGGAATAAAAAGATCTCTTTGATAAAGAAATGTATTTTATCATATTAAACTGTCTATGTGCCTTCCGTTCTTAAGTGATATTTATTGATCAAATAAGTCATTTTACTTTAGTATAGGGGAAACGGAAACAAGATCAATAAATATGACACAAACGTCAATACAATTTTATGTCGTATGAAAATGTATAGTAATTATGTCACTCTAAGTGTACAGTACAAGGTGGCGTTGATTGCCAAGAAATTTTGCATCGATAATGTCAAACTTGGTACATTTTTATTTTAGTTATATGTTTTCGGAAAGAGATACCGCGGCCCCAGAACGTAAAGTGCGAGGAAGAAACATGGCTGGGTTTTCGTCAGTAAAAGTCTGCCACTCCTTCCCGCTCCGCCCGCGATTGCTAGAAGTCATTTGATGATTTCCCATAAAAAAAAAAGAAAAATTAAAGGATATATAAAATATTTTGCTTGTCACTTACACTTTTTAAATATACTTTCATTAAGAACAGGTCCTTCAAATGCTTTCGTCATTGCATAAGCGAATTAAGAATCTTGCATTTCTATAATGTAATTGTGACGGATATAACTTACACAAGATATGCGCAAATAATACAAGAAATGTTATATTAGACAACTTTACATATATTACGTGTTAACCTTTGACATAATCATTGCATAGATCACATATTTACATGCTATTATATTAATAAATTCAAATGGTTTCATTTTGACAAGATTTTTGGCTTTAAATAATCTGCAAACATGATACACACCTGATATTATCATATCAACATCGAATGCATTCAAATTATTCGATTTTATTTCTATTCTTTACCTAATATAACAACAGTAGTATTACAGTAGTACAGTACGTTCGGGATTCGAATACTTTAAATGAACTCAAACCTTTTTGGATACAATTAAAAAAACAATTCACGCATCATTACTCAAAGACAACACTGTTCCAAATCCAAAATCGATTTGTCGTTACGTAATCGATTACGCAAAACAAAAGAACATCGCAGTGATTAGCCGAAATAATTACCGACGGTGACATTGCATCATCGGTCATCGAGCGAGGGGAAAAACACCTGTTGAATGCGCCCGCGCACCAAAAGAAAGTCACCCACACCACGCACCATTCATGACCGTGAAAGTGCGCGGAACGTTGAAACAATAAAAAAAAAACAATTCCGTGACTTCACGTCAGAATACTTAAGTTATGTAACCGATAATGATCATCTACTTATGTATTACATGTCGTTTGTGTAACTTGCTACACAAATACAATTAAAGAAATGTAGCTGGCTAGTAGGCCTATCAATTTAAAATATCACCCTGTGTGAAGCGAAGCTTTAAACTCGTCTAGCGCTAAACGCGTTTAGGAATTTCGTGCTAGTGGACCTTTCTGTGTGTGACGATGCAAAAATGGAACTTACATTCCATTCGTATTTAAAAAAATGCTTTTTACGAGTACCTTGACCATAGGTTACACTTTTGTTTAATAAAAGTAAGCGGCGAAAAACCTGAATTCGGGTCTTGTCATGAGCAAACAGTTTACGCAATGATGTATGTCCCTTACAGACAGGATAGCTCTTTGTGCAAATTCTATCCCATTCGTGGTCTCAAAAACCACCAAACTTACTTCAAAATTATATTCTACTAGCTGACCCACGCAACTTCGTCTGCGTCACATAAGAGGGAAAAAGCTACCTACTACTACCTACCTACTACTACCTACCTACTACTTTTTACCGTTTAAACCTTCCTAGGACTTCCACAAATCATTCAATACCAAAATGAGCCAAATCGGTCCAGCCGTTCTCGAGTTTTAGTGAAACTAACGAACAGCAATTGATTTTTATATATATAGATTTTACATAACACATGTAAGAATGACACTACTAAACAGTAACCGCATTGATTAATGACAATCGTACAAGGTTGTCGTTTTTGTGTCAACAAAACCTACACGCATGTTGAAGTTGACCATTCGTCAGTCGCAACCGATGGATAATTGTGTCATGATATCATCGATCTTCTTCACACCAGCCTATTTTGTTAATGTTTAAATGTTTTCATATAAAGGGTGTAAAACACCTCTTAACGAATACGAAAGGCACTTGTTCTACTCGTCATTCTGATATTTTTTTTGTTCTACACTATACCTGGGAACCTTCTAGTTACGGAGATATTGAGGGTCGAAGTTGCAAGATTTTGACAAGCTTTTTTTTAAATACCACTTTTTATCGCATGATTTTTACTTTAAATATCTCTACGACCCCCGTACTATTCAATCCATCCATCCGCACAATGTTTTGAGTGTGTTACATTGAGTTATACCACAAAACATGATTTATAACCTCAAAAAAAAAGTTGTTTCCCAGCAATATTTTTTTGCGTAAAGTTACTTAGTTTGATATTCAGAATTCTTGGTTAACGGCTTTGTGATGAGGTGAAATACACCCTGTATATTGCTCATGTCATCAGCTGTAGAGATGACACGATACGTTGTCTCTGAAATATGTATTTTGTGATAAAAATAAACTTTACTGACACGGGTCATTAGGCCAACCGTTTGTTAGCCGTAATTTTTTTGTCGCATAATTTTGGCAGATGTGTTGCAACACTACTGGGATTTCTACTGAATGACCTTGAGGACCATGAGGTTCCCGAAACTTCGATGTAATAATTTTTAAATTTTTCACAATGGTCGTTTAAAATTTCTACATTTCCAGCCATTGTACATCTACACTATATAATAATACTAGCTGATGCCCGCGGCTTGGTCCGCGTACAATTTTATACTAAAACCTTCCTCTTGAATCACTTTATCTATTAATATATACCGCATTATAATTCGTTGAGTAGTTTTTAAGATCCAAGCATACATAGGGACAGACAGACGCGGCGAGGAACTTTGTTTTATAATATGTAGTGATGTAGTGATAAAGAAGATAAAGTTTATATTTTTGTGTGTGTGTATGTGTGTCTGTTTGTAATGAATAACCTAAAAAACTACTGTACCGATTTCAAAAATTCTTTCACCATTGGAAAGCTACATTTACCCTGAGTAACATAGGCTACATTTATCCCCGTACTCCCACGGGAACAGGAACTATGCAGGTAAAACCGTGTGACGTCCGCTAGTATGTCCAAAATAAGAATCGCAGATCATTTTAAATACTCCGACAAATATTAGAATAGCCAAGTTAAATTCTCTTTCTTGTTTAGAAATAACACACCTCACTTTAATGACAATAAATTAGGTACTTTTGGGACGTTAATGCAACAATCTGACATAGCACACAATGAATGCAATTATCAATTTCGTGAGCATGACATCTGCCTATCGCACGATTCCACTGTTCTTGTGCAAATGTTACCGTCAAAATATTTGGCAAACTTTGACATATTATATAACTAAATATTAACACTAGTAACATTACAGTGTCTTGAAGAATTTTTGCTATTAATAGAATTGCTAAGAAGCCTAGAATCTATGTGATAGAACTTCGTGAGACGTGTGGGTGTATATTGACGAATTCTCTACTGCGCTAAAATTTCTAATGTGAAATCGTCATCAAATATTGATAGTTTGAACTTACGATGATGAATATAACATAACAATACCCATGTTTGCTTTTGAACTCGCAGTGAAAACAAAGTAGGTAATTACCTAGCAGTGGGAACATTATAGGCTAATGATGATAATAGATAAATTTGATGTTGAGGATTCCGTGAAAATGCCTACAAATGTTTTTTTTTCTTTTTTTTTTCTCTAATAAGTTATTTTATCACTAAGTAAAGGTTAAGTAAATAAAACTACAATTCTCACTACTACAATTCTCACTCCACTATATTAAACACCTATTAGTAGTTAATAGTTTCAATGACAAATAAACGTATCCGCTTTCCATAAAATAAAATAAGTTAAAGCAATTAAGGTAAGATGTCGAAACATTTAACTTACAACACTGTGAAGCAATAAACTAAATACTGGTAACCCTACAATAGATTTATACGTAAAATAATTGATTTACACGTAAAACATTAAAGGGCACCGCAGTAAATCGGAATGATAGCGATCGCCAGAGCATGTGTCAATTAAAAAGTTTAATTGACATAAAATAATATAATACAACAGTGTTATTGAAATTGCCATGGTTTAAACATATTTTACGAAACATATTATCATATTGTTGTATTGAAGGTGAAAAGTTAGAGTTAATGTAGATTAGAAAAAAAAGAGTAGAAAATGAGTTAAGAAGTAAATGTCAGGGAAATTAAATGCTTGGAAAATTAATTTGCTACTACAATTTACCCAAATGAATGTATATTTCAGTACAGTGCAATACATTAAATTAGTGTAGAGTGTCAATTTAATAAACACCTTTTTTTTGACTGTATGTCTAATCTGGACCGTATTTACAAACGTATAAATAAATAAATAAATAAATATCGCTGGACATTAACACACAGCGCCACCTAGTGCCACACTAAGCAAAGCTTGTGTCGTGGACACTAGATAGTTGATATACTACAATTATACTTTTTGTTTGTAAATACATACTTATTATACATATAAACATCCATGACTCGGAAACAAATGTCCGTGCTCATCACACAAACATTTGCTCCTACCGGGATTCGAACCCAGGACCCTAACAACGTAAGGCAGCGTCACTACCACTACGTCAATCGGGTCGTCATAAGTAATGTTATGTCGTATTGACATAACATTACTTACGACGTTATTTGTCTAGACTGCCATGTGCTTCAATTTATTTTGTATTAATTATTTTCTCATATTTTTCCATATCCATTTGCGGCAGTCACGACTAGGAAGTTGTTGACCTTTAATTGAATCGAAACTATTAATTAAAGAAAACATAAATCCTTTTCCGAATATGTGCTTAAAACCTACGCATCACCATACAATTTGAATGTTTCAAGTATTTATCTTATAAATTGTTGTAGCATATACGGAAAATATGAATTATATGACCTAGTCTTGTTTTAATAAAATATCTATTAAATGCTACAGGTCAACCTTGACCCCTTCGGTATTTTTGTCACAAAGTTTATGGTAAATATGGTAATATTCTTGACAAAGCATGCGTGAGCGTTGCGATCGTGTGTCTCGGCTGTCGATATATTATGCTCATGTTGGTTATATAACTCATTTATTGATTATATTTTGAAATAATTACACATTAACACGTGTTTGGAAAATAATAGATTCAAATTGTTTTTTTGTTGAAATATTACTTGACAAGGGCACTCCTTTTTACGAAAACCAGATTACCTAGACTACAATCTCTTTATAATCTTTATTGACATTCGGTGATTTCCAGAACTTTGAACAAATAATATACACACAAGTCAATTACATACAAACATTTTTACGTGTGAGATAATCAGAAACTACATAACGCCATCAGCCGCGACCCTTTATTTTTAGGATGGGAAATCATCAAATAACTTCTCCCATTCTGGGCGGAGCGGGAGGGAGTGTCAGACTTTTACTGACTAAAACCCATCCATGTTCCTTCCTCGCCCTTTACGGCCCGGGGCCGCAGTATCTCTTTCGAACAG
The DNA here is from genome assembly GCA_916618015.1 of Xestia c-nigrum. Classification (NCBI taxonomy): domain Eukaryota; kingdom Metazoa; phylum Arthropoda; class Insecta; order Lepidoptera; family Noctuidae; genus Xestia; species Xestia c-nigrum. Next base: position 21,332,295 of record OU745245.1, on the reverse strand, counting down.
TCCCGCAGCCCCCGCAATCAGCCGCGACCCTTACACACTCCTTCAGCCTCGTCCACTTTCTTTCAAGCAAATTATTTCGCACAAATAAAATCTGAAAGGTCAATAACCTCCGATTCAAAGTCCTTTAATAATACTGATCGACATTCTACCTATCATCTAGAAGCACAAAACATCAATTTCACTTAGACATCTATCTTTTATGTCTAGCGCGAGAGGCGAGCTCCTATTACCAACAATAGCTACGATAGACTACTGGTAAGACATTGACTAACGACTCACGGGTCGTAAGGTTATACTACTCGTTGAAATATAGTGTTCGAACCCTGTTTGAACTTGGAACGAGAATGTGGTTAACCCCTGCTGGTATAGTGTGAAGTTTTGAGCTTATAGTAAAAAATGTTGTTAGCCCCTGACGATTAAAAAAAACGTAATCTAGAAATAGAAAAGAATTTTTAAGTTGTTCTTTTTCAAATCGAACCTAAAGTGGTTGTTCTTTTTAAAGCCCTCGCTATACAAACGCAAAAATTCCTGCTTGCTTCAAAACCCCAGTTTTATAGACAATACTGTTTTATAAGAACTAAAATGGCAAACGGAGGCAAAGCCGTGTGGCACTGCTAGCTACGCTTTAATCGCTTAACTAATCATTAGTAGCTTGACTAGTTGACTTAAGCAAGAGCTTACACCAAGATTTGTGTCAGTGCCATGTCAACTGTCAAACTGACAGATTCGATTAAACTTAACAAAGAAAGCTATTTTAAAATATGATGGCCACTGTTGTTATTTTAAACTTTCAAATTTATCATAAGCATTAATTGTGCATACTCAAAAAACTAAAAGAAAAACAAACCCACTATAATAATTGATCGGAAAAATATTTCAAGACACTTTAAAGTCTATTCACACTTTCATGAACCAATCAAACTTGTTATATTGCGATAGAACTGCGTTATATTCATACTAATTGATGCAGTTAAATTTACTTTTTATGTCTTCTACAACATTGAGCACGATTTATTTGTCAACCGTACACTCATTACTAGCATTCTTATGCAGATCAAATCACTCTTTTCTGATGCTAAAGTCTAAACCTAGAATTCAGTTTGCATTCCTAAAAATTTCGACATTTAATCCAAGGTCACAGATCGTAAACTATTCCGTCATAAAACACAATTAGAATTTCAATTAACGAATGTAATCTTGGAAAACTAAAGAAATTGCTTAATGATAGAAAATCAAATTGCTTTAACACCTGGCCATCCTTTTCCCAACTATGTATGTTAGGGTTGGCGTCCAAATATAACAAAATTATATACCAATTAACCTAGTCTAAGGAAAGTGACATACTAAACCAAGTTTTCCCAAAAATACTATCTAAAAGTAAATTTCAAGATCTTGACCGTTGGTAGACAGAGATAGATATCAATTATCTGATTCATGATGAACAAATGTCATTGTTCTAACCATCATTGACCTGGCCACCAAGCCCAGGGGATATACCCCACTTAACTAAACACTGACCCAGATTCCTTTGTTCCTACATCTGTGCCTAGGACAAGACAAGCAGACAGACAGACATGCCTCGAATGTCTAATGCTAACGTTTGTGAAACTGCAGTTGCCTTGGCCGACATTATTGAACAAGAACATAGTAGGATTTATAGCTATAAAAGTCGAATTCTGTTTGGCAAGTGTGTTGTAGATCTTATGCTGTGTTATTTAAGAATTATTATGTAAAACGGGTGTTTTTGTTTATGCCGCGCCTATTCTTCTTTTGATAATTTGTACGACAAAATGTGGTAATACATTTAAATCTGGAAATGATTTAGAATTATTTGGCTTTTACTGCGGTGTTTGAGATAAATATTGCGGTGAATGAATTAAGACCGATATGCCAAAGGAATTTTGCATGACCGTGACTCTTAAACATAAAAAAAACACAATTTTCTATATAATCTAGATGACTCCTACGGGTTTTTTCCTAGTTCAGATATAGAGTCCAATTAACATCTATACTTTTAAGGCCATATTGTATTTTTCTTGTTATTCAATTATGTCCATAAATAATTCTAATTCATTAAATTTCAAACATATTTACCAACCCGGTCAACGTAATCCATTTTGAATTCCTTAAAATTCAAAGTATAACAAACTCACGAACATTACGCACAGGTATTACATACAGGTATATAACATCAATATGACTATAAGACTTGTCAAGAAAGTGACAGTAGTACTAACCACTCGCCATAGCAGTACCAAGCAGCGCGGGAAAGTGACCATGAGCCACAGTTCATTAAAAACAGTAGTACAACTGGAAAAACTGTTTGCATAACAAAGGCACAGAGAATAATGTGTGTGCGTATTAAGTAACTATTGCTATTGTTGGTCCTCGGGTGGAAAATGCCCGTGAACGTATCGATTTTTTTACACTGTGGCTTGTGTAAGTTTTATGCGTGACGCGTAGAACAAAGGGGCGTGAAGGCCGGAAAATTTTGGGTGAAGAAACAATGTGTAGACATGGTTTTTATAAATGCTATGGAACTTAAAATACAGTAAGTATAGGGTTTAATTTTTTCTGAATTGAATCTGAATAGTCATTTTTTATAATGAATTCGGTCATTATTCCATGAACCATGCTAATGCAATCTATAAATAATCTGAACGCACTAAATTGTTCAAAAGATTTTAGCAAAATAAAACAAAATAGCTGCAGGTGCTAATTTTAAGTGATCACTGCATGTTTAATCAAAATTACGTATTCATAAAAATATCAAAATAGTTTCTAGAATTAAATAAAATGCATGCCATGTTTCTGTATTATATTAAAAACATTTGCTCTATAAAGAGTTGCCTAGACACCACACGCGCATCACACATCACAAGGATAAAAATCAACAATTCAAATTATAAATAAATTAAAATATTTAATCAAAAGATGATCTAGCAGACGTGTGACTTCATAAGCATAATTTAAATGCACATTATCTATTACTGTGCAAAAATAACTTTGAATCCGGATTCTAACGGAAAAACTTTAGGTACCCACCCGTCTTAATTTATGTTTTTTAACACTTCGTAGCAAAAAAACTGATAACAATACATTTTTGCCACATTGACCCAAAGACATTTGAGTAGCATATACGGGATTTTATGAGTCACTTATGTCATTTACCTTTTTAAGAATTTATTAGCATTATTCACATTTCTATCTGTGATGAATGCCCATAAATTTTCATAATTTTATCTTTATTACACCATATTTTATTACGGAATGCTTTGTTTTTTTTTCACGCCTCTTCAGTCTAGACTTTACAAAAATGTGCAAAAAGATGAATATAATATTTATTTATTTTTATTACTATCATCGATTATGCCATTACTGGTTATGGGGAAAAATTATTTACATTTTCCGAGGATGTGACGTTAATTTGTCTTAGAAAATATACATATTTTTATATTTTGGCTCACTGAATAATGCAGACAGTACAAATACAAAAATACAAAAATATTTATTACTTCTCAATCATTGTGTCATACATAAACTGAGGCAGCCCCAGTAAGTTACAATAGTACTTGTGTTGGAGCTGTCTCGCTCTTCCCGTAAGTGGTATCCTAACAATGTAAATGAAGTTAAAGAACAAAACAAAATACAATTTATTAAAAAGGAAAACAAAATAAATTAAAGAAAAAATAAAAAAAAAAATATAAAACATAATAATAATAATAAAGATTTGAAATGTTAAACTAAATAAATAATAGTTATCTGATTAGCTCTCGATGTGTGAGGAGTGAAGTGAATTAGGTGTGTGTGTTTTGTGCGTGCGTGTGTATTTGTGTACGTGCGTGCGTGTGTGTGTGTGTGTGTGTGTGTATGTTTGTGCGTGCGTATGTGTATGCATAATTATCCACCATGTTAGCCTACCCTGATCAGAATGTTTTCGGTTTCTTCATATGTTAGAGATCTTAACCAATCACCAACTGTTCTTTTGCAGTCGTATAACCGCATGGGATATATTTCACACGTAAGGTTCAATTTATTATAGATGTAGGTGGATTGAGTAACATATTGACGTCTAGCAAAAACCGATCGAACCCCTGAAGAGTAGGCCACAATATCTCTACGCCTTCTGCTCTGAGTAGCTGGGTCAAAAGGAAGACATTTATGCAGGGTTAAGGTCATATTTAAAACATAAAGTTTTCTAATTGAAAGCAAATTGCTGACTTTATAGAGGTCTGTTGTGGGGAACCTAAAAGGTTTAAAATACATCACCTTGATAAGTGATCTCTGAGCTCTTTCCAGATCGAGGAATTTCATTTTGGAGGCTCCACCCCATATCGGAATGCAGTAAGTTATTATAGATTGCGCCAGAGCTATATAGATCTTGTTTATAAGTGGGGCGGGCATAATATGACGTAAAGTTTTGAAGACCCAAATGAGCTTCCTGATCACAGTAAAACGCCAACAAGGCTAAAATTTAAATTTTCTACTTTACAACTAGCTGTCCGCAGTATTACTTCATTGTTTGATTTTGTTGCACGCAACCCCAACCTTTTCCTTAAAGTACCTTAAGTTACTGGTATCAGTATAACATCGACTATCTGTCAGTAAAAGTTCTGTCAAAATCGATCCAGCCGTTTTGGAGATTAGCCGGAACAAACACCGTTTTTTTTGTTATAAGTTCCGTATATACTTTCATATGCATTCAGTAAAAGTGGTTATTTTGCAATTACAAACAGACATGTCCATATTATTTGTTTGTATAGATGACGTTTCTGAAGTCACTACATGTTATTTACTACGTCCCTCTTCTTAATTAAAAAATAGTTATAAGCAGTGATATTGAATCGAGCTAACAGACATACACTAAATGTCAGTTTCAAGTAGGTAGTAAATAAAGGGTGTAAAACACTTCTTCACGAAGCCGTAAGGCACTTTTTCTCCTCATCATTGTGATCATTTTTTTGTTCCACACCATACCTGGGAACCTTCTAGTTACGGACATATGGGGGGTCAAACTTACAACTTTTTGACAAGCTTTTTTTTAAAATACAAGTTTTTTTTTGTAAGATTATGACTTTTGATTTTGCCTCCGTACTATTCAATCCATCAATCAGCACAATGTTTTAAGTGCGTTACATTGAGTTCTACCACAAAACATGATTTATAACCTCAAAAAAAAAAATTGTTTCCCAGCAATAATTTTTGAGTAAAGTTACTTAGTTTGATGTACAGAATGCTTGGTTAACGGCTTTGTGATGAGGTGGTTTACACCCTGTATAACATACAACACAGCAGACATAAGGAAAGACATTACAACACGTCAATGGCCGGGTAATAATTTCTAACTGACTTTTTCTACAAATCATCGTCGTTACATAATGTTTGCAACTATCAATAAGCGAATAATAATGTTTACTAGTCAATCACAAAAGGAAAACGAATGGTAAAGTTTTCACCGACACTACATGCTCGTGACATGCGTACGCGCATACTTTGTTGTAAAACAAAACGGAGATTACGAAAAAAATACGATAGTAATTATAGACATACTTATGAATTACAATGTGTAAACAGTCTACTGTTTGTGTGAAGTAAGGTTGTAATTGCTACTGCAGTCTAAAGGCTTTTTCTATATTGAAGAGGAACATTGACACTTGGGTTTTGCATTCGATTTTGACTGTATTTCCTCAGGATATTTTCTTTCTAGGTAGTGTCTTAAATTATCTTGGAAAGTACATAATAACGACATTAAAAAATAACATTGCTACATGAAGTCTAGCAGTAGAGTTAAGTGCATTGCCTAAGTACGCCATAGACGTTTTCCCCCGCCATTTTTCCCATGCGCGCGCAATGAAAACTCTGTTGACAGCGCCTCGGGCGGCGCAAGCGCAACTGGTTATAGAGAACGAAAGTGATTAAAAATATAAAAATGTATATTTAATGTTAAAAAACTTCAAAATTCGAAAGTATGACTTTTTGTTTGAAATTTTATTAGGCTTCTGTCTTATTTATTCATTTAATGTCTGAGTAGGCGGTTACGAAATGTTAACTTTTTAAATATTTATTTATTGAGTTGGCTGGCATTGAAAGTGTTATGATAATGACCGAAATAGTAATTAATGCACGTATTATTTAAACGATTTTGAAATAAAAAAGTGATAAAATGTCGGCTATAAATATTCAGAGCACTCTATATGATTTGATGAAATTATTTTATCAACCAAGAAAATACTTTTTAATTAGGAAATTGTTTTACGTAAGTTTCGTACGAAAAAGTAATTACCGCCAGACAGTATTGCCGTGCGCTGACATTCTAAACTTCCTACACCATTCAATTTCATGACTGCACATTTTTACACTGCTCGACCAATTAAATTCACCCACAAAAAAAAACTAAACTTTCAGCGGAAAAAGCGAAAAGAAAAAAATCTCACCTGTTATTATCGCTAGAGTAAGTAGCGCTACAGCGCTGAAAGACCTCATGTTTGCAGGGTAAGCACAGATCACGGTCTTTGTACAAAATCGATATCGTACACAACACTGGCACTATCACCACCGACGCATACTTCACAGGGGACGCGCGTAAGCTCAGCGCGCGTGCGCAGAGTGATCGTTGGTGCGCCGAGCTGCGCCTGCGCCGGTGGGCCGAAGTAGTGGGGGGTTGCGATACAATTGTTACACTTGAAGGCTGAGGGTCGGGCGGTGGTGACAGCGTTTAGACAGACTTTAGAGCAATGGGAGTATATTACTTGTTTTTAAGGTTGTGTTTCCTTTGGCTGAGAGTGAGATGGTTAGTTTTCCGGCTGTGAAGGTTTAATTGTATTTCACGTTTTTGTTACGTGATTCAGACTTAGGTATCTCAATAGCACTAAAAGTTCTTCAGATTTATCTTGAAGAAATTTCAATGCAACATATTCACAAAAATCCTTAAACCTTTTTTTCTAGAACAGTCGAGTAAAAGCTCCCACATACATTAGTAGCTATCTATTAGCGTGAATAATCGCTTCCGCTACCGTCTAAGGCCCTAAATACCGCTGACAATGGAACCCCGCCTAAGGGTTACGGAAGCGAGCGAAATGTCAGGGATTTGGCGCTAAGGCGGATATCGAGCAGGGCGGGATAATGCAACATTCCGACTGACCAACAAGTAGATACTGGAGATAGTAACTAGCTATGGGCAACGTTGAAAATTGAACATAAATTCTGTAGTACAATGGACTGATCGGAAACGATTTGTATCGATAAAGTGATTGTTATTTATGGGCTAATTTTGGTACTAAAAACTTATTTTTAAGCTATTATAGTATTGAGTAGTTTTAAAGTTTCCTATATTTTTTCTTTTAGCTTTACTATCGTGCTGGGCACCTCCCCCAATTCTTTTCATGAGTTATTTTCCCGTGCCTCCTCGAATTTAATTTTAAACTAATTCCCTGTTATTTATAAAAATATTAGTGACAATTTCATATAATTGTTTTATTTTATTGGTTAATTTTACTACCCATAAATTTGCCGGAATAAAACTAAGCCAAATGAATCGAATTTATACTAATTTATTTATTAAAACTTTATGCACAAGTAAAAACTGCAAAGGCGGAATTAATGCCAGTGACAAATTAAATATCTATGTAAAATAATAAATTCACGGTTGCACGTAACGTTTTTATCCAAAACCTTGAATTGACATAGCTCACTCATACTCACATTTCGTAACTGGATATCAATGCTACAATAACTAATATAATACATATAAAAGAGAAAATTACACAAATATTTGATGACCATTAATTCATTTAAGTGACATAATTACAATCCTTGTCCGATTTAAAAGCAATTATTTACGCTAATTTAAAGGTAATATGCGTAATTTCCTTCAAAACCACTTTAATCACCATCTCGGACATGGTAAACTCGTAAAACAGCTGAGAAAACAAGATTTAAATACCAAGGGAACAAAATCATATAAAATTGTTCCGGTTCCAACACTTACAAGTTTATAACATTTATTACCCGTAAATAGTTCGAAATGTTTATAGAGAAGTCATAATAACGATATAGCAAAGCTTTTTATTGGTCTTTTTAAAATAAATAAGGCTTTACTGAAAAGGAAACTAAAATATTTTGAAAATAAAGTAACTTTTCTGGATTTACGTGGGCTTCAAGTTGATGTGAATGCGTTGATGTCTTTTGTATCGAAGTCCAAACAACCATTTTGTGAGAGAATTTATTTTGAATTTTCATGATTTTATTATACCTAACAACAAATAAATGTATCCCTGGCTCTACTGGGGTAGACTACTGATGAAATAAATGCATTCATTTCCTGTAAAGGGTAAGCAGTGTTTAATTTTTAACACATTTCGCCAGTAGCTTCTGCGTACCGGATGATTTAATTGTATGATAACAATTATAAAAACATTTTTGCAAAAATATAACCGACTTCACACAAAAAAGTGAAAAATTACTTTAGCTTAAGAAGTCGGTGACCTTTGTTTGATTGATTTAGTTTTTTTGTCACCGACTTCTGAAGATTTTTCAAAGAATCATCAAAATCGGTTCACCCAGTCGAAAGTTCTGAGAAAAAAAGAAATACAGACGAATTGAGAACGTCCTCTTTTTGGAAGTCGGTTGAAAATCAAGATGATTCACATGAACTTATATATAACTAGTCGATGCCCGCAGCTTCGCCCGCGTAAAATTATAAACAAAACCTTCCTCTTGAATCACTCTATCTATTAAAAAAAAACCCAGATCAAAATCCGTTGCGTAGTTTTAAAGATCTAAGCATACATAGGGACAGACAGATGCAGCGGGAGACTTTGTTTTATAATATGTAGTGATAATATATTAAAAGGTCCCAGATAACCTAAATAAACTACCTAACCTGTACCGTCCCAGTGTTAGCCAGAGGCCTCCCTCTTCCTTCTCCACACAGTTCTATCATTTGATAATAAATACAACATAATGGCATTAGTAAATAGATTATAGTCATGACATGCTAAGCTTGAGGTCCTTGTTTTGATTCAGGCATCGACATCGGGCAAAGTAGTATCGGATTTTTCCACCAGAAATTTCACAGTTGCTGCACCGGACCCTGCATTAGTATCCGATTGTTGGCAATAGGCTCGCTCCTACTGTATGGAGCAGCGGACATTGCAGACGTGTTGTTATCTATACTTTATATAAAGGGTGTAAAACACCTCTTAACGAATACGAAAGGCACTTGTTCTACTCGTCATACTGATCATTTTTTTGTTCTACACTATACCTGGGAACCTTCTAGTTACGGAGATATTGGGGGTCAAAGTTGCAAGATTTTGACAAGCTTTGTTTTAAATACCAATTTTTATCGCATGATTTTTACTTTTAATATATCTACGACCCCCATACTATTCAATCCATCCATCCGCACAATTTTTTGAGTGTGTTACATCGAGTTATACCACAAAACATGATTTATAACCTCAAAAAAAAAAGTTGTTTCCCAGCAATATTTTTTGCGTAAAGTTACTCAGTTTGATATACAGAATGCTTGGTTAACGGCTTTGTGATGAGGTGAAATACACCCTGTATATAATATTATAAAGCAGAAGTTTGTTTGTTTGTTTGTTTGGTTGAACGCGCTAATCTCAGGAACTATAAGAACGAAAAAAAAAAAAAAAAAAAAAAAAAAACATTACGCTTCGGTTATTAGTAGCGGATCAGGAATAGAAAATGTTGCAAAAACGGGGCTTTTTTTTCTTTCGTTTTCCTCTCTTATGTGACGATAAAATCAGATAGTGCAACGATTCGTCGTCTAACATGTGTGAGGATGATGTCATCTATGGTATATTTAGTATAATAAGATGTCCTAAGAGTTCAAGGTCGCATAACATACCTTTATTTAAATTTTATTCATCAGTATGTTAATTTGCTGATATAACTTTTTCTTTGCACTTGATTAAGCGTGATAAGAAATTTTTAACCAAAGAGATCCTTAAATTATGTATCTTAATATCACTAAAGAATTCAAAGTTGAATTAATTTAAATGGTCACTGAACTTACGCAAATAAAAGGCAGTTGGAACATAATAGGACGATTTATGCTTATATGCTATACTTAAATTCGTATATATAATTATGTATTCAATCAATTTCCCCGGAACAAGCCTCGGAAATCATTCCACAATAATCGTTGTAATTAAATTAATACTTAAACGACGCATAACTTCCACTTTCGAATATCACTCGAGCCTATGTCCAAGCGGCTTAATATTTAAAAACTGCCATATTTTTTCACTTCCATAATCAATAAAAAGGAAAGCTCAGGAAGTCTTATAAAACTTCCTCCTTTAATCAAAATTGAAAATGACGATTACGAGCGAAGCTCAAAAATTTTTTTTTTATTTTCGAACTAGAAAATTAGGAAGACTATGTTTTACTTAATGATAAATGATGTTTATTTTGTAAGAAGGTTTTCACAAACACTTTTGACTAAACACGTATTTTTTTTTAAAACTAGATGGGGCTGGTGTTTCGTACGTGACTACTCTGAGTAGAAACAGCCGACACAAACTCAGAGGTCATAGTCTTGCTGCGGGGCTGTTCGAAAGAGATACCGCGGCCCCGGAACGTAAAGGGCAAGGAAAGAACATGGATGGGTTTTAGTCTGTAAAACTCTAACACTCCCCCCTCTCGCTCCGCCCAGAGTGGGCGAAGTCATTTGATGATTTCCCATCCGAAAAAAAAAAACAGAAATAAGAGGTCATAGTCTCTTTGAAGTCCACACATAATCTTGCTCAATTATCATGTAGATATTAGTGTCTGAGATGGTCTTTTGAAGAAAGAATCACACAGATTTGAGTGAACCTGTCCAGTCACTGCAAGCATTTTTCAGTTATCGTGTAGCTCGACTTATGACACAAGGAGCTCAACGAAACGACGAACAATACCAAAGAAAGGACATTTGGGTAGGTCGCTTATAGAACTAAAACTGCCAAGAATCTACACCTAAAATATGGAGTTATTTCTGATCCAGAACCTAATGTAATGCCTCATACAATTAACTACAATAAACTACAGCATCATCATCATCAACATCAGCCTACGGCAGTCCACTGCTGGAGATAAGCCTCCACAATCGCACGCCATTCAACTCGATTTTCAGCAACTCTCATCCAGTTCCTATTAGCCACCCTGCGAAGACCATCACTCCACGCTCGCCTGAGAGTGTCCCATCTTCCGATTGTTGACTCGCGGTCTCCACTGAAGAACACGTCTACCACAACGGTCATCCGTTCCACATACATGTTCACTTACCATCACCGTATATCCATACCTTAGATCAAATCAACCCATTTTTTATTTTCGCTTTCAACCGAAACCGAAAGTGATATAACATTTCTAACTCTTGACCAAAATATAACCAATTGATAGAAAACAATAGCCAAAAGACTTCCTGTCGATCAGATCAGAAACTTTGAATACTCCAGTACTTCCACTTTCGATTAAAACAGGCAATGCACCAGTGCAATATTACGCAACTGCCCAAAAACACGAAGTAGGCCGCGAAACACTTTCGTTTTCGCACGAACTGAACCGAATACCGACGGTTGCCGACGACCGCCGATGATTGCCGATCACGGCCACGCTGCTCGATTTACTGACATACATAGACGCATGATTGAAAATGGAGTCATTTAGAATTCGGACCTTATCTTGTTGATGACAACATAGCAAAAGAAACAATTGGAATTATTTAGGTGAAAAGTAGTGACATAACTGTGCAGTCATGTTGTAACAAGAAAGATAGAGCATGCATTCTCAGGGGCAGATATATCTTTTACATCATCTTTCTCTTACACTTGTCCCAATCTATTTGCGGTAGGTGCAGCATCTGTTTTCTATTCGTCACCACAGTTGTCATGACCCTCATTCTGGCCATATCATCTTTCAAATAGTCCATCCATCTTTGGTTTTCTCCTACTTTTTTACTCAAAACTTTCCTCAGAACATTGTCCTCCTTCCTTCTCACAGACATCTTGTGTAGTCGTGGTATTTGCCTCTTTCGTTACTGCGATACGGGACATTGATTGGTCAGGAGCGCAACACTCCCACTGAATCTACATTATAATCCCTGATTACGCCAGATTTAAGAGAAAGAGCTGAATGATGGAGTAAGCAGGGTCAAATGCACGCAAGAATTTTAATCACTTATTCTTAGTTACGAATTACGTCTTAATAAGCTGCTCATAAAATTTTATGACGTAGCGTAAGTTACCTTTAACGTCACTATTTCCAATTAACATAACCAATAGATCCTGTTTCAAAGGCCAGTGATAGTGGTATATACAGGGTGTAAACCACCTCATCACGAAGCCGTCAACCTAGTATTCTGTACATCAAACTAAGTAACTTTACGCAAAAAATATTGCTGGGAATGGACTTTTTTTTAGAGTGAAAAATCATGTTTTGTGGTAAAATTCAATGTAACGCACTTAAAACATTGTGTTGATAGTTAGATTGAATAGTACAGGGTTTGTAGAAATGTCTACATTATAAACTTACAATAAAAACCTGTATTAAAAAAAAAAACTTGTCGAAAAGTTGGAACTTTGACTTCCAATATCTCCGTAACCAGAAGGTTCCCAAATATTCGCAGTGACGGGGAGAACAAGTGCCTTTCGGCTTCGCTAAGAGGTGTTTTATACCCTTCATACTCATATAAGTGTATTCGTAGTAAATCACGGTATGGAGCTGTACACAAGTGTATGGGTATATGGGTATTCCCATAGAAACGAATTGACATGCGGAACTACTAAAGTACGAGTGGATCGACCACCGAAAGTTTTTGTCTACATATTCTTAAACATTACAGTCTACATATTCTCAAACAAACACGTATGAGTGCCGTGTGAGTGGCATGTTTAAGGTTTATTACTCAGAATTGGTTGAATAGTTTGATTGTGATATAGTACTGTGAACATCCTTTATTGTAGGTAGCGGTGACATGTGCAATTGTGACAAGAGTTGTGTCACGTTTTTCATAGATTTCTTACGTAATTGGACAGATCCTATCAGCATATCGATAAATAATATCAGTTTGGAGAAAATCCTCTCAATTCTTCTGCAATATGCGCTAGAAGCTCTCCTTGTGGACATCGCCAAAGTCAGTTGAAACGAAATTTGACATTACTACACTTTTGGGGTGCTGCTAACTTGTTCGGCACATCCGATTTTAAACCCAACAGGTTTTTCCTCAGCGAATACCTATCTAAATTTACTCGATTTTGACCCCGAACATAAATGTATGTTCAGGATACAATATATGTAAGTGCAAACTTAAATGGATGCTTTTACGAGTAGACATATTATCAAATCTGTTCGACTGCGAAAATTCTTCATTCGCGAACTTGCAACAAATGAGTTATTACGATAATCTAGGAAATATTTAACACATAACAGATGTTGCACATAGCCTTATTTATGTGTTTATTAGATTAAACAATTGTTGGTAATGCATTATAATTTTAAATGAGAAATTAAACATTGAGAGCAATTACGATATCTTTAACATTTTTACAACTTTTTAGAGCAAAATAATTGCGTGTACATTCATCGTTACGAAACACTTAAAAAGTACCTGAACTTTACTTTTATTTTCTTCAATTCCTGCTATGCCGAAAATATTGGCAATATTGACAGTTTTTTATGTAAGGCGTCCAGCCAAAAGACCTATAAATTATGCGCAGCCCTGTGAGGTACGTGCCTCGGCTTAGGGCGTCACTGAGGAGGGCAGCAAAGTGACAGGCTAGATCTGAGAGAGATAATTATTAGTTAATGATTTACTGGCTCAGTTTCGCGGGCAGGCTCGAGCAAGGGTCGGGGGGCAAAGTATTCAAGTTTTACGAATGATAGCACTATCAATTCATGATTTTAGAAACAAATCTTATGGTTCATATTATTCCCAACTCTGAAATTAATGACAAATGAAACAAGTTTTCTTTCACAAATTAACAAATTTTCGAAAATTTTCGACATAAGTTACTTTCAAAAAACACTTTTGAGCAAGACGGTACAGTTACACATTCATAAAAAAAAGCAAAGGCCTACATTTCAGTAAGAGGTCTTTTTTATATGGTCACCGAATTCTTATAAGTATTATGATAATCATATAAGTAGGTACACCTACATAATTGTGGGTTACCAAATATTCAGGTACAGGTTGTATAATAAGTAGATCAGATAACTAGGTGAGATATGCAGCGATATTGTTGATACATAATATAAATGGCCCCAATTGTTTTGTCATCGGTCTTACTGGGGTGCTGATAACGTATCTTTGTAGTTTTGTACCCTGGGGAGTTATTTTACGTAATTTTATGGAAAGTAGAATATTTTTGAACTGAATTCGACATCAGCCGAAGGACTGTTCAGGCTTATTAGTCAGGTGATATGCTGATGAATTTAGTTCTGCAAAAAACTGCCTTGTGAGAATCTCTAATTCACTTTTCATCGCATTTGATTCTCTTTTCACACCATAAAATGGTTCAATAAGGTTTACTTAGTAGTCCATTGTTCTGGTGTTTAACCAAAATACAGATGTTTTATGTACCGCATATGAATTGACCGGGTGCCTAGTATGGCACTGCCCATAATTATGGTGGTTATAGAATGGCCAACCATGGCAATTAGAGCCACCTTAGCCTGCAAGTTGGGTAGGGTTGGCCCTAGTGGTAACGGCCCCCAACTTACATGAAACGTGTTCAAACACATACTGGCTTATATTTTGTGTGATATATTTCACTTCACAACCCCTGTTCGCAAGACATTGAAGGACAACATTATGAGGGAACGAACAAGACGAAGAGATGTTCTACAACGAATTAAACACGTTTATCATCTACCAACCCGCAATATGATCAACTACCTCTCACAGTATCAGCAGATTATGCGAATCCGCACACCCGGTGTGATATGTGAAAAATCACGAGCAAGTACTTTATCATCATCATCATCAGCCTATAATGTTCCCACTGCTGGGACACGGCCTCCTCTCAATGAGAGTGAATGGGCTATAATCTACCACGCGGGCCCAGTGCGGGTTGGTAGATGTGACATGTCTTCGAATTTTTGATTCTAGGACATGCCGGTTTCCTCAAGATGTTTTCCTTCACCGTTTGAGAGCAGTGGTGATGGAATAAATTACACAAAGTAATGCGCCTGTCTGGGTTTGAACCCACAACTTACTGTTCGTAGGAGCAAGTACTTATTTTAACTAAATTAAACTAAATAACCATGTCCAATAACAACCGACATCTGGACGCTTTGCTTTGTAATGATAGTAATTCGTTTGAAGGACGACAAACGCACGCAACAAACTGTAGTTAGATTTGCCCTTACTTAATCAATTACTTACAAGTTACCACTACTTAGTTTTAAGCTACCAATTGTTCTGTTAACTTTAACTGTTTGACCTCTCTTAGTTTTGTGGTATATGACCTCCTCTATGATTGGTTTAGGAAATGGTTGCCAAAGGTGAAAAGGTCAGTAAAACAACGCATGTACGTGATATAGTGTTGTTGGATAAAATGGCAATGGTGGTTACAAACTGTCTGTAAAAAAATCTCATCCAAATCGGATCATCCGTTTAAGAGTTATGTTGCCACAACAAACAGACACACATAGCAAGACGTAGATGGACTCGCTATATTATTATATTTATTTGTAACACCCTTGTACATCCTACCCTCATCCGTGTGTCACTGCGGGGGGCCTACTGAAAACCAGCGCTGAGTGTTTTACACCCAGCTTATACTGAGTTGGTTTCCCTTTCGTTATGGGCATGCGAGGCGCAGTTGAGCTGTTTTAATTAATTGTTAAGCTGTTTGTTGTAATAATCTATATGTATGTGCTGCTCTATTGTGTTGTACTGTCCATTAACGAATAAATGATTATTCTATTATATTACATTCTACAAATAAAGATTTCATTTTCATTTTCATAGCTATCAAACATATAACTCCCCTGTTTTTGCGTCAGGGGTTATAAGAAACAAAGTAAGCGTAAGTCGTAATTATTCAGTATACGGAAAAAGTTTTGATTCCGTAAAGTCAGGGAACTGGAAATTACTTTTCTACCGAAATTATTATGGAACTAGCTGACCCACGCAACTTCGTCTGCGTCACATTAGAGAGAAAAACGAAAGCAAAAAAATCCCCGTTTTTGCTACATTTTTCATTCCTGCTCCGCTCCTGATCATCGTAGCGTGATGTAATATAGCCTAAAGCCTTCCTCGATAAATGGACTATCCAACACAAGAAGAATTTTTCAATTCGAACGAGTACTTCCTGAGATTAGCGCGTTCAACCAAACAAACAAACAAACTCTTCTGCTTTATAATATTAAAGTATAGATTTACTTTAGCGTAAATTGAAAAAACCGGGTTGCCCTAGTTTGCTGTAATATTTGGGTTTAGGCATTCCGATCGGACCACATGGACCTATTTATCAACACCAGTTGAGGCGTAGCTGATCCCGCACAGGGCATATACGAGATTCATTGACCTCAAAAGCTTATCTGTATAAATCATATAGCTCATTGTTAAATAGGCTCTTATTTTCAAAAACAATGTCGAAATTAACTCAATCACTTAGCAGAACTCCAAGTACATTGCCATTGTCGAAATAATAATTAAGTTATTTTGTTATCATATGGCCCCATCTCTAAAACGGGCGTTTAATAAAAAGATCTCTAATTAAAACCAGCTGCAGTATATTCAGAGGTCTTTATAAACTGGCCTTTATAAAAGTATGTATTGTAATCATTTCATCAATTGTTCAATAAATCACTAAGACTGCCTACTCTTGTTATAATCTCTTAATTGACTTTTTTATTACCAACTGTTTCGTAAATCTGTCAAGAGTTTTAAATGCATTGTTTCGAGCCGTTTTTAGTAACATATATGGGTACTTAGTAATCATCAATTCTCGCTGTTTAAATAACTAAAAATAGATAAAAGTATTTTTCAATACAAGTGTATATTAGGCTGTATAACGGCTTCATACCTTTGCCTCTCCTTAAACCTGGCGAGAGCAAAGCGCGGAAAAAAATAAAATTTAAATCATAGTCTCGTGACATTCATGACACAAATATTTTACATTATTTTATTTTATTTCTTCAAAAGTGTATTGAAAAACGTCGTTTGATACACGTGTACATTTGTTATTGCAGTTCTCGGCTCAAAAACACCCTCGCCTTACGGCTCGTGTGTTAATACCGCCTTGAACTACCATAACAAACTTGCTCCACTTGTTTTAAAATGTACTATTATATAGCATGGGTTTTAGACGAGTTTGTTTATGTCCTTTGCTGAGCTTAAAAACTACGCTATTTTATCAATGTCGAATGAAAACCAGTTAAGGCGCACCCAAAATAACAAACTACCAAAACAAAACAATCAAACAACGACATGTAATCCCAAATTAGAATCAACTCAATCCCATAACCCCATACCTATACAAGGTTACCTCGCGAATTATGCGGAAATCCTTCAGAGTCGCACGCGCAAGTTCGCGCGTGATTCTAGATCACTTATCGAATTCCTCACGTCAACGAGCATCGTCTCTTGCGCATATGACCCAAGTGGGTGAATGTCACGTTTGGTTATGGAAAACATGATCTATTTTGCAAAGTTTACAGCTTAATCGTGACGTTGGTTAAGGCTGGTTGGTAGTTGGTTTTGGGTCAGAAAATTGGGCAATGTTGGTCATGTCACCTGAGGTTCTGTATAACTATAGCATATTTTATAACGAGGGACTAAACGAAGCCATTATATACCCGAGGTGGTTTGACTCCCGAGCTTGCGAGGGAGGCAATGAAAGCGAGGGTAAATTATATTGGCGTTTAGTCTCGAGGTGCAAACTGTACTTTTCACTTCGAGTGCAAGAAAAATAGTCATTTAAAACTGAACAAATTTACACTCGACTAAAATTCTGAACTGAGCGGTCAGTTTTTTCTTCTATCAGGTCAGTCACAGATTAACCATGGAAAACACAACAGAAATTCTCAACATTTTCGCAATGAAGATGATTCACACTCCACAGTAATTAGTACCTATATTAGAACAGAGACATTGCTTTTCAAAATCAAAGATGCACACAAACAACCATAAATTTTTCTCGCGTTGAAGAGTTCATTTGTTTTTTTTTTCAATAAACCGCTTTCTGTTTTCATGCCAATTCTAAATTTAAATAAAACCTTTGATAAGTTACTCTTTTGTGACCATGTTTCAGAGTAAAAGATCGTTCCATTTATAAATTACTTTTTACTCCCTAGGGAATAAACGGTCACTTTAATCCCGCTTCGTAGGGCTATAACGGCGTACTTTTAGAGCATGAAAAGTGAAAAAGAGATTTAAAAGACTTACAGCACTCTATAAGTCTAATTAAATAAAAAGAAAAAAAGTTTTTTTTTTTTATTTTGACACACGAATGCTAACTGACATGTGGGTGTATGACACTAGACAGAACGATGTCTTACTAAGTAGTAACAAGGATTGGATTACAATTTTCTTCGTCTGGTTCTTCCCATCTATATCGGTCGTAAATATTTGAATATTTTTGTATGTTACACGCAGAATCGTAAGATCTCCAGATAATATGTTACCTGTATCCGAGAAACAAAACATATTATTTTGAAACATTTTATTCAAGTTAGTTTCACAGCAAATGTTTAAAAAATCGTAAATTAAGACCACCATGACAGACAGATTATTAGTTTTATCGCTCTAACAAGGTCCAATTTCACCTCTTATCAATGAATTACTGAATGCAGCAACACAAAATATCAATAAATGGTCTCTGTGCTCCACATGACATCCAATGTGGTACTAAGAAAAAACATTCTTGGGAAAAATCCACTCAATACTCCAGAAAATTAGCAAAAATGCTCTATTTATACAAAATAGTTAAACATTCCACGTGTAACTTGTCCAAACTCATTCCAAGAACATTCATTCACAAAGATTGAGGTCATGAAACAAAGCATTTTCTAAATTGCTGCTTCAATTCTCTTTGGCAACGACCTTATTCAGTGCCTAACTGCTATTAGGAGCACAAAGCGCTGCAGAATTGTTACTGACGTCTTTCTGAATGCATTACATGTTTAGACATGGAAGTAATTAATGGTATAACTGTTTTGGTTTGAGTACGTGAACTAAGTGAAGTGACATCTAAATTAAGAACTGGAGAATTGTGGGTGTACCGTATTTAGGTTACCTTTTGGAGAATAGGCATGAAGATTATGATGACTTTAGTTAACTTTAGCTGACTGACGACTCAAATGGCGTAGTGGTAGTGACGCTCTGCCTTACGTTCTTAGGGTCCTGGGTTCGAATCCCGGTAGGAGCAAATGTTTGTGTGATGAGCATGGACATTTGTTTCCGAGTCATGGATGTTTATATGTATAATAAGTATGTATTTACAAACAAAAAAGTATATATGTAGTATATCAACTATCTAGTGTCCACGACACAAGCTTTGCTTAGTGTGGTACTAGGTGGCGCTGTGTGTTAATGTCCAGCGATATTTATTTATTATTATTATTATTTAGTTTTCCGTCGGCTCACGGCGTACTACAAAATATCATACCCAATGAGTGAAAATAATTTGGTGATGAATGTAAATAATTAATACTAATTTTATAATAATTGTAATAATATTAATTGCATGATAATAATTACTGAAATGTTACTAAATAATAATAATAATTCGCACGCTTGCTTGCTGGCAGAAAATACTGTAACTTTTAGGACAATCTTTCCTTGTTGTATGACGTATTTCTTGCAAATAAATATTTTTGATTTTTGATTTTGATTTTTGAAAACCATTAATTTATCATTTTTTTTTACAAAAAAAACTGAAATAATTAATGTTTTGAAAACAGTTAATTCAGAGCCTGAAAACGTAGAAGACAAAAATAACTCACTCACACTCACTTAACTTAAAGACGAGTTTATTATTGGTCAAAGTACAGCTTAACGCAGATTAGTGAACCAATTATAACATTATTGGCTTAGAACATTGTCATTCATTATAATTAGATACAAGACCAGTCAATCGCAACTCATTAACACTGCCACTCGTTACTGGGACCTAATTCCGAGGAATTATTCATACATTATAATTATTATAACAGCCCTCAACGACCTTGCCAACGACCTCTGCGTCAGCGGGAACCTTTCAACTATCACCGATGTTAAAGCGACCAAGTTATACATAAAGGATGTAAAACACGACTTAACGAAGCCGAAAGGTACTTATTCTCCCATCGTTGAGATTATTTTTTTGCTCTACACCATACCTGGTAACTTTCTTGTTACGGAGATATTGGGGGTCAATTTTTTTTTAATACATATTTTTATTGTAAAGTGTTTAAGTTTTTACTGATAGTTTTTGACTTCAAAACACCTCTATGACCCCCGTACTATTCAATACATCCATCAGGACAATGTTTTGAGTGCGTTATATTGAGTTCTACCACAAAACATGATCTTCCCCCCCATAAAAAAAGTCGTTTCCCAGCCAATTTTTCGCATAAAGTTACTTAGTTTGATGTACAGAATGCTTGGTTGACGGCTTCGTGATGAGGTGGTTTACACCCTGTATATATTCTCACTAACGACCGACCCTAGCTTCACACAGTACTACCCATCGGTATCAAATATATCCTGTCTTTCAAGCTGAAACCAACCATATTAATTCACAAAATTTCATTGACATCAGTTGGGTAGTTTCGGAGATTTGCGTGTGCGAACATGACAGTGACACGTGGTTTGTCAAGGTTGTAGAGCAACAGCCTTCAACTTTCCCACTGTTGTGACTGCTGGGAAGAAGGCTCCCTCTCTATATTGGGACAGGGCCATAATTTAACACTCGACTTCAGTGCAGATCGGTGGACGCTCTTCGTCACAAGACTTTGAATTTTCAGTTCAAGTACCATCACCATTTATGTAATCACTACATATATAGTAATAAAACAAAGTCCTCCGCCACATCATTCTGTCTGTTCGCGATGAACTCAAAAATTAATGCACCGATTTTCAGGCTGTTTTCACCAGTGGATAGAGTGGTTCACGATGAAGGTGTAAGTATATAATTTGTGAAGCCGCGGCATCAGCTAGTATCTAAATAACTTGTTAAGCTCATCATCTCTCTGCCCTAGTGCCATGTTAATTGGAGTCGGCACAATACGTCTTTTTCTTCCATTCAAATCTGTCAACCGCCACACTATCGTTTAGGTCATGTTGATGGCTGGAGAGGGTAAGAGAAAAAGAGTGAGGAATGATATGAAAGAAAAATGAATAGGGTCCATGTTCACCAAAAAGATAACGGTCTGATTATCTAAAAACAGCTGTCACTGTGACATGCCCCCATACAAAAATGTGTTTTATACAGCTGTTTTTAGATAATCAGACCGTCATCTTTTTGGTGAACATGGACCCTATTCATTTTTCTTTCATATCATTCCTCACTCTTCTTCTCTTACCCTCTCCAACCAACAACATTTAAACCACTTGGTAAACTAGATCTGGGCAGACAATTAAGGTTGCATTGTATTTGTAATAAAGTTATGTTGTAGATACGTGAGGTGTGACATTTTCTTTGAGATTAATGGCAATTCTATTAAGTGAATGGCACAATAGTTTTCAATCAAATATGAACCATATCTACTGTACTTTAGACCACTTTTTATACTTTCATTAATACCATGGTTTGGTTTAATACAAATGCGGCTGCGGTCAAGTACGCTAAGGGTCAAAATGGTCAAATATTTATATCCGCATTTTTTACTATGTCCAGTACTTTGGACACGTGTTCAACAAATGCTTACGTGTTGAGATGTTGAGTATTATCATTGGATCTCCGAAATCTTCCATAAATCTGGTCCCCAGATCCTCAATATGTTCTACCATCGGATGAGCAAAGACACGGCGAACCGTCATCGTTAAATATGGCCATAATAATCTGGGGCTCTTTAAAGTTCGAGTGAATGAAAAATAAAAAAAACAGTTGAAAATTAAGGTACTTACAAGTTTTCGCGAAAATCTAAAGCCTATATCTTGTTATTATGTTGACTCAGGACTTTGATTTTGATACTCCTAATAGAGACAATAGACCTCAGTATCTGGTATAAATTTCAACTTGCTAGGTCCGCCCGTGGCTGAGATAATCGGTGGTGACACACGGACAAACAGACGGACAAGAAAGCGATCTTATAAGGGTTCCTTTTATCTTTTGAGGTACGCAACCCTGAAGTTAATGTAATGGTCACCGATACACGGAGCAACCACCTCAAGAAGCGTTGCTCAAATAATGCTATTCATCATTTCAACCGAAAGACGTCCACTGCTGGACATCGGCCTCCTCCAAGTGTCGCCACATTGACCGGTCCCTTGCGACTCCAACGGATTCCTGCAACCTTCACCAGGTCATCCAGCTAGCCATCCGTCCAGCTAGTGGGAGGTCTTCCAACGCAATGTCTTCCGG
Source organism: Xestia c-nigrum (assembly GCA_916618015.1). Classification (NCBI taxonomy): domain Eukaryota; kingdom Metazoa; phylum Arthropoda; class Insecta; order Lepidoptera; family Noctuidae; genus Xestia; species Xestia c-nigrum. The sequence goes on along the minus strand of OU745245.1, from coordinate 21,309,772 downwards.
TTCGCGGTCGGCACTCCAGAACTTTTCGGCCCCATCGGCCATCCGTTCTGCGAGCAATGTGACCTGCCCACTGCCACTTAAGTTTGGCAATCATGTTATTACTTGGCCTAAATAGATGATTTTTCATGGCTTCACATAAATATTTTAAACTAACCTTCTCTTTAAGGTTTAATTCATAGTTTTATGTCTAGATTAAGTCACATCGTACCGCCTAGTCTAGTATATTATCTGTCTAATAATAGTTATCTAGATACGGACAAGGCATTATGCGGTCGCTGGCATTATTTACAACAATGTACTTTTATCTGTAATCTAAAGTATGTTGTATATGGGCCGTAATTATCACTTATGAGTATAATAAGTCTGTGAGCTCATTTCGCTTTGTTTTTGATTGCTGTGTTAAAGGCATTTGTGTCTATAAGTTTAATAAAAGAATTACCTGTGGAGTTCGTTAATGACTTTTCTAAAAACTTCGTTTTATTTCTCTGAAGCGAATTTGACGACCCGAATGGCGTAGTGGTAGTGAAGCCTACCTTACATTCTTAGGGTCCTGGGTTCGAATCCCGGTAGGAGCAAATGTTTGTGTGATGAGCATGGACATTTGTTTCCAAGTCATGGTTGTTTATATGTATAATAAGTATGTATTTACAAACAAACATAATATATGTAGTATATCAACTATCTGGTGTCCACGACACAAGCCTTGCTTAGTGTGGCGCTAGATGGCGCTGTGGGTTAATGTCCAGCAATATTTATTTATTATTAATTTTAGACTGCGCGACCGATCAGCATGAGGTCTTGAGTTCGATTCCCTGCTCAGACAAAGTGTTATTGGGTTTTTCCATCAGGAATTACTCAGTAGCATCCATGGAGTCTGGATTTGTGCAATAGCAATAGGCTCGCCCTCTATTACATGAGACTTTAACATACTGGCGAAATGTCCACCACATTTCCCCTTCCCTTTGAGGTTTACAAGCGTGATGGTAAGTTATATTTGTAATGTTTCGTGTTACCTATGTTCGCCAACCTCCCACTTGATCTGGTGAGGGTTGCTGGAATCCGTTGGATACAAGTCGCATGGGACCGGTCAATGTGGCGACACTTGGGGGAGGCCTATGTCCAACAGTGGACGTCTTTCGGCTGAAATGATGATGATGGTGATGATGATTTTCGCCAACCAATCCCAACAGCTGGTTTGTGATGATTTAGCAATCAAATAAACATCACAGATTTAATCAAGCTTGCAGAAGCTTGGAAACTATACGGAAATGCATTTAAACCATATGTGCTACTGAGCAGCACTACTTACAATGTAAAATATTTATATTAAGCTCATTTCCATGAACTCCCAGTAATCTTTCCATAATATAGGGTAATTTATAACTAGTTTAATTATACGCCAGAGCAAAGCACTGGAAAATACGGCGGCTTGAGCCGTTTATAATAAAATACAATTGTATGTTTTAACTGTCTGTTTTTTACTTTTAAAAGGTATCAGAAACAAAGGAATGTGTCCTTGCTAAATTTTGCATGCTCATTAATTTAGATAGTAAATTAATTGCGATATTTCATTGTTGGCCGCAGTTTAAATAATTACTACTATAAACAATTTAGCTCAGGGGTGCTAAACGTAAGTATAAGAGCATGGCCACAAACTGCACAGTCAAGCGACGCGCGTGTTACAAACATTCACTACGGAGAGCAAGCAACGACCCCACCAAAGTGAAGAAGACCGGTGTGGTGAGATGTGGAAGATTCAACCAGGGGAGTGAAACTTCCATACATTGGCGTCAAACAAAATTTTCATAGATAGTGCTGCCATCTGTGTGTTTAAGAACACAAACTTTTCAACTGTTTGACTGTTTTACAACTGTCATAAAGAGAACAGCTACTTTAGACAACTTGTCAGTGAAGTAGGTAGCCTAGCGGTGACAGCGGTTGCCTAGAATTACTCCGTAGTCAAGAATTACTTTTTGTATTTATTTGGTTTAATAGAAACTAACAGTGCCATCTAACAGTTGAGGTACACAGTTTTAAAAACGAAAACCAGACAACCAGTTCAACCTATCTAAGGAGAGACGAGAGAAGCTATGTAGATATTAACCAATGTGATTGGTGGGTTTCGGCACATATTCGCTCGTCTCCGCTTTGGTGGAATCCGGACTAGAGTGACACGAGACACCGCGACGGTACGGCTAAAAAAACAAACGACGCGTGCCGATTGATGAAAAGTCGTGTCGCAAGTCGCCACACCTCAGGTCTCAGGTCGTGAACCATAAAGCCGGCCTAAGACGACTGGTTATGCATGAAAGTTTTAAATGTTCATGCAAAACCGAGTTTTATAGATAGAGGACACATATGTAACAGCATGCCTTTCGATTGACTCATTTGCAAGTAAGTTTGCAAGTAGCATTAAAAAGTAGAAACCACAGAGCTGTAAAGACTCCAGCACTTCAAGCTACTACAATCTGTCAAGTTTCTTTAATAGATTTTCAACTTTATTGTCAAAGTATTAGGTTCAAAGTTGATTGGGAAAATTATACAGTTTCCGATAGATTGATGTGCGCCGTCAGTACATGCGACACACGCTCAGAAAAAACCTCTATTTGTATATACAGGCAGTTGCAAAGAGAACTGTATAGTTTCCTCCTACCCACGTTCACGTATTCCTGTACGATTTGACTCTATAAACAAAACAACACATGCATAACATTTATTGTCTATGGCCGGCTTAATCCGTGGAATTTGCTGTGCGACCCGTCAAGGTTTAATTTATGTGCAATGTTATGCCTATCGCTTCCTATACCGGACACAAGAGTTTCTCAATACAGGATGCTAACTATGGGTATACGACACTCGTTAAATGAATTGGTTGGTTGTGCTAATGATTGAGCCATTTTTTCATAGTTTGCTTGAATCTGTTGAGTGCCCATGTTTTTCAACCGACTTCCAAAAAGAGGAGGTTATCAATTCGTCTGTATTTTTTTTTTTTTTTTTTTTTTTTTTTTTGTGTTTGTTACCTCAGTACTCTCGACTGGGTGAACCGATTTTGATGGTTCTTTTTTTGTTTGAAAGCTGGTGCTTCCCGTTTGGTCCCATTTTAGTTTGCTGAAGACCTGATGCTGATCTTCGGAGATATACAACGGAACTCTTCAAAAATACACAGCAAATCTGCAGTGATTGCTGCCATCGCTTGTAGGTTCATTGTTTATACTATATTATGACGTAACATCACGCCTGTATGCTCTAAGGGGGTACGCACATGTGTAAAATACACCCGATTCCGAAAATATTTGTTACCTCATTACTTTCTACTGGGTGAACCGATTTTGATCGTTTTTATTTTATTTGAAAGCTGGTGCTTCCTGTGTGGTCTTATAATTATCAAATCAGTAGCTGATGATGGGATTCTGGAGATATAGAGAGAATTCTTCACATTTTATAGGCACACTAGAAGCGGTTTGGGTAGTTTTAGGAATTGTACTTTCTCGAAGTGATCCCAATTCAATTTGATGAAGATCTGATGAAGAACTTCAGAGATATGCAACGGAACTCCTCAATAAATGATAGCAAATGTACTGGGATTGCCGAAATCTCATATCTGTCTATTGTTTACACCAGTTCATAACCCAAAATCACGCCGGTACGCTGTGAAGGGGTAAGCACATGTGAACCACTAAAAAGTGAAAAATAAAAACTTTTTTACAAAAAATAAAACCGACTTCAGAGAAAACAAAAAAGTGTAAAATAACTTCAGAAAAAACGCTTCAGAAGTCGGTGACAAAAAAATTAAATCAATCAAAAAAAGGTCACCGACTTCTGAAGCGTTTTTTCTGAAGTTATTTTACACTTTTTTGTTTTCTCTGAAGTCGGTTTTATTTTGTAATGACCATCTCAAAAAAAGGTGAAGGAAACCAATTTAAACACTGTTTTAGGTTTTCACGGTTTAAGACTAAACTTACATTGTCACTTACGGGATATCTTCCGTGATTATTTATTGAGTTGAGCTCCCGATATTTCGACGCTGTTGCGCGCCATGATCGCGGGTTGACTGGAGTATGCGGGTGGATGGAAATTAAATTGTTACGAGCAGACAAATAAGCCCGTAAGTGACAATATAAGTTTGGGAACCAATTTGTCTTAGAACCAAAATACGAAGTGGGTCACATTATAAAACATATGAAAACGGGTATTTATCGCGAATTTACCTTTAATTTAAGGCTCATTAGTAAACTCATGACACACAGGTGGATCCCGCGAGATGAATCGCCATATTGAATTTTTGTATTGATCAACTGATCCCGTTTACCAATTTTTATAATTTGTATAGTCAAGAAGAAAAGTTTCCGACGTTTCCACCGGATTGCACCAGCCGTGGTGTTCGTATGTTTTATAATGTGTTCTGATCGTAAAAGTTTAAAAAATATGAAGTGTGACATCCACCAATCCACACCGAACCCGCGCTATTTGACCCACTCCCTCAGCTGAAACAAAAAACGTTTAAACTATTCGACTGTTCCCGAGCAGAGGGAACATGATAGGCTGTTTATGCCAGGAACTATCTGTGAGAAGGAGTGGACTATTAATTTCCGGGCTATCATTTTAACCGACTTCAAAAAAGAGGAGGTTCTCAATTCGTCGGAATCGGAGAACACACATAAAAAAAAACAAAAAAAAAGATTTTTAATTGTTTTTATGTGTTTTCCCCGATTACTCGAAGATGGCCGGAGCGATTTGAATTATTCATTTTTTGTTTGAAAGGGTATACTTTCCAAGTGGCCCCATAATCATCAAATCGGGACCTGATGATGGAATCCTGGAGAAGTTGAGAGAACTCTTCAAATTTTATAGGCACACTTGATGTGGTTTGGGTGGTTTTTGGAAGAGTACTTTCTTAAAGTGGTATTTACATTACATAACATCACGCTGCTACGCTGTGAAGGGGTAAGCACAAGTGAACCACAAAAAAGTGAAAAATAAAAACACAAAAAAGTGAAAAATAACTTTAGCTTCAGAAGTCGGTGACCTTTGTTTAATTGATTTACTTAGTTTTTTGTCACCGACATTTCAGATATGCTGCATCATACGAAGGTCAGTAGGAGTCTTTGAGTACAAGATTGATTTTCGATTTCTCTGTATATTTGCTGCTCGGCTTAGTGAATATGGGTTTACTTGAACTTCTTATGAACGGTTTATCTTTTGATACGGAGGGAGAGGAACGCTCAAGAGAAGAGGGATGGTTTTCATGAGGAATTATATCAAAGAGAAGAGAGTAAATGATGCCGATGTTTTCCGATACATTTTTCTATTTTTTCAGTTTTACATTGTAAAGATATTTTTTAAAATAAAAAATATAAATCCACTAAGAATATACCTTCATAGTCATAAATTTGCAAAAAAAAAAATTGCACAATTAGCTTCAACAAACCTATACTGAATTGTTTTTTTTTTAAACTAGCAACTTTTTAAATACAAATTTGGTACCGTTGAAAAGGTTATAAACTAAAGAACAAATTTTGATAAAAATAAATTATTGAAACACCGTTGCTTTTTTTTATTTGAGGTTGAATTTGATCGTAATGATTTTTATTTGGCATTATTTTCTTTAAAAAGCGTACTATCATATTTTGTACCATAGTTTGAGGAAAGTTCCGAGGTATTTTAATCACCAATGTTTATGACTACCAACATAAAGTAAAAAAAACCCACAAAAATAAAGCAAAAAAAAAGTGCTTGAAGGTCAAATTTTGGAAAATTTTCAATAAAGTATAAAAATTGACCTATCTCCTAAACTATAAAACTTTGGTTACGGAAAGTACGATTCAGTAATTAGAAAATGACCTCTATATGCGAATTTGCTATGTTCGGTCCAGTCGTTCGAGCCAGTCACCCTGTATAATCATCCATGACTCTGAAACAAATGTCCAAGCTCATCACACAAACATTTGCTGCTACCGGGATTCGAACCCAGGACCCTAAGAACGGGGTTGCGGGCCTGTTGGGTTGCGGGCCTGTTCGAAAGAGATACCGCGGCCCCGGAACGTAAAAGGCGAGGAAGGAACATGGATGGTTTTTAGTCAGTAAGAGTCTGACACTCCCTCCCGCTCCGCCCAGAGTGGGGGGGGTCATTTGATGATTTCCCATCCTTAAAAAAAAAAAAAAAAAGGACCCTAAGAACGTAAGGCAGCGTCACTCGGGTTATAAACTAAAGAACAAATTTTGATAAAAATAAATTATTGAAACACCGTTGCTTTTTTTTATTTGAGGTTGAATTTGATCGTAATGATTTTTATTTGGCATTATTTTCTTTAAAAAGTGTACTATCATATTTTGTACCATAGTTTGAGGAAAGTTCCGAGGTATTTTAATCACCAATGTTTATGACTACCAACATAAAGTAAAAAAAACCCACAAAAATAAAGCAAAAAAAAAGTGCTTGAAGGTCAAATTTTGGAAAATTTTCAATAAAGTATAAAAATTGACCTATCTCCTAAACTATAAAACTTTGGTTACGGAAAGTACGATTCAGTAATTAGAAAATGACCTCTATATGCGAATTTGCTATGTTCGGTCCAGTCGTTCGAGCCAGTCACCCTGTATAATCATCCATGACTCTGAAACAAATGTCCAAGCTCATCACACAAACATTTGCTGCTACCGGGATTCGAACCCAGGACCCTAAGAACGGGGTTGCGGGCCTGTTGGGTTGCGGGCCTGTTCGAAAGAGATACCGCGGCCCCGGAACGTAAAAGGCGAGGAAGGAACATGGATGGTTTTTAGTCAGTAAGAGTCTGACACTCCCTCCCGCTCCGCCCAGAGTGGGGGGGGTCATTTGATGATTTCCCATCCTTAAAAAAAAAAAAAAAAAGGACCCTAAGAACGTAAGGCAGCGTCACTCGGGTCGGTGGATTTTTATGAACGGTCACGCAGAATCGTGGTACCTTTGATAAAAAAGTACTGTGTAGTTTTAGACGTTCACGGTTTTTCACTACACTTAAAGTACTTACGGGATTATATCCGTGATTTTCTTTTGTTTCTGTGTTGATTTTGCTTGCAACAGCGTCGAAATATAGGATTCGGGAGCTCACAGAAATAAAAGAAAATCACGGGTATAATCCCGTAGTGTAAAAAAATACTGCTTCTGGGTTTATTTCAAAGGGTATAATAATGTATACGGAATAAGGTTTGGTGATCGCTACATTAAACTTATATTCACACCAAAACAAGTAATAAACCTTTTCCGCAATCCCATAAAATGCATAACACTAATAACTCAACGAAAATTTGCATAGACGAACTATTTAAACGCGAAATTACCTTACCTTATTATTCGCAACCATAGAGGTCTGCTAACCGTAGACAATTATCTTACCTTTTCTGGAGGCAAATTGCCCTGAAACAAAGGAAATGAGATCACGGTTATGCCAAAACTAACGTAGGAAACCACAACTCCTTATAAGGAAGATTGGCTTCGCAAAGTTCGCCAGCTTATCTTGATGTTCTTCGCAGGAAGTTTGTGCATCAATTTCGCCATAATTAGTGAGCTAATTTCAGGGGTTGTTATGATAATTTATGTGGCTTTTCTATGGTTTATGGTGAACTTTTAGACTAAATTGGTGTCTTCTTTTATTTTTTGTTGGCAGGAGCAGCTAGCTATCCTTTGTGCTTGTTTGAGATCATACGTTTTGTTTCCAAGTTCTGATTGGTGTTGGGCTTAAAACTTGTAATAACCATACCAACGAACGAAAGAACAACTGCTGCATATGTGGGACTCTTAAGACAATATGCAAGTTTATTTTATGTATAATATTGGCAAAGTACTGGGGGTCTAAAATGGCCGCTTAAGCAGAATCGTAAATGAAGCACGTTAAAAAATTATTCGATTCTGCTAAAGCGGGTATTTTAGACCCCCTGAGCGGTCAGAAAATAACTGCCCTGTCTATAAAACTAATGCATTTAAATATGCACCGAAAACCGAAACCACAAAGTCCCCTAAAATTAACATAACATCCCTCCGCAATGCCCGAAGTATCTCACAATATCACAAGTATCTCGGTAATACACCCACATTTCGCCAATTAGGTTTAAGCCCCATATAATAGGGAGTGTGCCTATTGCCATCAACCAGGCACACATTTATGCTACGTGATTGCTACTGCGAAATTTCTGATGGAAAAAATCCAATAATAATGTCCCAATCGGGAATCAAACTCAAAACCTCATGTTCAGCATTCACGATTACGAAAACTAGACCAACGAGGCTGTCTACAAAGAAAACGCCTTTTACATTCTACCCATTTGATAACACATAGTTCGCTATGTGTTATTAAATGAGCATTGCACATTAGCAACAAAATGACAATAGAAACAGAATAGATACAAATAATACACGAACAGCCTTATTATCATTGGACAATGATGATACCGCCATTGCGAAGCGACTTCTCAAATAATGTCTGCGTTGAGTAACTGAGGCGAATCGGTGCAATATGGCCGTCACAGTAGATATCAGTATTTCAACTAGGGGAAAAATTGTGGGAATCTGCTCACAGACATAATTATGCAAAATGTTTTAAACTATTCTAAGCTAGTTAGCTAGCTAGGTAACAGCATGTTTGAACGATGGATGGATTAGTCCATCGTTTCCTTGGTCTTCCTGGATGAGGAATGATAAGAAAGAAAAAGGAGTAAAGGATACCGTGATCGCTGCAAGAAGAATGGAAGAAAAATGTGTTGCGCTGACCCAAGTAACGTGAGACAGAGACAGGAATATGATGAGATTGCTCGTATGGAAGTCGAGGCTGTCCAGCCTGGAACAAGTGGTTACTTTTTATACGTGTAGCGCAATATAACAAAAAGTTGAACTGATAACCCTAACATTCGCGTTTAAGGGCCTTATTGAGATACAAAGTCTAACTCAGGTCCATTTGCCGTGCCTCGGGAGACGCTACCGTAGGCGCGGGCCTGTGGACGGTGAGCTATAGGCTGAAGCCTGCCGGGGCTGCGGGACTGTTCGAAAGAGATACCGTGGTCCCGGAACATAAAGGGCCAGGAAGGAACAACCATAACTATGTTTTTCGCCGCGTCTATGTTCAAACATCTGGTGATACACGCATGCCTAGTTGAGATGCTGGAATACTTTATACTGTGTTACACTATTATGCTTTGCATTGTTGTGGTGGTATAATATAATGTCCTGTTCTTGTTATGGACACCTATTGATGGTAACAAACAAGTGGCACAACGTTTGTCTATGGTGGCAATCTTTCCTTGTGTTGTAAAGCGCATCGTTCTTTTCCCATACGTTGAGGGTGTTTCTAGCAGCATGTCCGCGAAATAACAAGGACTAATAATAACTTCCCACAGCTGGGACATCAGGCTTCCTCTCCGTGAGGGGGGAGCTTTACTGCTCTAGCGTAGACTGGCTGTAGTTTTAGAAAAGACGATATTTTAACTTAAATGAGGAGCTCGTGGCTAATACACACAGATTAATAAAATCGACCATTTCAATACATCATAAGATTTTCCCACGGTATCTATTTCGACAAAACTGTAAAACAACTGTGTTGTGATTTAAAGGGCTTAGTGATTCGTTCACCCAAACGTGAACACAAGGGTGTAACTGATTCGTTTGTAATCTATTGGTACGGACAGCAACAACATTTACCACCGCGTGCTTAAAATGTAAAATATCTCACAAGAAAAAAAATCCATTGCAAAAATAAATAGACGTAAAGAGAGAGCATTCACCAAAAGGACTGCACCTACTTGACTCCTATAATAAATGTATATATTGTCAGGCATCAAGGCCCAACCTGATGGCTTGCCTGGCAAAGCCTGGGTCCTGGCCTCGGAGGCTCTCGGGCCCCGACTGAAAGGGCTCCTAAGCGCATGCTTTGAGAGAAGCCAGTTCCCGCTCGTTGGAAGACGGGGAAGCTCATTCAGAAGCGGAGGCGCCGCATTTCGGCTGAGGCTACACTAGGCAGCAATTTGCGATGCGATTGTAAGAGCGAAACGAGAAAAACTTGGTATGGCTACAATACAAGCGAGATTCTCTAATTAATTCGCTTCAATTTCGCTGTGCTGGTGTAGGCGATGCCGTGATTACAGTAATGTTGTTCCGATCGCATAAAGAAATCAAAATCGCCAGTAATATTTGATGTACAGTGTGATATACGTGAGTATTAATTTACTTGTTTTAATCGCTCATGTGTCGCAGGTCGCGTCGCGGCCTAATGTTGCCTCAGCCAAGGCCCATTGTGCTGCTCGACGATGTGGGCAAGCTCTTTGAAAGAGTGATTGCAAACCGCCTCGCCGAGCACCTTCAGAGGATGGGCCCGAATGCGCGTGAGAGTCCTCACGATGGGGGGATGCGATATCCCGGGGCGGGGTTGTCTTGGCGGTGTCTCTCGACATCGCCAACGCCTTCAACTCCATGCCGTGGAAGCTGCACCAGGGAGGCACTCCGGTATCACCGGGTGCCGACCTACCTCCGTCGTGTGGTTGGGGACTACCTGACGGACAGAGCCATCATCTACCCCGGTTGCAGCGGAGAATGGAACCGAGAGACATCGTGCGGTGTCCCACAGGGATCGGTTCTGGGGCCACCCCTGTGGAACATCGGTTACGACTGGGTGCTGCGCGCTGACCTCCCTAGTGGTGTCAGCGTCATTTGCTACGCTGACGACACGCTGGTGCTGGCACAGGTCACACGAGGCGGCGGCCGATATAATGACACGATTTCATTGATTGCGATAGTCGTAGATAGGATCCGGCAACTGGGTCTCGAGGTGGCACTGCACAAGTCCGAGGCCATATGCTTTCATGGGCCTCGGAATGCACAACCGTTGGGATCCTCACTGACGGTAGGAGGGGTATCCATCGACGTAAAGTTGACTTTGAAGTACCTAGGACTCGTCCTCGACTGCTGGTGAAACTTCGTGAAGCATTTCCGACATTTGGCCCCCATACCGGAAAGGACCAGGGCTGCCTTCAGGCGGCTCCTCCCCACCCTAGGGGGGCGCACGCCGCCTACCATGGGCTCTACGTGGGGGTCGAGAGGTCTATGGACCTTTACGGGGCCCCAGTGTGGGCGCGTTCTTTGAGGCGGCGAGCCACCCATTATCTGAACGCACTCCAAATGGTGGTAGCCCTGAAGATGGTCCATGGGTACCGCACGATTTCCCGCGAGGCGGTGGGCCTGTTTGCCGGATTACCGCCATGGGATCTGGAGGCGATAGTCCTCGCGCACCTGCACGAATGGCGCGCTAGGCACTACGCCGGGGGTGAACTCTGCTCCCGCGGCAAATCACCGCTCAGACAGACCTCCGGCGCGATGTCATGGCGACAAAGACAGAAAAAATTACAAATCACATGAAGGTTTAGCAACCTTTGTTGCCAACGTGTAGCTTGATAAACCTCCCAATTGTAGGCCCATCCAGCCTCCGCAAACACCCTCAGAACGCTATTGTATTGCTGCTTCCCCTCACTCGGTATATTACTGAGGCAACTTTCTTCCGCATTATCGTGAAATAATCGTCATTGTGCGTCTCAACAGCGCCCTGAAGGCATTGTTGTATTGAATGCGCAGAGCATTGTCTGCTTTTAGGGTGTGATTATCAAAAAGGCTGCGGGTATAAAATGTTTGGTAGTAGGCCTTAAAAAGAGTTAATTTCACGGGAACTGAACAACCATAAAACCTTCCTTACTTCCTTCCTTCCTTCCTTTTGGTCCTACGATGACCAAATTCAACAAACCGCTTTTCATATTGATCTTAATTTTATCCAATGTTCAATTGATTAAACTTAGATGGAGTGTACATCCGAGTATGTCTTATTGCAGATATTTTTGATTCACTCATCTACAATGCTAGCTGTACACCAATCAATATTGTTTCGGTAACTGTGAATTGACCACCAAAACAACGTTGCGAGTTGCGACACTCACACGCATGTGTTGCAAACTCGCCTTGAATTCACCCAAATGATTGTAGTCAACGAGCAATGGTGTACCCGTAGTGGTTACACACTAGTGGTATTTGCTGCATGTCTTTAAATTGGGCACGGAAAACGTATTTATTGTCTCGAATTCTTAATTAGCCTTTAAGGCATCGACATCATCACCCTAGCTTTTGCAATTGCGGCCGGCTTCCAGTCTTACCGGATACTGAATACCACCTATGTGGCCTGCACAATCCATGTTCAACTGGCAACCTATAACGTCAGTATAGAAGAGATACGAACGACAGCTGGGACCAACGCCGAGCCTGTGGACGGTGAGCTATGGACTAGCTCGCCGTCCCGCGTCCGTCCGTCTTAAGACGACAGGCCGTGTCCACGGCGCGTTCGTATTCCACGCGCGCCTTAATCAGATGTCAGCATAATCGAGGAAGGGGGTAAAAAATATCGCCCTGTATCTGGGAAATCGTAAAAAAAAACGAATTTTCAAATATCACAGCTGTGAGATAAATATGTACTTGACATTATGTCATTAATTCTTCATCTACTTAGGAAAAAAATTGTTCGTTAAGTAAGTGACAAATAGGAAAAAAATGTTTTAATTAAAGGATATTGCAACACTCACTGCTGAACGGAGCAAACGTTCTATTAAACTGATTGATCATTCATTTACTGTGTTGCAGCAATTGTCATTGCGCAGCAGTGTAGTAATTAATCGTGATTTGTAATAAACGCCATTGAATCATTGAATGCAATTGCCTAAAAATTCATTGTTATTTCGTCTGAGCGATAGTTGGTAAACATTTTTTCAACTGTCTTTAAATCATTGTTTCATGTCATCATCATCTGCTTAGCCTTTTCCAACTATAATGGAGTCGGCTTCCAGTCTAACCGGATGCAACTGAATACCAGTATTTACATCAAGCTTCTACCACTCTGGCCTCCACAATCGAGTTGGTACTGGGTAATACGATACCCCTTTGACCTATGACCGTAAGACTGATGTCAGACCTTCGGACCACCTGTAACGAATTGTATCTACATTGTGTTTCAAATATACAGGTGTACAGATAGTGGTTTCAAAATGTTCGCATAGTGCTACCCATTAAGTTTCTTGAATGTCCAAAAAAGTAGTCATAGTGCGATAGTAGTGTCACGAAATCGAAAACATTTACACCTTTTTGCCCAACTGCGTCAGTGTTCAAAAGGAGGTACCTTATATTTTCAGTTGTTATCAGATCATCCAGATCTTCATTAAGTTCATTAACTTAGTGATCTTTCAGCAGATGAATTAGACGATGCAAAATGACTTTAGCAATCAATCATTTATCAATTCACATCTCTATAATAGCTGATAGTAATTAAGATATTGCCCGTTAAGGAAGATTAATTACACCATTAGATGTTAAATGTCGAGTTAATTAGTATTAGATTATAACACGTGTGCAACCTTGCAGACGTTGATGTTGTAGTAAGAAAGCGAATATTGTATCTATGGAAAATGACTGGAAAATCTTTTTGAACTTTTCGTCTTACAAGGAATTTCTCCTGCTTCGTGGATGCATTTACAAACATTTAAACTAACATGCACAAATAGTCAGATCCGGAACGACTACCTGTTGGCGATACAAATATCTGTAGATCGAACCCGTGAAACGCAACGTAGCAGTCAGTTAATTAGCCACTGCGCTAACCATGCCGTCAATTAAGTTTGAAATTGTTATTTGATTATGTTAAACCTTAAATGGACCATATTCGAGGCCTACCATAGGTTGGGAACATAGGATTTGGGGCCATATTTTACGTAAAAATAAGGTTTAAGTTAATTTGGTTTGGTACGAGGTACCGTTTTCGGTACACTAGGGACTGAGGGATAACTCAGAAAAAACCGGCCAAGAGCGAGTCGGGCCACGCTTGGTGTAGGGTTCCGTATTATAGTTTCCCGTCCGTCACAATAAGTGTTCAATCCAATCCTATTTTAATAATTCTTTTTTTGTTTGAAAAAAGATACGTTCAGGATAATAAAATATGTAAACGAAGATAAAAAAAAAAATATTGCATATACGATTATACTACAAACTTAGTCCAGAAATTATTTTGTACAACTTTTTGTCTTTTTTGTACAAAAACTTGTTTCCATCCAAGTTCAAAATGATTTTCCTAGAAAGTCCTTATAAAGTATTCTACTTTTCTGATTTTTTTCATATTTTCTAAACTTTTGATTCAAAAGTTAGAGGGGACACATTGTTTTTTACTTTTAGAGCGATTATTTCCGAAATTATTGACATTATCAAAAAATGATTTGATTTTTAAATTTAATTTTTAAAATACCTTTCCAACAATATATCACAAGTTAGCGTTGAAATAAAAAAAAAAACACTTCCCTCTTTACATATAGGGGGGGCTACCCTAATAAAACATTTTTTTTTTCAATTTTTATTTTACCACTTTGTCGGCGTGATTGATACTCATATTGGTACCAAATTCCAGCTTTCTAGTGCACAGAGAATAAGCGAGGACGGACAGACGGACCGACAAACATGGCGAAATTATAAGGGTTCCTAGTTGACTACGGAACCCTAAAAAAGGACTTTGTTACCACTTGGCAAAAAGGTCACTTATATGTTTACGATAACTGTTATTTAGAATTGTAGATGAATTAAAATGGAATTGTGGATGATTATGATATACCTCTTTACCTACTGGTACTATCTTTTCTATTGTTGCGCTAATCGACCTTGCACGTACGCTATCGTGACAAGTCATGTCACGGATTTACTTCAATCTGTCTTACACAAATATGACAAAATCCGTGAGACATGTATTGTGGTACGTGTGAAGCATTTATCATTTATGTTTAGTAAAATGACACGGTGCTGGCCAAAATTGGCCTGGGTAATAGAATGCACTAAGTCGTTGGCCAGACGTTGCACGATGCTGGCCAAGATTGGCCATGTTCATAGAATGCAATTGGTCAAAGGTTGTCACTTGCCATCGACGACGGTTGGTTGAGGGACCGGGGCCTGTGTATGTGAGTTGATGGATGGAGAGGGAGAAGCAGACCAAAGAAACTATGGATGGATTGTGTGAAAGAAAACGGAGTAAATGATTGGGTGACGGTGAACACCAGAGAATGGAAGAATAAAACGTGTTGTGGTGACCCCAAGTATCGTGAGAGGGCAGGAAAAATGATGATGATTATGAAACGCACCCATGCTAAAGGAGAATTTCCTAATAAAAAAATATTCAAAAAAAATAAAAATAAAAAACAATTTTAAAGCTTTTTGGTCTATCAGTATAATTAAATTAATGAAACATATACCTGATATGCCTTTATTGCTTGTCTTAGACTTTTATAGTCATTTGCCAGACAGACTTGAGGAAATAGCATTAGAAAAAATCCGGTTATTTATTAGCAATTACCCAAAATTGCTCTAGTAATCAGACCATACACAATTCTAAGCAAGTCCTTGTCTTACTTGAGTTCCGTATCTACTCATTTCAATTTGTGATAGATCACTGACGAGTGGTCTTGACTCCAAACTGTATATAGCTCGTCATCATTCTCCTGCCCTCATCCCAGCAGCATCTCTTCTTCTTCTATACTTCTGTATTACTCGTCATCTCATTAAACACCTCCTTCCACTCTTCAAAATACACTGCATAGTAGCTTTTACAAATTTTCCCATTTACATTTTGCATTGTAGGTACTTAGAATTTTCTTACTGAAATTCACTATATTTACTACTACCTACTATTACTTAAACTAGTTTTATATTCATAGTCGCTCAAATAAGCTTATATTCATAGTCGCTCAGGTAGATCGACACTACTATTATACTTATCGTATCACTTTTTTAGCTGAATCACTGTCTCTCAAGATACAGGTTACCTAGTTTAATAATAATAATAATATCGCTGGACATTAACACACAGCGCCACCTAGTGCCACACTAAGCAAAGCTTGTGTCGTGGACACTAGATAGTTGATATACTAAATATATACTTTTTTTTTGTTTGTAAATACATACTTATTATACATATAAACATCCATGACTCGGAAACAAATGTCCATGCTCATCACACAAACATTTGCTCCTACTGGGATTCGAACCCAGGACCCTAAGAACGTAAGGCAGCGTCACTATATACCACTACGCCAATCGGGTCGTCAAGTTTAATAGGCAGGGTTTTCCATATTGTGTGCAGATCTCAGTGCTTAGATTGTACTGCATTGTGTTACTACCAACGCTCATGTACATTTTGTTTATACTTATAAAACATTTTAAATCTGTATTTTGGAAAAATATAGTTATTTATTATTTATTCACTGCTCCATAAAAAACTGCGTAAACTTTTGTGCATGGAAGTTACATGAAGGTACTGAGTGTGATAATAAAGCGCTATGCTTCCACATTCATCGTGTGAACCATCAGTCAGTGGAATTCAGTGCCGGGCTCTTTGTTCCCTGATAATTATAATCTGTATTCGCTTTCTTCCTGGAAAGATGGGAAGACGAACTTATAAAATTCGCAAAAAAAGACTGGATGAAAACAGCCCGTGATAGGAAAAAGTGGAGTGAGATGGAGGAGGCCTATACTCGTCGAGAGGTCCTTAGTTAAAGTTAGATTTATATAATATAAAAAAAACAATACATGTACATAATAGTTTTACTAAGGAATTATAGAGGCTTAAATAAATAAATAAGTTCGCTTTCTTCTAAGCATGCTCCACCATAAGCTGCATATATCCTATCATGACATCAAATCAGTCGAGGTGCGGTCCAACGAAAGAAAAAAAAAGTGAAAAATAACTTCGGAAAAAACGCTACAGAAGTCGGTGACCTTTTTTTGATTTATTTAGTTTTTTTGTCACCTACTTCTGAAGCGTTTTTTCCGAAGTTATTTTTCACTTTTTTGTTTTCTCTGAAGTCGGTTTTATTTTTTGTAAAAAAGTTTTTATTTTTCACTTTTCAGTGGTTCACATGTGCTTACACCTTCACAGCGTACCGGCGTGATTTTAGGTTATGAACTGGTGTAAACAATAGACAGATATGAGATTTCGGCAATCCCAGTACATTTGCTATCATTAATTGAGAAGTTCCGTTGCATATCTCCGAAGTTCTTCATCAGATCTTCATCAAATTGAATTGGGATCACTTCGAGAAAGTACAATTCCTAAAACTACCCAAACCGCTTCTAGTGTGCTTATAAAATGTGAAGGATTCTCTCTATTTCTCCAGAATCCCATCATCAGCTACTGATTTGATGATTATAAGACCACACAAGAAGCACCAGCTTTCAAATAAAATAAGAACGATCAAAATCGGTTCACCCAGTAGAAAGTACTGAGGTAACAAATATTTTCGAAATCGGGTGTATTTTACACATGTGCGTACCCCCTCAGAGCATACAGTCGTGATGTTACGTCATAATATAGTATAAACAATGAACCTACAAGCGATGGCAGCAATCACTGCAGATTTGCTGTGTATTTTTGAAGAGTTCCGTTGTATATCTCCGAAGATCAGCATCAGATCTTCAGCAAACTAAAATGGGACCAAACGGGAAGCACCAGCTTTCAAACAAAAAAAGAACCATCAAAATCGGTTCACCCAGTCCAGAGTACTGAGGTAACAAACACAAAAAAAAAAAAAAAAAAAAAAAAATACAGACGAATTGATAACCTCCTCTTTTTGGAAGTCGGTTGAAAAGGGTGTAAATCACCTCTTCACGAAGCCGAAAGGCTCTTGTTCTCACCATCATTGCGATCATTTATTTGCTCCACACCATACCTGGGAACCTTCTAGTTACGCAGTTATGGGGGACCAAAGATACAACTTTTTGACAAGTTTCTTTTTAAATACATGTTTTTTTTGTAAGATTTTGACTTTTAACACCTCTACGACCCCCGCAATATTCAATCCATCCATCAGCACAATCTTTTAAGTGCGTTACATTGCGTTCTACCACAAAACATGATTTATAACCTCAAAAATAAAAGTTGTTTCCCAGCAATAATTTTTGCGTAAAAATACTTAGTTTGATGTACAGAATGCTTGGTAGAATATCGGTCAGTGTTGAGAATGTCACGTTACAAAATCTACACTAACTGTAGCAGTTCAGCAAACTAGAACGAAAAATGAAAAGGAAGAAAAATCCCCGATGCTTCTAATAGGGTAGACGACGAAAAATCTAATTGGTCCGTCAGGTATTAAAAAGTGTCTGACCGGTGTTTTTTCTTTTGTTGCGTAAACCAAAATTGACGAAGATACGACGCTTTTAAAATTCCCAATACGACACGCCTAGGTATAATTTTTAGCTAGTTCTGGCGTCACGAGCCCCCACTCCCGAGTTTGGATGCGTTTTATCTTTGTCAATATTCATTAATTTTCAAAAACAAAAAATACGTGGCCATTATTTTTTAATAATCTAACTGACGGACTAAATTTGATTTGTAATTTTTTGATACTTTCGTCATGCCTATTATAAAGGAACTATTAGAATTAGACCATCGTCTTCTTCCCTCTCTTTTTGTTTTTTTTTTTTTTTAGGATGGGAAATCATCAAATGACCCCCCCCCCCCACTCTGGGCGGAGCGGGAGGGAGTGTCAGACTCTTACTGACTAAAAACCATCCATGTTCCTTCCTCGCCTTTTACGTTCCGGGGCCGCGGTATCTCTTTCGAACAGGCCCGCAACCCCGGTCAATAACTAGTCCTCACGTTGACCTCATACTATAGCAGAAGCTAGTGCTCTGATTTTATCATTTCACCACAGAACCCAAATCAGACAAATAATTTTCTGCTACATTGATCTAGACATAGATCTCCATAACCCATTTCCTATATCTATCTCATTCAGGCGACAAACGTCTCAATAATACCTCTTCCAAGGCCGTACAAAAACAGACAAGCAAAAACACAAGTATTCGGAAATCATAAAACTAATTGGAATCACAGGAAATTAGATAATTCGTAATGGTAGGTTCATAATTAAGTTTTCTACGTAATTGTCAATAATTAGTTACAACCATAAAGTTAATAAACGGATAAAATGATTGGTTGTGTGGGGAAAATGTCGATTGTTGAGCCTAACTTGAAACATTGTTGTATTTTTAATAAGTATGCTTGCTACTCATTATGTAACTAATTTTATAGGAACATATTGTAATGAGCTCTAGACGTGAAGACTTTTGTTTCTGTTACTTATCACTATTGTATTTAGCTGTAAGTCTTCCAAAATCTTTAAAAAAAAAAATAATAATAAATGACTGTATAACCTCTGGTTAGGTATCTACATATAAGTCCATCTACATCTACACTATATTTAGAGGAAAAAATTGAATTTTTGTGTGTATGTTTGTAATGAACAAACTCAAAAACAACTATGCCGATTTCAAAAATTCTTTCACCATTGGACAGCTACATTCACCTTGCGTAACATAAGCTACATTATATCCCCGTAGTCCCACGGGAACGGGAACTACACGGGTGAAACCGCGTGACGTCCGCCAGTGACACTATAATTTTACACACGCTTTTTGAAAGAAAGAAAAAGCATTAATTAGCCCGACAGGTCAAAACATTAAAAAAAAATTGTTAAATTATGATTACACTTAACACTATAAAAGAGTAAACATAGTGAAAAAAAGAAATACAAAATCATACAAAAAACAAAAACAAATTAAACACTATGGAAGAGTAAACATAGTGAACAACAAAAATTACAAAATCATACAAAAAACAAAAACAAATTACAAAAAGAATTTATTATTGTCGTAATCCATTGACAGTATCGTTTGCTTCTGACCAATCCTCATATTCAGCATTATTCCTGTAAGAAGGCCCCGACTCTAGACTAGTGGTATCTGGATACGTTCCTTGTCGATGGCAGTAGCTTCGTTTCCTGTTACATGGAACTTAAACATAATATGGGTATATTAAATGTGCTCAAAGTGTAAACAGACTCATCACTAAGCAATCAACCAAGCATTCTGTACATCAAAATAAGTAACTCTACGCAAAAAATATTGCTGGGAAATTTGTTTTTTTGGTCTCACTCAATCATCATCATCATCGTCACTTCAGCCGACATAGGCGTCCCCCAAGTGTAACCACATTGACCGGTCCCGTGCGACTCGCATCTAACGAATTCCCGCAACTTTCACCAGGCGGAACATTTTAACCTTTCGGTCTCAATACAACGCACTTAAAACATTGTGCTATAGTACGAGGGTCGTGGAGGTTATCAAAGTAAAGTTAAACATTAAAACGTGTATTGGAAAAGAAATCTTATAAAAATTGGAACTTTCACCGAAATATATACAGGGTGCAACCAAGCATTCTGTACATCAAACTAAGTAACTACGCAAAAAATATTGCTGGGAAACAACTTTTTTTTGAGGTTATAAATCATATCTTGGGATAGAACCCAATGTAACGCACTTAAAACATTGTGCTGATGGATGGATTGAATAGTACGGGGGTCGTGGAGGTGTTAATAGTCAAAATCTTACAAAAAAAACTTGTATTAAAAAAAAAACTTGACCAAAAGTTGTAACTTTGACCCCCCATATCTCCGTAACTAGAAGGTTCCTAGGTATGGTGTAGAACAAAAAAATGACGAGGAGAACAAGTAAAGGCACTTGTTCTCCTCATCATTGCGATCATTTTGCGGCTTCGTTAAGAGGTGTTTTACACCCTTTATAACTAGAAGGTTACCAAATATGGTCTAAACAATAAAAATGAAGAAATGACTGGGAGATCAAGTACTTTTCGACTTCGACAGGGTTACTTTAACACCCATTATACATACATGACGTGTATTGTGGAAGTCGCATGATGATCGATAAATATAGATTCTGAGACCCCACCTCGGGATGCCGGTGCCGCTGCTGCCTCCCCCCCTGGCCAGGGGCCAAGAGAGAGGAAAACACGAGGGACAGACAGGAGGGAGGGACAGGGGTCCCTGCTAGTCCTTCTGTACCTCTACAGTATACCACAGCCTAACCCTTCAAGGATTACCGCCTGATGACGTAATTCTAGTTAATCCTTATAAATCAAGTCTAAGCAGTAAGACAGTTTCACAAGACGCATGTTCGATACTTTAATCCTTTATCTGCTCGAGAAGATTAAAATAAACTCTAAGGCCTATATTTGCATCCTGCCGGGGTTGCGGGCCTGTTCGAAAGAGATACCGCGGCCCCGGAACGTAAAAGGTGAGGAAGGAACATGGATGGGTTTTAGTCAGTAAGAGTCTGACACTCCCAGAGTGGGAGAAGTCATTTGATGATTTCCCATCCTAAAAAAAAATTGGTTGTCTGTAAAGTCGGTTTACGGACGATAGATTTACGTGATAACGTCATAATCATTATTTTATGTAATACAAACAGGTGGAACGTTACTATGGAACGTTACTATGGAACGTTACTATGGAACGTTACTATGGAACGTTACTATGGAACGTTACTATGGAACGTTACTATGGAACGTTACTATTTTTCATGAGTGTTGCTGGTATTATCAATTTATAAGACGTTATCACGTCAAAAAAAGACCTATATATGCATGAAAATCAATTCAGTAATCCTGTTCATTATCAGTATTTATGCAAGAATGTTAACGCAAGCGCAATCCTTATGGATTGTCAAATTGATTTACATTCAGATGGCTAAACAAAGAAAGCTCAGATAAGACAGAATTTAAGACAATGCCTTTTTGACGCTAGGTCTGTCACAAAGGCTATTGAAGTAGGAAGGCTAACCAACCTAGTATATGAACTAAAAGAATAAGTAATTTTTAATTAAGTGCCTACTCATATGGATCTAATTCTAAATTATGTAGTCGATGATCTTGGTCCGCGGTAAAACTCTAATGCGTTTATGTTGGCACCAACTTAAATGTACAAAATATATGTTTACATGTTATGTTTGTATGTTGTTATTTGTGTATATATGTTTATATGTTTGATTGATATTAACTTGTGTTTTTAACCGAATTCTAAAAAGGGAGGAGGTTCTCAATTCGGACGTTTCTTTTTTTTTAACAGTCTTCTAAAAATGCATGAGGTTCTCAATTCGGATGTTTCTATTATTGTAATTTTTTTTTAATATTTGTTCGCGCATTACTCCGTCGCTTGCCAAACGATTTGAAAAAATCTTTTTTTGTTGGAATGGGTATGCTTTCCAAATGGTCCCATAGCCACCAAGTCGGGATCTGATGATGGAATCCTGGCGAAATCGAGGGAACTCTTCAAATTTTATAGGATAACGTACAGCGATTTTGGTATTTTCTACAACAAGTGAAGCATTTGCGTTCGATAAGAACCATTCTACCATCAGATCTGATGATGAAGCCAAGAGTCACGGAACTCCATAATGAGACAATGTATCCTAGTCGTGTTTGGGCTTGTTGTAATTGTAACGGTATGCACTTTCCATGCGTATCATAATCTCAACAAGAAAGATGTAACCAAGATTTTGTAACAACATTTTTGATTGAAAAGAGTGTCCATGGAGTTTCTTGCCCGTTCTTCTCCATAGAGATCTACGCTAGGGAATGGGGAACTACAGTACATTCTCAAGTTATTATGCCTTGTGTCTGTGACTGTAGCCTTTTTTTTTTTCGTTTTATCGACATTCAAAAGTGCCGTAATGGTCTAGTTGAAATAAATGATTTGAGTTTGAGTTTTGAGTTTGAGTTCAAGCACGTCATGTAAACCACTAAAAAGTGAAAACTAAAAACATTTTCACAAAAAATGAAACCAAATTCACAAAAAAGTGAAAAATAACTTTAGCTTCTGAAGTTGGTGACAAAAAAATTAAATCAATCAAACAAAGGTCACCGACTTAATTGAAGCTAAAGTTATTTTTCACTTTTTTGTTTTTTTGTGAAGTTGGTTTTATTTTATGTAAAAAGTTTTATCCAACAATCTTTTGGCGGGCGGTACCATCGGTCATGAAAGACTATTGTTTGTTTCATAATGGTAATGAACCATTATGAAACAAACAATACGCCCCAAATAACATTGCATAGCAATTGTAAAGCCCTACTATGGAAATCGAGTTTGTTTGCAATCGAAAGTATTTATTATTGCTTTAGTTTTGGACCTGGTTTCATTGACGCAATTTACCGTAAGACCGTATGACATTAATTTTCGCGTTTGGTGCGTTGTTGCTAAATGCGAAATGTTGGTATTAATAAATTGTAGCACCTATTTGCATGTGTGTCGCATGTACTTGCAACATGTTCGAGTTGAAATTACAGTGTTAACACAGTTTAAAGTGGAATATAAATTGTGGAACTTACATGATTTAAAGCGTAGAGCTGTAGTTCATAAACGAGTTACATAGTAAACGTTTAATATTATAGGTACTTTATGTAACAGCGGTAAATGCCTCCTCCAATTTTTAAGGGCAAATTTTTACTTTACGGAGCTTAATAATAACAGCCGCTCGGGTCGATATTAAGGTGAAGCCGTGCTTGCCTTGGTTGATCCGGATGAGTGACCACACGTTAAATACCGATGTTCCTCCGTGCCTGGAAAAGCACGTGAGGCCATGGGCCGGCCGGTCATTTGTAGATCTTTGACAGTCATTACAGGTAGTCAGTGGCCTAAAATTCACAACCAGTCTGTGAGTTGACGACTCAAATGGCGTAGTGGTAGTGAGGCTGCCTTGCGTTCTTAGGGTCCTAGGTTCGAATACCGGTAGGAGCAAATGTTTGTGTGATGAGCATGAGCATTTGTTTCGAGTCATGGATGTTTATATGTATAATAATAATAATAATTGTTAGGAGGTTCCTCTCTCTAGAGCCCTGACCGCCGGTAGCTTGGACCCTGTTCCCGATACCGGTGGGCTACAATTTTTTTATATTTTTAAATGTTTTTTATATATTTTCATAAGTTAATATTTAAAAATGTAAAAAGTTTGTAAAATAAAGGAAAAATAATAATAATTTTATTAGAAAAAAAATACAAGTTTGACACATAATAAAGTACACAACAGTCACTAGAGTACAGAAAAGCCTTGCTTAGTGTGGCACTAGATGGCGATGTGTGTTAATGTCCAGCGATATTTATTTAATCTTATCAAGGGATAATATCATATTACTCAGTGCTAACTGGGTTGTAGAAGTCAAGTAGGCCTTCGCTTCATGTAAAATACTGATATTCAGCTGAATTTGCTAACAGCCTGGACTGGAATCGAATCGGATTGGATGTTGATAGCATAGCATATCCCTTAACTGAAACTTCCTCAATATACTTCAAAAACCGATAATCCAAAGTAATAATCAACAAAATATTCAGTTACTCACGTCCATTTTCACGCCGTGAATCACATAGTCAAGGACGCTGTATTTCCCACACTACTTGTACTTAACCTTTAGCAGACTAACCCAGCCTTGCCCATTGCAATACAAATTAGACATTCGGAACATGACGTGTCTTGTTTTATTCCCTTGTGCTGGAAAATCTGTAGGTACCAAAGAACATTGAACGCTGGATGTGGTACGCTCATTGTGTGGAATTGGAAACAGCTTCGTAGTAAAAAGAAAAAAAAACAATGCAATACATTAATATTATTACTTACTTAAAAATTAAGGAACTCTTTTTTTTGGAAGTCGGTAGAAAAAAACCCCACCCGTCCGCTTACCGCCGCCAGCCTTTCTCTCCCTGCGCCCGCGCTGCTGCGCCGCTTTAAATGAATAAATAACCTTTTAACTGAACCGGACCCAGGCAATAGTTAGTTATTTATAGAAATTGGTTTCAATCTGTTTTCATTTGACTGTACAGCGCGAGATGACAACAAAATATAATATTATTCGTGGATTTCATTTATTATGACCTTGGTTGTAGCGACTATTTACCTATAGCGACGTTAAATCCCAGTCCCTTGAATTTAAAGCATACTTTAGTACAAAATTCATGTGGCTATAGCGACTTTAGATGTAACGCCGAGTTCGGGTGTAGCGACTGTTTTTGATGAATCATTTGTAACAAATTCCTAGAAATCCCATGCAGATATTGCGACCGAAGTCGGCCGCATAAGACACAAAGATTTCTTACTTTTACAAACATTTCATATCTTTTGTTTACATCCACACAGTTGGTCAGCAAGTGTGGAGACCTTTATGCATGCCTTTTGACCATGCTGAGATAGGAGCCTTTTGGCCTCGTACAGGACGAGTTTCATTCTTTTAATTTTTAAATAAATATTTGTTTTTTCAACCGACTTCCAAAAAGAGGAGGTTATCAATTCGTCTGTATGTTTTTTTTTTTTTTTTCTGTGTAATTTTTATAAGTACTTTAAATTTTGATGTGTTTGTCCTGTGTGGGCTAATAAATGCTTTTTCTTTCTTTCTTTCTTTCTTTTATCTTTTGTTTATAGATATCACCTAAGTAGGTGGAGAAGCGTGTACCGACCGTTAATTTATGGTTCAGTTACAAAGTGATATTCTGAGTAGCAAATGGGTTTGGTAATAATAAGGAATATAAACTATACATATCTACTTGTCTGTATCTCTTTACCGTTGCCTGTAACGACTTCCGGATATAACGACGAAAATAGAGTGGTCGCTTCATCGTCGTCATACCCGAAATCCACTGTAATTGAAAGTTGCCATCTCGCGCTGAGTCGAATTGAACAGATATTTTAATCGTGACTGCCTCGATGGTTAAATGGTTGCAAGCGCGACTGCTAAACATGAAGTCCTGAGTTCAATTCTTGGGTTTTCCCATCAAGAATTTCTCAGTAATAGCCAAGGAGTCGGGATTTGGATTTCGCATGTAATAGGCTCGCTGCCCATTACATGCGACTTAAAACATAACTTACGAAATGTGGGTGTACTACTTCAAGGCACCCCTCTTCCAAACCCTTTGGGGATTACAGGCCTGTTATGCTTCATTTTTGTTGAAATTCAATAAGAAGCAATCTAGAAGTTTTCTTTTAACATTTCTGATTCTCAGCATTTTTCCGCGTTTAACTCATATTTTCGGCGATAAAGAATCAGGAAGCCTTTTTAAAGTTCAAATACCTGGAGGTAATAAGATTAAATAAATAAACACTTAAATTAATATTTATTTCAGGAAATGATTATCGTCGTAATATTTGCAACACTTACCCGTTGGGGATAATAAAAATTCTTCATACTCATACGTTAATCTGTATTATATTAATTTTCCCTTGAGGCAGTAGCAACTTGTTTTAATTTATCCGTCAACACCTTGCCGAAAGGTGTTTAAAAATGTTAAACATTTAAATAAAATCTTGTAACCGACGGCCTACCTGATAAAGAATGAGACAAAAAATACCTCTACCTATAAAATAAAACCGCTATATGCGTCTGCCTGTGTGTCTGAAAAGATTTTGAAGTGATTTTCACCATATTTTTAGAATTCATTTCAGAAGGTTTACTTGCAGAAAAGTATGAAATACATTTAAATTACAGCTAAAAAGTCTTGTCAAGTTTTGTTATTTTTGTTGTGTCAAATAAACCTATTTTCTTTCTTTCTTTTGTCGAAATCGTGCGAAGGCGGGATCTCTAGTCTATTAATAAAATATTATTCAAAGCCCATAAAAATGTATCGTATATTCGTTTACCAAGGTCTCAATTTGAT
Organism: Xestia c-nigrum; assembly: GCA_916618015.1. NCBI lineage: Eukaryota > Metazoa > Arthropoda > Insecta > Lepidoptera > Noctuidae > Xestia > Xestia c-nigrum. The sequence goes on along the minus strand of OU745245.1, from coordinate 21,283,198 downwards.
TGATATTTAATTTATTTCCTCAGCTACTGCGGGTCTTATTTCACTAGTCTTATATTTAACACAATAACAAAAATAAGTACTTCGTAAAGGCCGCCATTTTGTTTTTATCTATTTTTGAAAGCCTCTTAACCTTAACATTGCTGTCAGAGATATTTGAATGTTAATTGTATTAATATGTAATAAAAAATACTGCGAGTGTGTAGTGATTGAAAATTAAACCCAAAATATTAATGAAAGCTAAGGTTGGAACACCTACTATAAGGTATTTAGGTAACACACTTTATTTTACTTTTGCAAGTAATTGTTGTGTTTCTCTAAATGCTCATTCAGATGGGAAACGGTCCTCGTATAACGAGTCTCTTTATACTTTTTCATAAGTGAACAAAGTAGGTCCCATTTATGTGCGAATAGTGTATAGAAAATCACTCCTATCTGAGGCTTGCTTATGTTACTTATAATGCCGTCGATAGCTTTAAACTACATGCTGTAATTCGTGTCCATAATTCCATAGACAAAACCGAAAAACCAAATCTACCGGCAACCGTAGACAATTATTTCTAGAATAACGCCCCAAGGCATAAGTCCCGCAGAGGACATTTCACGGTTAATTATCTATACTAATATTATAAAGCAGAAGAGTTTGTTTGTTTGTTTGGTTGAACGCGCTAATCTCAGGAACTACCGGTTCAAATTGAAAAAAGTATTTTTGTGTTGGATAGTCCATTTATCGAGGAAGGCTTTAGGCTATATAACATCACGCTACAATCACTAGGAGCGGAGCAGGAATCCAAAATGTTCCAAAAACGGGGACGTTTTTTTTCTTTCGTTTTTCTCTCTTATGTGACGCAGACGAAGTTGCGTGGGTCAGCTAGTAATGGCATAAATGGTTATACCAGAAATAAAACATCAGTCATGTTTCCATTACATTTAATTTGTCCGCATAAAAACACCATATTAATTGCCATGTCACTTCTAATCTGATCTAATTCACTTGTATCTCAAGTCGCAGTTATTCTAGACTGACCTTTAAATAAATAGTCATATTTATAGGTACTGTGAGAACCGACGCCATTTAAATAAACTGGACACTAGGTTATATTAACCATTTACTAGAGACCCCTCACCTCCCTTGCCCCCCAAAAAATCAGGACAATAAAAGGCGAGCTATAGTTTTTGGCAGGTCTGGTTATGATAGTCGGTAACTAATGTCCACCTGGTATTGCCTTACGCCTTGGCATTTGAAAATTGGTTCAAGTTGTTGACGCAGGACGATGATTGATCAATGCAATGGATAATAAAATATGTCCTTGTTCAATTAAATGTTAGAAAGATATAAAATCTAATTGTACCAATGAGGAGCCTTGAAACACTGATGAGATGTAAAGATGAACTACTTTAAATGGAGCAATGATGAAAGAAGTTGATGTATCGCCGCTTTGATAAAAGGAATCAATTAAATCCTTTCACTTATTTATGTTTTTTTAATCCATATACGTGCATAAATTTTGCAATCATTTAATTTTGACTCGCATAAAAGTGTTGTTGTGTGATCAAAACATCTAAGGCCGCGACTATAGGGGGCGTCCATCAACCACGTGAGGCGTCAATGGGGGGGGCCGTCAAGCCGAGTCTCACCCGATTTCACGAGGGAGAGAGGAGAGTCTAGCAAATATCACGTTTTTTCCGCAAGAAACAATTTAAAATTGCGTAGACATAATTACAATCTCTTGTAACGTGAAAGAAATCCACCCTGTATAACTCCGTCTCTGTTACAAATCCTTCAGTCGACATTTTCATTCGCATAATCCGAAATTTAAATATACAAGCACTGCAACAAAACACCAATAACAATCATTTAATTGTTTGTCAAACGAACTGTAACAAATTCAATAAATCTCAGTCAAAGCTAACATAATGTGTTACTAACATTATTTAATGGAGCCATTATCAACAGGACCTTGTGTAAACTAGTCTAGTTTTTTAGACCTAAGGTCATAACTTTACTGACACACACATTATAAAATTATTTGCCACGTCTATATGTACTGTCAGCAAAACAGTTAGGTATGCAGGCTACCAGTCTTCTTACGACTATCATCATCATCATCATCATCATTCTCTTGCCCTTATTCCAATTTATTTGGGGTCGGCGCAGCATGTCGTCTAGTCATGTCTATGCTAGTCTTAAATGTAAAAGTCTGTAAAGATCGATTTTTGTTATCACTTTCACGCAGAAACTACTGAAAGGATTTGGACACAGATTGATTATAACCGTTTTCTATTTATAATAGTAGTAATAAAAAGATTGCTAGCCTGTAAACCTAACTGTTTTGCTGACTGTACCTATTCGATTTGTAGTTGTCAGCGCCCATTGTAACGCAACCCGGACCTTAAATCAATAACAGATATTGGTACCGTGTTTGAGGTACGGCCATATTAATTCATAGGTATTAATTAAACCATGAAGTAATGATTTGATAACATAACATCACGCCTTAAATACCTGAAGGGTAGGGCAGAGTTCTGCCTTATGGTTCACCCACGTTTCGCCATAAGTCCCGTGTAATAGGGGGCCATCCCATTGCCATCAACCGGGCACAAATAAATAAAATAAATATCGGTGGACATTAACACACAGCGGCATCGAGTGCCACACTAAGCAAGGCTTGTGTCGTGGACACCAGATAGTTGATACAATACTTATATATTTTTTGTTTGTAAATACATACTTATAATACATACAAACATCCATGACCCGGAAACAAATGTACATGCTCATCACAAAAACATTTGCTCCTACCGGGATTCGAACCCAGGACCCTAAGAACGTAAGGCAGCCTCACTACCACTAGGCCATTCGGCTCGTCAAAGATCCAGCCTCCGTGGCTGATAATGAAAAAAATCGTTGAAAAAACCGAACACAGGACCAGATCCAGAAGAATTATTTACTGATACAATGTAAGAATGTCTCTGTGAAACTAAAACCCTACAATTAAAAACTAAAATCATGTTAAAAAGGAATAACTTTTAACACGATTTAAATAAAATTATTTTAAACACATTTAGGTTATGCTATGATACTATTAAAAGTCTCTAACGCCCGTTTTCATAGACATAACCTATACGAAAGTGGAAATCTGGGGGTTTTGTTGTTGAAAAGTTGAAAACATTCATAATCTTTCTTTCTGCAGATCATGTTGCACCTTAGAAGCTTGGTAAGTATCTATATCTTCTATACAGGGTGACTGGCTCGGGACCCGCCATAGCAAATTCGCATATAGAGGAGGTCATTTGCTAATAACTGAACCTTACTTTCCCTAGCCAAAGTTTTATAGTTTAGGAGATATGTCAATTTTTATACTTTATTGAAATTTTTCCAAAATTTGACCTTCAAGCATTCATAACTTTTTTTTTGCTTTATTTTTATGGGGTTTTTTTACTATTTGTTGGTTGTCATAAACATTGGTGATTAAAATATCTCGGAAACTTTCCTCAAATTGGGGTAAAAAATAAGATAGTACGCTTTTTAAAGAAAATAATGCCAAATCCAATCATAACGATCAAATTGAACCTCAAATTAAAAAAAAGCTACGGTGTTTCAATAATTACTTTTTATCAAAATTTTGACGTGACAACGTCTTATAAATTGGTTTGCCGGGTGACACTTCAAGAAACTGCGTTACGCTCCGCTCACGTTATGCGCTCACAATGAGAGCGAGTGAGAGGCACGCGTCCCTTCCACTCGGGCATGGTTAGCCCGCCTAAGAGCGAGAGAGACAGACATAAAAAGTGAAAGGCACGCGTCCCTTCCACTCGAGCACAGTTAGCCCGCCTAAGAGCGAGAGAGACAGAGCGAGAGAGAGAGAGTGAGAGAGATAGGCATACACACCGGTTCATGTCTTGCGCAATATAATTCTTTGTATAAATAAATGTTTTAAATTGTTACTATTATTTCATCCTTCTTCCTACTATACGAATGAATATTCACATTAAAATTATTTTACCACTCAAAGTCGTTGTCACGTAAAACTTTCGCCCGTATACCGACTTTACAGGCAACCAATTTTTTTAGTTTAAAACCTTTCCAACAGTACCAAAATTGTGTTTAAAAAGTTGCTAGTTTAAAAAAAACAATTCAGTATAGGTTTATTGAAGCTTATTGTGCAATGTATTTTTTGCAAATTTATGACTTTTACTACATGGATTTACTTCAAATTTTGCATGAATATTACTAAGAGGTTGAATGTTCTAATAATTAATTATGACAAATATGACTTGGAATTTAATTTGTATGTAAGTACTAATAATTTGGAATATTTTAATAATGTATCGAGACTAAAATGACTAATAACTTCTGATTTATATTTTATTATTGTATGCCTCAACGGCGGGACATAGCTGAACTTATTTAATTATTTAAGACCTGCATTTATGATGTATACCTGTAGTCCACAATAAAGATGATTCGATTTGATTTTTTTTTATTTGATTCAACATATAGGCTACATATTATCACGCTATCACCTACGGGGGAGGAGCACGGGCACCTTATATATTTTGGTGCAGTAGAGCCTTCACGAAGATGACGTCGCGCGCAGCAGCTAGTACCTATTAAAAATGTCGTTAAAAATATAAATTCTGGAATAAAACCCGATACGAACAGCAATTTGTCTCCGTTTTATGTACTCTTAATACCATACAAAGTCACTACTGTATAATAGCCCACACATTATAAACACAAAAATTCCTTTCCACCTCTGTAAGGAAAAACCATTAAAATACAATTTATTATTATAAAATTGTAACATAATGAACAACACCTCCAAATATAAGTGCATATTACCACGGCAAATAGTCGTTTGGCGTGACAGCGTTCTATTTTTGGTTGTATGTCCGCCTAGCCCAAGGTCCACCATTCTCCTAGACAGCCTACAACCGGCCGCGGTTCTAAAAGGGTAAAATCTAGAATAATCGGCAGTAGGTATATGATCTGATATCTTTATTGATATTTGTACTTCCTTGAGCACCTTTTAAAAATTAAAGACATGTCCATTAAGATCTAAATCTACTTCTACACTATGATAAAATAAAAAGATGCAGGATTTATGTATTTTTAACAAATAAACTCCAAAACTACTAGATCGCTTTCAAACATTGTTTCACCATTAGAATGCTACATTATCCCTCAGTAAAATAGGTTGCGTTTATTACTAGAAGAAAACGGGGAGAAAAAGGTCCTGACAAAAAAACGGAAAACTAACATTAAAGTACCCCCACAAAACGATTTAAGGTGCATTCGACATTCTCGTATGTCGGCGTAGACAAGATACCAAATACTTTTACTTATTCGGTAACTTGTACAGTTTACAAGTTATCGTAAAATGTTGGTACAGTCACAAACAAAAATACTGTTATTGCTAACCTGTGTCATTCATGGGCAAAGGGCTCTCCTCGTGACTTCAGATTTGTTTTTCGAACCATGTTTAATGTGAACCCTTTAGGTCCATGTTCACCGAGAAGATAACAGTCTGATTATCTAAAAACAGCTGTCAATGTTACATGTTCCCATACAAAAATGTGTTATAAACAGCTGTTTTTAGATAATCGTCCGTCATCTTTTTGGTGAACATGGACCTAAGTCGTTTGTTTTGTCCAGCTCATTCCGCCATTTTCTACGATGTCTGCCACCATCACTCCTGGCTGTATGAAAGCTCTATTAAAATGACTGTTTTAGCCAACTGTATACAGTAAAGCCGCGTTCCCATTATGGTTTTTAGTTGGCAAAAGTCGTGGACGACAGTAATCGCCCACGACACCTAAAACTACTCGATTATCAGTCGTCACGACAAAGTGGGAACGCGATCTAACCAGAATTTAAAAGGTTTACTCGTGAAATAATGATTTTAAACATACCTTTAATAATGGTATGGATTCCTAAATGTATATGTACATTGCAATCAGTACAAGTGAGAGTACTTTAGAAATTGCAAACAGTATACATAATGTTTTAAGTTTTCACGGTTAAAACAAAAAAAAAATACTGAAGATATCCCGTAAGTGACAATATAGGTTTAGTACCTATACATAATTATTAGTGTTCATGACTGTACCTACCGACAGATTTTTTTTAACGAGAAGAATGTATCTTACATTTAAGTTTACATATTAATCATAATTGAACTGCAGAAAAAATAAATGCTTGTGACATTCATTAAGCATTACGATTCATTTACGAAAGAGGGTAGGGCACACAATAATCGACCCAGCCTTTTATATATTTAGCAATGTAGTTTTTGTATTTTTTGTGCATATTTTGAAAGTATTTTCATTATTTTTTCAGTAGAGAGTAACAGTGGCCCAGTGGTAGCGGCCCCGACTTATGAACAGTAAGTCGTGGTTTCCAACCAGGCAGGTACATTACTTTGTGTAATTTATTTCACCACCACTGGTCTCAAAATGGTGAAGGAAAACATCGTGAGGAAACGGGCACGCCCTAGAACCAAAAAAATCAAAGACGTGACCTCTACCAATCCGCACTGGGACCGAGTGGCCGATTATAGCATTTATAGCTCATTCCCTCTCGTAGAGAGGAGACCTGTGTCCCAGCGGTGGGAACATTAATAGGCTGATGATGATGATGATTTACCTTTTAGTATTTATTAAAACGTTGGCCCACACTAGGAATTTCTCCTGTATTGTGGGCGCGTTCACAAACATTTAAACTCACATACACAAATAGCCCAACAAAAACAACAGCTTTGCTGTCTTACAAATGAGCAAAAGCTTTTCTCAAGTACGAACCTGGCAACGTTATACTACTCTAAGTCACCCCACCATCTCTTTCGGAGCCGTCGTCGACGGCGCTTTCTATCTTCAGGAATACCTTGAGTGGAGACTCTTGCGATCGTCGTGGCCCGTGCATGCACCTAATGTGACCCACCTAATGCCAATTTAGCCAAGTTTCAAGATAAAATACTCTTTGTGAACTTCTTTTTGCATTAATGTAACGCTAGTCGCGGCACCTAATTTTATCTTAACATGTCTTAAATTACTAAATAATAACAGCCGCTCGGGTCGATCTTTAGGTTAAGCCGTGCTTGCCTAAGTTGGTCTGTGGATGGACGACCACCCTAACATACCTAGTTTCCTCCGTGCCTCGGAAAGCACGTTAAGCTGTTGGTCCCGGCTGTCATTTGTTCATCTTTGACAGTCGTTACAGGTAGTCAGCTGATCTGGAGTCACAGTAGACTTCGACAACGGCTGAATGGTGTTTCAAAGCTAGCTCAGAGGCTTTGCGCAGAGCCAATAATTTGGCCTTGTAGACGGTGCAGAAATGATCCAGTTTCAACTTCTGAGATTTCACCTCCTTCCCATTTTCCCAATGGCTTACCGCTGCTCCGACTTTTTCCTGGATTTTGCTTACATTGGTACATATTTTGGGATAAGCAAGGCTTTGCTGGTTCATTTCTGCTTCGTTCACCACGCTTTTGAACTCTAAGGTCCATGTTCACCAAAAATATGACAGTCTGATTATCTTAAACAGCTGATTAAAACACATTTTTGTATGGGAACATGTCACAGTGACAGCTGTTTTTGGATAATCAGACTGTTATCATTTCGGTGAACATGGCACTAAGCCGGTTTGACTGGCCGGATGTGGTAGTTCGGTGTAAGAGACCGGTTTCTCAATTTCTCGGTCCCCTGTTATTCTCGGGGAGAATCCTCTTTTTTCCTCATAAAGAGAGGCTGCTTCCCGAATCCGGAGATACAGCGGAAGCAGTCCGGAGATTAACAGAGCCGAGTTCAACGACGTGGTCCTATATACGCCTTGATAATTTTTTGCGCAAAGCCTCGCTAGACGTTATTGGGCTGCTTTTTAATTCCCACTTTATTCACAGCCGGTGCCCAAGCACAAACCGCGTACATAATCACTGGTTCCACCATCGCGGTGTATATAGTCCTGATAATCTCAGGCTTTAGGCCCAGCTGATTTTTGCAGCTCTTGAGAGCTGTTTGTACAAGTTTAATGCATCCCTTGTGACGTTCGAGACGTGAGCATTAAACGTCAGCTTTTCGACAATCGTAAGCCCCAAAATCTTGATCTCCCGAGACAGGACAATATCCTCACTGCGTTACGTCTACGAAACTTCAGCTGCGTTACTACTATAAAACTTCAGTTGCGTAACGCTTATCAGACCTCAGCTTCGTTATGCCTCCAAGACATAAGCTGCGTAATGTTTGTGAGACCTCAGCTGCGTTATGTCTGCAAGACCTCAGCCGAGTAACGCCTGCGAGACATAAGATGCGTTACGCTTATAAGACATCAGTTGCGTTATGTCCGTAAGATCTCATCTGCGTTACGCCAACGAGACCTCAGCTGCGCTACACCTATGAGACCTCATCTATACATATAACGCTTACAAGACCTCAGCTGCGTTACTAATACAAGACCACAGCTGCATTAAGCCTACGAGACCTCAGCATGGTAACGCTTATGAGAATTCAGCTGCGTTATTCCTACGAAACCTCAGCTGCGTTACGCTTATTAGACATCAGTTGCGTTATGTCTGCGAGATCTCATCTGCGCTACACGTATGAAACCTCATCTATGTAGCGCTAAAAAGACCTCAGCTTCGTTATTCCTACGAGACAGCAGCTGCCATTTGTCTGCGAGACCTGAGCTGCGTAACTAGCACGAGACCTCAGCTGCGTTAAGCCTACGAGACCTCAGCAACGTAAAGCTTATGAGATATCAGCTGCGGTACGCCTACGAGACCTCAGCTGCTTTACTTCAACAAAATCTCAGCTGCATTACGCTTACCAGACCTCAGCTTCGTTATGCCTCCAAGACATCAGCTGTTATGTCTGTGAGAACTCAGCTGCGTTATGTCTGCGACACCTCAGCTGCGTTATGCTTATGAGACTTTAGCTACGTAACGCCTACGAGACATAAGATGCGTTACGCTTAGGAGATGTCAATTGCGTTATGTCTGCGAGATCTCAGCTGCGATAAGCCTACGAAACCTTATCTCCGTTACTACTACGAAACCTCAGCTGCGTTACGCCTACAAGACATCAGTCGCGTTATGTCTGCGAGATCTTATCTGCGTAACGCCTACAAGACCTCAGCTGCGTTACAACTACGAGATCTCAGCTGCGTTAAGCCTACGAGACGTCAGCAACGTAACGCTTATGAGATAACAGCTGCGTCACGCCTACAAAACCTCAGCTGCCTTACTTTTACAAAACCTCAGCTGCGTTAAGCTTATCAGACCTCAGCTTCGTTATGCCTCCAAGACACCAGCTAAGTTATGTCTATGAGACCTCAGCTGCGTTATGTCTGCGAGACCTCAGCAACGTAACGCTTATGAGATATCAGCTACGTTACGCCTACGGAACCTCAGCTGTGTTACGCCTACGGAACCTCAGCTGCGTTACGTTTATCAGCCCTCAGCTTCGTTATGCTTCCAAGACATCAGCTGCGTTATGACAGTGAGACCTTAGCTGCGTTACGCCTGCGAGACCTCAGCTGCGTTACGCTAAGGAGACGTCAACTGCGTTTCGTCTGCGAGATGTCAGCTTCGATAAGCCTACGAAACCTTAGCTGCGAAACTACTACTAAACCTCAGCTGCGTTACGCCTACAAGACATCAATTGCGTTGTCTGCGAGATCTCAGCTGCGATACTACTATAAAACCTGAGCTGCGTTACGCTTATCAGACCTCAGCTTCATTATGTCTCCAAGACATCAGCTGCGTTATGTCAGCGAGACCTCATCCAATTTACGCCTGCAAAACCTCAGCTGCATTAGGCTTATGAGACTTTAGTTACATTACGCCTACGAGACATAAGATGCGTTACGCTATTGAGACGTCAATTGCGTAAGGTCTGCGAGATCTCAGCTGTGATAAGCCTACGAAACCTTAGCTGCATTAAAAAAACGTGTGACACCAAGTGGTATCGTATTACCCAGTATTAACTGGGTTGTGGAGGTCAGATGGGCAGTTGCTCCATGTAAAATACTGGTATTCAGCTGCATCCGGTTAGACTGGAAGCCAACCCCAACATAGTTGGGAAAAGGCTAGGTAGGTGATGATGTCATAATGTCTCGTGGGTTCAATATTTTCTTTCATTGCCTGACGGCTGTTGTAAGGACTATCACTGACATACACTTTATGCTGAAGAAATCAAAACTGGAGCTAATAATTTTGCCCGACCTGAAAATCGAATTTATTGAATAGGCCAATAGACTAGAGTAGACCAAAGAGGCAATCAATATAAGTGAATATGTCTCTGTAATTACCGGTCAATCTAAGGTCGTGGCACACTTGACAAGCACCGCACCAGCACCGCACCAGCACAGGTCTTGGCCAGCGTTGTTTTGAATTTAAGCTACGGCGACGCCGAGTGGCCCGCGAGGCGAGTCGTGTGGTAGCGGCAAGCGCGTTGACCACCCGCCGTAAGCTTTTTCATATGGACATTATAAAATAGGCTATGCGACACACGATTTAGTGCTCTAATTTGAATGGCAAGTTAAATGCTGGATTGGAGCGGTGCGTGCTGGTGCGGTGCTTGTCAAGTGAGCCACGACCTGATTCTTGTTGCCTATAACATAACAACCAATCAAAACCTTTACAAGAAACATAACAATACAAAGCACGGACAACAACAATCCACCTGCCACAAAATGAATAACTAAAAGAAAATGAATGAATTAAAGATGAATGAGCCGAGATGTTGTCATGCTGAACTATTTCTTGTAAGTTGCAACACCTGCGTTACCTGGAGTAGCAAGTTCGCATCCGGGTTGTGGCATATCAGTGCGATCTTTCTTGTAATGAAGGAAGTGTGGCTTCTGCGTGACAATATGAAGACACGTTTGATAAAATGATAACATTTATAAAGTGATGCAACTGTTCATTGAGACGAAACGTAACATAACATCGTGCCTGCAATGCTTGAAGGGTTTAATTTTAAGTTCTAGTTTAATAGTACCTGGGCGAACGAGCTCGAGTGAAAATAGACGAATTTTACCAAATATGAAACCCAGCTGGATCGATTTTTCGTCCCCGAAAACCGCTATAATGCAATTTTAACCAAAATCGATGGAGCCGTTTTCGAAAACGTGATGGCAAAGAGTTATGTCCAATTCGTCACTGTTCCGATCATAGATATATATGTAACTAGATTAGCAATTACCACGCCAAGGCGTTGCCACGGGACATATGTACGGATACATATGCGTCGCTAACGTCAGTTCAGAGTTCTGTTAGATGCCTACGGAAGTGACACAGGACAAAAAATGTGTAAATGCGTATTGAAAGAGTGCGATTTAAAATCACAAACACATAATTAATTAATCGGAATTACTTTCCATACTTAATTTTATTGTTTCTGAGTTTTTATAATGATTTACGTCAACGTAAAAACGCAATTTATTCATTTACATTTTGAATTTTGACAATAAGGTTCAGCAACATTTGTGGGAGAATTTTTAATTGATGAAATAAGTGCTTCGTATTTTTTTTTTATAACAACGCTGTAGGGTGCCTAAAGATGTAACACGCCGTGTTTAGTGGGTGGAAATAATCCAATAGCTGAAAAAAGAGACTGACTGACTTTTCATTTACCTTTTATGTAATCGCATAGCCCATATTGTGTGAGTACTATGTACGAGTACTAGAAAGCTATCATTCACTGGAAACCTACGTCATTTCTTGAATAGATCCAAAAATCGAATGTGTATTATAAATTAATAAACGAAATAATAATGTTATAAAGAGAAAAGGTTTTTATTGTTTGTGTGTTTGTTACGATTTAACTCGAGAACTTCTCACCCGATTTGAAAAATTATTTCACACACAGCTACATCTTTAGCCAGTAACAAAGGCTTTAATTATGTTCGCGGATGAAGTCACAGGTGAAGTGCTAGTTAGTTAAAAACTTTTAATATAATTATCCAAAAAGAAAAATGCAATTCGAATATTTTAAAGTTAATTTAATTTATAAATGTATTAAATATTTCTAAGGCTTAAAAAAGTTGGGTAAAATTTCGCATGAGTAGGCCACCCCATCCCACCATTGGAAGTTTATATTGCCGTCTTTGTCTAATTAAGGCGACGGTATTGTTCTTGTGACTTGTGTAAGCGAGACAAATATACGTTCACTTTGAAATGTTAATGGTTTCAAAGCTACGTCGTCGCGTTTAAATGGTGGTTACACTTTTTTTGTCAATTTTGTTGAGGTTTGCATCTCTAGTATATATAGCTCAATGGTTCCGATTGATCACCAATTTTTTTCCGAACAAAAGAGGTACTCCCAACCATTTCAAATATTGCTCATTTAATATTATAGGATATCGAATGCATCTTGATGGCGTTATTGCCATCAACCGGGCAATTTCCAGAGTCTGAGCTGCTAAGCTGCTACTGAAAAATTATAGAGGAAAACACCAAAAACACTTTGCTCTATTGAAGAATTAAACCCAGGTCCTAACGCTCCGTAGTGTTGTGCGAAAGCGCTGTGCTTCGACCACTTCACCAAAGAGACATCATTTTTTAACCCCCGACGCAAAAACGACGGGGTGTTATAAGTTTGATGTGTCTGTGTGTGTGTTTTTGTAGCATCGTAGCTGTCGATTTTGATTATAATTTTTTGTTTGAAAGGTGAATTAGTCGGGAGTGTTTTTAGCTATGTTTGATATAAATCAGTACAAGATGGCTGCCGCCACGAAATGGCGGATTACATATATTTATTCAACAACTCCCTCAATATGGGTATCAAATGAAAGGACTTGACTAGCAGAATACTATAGGATATAATAAATTTCAAGTCCATGATGTCCGCCACCACAAAATGGTGATTTAAGTAATTTTTTTTCACAACTCACTCAATATGGGTATCAAATAAAAGGGCTTGACTAGTAGAATCATATAAGTACCTGAAATAATGACCCTGTGTGTCGGGGGTTTTTTAATTTTTAAATTAATGTAACTTGTTGTGTTTGGCTTTCAGTGGGAGGAACTTGAGTATGTTACTCAGTTTTTATCAGGACATGTTACTTAATATCTTTAAAATATACTGATAGCAGGATATTGCTGTCATGTCGAGATAGCTTCGATTTGGCTCTAGGACCAATTAGTGTCTCAATAGTAAGCAAAAGTATTTTTTTTATTGGGCAGTTTCTTCATATTTTGTTTGCATTTCTGCCGAAATAGTACACGTGGTTGTCACACTAACCCTTCCGCCTTCCCCATTATGTTCTGTTTGACTGACCTCCCCCTCCCCCCTTTTTGAATCACCCATGATATTTTGGTGCCAAAGTATTGAGGGTGTAAATAACCTGTTAACGAAGCCGAATGGCACTTGTTCTCCCCATCATTGTGATATTTTTCTTGGTTCCACACCATTCCTGGGAATCTTCTAGTTACGGAGATATTGCGAGTCAAAATTCCAACTTTTGACAAGATTTTTGTAAATACGTTTTTTTTATGTAAAATTTTTAATTGTAACACCTCCACGACCCCGTAGTATTCAATTCACCCACCAGCACAACGTTTTGAGTGCGTTACATTGAGTTCCATCACAAAAGATAATTCTAAACCCCAAAAAAAAGTCGTTTCCTAGCAAAAGTTTTTTAGTTTGACACAAATATTGCACTTTGAAGTTTAATATTTCGTAAATGTAGCATTAAATCGAAAAACAGTAGGTATAAGCAAGACGTAAGTCATTTTAAAATACCTATTCAACGATACCCTACACGATGGAGTAGACGACGAAAAAAAACTTCATCTCCTCTTCACATGTAAAGGAGCTACCCTAAAAGAAAATATTTTCCATAATTTTATTTAACTATTTTTTGGCGTAATTGATATACACACCTCTACAAAATTGCAGCTTTCGAGTACTAACAGTCTTTGAGCAAAACCTCGGACGGACGGACATGACGAAACTATAAGGGTTCCTTGTCAAAATTACGGAACCCTAAAAAAAGACCCCTGACGGCCCACTGACCGGAACTAAACAACGGTTAGGCTTGCCGGTCAACGTGTTAAAGGACGACCCCTTACTTTTTATAACAGAAAAGTTTTGATTTCCAAACTGCCTAAATCTAAACTTTTATCTATAACCAACAGAACGATAAGATATAGATTGGCGTCGCGTATAGCGACGCCAATCTATATCAAAAGTCAATTATTAACAATCCATTGCTGCAGTCTCATTACAAAAAACATTAAAATAATAACAAAACAATCGTAAAAAACACGCAATGGAAAGAAAAATGAAGCGCAACATTAAATATTCCGTCAAATAATAATTACAGAATTCAACAATTTAAACGTTTCACTAGATAGTCGTGTTCTCAATTTACGTAATCGATTGTTAAAAAAAAAGCTATTATTGTTTTTGGTTTTTTCATCTAAACTATTGAAGGCATGGTCTACCCCGTTCTTGATTATGCAAGCACAAGCTAAAGACACGAAGAACTGGTGTACAATGCTAAATCGTGCTGATTTCTATTTCGTGTTAATTATTTAGTTGAATTACTTAAACACGAGAATTGAGTTTTATTAACTTTAGTAAATATTTTAGGTTAAAACGGTACTGGCGAAACGTGGGGCGTACTATTATGTTCACCTCTGTTTAACCCTTTCTGGATTACCCGCGTGATGTTATGAGAAATAGAAGCTTTACTATCTCTGTATAATGGCGACACATTCCGCCAGTAACCATCCTTAACCCAATTAGGAGACAACGCAGGATGTCTTCTACCATACTTCTCAATTTTCGTCATCACAGCAGACAATCCTTTTCTAGCCAGACCATCTTTCACGTATTCCATTCATCGTTTCTTTCGCCAAACGAGCGTATTTTTTTGGTTTTATACATATTACACGTGGTCGCGTCACCACAACGTAAAATTTGAATCACCATCATCATCATCTCAGCCGAAAGACGTCCACTACTGAATGTTTGAATGAAATGTAATAACCGAATATGAATTGAATTGACGACTCGAATGGCGTAGTGGTAGTGAAGCTGCCTTGCGTTCATAGGGTCCTGGGTTCGAATCCCGGTAGGATCAAATGTTTGTGTGATGAGCTTGGCCATTTTGTTTCCGAGTCATGGATGTTAATATGTATAATAAGTATGTATTTACAAACAAAAAGTATATATGTAGTATATCAACTATCTGTTGTCCACGATACAAGCCTTGCTTAATGTGGCACTAGATGGCGCTGTGTGTTAATGTCCGGCGATATTTATTATTATTATTCCCTTTATTCATTTTTTAACAAAGTCTTTACATTTTTAAATATTAATATAAATAATATATAAAAAACATTTAAAAATATAAAAAATTGTAGCCCACCGGTATCGGGAACAGGGTCCAAGCTACCGGCGGTCAGGGCTCCAGAGAGAGGAACCTCCTAACAATACGGGCCGTGTCCAGGAGTACCGCTTTCTGAATCAAGCCCTTGTATTATTATTATTTATATGAAACGGATTTTACGTGACTAACATAATTACGCTCGTTTGGCCTCACCCTTATAGACATCCATCACACATACAAAACATAGAAAACATCAATGAACTACAATACTATTTTCATTTTTCACCTGCCCATTGCCCGCGATTAGTTTCTTTCGTCATGAACAAATCATCGGCTAACATAACAATGCGTACAAATAGCTGTTAATTATTCCGCATTTCATACTTTAATACCCGTACCGTGCGTGGTTTCGTCAGTCCCACTCAATCGGCCATTACAAACATTTGATAATACCCTAATATTACCTCACACAAATTACACGTGAATATGGGAAATATAGTGCTGTACAAAAACACTTAGATATTGACACAATAACAATAGAAACTGGCAACCATGCGCAAGAGTTGTGTCCATTTATATGGATGATAAATGCAGGGTTTATTTTTGGTCAGGTCATTTAATTGCTGTATTTCACGTTCAATAGTAAGTATCTATTCTAAAAACAAAGATTGAACTTAAATTTAAGCTAAGGGAACATCGGAAGAGAACCTCATGCCGCAGCCAATGCGGGAATCGCACTTGGCGTCGGTGGCCACGTGGAGGCCCCCGGCCACCGTAGGCGCGGGCATGTGGACGGTGAGCTATGAGTTAGCTTGCCGTCCGCCCGTCTTATGATGACAGGCCGTGTCGACGGACGGCGCGTTTGTGTTCCACGCGGGCCCCAAAGAGATGTCAGCAGAAAGATCCGCAGTGCTGCGGGACTGTTCGAACGAGGAACACGCGGGGCAAAGAAGGAAAAAGAAAGGGCAACCTCATCAAATTTGAGAAACAGATGATCCCTGGAAGAGCATGCATACGCCATATATCTTCTTGGATAAATTGCAGACGTAAGCAGTAGACTCTTACAGATTAGTAAGGTAAGACAAGTCTTTCCACCATTCCAGGTATGATCAAACCCTGGAATCATGTAGACACTTATCTTTGATACAGGCAGAAGCTACAAAACTCAAACAATGAACCTGAACGCGATCAATCCATGCTGATCTCAGTTCACGCTATTTACGTTCAGTGCTCCACTTTTGACCACTTTTCGCTGTCTAAACCAATGGTCGAGTTTAACTTCTTAATAATAATAATTACTAGAAATAATTATATACCCAGCAACTAGTAGGTTCAGTAAAAAGTCAAATTAATCTTGAACAATCCTTTCATTCGTCGGAAAGTTTATAAACCTCACAGCTTCTATTCTCAGCAAGACTATATGTAACACCAAGGTCTCGTGTGTAGTTTCTATTTGATAGATTAGCGGTTGTACAGACGAAAACGTCATTATACAAATTGCACTGCATCGACATTTATTTCGGTTATTAGGCTGAGTTGTATGATTTGATTGCTTTAACCCTTTCCCTGTCCCATGAGCCACATATGGTTCAGAGCGATTGTTTAACTATTGTTTCTTTTCGTGGACAGTGAATGTGTTACATGTGTGGGATTCGTTGAAAGAAGCCAGATTGAATCAAGATTAACTTCATTCTCTAGCACATAAACTATACATATTCAAAGTGGTATCGTATTAAATTACATAGTCTTAACTGGGTTGTGGAGCTGCTTCCGGTTAGATAGGAAGCCGATCCCAACATAGTTGGGAAAAGGCTATGCAGATGATGACTCAGTCGAATAATTTCCTTTCTTTTATTAATGAACCATCTTTATATGTTTTCTTTTTTCTATTTTTTCTGTTTGAAGAAAAAAAGGGCGACACCCTTCTTCATTACATCAGTCTCGGGTTCGATTCCTAGGTCAGTCAAAGTGTTGTAGGTTTTTTCCATCAGGAATTTCTCTAGTAGCAGCCACGAAGTCTGGATTTGTGCCCAGTTGATGGGAATAGGCTCTCCCCCTCTTACATGAGACTTATACATAACTGGCGAAACCTGGGTGTCCACCTCTGCATAACTCTTCGAAGATTACAATTCGTCATGTGATGTTATGTCAATCATCTTACATCTTCCTCCACAATCACACACCTATTCTCACATATCTCATGCAGTAGGTTCAAAAGATTCCATTAATTTTAACTGTTCCATTGAACATTTTACGTAACACAATGGAAACAGTGAAAAATATATGAAATTGCGTTCCGGCCGCATCTCACGGTATATAGCCTATTGTTTCGACAAAATTAAGCGCTCACATTTGTAATTGACACGGAAAACGCCAATGTTAACAGAATACTCATTAAACTCCTTGACTTAATCCATTAAGATGTACCAAGCAGTTGCGTGATTACCTGACCCATCAACCTTGGAAGCTTTGCTTAATCCACAGCTAAGTACTTATAGGGTAGAAGGAACTTCGACGTACAAACAATTTCCACGTACTCAGTACATCATATTCCGAACCTGCGTGCTGTTACGTCATGATATAGTATAAACAATGAACCTACAAGCGATTGCAGCAATCACTGCAGATTAGCTGTGTATTTTTTAATAGTTCCGTTGTATATCTCCGAAGATCAGCATCAGGGCCTCCCCCACATAGAACTTTATCATAGACAATTTAAAAAAAAACTGCTGTTTCCTGTAAAAGTGCAACCTACACGATCATAGTGTATGGGACAGCTGATTTAAAAATTGCCGATGAAAATTTTCTGTCTTCGGAATGATGTACTGATTGCTTGGTAATCAGACGGCCTAAAGTCACATTCAGCGATAACGATCATGAAAAAGGTAAATGAAACATCGATTGTCATTTATCAACACGTTATTAAGAAGAAAACTGTGAAGACTGACGGGGCTGCGGGACTGGTCGAAAGACATACCGCGGCCCCGGAACGTAAAGGGCGAGGAAGGAACATGGATGGTTTTTAATCAGTAAAACTCTGAGCGGGAGGGATCCCGCTCCGCCCAGAGTGGGATGGAAAAAAAAAGAAAAGCTATTTAAAGCCCTTTATTCCACGGCCTCCGCTTAAATGAGATGATTTCTTGATTAATCACCAATCTCTTATGTTCACTATCATTGCCTTGAAAGTCTGAAATAGGCCTACACAATATAAAGACTTGTAAGAGTGTGAAATTCAATTTCGCATTCAAATCATTGATCAATGGCGCACAAGCACAATAGATTTACTATCGAATAGCGTGTGTTTCTATTCGCTTATTGTTCGATTTTATTAATACGTTTCACTAATTATGGCCGTGTAAATCTCACAGCCTTGGCTATCTATAAGCGTATGCGATCCAGTATCGATCATTGACATGCCGATTATCGAGACTCAACAGCAAATATGACCGATACAGTCGTGACATAAACGACATTGAGTATTATTTTCTTTGTTACTCGTGCCCCGGATTCGAACGAAATTAGGTTCAAGAACTCATATCATAATGGCAACTTGAACTTTTTTAATGCGTGTCTAAAGTATGAAGGCTTCATAAAAAAGAGTTCTAATAATGACTCCTTGATTTAGGACTTTTTTAATTCAAAATTCAAACGTTACGAAATCTTTTGTCAACGATCACGATTTGTCGAGCTATTGTCGACCGTGTTATGTACTCATACGATATTATATACTATCTACCATTGAACTTGTGTGACTTTTGTTTAAGTTTCGAAACTCACGCATTGTCGTGGCAAAGGTCATGAGCGAATTTGATTATGAAAATTAGTAGTGAGGTGCCAAATTTTCTGTTTAGAATATCAGGGGGTGTGAATGGGGTGATGAAATCAACCTTCTAGTCGACTGGGGTTGTGAAATGTTCGTTGGATAATTCTGTTAGCGTGTGTTACCCGTTCTTACGTATTTCTTGTAATGTTGTTGTCGCAGATTCGATAATTGACCTCTCCGTTCAATGTCGCGTATTGTTTCAATTGATTTTACCTTCAACTGTGGATACTTCATAATTTCACTACTTATGGTAAGAAACTTCACACTATAAAACTTAAGAAGACAGGTATTTATCGCGAATTTACCTTTAATTTAATCCCGACGTTTCGACCGGATTGCACCAGCCGTGGTCGCGGGGAGACTGAAGTATTGGAGGTACCGCGACAGCAAAGTGAAGGCGTTTATTCAACTACCCTCACTCATCTTCATAAGTGTTAGTTAGGGCCGGTTCACACTAGGACAGCACACTACACTAACAGTGTCCGTATATTGAGGCGATGTCACTTGACGAGTACACTTAGTGATTACTCTCTTCAGTTTGGAATCCAGTAATCACTAAGTGTACTCGTCAAGTGAAATCAAAATAAAATCGCAGGTAACACCTTAGGCCAAGTTGCATTTTTAAAGCTTTTGGTCTTTCTGTTATTAATAAATACAATTTATTTTTATTTTGCATCAACTTTATCAATGAAATTGCTTAGTTATGAGTTCGACGCCCTTAGTTACTTATAATACAGTCAGATGCAAAGTTTAGACAAGTTTTAGGCCTCCTCGTAACGAGTTATAAAAGCATTAATTTTTTTTCCAACATTGGGGTTGGGACCCGAAAGTTTCAAGTTTCCCGAATCCACACTCCTATAGTGTGGATTTGGTAAAAATGTACTTGGCACTCCTTTTCTAGAAATGAATATGTTTTTTTAAGTTCTGATACTAGTAACAAAACTCTGGGACAAAACAAATAATAAAAACTTAATTGTTAGTTAACACGCAAAATCTAAATGATAAGACTTAAATAAAGCTTCTCAAGAATTCAAACAAGGTCCGCCCACAGTAATTGTTCACTTATCTTCACGCTACAGCCACTAATTAAAGTATCAGTTCACGCTTGACACAAATGCGTCGCAAGCGCAAGGTTAGGCCCCGTGACCTTTTCACACAGATTATCATTATTTTATAAATCATATTAATTAACACTTAAAACGCGAACTGTTTTGGAGTACTTAGAGATCGTCAATCATAGGAAATTATAGTCTAATCCGAGACAGATTTTCTGTTTTGTTTGCATGACAAATGATCCCTAATTTGAGGCTCTTGGTCTAATCAAAGACAAAGAGTTGAAGAGGTAGTTAGCCAACGTTACAATGTAATTTATACTCTACCGACACGAGTTTAAGGTTAACTCACGGTCACTGCAAACTCCAAGGGATCAGCATTGCATCAACTTGAGCCCTTTGGCCATTCTTTCTACGCTTCCATACTGCATCATGATATTGCCTGGGATTGGAATCCGCTAGTAAAAAAAAAACACAAAAAAGTGAAAAATAAATTTTGTTTCAGAAGTCGTGACCTTTGTTTGATTGATTTACTTCGTTTTTTGTCACCCACTTCTGAAGCTAAAGTTATTTTTCACATTTTTCCGTTTTTTTAAGTCGGTTTTACTTTTCGCAAATAAGTTTTTATTTTTCAGTTTTTAGTGGTTCACTCGTGCTTACCCCTTCACAGTGTACCGGCGTGATGTTATGTTATGAACTGGTGTAAACAATAGATGGATATGAGATTTCCGCAATCCCAGTCAATTTGCTATCATTTGTTGAAGAGTTCGGTTGCCTATCTCCGAATTTCTTCATCAGATCTTCACCAAATTGAAATATGCCTACTGTAAGAAAGTACTCTCCCAAAACCTACCCAAATCGCATCAAGTGTGCCTATAAAATTTGAAGAGTTCTCTCTATTTCTCCAGAATCCCATCATCAGATCCTGATTTGATGATAATGGGACCACCTGGAAAGTATGTACCCTTTCAAACACAAAAATAATAATTCAAATCGGTTCAGCCATCTTTGAGTAATCGGGGAACATACACATAAAAAAAGGTTCCGACGAATTGAGATCATCCTCCTTTTTGGAGTCGGTTAAAAAAAGATGAGGTGATTGGTACTGATCAGGTGCAGAACATAAAAGCTTACACAGGGTGTACATTGTAATTAGTGTACGATACTTAAACACGTGATTGTACTCATGATATGAAACAACTTAAGCTATGGGACTAAACCCGAAATCCCGAAAAAAAAGTCAGGTATTCAATACATTTATGTTCGCATAATGTACTGAACAGAGAGCAGCGGTGGCCCAGTGGTGGCGGCCCCGACTTACGAACAGTAAGTCGTGGGTTCGAACCCAGACAGGCGCATTACTTTGTATAATTTATTTCATCACCGCTGCTCTCAAAACGGTGAAGGAAAACATCGTGAGGAAACCGGCATGTCTTAGAACCAAAAATTCTAAGACATGTGACATCTACCAATCCGCACTGGGCCCGCGTGGTGGATTATAGCCCATTCCTTCTCATTGAGAGGAGGCCGTGTCCCAGCAGTGGGAACATTATAGGCTGATCATGAATGTACGAAGAACCCCTTTCGGGTAGAAGCCGAACGAAACACTCCTCCTGGGATTTCCATGTATCTCTACTGAAAGGAATGTCGAGCAAATTTATTTTCGCAGTTCGCGCGGTAGCGTCTAGCTTGCCATGTTGACGTTGATCTTCCTCTTCTTCGGGTACCTTGTGGACCAGCCCATTTTGTCGCTTTTATTATGGTTCACCTTTTCCCGTTTAATATTACAATATGTCCGACTCCGGACTTACTTCATTTAAGCTTTGTTCATGCCCAATGCTAAAAACCCCAAACTGTAACGGACAAAAGCACCGTCGCAACATCCCCTTGGAGCGGAATCAGCTTTCAAGAATGAGATACTATAGACAGGTGCAGCAGAGCCATCGTAGTCGGCTATGAGCTTAAACTTTGTTCGATAATTTAATACGCCTAGTTACGTCCATAGCGCCTCGTTAAACTGGGTTAATAAATGAGATTTGTAGAAGGAAACAATTTATCTCGAAACTGGTCCTTTATATCGTCCAATCAACCGACGGATTTAGGGTCATGGCTGGACCAAATTGACAGTAAGTACGTAGGCGTGTTTGATAAATCATTCGTCGGGCCGCCATGACGGGATCAACTTTTTGTCAACATAAATATCCACTTAAAATTATAGACACAATCATTATGGGTGTGCCTAATGATTTTGTCATAAATATGAAGAATTATGCCTTAAAATGTGACAATGAATCTGTAGAAGACAAGTTGTTATGTCATTAACATAATATTTATTTCATATCAATGTCCAATCAGCAGATTAGGGTCAATAAATAAAGCTCAAAAACTATAGTAGGTCATACAACATAATTAGAGGGAATGTGAAGTTTGGAAGAAGAAGACAACGAAGAAGAAGGAAGGATGAAGAAGGGCAAGAAAATTGTGAAGATGATGAGAAGTATTTCGAAATTACAAATTGTATAAAACATAAACCTCCTTTTGGGCTTCGTAGCAGTTGGCTAAAAGTCACATTAAGGGCCTGCGCAGACGATGGACTTTTGTCCGTAGACTATACCAAAATTGTTCATGTTGTTATTTCTTTAACAATGAGATTTACGGACTAAATTCCGATATGTCTTTTAATAGCGAAGCCGTCCTTTGAACCATTAGAACTAGCCTCTCCTAAATCCAAAAAAAATACCCGTGAAAAGCGTAGATAAAAAACACTGAAAAGATCTAGGAAAGCTCTTTTTATGTTCTATTAAAAGCTTTATGTTATAAATACAGCTCAGGCTTATAATAGCTTTACAACTCAGGTAAAAAAACGAGCTCTAATTTACATTCAAACTACAAATAAACATATCAACTAAGCAAACATATAAAATCGTCAATCGTGTGATAAAACGACCTTGACAAGTGCACCGTCTCACTGTCCGAGTGCCGGACAATTACACAACCGTAGTGAAAGGTGTCTATTGTGCAACCCGCCTTATCAACTGAACTATTTCATTGAATGTCGGCTACGAACCTTATACACCGCACGGAATCAGGTGGCCGATATCAATGTCGTAAGAGACTTTCACCCTGCTATTGGATTATCAACTTCCCGTGCTGAGGTTAACGTTGCTTATCCGATAGCGAGTTCACAGTAGCAGCTTTGATGTCGCAAAATGTTGCCAATTTTGATAACAGGTTCATTGCAGTAATTATTTTTACATTCATTACGGTAGGATTTAAATGTAGTTTGTATTGCGTTTGTTATGCAATTTACGTAATGTTATCTAGTTTGGATTATGTCTTGATATTAGTAAATGGTTGCTAATGGATTCTTAAGGTAAATCCAACTGGGGCAACCGGTTTTCTCCCGAAAACATGGGAAATCTGGATCGAATCGAATTCGATTTGAATTATTTTCAAATTGACAAATTCGGGTCTAATTGACACTCATTCGAATCAAATTCAATTTAACACAATTTCGAAGATTTCGGGGGAAGATGAGGCTTACATTGGCAACCATTTTTTAAAATTCATTTCTCTTTAAAACTCTTCAGTCAAATTAAGGCAATTAAACGATAAATCAGTTGAAGTATTGAAAGCTACCTATACTAGACCTTAGGCCATGACCAAATACAAAAGGGGCCACGATTATGTCAACATTTATTACACCTAGCTACAAATAATATGTTTTACTACGTGCTAGTTGACATAATGCACACTGACCTGCGTACAATGTCAGTGACTTTAATTATGTACTAATTACATTCCTTTTGTAATATCATTATCAAGATGTCTGTCTTATAAAATCTATATTTATGTTTTAACTTATAAGACAAACTTTTAGCATCTGTCTGTACGACCGAGTAGTTCTTTTAAACTGAACAGCAAATTTTGATGCGGCTTTTCACTATTATTTGAAGAATGGTTACTATGGTTAGGTTAAAAACGAATACATTCGTTTTGTAAGCATAATATATTCAAGTTTATTTCTCCAAAGGATCACCCACATGACGCCAATTATGTTTGAGTTCCTGAACTCAAACATTACTGGCGCTGACACTGAAGATCGTGCCCGTACTGGAGAACCTTGGTGGAAGAGCTGATGAGGTTCTTCCACACAACCCTATCTTGCAGCCATCTCATCCCCATTACCAAATCCTAACCAACCGATCCATCCTACCTAACGTCTCTACTTGATTCTTGTAGAAATGAAATCTCAATGTTTTGTCAAATCGTAATAAAAACCACGCGAAGCCAAGGCGAGTGGCTAGTGTTATTATAAAGGTCTTCTATAGGTCAGAACTCAGATCATTAGGTGCTTTGATATGCACCGAGGTAAATTGCCTATTGAACAGACGGCCTAAGGCAATACATTGCTGGACAACAGCCACTCCTTAGTTCTATATTTCGCAAATATGTAGCAAACAATGAAACACCATATTGTGCAGAAATACTTAAAACAACATATTGTTCAGGAGTACTTAAAACAACATATTGTTCAGGAGTACTTAAAATCACTTTTGTTGTCACGATCGAGTTTTATCCCACCCAAAGAGAGCCAAAGATATATGCCATAAATACCAGAAAATAGCTCTGCAATGTTTGTTGAAACTTAAATTTGAGATTTGACAAGAAAAGTATGAATATCGTCTTGATATTTACACGAAACACGCATCTCTGATTTCTCGTATTCATGTGCGTATTTTATTCATAAAGGGTGTAAAACACCTCTTTACGAATCCGAAAGGCACTTTTTCTCCCCATCATTGTGATAATTTCTTTGTTCTACACCATACCTGAGAACCTTATAGTTACGGAGATACTTTTTGACAAGTTTTTTTAATGACAAGTTGTAAGATTTGTACTATTCAATCCATCCATCAGCACAATGTTTTAAGTGCGTTACATTAAGTTCTACCCCAAAACGTGATTCACCTCAAAATCGTGACCAAAAAAAAAGTTGTTCCCAGAATTTTTTTTTGCGTAAAGTTACTTTTTTTGATGTATAGAATGCTTGGTTAACGGCTTTGTGATGAGGTGGTTTACACCCTGTATATCACTTGCTTCGGTGAAGGAAAACGTCGTGAGGTATTTCTCGACGGGCAAGTTAAGCCAAGTCGAGCCACGATAAAGAGGCGTACAAAAGATGGAAAGGTTGTGTCAAATTGACGTGGCCGTCAGGAGAATGAACACTGAGAAGACGCCATTCCGAAAATACATCTTTAAAAACAGTAACACCTTCAAACATAACTGACAAAGATCTACAAAACTTTCTTGCATTCAGTTCACAACTTAACCCACTATTTAATGACGTAAAAGTGACACAATAGTACAATAGAAAGGTTCTACAGGCTAACAGTCATTTTATAATACTATTACTCAGTGTTCGAACACCGGACGACTTACAATAGTGCTCCAATATCTATTATTCAATCGTTTGAGACCGTTTCCATCGGAAAATCCATTGGTTACGTGTTTGAGAAACAACTTTGCTATAATAATAGTGAAGATAGAGTCGTCACCACTTATAATAGTGTTTATTTTGGGTTGTCACGGTTCAATTATTTTGTATTAAAGCGGGAAATTGAAGTTATTGTTGTGTTTTTGGTTCGGTGTTGGTGACCCTAGGGACTATAGTCAATTATGTCTGTTAGGCTATCCAAAGAATTTCGGTAATTAGGTACTTAAGTTAGGTGTGAGTTTATTTCACAGTGCAAAAGACAGGTTTGGGTTATTTTTTTTCGTTGTTTTCAACCCCCGACGCAAAAACGACGGGGTGTTATAAGTTTGACGTATCTGTGTGCGTGTGTATCTGTCTGTAGCGCCGTAGCTCCTATGAACCGATTTTGATTTTGTTTTTTTTTTTGTTTGAAAGGTGAATTAGTCTGGAGTGTTCTATGTTTGATGAGAATTGGTTCAAGATAGCCGCTGCCACAAAATGGAGGAACACTACATTATTATGTGTTGGCTGTTTTTTAAATTTATAATTTCATTTTACTTATGTAAGAAAGAAAGAAAAAGCATTTATTAGCCCGACAGGACAACACATAAATAAAAAAAAATTAAATAAAATGGTAAAATTGTGATTATAACACTAGTTTTTAGTAAACATAATGAGAGAATAAAAAAATAATAATAATAATAACGAAATCATAAGAAAAAACAAACAAAATACAAAACAGAATTTGTCCTGTACAAGACCAAAAGGCTCCTATCTCAGCATGGTGCTGTAACATTAAAAAAAACAACGTAATATGTAAGGTTTATTAGTAACGCTATTTTGTGTGAATTTTGTTTTTAAACTTAACAGGTTTATTTCTTGCAAGGGTCTTCGTTGCTCCACTTCCTCTCAATTCAAACACTGGAAAGTAGTGAAGGGCGGATGTTTTAGGAGACTTCCTAGTATCTATGTCAAATGCAATATTCAGGTTCCATAAAATCAGAGTGCAAGCATAATTTAGAAAAAAAATCTTCGAACTCAATCTCTAGTTTGTCAAGCCCCAAACTACTTATTCTAGGCTTGTTGGACTTCAAATAACCTTTTCATTTACGGACAAATTGACAGTGAATACTTAAGAGCCCTCTTACAGTCCACTAGCGCCGCCAATCGAAAAAATGTCATAATCGTGCATTTGTAACAAAAACGGCCGTTTATGTTTTGAATGCACGATTTAGCTAAACAGCTATATTTCAAGTGTTGATAAGGTGTTATACAATTACGTTATTGCCTTTTCTACAGTAATAATAGACCACATTTTGTATTTTTGATTCTATTTACGAGTTATGACATTTTTTCGATTGGCGGCGCTAGTGGACTGTATGAGGGCTCTTAAATACTGTGTTGCCAATGGCCGGAACTTATGTTCCGATTTAGTTTCCAAAAACTTTATCGTATAAACAAAAAACTGCCAATTGGCTAAAATTAAGTACAAGACCACAATCCCTAAAAGGAGTCGATATTGCGAAATAGTTCCAATAATTTCCGGTCTAGTTTATAACTTAATAGGTGCCCAATTTATTTAATAGGTACAACACGTTCTATCAGAAAGGCCTGCTTTCAATTAAATTGTGTTATTAAAACGATAGCACGATACTATTACGTCAAACTACATAACATTGCCGATTACGGTTGATGAGACGATATAATTATAGACACACATCATCAACATCAGTATTTAATTGAAAGACGACGGGTTTTATCAATATTGTGTAATTTGATTAGTATTAAACGAGTCTTCTTCCCAATCTTTTAGGGAGAAGTTATACAAAGCGTTATACAGGCCGCGCGCCCGACCCGCTTTGTACTCGTATATTATTTCGTTCCAGCAGTGCATGGCTGAATCGATAGGACTCGATTCGATAAATTTGACAGTCAGTCTCGATAAAATGAGTTTTCGAATCCATAAAAAAACATTTGATCGAGAATAACTGCCTAATTTATCTAATCGAGTCCTATCGAATTCTACGTACTTGCTCTGCAAAGCCGCCATACATTTTATCTACATCTATCTGTCCGCGCGCCCTGTCCGCTTAGTATTGCTTCGCCCTTAAAGTCGAAAAAGAGTGGATAAAGATTAAAAAAAACTGAGAGTTGAA